>JAFJYJ010000188.1:17295000-19795000 GCA_019022615.1 Acacia melanoxylon
TACCTTTTACAGTCCTTTGGGAACCTTACTGGGTTTTCCCTGATCTTCACAGATTGATGAGCATGTGCAAAGGGAGATCATAAACCATAGATCCTTGAAGCATCCCAACATCATTCGATTCAAAGAGGTAATTTAAGACCCACGTACGTACGGTCTCATTGGATATAACCTTGGATTGTCAAATGCCTGTTAGTCTTGGCAGAGCTAACAGGTTTTTGTGAAGTATTGTTCCTTTCTCTAGGATCCAAACTTATACATAGGAACTCGATCACTTTTCCTTTCCTTCCCTAGCTCTGGCAACTTTCTAAATTTCTGAAAATAGAACATATATTTTCCTCCTTGAACTTTCCATGCAATACAGTGCAGTCTCCACTCTCCAGTGTCATTTATTTTAGCATTAATCATAGTGAACAGAGCTATGATGTTCAGTTTTTACCCCCGAAATACAATGACTATACATGAAAAGATAAGAATGGAACAGTAATTTGTTCTTCGTGGAAGGTGCCCCTATCCCAGGTTCTCTATCACTGTGCTAGAAAATTGAAAACGAATTGAAGATGGTTTCTTAAATCCTCCGATTATGAAAATGATTATTAATTCCTTTTTTTATTCTGAGGGGAACAATTATTTAGTACCTATTTCCTTTCAACTAACAAGTAAAGTTTGAGTTGAAATGGCTACTCATTACAGGTGTTGCTCACTCCAACCCATCTTGCCATAGTGATGGAATATGCCTCTGGAGGAGAACTCTTTGAAAGAATATGTAATGCGGGTAGATTCAGTGAAGATGAGGTATATTGTTTGGAAGCTTCAATCACTTTATGATACTAGTGCTTTGTCGAAGAGGCCATTATGTTACTAAATTCCAAGTTATGATTAAAGATTGCATCCACCCACAGTATATCCTCTCTGCTTCGGCAAATAAACTATCTCCTTGTTGAATTTTGAAGGCCAAGTTGTTGATATGTTGGTTTCCAACAGTGACCAACTAAAGCTAGGCCCCATCTTTGCACATATTTTACTTGTAGGATTTTCATTTTTTATTGCATTTAACAGTGCTGATATTTTGTCTCCATTACATACAGTTCTATAGTATTGAAAAAAAAAAAAAGATCTCTCATTGACAATCAGTGATTCAGTAGAGCATAATATTGTATTTCATATTCTTGATACATGGGAACAATAAAGAAGGAAATAATCTGATGATTCATTTGCTTGCACAGGCAAGGTATTTCTTTCAGCAGTTGATTTCTGGAGTCAGCTTTTGCCATTCAATGGTACAATTATTGTCCAATCTAAATGTAATACCAGTTTCTATTGAATGTATCAATTTGAGCCTACCTACTTTAGCTAAATGGGATATCTCCTTCTCATGCAGGAAATTTGCCACAGAGATCTTAAACTAGAAAACACACTCTTAGATGGAAGCGCAGCACCGCGACTCAAAGTTTGCGACTTTGGCTACTCAAAGGCAAGAACTTGTCACCTAAATTAATTGAACACATTTCAGAATCAAATTAGACATCATTACGAATTGTTCCGTCTCTTTTTCTTCAGTCATCAGTTCTGCACTCTCAGCCCAAATCTACTGTAGGAACCCCTGCTTACATTGCACCAGAGGTTTTGTCACAAGGGAATATGATGGAAAGGTAATTTAATTCTCTTCCGTGTCCATCTTCTTTCTTCTAATCAAATATAATTAGGACTGACTTAAACTGAAGCACTTCTCTTGAGAATAACCAGGTTGCAGATGTTTGGTCTTGTGGTGTGACCTTATATGTCATGCTGGTTGGTGCCTATCCTTTTGAAGATCATGAAGATCCTAAAAACTTCAGAAAAACACTTCAGGTTAGCTGTAAACTAAATATTATGATTTCCCAGTTAAATTGATTCCCTGCGTCAGATAACAGAACTAACCACTGTTTGGATATTCTGACAGCGAATTCTCAGCGTCCACTATTCTATACCAGACTATGTTCGCATCTCAAAAGAGTGTAAACACCTTCTATCTAGAATATTCGTGGCCGACCCAGAGAAGGTATACTTAGTTCGTATATGATAGTTGTGTTTCATTGAGTAATTAGTTCATCTGTTGATGACAAGTTGTTTATTTGCAGAGAATAACGATCCCAGAAATCAAAATGCAGCCGTGGTTCCTGAAGAACTTGCCACTGGAATTTATGGACCAAGGGAGGCAAAGTGGGATACAAGAAGATTTATATGTGAACGATTTGTGCGGGAGGCAGAGCATCGAAGAGATATCGAGTATAATACAAGAAGCTAGAAAAGCAGGGGATCAAGGCCAAAAGGTTGGCGGGCATTTCGTTGGAATTGGAAGTATGGATCTTTATGAGATGGATGCTGATGCTGACATTGATGATTTTGAGACAAGTGGTGATTTTGTCTGTGCTATGTGAGTGCTGCTTCCTGCTTTGCAGGCTCAAAAAAAAAATCAGCTTCAGATGACCTGTTCTCTTCGTTCTCTAAATAGGATAAACAGTCCAAAGGTTTCTTCAATGGCTTCTCAATTCTGGTTTTCATGTAAATGGGAATTGTCTGTCCTCTTTATTCTCCTATATAAAGTTGGAATAACAAGATGTTTGGGTTTTCTCTCTTTCTGTACTATGCAAATATGTATTTGTTCTTTTCTTATAAAAAAAATCTCTGTTTACACGTTCTTTCCCTCTTTTCTGCAAAAAGGGAAAAATAACATTTGATGTTCTTTATTGCTGGAACTCTTTTAGATGTGTTTTTGACTTTTTGTGAACAAGACAAAAAATCGCACTTGAAATGTGACTATTAGCAAGTGCTCCATTAGTGTCATCAGCAGCAGCGCATTAAACCGAGCAACTATCATTTTGATAAGGACTAGGGCATTGTGCTCCAAGAGGAAGCCTAAAATATTACTCTTTAATTATATTTGATAAAGTGTGATGCTCATCTTGTGACCTTTCTTAATCAAAGGTCAGTAAAGTCCTGGTCAATAAGTTTGTCGTTTTAAAACAAATGGCAGCTATGTTTTGGAATTTAAAAAGAAAAGCGACGGTGGATATCGACCTAATTTTGTAATTAAAAAACTATTTACCATAAATTTCTAAGTCTGCATCGATTAAATACTAACTCATGTTGGTTTCAAACATCATGTTGTTCATCAGATAAACTTCACCAGTTCCTGTGTGCTATGGTTTTGACTTTATGGCTTACCTTTTCACGCGCCGTCATATCAATTCGTGGTTTTCAGCAGTTTGATTTATATGGAGTGTACATAACTAAATAAAAATCAAACATTTTCATCTTAATGCCTTAAACAACAGAAGAAAAAACTTGAACTTTCAAAAAGGATAAGGACTTCGGAGGCAATATAATCTTTGCATGAATCAAACTATCAAGACAAGATACAAGTGGGGGAGTTCGGAAAAGAACAAAACTTGCTGTGACTGTGACAGTAAGCAAGAAACGACCAAAGATCTACCAGGGGGATTCTGTCTTGGAAGATCTACACATAACTTTCCTCGAAAAAAAGAGTCAAATAATCCCAGATTGGACGCCCATGCCCCGCTCAGCTACAAGATCCGAGGTCCCACAAGATATCGGTGCACTGATCCAATCATTTGGTCTAAACTACATTGACCACACAAAAAGGCAGGCATCGAAAACATGTTCGTTAACCTCCCTTCTCTTTTATCAGATGACGATTCAGTGTGCATACCAGAAAAGAAACAAAACGTAAACCAAATATTTCCTTAACACAGCCTCCCATTCTAAATATTAGACATTTTAATCAAGAGATTAAAGATGTTAATTAAATTACATTAAAGTATTTCTATTTATAATTTTTACTTCAAACTAATTTGTCCGACTTATAAACTACAATTTAGTCATGTATAATATATGATATGATCAAGCAACTTATTTAACTTATTTATCTCTAAAAAAAATTCAATTAGGTTTTATATTTAAGGTAAGAAGTAGTATAATATATCATTTCACAATAAGATTTTATATTAAAGATTGGATGTAATACTCCTCCCGCGCCTAATATCCATTCAATTCTTAATATAATACCCAATTAACTTTTTTAGAGAGATTCAAGAAGTTAAATAAATTACTTTAAAGTATTTATATTTATATTTTTACCAAATTAATTTGTTTGACTTATAAACTGATATGCTACAATTTAATCATGCACAACATATAATATGATCAAACAACTTATTTAACTTCTTTGTCTCTACAAAACAAAAAAAAGTCAACTGAGTTTTATATTTAGGGTAAGAGGTAGTATAATATATCATTTCATAATGAGATTTTATATTAAAGATTGAATGTAATACTCCTCCCACCCTTAATATCCATTCAATCCTTAATATAATACCCAATTGATTTTTTTAGAGAGATTAACGAAGCTAAATAAATTACTTTAAAGTATTTATATTTATATTTTTTACCAAACTAATTTGTCTAAGTTATAAACTGACATATAATCTAATGATATACAACTTATGTTTTGACTACGTTATTTTCTTAACTTTCTTAATTTCTCCAAAAAAATCACTTAGGTTTTATATTAAGGACGGAATGTAATATTCTATTTTTTTTTTGTATAAAAATAACATCCTCAAACCGATTTAAATAAGACATATCTTTTGTCCTTCATCTTTTTTCTAGCAACTCCTCCTTAATCAGTTTAATTTGGTTTACATTAGTTTTCAGGTCTCAACACACCCACTGTATGTGCCTATGTGACGGGTAGAAGGAGAGGGGTTAGGGCTTGAGATAGTATAATCACAGATCATATTTGGGCCTAGATCGGCCCAATGTGAAGTTAGATTTATGAAACTCGGGCTAAGTCCGAGTTTGGGTCTGAGCCCAATATCCCGAGTCCGCCTCCGCCTGGTTAAAGAACCGGCCGTAACCAAGATCTAGTTTCCTCTGTTTGGCAGTTCCAAAAGCAGAGCATGAGAGGAGGCAGGTCTCGCACTCAAAGAAAGCACTTCCAGCAGAGCAGAGAGAACGTCTGGAAGCATCCAAAACCTCCTCCTGCTTCCCAAAATGGAGACGATAATCGTACTTGGACGCCCTTCGCCACTCAGAATTCTGCTTTTAATGAGTATTACAAGGTATGTTTCTCTTTTAGTCAACTATTTGTGTATAATGTCCGTCTTAGCCATTTCTCTAGCTTCCTGTTGCCCTGGTATTTCCTTGTGGTGGATTTTTCATCACCTGAAAGAGACTGGATGCTGCTCACAGTAGAGCTTTCGGATTGTTCTGCAGGAGCAAAGGATAGTGGCCTCTGAAGAGTGGGACACATTCGTGGAAGTTATCAGAACTCCATTGCCTGCAACCTTCCGAATCAACTCCAGGTATTTGGTGATTTTCCGGTTGTCTTACTCTAGCGAGGGGCTTTTTTCATTAACGGTCACTTTCTGCTTTAAGTTAATGGAGTATAGCCTATCATTTTCTTGAGTATATGAAAATATATTGAATATTTAATTTCAAACTTATTTGAATTCTGATTGAGATTGATTCTTCAAGTTTCTATTGATGCACAGTTTCGGTTTTATCTTGCCTTTTGTTTGGGTATTGCAGTAGCCAATTTTCTGCTGACATTCGACTCAACTGGAGAATGATTTCGTGCAATCTCTTCAAGCTGAGGCGAGTCAACTACGATACTTTAGTAATCATGCTTTTACTGTCGTTGTCAAAGCGTAGAATCTGTGTTTTGGTTGTTAATTTATCCCTACAGGTTGTTGAAGGCAGCGAGAGAGAGGCTATTAGACCATTGTTGTGGTACCCTGAAAATCTTGCGTGGCATACAATTTTTTCCCGGATGCAGCTGAGGAAGAACCAAACACTTGAGAGGTAAATAAATTCTGATTTGCATGTGTTTCTCAGGTTACAACATCAATACATCCATGGCTGCTGCTGGTATATTTGTAACTCCATGTTTCTAGCAGTGCATGCACTGCACGGACAGATAATGTCATGAAACATAACTGGATATTGCCACGCATATATCCAAATTCTATTGCAAGTTGATCTAAATCACATTCTGACAGCATAATAAAGAATAGATAATTATTTTTCTTTTCATTACATCTATTATCTCCCAGCGCCACATCTATCTGTAATCAATTTTTTCTGCTTATAAAATTTATGTATATTCATAAAAGATAGGTATTCAGATGAATTCTGTTTTGTTTATATGATATGTGAATTGTTTATTTTTATTACAAAATATTTTATTAACATGTCAATTCCTACTTGTGGTTTCATTCATCTCCCAGGTTCCATGAATTCTTAAAGCTAGAAAATGAAATCGGAAATATTACAAGACAAGAAGCCGTCAGCATGGTGGGCCTTTTTTCATACTGTCAGTCACTCATCAAGATTATATAATTATGCTCTTATTTTATTTCTAAAAGCTGAGTTGTTTGTTCCATGCAGTTTTCTTTAAGCACGTTCCTTGCAATGATTAATTCTGTTTCACTTAAATGGTTGATTGCAATGCAGGTACCCCCCTCTTTTTGGATGTACATTCAAATCATTTTGTACTCGATAGTAAGTCTAAAGCAAAATATGGTTTTTGTTATTTCGTTTGTGTCTGGTCCAATTTGTTAAAATACGATTAGTCGTCTCACAAAAAGTAATAAAAAAGACAAGGGGTATATACGCTTGTGGCGAATCCTAACCAAGTAGCTTAAGCTGCTTTTGTTAAATTGATGAACCATAAGTACAATTATATTCAAAACTCAATATGAGTGTGATGGACAATTTATGACAAAAGATTCCAGAGCTTAGAAGCCACAAGATTTGAGAACCCTATTGAAAAAAACAAAGAAAGAAAGAACATGAAGAAGAGAAATCAGATAGAAAGAAAGAAAATCAATGAAGGAAAAGAAAGTAAGCAAGGGGAATTTTAGGAGTCCTACATTTGAAAGTAATGAAAAAGATGTGGGGTGCATAAACTTGCGGTGAATCCTAACCAAGTGGCTTAATTTGGATTGCAAACTTAGTGCTTCTGTGTTTTGACTATTTTACTTTGATTTTCTTCAGTGTGGTGAATCCTAACCAAGTGGCTTAATTTGGATTGCAAACTTAGTGCTTCTGTGTTTTGACTATTTTACTTTGATTTTCTTCAGTGTGCGCTGCGCCAGGTTCAAAAACATTTCAACTGCTTGACATCATACACCAATCATGTAAAGTAGGGTCACTGCCTGAAGGAATGGTTTGTGTCCTTTCAACCACACGATGATGATTCTCTGTCTCTTTGCACCCTTTCTCCATTCAGATTTTAATCTTTTACAATATATCAGTGACTGGAAATATTTTGAATTTCTGGACTTGCTCGGTTGCATTAATATGCTATGTGCTTACTGCTTACTCCAATTATTCTGGCTGTATATAAATAATTTTATGCCTATTTTTTCTTAATTAGGTAATGGCAAATGATCTTGACGTCCAAAGGTGTAACCTTCTCATCCACCAAACAAAACGAATGTGTACAGCCAACTTAATTGTCACCAATCATGAAGCTCAGCACTTCCCAGGATGCCGTTTAAACAGAAAGCATGATACCATGGATTCAGATCAGCATATTAGCCAACTTTTATTTGATCGTGTTTTGTGTGATGTCCCATGTAGTGGAGATGGTACTCTTCGTAAGGCCCCTGATCTTTGGAGGAAATGGTAGTGTGCCCACTTGGCTTTTTATTTTCTTCCCCTTTACCCCGACCACCATATCCCTTCTCACATTGCTTTTAATTTGGTCAAGATCTGTTTTCATTTCATGCAGGAACACAGGAATGGGTCATGGGCTTCATGGCCTACAAGTTCTAATAGCTTTGCGAGGTACTTTGACAGTTTCTCTGTTTAATTGTTCAGGTCTACCATCATTGGGCTTGTCATGTTCTAGTATTTTTTTTCCTAGATTAATGTTAAAATGGCTGCCTCTTCTGTTGGTTTTAAATTATTTTAGTGATAGGTCAGTATGGTTAGACTGCTGTTGTATTCTCCCATCATCAGAAAAGACTTAATTGATTGTAGCCAAGTATTGCAATTCATGATGATTTTGGTAAATTTATCAGCTATATTGAATATCCTAGGTGCATCTTTGCTTAAAGTTGGTGGAAGAATGGTTTATTCAACCTGCTCAATGAACCCTATAGAGAATGAAGCTGTGGTTGCAGAGGTAATTTGCTTTGTATGCTCTGAACCTACTTTGGTGTGGCAGATCTGTAAGTTCTATTTTGGTTTGTGCACTTTCTGCAATAAATGCTTTGCATTTCCCAAGATCAAGTAATGAATCTTTTACTTTAATATGTTTTTGTCATTGATCTTTCCCCCTTCACATATTAAATTTATTAGCACTATGGACTGAGTTTTTATGCCTAGATTTAAGGTATATAACTTTTTCATTGGAATTTTTACATGCTAAACTTTTATGTCTATTTTTGACATTGAAAAGCCTCAATAATTATTTACTTTTGGCACTTCTATGTGCTGTGATCTTTGATAATATTTAGTGATTTTTCATGCTTTTCTAATATATTGCAGATTCTGCGGAGATGTGGAGGGTCTGTTGAACTTGTTGATGTGTCTCATGAGCTCCCACAACTCTATCGCCGGCCAGGTCTCAGGGGATGGAAGGCATGTGTTTTCTGTGGCCAATTCTTTCTTTAAGTTGCCAATTTTTTATAATAACAACACAAGCAATGTTTATTAACGCATATGATTGCTAGTGATATTTCTGGACTCAAGGAGGATAAGTTGCCTACTTGATAGAGTACCTATGCATGAAATTAGTCATTTTTATTAAATGTGCAACCCTTAGAGGTCTTTCCTTCCCTCTTGGTTGTAAGTTCTTTTCAATCAATTTTTGATAGCTTTTCATGGTTATCCCATGGCGGAGTTTGGACTTTGTCTTGGTTTCTAATGTCAATCAAGTCATACCATTCGTGATGTGCATGACAAAATAGTTTCAAACTGTCTGAACTCTTGACGTAATTATTATTTTCACTCAACTTGAAATGTATTTTGCAGCAGAAGCTTCTTTGTGATTATGTTTGTGATACTCTAGATTTAAACACTTATGTGGGCACATGAATATGGAGATGCAGGTACTGGACAAGGGCACATGGCTGGGCTCTTACAAAGATGTTCCCAAGTCACGCAGAAGTGTAGTTCATCCCAGCATGTTCCCTTCTGGCAGAAGCTTTCAGGTTCTTTTTGACAGCAGTCATAATGTAGGCATGCAAAATGATATTAATGATGGAGATTCTGAAGATGGTCTTCAGGCAACGGAGAATTACATGACAAATGATCCTACTGAAGAAGTTTCTAATTTCCCTCTAGAGCGTTGTATGAGGATTGTGCCTCATGATCAAAACACTGGAGCCTTCTTTATTGCTGTACTTCAAAAAGTTTCTCCTCTGCCAGGTAATTTCACATATGATCTGTTCTTTCTGCCTCTAATAAATTCTGTCATAGTCAAGAAATTATGGTTAACGAAGATTAATTACTAATCTGTCGAAGTAGTAATGTTTTCCATGTTTACATGCGTTCTGGCACAGACCTGAGTTCCTGACTTCATCTTTTATTTTGCTTGTCACAAAAGATGTGTAATTATATTCCTTTCTTTTTCACAGCAATTCAGGAAAAACCAAAAAAAGGAATCTCTATGAAGCATGTAAAACCAGCAAACCTGGATATTGAGGATAAGGAGGTGTTGCAGGTTGATTCATTAGAAAATACAACCAAGGAAGTTTTGGAAGCAGTTTCAGTGGCTGATCTAAATGAAATTGAATCCAACATTGTAGATTTGGAAGTTAGGCCTTCTGTTTCACATGAAGAATGGAATTCAGGGGATGAAGCCCAAGAGACTGAAAATGCAGAAACCATAGCTAGGATGACTCAGGGAAAAAGAAAGCTGCAGATTCAAGGCAAGTGGAGAGGCGTGGATCCTGTTATCTTCTTCAAAGATGATGTTATTATGAACAGCATAAAGGCATTCTACGGAATTGATGAGCAGTTTCCATTAAATGGTCACCTAATTTCAAGAAACAATGATCCAAACCACGTGAAGAGGATTTACTATGTCTCCAAATCAGTCAAGGATGTTCTTGAACTAAATTTCTCAGTTGGGCAGCAGCTAAAAATTGCATCAATTGGTCTAAAGATGTTTGTAAGTATACTTTAGTCTTCAACAAGTGATGTTGTTGCTGTTGCTATTGTTATTAGTATCGCTCTATATATTCAAGCTCAAAAATAGTGCAGTAGAGGTTTCCTTACCCTCAGAAAAGGCTTTCAGCAGTGGCAGGCTTAGACACCCTTAATGATGTTATATAATCAAATAGGTACCTGTGACTTGGTCGAATGGAAAAGATTGAAAGAGTAAAAGCGTTTTTTCTTTGATCATCCAGTTAGAACTTGGTTTGCTGCTATTTTCTTTTTTATTTTGACGGCACTCGACTTTCTGAGGTTCCCCCCTCCTGCTGAAAATAATCACTTCTCCATCGTGTAGGAAAGACAATCATCGCGGGAAGGTGGCTCTGCGCCATGTTCTTTCCGGATCCCATCTGAAGGACTGCCCGTTATTCTCCCTCATATCACCAAGCAGATTCTACATGCATCTCCTGTAGACTTCAAGCGTCTTCTGCAGAGTAGAGCTGTAAGATTTGCAGATTTTGTTGATACTGAGTTTGGTGAAAAGGCAGCAAACCTTAAGCTAGGATGTTGTGTGGTGGTTTTGGGTAAAGGTATGTATCTTATGTTGTTGAGAATGTGAATGAATAAAAATATCTCTTCATTTGGCCGCTTTCTTGTTGCTGCAGGGAACAGAGCTGATTTGGAGTCCTTTCAGGTGGACGAGTCAACCATAGCCATTGGGTGCTGGAAGGGTAGGGCCAGTCTGACAGTGATGGTTACTGAAACCGATTGTCAAGAACTGCTTGAGAGGCTCCTTGTACGTCTAGATGCAGAACATGGCTCCTCTGGGCCCGTAGACAAACAGTCCAATAATGTAGGGGATGAAGGAGAGGGCTTCAAAGGCAAAACTACTGTGACCAATGAAAGTTCATAGGTAAAGGATATTGAAAAAGAAAATTAGGTTCAGTTTTTATGAGATTGTTATTTAAGTTATTTGTTTTCCAGTAGAAGCATAACAAATGAAGGAACTTAAAAAAAAAAAAACAATTAATGATGTGTCACTAAGTTATAAAAATTAGTCACTCGCATACTTCTGTTAGAAGAACCTTCAAACAAATACTGAAGTTTTGGCAAATCTTTAAAAATACTAGTATCAAGTTATTTCCTACTAGGGCTAGTCACTAGTGGGCATTCAGACTGTTTTTAGTGATGGTTTTCACCCTTCATACGCTGCATTTTATGGGAATTGTGGTTTTTTCGTTCGCCAAGATATTTAAATTACGTTAACTTTCAAGCGCACTTCCTTTTGTGGGTGCGTGCGTTGCTTGGGATTTGGGGGAGGTCAAATTTATAAACAGGGATTGCAATGAACATTTCAAGGTAAGTTGATTTGTTAGAGATGATGGGGGAAAAACAGAATCATTTAAAATTTCGAGTTTCAATATAGTCCTTTATATTTATAATATGCATAGCACTAAAAAATGCTTGCTCCATAAATTAAAATAGTAACTCTTCAAATTTTTTTGGGGTAAAAATAACTCTTCAATTAAATGCTAACAAGGTATGTTTAAATTTTACTCCTCCTGCTTTAAAGCATAGACCTAGGTAGTTCTTTGATATCATCATTTTTGTATTTCAAAATTAAAATTAATATATATATTTTTTTCAAAAAACATCACTTAAATTTTAAAATTTCAAATAAGTCTTTTTTTTACTACAAGAGTATAAGTATTTACTACACTTAAATCGTAATTGACAACTTATTTTATGAAAAATTATTGCATTATGATTTTAAAGTTTAAATGATACTCCTTCCGGTCCTAATTATAGAAACACTTTTGTAGTACAATTTATACTACAAAAGTGTTGTAGTGTTTTATTGTATTAATCCATAAGCCTTTCAATTCAGTTAATAAGTCCTATTTAAGTAAATACAGATCCGAATCAAAGTATAACCGCGTTTAACAGATTAGTTGAGATGATTGCATCGTGTGAGCTCTAGAAGTTTATACCCGAGAGGCCATTGTTCATGCTAGCGCTAAATGAAGTTGTCTAATGAAAAACATGACGCATAAAGCAATCTTTTGAAATACTCGATTAATACTAAGTTGTGAAAATCACTCATTCAATTCTTTTCTTTTTTTTCTTGCCAGACACTCATTCAATTCTTTTACAAAAATTGACAGCAAACATATCAATACAACCTAAATTTTGTCCTTAAAACATACCTCCAAGCTTCCAAAACAATTCCAGTCAATCCACACGTGGAAATCATGGAGGTTATGCTGGGTGATTCGCAATGACTTTCATCTTTAACTCTGTACTCGCAGCTAAAGCAACGTTTACTAAGATTAAGTCACATTTAAATTTACAAAAGGAAGAGGCACCAAACCTTCAAAATTTTGTAGAAGGAACACGACGGTGAATCTGAAAAAGATTGAAACCAAATTTTAGTTCAGGATGCCTGACAACACGCCTTCGTCTTGGCTGGGACTTCCTGAGCAGGACCAGGGACAATAATCTTCTTGCCTGACAAGGATGCAGGGTTGCCGTTTCCTTGATTTTCACTAGCAAGACTGTGTTTGTTGACAATATTGAAAATTTCTGTCAACACAGTCATGAAGGCTGTTTCAACATTCGTTGCTTCCAGCGCAGAGGTCTCTAAGAAAAATAAGCCTTCTTTCTCGGCGAATTCTTTTGCATCCTCAGTGGGTACTGCTCGCTGGTTCTCAAGATCACTTTTGTTTCCAATTAGGATGATAACGATATTCTTGTCAGCGTGGTTACGTAATTCTTCCAGCCAACGAGGTATATGATCAAAGCTCTGACGTTTAGTGATGTCGTAAACTAGCATTGCCCCAACAGCACCCCTGTAGTATGCACTCGTAACTGCTCTGTATCTGAAAAATTAACCATAATCAGGAAAATCAGCAATTTAGATATCATCTTAATTCAAAATCATACAGGGAAAAAAGAAAACCAAGCTGATTAAACAACTAGAAACGGGAAAGCATCCGCACCTTCTGTATCAGAACTCAGAAGATACAATTTAACCAGAACAGAAATATGAAATTAAAATCATATTCCCACTGGACCAAGTAAGGCATTATGCATAAGGATGCTCGGCCAAAATTACCAAGATGGAAAATGCTAATTAAAAACCAGTCAATAAAATGCTTCCCCTTGTGGTCAGTTCCCTTTTATTGTTAGTTTACGTTGATACTTTGGTTTGTAATGAATCTGAAGGTGCATGAGTTTTAAGACTTCTGTCATGCTACGCGAAACAAATTGCACCACAAGCTCAGAGATTGAGAATAGCAAAATATAGATAGCAATTAAATTAAGGAAAAAATAATGTTTACATAAGCTCTAAGCATTGCGTTTCGCTCATTATTGTACATAAACAAACTAAAAGAAGCATGAGCAGACAACCTTTTGCAACCTCCCCTCAGGAAAACGAAAACTACACACCCAAACTCTGCATTTGAACTATTCCGTTTTTAATATTCAATCGAGAGGAAACAAAAAGGTAAGTCAACCAGTTGATAGCAAATCATTGATCAAATCCTATAAAGACAATTTGCCAAATAATGGATGGTATAGTAGAATACTACTGCAAGGCCACTAAAATGGTTAAGAGATCAGACTCAATAATTGAATTCTACATATTGATTAGCATATAAAATATGTGGCAAAATGAATAATTATGCCGTACGTAATACATCATCATCAATGCTTGGAACAAAAACTTGTTCTTTGCGAAACCTGAACGGGAATGAAATGATCTATAAATGCGCGATTCCTTATAAATGGAATTGCATTCCACTTCATTTTTTGTTGGGTGTCTGAAATTAGCATAAAATGATATCATAATAACAACAAATATATAAGCAATCAATATAAGACAGATAGATATGGAAGTTACATCTTGTATAAAATGTTACATAATCATCCACAAAGGCTGAATAATTTGCCAATTAATGTAACCTAATTGAAAGCCAGGTCATTCGTATATGATATGGAAGTAATTTGGAAAGTTATTGAAGTACTCAGTCAACACACCCAAAGTTACAGGCAAGTAGGCCAGAATGAGTCAGCATAAGAATAACTCATGTAATTGAATATTTGAATGACGCACGGATTTTTTTTGGGTCGAAGACTGAATTACTTTATTACTTGGGTTAAGAAAGGTGCATTTGATAGCATGATGGACTAATTTAGTAATTTTTAAATCCGTCAATTGTAATTATAACATTTTGTAGTTTCACCATTTACAGGCAAAGATGCCATGGTACACACGCCATGATTCATGTAATAATCTTACGTACGCCTAAAACCATTGAAATCAAATAATGTCCCCAAACTGTCGCGTCATATGCAATGGATGTAGAAGCAACAGTAAGGTTCACGTATTGGAGTACCCAGACAATAGACATACACCCGGTCACCGAAAAGAACGCCTGAATGTGAGACAGCTAGAGAATATAAACCATGTAATTGAATGAGAGATGCGTGTATTATTTTCCTTTGCATTGTTATGTAGTTGTATTTAATTCGCATGAATGCACTAATGATTCATTACTCATTAATTAAACTTAAAGCATGAGATTCCGTTAAATGTAATTATAATCTTATATTTTCATCATTTACATGCAAAGATCCATAGATTTTTATTTCTTTTTGCCCAAAACAAAGATCCATAGATTAGTAAATACATTAGTACTAATTTAGTTCACTAATCCCTATTTTGCCTGAATTTATTTTACTAATCTTATATACGTATGTGTATATATATATGTTATAAAAAATGAAATTACAAATTATTGTCTCCGCCGCTGCTTGTAACTGAATGATCCGCTCCCGCGATCAGAACACAAGTGCAGGAAGACGGAAGTTCACGCGTTAGTAAACGATGATTGAAAACAAATAGACGCAGGTATTTTCTGAGTGGCTAAGTAAGTATCGGCGAAGAAACCCAGAGAAACTACTTCAGATTGGAACTAAAAGAGCTCGACACTACGAATCACTTATGCTAGATAGCATCCATAATAAAGAACTGGATTAGAGATTTGAGTTCTAGAAACGCACCGTTCTTGGCCAGCAGTGTCCCAGATCTGAGCCTTGACAGTCTTATGTTGAATGACTAAGGTCCTAGTCTGGAATTCGACGCCGATCGTGGCTTTGGAATCCAAGCTGAACTCATTCCTCGCAAACCGAGCTAGTATCTGCGACTTCCCGACCGCGGAGTCACCTATCAGCACCACCTTGAACACGTAGTCGATCTTCTGGTTAGCTTCTCCATAGCCTCCACTTGCCATTTCCAAGCTCCTCTTCTTCACTGACGAACAAAGAGATCGGCGACCGCTGACTCAGAGAGCAGTGGATCTTGGTTTCCTCGATTCCAGTTTTGAGATAATGTATCCTCCAGGCTGCAGCTCCCGAACTCGAACCAAAATCCGCCTTCTCGAAAAAGGTGAGGCTCTTTGTCTATGACAAATGAACTCCGATTTTTTTTTTTTTTTTTTTTAATTCTTATTTTGAAGGAACCAGATCAAACTTGGGAAGACTGTGATAACGGAGAACATGTCCATATCAATCAAATTTTAAAAGGATATCCTCTTCCAATGATAATTACACAAGCTAGCATAAATGCCTTGCCGATCTTAACAGGTGGCGCAAAAATATTGGAAGGCCTTCTTTTAAAACTCGATTTAATTATATCTCTTGTTATTAGAAGTATTGCATCGTCTCCACACAAAAAATAAAAATGGCACCGTTTTTATTTCAAACGTACCACTGGTTCTATTTATAAATCCAGGTTTGTTAAAAAATTGGTCCCATTTATAAGTCTAATTTCAAGTAATAAATGAGATTGCGACAATTTTACCCATATTAATCGCACCTATTTATAACGATGGAAATAAAAAAATACCCAATCATAAATGGCGAAAGTTGAAAATTTACTCCATAATCATCATGTGTCAACTAACTTTCCTTGGTATGTGAGATTTGGTCCAAATCAAAATATAAATGGCAACCAGATTTCAAACGTAATCATTAATATTCATAAAATTATTCATTTATATAAATTACCGTAAAATTTTTGGGCACGAGCAAGCAACTTAATATTTAGGGTTAAGGTGCAAAGATATTTCATGAACTTTTATCTAAAGTACACCTAACATCATATGTTTTTTAGAGATTCAAAAATATCCATAAACTTATAAAACTAGAATAAAAGTAAACATGACGTTAAAAGAGACTAACTTCTATTAGTGAGACCCATATTATTTAAAAAATGAAAATTAATTTTAATTGATGCCCTTACTTGAAATATGTGGTAACCAACTCTCTCTCTTCAATACTTCACCTCCCCATTGTGAGTCCACATTTGGTGCTTATTTATGTGCTTAGAGGTATAAGCAAAAATTTTTTTAAATTTTTTTATATATTGTATTTATTTAGATTTAAATCATATCTTTGTTTTCGAGATGTTTTTTACACCCAATATCTTAAATTAATTAATTTTCACAATACCGTTGTTATGCACAAATACGTAACCGAGAATTAATTAATTTGAGATACCGAGTCTGCAAAAAACATCTCGTAAAGCCGCATATGATTTAAATCTAAATAAATACAATATATAAAATAAAATAAAAAAAATTGTTTATACCTCTAATTAGAGGTATAATCACATAAATAAAGACCTAACTATTAAGACTAAACGTGGACTCCCCATTGTCTTCTCATATCTTATGTCACAAAGATCCTCACGTAAATAATAAGGGCCTGTTTGGTACAGGGAAGATTTAAAGAGGGAAAGGAACTTAAAGTAGGGAAAGGAATGGAAAGGAAGATTGAGAGGGAACTTTAAAAAAGTGAAATGTTTTGGTAAAGATGGAAAAAGAGAAGGAAGATGATAATTTTAAAAAATATAACTATAAATATAAAATTTCTAAAATACCTCTTAACCTAAAACAAAATTTTCCTCTTTCCTTCCTCTCTCACTCGCCGCCATAATCAAAGTGAATCGGGAAAAAAATCGATCCCGCCTTCATTCCTCTCTCTCTCTCTCTCGACGCAAACCGAACACCAAAAGAAAATCGATTCCTACTTCATCCTCGAAGCTTCTTCCTCTCTTGCTTTTCACGAGTTCTCCGGAGAAACCAAACCAGACCTATACGCCTTCGTTCGTTTCCCGCAGTCCGTCAAGATTTTGCCGGAGATCGATAGTAGTCTTCCTCCCATGCCGCTTCTTCGAGTTTTTGCCGCAGGGTTAAGATAGGAATTTGGCAGGAAGGAAGATGAGATCCCACCAATATGTGAGGGATCTCATCTTCCCTTAAACGTGGGAAGATTGCCGTCGTTGGAACTTAGCTCGTGGGAAGATGAGGCAACCAAACAAGCCACGGCAGGGAAGATTCAACATCTTCCCTTTCCTTCGGTAGATCTTCCGTGTACCAAACGGGTCCTAACAACTATCCTCCACCAGCGGTCGCGATTATTCTCAACTCTCTCAATATCTTGTAGGTTTGGTTGGGTTGGGTTGTGTTTTTTCTTTTTCTTTTTCTTTTGTAGATCTGAATTTGTCGTCATCTTAGACCGATGAGAGGAGCATGGGGTTAGGCATGACGCGGAATTCTTCCTCCTCTATTCCACTGTACTATCCTTCGACTCGTTGAAATGCTCCCTTATTTGTCTAGTTTCGCTGCAACATTCCAAACAGAGGTGGAAACTCATAGGAAGTCATTCTCCTTTATCAGTATTTAGAGAGTCGAACTCTCTTATACAATCTTGTTCCATTGGTTCAACTTCGATATCACATCAAACTCGCTTGTGCGATCATGTTTTTGTGGTTCAACTTTGCTTCCTTCATATTCACATAGATCTGTTTGGTTCGAGATTATGGGCCCTAAAATATGCAAACATCATTAAATTAGGGATACATTGCAAGGACAAGATGATTTTGGGCTTGATCTTCTCACATTTTCCTACTTGATTTTTAGTTTAATTTCTTCTTGATACCAATGTGAGTTGGCATAGATGGTAAGGGATCCAGGATTAGGCCCTTTGGTCGTGGGTTCGATCCTCTCGCGTCGTTTGGGACTCCTTTGGTAGGCGATCTCGTAAGTCCCCAGTAAGTGCTCATAGAGCCCGGGACCGTGCCCTGGCTTTGGTGGGGGACTGATGTCGAACCCCTCCTAAACTTTTTAGTATCAAAAAAAAAAAAAAAAAAAAAATCTTCTTGATGCTAGTTGACGATGAATCTGGAGGTGAATAGGTGGATCAGAGTTTGTAGGAGAGAGGATGGGGAGAGTTTTTTTTTTTTTTTTGAGTTAGGGGTATTTTGGTACTTTCAAATTGAAATAAATGGATGTTATCTTCTTCCTAACTGTAGTGTCATTTTTGCTCCTCTAAGTTCATGTATATTTTAGCACCTCCAAAAAATATATGATGTTGGGTGCACTTTAGATGAAAGTTTATTAGTATTTTTACACCGTAACCCTAATATTTAAGGATGCAATTTTACTCATAATATAATATGTTCTGTTATAAGAACACAAATGTCTAATCTCAGTGGGTTAGTGAATGATTACAGTAGGATCAAAAATACCCTCCAGGGTATGTGTATGTATGTAAGTCGGAGAGAAGATGGAAGCTCAATGATGTCTATGAGGAAGACACCAACAGATCACTGTGCTACACGATAATGGCGATTTGCCAAAGGGGGTGGAGTGTGTGTACAGTGAGACTGAATAGTAAAAGGATATGAATAGAATGTGTGCACCTGTGAGGTTTAATCTCCTATTTATAGGGATTATCTCTAGAGTTTTGGCCATTGTGCTGTGTGCGTCCGGATGCCTGCACCACTCAACATTTATGTCTGCTCCAGTTCGAGTGCCTGCGCCACTCAACATTTATGCCTGCTCCACTACCTACTCTGTCCATGATTAGTGCCGACATTACAGGGTGATTAGCGTTTTACCTGATTATGGTGAGATTCTACCAATAAATGTCCTCACTGAGCCATATCATATCCGAGCCTAATATATTAATCCATAATATAATCAAAATGAAGCAATCTCACCCTTACCCTAACCGAAACATCTGGGCATAAATTGTTTTGTTTTAAATGACACGTAATGTTTGGATTGTTGGTGAAGGCATATCGAAGGAGACATCGAATGGTTCGCTCAGAAAACTGGCTTTATGTTCAACAGCGCCCCAATTCAAATCTTTTCTTGTTTTCATCCATGAATTCTCTCTGTTTTTTTTTTAGATTATAGAGCTGGTAGCTTGGTTAAGGATGAAGTATCCCACGTAACCCTTGGAGCTTTAGCATCATATGCTCCAATATAATCCTCCAATTTTTTGGATTTGCTTGACAAAGAAGACGATGAACTGTGCCTTTACCGTCAATCGCCTCCTTTGCCGTCATTATGTCTCATTAAAAAGAAAAATATAGACTCATGAGAACTATCTATTATCAGTGTAAAAAGTAGATATAAACATTTGAGAGCAGATATAACAACACAGACTTAATTTCTGTTACTGTTTGTATGGTAGTTCTCACTAATTTTTTCTCTTTATTTTTTAAATATTTCTTAATAAATAAATGTCACTTAAACTTCATGCAAACAATTTTATTTCAATTAACCTCTAAAAAATTCTGAAATTTCATGGTACACTTTTGGGTCAAAATAAATTAAGTTTTATCAGTAAAAAGATAGTAATACCCTTATTTTATTTTTTTATAAGAGTTTTTACAAAATAAATATGAGTATTTTCAAGATAAAAATAATTATAAGACAAACATGTGAATGACCAGGGAGTTAAAAAGTTTTAGTCATTCACATAGTTTTATTGTAAATATTTTTATTTTTCTTTAAAATGTCCATATTTGACTTGTAAATGCTCTTATGAAAAAAATAAAATAAAGGTATTATTGTATTTTCACTGAAAAAACTTAATTTCATTATGGACCAATGGGGCCCAGTGAAATTTTATAATTTTTTAGGGGCTAATTAAAATACAATTTTTTGCATAGGGTCTAAGTAATATTTTCCCATTAAAAATATTAAAATAATAGAGAGAAGATCAGTGAGAGGCCACAGTACAAAAAATAACCGTAGTTAAGTCACATTAATTGTGTTGATATATCTTCTCTCAAATAAATTACTTATGTCTACCTTTTACACTAGAAATAGATAGTTCATATCATTATATGGGTGCTCATAATAAAATTGTTCATTGTTAAATTTATACATTTCGTCCAAAAAAAATATGCCCATCTCTCATGAGACATAACAGAGTCAGGGTGGCTGTTATGTTAAGGGTGAGATTTCTCCCAATTTATTACATTAGGGGAAAAATTGCACCTCTAAATATTTTAGAATGTTTGATGCTCCTCCAAAAAAAAAAATTCAGGTTATTGGATGCACCTTTACCTATAAGTTTTTTTTTTATATATAGAAAGTTTATGTGGGGTAGACATTGATAACTCATCAAAAAGACGCTCTGCGCTCATAAAGAGCCGATTTTACAGAGATACTTACAGATCGCCCATCAACGAGACCCTCACATCGACCAGCGGGAATCGAACCTCCTCCCTTTTGGGGTGAAGGCCGATGTCTTTGCCAACTGTACCACTTCTCGTTGGTACCTTTACCTATAATTTATTTAAACTAAATTTAAAATAAACGCATGAAGGAGTCAACCCGGTTCAAACGGGGCCTAAAGTCCTAAACCGGGAAACATGATGTGGTGCGTGTTGGTGGAGTTTTGCTGGGTCAGAAAAATAGCAAAAATGACGAGTTGGAGGGGGGGGGACACTACTGGAAAAATGAATCCCAGAGTTCCTCATACAAACTTGAGTCGTTCTCCATTATTAGATGCTTAAGACTCATTATCCTCAGCATCTTGAGTCATTCCCCTTAGTTGAACACCAGAGTCACTCATACAAACTCCTCTTTGTTTCCATTTTCTAATGCAAGTTCCATGACAGAGGCTGTGGTCAATTGAAAGGAGTATCCAACCCAAAAAGAGAAGGGATTGGATCATAGCCGTTCATTTTCACATATTCCCTATTAAATAAAGCATTAGTGCATAATTACTTTTAAGGTTTAATAATCTGAATTTAGAGCGAGGCTGTAGCTGAGTATACACGGTTGATATCATGAACTGATATTAACTGGAACAAAAATCCTAAATACAAAATGTCCATACCCGTCTGTTACCAATATTGGTGTGCTTCTAGAGTTTGAGTAAGTTCTTTTTTGCTACGAAATGATGATGTGCATGTCAGCACATTCCCTACTGATATATTGTTTCATTTTTTGGTATTAAAATCCTTTGGAATTAATTTCTGTTTTGCAGGTTGATTATACATGCACAGCAACACTTCCAATCATGTGGTACAGTAAACAGGTTGAATGACAAATATGGCTTACGTGGAATTTCTTGAAACCGAAGCTGTTCAAGTGGCTCTTCTTTTAAATGTATCTGAATTGCATGCCCATCAGTTGGAGGTGTGTTCTTTTGACTGTTATTTGTCAGGTTCATGCAAAACTGAGTTTTATGTTTAAGTCCGGAACTTATTCTACCCAATAATTGATTTTAAAATGATTTTTGAACTTCATATTTCCTTCCAGGTGTTGCCTAGGAGGACCAAGCCTTACCTGGCATATCGCTAAGGAGGCCATACCCTTCCCCTTACTAATGCTCTTATTTCTGATTTACATCTAGGCGTGTTACGCCTAGCTAGTTTGTGCTGATTAACGTTTTCTATTGTACCGACTTTAGGAATTTTTCCAGGTTTAGGAAGCCAGGCCGACACATGCCTTACTAATAGAACATCATAAGTAGTAAAGTTAACGATACAATGATGGGCTCATCCTGGAGCTGTGACCTGATAAAATAGAACAATGCTAAATGTTGTGTTTGTACATGGAATTTCTTACCCTCGGCTCTGTTACTGGTTTTGGCTTCAGACCTTGCATTGGATAATAATGGAGATTATGATTAAAAACCTCCAATACTTACACTTGTTTAAAATCCTGGCATGATGAGGCATTGATGACTTGGGGAAAAAGAAGCGGTGTCTCCCATGGGGATGCAGGGTCGTGTTATGAGTGGGTGAAAACCTCACAAGTGTAGTGTGTTTATAAGTTAAGAAGCTCTTCCTTCTAAGAAACTAGTCTTTTGGGAGAGATTTCCCTTTAGGCTTGTGATTATCACAGAGCCCGATGTTCACGAAAAGGACTACCTACGGATAAAACCATCAAGAAGCCAAGTGAAATACCTTGATGTGGAGCTACGGGATGTTGGCTCTTAAAAGGGATAACTATGTTATGTCTTACGGAAAACCTCACAAGTATAGTGTGATTTATAACTTAAGAGTCTCACTCCTAACAGACTAGTCTTTTGGGATAGGCTCTCCTTTGTGATCATTATAGGTTGGCCCTCTATGTGACCACAATTGTTGTTCGCAGGATCTAAAGATTACGTCATAACAGTTTAAACACCCCCTGTTCCCCACAGCTGTGGCCCGTGGCTGCAAAAACCAACAAAAAAAGGACCAACATAGCTTGCTTCAATGACCCCCATTATGACTGGTGAGATCAGTTTCATAATAAATAGAATTGTGGGGTAGAAATGAAGTTTTCTAATTATTGGGACCGAAGGTGCTGACAAGGGACCCTTTTCGCTTCGTCATCCGTAAATGGAGCGTGAAATAGGAATAAGATCTTGGCGTTCAACTATATCGGCTATATATATCTTTGAGAAATTCAATGTCCATGATGCTTTGATGTGTATACTTGTTGAGTAGTTACGTATCAATTAAATCATGATTTATGCCAAATCCTGCTGAATATAATATATACATTGTGATTTGAAGCTTCAATTCTTATTTGCGTGTTGCACTGATAGATGTATTTACGTATATCTGTATAATTACAGTTTTGCTCATTTAAGTAGAAACAAAGCTCTAATATTTTGTTTCGGTGAGGAGTGAATTTTTTAGGGTTGATTAAAGTCAATTCCAACCGTTTGTCTGTGATTTAGAAATTGATGAAGTGGTGCTTTTGATTCATATGATTTATGAACTTAGAATGTCCATTTAGGTTTATCACTAAGTTTTAACATTAGAATCTGAGCCAAAAAAAAAAAAAAAAAGTTTTAACATTAGAACGAATCATTTCCTGCAGCTTATTAAGCTAAGAAATTATACAGGTTAGATCTTACTTTCCTCCCCTTAATACCCTCAATCTAACAAGAGTATTGTTGAAAATAGTTATATTTTAAAATTTGGAACGTGGTATGTATTTAGGGATAATGAAGACAAACACATATATGTTCACGATCAAATAACTAAATCATGAGAAATTTCATGAGCAATTTGAATACAGTTTGATCTCTTTGTCATTAAAAATCTTAAGTTGTTAGCAACTCAATATATGTTAATTAATTACTTTTTGCCATCCATATGTGTTAATTACTTATTTTACGTAGTTGCTCGTTAATTTAATGCACACATGTAGTTGTAGCCCAGTTTCTATTACTATTAAATTATAAATTTTCCTGCTTTTCCTTAATCCTCTGTTTTCTCCGTGTCTTGACGAATTTTTACTTGCAAATCAGTGTCCGTGACTCCGCGCTAGTGTTTGAAATCATGGTTTCAGGCTTTCTTACAGTTTTATGTCAACAGAGGATTATGGAAAAACAGGAGAATTTAATTTTAAATCCACTGGAATTGATTATTTTTATAATTTACCGACATAATCGCCAAACTACGTACCTTCTTCGTGTCATCACCGAAGACGACAGAGCATTCTCAACAGTCATTAAATAAGGTTCCAAAATCCATACAGATCGAAGTTGTACATTGGACGAGTTAAGACTCAAGACATAGTACTCGTTCATTATTACTCCAGTCCCCAGCGCAAGAATGGTACAGAGGCAGCGTGACTATCCTTGTCTTTTGCGCCACCTTTTTACTCTGAGAATGGTAAATAATTGAATCCCTGATTGGAAAACTCAGAAAAAGCGACGAAAGCGAAGATTACTTTACTTGCTTTCATGATCATCGACAACTCCTCTGTTCTGTAACAACTCTACAAAAAGCCTATGATCCCCACAAAATGGAAATATTTTCCTCAAGCTTTGCAGATAGATCTTTTTTCCTACTCACTGGAAAAAAGGTACGTACGTCTGCTCACTCACTATCACAATCCTCTCCTCCCTCTCCCCTCGCTGTTCAATGTCTATGATCTATATTAGCCGCTTTGACTAATCGCAAGCTGTGAAGTGTGAAATCATAGCAAGGAATCAAGAAACCTCGAAATGGAAACTGTAGCGCCAAGAAAGTTCCAAATACCCTCAAGCTTATGTTGTGTAAAATGTTCATTGAAGCGTGCTAACCCAAATTTAGTAACCTATCTATACAGGGAGCAGGCCTCAAACCGTTCTTTGTGCATGCACAATCGCTTTTCATTTCTTAAATTCTAAGTGCGTCTTACTTGCTAATAAAAAGAAATCTCTGTAACATTTCCTTTTCTTTCTTTTTTTCCTTTCTGAGATCAGTATTTCCTCTGGCTCTGTTGGAATATATGGATCCAAGAGGATTACGACATAAACAAAATTTTAAAGATCCCACATTACTTTTATCAAACAAACCAAGAATATTTTTCGGGACATGAAGATTGTCGTTTTTTCTTGCATCGGTTTGATAATTTTCAGTCAGCGGAACCAATTTTGCCGCCTTAAATTGTTAATCAGGTCAGGTGGGAAGCAGAAGCTCTATTCTCAACTTGTCATTATTAATAATCAAGTCAATGGCAGGCAAACCCACATGAATCCAGAGAGACGAAAAATTAGCTAGCATAATAAATGCCGAATTTAACTACCAGCCTGACCTGGCTTTTTTGCCACTCTGAGGGATACACAAATCCTTTCGCTGTCGAACTAGCCACTAATAATAATCAGCCTCAAAACCCCCAATAGAATTCTGGTCAAGGGGTCCTTGATACTGATGGGTTTACTCTCTATTTGTTTACCTTTCTTGAATCGTTCCTTTCACTTTTCTGCTACAGTCTGCCCTCTTCTCTCTCTCTCTCTCTCTGTGATTCATTATCTCTCTCTAAACTTGCAGGCTGCCAGTGCCCCCACATACCCCCAATTTATGTACTACTAATATCTTCCTCTGGACGCCATTAACACATAAACTCCACCTCCACAGAACACACACTCTCTCTCTCTCTTTAATTCTCGCTCTCTCGGCGGAGGAAGCTTCAGAAAACTGGCATTCGCATCTCACTCGACTTGCATTTACTTTTACCAGTTACTCTTGTTTTGGTTTAGATGGGGAATGAATGAATACCATGTGACATGATTGGCTCTCATGGTTATGGCTTCACTTAACTCATATCAGTACTTAGTCACAATCGCCACCTTGCTTATTATAGTCCTTCATCATCCGTTCTGTCCAGTTTTTTGTTTTAATCAGCCTCAGCCTTCAATTTCTCGTCGGGTAGGCTTTCAGAATTCCTGAGTTTTGTGTGCTTCATGTTTCTGGTTTGGTAAGGATTTTAATTGGGTATGTGCAGGATCTTCTTCTTGAGGAGAAAACCAGGTTAGGTTCGATCCCTCCAAGCTGCCACAACAAGTGCAACGCGTGCCGTCCATGCATGGCGGTTCAAGTTCCAACCTTGCCAAGCCACCAGAGGCTCAAGCCGGGTCTAACCCGAACGGCTCCTCTGGGTTTTTCCGGTCCGTCATACCAGGTTAATAACAGGTACTCTAATTACAAGCCGTTGGGTTGGAAATGCCATTGTGGTGGCCATTTTTTCAACCCTTAGAAATTGTAGTGAAGGAACCATCTATCCAGATTGAGATTGTTAATTATTATCGCTCGAATTTGTCCAATGGAAACTGCCTCTGTTCAATTAATTTCGCTGGTTAACTTATTTATCGTGTTAGAACTTAGATCAGAGGGTCCATGGGAATGATTTAGGTTTGCAGATATGCGTCACTATCTCTGGTATCAGAATTAATTGTATACGTTGAAGTTTGATGCACTTGTACAGAGTTTGTTACAGACTTGCATTTTTTCTTGATTTCTGACTTTTATTACGGTGGCGTCTAAAATCCGAGCATGTTTCGCATTTGCCTACCTTAAGTGTGGCAGTGATTAGGAGGGGATTTTTCATTTTTTCACGATCTCTGTATATATCCTGAAGAGATTGTGACTTGTGAATTGGGATCCTTTTTGGATGGAAATGACACATCTCAATATTTATTTTCTTCTCGTTTTTGCTATCTACTGTCAAATGTCAATCTGGTGGGGTTTGGCTTATCTTCTTGGAATCCACACGAGCTGAGTCCAAATTTACACCATTGGTTTCTCTCTCCTGTTCTGAAATGTTTGGTGGGCGATGGCTGTAAGTTTGTAGTGAATCCTTGGGATCTAACGAAGTGACGTCAAACCGAGTTAGAGGCCATTCTGTTCCTTTGTGGGCTAAAGACCAGAAAGAGTTGAACCATATCAAACCGCGAGGGTGATAATTTATTGAGGGAGATTCTACTGATAATTGTTGTAGCAGTATTTTTCTGTTTTGTGCCGTTATGGGTATAATTGTGTTTCTGTCCTTGGAAGATTCTACTATCCTACTACCTCCGGTCCTAATTATAAGAATTTAGTTATGACTTTTTTTTGGAGAAATTAAAGAAGTTTAAATAAGTTACTTAATCATTTCATATATTATGTTTTTCTTAGATTATATATTAGTTTATTGGTCAAACTATTTAATTTGAATAAAAAAATAAAAAAAAAAATACTCTAAGCTAATTTAATTAGATTCTTTAATCTCTCCAAAAAAGTTAACTGACTCTTATAATTAGGGACGGAGGGAGTATAATAAAGGAACTTGGAGTTGCTAATAAATGACACGTTAGCGAGAGGAATTAGTTTTTTTGTAAATAAAACAGAATGAAGATTAAGTCACCCAGAATCAGTATCTACTTTTTGGGATAAGTAACAAATTTGTTTTAAAAGTTTTTGCTAAGGAGCAATAGTACCCTAATTTTATTTTATTTTATCTTAATGCTACCTAAAAGTTTTAAAATATAGCAATGTTGTCCATTTTTCATTAAAAAGTTAATGATTAACATCAATTTTTTAACAGCCAACGTTAGTTTTTTAACGGAATAAAATAATATTGCTATGTTTTGAAATTTTTGAAGCAACATTGATATAAGAAAAATTTTAAGAGCTTGCTCCTCGACTTATACTTTGCTAAGTCTTTATCTTTTATTATTGTGTGTAAAACCGATCATACTTATGGCTAATAAAGACAAATTATGATACAATGGAATGCTATGATTGAGGCTTATTTGGGAGTCCATTATATGAAAAGAGTATCCAAAATGGATTTACCGACAACGTAGGAAAAGTGCTGGATTCATGTCGACATTGGTGGACCTAGGTTAGGATATGAGTTTGGGGGGAGTGCCCCCAAGAATTTGGGATTTTTTTTAAAAAATAAATAAATTAATATATGTTTGAATAATTTTTTACCCTTAAATTAGGTATTTACCCTTAATACATCAAGACTACACTTTGTAATCGGATTGAGGATGAATGGTTAAATGATTATTTAGTGCCTTATATTGAAAAAGATATATTTGATAGCATTAATAATATATAAAGCAATTATGATGAATTCTAAAAAATAAGCGCCTATAAGAATGACATTGTAATTATTTTTATTGTAATATACTTTTTCTATTAATATATATGTATATATATATATATACTTGAACTTATTAGTCTTTCACCCTTCATTATAATTTATGTGAATTGCATATCTAACTATTGTTTTTCTAAATGACAAGTTTATAAAATAATTGATCTCTTATTACATCATCAAGTATTCACTCGATTTTATAAATAATTTTTTGATATTTTTTTTTTTGTTTATATTCTTTTATTTTTTAATCCATTTAAAACTTTCATTTAAAAAAAAAAAAAATCGGGGCACCGCCCGAACCCCCAAAACCCCCCGCCACTAGTGCCCTCAAATATTTTTCTGGGTTCGCCCCTGCATGTCCACTCGCTGTGCGGTAAGTGAAGGAAAATTAAACAAGTAGATGTTTTTTCTTGGATGCACAATCGCTTGTGAAATAATAGGAGGTGCTAAGCTAACATTCAAAGGCAAAGAGGGACTGTAACAACGAAAGGCAAACGTTAGTTGACAGAGCCAATAAAATCAAATCCCAAAAACTTGCGATTAATCAGTTATGTTGGTTGATACATAAAATTTTCTTATCAATATAATACAATTTTACAGACATTAAAAAATATATAAATTATATTTTAATTTTCGCCATCACGTCAAAGAAATGTGGATTTAGCCTTTAAAGCAGGTAAATCAAATTATACTAGTTGAGCCCAACTATGCATGCTGCTTTTGCATTACATGAACTTTGCGTGGTAAATGACAGCCCTTCATTGCCTATCCTATGAAGGTTTTTTAAAAAAAAAAAAAACACTACTCCTTACTGTGCACAGTATTTTTAGCTCGTTCCAAATAGTAATTAAAGTGTTTTGAGCAAAAAATAAAATAAAATTAAAGTGTTCAAAAACAGTTTGTCAATTGTGATTTACAGAATACGAGGTAAGTATATGAAAGAAGGGTTATTTTGACTTATATGCATAAATATTTATAAACCTCACAATCGCTCAACCATCAAACATGCTAGTAACATAAATCACTTGGAAATCAATTAACATTTTTTTTTGTCAATTTCACCCTTATAATTAATATTTAAATATGACTTACTAAATTTATCCCTTATCCAAAATCTCATTTAATATGGGTAAAGTTGTAAAAAAGTTAATTTAGGACAAATTTATAAGTTAACTACCATTTATTCATTACAATGAATTAGTTAAAATGATTTGCTTATTTATATTGCGGATCTGATGGAGTATATCCTATAATTACAATCATAATTCATAATATCATGCAACTATTGTAGTAGTAATATTCTTCTATTAGCGAGACTTCTTCGTGGACTCAAATGCTATATAGACTGTGACGTCTGCGGATTTTATTTTTTTTTTTTTTTTTTTGCTCGAACAAGGAACATATATTGATACTAATAATAAAGGTTACAACAAACGATTACAACAAGAAACTAATACAACAACAAACTAAATTTAAACAAACCAGAATAAGAAGACTAACAAAAACAACAACCCCAAACCAAATGTAAGGAGAAAGCTAATCACCACAAAACAAAAAGGAATAAAAGTAATTGCAAAGACTTCATTAGCCTTCCGCGACATCCAAGGTTAGAAATGACGTAAAGAAGGTGTTGGTTTCAAAACCCACCCGATCAAAGACACCTCCTTATAAGAAAAAGCCGCAAATAGATCAGCTTCATAATCACCCCTACTTGGGGTACAAGACAGAAAACACCCAACCTTAGAAGAAAAACCTTTAAAGTCTTGAAGAAAACTTTTGCTCCTCCATTGAAGCAAACTTGGTGACATCAACGACCCACTGAACAAATATTGGCTAACATTAGCGATAAAGATTCGCCACCATCGAACAATCCTAACAATGGTCTTCTCATAGGTAAAGCACATAAAAGTATTAACCATCGATAGATCCCTTCCCCCAAAATCGCAAATCCAATCAGCAACATAAAACACCACCATAAATACCCAAATCCACAACAATAGAACATAAATACAAACGTTAAGCAATAAAAATAAAGGCAAAGAAGAGACATCCCTTAAGTCAGAAACCACCATCGAACTGGAGGCCACCGGCGAGCCGGGAGACCACCGACAAGTCGAGGCCACGGCGAGCGGAGACCACCGACGAGCTAGAGGCCACCAACAAGAGAGATGTCGAGCCAAAAACTCCCACCACCAGAGATGAGAGAGGACCATAGCTACACTCACACCCAGAAAACAGAGGTACGCCGAAGCAAGGAAGACGATGAAGACGGAGACCAGGAGGGAGAGGAGAGCGGCGCGGGAGAAGAAGGAAGGTCGCCGCTCTATTTCTCCGTTCCGCCCTAAAACTCGTCGAACCTTACTCATCAAGAACCGAACTGTGTTTCTGCTGTGGTTGTGGCTTGAAAGGAGGCTCGCCGGCGGCAAAGCCGCCGCCGGCGAGGCAAGAGCAATAGTGAAGAAAAGGGGGCTAGGGTTTCGCGAGAGAGAAAAGCGGAGCAGAGAGGACCTACAGAGTCCTGCGGATTTTACTTCACTTCATTCTTTTCTTTTAGTCAAGGTGGTCTATTTTCTATTTGTATGTGGAAAAAAAGTTATTTTTCTAATATATTTTTTTTTTTCTCCCCAAATGATTCTCCCACTTACAAGTAACGATCATAACCACTGGGAAATCCACTGGCTGAAAGAAATTTTGGAGGGGCCGAAGTCGATGCCACAGCCACACGAATAGAAGAGACTCAACAATCTCGTTCATCTCAACTCCCAATTCTTATGGCGTCTACTCTGACCTCTCCTTCTCCTCCCAATCTCTCCTCTTATCTTCGTCCCCTTCGCTCTCTCTCCCTCACCACCACTTTCATTACCAAGCATCGGTTTCTGACTCCCCCAATCAAGCCATTCTCCTCCAAACTTCGAGTCCTCACAGTCTCTGCTTCAGCTTCCTCTTCTTCTCTTCAGGCTCTCATTTTCGACTGCGATGGCGTCATCCTCGAGTCCGAACACTTGCATCGCCAGGCATACAACGATGCATTTACTAACTTCAATGTTCGCTGCCCTTCTTCTTCTTCGCAACCTCTCAATTGGGGCATCGAATTCTACGATGAGCTCCAGAATCGCATTGGTGGAGGCAAACCTAAAATGCGATGGTTTGTTTATCTTTCCCCTTCAAATAGATATTTTATCTCTCTGCGTTTGATTTTGCTTATCTGTTCATTTGTTTCTTCGGTATTCGTGGATTGTTAGGTACTTCAAAGAGAATGGGTGGCCGTCTTCTACGATATTTGAGACGCCTCCGAGTAATGATGAGGATCGAGCTAAGCTAATTGACATTATTCAGGTGCTTTTCTCTGCTTGATGATGTGTGCTTACTTTTACTTTGACGATTTGCAATGCTTCTACGTGTCTTGCGTTGTCAAAAAAGAACGTATTACTTCTGAATTTTTATTTTTAACCACTGAAGTGGTTGTATTCTCACCTGCTTGTTATATTTTCGTTTTCTTGTTGGTCTAGGATTGGAAAACTGAGAGGTACAAAGAAATAATCAAGTCCGGAACTGTAAGTATACTTCTTTTGTTTTCCTATTCTAACGACCACTCTGTTTGCTTCAAGCGTGAAGATGCTGTTTATGTTTTTAATAACCTACTGTTGTACACAAATATTTTTTGGACCAGGTAAAACCCAGACCTGGAGTTCTGAGATTGATGGATGAGGTCAAGGATGCTGTAAGAATAAGATGATGTTTAAACAGTGTGTTGATCTCTTCTTATCAATGTGCTGCCTAACGTGGATCTTCTTCTAACTTATGGCAGAATCTGCTCTCTCTTGGAGCTCTTTTTTATCACTTTATTTCTTCTTTTCACTCTTCTAGTTAGGTACATTTGCTTATTGGACGGTATTTTTTCCCTCTAATGCTATTGTAGGGAATAAAGCTCGCTGTTTGCTCGGCAGCAACTAAAAGTTCAGTTGTGCTCTGTCTTGAGAATCTTATAGGAATTGTAAGCACATTTTCTCATGTACTTCTTCACAATGGAAATATACTTTTCAACGTATGTTCAACCTAATTGATTTTTGGTGTTTTAGGAGCGGTTTAAGAGCCTTGATTGCTTCCTAGCAGGTATTAAACCCATTTTCACATCCCTTTATATAGTTCATGTAATATGGAGGTGTTTATTTGTGTCGAGTAGTGGGTCAACACTTAATAGACGATGTTCGAGGCATCAGACTCAATTAATTTGCCATCTTCAATGTACAAAACCAATGTTAACTTTCTCCTGAGATAGCGTAGAAAACTCCATTTCAATGCGAACCCAAGTCTTGCCAAACTTTCCCAAAGGATATTTTTGGTATTATACGTTTGATGAAATCTACTCTATGTTTGAGATCAACTATTTTTTTTAATCATATTTAACTTGCAGGTGATGATGTGAAGGCAAAGAAGCCTGATCCATCAATATATCTGACAGCTTGCAAGGTTTAAGATTAATATATATTATAATTTAGATTCATGAAATTCTAAGCCTTCTTGCGTGTGCTGACAGAAGGGGCATGATTCGTATATTGTGTCTTGTAGAAGCTGGGTGTGTCAGAAAAGGACTGCTTGGTGATAGAGGATAGTGTAATTGGCTTACAGGTTATTTTCTCACTAATAATCAATGTTGTGTTGTGTGTGTAATTTGAATAAAAAATGTACTAATGCCTATGGCTTCTTTAATGTGGCAATATTAACATAGTTTCAAACTACAGATCTAAAATTTATTTCTTATTTTGCTATAGTGCATTGAATGAAGTGTAATAATAAATCACAATGCTTGAACTGTCTTTCTCAAAGGGTAAACAAATTCTTGAACTCTCACGAACTAAATTAATAACCACAGGCAGCAACTAAAGCTGGGATGTCATGCGTGGTTACCTACACGTCTTCAACAGCTGATCAGGTGAGGCATTTGCCAATATGATTTTTACGTTGGATGGAATTGAAACCCGTCAATAACGGCTACATTTTGACACTTCTAGTCTGTTTGAATATAATGTAGGATTTTAGTGATGCAATAGCAGTCTACCCCGACTTGAGTAACATAAGGTATAGTACATTGCTGACAGCCTAGGTATTGTCCCGTTAGTTTTCCTTAATTCTGTTAATATAATTTGTGTGATCCATCATGTAGATTCAAAGATTTGGAGTTGCTCCTACAAAATTTAGTTGCTTCCAAATAAGAGATTTACCTTATGTATGGTTTAAGATGCCCCAGAATCGTCGTCATCAGAAGGTAAGATGGAATATTGGATAACCACAAGCTCAAGCTGCTGCCTCTATACAAATTTTTTTTTTTCCCAACCCTGTTTCTATTGATAGTAAATGCAATAATTTGACATATGATCTGAGAAAATTCAAATTAATGTATCATATTCTCATGATCTTTTGGCTGTATCATTTCATTAAATGGATAGCTAGACGATGATTTTTTCTGCCAGCTCTTTAGGTTCAGCATACCAAAGTTGTGGTATATTCGAATCCCATTCCCTTGATAGAGTGGCTTTTTAACTCTCAATTCCCACGCAAAGGTATGGCATAAACTGATTAAATTGGTATCAGAAGAAGAGCCATTGAACGATTGTACTTCTTAGCCTATTTCGATTGACGGTAGAAAAAAACACTTTCACATAAATTGAGACAAAACTACTCTCACAAACTTACCTCAAACCCCCTCTTATAAACACCAATTAGTAATTGTATTTGGTTTTTTTATAAAAAACTTGCTTTATTTCCAAAGCGCATTAATTATTTTTCTACATGTATGTTCATAATTAATAAAGGTAGTAGGTAAAAATAATAGTTAATATAATATGAGAGTATAGTGCAATTAGTAGAGATAGCATTGAAAGTTAATTGTAGGACAACTTTATTGATTTTAACTGTTTTTATTGATTTGTGAAAATTGTTAGTTAGTGTCTTATAAGTAATATATGTAATCTCCAGCATTTGCTTACAGGAAAATAATCCTACGAGCAAAGTACTAAGTATTGTATTGTAACGGGAAAATAATCATTTTTTTCCTTGTCAAATTTGTGTATACGATTCTTGTGTGTCCAAGCATCACGTTTATCTAAGCGGGATTACATTGCACCCCGAAGATAATTTCATCCGAAAAAAAGGTGGACGATAAATATCTTCCGCTCGTCAACTCCACCTTTATTCCGAGGGCTAATCAATAACCTGTAACTACCACCATGTTCGGACCCCTCCCACTGATCAAATATCGAGAACTGCCTAGTTCACCTCAGTAAGTTACACGGTCAAGAAAGATGCATTCTTGTAAGGAGAATGAAATTTTTGGGGTTGAAAGTACTAGTTGGACAAAAGCAGATCCCACAAAGTATTATCTCTTACCAGTCGCAGTCTTGCCTTTGCTTAAATCAGCAAGTTCCTCAATAAGCTTCCTCTCTTCGCTGCTTAACTTTTTGGGGATTTCAACTTGCACCCGAACCAACTGATCACCCCTCATACTGCTCTTGTTCAGCAGAGGAACACCTTTTCTAGCCATAACAAGTGTTGTGTTCGGTTGGGTCCCAGCAGGGATTTTTAAATCCACCATGCCATCTACAGTAGGAACCTTGATTGTAGTTCCCAGGATTGCATCTAAGTATGACACCTTGCAAGTGTATAAAATGTTGGTGTCATCACGTTTAAGGACTGGATCAGGGATAACTTCAATAACAACAAAGAGGTCACCGGGAGAACCACCTCGCCTTCCAGCATTTCCTTCATTTCGGACCCTTAAACGGCTAGCAGAGTCTACACCAGCTGGGACTTTCAGACTTATCCGTTTTGTCCTTCGCACCCGACCATCCCCAGAACATGTATTGCATGGTGTTGAAATTTCTCCAGTCCCATTGCATGAAGAGCATGTCATGGACTGCTGGAAAATACCTAATGGCGTCCTTGTTGATGACACAACCCTACCTTGACCCCCACAAGTGCTACATCTGGTCGGATTGGTTCCCGGTTTAGCCCCTGAACCATTACAAGTTCCACAGCTCTCTAGCCGGCTGATCTCTATCTCTTTTTCTACTCCAAAAACTGCTTCCTTAAAGTTCAAGACAAGACTATAATACTCATCTTCACCATCAATAGCTCCATTCCAGGAACCTCTCCCCTGATTCATACCCTCAAACAGAGTCTCAAACAGATCAAAAGGATTACTGAAATCCTGGAATAACATACATAATCAAAGCTTCAGAAGCAGAGTTAGTCAAAACAAAAAGATTGTTCATTATAACAAGGTAACTTACCCCCATGCCTATTCCAGAACCTTTAAGCCCCGCCTCTCCATATCTGTCATATATGGATCGTTTCTCATCATCTGACAAGACCTGCATAACAATTTGAATTACAGAAGACCAGTTAATATTAGAGTTAGAAATTCATAAAGACGATCATACTCTAACCAGCAGCAGCAACAAAAGAACTTTTACCTCATATGCATTGCTAATTTCCTTAAACTTCTGTTCTGCTCCAGGTTCTCTGCAGCATCCACGTGAATAATTCAGACAAAAGTTAAACGCCAGAAAATTTCCTTCACAGATGTTTCACATGACCTCAGAAAATTATAGGGTACAACTTATCAAGCCCAATTTAAGTTGCAATAATGGTGACTTAAGCCTCCTTCCTCCAGACATTTTAGCCAGCATATTACTATTAAGAAAATACATCATAACTAACAAAAACTGAGATCCAGTTGGCCAGAGATACAATCCTATTTATAATTCTGGCTAATATTCAATTTTCTCCATCACAAATCCAATCCAGTCCATGTTTTAACTTTAAATTATCAATATAGATATCAGTTACAGTGGGGAACAAGGCAAAGGAGAAGAACAAAAAGCATATAAAAAACAAAGGAGAATAATAACTCACTTGTTCACGTCTGGGTGATAATTTCGGGCAAGCTTCCGATAAGCTGAAATGTAAAAGTTGAGACACATATTATTTCAATGGAAAGTGACAGCATGGCACCACTGGCATGTAAAGAATATGCTCAATCAAATGGACATTTAATCTCGTTTATAGTTCATATTTATTGATATTCTATATAATAGTATCGCCCTATAATACAAAAAAGGCAAGCGAAGATGTCAACATCATAGCTAATTTAAATTTAATCGTTAGATTGGAAAGTCCCTTCATGGTCATTTAATTTGCAGATAAACCCCACCCGTTTGATTGATATCTTAGGGTTTGACAGGCATCTTGACAGTCTTAAGTTAGGAGCTTCCTTTAAGGTAATATATTTCTAATTCTTAAGAGTACAGGCAGCAGCAAGAGTAATACAAAATGGGCAATCATTTACTAATCAACAAAAGAGCCTAGTTTGGAAATTGTTCTCGCCTTACAAAGAGACAACTAAAGCACTAATATAGTTATAAGCAAATAAACACAGCAGCATATTCATATTCTCCTTTGATCATGATGAATATATGACCATAAAGACAAAAATAAAGAGGCCAGAGTAAAATACCACTCTTGATTTCAGATTTACTAGCATTTCTTGACACCCCAAGGACAGAGTAGTAATCCTGCACATTGAGATATAATAGTTATTAACATTCAGTCTAACCTGCAAAAATGCTTGAGACATACAAAATAGAAATGAGAGAAATGCCTCCAGGCAGTACAAGCACATAGAAAGCTATTAAGGTGCACATTGCGATTGTTGCGTATATGAGGAGTCATACTTACTGCATCCGCTCTAACTATAAACCTTGATCCCTTGCGACGATTACAAGTTTGAGAAGAACCCAGGTCATATAGCACATGCAATGAATCACAACCAAAAAAGCTTGAACTTGGGGCAGCCATAAAGCTTACCCTACTTGTAACACTGCAAGAAAGATTATTTAAGAAATTACACTCTGCATCGCAATGAATTATGCTGAAAATTTCATATTTACTAATTGAGTAAAGCATTTCAGAACACTAGTTTATGACAAATAAGTCTGACAACAGTCCCCTGATCTCGTGTCATTATCCCAAGAATAAAGAACTATTGCTAACAACTCTGTAAATTTAAAAAATAGAAGATAAACCCAGCTAATACTGATAACACAGTTGATACTATAATAGAGATGACCATGTATTAAATAACTTAGCACTTGGTCCAACTTCATCATGAATAAACACTAAATAGCTCATACCTCTTATAAATGTAATAGTGAGAGAAAATTCATGTAAGTGGTTTTACTTCCTCAGAGAAATGTTGACCATGAGACAACTTACCCGAGGCCAGATGATGTAATCCTTCCTGTCATACATGATCTCATAAATAACTGAGGACGGATTCCCCATTGTGCAACAGATGTGCTTCCAAAAGGTGTAATGGCCATTCACTTTGTCTTCCGCAAGATGATATAGTGATCAATATGTAACTCGTCGATGAACTTAAGCCAACTGTAACACTTGTAATGTGCCACACAGGGTCAGATAATACATCAATAGAAGTAAACAACTAAACCAAAAAATCAGATGTAGTTAGTAACCCAGGAAGGAAATGAAACAGTACGCTAGAATAGAGGGAAAAAATCCAAAGACGATGAAATATCTCTCTAACACAATAATTCACAAATATTGCATGCAACTGAGAAACATGTCATTAAAAATCTCTTACTCAAATATAATATACGGGTATTGTAGAAAATTTGAAATGGTCCCCAATTGAGTTATCCTTCTCAGATATTTGCTGTTACTGAATAATAACAAACTTATTCCTAAATAATCTTCTCATGCATTTATAGTGCAAGATTTAGGAATTCTCAGATTGCAATAGAAACAATAAAATCATCACGTTAGAATTAAAACTAAATTCAGAATTAAACCAAGAAATGGTGAGAGTGGGTGAGGGGGGAAACCGACAACTTGGCCAGGAATATAAACAGGGGAACAACAACCTTCTTTAGCCTCTAGGTTGTCAGTTGTCACCTGGAAGCACAAAGCCTGTAGCCCTGTAACCTCACTACATCCGCTCAGACCAAAATGAGATGCCACATTGGATAGGGGATTGAAATTCATGATATTAGACGTTACAGCTTAATATATTTCTACCACATTAAAGAAAAAAAAAAAAAAAAAAAGGAGCTTGCTTGACTAATTAACAAACAAGAGCACAGCACAGACAGGGTTGTGTTGGGGTATACAAATAACCCCTTATCTTCTATGGGGAAGAGGGTGGGTGTTAGAAAAACATCGAGTAGAGAAACAGGGCGTTTGAGATAAATGATGGGTGAAAACGAAGTGGGAACAAGCAAAGCTCCCAAAGAATAACTACTGGGAACTCTGGGATTGTTAACCGAACCTGCGATGACCAGTTAGCTAGTCAAATTTTATACCTTGAGGGAAATATAGGACGAACATACATATAAACGTAACTTCTATTTCTCTTATCAATTAACAGCGGAATAGGAAGCCGTTACAGACGCAAATTAACGCAAACAAGAACATAGTGACCACGAACGATGATTCTAGAATCTAGGAAGTCGATAGAATGAAAGAAGCATAACCTCTGTCGTGCAGAGATATGAAGGATTGGTGGAAGTAAAAATATTGAGAAATGAAAGACAAACCTGTTGATGCCTGACTTTCCCTTCGCTCTCTCTGGCAGTGGAGAGAGGAGGAAAACGAACAGGAGTGAAGGGGGAGAGAGAGGGATAGTGTTCAGGGACCGAGGAGCGCGCCGGAAATGTTCGAGGATGAGGCTACAGTGTTGGAGCAGGAGGATGATGTTGTTGCTTGGTGGTCGAGTTTTCTTCTCCGAACACGAGCATTTTTGTTACACACTTCAACTGAGGTTTTATTGGCTGCTTCTAGAACCCTAAATGGTTGCTTGCTCGCCGTTGGATTTTTTTTATGGTTCTCCTTTGACAATCTAATAACTCGAAAATTTCTTATTTCAAATTTCTTGATGAGGACACCGTATGCAATTTTTCTTATAAGGAAAAATTCGTATAATTTGATTTGATTTCATTTAAATTTAAGGAAACATCATTAAATTGATTCTTAACGCCATAAAGTATGTAATTTAGGTAAAAAAAATCTATATATTTATTTATTTACTTTAGCCGCCGGAAGATCTTTATTAGTATTTGTTAACCCAAATAACACTGCAGATACATTTCTTATTGGGAAAATTATAATAAAAGACTTAAGAAAAATAATATTTATTAAGAAAGACCATAAAATGATAATTATTTTGAAGGGAATTTAAATTAAAACATTAAAATAAAAAAGCTGAATCGAATCGCCTTTAGATTTCTTATATTCTCTCTAGTTAAATCAAAATCTGGAGTGATTAATAAATAATGATAAATAGAGACCAAATCAAAATGTGTAAAACTAATGGTGATCATTGTCGTCGTCGCAATACCTGTGTTTTCTTAATAGCTAGCTGGATAATGGAAAGGCTTTCTTATTATGTGTAAAACTAATGGTTTTGTTTATGACACTGTGAAAGAGCGCCCTTTTCATGATCTTATCCAAATGATTTTTAAGTTTGCCGTCATGGAGCTTTCCGAATGATTACTTTATTCCAAAAATATTAAAGACATCAATTGTTTAAAGATAATTGTCACCATCAATAAATTGAAAAAGTCGGCACTGATTTTGGAAAAAAAAAAAAACTTTAGAACAAAGAGTGTAGATATTAGATTTGAAACAAATAATACAAAGGGGATGCGATGTCCCTGACTTAGAGGATGAGAATGAAGGTTGTCGGCGTTAATGGTGGAGTTGGTAGAGGTGATGCGAAGTGAAAAGCGTCAGTCATTTATCTTTAAAAATGTGATGGCTACCTTTAATTTGAGAAAGTTCGCATTTCCTTGAAATCTCATTGAAACCTAGATTTGGGAGTTGGGATGGTCGCGTGGTCGTCGCCTTGAATGGAGGTGGAGAGAAGGTGAGATGGTGGAGGATGAAGATCGAAGATGAAGTTCGCACCAATTACTCCAGATTTTGATTTAATGAGAGAGAATATTGGAGATCTGGCTAAGGAATAATTAAGTCTTTCTATTTTAATGTTTTAATTTATGGTCCTTCAAAATAATTACTATTTTTATGGTTCTTCTTAATAAATATTATTATTTTTAGATTCTTTATTATAATTTTCCCTTTCTTTTTCATGTTTAGCCAGGATAGTTTGGCATGTTCAGATTTGTGTTTGCCCCTGCGTCGGTAATTATCAGTGTGATGGAAGAGGATTCTCTCCTTATCTTTTTTTCTCATTAGCCCATATGAACCGTTGATTGGGAAAATGAAAAAAAATGTTAAAGTAGTGTTGTGATTGATTTGACAGATATAATTTAAGGATGATGAGAGATAATGAAAAAAGGATTATAAGAGAAATTCAACCCCAATGATCATCCTTTAATAGATAATGGAGTGAATAAGAGAAAAATGTTGCTTAAGTCAGTACACCCTAACATAAATATTTTTGGCACACAAAAAAAGAATTAAAACCTAAAATGGCAATTATTCTGAAATTTACCGAAGCTCTTATGAAAGTAAGTTTTATTGTGAAATAGTTTAATTGCCTATAATTTAAAATCAAAAACAAAAAACTGATTCCATTGTAAAAATTAAGCTTCCGACGGCCCCTGATAAAAAAAAAAGAAAAAGAAAAAGAAATTGATTGATTTTAAGGTCAATGGCTATCTATTTTACCTGAAGAGATAATTTTACTAATGTGGGATGTCAAAAAGAACTTTAACAGAAGTAACTACTATTTTAAGATGTTAAATTGTGCATATATAACTGCACACAATATTTATCCTTTATGAATAGTGCATCATATGAAGGTCGAGGTATGCACTAGTCCTTGATGTGTAGCACCTCCATTAAGGGAAAGAATTCCACATTACATCGAAAAAAACAATAATGCATTGTGCGATTATATATTAATATTTAATAAAAAATGATTTTATATATGTATAAAAAAAATATTACCATATTATTTGCTCTTTCTTTTTCTTAGTGAAACTCTCTATTCACCCATTTACCCAAACGCCAAGTCTAATGGCTTGTTTGGAGTCCTCAGTTAGCAGCTCTCTTGTTTGGGTCCTTTTTTCTTATCTGACTTTATACCAAAACGCAGCGTTTATCAAAAAGCTCCGAATCCAAGCTTTAGACCAAACTTCCAGTAGTGTTGGCAGGAAAAAAACTTTTCCATGGGTCCCACGGTGAAAATGGAAGAGAGCTGTTGCTACGTCCTGTAGCTTTTATTCCTTTCTTACTAATTCTATTTTTTTAAAACTTAATTTATATAAAAAATAAATTACAAAATATTTGATTTAAAATTTTCCTATCTCACCCAAAAAGTATTTGATTTCTATTTTTTTTTTAAAAAAATCAATTTATATAGGAATATTATTTAGTTAAAAATTTAATATTTTTATGCTTTATAATATATATTTAATTGTCTATTAATTTTTTCTTAAATTAAAATTTTTATTATCTCATATATACAACTAATATGTATATGTAGTATTCAATATGATTCATGTCATTTTCAATCATTTTCCATCTCAACTGACTTTTTAAATAATAATTTAAACATTCATCAGTTTAGAAAAAAACCACTTCTGTAAAAGCCAAATAAGTAATCCAAATACAAATCACATTTATCACCTGATTTTTTTCCTACCGAGCTTTTGCAAAAGTCAAGTAGCTTTTAAGTAATCGTTTTTACCGCTAATCCAAATAGGTTCAATATCCTATCAGTCATCGAAGCGTTGACCATAACTTTAAGCATCAAAGTAGGATGTGCACTTTGTCCAATTGGTACGACCGTTGAAAATTTTGCTTTGATTTCGAAAAAATAAGAGTTAGGCTAGTCAAAAATCTTAAATGCAATTTGACTCAAGCGTTGGTCGCAATCAAAATATTCAGTGTTTTTTAATGTCTTCCATCTTTATTTTTTTGAGATCAAACTTAGTATGTTGCCTTCACCTCTATTTTAGATTCAAAGTATGCTCTGTACTTATTTTTTAAGAGTAACATGTGCAACATAAAAGAATCAAGATCATGATCTTACGAGAGAGTAATGAAAACTAATATATTGAGAAATCTAGTTCATGTGAACCTAGATATCCTAAAGTATTCTTGAATATGAGAGTGCGAGAAAAGAAAGCTCAGTCAGACTGTTCACTAGACTAGAATCTCGTTTTTAGGTCAATACTTGTGAAGAGCTCTGACAATGTTAAAGGTGTTTTCAATATATTCCATCATTTCTCCCATACTTGAAAGAACTCTTCTCCGAATAGTAAAATTAATTATATAAATGCAACATGGCACAGTGCGAGGAATTCCTTTGAGTAATATTCAATTTAGAAATCCTTTCTAATAGACAAGGTAGTGAAAAATGGAATCATGTGAAGAGCAATCTGATCAATACTGATTTGGAAAGCCTTTCCAATAAACAGGGTAGTTCACATAATCCTGATAGTTCCACGGATTTGAGTAATATCTTGAAACCATTTCTTAAAAAATCACAAAAGATCCAGCAATAAAACTAACAGATATATCACTCCTTCAAGGTAACTCCTAAAAAGGGGTTTTGTTTGAGATATGGGTCAGAACTGCTCCTGAATTGGGAAAAAAACAGAGAGCAGCTGCAGAACGTGAAATGGGAGGAGGGGGCAATTAATTTCTGATGAACAGGAAGGACCGAAGGAGAGTAACCAAACAATCCTTTAGAAACTATTGTTGTCATATAGGAGGAGTAGAGAACTTAAGTTCAGGGAAAAGGAAGGAAGAAAAAACAAAAAACAAAAAACAAAAAACAAAAGAAGAAACCAAGTTGATTGACTCTGTTCGACGTCAAGAAGCTCTGGTTAACATGTTGAACAATGGACACATGACAACAACCTAAACCTATGATTAAATAATTTATTTAGTTTTCTTAATCTCTAAAAAAAAGTTAATTATGTCTGATATTGAGGATCAGATAAGTATCATTTTGAAGAGATTTGTATTATACTCCCTCCTATCACTTAAAATGAGTTTATCAGATAAGATATATTTTTCATATTTATCCATCTTTTACAAATTTACTCGGATTGATGCTACATCAACAACTGTCAAGTAACAGAGAAATGATAGGAATTAAGGAAAATGATTAAAATGTTTTAGAAAAAAAAACATGCTATGTAAAATTAATTAATTTCTTTCATCTAATTAAATCACACAAATGTATGATTTATAGTAAAGTGGCGGATGAAGTATTGATTTGATTCGCCAAACATATATGCCTCCTTTTAAGTAATGAAAATATTTGGAGATGAATTGGTTTGTGCATGGATTGAGATTGGTCGCTCCGGAGTTCATATATTAAAGCAAAAGGTATGATCCAGTCATTTAGCTGGGAAGTTGTTATCGAAACACAGTGCAAATATGGAAGTGGATTTGTGACAGTTTTGATTTGGTTTGATTGGGAGTAATATGTAATGTTGATTTTGTTTCAAAGATTTTAAAGGTAACTATTGTTTTAGTCTTTTAAGTTTTAAGTTTTACATATGACATACTTTTAGCTCCCTAACTTTATAAAGTATACTTTTTGTTTTAAAGTTCTAACAACGTTAATATTGCTAACAGAAAACGCTGACGCATTAAATTCAAGTGATGACTAATAACATTTAATTATACAGAATTTATATATTCTTCAATTCTTCAATATTTTAAATTTAAGCTTAGTAACATTTAATTATACAATCATCACTTAAGTTTACATCGTTATCACTTGAGTTTATATTTTCTGTTAGTAAAATTAACGGTATTAGAATTATACGATTAAAAGTAGTATACTTTATAAGGTTAAGAGACCAAAAAAGTATACGCCGTAAACTTAAAGGACTAAAAGCATACTTTAGCCTTGTATTGCAAATACTCATATTTGTCTGGTGAATTTGTATATTTATCTTGTAAATGGCTAACATGCTTTTAATTCTTTATGTTCTTTTGAATTGCTTTATTTGTATTGTAAATATCTTTATTTGTCTTGTAAACTTTATATTTGTCTTGTAAATGACCAAAATGTTTTTAACTCTTAAGGTTCTTTTGAATCCCTTTATTTGTCTTGTAAATGCCCATATTTGTTTAGTGAATTTTCATACTTGTCTTGTAAATGACCAAAATGTTTTTAATTACCTATGTTCTTTCGAATCCCTTTATTTGTCTTGTAAATGTTCTTAATTTTTTTGGTAAATACTAAAAAAAAAAAAGATAAGGGCATCATTGTCTTTTCACTCACAAAAATTAATTTCATTTTATCTTGTGGGTGCAGTAAAGTTTCAAAAAGTTCTGGGGGTTGATTGAAATTAATTTGATACTAAGGGGGCTAACTGAAATTTTTCTAAGTATTTTCTAAAATACTATAGTCATATTTTTTAATTTCCTCATTTTTTTTCTCCTCCTTGATTATTGTTGGGAGAAAGCATCAATAGGGGTAAATTAGAAAAAAATTTGATAAATATAAAAATTATGTCTTATATTTAAGATCAAGATCAATACTCTAAAAACATCTTAAATTAAGAACAAGAGCAGTATAAAAAGACCATTTTTACTATAAAAGAAAGATTTACTCCTTGATCCAGCTTAAATGATTCCTCATCTATCCAAAAAGATGAAAGAGTAAAAGTGCAGTCAGGAGTATTTTTTTAGGTGTAGGCTTGTAGCAATGTAATTTATGGTGACACCAAAAGTATCTTAAAATATTTTTTTAAGTGTACATCACCATGAAGTATTTTTTTGTGCAAATTTACACATAATAATTTAGATAATTTTGAGTACACTTTAAAAAATATTTAATGGCGTTGAATGTAAAAAAATAGTTTATGGTACAAGAAACACTTAAAAAAAATACTTCAAAGTATTTATTATACTAAAAAAGTATTTTAAAGTACTAAATGCACCACAAATATTTTAAAATACTAAATCACATTAAAAATAATAATAATAAAAAATTCCGCGTGCTTCATCCACCTTTGCCCAAGAGGAAATCGAGTTTCTTTGTTAGATAACACGGTAACTTTTCATTCATTCCAAACCGTCCTATGAAAGTGCCAAAGAATTCTGACGCAATCATTATGCCCCCATGGCAATATACTTTACCTTTTAAGTTTTCCCATTGACCCGAACAAAACAAAATCAAGATCTACCTCCATATTTTATCTAAAGTAAATTACATTATAGTCTAATTAAGTGGCTACATAAATTTAACACGTCATTAAATTCAGTTAAAAACCAAATCCTAAATAAATTGTTTATTACTCATTCTCTTTAATCTTTCACTACTTCTTTTAACCGAATTACAAACAACTTGATGGTCCAATTTTGTTGGCCTATCCAATGGCCTGTAGTCTAATTAAGTGACATCTCTAAAAAAAAAACTCAATCAAAGCATCCTATTGGTCTAAGCTCGTCACTAGCTAGCCTTAACCACTTTTGGTCCAGCAAAATTCGTATGAACCATCTCATTACAACAAATTCTTTACACGATTTTTTTCCCCGAAACCACAATGAAGCAAAGTATCTTCGGGACTCATTATAATACACATAAGGTTTTTTTAAAATAAAAATATCGAGTGGGTTTGGATGATCGAGGACAAGCAAGATTGCACAGACAAATTCAAAGCCGCCCAATCAATATCATTGTATGTTGGAAAACAGTAAGTGCTTGTTTCAATGATAAAACTCTTCACACATTTTTTACAGTGGATATAATAAATTATGATTAAAAATTTACTTTCAAAACTACCATCACTATTACTTGTTGATGTGTGGAAAACTGGAAGGAGGATGAGAGAAGAGAAGACCGCAGGAAGAGGCGTGAGAGTCCAATCCGGACCAGAGTCCACGCAGTGAGGATGGCCAACAGTAATTCCGTCTTTTCTTTTAGACTTTTATAATCCAACAAAAGTTTCCAGCGAGCTAAAATCAAGAAGAAAGAGAGGGAACAAAGCGATAGAAGCTTCTGTTTCAGATTTGTTGTCACAGCACTTGTTTGGGGGAGCCAGCCAGCTGTGACTCTCCCACCTCCAATTCCATTTCTCAAGACCTATCGCCTCTCTTCTAACTTTCCTTCCTCTTTTTTCACTCTCGCGGCTTCTCTTTAACTTTTTAGATGTATTTCTTCATCAAATTCCTTACATGAGCAGGTATTTCTGATGATACTTACGACTTTAGGTATTTAAGCAACCTTTTGTTCTTTTCGCAACTTTATGGATACTCCGCGAGATTGTTCTTCTACATGATTCTCTTCTCAGTTCTGCTACTTTCCTTTGTTAATGATAATGGATCGAATCTGTTTGTGTTTTAGTAAGCATTTTTTATACACGTTTGGGTTACTTTTATATCCTTATTCCCCGCCTTTACTCTTCTTCGCTTGCATAACCAAAAAAAAAAAAGTGATTGGGTGAACTGCAGCTCTTTGATTTGATTCCCCCTCTTATCCCCACTTTTTTTTTTTGGAATATGATGGAACCGCTGGAGCCGGTGACCTTTTCATATAAGTTCTCATTGGGAAAATTTGATTCTCTGGGTCAGTGTTTTGTCATTTGTTCTCATGGCGACCAAAACTATGCGTACTGCTTTTTAATGTCAGGAAGGCTTACCCACCCCTTAACTCTTATATAATATTAGTAAATCTACACGAGTCTGTGAATGGTGCTAGTAGCGCTCAATGTTATTCTCAAGATATCACCTTCGTTAACAACGAGGCAAACTTAAGAGATGACAATGATTTCTCTATCTGTTACCACTGGAATAACAAAATTCATGCAATTGGTTCTCAAGACTGCCTCCACGGCCTTAAGCCTCTCCTTTTTCATTTAGGACGATGCGGCTGCTGTATGCTATAGAATGGTATTAGGCTCTAACCATTAGCATTTCTATCCTCAGGAAGAATTCAGGACCTTCCTCATACTCCTCTATTTCTGGGGGAGAGGCTAATGAGTGAATGAATTTAACGTTAAGCAGCTGTTCTCTAACTCAACACAGCTGGCTATACTTTGATTAATAGCCACGTGTTGGTGGATTGTCTTGCAATAGCAATTTGGTCCTCTTTTTGATACAATAATAGTAAACAAATTCGATTTGACATTAGCATACGTGCACATGCATAAAAAACCTTTTTCCTTAGACTGACTGGTATATAGTTGATTGGTTTCTATCACAGTGATTTTCTTTTCAAGACTATTCTATTTTGTTTATCTTTAGGCATTGAATATATGTTGATCCTTAAATTGTTAGTATCACACACACCTAATTCCCACCCCCAAACTCTTATATGGTGTTTATGGTTGTTATTCAATGTTCACAGCTTAATGGTTTGATGTTTCTGCAGAGATTGGCATTGGTCATCTCATACTTGATCATTAGACACATTGTCCTAGCGGTTGATGCCAGTGGAAATGGACCTCCTAATTGTGCTTTTACTATTGGCTTGCTTATGCTCTTCTGTATCTTCTGATTTTCAAGGTACAATATTCTATTTGTCTGGCACTCGACCTATTTTGAAAGTAGTAGGCTATGCATACTTTAGCAGCAGTTTTGAATTTCTTTTGTTCTGCCTCATTCACCCCTGGCAGGTCACTGAATCTCCACAATTAAATTCTGTTATATTGTTTTACTGCGTCCTAGAAAATCTTAGCATCTTGCACTGCTATTATGCTTCGTGAAAAGTTGAACAAATTGTATGTATGTCTATCCTTTCTTTTCCCAATTCTTTTGTTACAAAATTTAGCCTATTTTTAGGCCACAGTACAGAAATTAAATTTATGCACACAGTACAGAAAATGTATGTATGCTTATCTTTTCTATTCCTAAACCTTTTGTTACAGAATTTTACCTTCTTTTGGGCCACAGTACAGAAATTAACTTTATGCACACAGTTTTCTCTTGTTCGTTTCCCTGTAGGATTCCCGCTTTTTATGCTTTCTCACTATGAGCAGAATCAATGATAGTGTTTCTTCTAATCCTAATTTAAATATGCATAATTCTATCTATTGCTATGCATCATATTTCATTTTGGCCAAATACAAAAGAAATTTTTTTGTGTTGGAACAATGAAAACTTTGGATCTTATGCATTTGAAAGATTTCTGATAGTTTGATTTTCTGAATGACGCATTGATGTTGAACCCTGGGCTCTAGCTGGATGGTAACATTCTTTTTCATTTCAGGAGATGCGTTATTTGCACTGAAGTTATCATTGAATGCTTCGGCTAATCAGCTTACTGATTGGAATCAAAATCAAGTAAACCCTTGTACTTGGTCCCGTGTTTCCTGTGACCAAAATTCCAAAGTTGTTCAAGTGTAAGATATTCTTATGCAATGTTCTCTTCATTCTTTTCTTGTAAATAATTGATATGCTGAATATGTTGACAATCATCTCCTTGATGATTCCTTCTAGGTTAAGTATTCCCATCCTATTTTTCATTGTGCCTGCTGTATAATTATGTAACTTGCTTTGCTGCAGTTCATTAGCATTGATGGGATTTACTGGGGTCCTGACCCCAAGAATTGGAGCTCTAAAAAGTCTTGCAACTCTGTAAGTATTAATAATAATATACTATACATGAAATCTAGGCCACTCATGTGCAATGTTATATTACTTTTTGAATTTCACTCAGTTTTATATGATGGAGAACTTATCTCTTCACATCAGCTTGAAAATTATTAAAAAACTGTTAAGTGGTAGTTGAGTTCTTATGCTATTTTGCATCCCTGACCCTTCTCTTTCCTTTTTTCCCCCTTAAATTGATTTGATAATTTAATGACTAGTGTTATAGTGTAAAATCATATGGCATGAATATATGTGCGCACATGTGTAGGTGTGATTTATTTTTTTCATAGCTTATGTTAGGATCTAACCTTAGTTACATATGCATTTCCCACCCTTTTGTGTATAAGATCAAGTGTATTTGTTAGAAGCAGTTACTTTCTTGTCATATATTTGGGAAATTGAAACCGTACTCATGATATATGTATTGTCCATTTATATTGCAGTTCATTGCAAGGGAATGGCATCACTGGTGATATACCAAAAGAATTGGGAAATCTGACTAGCTTAACCAGACTTGATCTGGAAAACAACAAATTAACGGGAGAAATACCATCTACCCTTTATAATCTTAAAAGGCTTCAGTTCTTGTAAGTATGCTCTCTTTCTCCTAGGTTTTGTAGTTTCGAGCAAAAATATAATTTTTGGTCCCTGTAAGTTGGCAGCAACTTTCAAGTTCCTCCTAAAATTTTAATTTATTCTCATTGAAGTTTCATTCAAAACTGACATATATGCAATAGGATTTTGCATTTCCCCCTATTTTCTAATGTTTAACTGTCTTCTGTTTTATATTCTATAACCAGGACATTGAGTCAAAACAATCTCAGTGGAAATATTCCCGAATCACTTGGCAGCCTTCCTAGCTTGATCAATGTGTATGTGAAATATTTTGTTATGCAAAAATACTTTTTGAAAGTTGTACAAGTAACTTCTATGCATGTCCTGTTCTTAGAGCATATAATGGATTGTTTAAACTCCTCTTTGCAGTCTGCTGGACTCAAATAATCTCAGTGGTCGAATTCCTGAGCAGTTATTCAACGTTCCTAAATACAAGTACGCGCTGTAACTTAGTATTATAATGTTGACTATTTAAAGCACCAATAAAAGACGTATGTTTATCTTTGATCCTGAAGGATTGCATCTTCCTGTCTAATGTTTAATCGCAATATGGAGAAACAGAAGTTTTGGGATATAGAAGCAAATTAAAATTCTATTCGTCTTTTTATCTGGTGTGACTATTGTTATATATTTTCCATTGTTAGAACATCTTTTCATCAGTTGTTCTTCACCTTTATTGTCTGTGTTATTGCAGTTTCAGTGGAAATAACTTAAATTGTGACATGAATTACCGCCACCCTTGTGCCTCTGATAATGCAGATCAAGGTTAACTGGTTAAAATATTTTGTTGGTTTCGCTTTGTGAGGCACTGACATCTGTTCCTCTCCTTGATGAATAGCTAAATGCTACTTTTTTTGCATGCTTGGCAGGTTCATCCCATAAGCCGAAAATTGGCCTTATAGTTGGGATTATTGTTGGGTTAATCGTTGTAATTTTTCTCTGTGGTCTGCTGTTCTTCTGGTGTAAGAGTAGACGCAAGGGCTACAGACGAGAAGTTTTTGTAGATGTTGCAGGTTTTAGTTCTCTTTCAGTATTTGTTATGCAATTATGCCATGTTCCTTTAATTGAATCATTGGCATTAACATGGACATGTTTGTATCATTTAAAGTCATTTATCTTTTAAACTGATCCACATTTTCAAACTCAAGAATAACTAATGCTGTAAACTGAGTCATTGAGCATGTCCATTTTCTTTCGCATCTTAGATTAATTTATATGTGTGAAACATTGCTTACTCATCATTATGTATATGTGATTCATTGACATTGCACCATTTCTTGCTAATTAGGTTCTCATATTGGTCATGACAGTCAACAACATTCAGCTGTAGTAAAACTTTGCCTTGCTGAATTTGAGGTTGCAGATCATGGCATCCGCTTCAATAATGTAGTCTTCACTAGATCATTAGGCTTACTTCTTCCAGTGTCTTTCTCTTCAATATGAACAACGTGTTATTGTCATACTTTTCCTTGTAGTCTCCCTGGATCTAAAGGTGCACATTGATATGTACCCTTTTCTACAACAGCTACAATTAAGATCGCTCATTTTGTATGGGATGACAGGAGATTTGCTTGATGAACTTGTTGTGGTCATGCTTTAATTGTGAAAACTAGTTTAAGAGATAATTTATTTCGGTAACAAACTCTAGGTGGAATATTCTTATTAAAACATTCAAGATCAATCTGAGCTTCAGTTTTTCCTGAAACTCCATTTCAAGTGTTTTTCCCCCCCTTCTCATTGTATGGTCAGGTGAAGTTGATCGCCGAATTGCATTTGGTCAACTAAAAAGATTTGCTTGGAGAGAACTACAGATAGCCACTGACAACTTCAGTGAGAAAAATGTTCTGGGACAGGGAGGCTTTGGAAAGGTTTATAAAGGTGTTCTCGCTGATAACACTAAAGTTGCTGTCAAACGGTTAACTGATTCTGAAAGTCCCGGGGGGGATGCTGCTTTCCAGCGGGAAGTCGAGATGATAAGTGTAGCTGTCCATCGGAATCTGTTACGGCTGATTGGATTTTGTACTACTCCCACTGAACGTCTTCTAGTTTATCCCTTCATGCAGAACTTGAGTGTTGCCTATCGACTAAGAGGTACATAGTTACAATACACGAGTCTTTCCAGTCTGTTGGTTGGGGACAGAATAATTTATGAATCATTGTAATACATTATATACTGCTCGAAGATGTTCGGATTTTTTTTTTTAAAGAAAAAACTTGAGATTTACTGCTATAAAATTATCTTCATAATAAACATTTTGGGAATGAAAGAAAGAGAGTGGCAAATGGATAAATGTTTGTTTTGTTGTTGACTAGCTCATCTTGCGAGTGTGCATCATTTTAAATATTCACTTTCTTTCTGTATTTACATGCTGAAGGCATGAAAGATTATTGATTTACAGCATGTAAACCTTCGAATAATGTTTTTATGTGGTAGAATTTGACTTATATATATGTAAGTAGCAATTAATTTATCTCATCATTTCCTGCTATATCGTGATGATATGAATACTGATGCAGAGCTGAAACCTGGAGAGCCTGTTTTAGACTGGCCAACAAGAAAGCGAGTAGCTTTAGGCACAGCCCGTGGCCTAGAATATCTTCATGAGCATTGCAATCCTAAGATTATCCATCGGGATGTGAAAGCTGCAAATGTATTACTAGATGAAGATTTTGAGGCAGTTGTAGGTGACTTTGGTTTGGCAAAGTTAGTTGATGTTCGAAAAACTAACGTGACAACTCAAGTTCGTGGAACAATGGGCCACATAGCTCCTGAATACTTGTCCACCGGGAAATCTTCTGAAAGGACAGATGTTTTTGGTTATGGCATTATGCTTTTGGAGCTTGTTACTGGTCAGCGGGCAATTGACTTTTCACGTTTGGAAGAGGAGGATGATGTGCTATTACTTGATCATGTGAGGATTTTGATATTATGGTCTCCTTGTTTGCACCTATTTGTTTTTGTGCTTATTTCTTATTTACTTAACACCTTTGGTAGTACTGCATGTCTTTGGGTGCCATGGTGATGTCTACTTTTGTACTGTTCTGATTATAATTTTCAGCTTTTACTTATTGTTACGTTCTCTCGATTTTTACGTGCTTTACAGGTTAAGAAACTTGAAAGGGAAAAACGTCTAGATGCCATTGTCGACTGCAACCTAAATAAAAATTACAACATACAAGAAGTTGAAATGATGATAAAAGTTGCGTTACTCTGCACCCAAGCTTCACCGGAGGACCGCCCAGCAATGTCAGAGGTTGTTAGAATGCTAGAAGGAGAAGGTCTGGCTGAAAGGTGGGAGGAATGGCAACATGTGGAGGTTACTCGCAGGCAAGAATATGAGAGACTGCAAAGAAGATTTGATTGGGGAGAAGATTCAGTTCATAACCAAGATGCCATTGAGTTGTCTGGGGGGAGATGAGGTGGTGACTCATAAATTTGAGTCAGCCATATTTTATGTTTTATGTCGTGTTTTTTTTTGACAAGTTAGCTTGGCGAGAGGTGCAAGTAATTTTATTCCAACTGTAAACAAGCCAAAAAAAGAAACTAAAAACAAAAAGGAACCCCCTGTAATCTCTTTTGTTCTGCAAATGTTGCTTATTGAGATCTTTGTCTCTGTTGCTGTTGTATATAATTTTTGTTAGTAAACAATTGTAAGAATACATGAAACCCTTGGCTATAATGCACAGTTTAAAGCTGAAGAGTATTAGAGGGAATATCAACTATTCTGACTTTGGCCGTTGTTTCCCTTTGTCAGCTATCCGTCATGCAAAATCTGTATTCTTTTTTCTTACCAGAGAGTACTCTGTTTAATTTATGCTTGTTCATGTCATAGGGAGATGTTGGCGCATTCTAGAAGCTTCCTTTGAAGTCATTTCTTATTTCTTAGGTGTTGGAGGCATCTACACACAGAGCTTAGTCTATATTTACAAATTACGCATATCATCCTACCTCTGGGATCGAGGCATACACAAAAGAAGTCAAGGGCCATCAGCCATTTATTATTCTTTAACATACTGGCTAACTACAGCCTACAGTGCATTTCTCATTTGTGACATGAAATGAAGCAACAGCTTTTGCCCATTCTTGCAGCTTCTCTTTCATCCGTTCTACCTCCGCGATGCCTTTGTTCCCCACTTTGCTGCGGAAACTTGGATCATCCTCCAAGTACAAAGGAGGCTGCTCCCTGCAATGTTTATCCCACTCTTTAAAATTAATGCCACATTCTTTGTAATCCATCCCCGCCATTGCCATGGCTTCTATCGACATATCTTCCCCTGTTTCCAGTTGCTTGTTACAGACACAAGACGATAATGATTCTCGATGTTGTGGGTCTGTAATGAAGCAGCAGCAGCATTATTTATATGTACAGAGTAAGGCTTCTTAGGCATGTGAAAAACATAGCACAATTCACGGAAGTTTCAAGTTCAGAGTTTATATCGTTAAACCTGTGATTCCTCCTTATCTTTTTCCGCTTCTCTAACTGAGGTTGTGATCACGTGGTGATATATTTGTTCTTGATGATGCTGGGTAAACTTGCGTCAATCATTACGTCATTCCCATATCCTTCACGAGATACAAAACTAGCATTGTACTTTTGAACTTCTATTACTATCACTTTTCTTCCCGTGAGACTTTTCCCCCAAGTGCACCTTTACGAACATGAAAATGCCGTGAGCATGTAAATACTACTCCCTCCCGTCTATAAGAGCTAGTTGACTTTTTAAGAGAGATTAAAGAAGCTAATTAAATTAGCTTAGAGTATTTTTGTTTTTATTTTTTTCTTCAAACTAAATAGTTTAACCAATAAACTAATATATAATCTATGAAAACACAAGATATGAAATGATTAAGTAATTTATTTAGCTTCCTTAATTTCTCCAAAAAAAGTTAACTAACTCTTATAATTAGGATCAGAGGTAGTATATTGAGTTTTGAGTCCTAATGTTAAATGAGACCCATTTGAAGTTAAGATCGCGAGCAACGATGTAACACCCCCAATTTCTAACAATTATCATAGTATAAAATTTAAGGGATTAATATTTCTCCAGTCACTGGAGATAAGGCTTTCTCCAGTGACCCCAAAACTACACCGTTTCAATCAATTTCGAATAATAAATAAACATATCAACGAACTGTTTTCAGATTCTCTCTGGAAATCAACATATCAATAATCATAAACAAGTTGTAAACATCGCATAGAATTCCCTATTATTTTATTTTACCCTTTGCTCCGAACAAATGACGATCGATCAAGGTGATACGAAAGAGGGGAATGAGAGACTTACGGGCAAAGGAGAGTCAGTGTCCTTGAAAAAGCCACCCATCCTCTTGTAGTCAATGGGATTAAGGGAAGTGGCGGCGATCTTGAGGAGAATTGATCTTCCTTGAAGTGGGGTATAGCAAAATTAGGGTCCAAGCGGAGAACATCAGATGAGTTGCCATATTCAGAATAGACCCAAGCTTTCATGTGAGACGGAATCGTAGGAATAGAAGCAGCAGCCATATGGATTGGAGGAAGAGAACGGCGATGAGGAGTGAAATGGAAGAGAATCAAACAGATCCTCTTTACGAGTACATGAGAACTGAAGGTGAGTGGGGGAACGTGAGAAGCGCGCTTTGGTTTGCAGCAAATTAGATGTTTTTTACTTTTTTAAGTGTGAAACGGTGTAGTTTTGGGGTCACTGGAGAGAACATTATCTCCAGTGACTGGAGAAATATTAATCCCAATAAAATTTAAATGACTTTTATAAATGAATACTAAAATTTGAAATAAACAACCTTGGGGAGTGTTACCGCCGCACTTGTACTGGGACAAGTGCAAGGCTACTTATTACAATAATGTAAATCCAACTCAAATAAATGTGATTTATTAAAAGAATATATAAAACTAGCTAGAGACCTTGAATGTTCTTCCTCACTTCTTACTGGTAGCCCTAACCCTTGACACCTGTTTTGCTGAAATTCTGCTCCCCCAAAGGATCATCGCAGCTCATGAACACAAACATCAAGAAATTCTTGGTAATCCTAATAAAACAAAGATAATGAAGAGAAAATACAATATTTACATAATAAAATATCTATATATAAAAACAAAAATGTTAATTTTATTATTCTTTATTCAATTTAATTAGTGGGAAGAGAACCACAGTAAACCTGGATATCCTGCCAGTCTACCTTGTGACTCGGAAACCTGCCGTAACAAATCATCAAATTTTGGCCATAAAACATTTTCTGAACATTTTCTTCCTAGTGTGCATATCTCTTCCCAAAGTTGCTACTAGTGTCTCAGAATAGCGTCTGTGCTTGTCCATTGCATGATCATTTAACGGTCCATGTTAACTGGGTTAATGGGACTTTGACTTTTGTACCTATTTTATAACCACATAGTCACCTTTGTACCTAAAAAAGCACTTGGTGTTAGGCGCTCTTAAGGTAAAGCACATATGCATTTTTGCACCTTTACCCAATTATTTTTTAGTTCCTCAAAATAATTATGATTTTTATGATTTTGCACAATAAATCTGTTGATACAGAATAATCCTTTAATGAAATTTTTCCTTATAAGCCACTCTACCAATTATTATCCATAATACTACCTCTCATTCAAAATATAAGACCTAATTGATTTTTTTGAGGATATTAAAGAAACTAATTAATTACTTTAAAACAATTATATTTATTGTTTTTCCTCTAACCTAATTTATCTAACTTATAAACTAATATATAATTTAATCATACACAATATATGATATAATTAAGTAACTTATTTAGCTTCCTTAATCTCTAAAAAAAAGTCAACTATGTCCTAGGTAGTATTAAATAAAATTTAGTATATCAGTAATTTGATTTATCCTTAAATTTTTATGTATAACCTACACCGAAAATTTGTTTATGCTCACTAGTCATTACCTCATCATTTGTATTGCACAAATGGGGAAAAAATAAGGAATAAAGCGTAACGCATGCCAGGGTCTAAAATAAATAATAGACAAATAAAGACTTCTTTGCTGATGAAAAATATTCACTAAATGTTGAGCTTTTCTCGTTGGTGACAAAGAAAATGCTTTTAAAATTCACTGGGTTCACGATACGCAGATGTATAATACTCGTAAGATTTTAGATCTGTCTTCTCCTCCTCCACAAGTTCAGAGCCTTTTCTGCCGTATCATATAATATAATGAGTCGCAAATAGACAAGTATTCATCTTCTGTTATGGTTTACGTGCTTTTAATTTTACAAACGAACCAGCCAAAGGGCCTTCAATGCTTTTTGGCTTGAACCGAGTCAACCCACATGTATGGTCTAATCCAAATTAATCTTTTTTTGGTTAGATAATCTAAATTAATTTGATCCTTATGATTATATTTATACATTGTGGAAGACATTGAGAGTATATAACTGTTTATGGAGTCTATATATAGTATCTTATAATTATACTCTTTAACTTTTTTCATCCCCTATCTTTTTCTCTATGTTCACCTTTATATTTATTTTTGACCTTACAAAGAATCAATATTCTAATAATGTCTAGCCCATAAAATTTAACACTCAAAATATCGACTATTATTTTCAAACTCAAGATCAAATTTCCTCAGATGATTGTCACGTGCTTAATGAATTATGTATACAGCCTAAAATAGAACAAGAATCACATAAATAAAGAAAAGAAGTGCATCATTTTGCTGGGGTTGTGTGAGCATCCATTAGACGAGCTATCTCTGAGTCTCTGATGAGCTTCCTTTTCATTCATTATTTGAGGCAACAGCTTTAGCCCATTCGCGAATCTTAATCTTGATCCACTAGTTCTATTTTAGACTGATACAAGTTCCATATATCGGCCATGGGCCATTTATTATTCTTGAACATACTGGCTAACTACAGCCTACAGTGCATTTCTCATTTGTGACATGAAATGCAACAGCTTTTGCCCATTCTCTCAGCTTCTCCTTCATCCATTGTACCTCTACGATGCCTTTGTTCCCCAATTTGCTGCGGAAACTTAGCTCATCCTCCAGGTACAGAGGAGGCTGCTCCCTACAATGGCGATCCTACTCTTCAAAATTAATGCCACATTCTTTGTAATCCATCCCACCATCGCCATGGCTTCTATCGACGCAGCTTCCCCTGTTTCTTGTTGTTTGTTACAGACACAAGAAGATAACGATTCTCGATGTTGTGGGTCTGTAATGAAGCAGCAGCAGTATTTATATGCATAGAGTAAGGCTTCTTAGGCATGTGAAAAACATAACACAATTCACGGAAGTTGCAAGTTCTCAGTTTATATCGCTAAACCTGTGATTCCTCCTTATCTTTTTTCCCTTCTCTAACTGAGGTTGTCATCACATGGTGATATATTTGTTCTTGAAGATGCTGGGTGAACTTGCGTTAATCATTACGTCACTCCATATCCTTCACGAGATACAGTACTAGCATTGTAGTTTGAACTTTTATTACTATTACTTTTCTTCCTGTAAGATTTTTTCCCTAAATGCACCCTTACAAACATGAAAATGCCGTGACCATGTAAATACTCATATTGAGTTTTGAGTCCTAATTTTAAATGCGACCAATTTTGGAGTTAAGATCGTGAGCAACGAATTCCCCGCCCAAAAAAATAATTGACTGGTTGGTTTGACTTGAGTTAATCTAATCACGAGTGGCTGCAAATTAATATCTGGCTTGAAGTTGAAATTGTATTACCAGAGGGGGGAAATGCCAGTTTAAAAGCGAAAAGGTTAATTAATTCTTTAAATTTATTTTTGTGGATCATTCTGTGACACAAATACAACAAGGCAGATTGCATAAAATAAAAGGTAAAGGTGCAAAAATACACATGTGTTTTACCTTTAGAAGCGCTCAACACGAAATGCTTTTTTTGGGGTGCAAAAGCGCCCACGTGGTTACAATTTTAGAGCAAAAGTCACAGAAAATGTTAGTGGAGAAAACGTCAGTTAAGTTGGTGTGTAGTGGAGATGAAATTAAAATGCTAACACACCATAGGGTTTCAGAAATTGAGCCCGATCAAAGAACGCAAAGAAGGGAAGAAGTCGCTGATGGGGATGAAGGCGAGAGGGTTCTTCACGATCGATGAAGGTGAAGTTCATCAACGCAACGTGACATGGAGAGACGCGAGAAGAAGCAAGTTAGTTGTAGCAGTAAAGGATGACGAGAGTTTGTAACAGGTGTATCTGAAAAATTTGAGTTTAAACGACTAACCAGTCGTTGTAACTCAAAACAAAAAAAAAAATAAAATGATATGAGAGAGACTTGAACTAAATGATATTGATATTTTTTTCTCATATATATATAAAATAAAATAAAACCAGTCGTGTTCTCTCCATGTCACGTTGCGCCAATGAACTTCACCTTCATCGATCGTGGAGAACCCTCTCACCTTCATCCCCATCAGTGACTTCTTCTTTTCTTTGCGTTTTTTGATCGAGAACCCTCTGGCCTTCTTCCCCATCAGCGACTGCTTTCCTTCTTTGCGTTCTTTGATCGGGTTCAATTTCTCTAACCCTATGGTGTGTTGGCGTTTTAATTCCATCTCTACTAACACCAACTTAACTGACGTTTTCTCCACTAATGTTTTCTATGACTTTTGCTCTAAAATTGTAATTATGTGGGCACTTTTATACCTAAAAAAAGTATTTAGTGTTGGGCACTCCCGAAGATAAAATACATATGTATTTTTACACCTTTACCCTAATATAAATCCACCACCAAATACTTATATCAACTCCAACTTGCAGAAGTTATTCTAACTTAACCCAGAGTCTCGATTGAGACTTGGAACATAACAGGGTGGTAAGAGTGTCACTTGAAAAAATGTTCCCATCATGTTTGGAATCTAGATTAATTTGGGCCTGTGAAGTTCCCCGGTCGTATTAAGGGGCTGGCTTAAGATACCAGGTACATATGTAAAAAAAAACATAAATTAGTTAATTGGTGATTATACCCTCATAAAATGTTTTTTTGTTTCATTTTCTTCCAATTTTCCTTTCTTTTTTATTTTTTTATTTTTTTGCTTTCGTTTTTATTTTCTTTTTTTCCCACCAACGCTAATATGGATTAGTGATTACTGCAAAAGTTGCCAGAAGCCTTGTAACTTGAAATTATTTGCATATATTCTAATCATATTATTCACGGTGTTACATACAATTTGGTGGTTATGAATCTCCTCTTCCTCCTTTCTAAATGTTAATATGAGACTGATCTCCCAAAAATCGATTTTTTTTTTTGGACAAATTTGCTTATTTCTTTCCAATATGCAACTAGATATCAAGAAGGTATAAATTTTGTGGCAACCAGAGAGTCAGTTAGAATGATAATTGTAGTGTATTTTAGCCTGTTAGGATCGTTTGTTTTCAATAAGGATATAATGATCATTTAACTATTTTTTAGTTCCTCAAAATAATTATGATTTTTATGATTACGCACAATAATCTGTCCGTATAGAATCCTTCAATGAAAATTTTCCTTACAAGTCACTCTACCGATTATGTAATCTTAAAATATCAAATAAAAATTAGTATACCTGTAATTTGATTTATCTCTAAACTTTTGTATATAACCTATACCGACAATTTGTTTATGCTTACTACTTCATTATTTGCAAGTTGCAGCAATGGGGAAAAAATAATGAAAGCATAACGCATGAGAGGGTCTAAAATACATAAACAGATAAATAAAGACTTCACTAAATGTTTAGCTTGATCGAAATCCAAACAATAAACATAATAGCTAGGAAACAATTTTCTTTTCGGTGAAATAGAAAATGCTTTTGAAATTCCCGGGGTTCATCACGAGATGCGTTCGTCTTCTGTTATGGTTTACGTTCTTTTAATTTTACAAGCGCCACCAGCCACAGCGTCCTCAATGCTTTGTGGCTTGAAGCTGAACCAACCTACATGTATCATGTATGGTCTAGTCTAAATCATTTTTTTTGGCTAGATATATAATCTAAATTAATTTAATCCTTATGATGACTTATGCATTTTGGGGGGTTTATTTTTGTGCATTCATAGAATCAATAATAATCTAATAATGTCCAGCTCCTAAAATAGAAAGATATTGTGTGTATATTATGGCAATAATTTAAGAATATCGACTATTATTTTCACTCTCAAAATCAAATTGCCTCATCAGATGATTGCCATCTGCTCAATGAATTATATACAGGCTAAAATAGAATAAGAATCACATATTAATCTCAGTATAAGAATCACATTAATAAAGAAAAGAAGTGCATCGTTTTGCTGGGATTATGTGATCATCCATTAGACGAGATATCTCTCTGAGTCTCTGATGAGCCTCCTTGTCATTATTTGAGGCAACAGCTTTGGCCCATTCGCGAATCTTAATCTTAATCCACTCCGATCCAAGTTCCAAACTCAAGTTAGCAGTGTGAGCGCCAGAATTTTGCTCAATCTGTGGTGGTTTTTTGGCCAGCAAGTGTGGCTGTGGTAGTTCAAAGCTCCCACTGAAATCCTTATGGTGATTGATTTCGCATTCTTCATCATTGTTATCGCCTCCAGCCATATCTAAAGCTTCCAAAGACATCGTCATAAATTCTGCCTTGAGTTCTTGAACTCGTACGTATCGCCAATAATATTGTTCAACGCTTTCGATCTTCAGATAAAAGTATGAAACATGAAGTGCATAGCTACTTATATATACAAAACATATCGGGCAATGTTCTATTTTAGACTGCTACAAGGTCAAGACTAACACGGTAACGAACCCATAGATCTTTGACTGTAATTACGTACGTAACCATGACAGAATATTATAAGAATGATCAATATATATGTGTTGCGACCCACTAAAAAAAAATCAGTATGCATGGGACATGAATGATAACAGCTATATCGTTCACGAGCATGCAATGTTAACGAAGGAAAACGAGAACATGTCAAACTATTGACCGGAAATAACATTCTACAATGTCATCAGACTGTGGTATACTATTCAAAGATCAGTGACGCAATAGATTACGAGCGAGTCGTCTGTAAAGTTTAAAGTAATTTGACTCATGATAGAGATGAATGATCTCAATAAGCTTGATTTTTGACAGCTTCTGCTCGAAACACAATACTTAAGGGCGAGTTCACTTAACAAGGCATATATTGTTGTTTGTTTTGTTTTTAGAGAAGGGAATATACTTCAGGGCGCATTTTAAAATTCGCCTAGTTGGCATGCATCAATTCACCGCATGCTATATAATTCCTTGTAAAAAAGTTCAGGAATAAATAATCAACGATTCAATGTTGGTGCATATACACACAGCAGTTTGACCAAAAAAAAAAAGGGTAAAGGAACAATTTTACACATGTGATTTCCTAAGAGGAAATCCCAAAGACCACGAGATTTAATTGGGCAAAAACTAATACATGTAATTATGTTTTGGGGCGTTCAAAGACCACTAGTTTGTCAACTAACGGTCAACGGTTAAGTTGGATGGAAATGAACAGTAACTTGGGTGAAATTACACTTTTGCCCCGTAGTTTTAAATATTTTTTTAAAAAAAACTAAAATACCCCCGGTGGGCCCCACCGCCGCCGGCAACCACCGTCGGTCGGCGACGGCCAGCGGTGGGACCCACCGGGGGGTATTTTTTTTTTTTTAAATATTTAAAACTAGGGGGCAAAAGTGTAATTTCACCTAAAATTAGGGGGCAAAAGTGTAACTTCACCTAAAACTAGGGCCAAAAGTGTAATTTCACCCAAGTTTATCGTTCATTTCCATCCAAGTTAACCGTTGATCGTTAGTTGACTAACGCCATGGTAGTCTTTGGACGCTCCCAAAACATAATTACATGTGTATTTTTGCTCCAGTTGAAATCTCGTGGTGCTGGGCGCTCCTGGGGGTAAATCACATGTGTAAAATTGCTCCTTATCCCAAAAAAAAAATACACACACAGCAGTTTGACCAAAAAAAAATACTCACAGCAGCAGACGCATGATGACGGCTTCCCGTACGTAGTAGGATGGGCCACAGACTTGTGAACTGTGTGGATCTGTCTTAATTATTCTTTTTTTCCCTGTTGTCTTAATTATTCATTTACACCTCCCGTCCTTGCATTCAACTGGCGAAGGGGTCGGACTTTCTCATCAAAAGGGAGGGAGTTCGATCCTGGAGTTGGTCAAGGCGCTGGGGGAGGCATCCTAGAGGTTTAGGAAGCAATGGAAACGCTGGGAAGAGGTGAAGGGATGTGTACTCTCTAACTCGTAAGCCTCATGATTTGGGCTCCAAGCGCTTTCTTGCTTAGATTGTGGGTGCGAACCCAACCCCTTTCCTAAAATTCTTGTAGCAAAAAAATAAAAATAAAAAAAAATAATTCATTTACTCTCTAGAATTTCAATAATTTTAATGATATCATTTAAAAATTTCAAACCAATCTAAAACTTTTCAACTAAGAGCCCGTTTGGATCCTCTTATTTTTAAATTAAAAGCTACTTTTAAGCTAAAGCAAAAAAAAAGAGCTTTTTTAAAAAAACTAAAAGCTGTTTGGTGATTATATAAATTTTTTTAGCTTAAAAGTTACTTAAAAACTGAAATTAAAAATAAGTTGTTTGACAAAATTTTTGTCATAAGCACTTTTTCTAATAAAAATTATTATAAAGGTATATTATAAAATAACTTTTAAACTATCAATAATTTACAAAATAAAAATACAATGAGAACATATTTGCCAACAAAGTGGAGCACAATCAAGAAATATCTAGCGGTCTTATAAATTGTCAACCAGTATTCTATTCATATGAAATCACCTATTTCTATTTTCCATTAATGTTGATGCTATTTGATTTCGAACTCTTTCATATAATCATTATCTTCAGTTCTCCTATGACTATAAATAGTCATTTCTTCATTAATGTTACATTCTTCTTAACCCTAAGGAATATAATCAGGATTAAGGTCACATTTGTCAAACTCTTCATCATCAACACCAGACTTTCTAATGAAATCTGTGAGCAGAGGACGTCGACAGAGTGCTCACAAAGGAGGCAAGCAGGTTTGAGTGCTCACGATGGTGGGAAGCAATAGGGTTCGATCAAGATTACGGGTTCTCTCTTTCTTTCTTTCTTTTTTCTTTTTCTTTTTAAAAAAGAGTTTATAAAAAAAAAAGTTATAAAAAAGCTCTTATGAGGAGCTTATTTTTAAGATTTTTTTTTTATTATAAAATAAACTCTTATAATTATAAGAGCTTTTGTAAAATCTTTGACCTAGCTTATACTTATAAAGAGAAGATAAGGTAGGCTAAACTGACACTAAATCTGTCGCTTATAATAGTTCACCAGTTTATAACACTGTTGAAACATGTGCTAGGCATGGCAAATGGTAAGGATGGATGTGAGAATGACGGGGGAAAATAGGTAAGTACATGTGAGAGTTTGTGGAAACGCAAGTCACATGTTTCATGATGTCCCCGCCCGCCAAGGGTTTCCTCGGAAAAGGATTCTCTCCTCATCATTTTTCTCATTTTCCCTCATTAGTCTATTTGGGCCATTAATTGGAGAGATGAGAAAAATGTTAAAATGGTATTGCGATTGATTGGATGGATATGATTTAGAGATAATGAAGGATAATGAGAAATAGATTATGAGAGAAACCCAACCCGAGTTTCCTCCTCATTTAATTTGTACTTATCTGATTCTGATGATATGGTTCTTCAAAGAATCACCAAGCTACTTCATCAACTTAATTGCATTCACACTACTCAGACTTTTTGTCTGCCGCCATATCCATACACTTGAAGCTTGAGAACTCTTATATGTATGGATCATTCCAATTAAGACCTTCAAACGGGCAAGAAAACAGCCCCTCCGATTTCTCCGCGCGGCACATTCTCAGCTCCACGATTTCACCATCTCCCACCCCCCTCATCATGTTTCACCTCCTCCAAATCCTCATCTAGTCATCTTTCAACTTAATTACATGTTAGCCCTTGTCGATACCTGGCCCCAAAAGTTCAATTCTGATTACTTGTTTCGAAAGTACCGTGTGACCGGCAGCCGGCCGTCAAATTCTGCGAGCATGTGACTAAGAGCGCGGCGCCGTTGAAGATTATTTGGTTTGGTCTGAATTTTATTGTGTGAGCTTAGGATCACGTACGTTTTGAGATAATGTCATAATATTGTGTGTTTAGTTATAACTTGCATGTCTTTTGATGGGTGCGATTTGATAAACATGTGTGGCACTCAATTCATTAGGGGTATGAGGGATTTGGAGGGGAGGCCGGGGAATAGAAAACTTTTGTGAGTTGAATTAAAAAAAAGATAGAAGAATTGACGTTATAAAATTTTAACAAAGATAAAATGTTAGATTAAAAAAAAAAAGTGAGAATAATTAATTAAAAAGTTTAAACCTCAATGCTCTAATTTTATTTTATTTTTTAAAAGAGAGTGGACGTTTGAGTTGAAAGATCAACAAATTAAACAGGCTTTGATCAGTTGGCAGGCTGTAAGTCTTTAATAATTTTGAAGAGTTCATGGATAATTACTTAGGCCTTATACCTAACGGACATACTACAATCACATCCAATGATCTTTCCGTGGTTACTCCCTCTGGTCTCCAACTCGTTTCCAACCTATTCAAATATAGTTAGAGGGAACTTCTTCTATTTGGGCAGTTTAGATTTAATTTTATTATTATTATTTTAAAAATATTTTAATGAGTAGAAAATCTAAAATAAAGATAATCTTTTAACTAATAATTTTTCTAAAAATATTTTTTTTTCATTTCAAAATCACCAAATAAAAAAGAAAATTTGATCCATCCAAATCTTATTTGGACGGCTAGGTGTGGGACAAGCGTCCCCTACCTGCCTTAAATTAATTTTTTTTCCACATTTACCTACAAAGATAACATCTCCCCTGAAAACGGACCTAGAAAGGTAAAAAATAGAGTTTAAAGTATTTTATGTAATAGTAAAAACATACAAAAAGTCTTATTTAAACATTGATTACATTGACAAAATTAACAAATAAGTATTAATTGTTCACTAAGTGACTTATATTATATATGGACTAACATATTCTTCTAAAAATGACTTAAATTATGGATTGGAGCGATCAGACAAAAGAAAATAATAATAGAGGATGCCAAAATAGAGCTGAGATAATGATCATGCATTAATTAAAACCAACGATAGATCTTTCCAAGGTTACAATCACATCCAATGATATCATTCCAATGATCTTGCATTAATTAAAACGAATCACTTGGATACCCCTATGGCTATGGCTAAACTAGAGCCGCCAGTAAAGAGATTCTCGATCGTCGTCGTCACCAACACTAGGAAGAGAAGTTACAGCTGACCAACTTGGTAACATCAGCGATGATTTATATAAATTTATCAATTTCTAAATTATTTTTTTTATCAACTAGACATTTAATGATTATGCGGATCGTGACTGGCGGCCTCTGCATCATGATCCACAATATTTTTCATATAGAAAATATTTAGGTCAAGTTTCTTATATCTATTTTGTCAAGTTCTTTAATCACATATGATTATGTGTTTTATTTTTGAATTATAATAATTTAACTATAAATCCATATATAAAAAAAAGGATATATTATATGCTCATTGTCAGTTCCTCCAAGAAAGATCAAGCAAAGAGAACCCCCAAGGCACTTAAATTGGAGGATGATTAGGCATGAAAGCTTCCGTATATATGAAAGCCATGAAAAGCATGCAAGGAGTTGTTTGTGACTATAGCACCAACTTTTTGCATTATTATTGAGATGCCTTGTGCAGCTAGCTAGCTTGCGTATTCTTCGACCAGCTCCCATTTTATTTAATTTGTCCATTCCAAAGTTCCAAAAAACTGATGTTGAATACGGTCTTTGTCGTATTAGGATGGATTCGGATTTAGGAGTTGGCATGCAGAGTATGGACGTTCTCTCAATATTCCAAGCAGCCAATTAAATAGGACAAGTGTGTTAACATATTTAATCCAAACGTGATGATGACAGTGGTGCTAATCGACCAAAATTTTCAACATCCTAGTTTTGAATATTGCATAAAAGGTAATGTTTTAGTTGATTTGAGGCCTCTAAGGTCCTAATCATATCGGTCCCAAATTCCAGTTGAAATTCTTCTCACGGCTCTTCTTGTAATTTGCTTAATTTTAGTGGTGCTCCATTATTGTTCCTTAGCTGTCCCGTTCCCATTAAAATACTGTGAATAGGCATTGGCCAAAATTTCAACCAAAACCATTGTTAATTATTAATTAATATATATAGTAGCTAGTTGTTTTATGTCAACTTTTTTTAAAATTTTAATTATATTTTAAAAATGTAGTTTAGTAATTGATATAATGTGCCACACAAATGATGATTTTGAATATGAAATTAATAATATTATTCTCCATACTCTTTCACCCACTGGGATCTATAGGACCCAGCATATATATATATATATATATATATATATATATATATATATATATATATATATATATATATATATAATCGCCTTGTGAATTGTGGTGTCTTTTTCTAGTATGAGAAATCTCTGACTATGCTCAAGTTTATTAAACCTTAAGGGACCTGTAATTGTTATTTTTTGTTTGGAGATCTGATAATGAGTCCTGTAGCTTACCTAATGACCAGGAATATTTCGAAGGTCATTATTTAAAGGACTTTACGGTGCTGACTGCGTCGAACTTATCTTCTTTCCGAATCTTACTCAAGGACCAGCTTCATGGATTTAAATCCATTTTATTGTTTGGATAATGATAGTGGTAGAAAATTATTTTGAAAAAAATGTATTGGACCTAATGAAGTTGGAAAAAGACGAGAGACGGAGGTTCACACCTAACATAATTAATGTGGTAATTAAAATCAATAATAAGAAAAATAATGAATAAAATAAAATAAAAACGGGAAGATATTGCCCGAAGGACATTGATCATTGATCTGGATTAGGTTTTGAAGTTTTAGCATCTTTTTCCGGATGGTGTTTTAATATTGTATGTGCTCTGACAATATTTAAGCCGCTCATTCTTACCTTACCGCTGTAAAATAATAAATATGAATGATTAGGAACTGAAATATATGACCCTGGAAGCTTCTGCTTATTACACAATGAACATGCAAGATGAAAATGACTTTATGGTTGTGATTATGGGTGCGGTTAATTAGAAGAGTAATGTCAAGCCAGTTCCTCGTTAGAAACGGAACAGTAATATCCACCTGCTCGCCAAAAGAAATGAAGCATTTGACCTCTCGGTTTGCATTGTTTGACGCATAAGCTGTCATTAATTTTAATTGTATCGATTGTTTTATTTCAATACACATATATCTCTTAATTCGTATGCTAGTAACTTTAATCTTACAGACCATCATTATCATTTTATTATCTTCTCCTCATTTAGGAACGTATTAATACGTGGGACAAGTATCATTTTTGCTTCGAAGTTTTGGCTGAGGAGCAATGGATAGATGAAAGTTTTTTTTGGAGCAAAATTGCTCTAGAAGTTAACAAAACGTATCAATTTTGCTTATCCGTTAATTTTGACTGTTAAGCTTAACTAATGTGCACACGTGACATGTCACCTCATCAATCAAAATAAAGTTAAGTATCATTTTTGCCCCGGAAGTTTTCGCTAAGGAACAATGAGTATCCCGAAAAAAAAATTAAGAGCAATTTTGCTTCGAAAGTTTACAAAATGTAGCAATTTTGCCCTTCTGTCCCCTAATATTAAATTTGACTATTAAATCAGTTAAAGAGCACATATGTCATGCTACCTCATCATCCATAGTACTTAGCCCAATATGATTTCTTGTTGAAGGAATTATTAATATTGAGGGAATCACTTAGCCCAATACGATGAACATAAAGAAATAAAAAAGGAAAAATATCAATCTCGTCTTGTTAAAGGAACCATCAATATTGAGGGAATTAAAGGGATAAACAAACTTAACAAGATCAGACTAAACAACGCAGGAAATCTCGTCTTCTTTGAGTTGCTGAAGGATGCAGAGCTAGGAATCGAGGGTGCTGAGGAAAAAGTCTACCTTGAAAAGGTCGAACTTGGAGTCAGAGAGGGAGATCCTTGAGACGTTGAGCTCAAGATGGCCGGAATTTGTAATCTGAACTGGTTAAAGAGACTGAAAGGTCTATCGCAAAACCCAGAGGAAGCATTACTTATGATCTAAGCAAATGAAACGCAAAACAAGAAATGAATTGTCCTAATAATTGGTTCAGTAAGACAAATCAATAGTGATAGTATTTACCTTTGTATAGATTGATCTAGGCCACCCTCCCTTAAAATCGTTGGAATTAATACGTTTTGTGAACTTCCAGGGAAAAATTGCTCTTAAAAAAAGCTTCCGGATACCCACTGCTCTTCATCTAAAAGACTAAAACTTCTAGGGCAAAAATGATACTTAACCCTATTTTGGTGATGAGGTGGCAAGCATTGATGCCACGTGTGCAGATCAGTTAAACTTAACGGTCAAAATTAATGGAGGGGCAAAATTGCTACGTTTGTTAACTTCCGGGGCAAGTTTGCTCCAAAAAAAACTTTCGTTTACCTAGTGCTCCTCAGCCAGAACTTCTGGGACAAAAATGATACTTATCTCATTAATACGTTGATGTACGCATTCAACGAAGCTATCAACATTTCAAGTTTTGGACACTGATACTAATACTAAAGGAATGCAAATCTTATTTTGTTGTATCATACGTAGAGCCGGGAAATCGGGGCGAGCCCATCGGGCTGGCTCTTTTAAGCCCTAGCCCTTCAAGGGCCGGGCTTGAAAATTAGAGGAATTAAATAAAATTAGCCCTGTAGGGCCTCGGGCTTAAAAGAGCCTTATAGGCACTTTTAATTTTTGTTTATTATTATTTTGATGTATGAATTCATATATGATGGTAATTTACTAATTTATTTGTATTTTGTATTTGTTATAGAGTTATTTATTCATTTAAGTACAAATACATAATAATTATACTTTAATTTTATGATTTGGTTTATTATTTATTGCGAATAAAGATTATGAATGTATTCATGATACGGGAGAAGAAATTCATGATATTCTTATTCAGGAACCAGAGCCTACTACTCAAAGTGAAGCATAATTAAATGTTTTTGAAATTGATGATAGTGGGGAAGAAGATGACAATGATAATCATCATACTAATGTTGCTTAGTGGTATGCTTCTTATGTTTTATGTGAGTTATTTGTGGACAATAGTTTGCTTTTAATTACGAATTAGTGAATGTGTTTATTTGTTGGATCATTAGTGTTGTTTGGATATTAATATTGACAACATTTATTTGATAAATTATAACTTTAATTATTTTAATTTACTAATTATATTTCTTTGAAAAAAAACAGAGGAAAAATAGTTAAAATTTGTAATAGTACCTTTTGGGCCTTGTAGGGCCAGCCTTGGTGCTATTGGGTCGGGTTTTGAAAAACAAATGTTTTTCTTACCTTAGGCCCTGTAGAGCCGGCCCTAGCCCTTCAAGAGCTGGTCCTGATTCCCAACTCTAATCATACCCAACAGTTTATCATATGAAAAATTTCACCTAATCCTAGTAAAATATTTCTAGTCTTAAAAACCCCTATAACTTTCTAGAACATCAATTCAGTCTTATAGGGAGTGATATTAATTTCAAGAGCGAATGGACAAAAATAACCTCCTCTATAAAAAAAAAACATATCAGGCTTTTCAATTGTATGTCTAGCAAATTAGCTTATTCGTCTTGTAAATTCTCATATATAACTTATAAAGCATCACACTTATCTTGTGAAGTTCCTCTTTTCTTGTCGGTATCATAAGTGTCAGGCTTTTCATCAGTTGTATGTCTTACAAATTAGCTTATTCGTCTTGTAATTCTCACACATGTAACTTGTAAAACACCACACTTATCTTATGAAGTGACTCTTTTCTTGTAAATAGCATGTGTCAGGCTTTTCAGTTGTATGTCTTACAAATTAACTTATTCGTCTTGTAATTCTCACACATGTAACTTGTAAAACACCACACTTGTCTTATGAAGTGACACTTTTCTTGTAAATAGCATGTGTCAAGCTTTTCAATTGTATATCTTGTAAATTAGTTTATTCGTCTTGTAAATTCTCACATGTAACTTGTAAAGCGTCACATTTGTCTTATGAAGGGCCTCTTTTCTTGTAAATAGTACTCCCTCTGGTCCTTATTATAAGGCACCAACTAGCAAGTTTATTTGGTCCTTTTTATAAGGCACTTGCTTGTTCCCAATGAGCATTGATTATTTTTTTCCATATCTGTCCCTAATTAATAAAGATAGTGGGTGAGAGTAATAATTAATATAATATTAGAGTTTAGTGCAATTAGTAGGGCTAGTATTGGAAATTACTTAGATTCTATGACAACTTTATTGACTTTAACTGCTTTTATTGGTTTGTGAGAAAAGTTAGTTGGTGCCTTATAATAAGGACCAGAGGGAGTATATATGTGTCAGGCTTTTTAATTGTATGTCTTGCAAATTAGTTTATTCATCTTGTAGATTCTCACATGTAACTTGTAAAGCATTACGTTTGTCTCGTGAAGTCCCTTTTTTATTTGACGGGAGTATTTTTGTCTATTCCCACTTGAAATTAATTTCACTACCCCATAAGACTGAACTGATGTTTCAGAATGTTATGGGGGATTTTGGGAAATATATATTTTGCTAGAGAGGGTGCTAAGTGAAATTTTCCTTTATTAAATGCCAAATTTTATAACTTCAATCATATATATTTTTGTTTTATATACCCCTAACTTGGCCTGAATATGTAGTCTTTTCTTTTCTTGTTTTATTCCAAGTAAGCAGCTTGGAGAATAACATTTATACGGGAATTGTGGACAAACGAGATATATATATATTTTCTTATCCTTATTATAATAAGGCATCAATTAATAAGGGTTCTTAATCATTTTTTATAATGTATTTTTAAGTTTATGAGAAGCATTTAATTTATTTATTTTCATGTTTGCGCATATTTAATATAGGTAGTAGGAGAGAGTAATAATTAATATAACATTTGAGTTTAATGTAGTTAATTAGTAAGAATAATATTAAAAATTAAGTTTTAATATAACTTTAATGTTTCTAATTGATTTTATTAAGAATTGGTAGCCGATACCTTATAAGAAGGGGTATATAGTTGACAAAAGCTAAGCTATTTACGTTTCACGTCTTCTTTTGATCCACCGCCCCACTTTGCACTTCCTCCCCTCAATGAATCAAGAACGTTTTAAATTTGACATCTTATAATATTATTGAGATATTAAATTTTAGAAAAATATAAATTTATATATTTAAAATTTTATCTGAATGGTCAAAAATTTAAAAACGAGAGATGAGGAGAGATGTTGACTATATCCCACTTTCAAAAATGTGAAGAGTACACACACAATGGGATGCTTAATATATAGTGTGCGTTTCTGATGACAACAACCAAGTTTACGACGATTATATGTGATCCCCAATGATTTTGCCGCCGTGAATATAAATATAATAATGAACATTATCGGGTTCCAAAGTTCTAGTTAGCTTTAACTTTTAATACGATAAATCTCATGCAAGAATAAATTTTTTATCTCAATCAAGCATGCAGTTCCTACTGATCCCAAACATCCAAAGAAGTGCATGAAGAATGTGTTTTAGACATCTCCTGATGAGAATGTAAATTTTTTTTCCCCCTCAAAGATGAGAAGTTTAGTAAAAGAAAATATTATATATATCACAGTCGATATCCACGAAGCTCTCAATATTTAAAATTAAAAAAAAAAATTGTTAGCACGAGATACACGCACTTATATGTTTTAGGTCGGAACAGATCATCAAATGAATATATTTTTTGGATTGGTTTAAAGTTATAATACCGTTTGAAACTCTCCAACTTAAGGTATAAAAGGTTTTCGATTTTCTTAACAAATAACAAATGTGCTTTCAAGATTCAAACTTGTCTTTTTTACTTTACTGGGCAAGGCAGGTTAACACCTTAACCATGGCCAACACCTTGTTAGTGTCAATTGAATATTTTAATTGCAATAAAACTGTGAGGACATTCCTAAATGTTACTACTCCGATCCTAATTATAAGACCTAGTTAACTTTTTTTGGAGAGGTTAAAGAAGCTAAATAAGTTACTTAATCATTTCATATATTGTGTTTTCTTAAATTATATATTACTTTATTAGTCAAACTATTTAGTTTGAAAATAAAAATAAAATTACTCTAAGCTAATTTAATTAATTTCTTTGATCTTTCCTAAAAAAGTTAATTAAGTCTTATAATTAAAATTGGAGGGAGTCCTAGTTACATAAAATTTCTGATCGATTACAAGACACACATTATTGTCATGTAGTGTTCCTAACCACTTGGGCCCTTCCTCATTATTGAGAATCCTTTCACGTCACTCTATTGACATTTTCACTTGGTCAACTCTCTCCCTACGGAAGTACAGAGACCGTAGCAGTCTAGCAGCTATTTAAGGCTATCCACCCTCTTAATTAAATATGATTTCATTTTTCTCCGTTTAATGCACAAGTTCTTGCTTCAACTCTGATCCCTCTGTCCAGAGTCGTTGGGTACTAGCTGTTGCAGGTTGAAATGTTTTGCTTGCTCGGAATATATTATTTATCATGAATTACCAACTGTCAAAGTTGGGCAGATGAAAAGCTGAAATTTTGTCGGTAAATATTTTACTCATCCGTGTATACAATTCAGTTATTTTCCATGTGATTCAGGGGGGAAAACTGATCCATTAGTAAAATCGGGTCTCCTATAATATTTTTTTGGACTGATTTTGAAGTTGGGATCCTGGAATTGTTACCTGATTAAGTGTGCATGACATTGAGTACCTCTGGCCGTCGTTATACTTTGGAAAATTAATAGAAAATAATGTGTGAATTGAAAACTGGCATGCAGAGATTTGTATATTTGCTTTGGTACTCGAATTGAAAGAAGGCCGCTAGATAACTTTTTTGCAAATTATACTAGAAGGCATTGAAAATACCTGAGGAGTATATAGCTTACAATTTACACTTCCAGCCGGGAAGCGTGCATATTCATATATAACAGACACTGTATGTATACACAATATCTCCGCAAGAATACAGTGACTGGTAACTAAATGTTACGAGACAAGGACTAAGGCTGAGCTGATACATGTACCATTCCTTTAACTCAAATGCCATACTAGCTAGGCACTAGGAATTTAAATCTCATGGAACAAAGGGTCCTCCAGCAGAAGGTCGGGCCACATGGAAGGGCCCACTTCTCCATAATTAAGAGTATTTGTCACTGAAATCTCTGGCGCAATGGACGGAGATGGAATACTGCTTGAGCATGAAAGAAGCCAGGGTGAATTGGGAGAACTTTCTATCTGACTTAACGACGATGGTAGTTGATGATAGTTACGTGGCGATTTCAACTCTGGCATGTTGGAGAATAACGAGTCATAGCCCAATTGGAGATTGTTGACTGCAATTGGAGGTGGATTATTTATGTTATTGTTTGTCAGATTCAGGGACTCCAGAGGATTAATATTAATGGCATCCAAGTTCGTGAAGTCACAGGCTTCAGTTGCGGAAGGTTGAGGCTGAGGGTACAAGAGATGTTGTAAGCCTTGAATTCTGGCCAATTGAACAGCCTCTTCTTGCAGTCTCAAAGCAACACTCTGTTGCCATGGTTGATTATGGTCCAAGAGTTCTTTGAGACTAGCCAATGCTACGAGATGAGGCAAAGTTGAGAAAAGATCAGTTCGAGGTTGGTGTGTCACCGGATCATAACCCATTTGGATCAGCTTCTTCTTTAGATGGGTGTTCCAGAAATTCTTGATCTCATTATCTGTCCGTCCCGGTAACTGGCTTGCAATCGCCGACCATCTTGCGAAAGTGAAGTTTCAAAGTAAGTGGTTAGCTCTTTCATGTCACAAATTAATTAAGTTGCTACAAAATAGGGTTGAGGGGCCCAATAAGTTTTTGCCGAGAAATAAGGTTGCCTAGTATTAAAATGAAGCAGTGTTAATTGTACGTTAACATCAACTTTAATTTTTTAATGATGAATATTGGTTTTTTAACAGTATTCGTTCTGAAATTTTCAATGTGACATTAAACCTAAATAAAACTTCTAAAGATAAAAAAATTTCAGAGCATGGAGACTAAGAATTGTTTGAGAAGTTTTGAAATTACTTGTTTCCCAGGATTGCATGGAGACTCAGAATTGTTTGTTGTTCTTCTTGAGAAAACTTCCCTCTCTTTATGTCAGGCCTCAAGTAATTCGTCCATCGTAGCCTGCAACTTTTCCCACATCTGTTCAGCCCTGTGAAAGTTACAAGAAAAATATATATTGATCACCCATGAAGTAAATTAAAGATTCTGACCACCAATATGAACATGGCTATACTTACCTGCTAGTTTTGGAAGAGCACTCCAGCTCCTATGACCATGCTCTTGAATGAAGTTAACAAGCTTCTGATCTTCTTCAGGAATCCAAGGGCCTTTCTTTAAACCAATATCATCACAGCTTGGTGATCTTCCCATTTTTTTTACTATTTACCTTATTCGCACCTTTCTGCTTTTGTCTCCCTTGTTCCCTCTCTTTCTTCAAACACAAACCATCCCAGAAAGTGAGCTGCCTGCTTCACGTCCGACCTTAAGATGTAGTTTTCTATCTTATTTATAATCCACCACTTCTTCTGTTTCCCAAGCCCCATCGATCATAACAACTCCCATTATAAAAGTAATTACTAAGAAATTCTAATGTGGATAGCTCCACAAAGTAGGATTGTGGATCAGCAGATCATAGAGCGACACGTTAGTCATGGATAGAGATCAAGACCTGATGATTTTATCTGATTTATCAAATAATACAACGTTGTTCTACAAATTATAGACCTGATGCACACATGAATATTCCTACAAAAGTCGTGTCAACTTTTCACTTGCCCGTTGAACAACCATACCTCTCTTGCATGAAAAGACAGATGCGCCCCTCATTCTCCACCTTTCTTTTTCACCAATATTTTTTTTTAAAAAAACTTTGACTTCGTTTTTTTAATGCTCAAAACGGGTTTGTGTCCGTCCTTTTTCGCTGGGCTAATTAATAATGAAAATGACCTCTCCTTGTGTAGAGGAGAGGGACCAACATGCATAGATCATTCGAGTCGTTAATTGGTATGCATTTGTGATTGAAGGATTCAGTTGTCCAAAATTATTGGAAAGCCATAAATATATTCATATATATGATTTATTATCTCAAACTGGGAAAGTTTAAAGGGGAAATGCAGAAACTTAACTAGGATATGCATGCAAGCTTATTAGAGGATCATAATGGTTGTTCAATCTCTTATCAGTTAGTCACTAACCATTACTCTTGCTAGTCTGGTTTTCTTTTCATGGATATTGATTTTCGTTTCTATTTAATTCCATACGAGAGTCAGTTAACAAGTTCCTTTTACACGTGTTCACTTTCATAATATCGCGCTTTAACCAACCACATTGTTTCATATTAGACATGGAGGCAGAACAGATATGATAAATAATCGACATTGTCTGGTAAACATGAGCTGCCAACCATTACTAAATTATTGTAATATATGCTCGCTAGAAGCTTTATATCACAGCCAAAAATGTATTACAGCTATTCATTTTTCAAAAGTATTAGATGTTGGCCATCAAACTCATATAAATGCAACAAAAGCGAACTGATGATGACGGACAATCATATATCTTGGTTGTCTGTTGTCACAAAATTAAACTTGGATTAAGATATTGAGACATGAGAGATTATGACCCAGTGACCTTCGAAAGTGCTTGTTAGACGGGAAGTTGGTGTGGCGAACTTCTTAATTTCTGGACCCCTTTGAAATATTCCACATCACATCCTTGTCATGAAATATCGGGTGGTAATTGGCCCTTTTGTAAATTTCAGTCCATAGTTCCTCACGAAAGCTTCTTTAACTTGTACTTCTCCATCTTTGGTTTTGTCACGGTATAAAAGTCTCACTTTTCCCTTTGCTTTTCTTAGAGTCTGTCACTTTAGAACACGGTACATGTGGGGTCGGAGGATTTTTAACTTCAATACCAAAATGACACTCAAATATTGACTTCCTTCGTTTTTCTAATTATACCTCCACTGAGAACAGTTCAGAAGGTGCATGGATTTCATTCTTTTTCGTCCAAAACAAATTTGAAGAATCAGGTATAGGCGTTCTTCCAGTTCTGAAGCATAGGCTTTGGCCAAAAACCATTTGCATCGATGTTACTCAATCTTGCCAATTAATTAATAAACCTCTCTTTTATCTCTTAAGCTCGTGGCTTCTTATATAAGCCAAACCCATACTATAGAAGCACTACTCCAAGAGTACTAGTCAACAGTTAGAGGGAGGCTAGGAACCGAGGATAGGCACTATGCATTCGTCTCATCTGGACGGTTTAGATTTTATTTTATTTTTTTATTTTTTTAAAAAATATTTTAATAGGTAGAAAATCTAAAATAAAAATAATATCTTTACTAATATTTTTCAAAAATGATTTTTTTATTCAAAAATCACTAGTTTAAGAAAATCAAATATAGACCATTCAGATTTCATCTGGATGATTCAGATGGAACAAGCACGTAGTGCATCTAAAAGATAGGCACCGAAACCGGTTCCATTATATATGGAGATCTGTACTACTAAATGTGATCAGAGATTCAAATAGATACCAAGAACAGTGTGCATACAGCTCCTTTTATTAATGGTTTGATGAGATTACATAAGAGAGCATTACCATAATCACATAATATCAGGGCGACCAACTATATATCCTTTAGCACCTTAACTACAGGTAATGTATTGGGAAACCCATTTGTGTTAATTAAACATTTCATGGCCTTTTTCCAGAGATCTTTATTTTCCTACACACACAGCGCTTGTTCATCAACTTGATCGGTGTCGTTGTCGTTTTACGACTATATATATTATAGAGAGAGAGTTTGTGAGTGAGATTGCTTGTTCATCGACTTCATCAGTTTCGTTGTCGGGTGGACTACTCTCAGGAGAGAGAGAGAGAGAGAGTGAGAGGGCAGTTTTAACTTTAAGAGCGTTACTGATGTCACTGTAAACAGTGATGTTTGTTTTGCTTATAAGAAAGAAGGAGCTTCAAATGTCAGCTAAACTACTGACTTGCTTGCTCGCTTAAGTTTCTACCAGTTACATCTAAACTCAGACTTTCCACGCTTTTCCGTGCCACGTGTATGAATATATATTGATTTGTTTTCTCCATTTCAATGCACAAAGACATTCTCTACTCTTAATTAATTATTTAAAAGATGCAGGTATCTAGGGTTTCTTAGGGTGTGCATGGTAACGCTCGAATGAATTTTTTCTTAATTTCTGTGCCCAAGAACAAAAATATATGAGAATTGTGTTTGGTAAATCCAGTTTTCTTTTTACTCCCGGGATGAACCGGTTTATTTTTTTTTGGGAGTAAGAAAAAAGAAGCTAAAATTTTCGCCTTCTCTCGTTCGGCAAGACAAAATCGAATCATTTTTCTCAAAAAAAAAAAAAAAAAAAGACTCTTTCCTCTTCGAAACAAAAATTTACCCTCATTCACCATCACCACCACCACCACCCCACCACCGCCGCCACCACCGCGCCACCGCCGCCGCCGCCGCCCCGCCACCACCGCCGCCCCCACCACCACCACCACCACCGTCGCCACCACCGCCACCGCCACCACCACCCCACCACCGCCACCGCCGCCACCACCGTCACCGCCGCCACCACCACCCAACCGCCACCACCACCACCACCGCCATCCCACCACCGTCGCCACCACATAAATAATTTTTTGAATATAAAAATTATATAAATAATTTTTTTAGGAAATTTAAATTTATTTGTAAAGTATAATAATTATATTAATTATTAAAGAAAAGGACATTTTGGTTAAAATATGAATTATATTTTTTAGATATTTTTTGTTAAATATGAAATGTTGGCATTTTGGTTTTTTTTTTTTTTATCGTTGATGAAATTTGTAAACAAAAAAAAATAAAGAAATAGATTTGTATTGAATTAGGTAATTATAATTCTCGAAATAAAAATAAAATGTGCTAAACGTAATTCGATTATCGGAATGAAAAAAAAAAAGTGTTACCAAACATAATTCTGATTCTCGGAGTAAAAATAAAATGGGTTAACAAACGTAATTCTAATTCTTAACTCTTCCAAAGAAAAATCGTTTAAAAACCGCTTGATCTTTGTAAATGCCAGAAGAATGGTTGTAAATGTGGCGCTTAAAAAGGCGTCTGGGCCTTGGGGGAATAATATAAAGAAATTGGTAACAACTCCCAGAATTTCTATCAGGCACGCAGAGTGCTAGCTAGACTACAAAATTAAAGAAAACATAAGCATTTTCCTATCATATTACATGGTGAAGACCTTGCCTCTGTGTTAAATTATTGAATGTATGTGAACTGATTGGTTTCATTTCAGTCCAAATACCTTTAATATCTTATTAGAGTCTGTTTTGGGAACACTTTTATAGTGCAAATTACACTACAAAAGTGTTCATATAATTAGGACTGGAGGGATTAATATTTATAATCTCCTTTTAAAAAGTTCTAGCAGTAAGCAAGCTTGTTTCCTTTTAGACCTGAACATATTAATATCCTCAGCAGCCGCTCTACCCGAGATCATCGTTGCATTTGGTTAAGTTTGAGTGATTCATTTTATGTATAGTGTCAGGAAAACTTGTTTTGGAACCATTAAGCTAGTAAGATGGGGATAGTAGGGGCTCGCATGAAAAGGCCTAAAGGAGAACTTCAATCATAGACTTATTTGGAGGCAAAAAGCCCATCAATCAAACAGTAAAATAAGCCCAACTGAAGGACAAAAACTAATATGGATTGTTTGTAATAGTTTCAAGAATTGATGGACTTATTATAAAAAAAGTGACTTCTGTTATAAGTTACTTTTTCAACTTTTGGAGTGACTTTCCTTAGCTTCTTAAGAAAAACGTTAGAGATAGGTGATACAATAAGCAATAAGCAATATACTATTATATATACATTTGTATGCATTATAATTTATCAATTAGAATATATTTAATTAAGTACTTTAGAGTTTTTTTAAATGTTTTTATCAAATTTTAATCTTCAAATAAATATATATATATATATATCACATTTATAATCTAACTTTTATTCTATCTTCCGTTTACAAAAGCTTATCAAGTCAATCCCTCAACGAGTTTGTCTCATTGTAAGAGGATTTGAGTATGGTATGGTATATATCTTGAATTCTTACATGTCTTGGATGTCTCTTTATTAGATGAGATCTGTAATTAAGATTAAAAACCCATCAGAACTTAAGAATGACAATTGTTGACGATTCATAACTCGAGAGCTCTAGTTTTCTACACCTTTGAGAAACATATAATATATGCAATTTGAAGGTCGTGTTTCCAACTAACTATAGTTAATTTGGATGTGATTGTCGTCGGCGGGCTAAGGCTACATAATTTTGGTTCCCCCCCCCCCCCCCCCCCCCCCAAGTTTTTCAAATGAAACAACAGCTTGTGGCCTGTGGGGAATAGAACCTGACAGAAGGGGGAGCCATTTATTAACTTTTTTTTGGGCGGTCAAAGAGAGCCATTTATTAAATCAAACAAACACTAAAATCATAGAGAAGAAACCTGACAGGGATTACATAGCAAATTGTATTCTGATTTATAGGAATATCTTATTTGTAGGTATTAGGAATAATCTTCATTAATAGTCATCATTATATTTATAGAAATTCAGGATTAAGAATAATCTTCATTAATAGTCATTATGAGCTATTACTATTGAGGCTCTCTTATCTTGTATATATATGTAACCTTCTTTCCATTTTGCCAAGTCACAAAACCAGCTGATTAGAATGTTGCAGCAGAGATACTTGTTGTAAAATGACCTATATGATTCTGAGAGAATCTGAGGCAGTCATGCAAGTTAGTAGACGCGATCTCATGTCAACTGAATCCAAGAGAGAAGGGTTATTCGGAGAAGAGTTTACCTGTAAGTTGTCCGGTGGTAATTAGACCAAATCAATAAATTAAACAAATAAAATAATTTTAGTTATAGGATATATAATACACCAATTCCAGTTCAAGCATCAAATGTCAAGTATATATATTAAGAAAGGTTGCTAATAAAGATAGTTATTTTTAATAAAGTATTTTCCAAATCACAATTCTTGTTAAAAGAATCTAATTTTTTCACACCTTTAATAAAGTTAAAACAATAAAATTTGGAAAAACTGCTCAGAAATCCCCATACAAAAATTTATTTTGAAATGGAACCTGAGACCATATAAAGGTGTGAGGTCCTTAAATGTGAATAATTGTTATATAAGAAAAACAAAATTGCCCTTAAGGAAAACATTTATTTTAATTTGTGCAATCTCTCCTCATGAACCAAACAATCATCATCAAATAATTATCTTCCACCATTACTGATTTCATAAAAAAAAAACCCCTTAACGAAGTTTAATTAGCTTGAAGAACCATGGAAGCAAATCATAATCTTCAAGCGCGGTATAATTAATCTAGAAATAATCAATCTTAATAAAATCAAACACATATAACGAATGTAACTAAAAAAATGTATTTAATCTATTGAAAGCAATATAACGATAATGAAAGTCACCATTGAGCTAAAGGCCCTATTCTTCATAAGAAGATCTACAGAATGAGCCACCATTAAGTAAAGACATCGCCTTGCTCTTGCTATAAAAACAGTGATGGGGAGGGAGTGGAGAGAAGTCGAAGATTGAAGAGGACCATATCTATGAAGGGGGAGGTGCAGGTGTCAACAAGGGGTCTAATCTCGAAGTGCGGATGGAGAAGATGGAAGAGGTGAAGATCGGGTGAAGTAGATGAAGGTAAGTCATCAATGATGGCGGTGGCGGCATCAATGATTAGGGAGGTCATTAGTGGCAACAACGTTGATGAGTGGGGTGGTTGATGACGGTCATGCATCAGTCGTTGGTCATGAAAGTAGAAAGATCGTAAGCTCGAAGAAGGAGGGGCAAAAATGAATTGTGGGTCAAGAAATTAAAAATCATGGATTTTTTTTTGGAAGATGAACTACACATAAGGGAAGATGAACTGTACAAAGAAAACATGATTACACATGTATAAGAAAAAAGATAGATTGCACATAAGATGAATTGCATATAGGGAATATCATTTGCACATAAGAAAAGATAGTTTGCACAAAATGTAATTGCACATCAAAAATTAATTTTGCACAAATGGAATATCTGTTGCACTTGGGAAGATTGATTGCATAAAAGAAATATTGTTTGCATGGATAAAGGTCGTTTGCATTAAAAGAAGATTGTTTGCATTAAAAGAAAATTATTTGCACATAAGACTATTTTGCAATACAAAGGAGTATGAATTACACATAAGAAAGATGAATTATTGCACATAAAGAAAATATATATTGTACATAAGAAATGTTTTTATTTACGGTAATTTTATCTTTCTTCTATCACAATTTTTTATACTCAAGACCCCCTAACTGTACAAGATTTTAGGTCCCAATTAACAATAAATTTTCAAATAGGGATTTGTGGGCAATTTTCTCATAAAATTTCTAATTTAAGACATAAATGTGATAAAAAAAAAAGAAATTATAAACACTAAACATCATCAATATTAATACTGAGTAACAATCAAGCACTAAATCTTAAAATCAGGAAAAAAAAATATTGGTAAACTATTGTCCACGTTTAAATAAATCATACAAAGCAAGAACTAATATGTTTTTTTTTTCCCCCTTATTGTGAATGTTATAAAACTCTTAAATAATAAAATAATAAATCTTATAATCAAGTAATATAAATTACTTAATGAGTCATTTGTTGCTTTAAGATTACATTGCAAGCGAACTACGTATTAGAAATATTAAGTCATAACTTATAAGACTTGCATTATTTATCCTACAGGCTCGTGTGAGCTTTGCAAATGGCAATAATCTTCATCTTCGTTCAAATAAAATTCACTTTCAAGGCTCTGAAGTTTAGTTATTATTATGCTATAGTCAAAGTTATATTGTTGAGATTCATAAATTTCTAAATTAAATTATAGAATGACAAGTTAAATAAGTATATCAAAATACTCTCTCAAGGAAAAATATATATAGAGAGAGAGAGTTTAAATACATAAACACATATAACATAGATCAAATCATTATTTTAAAGTCCAAATTAACCTATTTTTTAGGCTAAAATATACTTTTAGTCTTTTAAGTTTACATAAGGTATACTTTTGGTCCCTTAACTTTATAAATAATACGTTTAGTCCTATAATTCTAATATCGTTAATTTTGCTAACGGAAAATGTAAACTCCAGCGATAACGGTATAAACTTTATTTGAGTATGTTGCGTCAGCGTTTTCCATTAGCAACATTAACGGTGTTAGAATTTTAGGACAAAAAATATACTTTATAAAGTTAAGGAACTAAAAGATGTCTTATGTAAAACTTAAAGGACTAAAATTATACTTTAGCCTATTTATAGTTTGAATAAACAAATCATTGTCTGAGCCAAAAAAAAAAATCACTGTCCCCAAAATCAAGTAAACCAAACCATTTTATGAAATTTATTTATTTTTAAAATATAATAACAACAGAATATTTACAACAACATTAATAATATACAATCTATAACATTAGCACTATATATATATAAAAAAAAAAGGCCTAAACGAGCCTAAGGCCGACTCTTTTAGACCTTCGACCTATTAGGGCCAACTTTTATAAATCCATTTGCAATTTGAAGGTCAACTTTCGAGCCTAAATGGTCTTGTTAGATAGGCTCAACCTATTTTTCCTAAGAAAGGATGACACGCACAGCTTGAAAACGGAGCAGATACTCTCAGTATCCTTCAGAATTTTTACATCATGACTATCCAATATTGATTCAAGCATCTGAAAAGAGCTACGTCATTTTTTTCAAATCACCTTACTTGGTAAAAATTACCTCATGTGGTGGAAATAAAATTCTAAATAGTAGATGACGTGACTCTCTTTGAACGTTTGTATCAATATTGGACGATTAGAATTTAAAGCTAGTGAGGGATACTGAAGGAATGAATATTGAGAGAATCCGGATCCAGAAAAACTGGTCCAACATTTTTTCAGTGAAAAATACAATCCAATAAACTAACATATTAAACTCATCATCAAGGCAATAAACAGATATGTGATGTTTATCTCAAATTTTCGAGCAGCCATGAAAAATTCAAATCTAATTTTATATTATTAAAATTTTAATAATTTTTATTTTGATAAAGCTATAATATAAAAATAAATTTTTTTAATGATAACAAGACTCTATATTTTTGTCTAGGTGTAAATTGATCAGATTGATTATTTATTTCGTCTTCTATTTTTGTATTTTCAAAGATCATTCTTCATTTCCGGGGGTTTTTCTTCTGTTTCTACCGCCTCTGTTCTACTCAACCTCTGGCTGGGAGGAAACCCTTGTGGCCAAATCTCTGCAGGCTGAAAATTTAAAACGGAAAAGCCATTCCTATTGGTTCATTGGCATACATGCCCTAACGATTCGAAGCTGCGCTGGAAGACAGAACCAGTCATTGAATCTTGAGGGAATGCGAGTGCTGAATTGAACCCGATCTGAGTCTTAACTATTGGGTTATACGCTGATGGGTGCTGCGGGCTCCAAGCTAGAGAAGGCTCTCGGCGATCAATTCCCTGAAGGCGAGCGATACTTCGGCCTGGAGAATTTTGGCAACACTTGTTACTGTAATAGCGTCTTGCAGGTAAGCAACTGAGAATAGACGCGTTTTTTCATCATCAGAGTTGATTTCTTGTTTCTGACTGGCTTTCTTCGTCAAATGAGGCAAGCATCGATTTTCTGTAGTGAGACAGAGATTGTCTTGTTTGCCGGGCGACCATGGAATTTGTTCACTAGTCTTCTCAATATCGTGTAATTCTATCGCAAAATTGTTGAAGTCGTTTACTCGTAAAATTTTTAAGCCCTTGATTTATTGACCAAATTAGAATTGCACGGTGCAGCATTTGCATATTTCCCACCCTCTTCAGAATTCTAATTTAGCTCATCAAATAAACAAACTAGCTTTCAGGCTTCGCTGTCTGAGAGGAGGCAATGATAACGGCGTTATAACGAATTCAAATACCTCTAAAGATTCACCAAATTGGTCTAAACCTTACACGAATACCTGTATTATACTATCTTGTCTCAATTAAATAATTATTTTACTCTATGATATCTTCTTCATTGACATTGGTTACCATCATTGACGCTCTGTAAATGCTTTGTTCAACATCTCGCTCTTCATGGGCTCTTGATAATAAGACATGGTCCCTAAATTATAAAACCTTTTAGAGCTTATTTCAATAAACTTTTGTTTATATGTAGTAAGCATTTACCTTGTCTGGACCATCTGGTGACGTTGATAATTGCATTAGGTGTCTCCAATGTCAGTATATGAAGATGGGTGTGTTTGGCATTCTTGACAACCATTTTTGTGGTTCTTTACTAGTAAGTTACACTTTTTACCTCTTTCTGCAGGCACTATACTTCTGTGTTCCATTTCGTGAGCAATTACTAGAGTATTATGGAAATAATAAAAGCATAGGAGATGTTGAAGAAAACCTTTTGACTTGCTTAGCTGACCTATTTTCACAGGTAAGGAATCTTTGGTTTAATTTTTTTTTGGTATGCTGTCATGGTTTTCTGCTGGATAGTTTTTATTGGCCTCACCCAGTATAACTCTAGCACTTGCCTACATGCCATCCTCCACCAAAGGAAGTTGTTGTTTCCCTTACTTCATTAGTTCATTTGATTTTTCTGCCATTGTAGTCATATTCCAATGCATCTATGGGATTGTTATTATCGTTTTATTATTCAGGAAGTAGGGACTTAATAACTTGAGAATTCTTTCTGCAGTATACCGAAAGTTTAGTTTGTGTTGGTGTTTGTGCTTAATTAAATTGTTTATTGTGCTTTCTTGTATTTGGCTTTCAGGAATGAAAGTTTTCTTTTGCCTTTGGAAAATACATCTTGGTGGTGCCCAATTTTGTTTCCTTAGTCAATGTGATTGTGATCTTTATTTCTTTTAGCATTTGTAATTTCCCCCTCTCGTCTTCTCCTTGGAGATTTAAGAAATGGTAGAGGTCATTGCATGCTTCTCTAAATCTGCATTGTCATTGTAGTATGCTTGATTATACATATTGTATTGGTTGCACCTGAGTTATGTTCAATAACGTTGTTATCCAATTAATCCCTTCAAAAGTTCAGGTAATATACATGTATTTTTTCCTTCTTCTATGGTTGTTTAAAATACATGTCACTTTTCTCCTGGTGCAGATAAGTTCTCAGAAGAAGAAAACAGGTGTTATTGCTCCCAAGCGATTTGTACAGAGGTTGAAAAAACAGAATGAACTCTTCCGTAGTTATATGCATCAGGTGTGTGATTAAGTTTGCAGAATAAATTTTCTTCAGGCAGGTTGGTTACTTTGGAATTTTTAAAAGCTTTTTTAATGGAAAGAAACAATTCATTACTTCAGTAAAACAAAATACGAGAACTAAAGTCTACATATCCATATGATCTACCTCTGCTATTCAAAGGTGGATGTTCAAAAGAATTAAGTCATTTACATGGGTATGTGTTAACTTAGCAGGATAGTCAGCGTCACTATTTCCCTCTCTATACCCAAAAAAAAAAAAAAAATCCAATTTCTGCACAAAAGTCTTCTAGTAGAGTCTATAATCTCTTGAAAGGGATGATATCCATGGTTGTCCCTTGTGATTGTTGTGATAGCACCTGCACAATCACAAAAGCCTCCACAGCTCTTTTGTTCAACACGACTCTAGGCCTTTATAGATACCCAAAGTTTCATCAAGAACGGGGGGAATTTTCCGAGTCTGCGTCTGAAACCTTGGACCCAATTTCCTTGTCTTTAATAACTCCTCCACAAGCTCCAAACCCATCTTGAAGTACTGATCCATCTGTTTCTAGCCTGATTGCATCTGCTCTAGCCAAGGCTCTTCTGTTCTCATTCCTTTTTCCATTTATACAATGACATGGGAGTTTTTTGGTTGACACAAGCATTGTTTGAGTATGTTTTCATGTCTTTCCATGTTTATGGAAGGGTTTTATGCACAGTTCATGCTTCGAAGTTGCAGCTGAATTTAAATGTGAATATGAATTGTAGATGATATTATCTGTATTAAAGCTGCAGTCATAGATTTGTCAAGCAAGACAAAGTTAATACCATGGTAAGGGTCATGTTACTCTAGTCTCTAGATAGATTAGTCCCAAATGTGAAGGATTCCAATTAGTTCATTTGTTTTGAACTTTGAAGTCGTGTGAACTTTATGTCATTGCCCATGAGATAAGGACCAATGGAAATGATCATGGTGTTTGTACATGTCTGGGCCATGATATGTAAATACATAACCCTGCTATCTGAGCTAGGATCTGCACCTGCTCAGATGTTATTGACTGTTGAGTGACTAATTGGAAATAGTATACAACACCAACAAGCCTTGTCGACATGTCCCACTAAATCCCACTAAATGGGGTTAGGCTACATGGATCGTACAGTGTTATTGTATTTTATCAACAACCAACTAGAAATACTATCTTTTCAATTTTTGTTCCATATGGCAACAACAACTCCTTACACTCAATAAGGTTATGGAGTGGGATCTTTTGGTTAATAATCTATCTGTAGATTTGGTTTTCGTCAGAGCACCATGACGTTGTATGATCCATGTAGCCGACCCCACTTAGTGGGATAAGGCTTTGTTGTTGTTGTTGTTGTATGGCAATGACTCCTTAGGACCTTTGCTTTTAAAATTTAGGTCATACTTCAGAGTGAAATTGCATTACTAGTCACTTCCTAGCATGGGGATGGGGTTTGTATATCATAAATTATCTGATGTTGTCACTGCTGAAGTGCATTTCTTATCATTTACATTATTTGTTTGTTCTGCCCTTTAACCTCAATCTACTACTGGCTACATAATGTCTCTCTATGTTCCTTATTTGAAATAACATTGTCGTTGTGGAATTTCTCTTTCTTCTTCTTTTTTTTTTGGTAGGATGCTCATGAATTCTTGAACTTCTTGTTAAATGAACTTGTTGACATTCTGGAGAAAGAGGCCCAGGGTGCAAAAACTGATCAAGATGCCTTGTCACCTTCAGAAAAGACTGCAAATGGACATAGGAATGGTCCAACTAATGGTGCTCAAAAGGAGCCCTTGGTTACATGGGTGCACAAAAATTTTCAGGTTAAATTTTCCTGCCAGCTTAATGTTTTTCTTTAAGCGTTGCTTGGGGCAGAAGTAGAGAGCATAAACTTAAACTTGGATCTTGGTCAAGCCAATTAGTGCTCTTTTTTAATCTTGTTCATCATTTTTCTACTCCTTTTTCTTTTGACTAATTAGAAAATAAAGTTTGTACACACCTTGAAATTTACCTATTTAGGTTTTTGACATTTTTGGTTAATATTATTATTTTATATGATTAGTATGGACTTTGGCTGAAAGTAATGCATAAATAATGCATTTTTTAAAAATTCTATGTAACTAACTTTTATAACCATACCTGATGAGAATATATTCAATTTTTGTTGTGGATGCTTATGCTTAGAGAACCATCACCACTATTGACTGTTTCTTCTTGTCCTCTTTTTTTTTTTTTTTTGGAATGGAGGGATTTTTGACCTCTTTCTTCATGGTGTGATCAGTGGTTTGAATTTTCGCATGGTTCTAAAGAATTCCATTATGTTTTTTTTTTTTTTTGACCAGGGAATACTCACCAATGAGACAAGGTGCTTGCGTTGTGAAACAGTGACAGCTAGGGACGAAACATTTTTTGACTTGAGCCTTGATATAGAGCAAAACAGTTCTATCACTAGCTGTTTGAAAAACTTCAGTTCCACCGAGACCTTGAATGCTGAAGACAAATTTTTTTGTGACAAGTGCTGCAGGTACATATGACTTTAATTCTGGGCACAAGTTTTATATTATTAATTACCTGTGTGCTGCTGTTGTGGCCTCAACTTCTACTTGGTTCTTTGGGCACTTTGAAGGAGGTAAAGTGCCAGTCCAACCATTTTGAACTGTGTGCTTATCTAAAGAGTTCTGCTGACTGTATGAGTTATGACTGTGAAATCCATATTTGTGGGATGAAGCACCATTTTGCAAATTCTGAATGGTTCTAATATCCCTTTTTAGTTTGCTGAAATTTTGTATACCTGACTAATAGAATATAGATTACTATTTAATTTTTAATAAATATTATAATGTTTACTGTTTCCTGATATATGGTTTTGACCTAACTTTTATAATAAATTGGTAATGATTATGACATTATTTGTCTATTCCCTGAAAGGGATTTTGATTGCCTCGGCTTAAAGTGAGTGTGTGCTTGTGTTTCTACTGCATTTTTCGTGTCCATTTTCGTCTCTAATGACCTGCATTTGAATTTTCTTATGATACTAGCTTGCAAGAAGCTCAGAAGAGGATGAAGATCAAGAAACCACCTCATATCTTGGTCATCCATCTTAAACGGTTTAAGTACATTGAGCAGCTGGGCCGCTACAAGAAGCTGTCTTACCGGGTTGTCTTCCCCCTTGAGCTGAAGTTGAGTAACACTGTTGAAGATGCAGATATTGAGTACTCACTATTTGCAGTAGTTGTCCATGTTGGGAGTGGACCCAACCATGGGCATTATGTCAGCCTTGTGAAAAGCCATAACCACTGGTTATTTTTTGATGACGAAAATGTAGAGATGATTGATGAATCTGCTGTGCAGACATTCTTTGGGTCAGCACAAGAATATTCCAGTAATACAGACCATGGGTACATTTTGTTTTATGAGAGCCTTGGCTCTGGTAACAAGAACTAGACAGAGGAGCTCCACACTTTTGATACTTAAATCATTTGGACTTGCCCTTATCATCTGTTTTCTACGTTAATTATATTTTAAAATATTTACCTTCCTTTTCTCTTATCCAACCTGTGTGAGGAGTGTTATACATCCTTGTGAAGATACAGGTTGCGAAAATTCATACTTAGGTGGTTGGTATGTACAGTGGATGGGGGAAGCACACTATCTTTTTCACAATAAGAGAAGAAAGAGCAGTATATATGGTGTGTAATTTCACCAACAATGTTAATCAACTTTAGATACAAAATGCAGTTGGAAGTGCTTGTAACTTATTTGTGGCTGTTCTTTTTGACTGGTCATCTGTTTGATTATCTAATCAGGATCCCTTGAAATGTCGTCTTGATGAAGTGGAAGAGAAAATGGTGGGCTACATCTCTCTGCATGTGAGAGCCACCGGGTGGGCGTACTTTTTCTCCTCTTCTCTCTTTAATAATATACTCTTTTATTTGCTTTGATAATACACTTTGGAGAATTTATTTCACTGATAATCGTGTGTTAAATACCATGATTCCTTCCATATATGCTATTATTCTACATTTTTTTAAAAAGGGGGGAGTTAGGGGAGAGGAAGGGTGGGCTGTTTGTCATATGATTGTTGATTACCTTGTACAATCCGATTTTAAGATGTCGATTAGTTAAAAAATGATGGAGTACAGTATTTTTTTTAGTGACGATGATAGAACATTAGAAACTCTAAGGTATATTTCAAGTCATAAAATTATTACTGCTTGGACTGATGTAAATGCTGAGTGTATGCTCTGTCATCTTGATGTGCAGAATTTAATTGGGATCCTTGTGTCCATTCTATGATTGACTGTTGATCCAAATGTTCACTTTATTTAACCGAGCTGCTATGATTTTTGGAGTGAGCTTTTACAAGTAATATAGTATATGATGACTAATGACTCATGATTAATTTATCGAGTCTAGTTGTTTAGACTTGTTCGAGTATCAGAGCTGTTGTGATCCTATTGTTCTTACCAAAATGGATCTTGTGCTACTCATCTGAACTATTTAGATCAAAATGGAATGGTTTGTACTTAATTTTATAAGATGGAGGAAGTTTTTCATTTAAAATTGAGGACTGAGAGTGAAAAAATGAACTGTTAAAATTGGGATAATTTAATCTAATTTCAGTAATTAGAGGTTGCAAGCGGCATTAAATGGCCTTGAAACATGACAAACGCATCAATCAATCAAGCATATATATGAAGAGAGCATGGGGTTTTCGTTTTTGATAAAGGAGCGACTTACCTCCCCACCATCCAGAAATTGTACAAGTTACTAGTATAAGATAGATATCGGTGTATTTATAGAAGTTATAAGAAACCATGTTATTCACAAATTATGATTAATATACTTTATTGAGATATGTGAATGAAGTAAACTTCCATTAGTCATTGCAACATGTTTTAGCAAAACAAGTGGGAGTTGAGTAATTCGAAATGGACTAATCCCTTCTAATATAATATGTGCAAATCAAGACTCAAATTAAAAGTATCGTCATGAAACACCTAGTTTGGGCGGAAGTGTGGCCCAGGGATAATCCTTCAATTTGCTACGACAAAACGTTACCACAATTTAATAAAGACAAAAAGGAAAATGACACCTCTAACATTGAATAAGGAGCACGATGAGTTTTATTTTTTGCTCACCCGATTCACCAGAATGTTTAATTCTTACTAATTTGAATACGTACAGCCTACGGTTGTGGAGAAGGAGCTCACAACATTATTATTTTTTTTTATTTTTTTTCATTTTCATGCTTCAAACCAAGGACGTGGTTAAGAGAAAGTAAGTCCCTTCCCACTTACTCTCAATGGATGTTGGTGGAGAATGATGTGCTGATGACACCTTAGGAATTCAGAATTTTATAATTTTAATAAGGATCTCGTCCATTTAGGACATGTTTGAGTTAATGTTTGAGAAGCACGTCCACATAAATTAAGACAAAACTATTATTATATATTTATCTCGCATTAATCGTAAATCATATGAAAAGCTTAGTTTTACCGTTAACTCAAATAGGTACTATCCTTTTCAATTCAGGCCATCGGTCTTTTTATCACTTCCTCCGGTTTTATAAACCTTTTGTTAGAAATATGAGAGTTTAAGGTGAAAATCACATATATCAATTGGAATCATTTTTCTTAATTAATTTGTTCGTATTCATTATTAATACTCTCGACTTGTATGCATAATTGCTTCAATTTAGCTTTCTTCATTTTTAAACTTGAGAATTAAAGAATGAATAGAAAAAATACTTAATTAAAAATGATGCAACTTAAACTTGAATTCCAACCCAGACTTTTTAAAATTTTCAATTTATACATGAATAAGGTCATTTTTGTCACTACATTTTAGCTAAAAATTTTACGTAATACTAACTCCGGTCCTAAATATAGGACATATTTTATAGTATAATGTATACTATAAACTATATCTTATATTTAGTACTAGAAAAAGTATTATGGATTGTCTTATTTACTTCGAACCAATCATTTTCACAGGGGCTCACCAGTCAGAGCCGTGAACTGAGGTGTGAGAAGCACGTTTAGAAAAAAAAAAAAAAAAAAAAAAAAAAAAAAAAAAAGGAATGACGACAAAGAGTGAGGGAGGAAGAAGTGTCAGGCTGTCAGCGACCAATTGAGTGAAGGTCTAAATTTTTATAGTGTATGATTTTTTTTTTGGATAAATAATGAGATAAATAAGAGAAAACTAAAGTAAATAATATTTTTGGTCCTTGACAAAAAATACGGACCCCATTTTGGTCATTTACAAAAAAATTGACCCTTATTTATCTTTTTTATGGACAAAAAAGGATCTTTTGGAAATTTGTGAGGGATCAAAATGTCAACTAATCGACCATTATTTGACTTTTTTATGAACTCAAAAGAACCTTTTTTTTAGGGATAAAATGGGAATCGTGTTTTTGTCAAGAGACAAAAAGGTATTTACTCAAATTTTATTTTAATGTATGTAAACATATTATAGGGAGAAAAAAAAACCTCACGTAAACATACTTTACAAACTCAAGTCAATAACGCCAAGCCTCAACCACTGACAAGAGAGTCAAGAGAATAATAGTAAGCGAGCCCGTGACTCTGTCTCACTCTCGTGACACGCTATGTTTTTGCCTTCACATGCAGCCGTTCTCAACAACATCTCATCTTCTTTAATTCCTCAACTTTGTCCTTCTCTTTTCAACATTTTTGATTTTCCCAACTCTACCTTTCCATTTCTCAAGTCCATTAAATTTCCCTTTTTTTCAAGTCATTCTCTTTCAAATATGTGGACTGGTTCCTCTAAAATTACACACACATCCACTACCCTCTCAAATTCAACCATGATCTTAACAAGTTAAGAAAACTCTGAAATTCTTCTTAACTAATCCTTACCAATTTAGTGACTAATTGGATCAGCGGTGGAAACTATGTTTTTGACATAATTTACAATATACAAAGTAAATATGTGAAATGAGTTTTATCTTAATTTACGCGAACGTATTTTTCAAACGTCAACTCAAACGTTCCCTCCATTTCCAATTATGTTTTTCATCCCAAAATAAAATAAAATTATTCCATCAAATATTTAAAATGCTCTTATATCTTCCACTAATATAAATTTATCTATTATAAATATTATATGTAAAAAAAATTTTAAAAATGTTGAGAATTAGGTTGATATAATAATATATTACAAATCTGTAACAGTTCTTTTTTATTATTTTCATTCCAGAAAATAAAAGCTCAAAAGGAGAGAGGGGCATTACGGTGAAAGCACTAACGTAAAAGGAGGAAAAATAAATAAATAAGAAAATTTGTCGTAATCGTGGACGACGACGTATTCAGGGGCTTTTCTGGCAAATCCAGGCAAAGCAGGGTAAAATGGAAGGAGCTCCCTCTTTACAGGTCTTCTCCTCTGATGTAACGTTCGCATTCACGGGCATTTCGGCCACATTGTTTCTTTTATAAAACCGTTTCGTCAGTGAAGATCTCAGCTACTTTCACTTTCTCTTTGCTTTATCTCAACGATGGCTGTTGATTCGTCCTGCGAGGTGACATTCTCTTTCCTTCTTAAATTCAGGATGATTTTTCAGGCTAATTTTCACCTGCTATAGATGTACTTCTGTGTTTAAGCTGCACTTGAAGTTTAGTTGCCTGACATGACTATTACCCGAATCTGAAGGCCAGTCATACCAGCCACTTGCTCTAGTTGCTAACAAGTTGCATTACGAGAAGAAATAAAAATTTGTGTAGAATGCTGGTACTTTCCAGCTCATGATGGAAAACTGGAAGTTGGAAATCTCAGCAAGAGTCATGCGTGAAACGATTTCATTTTACTTTGCCTTGTTTGCTTACCATTTAAAACAAGAAAATTGACTAACTCTTACGAAACACTAATTGAAATGCAATCAACACTGATTGAGGCAACTTGCTTGAAGTGTCGTTATGGTGAAAGTTCAAAGGTGCTCAATACACACACACACTCCGAGCTTTTCCTTCTAAATCACGACACCGGCCTTCATTGATTTCTATCCATCATCTCTTAAATTTGGGAATAAGTCTGACTTGCGGTTTATTTGCAGGGAGAGCCTAAGATTCGGGAATTTCTGGATGGGAATGGCAGCCTGCCTGTCAGTTGTTCGTGTTTGAAGTTACTTAAACCAAGTTCTGACGAAGTTAAACAACTGCATCCTTTAGGTAATAGTATTAGATTACTTACATGCTGGAAGAGCTGAAATAGCTCCAATTTCTACGCTGATATTCCCTGCATTTCAGAGGTTCCGTCAATACTTTTTGAAGAGGCTTCACTCCCAGGAGAATTGCATGAACCCTTGCACAGTTCACTTGTGAGTTCCTCTTTTTCTTATACAGTTGTCTATCCTTTTCCTTAATTTTTTTTTAATAATTTACCGCACTTTTAGTTTGCTAAGTGATGAGATCGAGTTTATAATCCATTTTGCTTTCGGCCACCAGGCCACGGCATCAACTATATGCCTGGTAAAAGTGAAAATGGGAATAATGGAGAGTGAGTCAAAATTGACCCTGTATCAAGGCATGAAGTTGCAATGAACTGAAACTATATAAAAATCTGGTTGAATTTTACGTCCCCCTTTCTCTTCTGCAATGGGTTAATTTTAGGGATGTCTGTCGTTTGACGAGGGAGGACGCAAAAATAAGGTTCCTATTCTTGAGATCAGAGGAAGCGTGTTGGCACTAACTTCACAAGTGCTGTTTCAATTTTTCCCTTTCCTTTTTCTTTCTGAGTTGCTTGATCAACTTTTAACCATCAAAGGTTACGCACATAGGCAGAGCTCAATATTAAGTACTTTTGTGCTTCTGAAGAACTCATCTGAAGCGCCTCTATTTCTGCAGGATCAAGATTTGTATAGCATTTCAGTATTGCCTGACGAAGGTGACAAGGCAGATTGTGCTTCAACACTGGCTTTCTTCAGCATCTTAGAAGTTCCTGATCATTCTGAAAGTCTGATGAGTTTAGATGCTCAAATAAATTGCCACAGTTGCGTTGATTTACAAATGAAGCGCGAAGGGGTGTGTTCCTCATGCAAGGTTGATATACCTACCAGTAATGGAAATCCAATGTCGCCTGAATTTTATGAAGAGGGGATTGAAAGTTTTAAAACCAGGAATTTTCTAACTGTAAGTCTCGTAAACTCATCTTCTAAATGTATGATTCATAAGATAGCCTTAAACTTCTGTTTTAACTCCAATTGTGTTGTATAAAAGCAACAGAAAGAGTTGCCTTTGACTTCTGCTTTTTTTTGGGGGGGCCTATTCTGATATGAGAATTGACACTACACAATATTGCAGAGGGTGTTGTGGAGACAAGCTAGTTCAAAAGTAGGCAGAAAACTCATGCAAATTCTGACAAACCTCACCACTTCAAGGGGTATATCTAAAACCTTCCTCTTTTGTTCTCCTGTGGAATAATATTTTTTTATTAATAGAAAAATAGTTTATCAAACTGTCAGAATAGTTCAGAAAAATAGTTTAGACCTAAGGGAAATTTTCTACATGATAAATCTGGTGTCTTGACAAGATTTGATTGTATTGTCTCGCTAAGGAGAACCATCCTCCCAAAATAAGGAACAGATTCAACTTACAAATTTGAATACTTAATTTTAGCCAGTTGGATCTTTCTGACTAGACTTTTAGGTCAACTAAAAGACTTCACAATTGTATGCCTTCTCAAAAACAAGGCAGTAAAATACATGTTGATTATGTCAGTAGTAGATATGGTTGACCAAAACTAGAAGATTTGGAAAAAAAAAAAGAAGCAAGGGTATCATTCAGTCAAGCCGTCCATAATCTCTAGCTTTCCACTGGTAATCTAATTGAGGAGCCTTTTTAATCCAGTATTTTTTAATGTGTGTGTATATATATTTCCTTTTGTTGTTATGCGACCCTCATATTTGGCTTATTTACTGATTGCTTTTCTTTTCCTTCAAATCCTACTTATACTGTTATATGCTTATATGTCTATAACTGAATACCCAGGTGACCCTGATCCATTTTTAACTGTCATATTTTGTAAATTAACAGCCACGTCAGTCACTGACAAGGTTCACGATTTACCAAGCATCAGATGGAGAAGATATAAGCGTTCTGCCTCATTTGATTCCCGTAAAGTTGCTCTTCTGTTTTCAATATTGTAAGTTCTTGTTGTCACAATCAGTTTGAACATTGCCAGCATTAATTCCATCAAAGTTTTTGAAATCTCATTGTTTATCTGATTTTTATTATTTATAATACGCAATTCATTTACCTCTATCTATTGATTTCTCTGCAGGTCCAGCGTGGGAACTTTGGTGTTGATATATCTAACGTTGAAAGTCAGGCAGAGGGGTGATGGTTTTGTTCTTATTTGATGGTCCAATCTCCGCTGCATACTAGTCACGTGTAGGCTTCCTCTTCATTGTTGCTTAATTCGAACTTGTCTTTTGATATGTAAAATATGGCTCTTTATTAAGTTGATGGTAATATATGGGAAATGTTTGTTGGCTTTAAATATATGAGTGACTTTTGCATTCTATCATGAACCCCTTCTATTTTTGCTCATAAAATCATGTAAATCATAGGAAATTCTGCTGCCCCTTTATTTTTGTGTCAAATTAGGACAGTTGGACGAGCCCTGAGAATGAAAATGTTTTCTGGCATATTCTTACCAGTCTTGATGAGGAACAATAGAATCGTTCTGCAATATTTTTGCCGTTAGCTTTACTTTAATTTTTCAGACTAAACACCCTTCGTCGGGTGAAACGTGGATTTTATGTAAGGTGGAACAACGGTTCAGGCACTTACTGGGGAAATAGATGGTTCTGCCTTAAATTTCAATCAAAAGTGCATTGAAGTTCACTCAAACTTTCTTTTGATAAGTTCTAAGATTTTTTTTTTTTTTTTGGTGTAAACGAGGCCATCAGCCTATCTGTATACTTCTAAGATTCTTTAATACTGAATTTAGTTTTTATGCTTAAACAAGGAAAAGCCTCTCAAGAAAGTAGTGAAAGATAGCTAGGCTGGTAGTGGATTACCTGCTCTCCCGTTGGAGAAATATACAAAAATAAATAAATAGGAAAAAAATTGAAATTGCAAAATCTAAATCAAGATTGTTATCAAGAATTAATAAGGTAATTAGACTTGAAAAATAATTCAAAACTCATTTTTGTGGGAAATATCTCATGTGAGATTTTACAATTTCAAAGTTATTTTTCTATAATTTTTTAAAATAAATATTTATATATTATGTCAATTACATATTAAAAATTTAAAATTTCCACATATTTTATACTTTCTCAGGTCCTTAATATAGGACATATTTTGAGAGTTAATATTATTCCTAAATATAAAACATAGTTTTCATATTTGTCAATCTTTTTCTAATTTTTTTTTGTTGATGCCCCTCAACATATTCAAAGAGGAGAAGGTATGAGATAATTAAGGAAGATGACTAGGGTATTTTAGAAAATATATGTCATATTAATTAAATTAATTAGCTTCCTTAATGTAATCAAATTAGATAAATATATTTTATGATGAGGAGAAAAAGAGTATATATCTTATCGCAGGGAAGAACAAGAGCCCGGACATCACTAGCCGAAATCCAGCGTCCCAGTAAGATTTGGAGCTTTCTCTTATCTAATCCACGTAAGGATTTTAGAAACTGAACGTACCGGAATCATGTCTAGCAATGAAAACTTCCTATCAGTTTATTGCGGTGTTCTTACATCGAGGGTCAAACTGGGGGTTTTGTTTTGGGGGTTCAGATGACTAGGAAGCTCGAGTCTTACATCAAGAGTCAAGATCATCAATCCCAGTCGCTTCCCTCACCAAGTGACCGCAAGCAGTATTGGCATGAATGGACAGATTTTCTCCAATATCATCATTCTATCAATTTCACCAAACAGACATCTATCTAAATCCATTATAATTTCTTCGGACAATAGACTCTTTTGAAGATTATATTTCCTTAGCATGCGCAACCGCCTCCTTGCTGCTCTGCCGAGACGAATTGGCAGTGGGTTTCAGATTCGCATCGATCATATCTTCCTGTTTTGCAGGGGAAAGAGATTCCATCCTTGGCAACGAAGTAGCAATCTTACGAAACAGAGGCTGCAATTTTGCATTTGCAGAAGACATTAAAGACGAGAGAAAGTCGAACTAGAACAAAAGATGTGAAATATCATGAGCGTGACAATATAGTTGACCATGAATTTAATATTCCTAGATATGACGCATTCTCTATAAAAGCAGCTTGGAATCATGCCGGGTTTTCTTGAGATTAGATAGAGAATTCGTTAAAGTTCACCTTGATATTGAAGCCTGCTTTTGCACTGGTTTCTATAAACATGACGCCAAACTCACGAGACTTTGCATCTCCTTCTTCTGTAGAAACTTGCCTGTTTCAGTATCCATGCATTATCATAAAAAATTATCCAGTAAAATCAGAAATACTAGAACCAAAAACATAATGTGCATCCTACCTGGTAAGTAAAGCTAACTACATACCAAAGTATTGATGTAATCAAATCTTATATTCCAAATTCTAAATACTATCTGGTCATTCATATTTTGATAGTTATAGAGTAATATTGAACATATTCTAGCATATATGAATTTTTTAAGGTATGCATCTAGTTTTAATAAGCACTTACAGAGTCTCAAAGTTAGGTTTAAACTATAATGATTGTTTTTTATAATTGTTTCCGATAAAACAATACTTCAACTATGGCAAATTGATAAGCCCATGTGAATATAAAGAGTTATATATTCCATTAATTGTTAAACTGATTATAATTAAACATTTTTAACAGGATTGACCAAGTCTTACCATATTTAATGGTAAAGCATATTCATTTACAAAAGAATCAAGGCAATCAAGAATCAACTTCAGCGCAAGGGGTCATCATTCCATACTTTTTTTTTATGTCCTTGTTAAGTGTTTCTCCTCGTAAGAAACACTTAAAGAAACATTAATGGCATTTTTTTATTTTATTTTTTTATATATTTTATTTATTTAGATTAAATTATATGTTGCATCTTGAAACATTTTTTACAACTAATATCTCAAATTAATTAATTTTCAGTCTTTGCGTTCAAAAATATTTTTCTTGTAACACCAGGTATCCGGAAATTAATTAATTTGAGATTTGATGCAAAAAATATTTCATGATACGACATATAATTTAATTTAAATAAATAATATATATATATAAAAAATGACATCAATATTTCTTTAAGTACATTTTAGGAGGAAAAACACCTAAAAAAAAACACACACAAAATCCAACGCAAGGGATTCATATTGCTCACCTCTTATCAACGAGATCAGTTTTGTTACCCACTATGACAATGATAACATCACTGCCAAGTTCTGTACGTACCTCCTCAATCCACTCGTAGTGTTCAGAAATGATTGCCTGTCTGCATTCATCATAACAGAATTATAAGAAATTTATACAAGTACAGTTGCTTTTAACAGATTACCAATCTCATAACCACTGAAAAATGAAGTGCAAGGCAAATCCATATGCTCATGCAAACATGCTAGAAAATTAGACGGAAATAGAGCACCAGAGAACAAACAGTGAAAAAGTGTGTATTAATTCGTAACTCCATAGTCTTCTTAAACATTATAAAAACTTTTCATTAGATGAAAACAGGGCATTAAAAAAGTTCACTATACATTATAAAAAAATTTCATTGGATGAAAATAGGGCATTACAAAAGTTTACTACTCACTAGATACATCATATGTAATAACCGCGACAGAAGAATCTCTTATGTAGTTTGGAATGAGACTTCTAAATCTCTCTTGCCCCGCAGTATCCCTGCGAGGTTAATATAAGATAGATTGAGAAAACATAAAAGAACAGAAAAAGTACAAGCAAATGTCCACACCAAGCACACCAGAATATACTGATGATGCCACTAGAGATTAAATATCAAATCAGTGACCACCTATTGCTCTTGACGTTGTTAATAAAGGGAGCAAGGTATTATCATGAAGTGGATTGTAAAAAGTCTAAACTGAACTGGACAATGAGAAAGTAAAAAAGGAGAATCCAATAGCACTTTAAACAAACAAAGCAGTTTGCAAAGCTCTGGTATAAACTTCAATGTAAGTATATAACAGAAGACCTCCTAAGGAGCACCCTATAACTCATTGCTCTCAATTTTCTTTTTCCACTTCCTTTTCCCTGATCTATTCTCTTTTTACATTCATTCTACTGATGTCTTCTTCATCAAGTGCATTGATTCTAAGAATTCAACGTCAGTAATGAGAATTCTTTCTAGCTTTTATATAAACTAATTAATTATTAATTTTAAAATAAATAAAAAAGACTGAGCTTGTATATCACTTGAAGAGGAATACAGCCTACCAAAGCTGCAAACGAACAGTTCTATCTTCAAGGTACATGGTTCTGGAGAAAAAGTCAATTCCTATAGTAGCCTGAAATTCAAATGAACAAAATATCTGTCAATGTCAAGAAACTGGCAGCGAAAAAGAATGAACAAGAACAAGGGAGAAATCTCAAAAGGAAAAAAATTTCGACATCCTAAGACCTAATTTACCTAACATCCATTAATCTACCAACTCATACTCCTCCAAAATATAAGCACATCTTGGTAATCATAACAAAAACGCAACTAGCTTTTCATTCCCAATGTGAATACATTAAATTTCTTATACGTCAGATTGATCTGCCTAAATCCAAATAGAGGTATGCATATTTGTATCATACATCGGAAATGCAGTATCTGATCACATGGAAAGAAAAAGAATAGATTAACGTATAAATAAGCAGCTTGAATGAAGAACAGGGGTTTGCAATATATTTCCCTCCTCCTGCACAGAATTTTAATCCGTCGATTTCAGAGGAGAAGAAGTTGAACGGCATGAAATCAAGATGAGAAAGTAACGGAGAGAAAAGATCGGGCATGACCAGTTAGTTGGTGTCGAAATTTTCATACATAAAGTGAGTAATGATGCTAGTTTTCCCAACCAATTGATCACCCAAGAAAACGAGCTTGTATTTGTTAAGAGGGGAGACCGTCATCATTGATGGAGATTATTACGGAAAAGATAATCCAGTAACTGGTTATGTAACGCAAACAGGTCTTAGATCTGAATCTCCTAAATTCTCATAGGAACACAGCGCCAAATGAGAGAAACTTCAAACAATGACTCTGCAATTTTTTTTTTTGTTAATAAGGGACTGATCAAGTAAGATCAGGGAATATTACAAACGAGACGAGCTCGCATTTGCACCTACAAAGATCCTCTTCGATAAGATTCATAGATCCCATCCGGTGAGTCCCGTAATGATTCATAGATCCCATTCGGTGATTCATAGATTACAAAACCGGATCCACCTCCAACTCTCTAGATGCCTCGAGTTCCTCCCTGAGCATCACTATTGCATCCTTAGATATATGTGTGCCTAAGGGTTTCCTGCGGACTTTCATACTCTTACGGGCAGAATTTTGGAGTCTGATGCCATGTGGAAGTTTTTGCGACGCCACCCGATGAGGTGCTTGATTCTCCTTTCCTTCCTGTCGACCTTCAAACCCCGGCGGTACAGATAGTACTTGATTGGGACTATTCGGCTCGCTAGGTCCACCCACGTCCATCAAGGAATCCCCGCCGTAACTTAACCACCGTATGCTTAGAGCTATCCAAAGTCGATTTTACCACAATGGGTACAAGGGCCGAGCTCGCAAACCCATGGGACGATCACCTTCCGCCGTAACTTCATGCTTGTCCGATGCGGGAATCACGTTGAGGGGTGTCACGGGTAGGTTGGGTTTGGTTAGTGATGTGAGGGTGGGGCCTCTTTTGTCTCTTTCCTCCCATAGATGTGGCATGTGGCATCCACTTTGTTTGTCCATCCAAAACCATCAAATTAGCTCCTTCACACATGCTTGTCGGTTGCTTCAAAGTGTGATCACAATATGCTTCCTATTATCCAGGGACAAGCTAGCCTCCAAAGCACTGGGTCCAGTCCGTTGAGGATTTGCGGCTTCTTTTACTAGCTTCTTCCTATATTCTTGATTCGGCTTGGGCCCACCTTGCTTGGCCCCAGATTGAGCATTACGTGCCGACGAGCCCACCATGTGGGTCTGATTATTTTTGGAGTCAACTCTATTGCCTTTAGAGATATCAGTTACTTTCCCCTCCACAATTTGTGGTTCATTCGCTCCTGATTTTGCGCCATGCGGCATTGAATTATTCACAACCAAATCTTCGCAATCAAAGTCAAAAAGGACATTATATCGAGACCCACCATTAGTGCCTGATCCCCCAATCTTCGCTTCACCACCCCAAATCTGTTTCTTACCTTTCTTGGGATACCTGACCTGCATCCACTCGCCGTACGGTGACGGCCTTGACTCCGACGATGTAGCGGCAGTGGTAGCTGAGCAATTCGCACCAGATAGGACGACGACATCCATAGGGGTACTTGGGTTCCGATGCATGGCATGGCTTGGGCTCGTCCGCCTTCCCACACCTATCCTTGGTATGGCCGAACTTACCACAAGTAAAAAGATATGGGGCAGCCCCTTATACTCCACCCTATAAGACTTTCCATCCACTTTAATCCAAGGTACTAGAGGCCGCCGCGGGTCAATGAGGACAGCCGGTCTCGCGCATGCTTGCCACGCCCTCTAGATTCCGTCAAATAATCAATTTTAATGACGTCTCCCAATAGGGCACCGATCAACCTCAACGTACTCTTATGGTAGTACCGAAAGAAAGGCCCGGAAGCCGAAGCCGACGACAACCTTGAGATAGTAGATGAACTGGAATCAAAATTCAAAGACCATGGTTGTATAGTAAGATATGCACCGAATATCATCCAGGGTCCACCAGTAAGGGACTTCAGATAATCCTCCTCTCAATCAAACGTAGCGAAATAAAAGCCTCCCTCCATGTCGACTAACTGATAGGATCCCCGTGGCTGCCAAAGAGACTGTGTTCGCACAAGCAAAACTCTATAATTGATCGATTTACCAAGCAACTTAATGATCACCGTTCGTTCCATTCTCCTCACCAGTACCTCTCTAATCCTGCTCGAGAAATCAATGGAGGGAATGTCACCATCCTGGCCAACCTTGTAGTCCTCCTCCGATAACACTACATCCTTCAATGACCGATTATTGTCCATGGCTTGATCAATATTCAGCAGCTTACTCCAGTAAGAGGTATCCCCTTCAACCATCTTCTCCACCATACAAACATCTGATGCCTCCATGGTGCCCCCCTCCACTTCCGCCCCATCAGGCCGTATACGGACTTTCTTGGTAGACCGAAGGTTGTCCTCCGAGAGTGGGGGGGGAGGACGCCTTCTCGTTCAGAGCCGTCGCGTTCAGAGCCTTCTTGTTCTCGTCCATCATTTAAAAACAGCGTAGAACCCGCCAACTATGACGTGGAAAGCAACGGCTGAGCCTCCATGGCAGGCCTGATCCAGTTATATTACGTCGGATTATGTTAGTAAAATTTGTTGGTAAATGATTTTTTCTTTTTCTTTTTGAAATTTTATCTATATCTTATATAATACTCGTAATAACACATTTAAAAACCATTATGTGAGCAACCGTTTTTTTGAGAAAGTAGATGTATTTTTATTAACACCATTAGTGAATTCGGTTTACTTTGACACAATAAATATAAATTTCACTCTTACGGCTATCACAATTAATCGCTCTATTTTATAATTCAATATTAATATTTTATATTTTATATCCATAAATTATTAGTTGACCCCATGATTGAAGAGCTATCAAAATAATAATTTAGCTCATAAATCAAGGAGTTATCATAATTATAATTCAAACTAAATCTACAATAAACTTAATTTCTAATAAATATAGTTAAAAGCCTCATGATTACAGTATTATTTATATATACTAACATCATCAATAAGTTCCATTTTCTGTTTTCTGTTATTCATTGTTATTGAGCTCAATTCTTCATTTCAATATCATGGCAAGTCGGTCTTATGAACTCATTAGGGATATTGACGACCAATACCTAAAATACTTGGGCTATCAATGCTCGGGTTATTAAGAAGTGGATGATGACTAAAAAGATGTCACATTTTGATGAAAATTTAGTGGTTGCACTTACCTTGATCCTTTCTTTTCATCTTTTTGTTTGATCTCTTGCGTCTTGTAGTATATTAATTTTTTATTTCTTTTTTTATATATTTCTCCATACTTGACTTTCTTAAGATTCATTTTTAACTGCAGAAATGAGACCTTGAAACTTTTCCCAAACAATTAGAGTGTTATATTGAAAGAGAAATTCTTGTTAGGCTTAGAGTTAAGTGGAGCAACATCAAATACTCATCCAATAGTTTAGTTCACATACTTAGAATTAAGGGTAAGAAAATGATTTAGTTCATAGTGGTACATATTGTAATTGAGTACTTCATTATATACTCATCTCATTTATTCCTCGGGTCTTTTTTTTCCAGCCCTCCAAAATAGAAACACATTTCTCAAACTCCTTGACAACATTAATGTTAATAGAAAAAGTTCAAAACGATAATGACCTTCCAATAATTCAGTCGTCAAGATTTGCAACCACTATTTTAAAGAGAAATAAGAGAAATAACACTTCATTGGCTGATAATGGGGATGTGGGATTGTCTGATATGTTCACCCCACCTTCAGGGCCAATAAATCAATCATCATGAACATAAAAACAGAAAAATGAGTTTCCATAGGTTGTTTTGAGTTTTCCAATGTAGTCTAGGTTTCGTGTCTACTTTACTTTTAATTGTGTTCGGCATTTTCTCATTATATGAGACTATACTCCTATAGTGTGATATTTGCCTCTCGGACCTACTTATTTAAGTTTAATTTTATAATTTTTTCTCGCTTATGAATATCCTTTGGTTAGAATATACAAACTAATATTGATGAATAATTCTTCTTTTTTTATTGAAGTTGTATTGATTAATAATTCTAACTATATACAATATGTTAATACATTTTGACGCTGATAAAAAAAGTAGGGAAAATGATAGTCAGGTCCTAAAGACCGTAAAAAAATTACAAAAAAGTCCCAACATAAATTCAAATATAAAAAAAGTCCCTGACTTTTTTGATATTATTTCTATTAACAAACGAAATGCTTATATTTACAAAAGATTTTGCTATATTTACAATAAAATTTAAAAACCTGGCCATTCACAACAGCAAAAAAACTATATTTACAACAGGAAGTGTCATATTCACAATAAAATTTAAACACTTGGATTTTATTTCAAACTCAAGTCCCTAAGCGTACAGAGGTCATTTACAACAGAAAAATGCTAGATTTACAACAGGAAGTGCTATATTCACAATAAAATTTTAAACCTGGTCATTCACAACAGGCAGTGCTATATTTACAACAAAATTTAAAAACCTGGATTTTGTTTCAATACAAATAATATCAAAAAAGTCCCTGGGGACTTTTTTGATTTATGAATTTCTATTGGGATTTTTTTGTAATTTTTTATGATCCTTGGGACCTGATTTGTCATTTTTTCAAAAAAGTATACAATATGTTAATTAAAATGAAATTATGTGAATATTTAATGAAAATTGATTTGGGCCAAATATGAGGATGTGTGAGGCGGAGAAATCAAATGCATTAAACAACAGGGAAGAATTAGCAAAATAATATATGTAACAAAAGCTAATAACAATCAAAATGTTAGAGTTAACACTTCATAGGAAAAAAAAAGTAAAGAGATTGGGGCATGAATTTTCTATATAATTAAGTAGATTATAAATATAAAGAGGAGGGTCTATGAACTAATATAATTTATTTCAAAAAAATATAAATAAAGAAAATAAGAAAATATTAGGAAATAGCCATCTATGAATTATAATGTGGGATGATGTCACTATTTATAAATCAATAAATTGCATCAATAAAAAATGAAATTTAAGAAATAATCGAATTATTTTTAAAGTATGATTACTTAATCAATCAATTTTGAAGAAAAACAAATTATAAAATAAGCATCAATAAATTATATTTATTGATCAATGGATCCAAATTAAATTCCTTAGTATTTATCATATATTTTGGCAAAAAAAAAAAACTATCATTTTGAATTATGATAACTCCTTGATTTATTGACATAATTTTAAATTATGATAACTCCTTTATTTAGATCAAAAAACCAAACACCGATTCACATTGGAAAGTGTTGCAGGTTTCCAACTATTTTGTTATATTCACATTGACTATCATTGATTTCGTTTTCAACATTTGTATGTTTGTTTGTTTGTTTTTTATAAAGCAATGACATTTTCCCTATTTTAATTTTACTCCCAATGATAAGGGTCTTTAATATTGGTTTCATCAATATTTATCGACAAGCAATACATTTGTGACTTTTAATATATATACAGGTCATTTAAAATAGATTATTATAAAATAATTACATGATTTATTGTGATTACAAATAAATATTGCTTATTATGCATACAATAAAAAATTTGTTCAATCATAAAGACTAAATTAGATAATAAATATTACACACCTCATAAAATAATACTTTAGAGTTTAGAACAATAAAATGTCCTTCTATGCTTGCAAAAGCTTTGGAAGCTCAAAATGCTATATATAAACTTCCTTGCGAAACACATGAGTAACAATACTTGTTTCTTATATATATATATATATATATATATATATCATTTTTTAAATTAATTTTTCTAACTTATAAATTGATATATAATTTAAAGTTGTATATAAATATTGTAAAGAGATTATGTCACACATACAGGGTTGTTGTGTCGGCAAGGGAGTTCCAATGAGGAGGAGTAGGGTTGTTGTGCTCCGCCGTATGCCCGTATAGGTGACGATGAACATCGATGGGTCTTATTTGTTCCTTTCCACTTGTTTCAGAGCTAAGCATCCTTTCGAGCTGCTACATCGGATACCTTCTCAAACAACCAAGTCAATCAAATTCTTGTGAGAATGACGCCATCATAACCATTGGCAATAGCTTTCATCGGCTCAAGATCAGTACTCTTTCAAGCATGTGTCCTTATAATGATCTAATCCCCAGATTTTACAAACGCCCCTTAAAAAAATTAGTCTCAAATAAAAAAAGTTCAACGTGAATTTTGATTTCATTAAGAATCGATGGGATCAATATAAACTTGGATTTCTGACTGTGCCTCTAAGAGGGTAACCTCTCTTTGGGAATGCAAAAATTGGCCTTCGAACAAATTAATTTGAATCCTAAATCGTTAGGTTTGGTGTGATAGAGATCGTCAAGAGCTTCATTCCATTAAAAATTGCATAAGAATGTGAATGTGCTGAATTTGGAGTTTAAGTTTTAATAATTAAGGGATATAAAGGTAAGTTGACACAAATTTTAAATCCATAATTAGGTCAAATAACTTAATTAATAATTTATTAAGTTTAGTAACCCAAATTAGAATTTGGATTGTTCAACCGTCTTTATATGAGATTTTCCCTTTTTTTAAGGGGCATTTCCAAAATCTGGGGATCAGATCATTCTAAGGATGCACACTTGAAAGATTAGTGATCTTGAGCTGATGAAAGCTGTTGTTAATGGTTATGATGGCGTCATTCTCACAAGAATTTGATTGACTTGGTTGTTTGAGAAGGAATCCGATGTAGCAGCTCGAAAGCATGCTTAGCTCTGAAACAAATGAAAAGGAACAAATCGGATCCGTTGATGTTCATAGTCACCTACATGGCGGAGCACAACAACCCTGCTCCTCCTCATTGGAACTCCCTCGCCGGCTCCACCTACCAGAAGCTCTCAACCACCACTGCGCGGGTATTGTGGTGGGTGCACCTCCTTTTAAATGGATCCATAAGAATTGATATAAGAGGAACTACCAGTATCGAATTAAAATCAGATCTAAGAATATATTTCAAGATGTTGCGAGAACACCAAGGCAGAAAACAACATCTAATTGAACTTGACATTTACAAATGCAAGGCAGAAAACAACATCTAATTGAACCTGATATTTACAAACGCAATCCTAAAACAAGAAGCCCTAAGAAGAAACCCTGGATTCAATTCAAAAAATCGACCGCCTGAACTGTACAATGTCCTACCTTGCCTCTTTAGCGCATAGTTGACATCCATGGCAGTCACCGTCTTCCTATTGGCATGCTCAATATAGGTCACAACATCATGAATAATGTTCTCAAGGAAAATCTTCAAACAGGGTTCCTCACAACGACAGGCTTCTAACGAGTGGACAGACATGAGAATTCTTGCCTTTCCTTTCCTCCTTTCTTTAGATCATGGCTATGGGTATTATTAGAAAATAACCAACATTTAAATATTCTAAATTGAGTCATTGATTCAATTTAAGATTTGTTGAGTTTACTAGCCTTATATAAGATTTTTCTATTTTAATCGTCTTTATATGGGATTCTCCGAAAAAAAATTAGTCTCAGATAAAAAAAAAGTTCAAGGTGAATTTTGATTTCATTAAGAATCGGTGGGATCAATATAAACTTGGATTTTTGATTATGCCTCTAAGAGGGTAACCCCTCTTTGGGAATGCAAAAATTGGCCTTCGAACAAATTAATTTGAATCCTAAATCGTTAGGTTTGGTGTGATAGAGATCGTCAAGAGCTTCATTCCATTAAAAATTGCACAAGAATGTGAATGTGCTGAATTTGGAGTTTAAGTTTTAATAATTAAGGGATATAAAGGTAATTTGACACAAATTTTAAATCCATAATTAGGTTAAATAACCTAATTAATAATTTATTAAGTTTAGATACCCAAAATTGTTCAACCGTCTTTATATGGGATTTTCCCTATTATAATTAAGTCATTTATTTAACTACTTTAATTTTTTCAAATTAAATAAATAGGTCTTATATTAAGGATTATAAAATAATTAATAAAGAGTTAGGGATGTGCTGCTTTGGAAGGAAGCAAAACTCAATGTCATTTTTTTTCCCGAAAAACTCAATGTAATTTATTTAACTCGGTACAGTTATTCATATTTGACAAACTTATTAAACATTCTTTTTTTTAAAAAAAAAATAACCAAATTCGATGTTGATAAAATTATTTATATCTAATTACTTGACTTTCCATTAGGTGAAATAAGAGCTTAACTTTTAAATAACAATGAGTATTACTCATCTGGTGAAATTTGTGCTCCATGGAATGAAAATATGAGCAAATTCCGTTTATTTTGATAATAAAAGTGGGTTAAATAAGCTTTTTTTTTAAAATAAAATTTAAAAATTACTAAAGTATACAAAATTGTTCAACATATATTGAACAATTTTATCTTTTTGTTTTGGATAAAGGTGCAAAAATATACATGTGTTTTGTCCTGAGTATCACTCAATACCAAGTGCTTTTTTTTAGGTGCAAAAATAAACATGTGGTTATAAAATTGGTATAAAAGTCACACCACCATTAAATCTTGCTTAACAGTGTTAATTTTGGGGGAACCCACACTATTTTCATGAAAATACTGAAATGCCCCTAATAATAATATAAAAAAAACGAATCCTTGGTTTCGGCGATGAAGCATCTGAAATCGATTTTGCCTGGGAGTTTCAACCTTAGTTTCGGCGGAGATCCGATCACAGAGGATCACGAGGCGAAGGATTTCTCAGGTAAGGAAATGGTTGTTCATGAAGCTGTGAATGAATTGAAGAGGATTGGGTTCTGGATGTGTGGGATTTTCTTGTCTGGTTTATGCAGCGATTGGAAACCCTACTTGGAGATGAGAAAAATCGCGGCTGGTTTTGATGATTCTTCAGTTTTCATGCTTGATTCCAGAATTAGTGAATTGATGTTGATAAGAAAAATGCATGTGTTGAAAGAATTGAAGAGATAAATGGTTCTGTGGCCAAACTTCTTGCTGCTTCAGATGCTGGGAAACTTGATGCATCCATGGAATTGCAGAAACAACTTCATGTGTTGAAGAAGCTCATGGACGATGTGAGCAAGGAGATGGATGAATTGTTTGGTAACGTAATGGCTCAGAGAAATGAGTTAATTGATTGCTTTAGAATCACCACACAACCCCAAAAATCTGCAGCTTGATCTTTAGTTATGTTCATGTTTTGTTTGATTCTCAAATAAGCTCGTTGTAAATTCTGAATCTGAATTATTGTTTGCACAATCATGTCTGTAATTACATAGAAAGAGTAGTTTCAGATTCAATTTGGAATGATAAATTCAAATATGCTGTAAAAGCAGACCATATTTAAGTCAAATAGTGTTCGTACATACCCCTGTTGTTGTTGTTCTCTTGGACTTTCTTGTTCCACTCCCGTCCGATCAGATCGAGCTTGGGGGGTCAGTTTGTTTATGTTACTCGCCTCGACCTCAATTCTGCTTCCCCTGTTCCTATTCTTTCCGACATGAAACCTGTTCCGTACAGCAGGCCCTGGGGATGGTTAATTAGGGGCATTTTGGTATTTTCATGAAAATAGTGTGGAAGCAAGGTTTAACGGTGGTGTGACTTTTGCACCAATTTTATAACCACATGTATATTTTTGCACCTAAAAAAATACTTGGTGTTGGGTGCTCCTTATGGCAAAACACATATGTATTTTTGCATCTTTACCCTTTTTTCCCCCTTTTAACAGGGGGTAATGTTTGTTGAATGCTGATCTCAATTTGTCTGCCCCATAGATCCACGGAGTTGGCTTACATCCTTTGTGCACTTGGTTCGCTGGGAGTTGGCTTACATCTTTTGCGCAGTTGATTCGCTGCCATTCACTGTTTGAAGTGGTGTCGTTTTTGGTGCAAAAAGATGACCTAGTCCTTTTTTAAAATTAAAAAAAAAAAAATCAAAGTATTGTCGGGTAGTAAAATGATAATTCATGATACTGATTGATACATAAAAAATTCTTCATGATCTTGAAAATTATTTTAGGATCTTGAAAAATATTTCAGGGTACTGGCTGGTAGTAAAAAGATATCAAAGATATCGATTAAGATCTTGAAAAAATAATTTATGATCTTAAAAATATTATTTTATGATCTTAAAAAAATATTTCAAGTACTTACTTCTACTAAAAATATATTTTAGGATTTTTTTCAAAATCCTACAATAATTTTTTTAAGATCATGAATTATTTTTTCAAGATCGATCAAGATCTTTTTAGCACTCAACCAATACTCAAATATTTTTTCAAGATCCTAAAATAATTTTTCAAAATCATGAAGAATTTTTTCTGTATGATTTAGTATCCTGAATTATCATTTTACTACCATTAGTACCTTGAATCTTCAAGCAGCGGATGGCAGCGGACCGGCAGCCCAAAGGATGTAGGCCAACTCCTAGATCCACATAGACAACTGCTCTCTTTTATGAAGTTGCAAGCTTACTATTTACGAATATAGCCAAGGTAGCGTTGGAGAAGAACATTAACTTATAAAGCATCGCCTTTAAAAAAAGAAAGAAAGAAACTTGAGCCGAGATCAGGCAATTCTATGCCAGCCTCATTTGTGGAGAAGATGAGCACCTCCTCGCACCTAGGTAAAGTCACAATTGCATAGTTCATCCAAAGAGTGATGTAAGAATTCTCATTCTTCGTCTGGTCCTAGGCCTCCCATGTTATGTGCTAACCAAATCCTTTCCAAAGAAATCCCTAATCCATTGATGAGTGCTCCTTTATTCATGAGAAATAAAATGCAGCAAAGGCAATGGCGTCTATAGACTGCATGTCACAGTCAAAAAGACAGGAAACATTCTGCTAAAAGAGAACTCATTCAAAAGTAACACTAGTTTATCTTCCATAAATGAAGAGCAGCTGTTCTTTCTTCTTTGAATATTACGGTTGTACAGTTACTTATAACTAGTTATACAGTAGTGACTTTCGCTGAATTGTACTTACAGCCCTCTCATCGTTCGTCAGCTGCGCATAGCTTTCATTTCAGAACAGCTTGCTTGCTCTGTGTTGTTTTTCTGCTTAAATGGAACTTTCTACAATTTTATTCATCAAGCGACAATATAACCATGATTGACTAAATGTCAAATGATGAACTTCAAAAAAAACATCATACGTTTTCCTTTTGCATGCTCAAAAGGGGGAAAGAGATTATCACAAGCACCTGGAAAGCAACATTCGGGTATTCAAATTACGAAAGCGAAATGTTCCCCACACTACCTAGCACTACCAGCACCAGACCTCATGCTGCTCCAGGGAAACTTAGCAACACCCTCGGCACGACTTGGCCTTCGATCGTTCGAAGCCTTCTCGAGCTTAAACTTGGCACCCTCCTTCTGATAAAGCCAATGCCTCTTGGTTTCGCCTTCCTCAACGACGCTCGACTTGGACTGTTTGTTAACCCGTTTCTTCTCCTCCTCGATGATGCAAAGCGGGTAAAGATCCGGCGAGGTTGATAGGGGGTTTCTGAGGGTTACATAGGCCTTCTTATAGTCGGGCTTTGCGATCAACAAACCACCGCGCTTCTTCTTTTTGCCCTCCATGTTCAGAGTTCGTACTTTTTCGACATCAAAGCCGTATAGAGATTCAAGAACACGCTTGATCTCGATTTTGGAGGCAGAAGGGATGGTCTTAAGCGCAATTTCTGTGATGTTAGTGAAGGAAGATGGCATGAGGAGCTTAATAGGTAGATTCGCAAAGTGAACTACCCTCCCTCCCAATCGGCTTCCCATGAGGTTGGATTTCCAGTCGGCGGCTTCAACTCCTGTGCTTCCAGACTCCAGAAACAGAACCCTTTTACCGTGTCGCTTATGATAGTTTTTTTTCTTTTTCTTCTCATAAATCTCATATGGGAATTTGAATTTAATATTTTTTTAAAGATATTATTATAATGTTTTATGATTTATTTTTTAAAAAAAAATTGTTTTTTTAATAATTATGAATGGTGTGGATATGATTTTAACTGTTTAAATTTATTTATTTATGTTTAAAATACATTTATAAATATGAAGTTTGAGTCATCTAATTTTTTAATCTAAGGGCTAAGATAAGTTTCACAGGAGAAAAGACCAGGCATGCCTATGGGCTAAAAAAGCACTTATAAAAATATTTATAGGTCCTTTACTAACAAGGCTTTACATCCACAGTGAAAATTGTGCTCATGAAATGGATTATAAGTCAATTCTTTACCGGACCAGAGGAAGGAGGTGGTAACATGCTTTAATTTGAACAATTTGTTCTTTACTTTGAATGGGCCTTACTCATGACTTCGAATATACTAGGCTTCAGATTGTTCAGCCCATTTGTAATAAAACGAATTAAATTAAGAGACATACATGCTGGCTAAACAATTTTTTCTTTGATTTGTGGCTCCGACTAAGTATTGAGCTGACATGTTTTTCCATAATATTCAGCTGACATTGATTAAAGTATATGTGTGTGTGCTTATATTTTATGACGAAAATTTTGTTTTTAGTCAATGCAATTTTTTGGAAGTTTGGTTTAGTCTCAAATTTATTTACCTTTTCATCTCAAACAATATTGAATATTTTAAATTTTACTCAAAATATGAGTGATATTTCTTGGACTAAATTTACATTTCTTAAAAAGTTAATACAATTGATAACTATGCACTCTAGGTAATGCATATTACCATGAAATATGATCCAAGTGCTTTGGAACGATGACGCACGTTTGTCCGTTATTTATCCTTTTGATATATATATTCCAATACCAAAATTAATAGGAAAAAAAAAAAACAAGTATTGGATAGCATGAATCACCACATGCTTATAAAATAACTAGCTGGCATCTGCTTTTCATTTTCGACATTGCAACGGATAATTTAGAATTGTAATATCAGATTTAAATCTCACGTCGCACGGATTGAGAAATGCCTGGGAGGGAGTGGAGGTCTAGTAGACTCGAACTTATCAAATGATTATGATAAAAAAGAACTTATCAAATCATTTTCTTATTTAGCAGAACGCGCATATAGAATTATCTTACATAAGAAGTTGCTTGTTCCATTGTTTTAAAACGGGTCCTGTTACTCTCACAGTCCCCCTCTCTCATTTTCTCTCACAGGCGGATCTGGACCGTCTAAATCTTAATCCGACGGTCCAGATCTTTAAAAAAAAAATTGTCTTTTTACAGGAAATTTTTTTTTTTAGATCTGGACCGTCGGATCAATATTTGGACGGCCCAGATTCGCCTGTGAGAGAAAATGAGAGATAGGGAAGAGGAGAAAATCCTCTCCCGTTTTGAAACAACTTGGTTGGTGCGTCAATATTTGTATTATGGCTTTGTATATCTAACCATGGCAGTATCAGTATGAGGCTTGCAGTTGCAGGTGAGCCAAAGTTTAAAAGAGTGAGAAATGTTTCAAGAACTCTTACAAGCCCTTTTATGCTGAAACGAGGGACGTATTCACATTTGAAAAGTCATTGAGTAATGAGTAGAAAACAGACAAAACTGATGAATATGTTGCATCAAAACTAATCAAGAATTAGTGAATTTATGTGCCTAGAAAGCTTCTAAAGCTGCAGCTATAGCAAATATGTCATGGCCATGATCATGGCTTGATTCCTTGCATCCACACTCGTCCCAGTTATTCATCGACCTCCTTCTGATCTTGTTCTCCATCTCTGAAGCGGAAGGCACTTGAATTTTGATTTCCACTTGCAACTTAATTGGCTTGACGCCATTTCCATTCTCCAGATCCATCTTCACCCATTCTTTGAACTCCATGTTTGGCGATTCAAAAACTTCTTTCCATGGAATCTCAGCCCTTCCAAGGAGACGTGAACCTAAGATCTTCCCAAGAACAAGGGCTGTGTTGCTCTGTCGAACCTCCAGTACGAGGCTTTCCTGCTTCAGGGTCTCCAAGAATTCTTGGGTGCACGAACAATCTAAGCAGAAGGATTCATCCCAGAATGGGACAGATTGGGAAGAGATCTTTCGGGTGTTCACTTGAATTCTTTTGTTGGTCCCTGCGGAAAGATAAAACCTGGAAAACAGGTTTCCCTTTCTTTTGGAATTGAACTCAACGTTTTGAGCTTGTATTATTCTCAGTTCACAGCTGAAGGAAGGAAATTTCTGAGACAGACCCATTGAGAAGGAGGAGCACAATGATTTCTATGGTATTGTAGGCGGAGAAGGAGCTCTGTGGAGAGAACGAGGAAGGGTATGGTGTATATATAGTGTTTGCAGTGTGCGGTATAGATTGCTTTCTAGGAAGCTGATCTTCTTATACAACACTATTATATGGCTACCCGACCACTATCTTATTTACACTCGTTAAATTATGAATTTATGATAGTGGCAGGGCACAATCCAATCTTGCTCAAAAGATTGAGCCTAATATTATATCTGGTTAGGCAGTGAGGCTTAAGATCCGATAATGATAATTGATCTATTTTTATCTCACAATCCATATTAATATTATATATAAGCCACTTTTTTGTGTATTCACTAGCATTATTAGCCTTTTTTTTTAACTCAACATGATCCATATTGATATTATAGGTATAAGCCACTTTTTGTGTATTCACTAGCATTATTAGCCTCTCTTTTTTTAACTCAACATGTATAAAGCAGCGTTGTCTATTTTTAAAATAGGATTAAATAAAATCTTTAAAAACTCAAAAAGAACTAAAAATATATTTAAACCTAAAGAAACCCTTTAGAATCTCGAAGGGCTAGATTTCCTAAAACGACCCTTGCAAGTTGAAGGAGTGCTGGGTTCCAGTTCATCAGTCGCAGTGGGCGGCCAAGAAGAAAAAAGGAGAGTAAAGAATATATTAATTGCCGCAAATGGTGCATTGAATACTTGAATGGAATGTCTTCAATCAATCGCATGTGTCCATGTTCTTTCAATTTAAAAGAAATAATATTTCATTTAGTCCTTAATATAAAGTAAATAATCAATTTCCTCGTTAAAATATATCTTATATTAAAAAGCCAAGGTAGTATAAAAAAAAAAAAAAAATCTTGGGATTCTAAACTGCTCGCTATATAATATAGGGTTAAGGTGCGATTTGACCAATAAACTATAAAGTTTCGTAAGCGTCCAACAAAGTTAACCATTAATTGATAAAAATACCAACAAACTTTTAAAAAGGAGGCGTCAAAGACAACAAACTTTTAAAAAGGAAACCAAAGACAACGATTAGTTAAAAAAGTTAACGTCGTTATCTAAAGTGAAGATTGACCAACGAAAGCTTTTTTTACTTGAGAAATGCCCAACACAAAATTCTAAATTTTACTAAATTAAATAATTTTTTTCTCAATTGTCATTATTCAAAACTACTTGTATAGATATCTATGGACAAAAATTATTTATTCTTCAATTTTGTCAAAATTATAATTTGCTAAAATAAAATAAAAATTAAAAATATAATTATATGATTTAAATAAAACTTAAGGTGTTTTATAGTTTATTATATATGTTAAACAAACAAAAAATGATTTATTTTTATTTTAGAAGAAATTTATGTGAGTTAAAAAATTCATTTAATGTTAATAAAATTTAAAAAATCTAAAAAATATATTATATCAGGAAAGAAATGAAATGAGTTTAATTTTTATTTTTATAAAAAGAATTTTAATGGATATCAAGAAATACGTTGATACTTAATAATATAAATCCCAAGAATCATGATATATTTGTTAATTGAATGATCTATTGCTTATATGGATATGAGCCATGTTGTAAATTCCTCCAATAACACTGCTACGTGAAATCTTAGACCAACAGATTAGGAAAAGCAATTTAACTAGATAGAGAGTCTACAGCATAAACAAGAATTGCTTACATAGATGCGGGATCATCCTGTTCCTTTTCTTTCTTGCCTTATTGGTAAAATAGAATAGGAATAATAATTACATCCTATAGTTACAAGATATGAATCAATATCAACTACCAAAAAGAAAAGAGGAAAAACTGTACATCATTGATGTCTTCATCTGCAGAGGTCAAGAAAAGGTTGTATGATACAACTTCATGATATTGGCTATTTCTGCTGTTTAGCGTAGATGGCACCCATCCAAGTCTATGGGGCAAAATAATGAACTGTCAATATGGGAAACCCCAAACACCTTCATCGGCAGACCTAATATCCACCTTCCACCAGCCAATACGTGCGTGCATGACGAGTATTTCAACGGGAAGATCTACAGTAGCACCCCTCCGAATCATTGCTTGATCAAACGAAGCTCCCAATTACCCTCACCATCAATCAGCCGTAATTCCATGGAATGGTAGGGTATCAAAGCAGGACGCTGGCGCAGGAGTAAGTATGTTTAGTTTGTGGTAGTATGTATGTTTATTTTTATTTTTATTTTTAAAAAAACACACACACACACACACACAAATCACATGAGAATCATATAGAGCGAGGTCCAGGCAGACAAAAAATCCACAGAAGTATATAGTATTCATCATAAGCCACGATAAAGTTTGTAGTTTCTTTGTTGCCCTATTAAAATTTCCACAGATACTTACCTGTGAGGATGTAACAAATGTAATTCCCATATCCCTTGCCAGCCTATACAAGTGTTCTTCAACATCAACGCTAGTTGCACTGCCAATAATTTTTATTTTTTCAGACAAACAGGTAAAACAAGAATAAGAATATGATAACCATTTGTAGAGAGAGACAACAGTAATCATCATACATACTTGGTGCACTCATCGAGGATACCAAATTTAGGATTGTGAAAGAACAAGCGTGCCTTACAAAAAAAAAGGTGAGACGTTAAAAATCCATACGATAAGTCATTTTAAAATATGTGAAACCACTTCCATTAAGAAATATACTTCAAAGCCTGCACTAAATCAGAAAAATAAAGTACTCAAATTTTAACCCATTCTGTTTCAAATTCCTGGAAACTATTATTCACATACCATGCCTAGCCTCTGCTGTTCTCCAAGAGAAAGAATATCTTCCCAGTTTAGATTGGCATCCCAACCACTTTTTTCCCTTTCCAGGAGATAATTCAACCGCACATTTTCTAGGATAACTTTCAAGCGTGTGTCCAACACATTTCTAGAGTCAGCATAATTTTTATCTGAACAAGGGAGTACAGTGATCAGAACATAGCAAAATAAAACAGATAATGCATCAACCCTTAACGGAAATTGGAAAAGAACTAGACTGATTGGTTGACTATTATAGACCACAAGCTGAACAGCAGAATTTTCTCCTACTAAATTTATGGAAATGAGAAACCTTCAACACTGCACGTGATGCATGGTAACCTCAAATAATAAAAAACACACCAAAATACTAGTTCATTCACACCATCCCATATGCATAACTGCAGTTAGTGGAATAAAAATTCTCAAGTTGTCCATATTTTAATATACTTAATAGTAAATCTAAGTTGCTTTAAAAAATACTCAACAGTAATGCTACTTAAAGTATAGTTGAAATATAAATTCAATGTTTATATCTAGCTGAATTCCCAAAACCAGTCACTCTACAACTTTCCTAATTACCCCGAGTCCCATATAAAATGCTTCCCCTGGAAAATGATCTGTCATAAGGATCAGCACAAGGCAAAATTCTGAAAAGTAATTTATTTATACTCCAAACATAACCTTTTTAATATTCTAGGCCTCATTCAATTCCTAGACATGGTCCTCCAAAGGAAGCCATAGTGATCCTTGACCACAGCTCTCCACTGCTCCAAGCATGTATGTGGATTAGTGTCAAGCCCACTAAACATTTGACCCATTGTCATTTTGCATAAAGCCCATAATAGAAGTGGCTTCCTTAAATGCGACTTGAAAACATTATTGACACGTAAAGAACAAGTGACAGCAGTCCCAAGGGTCTACTCCACAAATTTCCAAATATTCTCTGCCTTTAACCAGTTGCCCGTATCAGCAGCTCTTCACCCACGCTGCCACGCTGCCATACTTGCACATAGTGCCAGCACCTTCAATTCCTCTTTTCCTCCATTATGAAAGGCACATATGATGTGTGAAAGATCCGTGGGAACACTCCTGGCTAGGTCTCTGTAATTAGCAGAATTGTCCAAGGCTATTTTATTACTGTTGTTTTAGTTCTGGAAGCTATAGGTGGAGTTGTTTACATTTCCATTGAAAGAGTAAACTCATTTTTCTTATCAACAATCTGCCTGCCATAAAGAAGATTTTCAAATTCTTCATTGCAGACTGGAAGCTTCACAAATGGAATTTTGGGCTAGCAGGGATATACATGACATGCTCACTTCCTCTCTGCCTCCTGTGTTCAGACCTCACTCTTTCTCATGACACTAAGGGAGTCTCTGTTGCTGTTGGAACAGCCATTCCAAACCAAACTTGGATTCAATACATGCAACGTTGTTGTTGGATTGAATCATTGGATACTGTCTTGAATTTCGAAATTTAAGTCGTCCCATGAAGATTCCCATCCATCATTCTGGTAGGCACGTTACTGGGCAATAATCTTCAACGGTAGTCACTTGCCTCAACTTCACTATCTCCCTCATAGCTCTCCAGATCATATTTTAAGGCCAGGAAAAGTGGCTCTATCTAATACCACTTTATGCAAGGCAATCCTCAAATAACAGAAAAGACCAAAATACTACTTCATTCACACCATTACATATCCATAACGCCCCTATTAATAATAATAAGGATATCTAGCAAAACTCCCAGACCACCCATAACCCAACAATTTTCCATTTATCCTTAATTCCCATCTAACAACATGAGTAACAAGCAATAAGATAATTTAGCCTAAGCTGGTAGTAATTAATCAAACATAAAGTAGTAGCGTCACTTTAAGCTATAATTGAGTCAAATTAGCTATTAAGGTTACTGTATAGAGTCAGAAATTCCATTTTACTTTTTAAGTAACTTCTGGGGCATCTCATTTCTCCTTGCCAACATAATTACCTTTTCCGTTTATCTTCAATGCTCTAACCTCTGCTTCCTCACGTGACAGAGGGTAAATTATTTGATCCCTCAGGGTTCCCAAGCATGTATAAGGTCGCTGAGGGACATAGAAGATGCCACAACCTGACCCAGCCTCTTCATCCGCATCTTCAGATGGTTTGGAAAGTCTTCCACTTGCAACAGGCCAAAGTCCTCTGAGAACTCTGAAAATGGAACTTTTTCCACTTCCATTTGGACCTTTTAAAATATAATACATGCAATATTTAATAATCAATTACAAGAGGATTCATCTCATTAAAGGAAACAAATTACAATGATAAATGCTAACCAGTAACAAGCAGACTGCCACCCCGCATTATGTCACAGGTCAACTCCCTGGCCAACATCTTTTGAGCTGGGGTGACGATATCAACCTTAGAAAAGGACATTACATCTGAGGTTTGAACATCCCTCATTTTTTTTGGCGCAAAAGCACCACTCATAAAATCTCCTGCATGGTCAAAGACCTTATTAGAACATGGTGACTCTTAGAAAGAACAATTAATGCTGCAGAAAGAGAAACATTTTTTAGTGCCTAGCCTAGCCAAAGAGGGAAAAGAGAAGACATACCAGATTGTGTTGCGTCCAGAAGTTCCTCAAGCTCAAAAATCCGATTGATACCACCTGAGAGCTCAATGAACTTTCTATGCAGTTCAAGAATATCACCAAAAGCTAAAAAGCTTTGAGAAACCACAGATGCTAAGAACCTCAGAGCATGAGCCAGCTCACCTGTAGGAATAATAGTGTTAGCAACAAGAGAAAAGGAATCAGGAAGAGATAAGGATTAAAACAACTGCAAGCAGTCAAGAAAATATTCACCCTGTACAGATACTGATGCTCTATCTCCCTTGTGTTCAAGGGCATACAGCAAACTCAAGCCCCAAGTCACATTATGAGGGAGCTGCTTTGTGATAAAATCATCCAGTATGCCAAACAGCCACTTCTTCTTTAAAAGCAATTTGGAGTGACTAAGAAGCTCTTTAAATCTTGATTCAACCATCTGCCCAACAATGTAAAACAGCGAAAGTTAAGGACTAACAATAAACTGTCTCCGTCCACTGATTAATAGTGGTATTTTAGCTGACCAGAATCAAAATGCAAATAGAATAAAGTAAAGTCAACTTTATGCTGGGCCTTTCCATTCAAACCTCACCCCCTGATTATATTTCCTCATATCAGAACCCAAAACATAATATAATATTGATATCTAAGACAACACAAACACATCCTCCAATTGAGATTTCTTTTAAGGAAAAAGAAAGGAAGAAACTATAAAGCATTGTTTAGTTGAGGAGCTCACAGCCTTTTCTCGAGCACCACCTCCAAAGAAAGCAACAGATTCTGCATGTGTCCGCAGTCTTTCATGCATGAACCTAATGGAAGCACCAAGTGGATAAAGTTCAGAATGATTTCCACAGACCTATTGTTAAACACCACGATTGAGGCAACAGAAGCTAAAATGAACTAACCTAAAAGTTCCTTCAAGCTGTTGTTCTTGACTTGCCATGTCACCAAAATCAGGAGTAACAGTTCTTAAAAATCCCAGACCAAGTAACATGTAAGCATATAGAATAGCCACTCCCCTCTGACCTGTCAGAAGCTTCATTCTCCAAGTGAACCTTATGGACAAAAGAAATAAAAAGACAGAAGTTAAAAAGTATCAAATACATAAAGTCAAGTACTACTGGACTGAACCCCAGGTAACAAAAAACTTCAACATTACATGAATGAAGTACTCACCACAAAATATCTACAGATGGCTTTACCATACCAGTGACCAGTCCTGATAAGTCTGTTGTTAATTTCTCCAAGTCATGAGTTATCCTCTGATCTGCATCAATATTTTTGTTTGCCATGTGGAAGACCTGCATAGATTGGCATTTAGCATTAATTGGGCACCCATTCTCAAACATGGGGTTAAGTGAATTTAGTTAAAACATTCTCACTTACCTTGTAGAATGCATTGTTTTTCAAGTAATTCTTGAGTAAATGCTGTGTTAAACGAATCCTCCAGCCAAGAGCCAGCCTGGCTGTCAAGTGCCTGAAGAACAAGGCATAGTTTTACCATTCACAATGTTATGTTAAGGTCAATGAAATCTCTTGTTTTTCTTTCTTCCTTCTGTTTCTTGTGTGTTTTAATGCGTTAAACAGTTGAATATTTTCATTATCAATAAATTATAGGAAAAAACAAATTTCCATGATAACTAGATTATTATATGTGGACTTTGAAAGAGAAATATAATTCTTAATTAATCTCTTAATCATAAAGAGTACATAAAGGCCTTTATATAGGCAAACCTAGACCTAACCCTAGAATCTCATAAAATCTAATCAAATCAAAATCAATCAAACTGATTGAGATATAATAGGAAATATCCTAAGATATAATATACCTATATCTAATCATAAGATATGATATAATATATCTATATCTAAAATAATAATAAGATAATAATAAATGCATAATATTCCAACATTATATGATGAAATCCAAGCAGTATTACAGATACGATAAAAAGTTTCGACCCAACCTAGCATGGTTGCATTATCAGTTCCAGGCATAAGATAGAAGCTATGCATACTCCAGGTTCAAACTGCAAAGTGTGATTGTATCCTAGACTGAAAATGTCTGACTTGGACACAAGGAATCAGAGACATAAAGCAAAATCAAATAGGAAAGTGTTGAGAACCACTCAAACTCAACGCTTAATAGATTATCAGGTAAAAAAATTATTAATATTTTAAGTGAAAGTTCAGGAATAATTTTCATAGAGAAAACACTTTGGGCTTAACATGTAGACAAAACGCAGGTCCATGATATATCTTATGCTGGAGCTTAATTTTCATAAGGGTTAAATACCATTTTCGCCATGGAAATTTAGCCTAAGGAGCACTGATCACCCAGAAGTTTTTTTGGTCTTATTTTTGCCCCGGAAATTTAAAAACATAACAATCTTGCCCATTCGTTGATCTTGACCGTTAAATTTCTGCTCTTCTTTGTGAACTTCCGGAGCAAATTTGCTCCTAAAAAAAAGCTTCCAGGGCATATTTGCTCCGTTTTGTTAACATCCAGGGCAAAAATGAGACCAAAAAAATTTCCAGGTGACCAGTGCTCCTTCGGCTAAACTTCCATGGCAAAAATGGTATTTAACCCTTTTCATAATCTCATGGACCTGTGGCTGATATTTCTAACAGCCAACTAAGCAACTGTCAATGACTACCATAGTGCACCAAGTGTGGCTGACCCGCTAAACGCCTAAACATGTTTATTAAATTCCATCCAGACTACAAGAATATGCAATATGAGATATTAATTGGTGGGATGCAATTTAACACAAGACGGCAGAGTAAAGCTGCGTCTCAAGCTTTAAGTTACAAAAAAAAAGTAGCAATGAATGATGTCAAGAAATGAAAACATTTAAAGTTTAAACAGATAACCAATTAAGATACGATAACATAAGAAACTTTAACAAGGATGTCATGTCACCTATAAATGAAATTCATGACCCAGCTGCGGAACCATGATTATATAAATAAAAATATAATTGTAGTAGTAACAATGGCCCTAGTGATTCAAAGGATGGGATGCAAACTACTCAATCTTGCCAAGAAAAATATAATCATACATGATTTGAGTTTGCAATTAAGTTTCTCTCTTATGGATGCTGAATTACCTTATAGAAGGTGCAATGAAGGAAGATGCGCCGCTTTGGAGAATACTTATACCAATTAGCCGAATAAAGGAAGCCTTATCCTGCTCCAGAACAAACTTCACAGTGGTACCTGAGAACATCATGCTCTTTACCGATATGCAGATGGTCCCGTAGAACAATAAGAAATCAAATATGCAAACAGAAAATACCATTCAGTGATGCAATACGATCTGAGACCCACGTTCTTGATATGACAAGAGAAGCAACAGCAAGTAGTTGTGCTCCTTGTTTATCAAATAGAGTTGGTACCTGAAAGTGGAGAGTTCATACAAGAAAGAAGCACTAAAAAATATATGGTGATTATAGATTACGCATTAACTTATACACCTAAATAGAAGCCCCTTTAAGAATGGTAGCTGGCTAACAGAAAGTGAAATCCAAAAATGACAATTTTTTAGCTTGACACAAATGACCACTTAATAGTAACCATTTCATAATAGTAGGAACACAGACTGCAGATGCATCAGCAAAAGAAAATAATTTGTTGAGATATCTTATCATTGAAACACATCCTCCAACTACTCTTAAACTAAGCTAAGAAATCTCAAGGCATGTCACGATAATATGTTATTAGCAGACCAGAATAGATAGTTCAGTTTACATTGGTTTTATGGGAATTTTAGTTAATTATGTAATATTCACATAGCTATATAGTTGCCAGTACAGCACTGTATATGGACTGACTTATTTTGTCTAAAGATGTTACTAATTTGCATATCCGTGAGAATGTCTTATGTATGGGTTAAGCAAATGGCAATAAATCTTAACAATTGAAAACGTATAACAAGAAATCAAATCCTTACTGGACAAATAACAGACAGGCGCCACATATGATTGCAACGGCTTCATTTAAGTGCCAATTGATTTGTAGTTTAATTCACCATTACTGCTCAGCATGCTTGGTTGTGTCGCACAGACAAAGTGATTTTAAGCCAATATTCTCATTAACAACCAATTGAAAAATACTTTCCCCAGTATAGCAGCCCAACTATTCTCTATTATCCAAAGACTTTTTTTTTAAAAAAATGTTTCTGATATGTAATTTTAATAAATAAATGAGTTAGTAAGGGATGTCATGAGTGAAATTAAAACTACCCAACTTGAATGGGATAAAAATTAACACACAATAAGGTCAAATCTGCAGAAAGTACCCACCAACACTTTGCACATTGCAGCTACTCTCAGCGGCAACACTCTTGTATTACCACGGAGTTGTGGTACAGCAGATGGTACAATAGTATCATTTATGGGCGGAGATGATGATATCACCTTCGAGATATAAGATTGTGCCCTTGAATTTGAGAATGCAGAATCCTAGGCAAAAGAAAAGAGAGGAAGGTATTCTTCATTATAAGTCGAACAGATGAACAATAAATGCCTTGTAAGACAGAATATAAGAGAAAATCCAAACCTTTTTATTCATGGCAAAGGCTCGTTGAACAGCCTTTGCATCACTCTGTCGTTCTGTCTCCAACTCCTTCATTGCGTCAATCTCCATTTCAGTAGAAGAGTCCTCCCTGGAGTTTAAACTAGTCTTGTAAACATTAACGCAGTTCTAGAATAGATCACTGATAAGCAGCAAAGTAAATTCCCAACCTTCTAATATGAACCGTCCAGCCTCCCTCACCATCTAAGGACAAAACAACATCATGGAATGCAACTAAAGCTGGACGATGTGATATCGTGATGCAAGATGTTCCCATGGCCCCTACTTTAGCACAAAATCGTTCTTCCATATCAGTTGTGACAGCACTAGTGCATTCATCAAGAATTGCAAATTTAGGCTTATGATAAAAAAGTCTAGCCATGCCCAGTCTCTGTTGCTCTCCCAAAGACAGTTCATCACCCCAGTTAACCTCTTTTTCAGGTGGATAACGGTCCAACAAATATTCAAGATCAACCTGGAATATAAGAACATGTGATTCCCATTAACAATTATATCAAGAAAATCAAAACATAAAACTCAAAATTTACTACAAATACACATGATATTGAAAGAAATAGAGGATTAGATGGGAATTTTACATTTTTCAATAGCTCCACCATCCCATCATCTGTGAGTGGCTCAACCTCTTGATCCGCAGTGAGAGGATATATCAGCTGGTCACGAAGTGTTCCGAAGGCAGTGTATGGTCTTTGTGGCACATAAAAAATTTCCTTATTAAGATCAGAGCCAGCGCCAGGTTTCACAATATGCCCAGACACCAATGGCCAGAGACCACCTAGAACTCGGAAAAGAGAGCTCTTTCCACTGCCATTTGGACCTTTGGGAAAACAATCATCAATACTAAGTCAGAACAATCATGTCAATACATGTAAACTTTCAAGAACACGGAACTGTGCATATTCTTCTTACACTTGTGGATGAAAATAATAAAGATATGTCAATTGACAGTGAAACTTTTAACAATAACACAAGCAGACAAAAAATAACTTTTCTTGGGGATGAAGCAATACGGCTCAAGAAGCAATAAAACGATCAAGGAACTTCCCATGGATACCTGTAATCAAAAGATTAGATCCTGACTCAACCCTCAGAGTCAGATTATCCACCAAGACATTACCAGTTGGGGTCACGACCTGGATTTTTAGTGAACCATCAATATTAAAATCATGACATAAAATATTGTTTCATGAATGACAAGTCAGCAGATTTTACTTGCCTTGACACCAGAAAATTCAATGTAGTTAGCTTCACTACAGCAATTTCTACTTCCTACTCTTTGAAGGGAAGATGTTTCATTCACCAAGCTTAGCTCCCTTGAAATGGCCATTAGCTCATGAATGCGATCGGCATAACCACTTGAAACACAAGGATGAGCAGAAAATGTATACAGATAAATGAACTTATGAAAAGTTGTATATCAAGCATACATAAAGTCAAGAAAATCATTTAATTTAAACGCCAGAAATGAAAGATTAAATATACCTGAGACGATTAAGACGTCTTGCACTGATAGAAAGTGTTCCTAGAGACTGAAATAATGAAATGATAACACTAGTATGATATCTAAGATTGCTTAGCATCTCTGCACGCCCTAAAGTTGAACTGTCAGGCCTCAGATGACCAGAGAAGAAAGGCTCAATGATCAGAATAACAGCAACAGTGGCACCAAGGTACTTCAATAAGAAGTCCTGAATCATGCCAAACCACCAATGGTCATGTAGCACAGTATTCAAGTGCCCAACTAAACTCTTAAACTTCTGCTGAATATGAGCTTCTTCTCTCCTCTCACCACCATAAAATGCTATACTTTCAGAATTAGTCCTTAATCGTGCATGAAGCTGTCGATACTCTCCTTCCAATTGTTGCTCCCTGGACATAAGCTTCCCAAAAGAAGGAGAGAAGTTTCTGATTGTGGCCCCAGCACCAAGTACATAGGCCTGAAAATGATGGCAACAATAAACACCAATTCTTAAAATAGAGAGAGAGAGAGATCTTTCAGATTCCAGCCATCAGCAACAACTGAGACACCGTTACGGTGGCTAAAAAAGAGAAGTCCATGTAGTAGTACAATTCAATAACTGAGTTACCAATATCCAGAAGACATATTTTGGGCTCGCATATGAACATAGCCGCCAAGTGTATAACACTCCATCAATTACAGCAGTCAGATCATCTTGTACAATTTCACTTAACTCAGAACAGAACTTTGGTACATCACTAGCAATCCTTTGCTCTGGATTAATTATCCGGCCATCAACATGTGACATTTTGTAATACACCATGTTCTGAAATAAAAATAGTTAATGAACAGAAAGCCATTAGGCAAAGGAAAGTTGCACATAATGCAATTATTAGGAAACTTCAAAATTAGCTATTATAACCAAAAATAACTATTAGCTAGCTATTCAAATATAGAAAGCAGTTAAAAAAAGTAGTGTAAAGCAACTGTAGAAACAACTTAATATATGTCCTCTCAAATCTACTCAAGTAACTTCCAATCAATCAAGAATTTTTCAAGAATGCCTGGAATGTTCCTCAAAGCATGAGCCCAAGATCCCAAAGCCATTGCCAGAAAGGAACCAACTGGACCATCAGATCCCTTTTCACATTTATTAATCACTTAACTACTTCATAGTCATCTATGCAGTAGGTAGGGTCTTGACATCTACCTCCATCCATATTCCTTAAGAGAACACAAGTCAAATGATAGATCTCATACTACTAAAGTCATTAGGAAAATTCAAAACCTATTGCAAAGAAAACTTACAAAGATTGCTATGAGTTTTTTTTTTTTTTGGGGGGGGGGGGGGAACCTTTGTGCATACACAGGGAAAAAACAAATAAAACATGAGGAAGCCAACAGACTTCACTTGGCAAGGAGTCAAGGACCAATGACAACTAAATACAGACACTTCATATGAGAATGACATGTATATAAATCACAAGGTCAACACTTACGATATGAAATACATACTAATTTTCACATGCAATTTAAAAATTCTACCCCAAAATAATGAGAGTGGATAAGCTTCGTCAAAATTTTTCTGAAGCGCAGACTCAAGGTTCCTGTTATGTACTTTGATGTAGAATGCATGGTTGATAGAAGGAAACACAAAAGAATATTTTCCGAAATTAACCGGAAAAATGATGGTACACGTCGAAGAAAAGCAGCACGAAATAGAAAGCCTTGCACTTTTGCTAGCCTGTTGCTCAAAGCAGTTCGAAGCGCCTGCAAACAAGTAAACAAGACACACATATTACATCTAGATAAAACATTTATGGCATGTCAAACTCAGATTTAACCTTTTTATCATTAGGAAGTCAACTAACACATTTACATGTCAATTCAATTTCATCGTTTTCAAATATATCTCATCATTACAATGTGATTCTGGTTCTAACAATCAAATAAACACTCCCCATTTTATTTTTTAATTTCACTTACTCACACAACCATGTATCTTCGTATATTCCCTCCAGCCCTATATATAAGCAACATTTACACACTTATTGCTTTTAATTAATTTTAACCAACATTTAGATCTATGTGATTGGGGTAGTTGTTGCTTCTAATTTATAAGACTGGAGAGAGTATATGAAGATGCATAGTTATATAGACCTAGGCTAAAGTTGCCATACCTCAACAGTCTAAACAAAGTATGAGCTGCTTAGCTAGTTTCCATAACCCCACACAACCATGGGGGAAAATTGCCCATTATGTAACTCCAAGAATAACGAAGTTAATCATTTAAAACATTGAACTCAGTGCCTGTTACATCCCCATATTGAAACGAAGCATAGTACATCATCATCCAAGACAAAATAAGCTTACCACAATGCCAACTAAAGCTAAAAGGTTCCTTGCACCTGGTTGGCCCATCTCTTTTAAAAGGATTGCAGCAAGAACTTGAAGAGATTTCAATCCCCCTTTCTTTTGCTTACTTTTTGGTTCAGTAGAGCTATTCACAATCTCCTCCTTGGTAATTTCTTTATCATTATTGTGCCCATTACAATGGTCAGCTAAATTGTGTTTATTAGATCTACACCTTGATTGTACATATGCAGCTGTTCCACCAGCAACTAAGATACCAGTTGCAAGCAGTAAAGTTCTTCTGTATTATTAATCACAAAGAAAAAGAGTGAAACTATGATGATATAGTTAATTCCACTGATCAACAAAACAATAAAAATATATAATGGGGGAAAGATACCATTACTAGTAAACAAGACCACAATCAAAGTGAATATAAATATTCCAAGTATAAGTATAATAGTAATGCCAAGCTCAAGAAACACATTTTGATGTTTCAAGCAACAGCAATCCACAGAATGTACAGCATCTTTAATTCGCTTTCAATTGGGTTCCTTGATAACTACTAGTTCCTAAAGAATCTAAATCGCATCGAATGAACAATTTGACATTGTAGCATAGGAGTATTGCGTACAAGAAACTTTTTCACACCCCTTATATTTCATATCAATACTAGTTTGATTCTTTTCTACTTTAAGAACACGGTGCTTTGAGCATATTGAATCCTATTTCTGATTAAAGAAAAAGGTCAAATGTTCAACATCTGGGTAGACAGAAAGAACTTGTCAGAACCAACCCAAGGCATATAATAAAGGTTACTTTTGTGACATCATAAATAAATAGACTAAAACTATCATAAACATGATATATTAAGTTAATAGGCAAATGAATTAAGAAAATGGCAATTCAAAGTCAAAGTCAGGTATCATAATCTATTATAAGTTGTCACCAGAAACAAATAGAAAAGCCAATACCTCCTTGAAGCCAGAAAACCCCGGCCGTGCTCAGTTAGTTTCAACAGTTGAAGGGAAGGCATGGCTGAAGATCAACCTCTTTTTAATTCTTACAAAGAAACATAAGTGTTGTAATTGTACGCCTTAATTGCAGGGGCATGAAATTCTAGTAAAATCTGACACACACAAAATAAATAAGCATCTTGCAGGAATTGCAAAAATTCAAGGGAAAGTGGAAAAGGCACCTACACACAGATTAAATAGACATGCACTCTATCAATGCGATGCTTTAAGAGCACCATGCTCCTTACTTCCACTAGTTTAGGCCCCACTCACGTGATAAATTAATGTTTAGATGTGAACTCCAGGAAGTCAATGCTCTAAGGGTGCCCTCATTAGAGAGGAGGCAGGAATTCAATTAATCGAATTCTCCCTTGACAGCCAAGAAAAAGAAAATGCAACTATCACGAGAGTTAACTCTTCACCCCATCTTTCTTGGAGGGAATCACTCAGTTTAGTTGTCAATGAACTTTCCGTTCTTATGAAGTCCGCTACCATATATTTCAGCAAGCACTACAAAGCCATACAATTTGCCCATGGCATCAACCACTAAGTAAGTTTTCATGGGGAAAATCTCTTCTTTTTATCTTTTCTTTGACCATTTGTATTTTAAATAGTGGATGATGCTACGAGTTCAGCACATTATGTCAAACTGCTGATAATATGCCTAGAAGGTGCCTACTTTCTAGGAGTCAAAACTCAACTAAGATTGAACAAGCGACTGGTGAAAATAGCCAATTTGTCCATTAAGCTCTTGCAAAACTTTATCGGTTAACATTTATGCAGCAACATGAAAATAAAAATAGAAATGATTCCACCATATATTAAGATCCGTTGTATGTCTCTGTGTACAGCATGCAGAGAAAAAAGACGTTAGACCACAGCATTATCTAGGTGTGAACAAGAGACATGGCTAAACTTTCAAGTCTGACAATGTTAGCCATAAGCTTGGCAAGAAAGCATATTCCTATAAAATAGAGTATTCTAATTCAGTACCAGCAAACATTTGTCAAGATGGGCTTTTTTTTTTTTTTTGGAAGTGAAATCCGTGGCAGCGATCCGAATAACGAGTCTGCAATAACATACCATCTTACTCAGTAAGCATATCGGAGATAACACGAAGATATAAGAGAAGCAATTCACATATAATAAAAGCAAGTAGGGCATACCTTATATGATACGATCCTGACTCGCTGAAGCTATAACCAGAAAGCAAAATTGTCACTTGACAAATTGACCATACGCAAAACTGGATATTATGCGTTTCAGGCATAAATAAAGAAGTAAAAAAGGGAAGGGCAAAATTTAAAATATTAAAAACACTGTCATTGGCAAGGAGCTGAAGAAGCAAACATCACAGCTGAGTAGCGAATATTCAGGATCAAACAAATAAAAAGGAATACCTACTAACGTCTCTGATAAATGGATTGTGATGAGATGATTGTCAATTGTGGAGGCAAGTTAGAGAGAGAAGGCGGTGATGAGTGAGAAAGAAGTACAGGTATGGGGTAAGAATTGAGATGCTGAGATAATTCTCAGACGAGCATGGCAGTGACCGGGTCGGGTCAAGCGTTCATGGGATATCGCCTGGGGGAACCTATTGTAAACGAGAAAGCACAACGTGCGAACGGTCACACCCGATCCAAGGGAACTTGGGCATTGACGGATGTTGGTGCACGTAATAAAGTATCAGAAAGGAAATTCAGAACTGTTCGCCCAGGACACGCGGAAGCAAATTTGGTGTGTATGTAAAAATTTTAATAATGGCCAAAGGAGCAACCGTCCGTGTGAATCCGGACCCTGTAGATGACGAATTATGCACCTACTAAGATTATTCACTCTTCCAAATTGGTCAAGAAACTAATAGAGTTGGTATAAGTAATAAGCGGCTTGCGTCGTTTAAATAAGGTCTTGAATTTAAGTCTTGTGAATGCAGAAAAGCCATGTTGGGAGACTTACCCACCAATACCATAGCCAGATGTGCAACGTAGAATTGGCGAAACTCTAAATACCGAATGGACAACCCAAAAAAAAAAACTGCATCAAGAACTGATCGCCCAGGACGCTTGCGTTTGGTTTACCATTTATTGAAAGTATATTTGTCAAATTTATTTTTATATTAAGAAAAGCAACTTTCACTTGTACTATTTTTAAAATCGTCCTTTTCAATCACTTTTAGTTTTCGTGGATGAGTGTGTTATTGAAAAAATCACCCAAGCATTAGTTTGTTAAAGCTACACTTATTGAAAGGAGTTTAATCCTTGGAGAGTACTAGGAACTAATTGGGATATTTATGTTCAAATTAACTTCTCCTTGCATTTTATTTTTTTAAGGAAAACATAATTTTACTTTTTGTCAGATTAAGGAGTTTATTGTGCAACCTGACGTATACGGATCCAAATCTCCAAATTTTGAGGGGGTCGATGTTGAAGCTGGAATTGAGCGTTGAGATCATGACACAAAAAGCATAAAGGAATCAGACTAATACTTATCTAATCTAAGTAAAAGCAAAATGATTATGCAACATCCGCGAAATAGCAATATAGCATGTGATGGCTACCTGCAGGGGAAAGGGAATTTTACTTGCAGAATTATGAGAAGAAGATAATACTTTTTAAAATGTGTTTGGTGTGAGGGAAGAGAATAATTACCCATGAAAGTTTTTCAGAATTATATAACTTTTCACATCGTTGGTCATATATTAACTAATAAATAGTTTGAAAGTATGTCACATCATGATTATACCACTCAAGTGCTATTTATAAGTCCATTTTGAGCAAATCACACATACCAAAGAGAGGTAGTTAGCTCAATGATTATAGGGTGAATTTTTAACTTTACCCTCATTTATGATTGGGTACATTTCTACTCTTTCTTCTCTCTCTATTTTCATTGGTATAATTAATATGGGCAAAATTTTCACAATCTCATTTATTTGGTCAAAAGGGACTTATAAATAGGACCAGAGTGGTATCTGACTTTTTACATTAAGAATAATTTCAAAAAAAAAAAAAAACCAAAAACACCCTTAAAATGTGTCTAGCTCTACGAATAAGAGAGGTGAAATTTTAATTGAAGGTACATAGAGAGGGAAGAGGAGGAAAAGAGAGATATTTTAATGATCCCTCAATTGGGGGGGGGGGGGGGATAATAAGAAATTAACTATTTTATTTTTATGATATTAAATGTTTTTTATTCGTATATAAATATGTATAATGCAATTAATCAATTGTGATATCCCCTATTATAATATTGATTATTGAGTTAATATCTTAGATGTTATAAGATATTAGGATTAGGTTTGAATTAAAAAGTATTTTATTAGGACTTAGATATCTAATGATTTGAATTAGATACTAGATATTCAAAAGACATCACATCATGCATTTGTATAGTATTATAATCTCACTTTTTTTTACAAACAATGTGAGGTATGAAGCAACCTTTACTTATTTTGTTTTTATATAGTTTATATGTTCAATTGTTTTTATAAGTGATGAGAGATTAGCAGCAGACCATCTATAACCCAAATGGGAAAAAAAATAACAAACTTTTGAGAATTGTGATGAATAGTTCAGTCAATAGAGAGAGAGGAAGAGGATAAAAAGGGAAGGGAAATTTTATTTAGAGTCTAAAACAAATTTTTAAATAGAACAAACAAAAACATAAAGATTCAAAAACTGAAAACCTTATGAGGAAAAGGTAAAGAGGTATAGAGAGTTTTACAAGCTCATAGGGTTTTAAGCACAAATATACACAAATCACCTCAATAAACCTGAACGATTCACGGCACCCGAATGGCATGCGGATCTCCAAACTTGAGAGTTGAGATTTTTCAACTTCTACACTTAAATAAATCAACAGGAAAAAATGGGTAGAATAAATATACTCTAGAATGTGCCAAAAACTGTCATTTTTAACCCGCTACTTGGGAGAATGGGCCAACATACAATGGCGCTTTAAAACCCTCAAAGCAAGCCGAGTTAAAACAAATCACAAGAGCCAACTCTGCTTAATCCATTATACTGAACTATGACAAAGGGGAAAAAATGAATGCTATGGACATAATTTCTCTCCCGCAAGTTGCACAGTGTATCCATGCTTTGTATCTGGAGCAAACAAAATTTCAAAACAATGGCGTTACAACTTAACAGAGGAAGCGAATAGTCAAAACAATGGACAGAAGCCTTCGTGAAAATGTAGAACCAAACATGAAAGAAAAAAGGCCACCGCACAATAAAATGCATCATATATCTACTGCAGATTAGACTTGCACTTTCAGACAACAATGACCAACCTGTTATGTGAGCAGAAGAGTGGGGGTATGGTGGTTTTATTAACAATAATAATTTCCATCAAATACCTTTTTGTTGCCAGATTTAACAAGGAGCCTTTATTTTTTTATTTTTTTTTGGGGACATCGGATCAAAATTTCTAACGGGCAGCAAAAGCAAGAATAATAAGGAACAAGGTGGCCAGACTATGCTACTGTAAATCTACATTGGCCCGACATAAATAGCCCCTGGCATTTATATTCCTCAACAACATCAGATGATAAGAATAGTTCAACGTTTCTGTCTGACCTATTTGAGTCGATGCTACTTTAAGTGGGGATGACTTATGCATAGAGTTTAAAGAAATCTCTTTCATAAGTTGAAGCCAAATATTCTATTCCAAATTTCCCACACTACACATGAAAACTCATTACCCAAAAGAGAAAGATGTGCGTTGGCTTGTTACAAAAAATCAGTTAGATTCATGTTGATCAACCATTTCACAGGTGAACCTCAGATGGTGACATTTTACATGGTAACTCTTCAAACTATCTCAAGTCTTCATTGTTTTCTGTTTGAGAGATCCGTGACTTTTTTATATATTAGACAGCGATAAAATACTAACAGGAAATTATCTTAGTGGATGTACCTCATAATGAAGGTTTATCGTATTTATCCTTCCTCTCATCATCATTCTTCCAATCATCACCATCATCGTCCTCGTCAATATCAACATCCCTTCTATCATTTTCCATATCACTTTCACTTGCGGTCTCCCAATCAGAATCATCAGTCTCTGGGCCATAAAGGTCACCACCATCACCCTGACTATGAACACCTCCATGTTTGATAGCTGCCTCTCGAAATAACCAAGCAGCACGCATTTGCTTCTTAACCAAGCGTTCTGCATAATCAGGAACTTTATTTTGCCTCAGTGAGAGATCAGGATCATTTGACTGTGAGCATTCATTTATGAATAGAATGGCATCTAACAAACTCTCTTTTGATAACCCAAGCATGTCATAAGCCTGTGCTCGTCTCCATAGGCTTTTGGCATGACGATTGACCGGATTATGGAGACAAAGTGCACGGGTAGCATCACTTATGGCAGCCAAGGGTTGCTGAAGCAAAAGATGACACTGAGCTCGATTACTATATAGAACAACTCTCTCCTTTTTGGATCTCATTGGACACAATGACAATGCTTCTGAGTATTTTGATGCAGCTCCAGATATATTTCCTGACGAGAATAAAGAATTCCCTTCTAGCTTGACCACAAGTGCTGCGGCCTGCTTAATATGTAGATCTTCCTTGGGCATAGTTTTTTCCCATTTTAATCTCTCTTTTGAATTCAGTACTTCCTCAATTTGTTCTTTAGTGCGGCTACTAACTGAGCTTCTTCCTGATCCTTGTGATTCCAAGCAATCCTGAAGAACATTCACAATGGAGTCACCAAGCTTCTTGCGATCACCCAGAGTTGTAATTTCCGCAAGGTCTACCAATGTAGGTACCACTTTATCGATAACCTGCGTATAATGCATATAAAAGCCTTAAGTGCTTCAGGTTGGTGCATTAGCAATAACCAAATAATATGAACTGAGATCCTCAGGAGTGGTGGTGATATAATGAAGAATACAAGCATTAGGCAATTGAAGAGAAATTATAGAGCCGAATGATCCTTTGAAGACAAGGTAATTTATTACTATTTTACTTCTAGTTTAGAAATTCATTGGTGGCATAACAAAGACCATGAACCTGCCTATTAGGAGACACTCAACCCCAGGCATGAACCTGTCTATTAGGATACACTCAACCCCAGGCTTGACAGACTGACGCCTTAAAATATTAAGCATTTACATCATTCATTATTTTCCCCCTCTCCAATGCTTCATTTCAACATTTAAGGTTGAAATTACAGGCAAACAGTTGAAGAATTCAAGCAGAGTGAAAAATCTCAAAGTCCTCATCTTGACTCTTTCTATTTGTTACTCTTAAGACTAAAATGAATATAATTCCCATGCATAAGAGTCAAAACTGATTCATTAGCTAGTCAAGCATTCTTTCCAAAACAATCAGTATTTTGTGTTACAGGCAAACAGTTGAAGAATTCAAGCAGAGTGAAAAATCTCAAAGTCCTCATCTTGACTCTTTCTATTTGTTACTCTTAGACTAAAATGAATATAATTCCCATGCATAAGAGTCAAAACTGATTCATTAGCTAGTCAAGCATTCTTTCCAAAACAATCAGTATTTTGTGTTTTAACGTCATACAAAAGAGCCTGAACAAATGTAATTCAACCGTCACAATAAGAACCAAGTAGCCATGCAAAACTGTGAAAGCTTTTACCTTGTGGCATGTATTGGGATCTTGAAGCAACCATAGAAGACAATCAATAGCCATGTACTGCCAATCATCTGATGACCAAGCAATATTACACAATGCTTCAATGATACTTGGGCAATTGGCAACAGGTCCCCTACCAAGCTTGTGATGACAAATTGTTCTCAATAAACCAATACCAGCTGGTGAATTTTCATTAACAAGTCCGCCCCACATGCCAGGTAGTTCTATGAGAAATTCAGGTTTACATATGGTGGGAAGAAATTCAGGTTTAAAAGCAAAGCAATTAATGAGCTGAAGAGACCAACATTGCAACTGACTTGCCCATTCCTCAGCCTTCCTAGATTCCATTTCAACTCCACCCATGCCACGGGTGAGCAGGTCACAGTGGTAACTTAGCCTTCTATCAACAAATTGATAGAAATGTGAATACACTATTTCAAGAGAACTCATTGCTAATTGGATGGCGAGCTCAAGAATTTCTCCATGACTTGATACAGCAGGAAAAGTGGTAGCATAAGTAGCTAAGTGCCCTAAAGCACGAACAGCTACCCTCTGCTCAACCCAAGTTAATCTACCTCTCAAAAGTTCGACCAAAGGAGGAATCACCCCTGCATGTACAGCACTTTCTGCAAATTCTTCCACATTCATTGTGTAGGAACCAATAATGTGAGCAGCATAATAAGGAATGTATATATTCTGGTCATGAGACAGCCAGCGCCGGTTCTTCAGCCCTTTCCATATCAGAGCTGCCATGCATTCAAATATTCCCAACTCTATGAATTCAGGGTCATTGGGATGTGCCATTGCTGTGTTCCAAAGACCACTGATGGGAAGAACCTGACCATCATCATCTTGTGATGGAAGTTCTCTGAAGAATTTTAGTATACTTGCCCTTCGCTTGCCGGGATTCCCTTCCTTCATGACACAAAAAAAACATCCTGGGTATGGACAGTCAGATGATATCTTCTCCATGTTCAGTGAATTCTAGCAATAATCTAATGAATCAAGAAGTCAATTCTTTATCAGGTGGGTTGAAGCAGAGAGACTATTTCAGAACTGCAAAGAAGTTACATATAGGATCAGTATTCCCCGGTATATCAGTAACGGAACGATACAAAATTGATACAAAAATCTGCTCGCTACTGCGCTCCATCATACATGTCAATGTCATGAAATACTCAGGAACAATAATTGCTGATGACTTGTCTGTAATTCCCTAAATTTCAAAAAGAAAATGCAAGATATGTATCCAGTTTGCAAGCCTTTCTACTGAATTCATTTCACAAGAAATTTCAGTTTACTAGACAAGTTCAAAACGAGTCCAAAATATTGGAAATCTTGGGACACAGAAGACCATGTCCCAGTCAACATAACAATTTCTTTTGAACCGGATAACTTATACAGTGCATGGTAATATGTTCATTTGGTTATGAAGTCAAATTTTTTACCGAACAAATAAAAAAGTCGTCTAATTTTAATATAACGAGACAAAAACTCACATCAACAAAATTTAACGACAACAATATCATCTTCCTACATTCCTCCTTCGTACAGGAGGCTTACTTTCAGTTCAAAAGAGCATAGGTTAAGAAATAGGAGTTGTTGAAACAAGATGCATAAATTCTTGTCGGCTGTCTCAGTCTACATCAAAAATGACTGCAAACAGCACATTTCAATTTTCATTAAGTTGGGCCCGATAATATAAGGGATCACGGACATGGCCGATTTTAAGGAAAATTCCATCTCAAATTTGTAACCGAGAGAGAGAGAGAATCGCGGGGGAGAGATGACTAGTCATCAAGATAGGGAAATCAACTACCACGAGCAATGTACACACAACAATGTCGCCTAGCATCAATCAAACCAAAGTAATCAGCTATAAATAAGTACGGGAAACACTTCCGAATCTGAATCACTGGATGAAAATTAGACACACGAGCTCAGGAGGAGAGAAACAAACAAAAAAACTAAAACGAAAGAAAGAAAAAAAGTGAGGACTTGATATCGAAGAATCCTGCAAGAGAAAGCAAAACCAAAAAAGAGAATAAGTAGAGTTGAAAAAACAGATAGAATGAAAAGCCGGTACCTCGTATACACCAGTTAGGTGGCAGTGGCACAGAGGGAAGACACTGAGCAGTGAATAATCCTTGAGCAAAAGGAAAAAAGAAACCTCTTCTCTTGTTTGTTTGAACCTTCATGTGAACTGGGCCCAGAAGGACTGTGTGCTTTTTCCGATTTCTGCATTTACTCAGCTCCTGCTAGTGAAGAGACACGACCGAAACGGCGTCTAACGGAAAGTGAAGGGGAGTTTTGCAGGGCGAACTTGGGAAGAGGATCTCCTTCCCATCGTATTTCGAATATCTTGCCTTTTCATTTTAACTGTTAGAATAACGGTATAGATTTTATTTTTTTAAAAAAAAAAAATTACTATTAAAATATTAATTTATAAAAATAAATAAATAAATTATCAAGGTTTACTAAAATTTGATTTAAACGTTTAAGAAATGTAATAAAAAAATTTAAAAAAAAAACATAAAAGTTGAATCCAAATCATTTAAATACTAACAAATATTTCAGGAAAAAATTACCTGGAAGATTTAATTAGGACGTGCGCCAATACGCATTTCCCGCAAATTGATCTGACTCAAGAAAAAAAAGCCGAAATCACATAAGAATTGAATCAGAGTAATAATTGAATTGATCGACGAATGAGCCCAGTCTGTTCGGATATGATTATGCATGATTGATTGCATGCCATATGTACGCAAATTCAGTGCCTCGGCCTTGGAGGATATGACCAACTTTGAGCTTAAAACTCAATTTACTATCATATGGGTAACCTTTGCTCTTCATAATTATATAAGGAGAATGGATTCTTGTGATATAGATATGCTTAGAAGATTTGAGAACATTGATGAGTTTGAAAATAATAATGATGATCATAGAGAATATGAATGGGAAGAGCCAACTCAGCACTCTATTAAACTGATGGAAAAACAAAGAATACTATTAGAGATCAATTGTTAGATAGAGGTAAAGGCGTCATTAGCTCTTAGTAATTTGTAGTATAATGAATATTATTTCAATTTCTGGAATATGGTACAATATGACTCTTTTTTTAATTAATGCATTGGTTATAATATAGTAGTTGACCATTTTGGGTGGAAATTACTATTCATTAGTGATAATGAAGTTTTAATAAGTTATCTTACATTGTTGTATACTAGTCATTTCAATATATAAATTAAAAGAAATATTTGATAACAACTTTGATCTATATGGGTATATGAAAAATTATATCAACAATTTAATTTCAATATTATTAAAATTCAATTATATTATAATTTTAAATTCAATTATTGAATATAATATTTTTAAAATTTTAACATAAGTGCTTTCTTATCCAAACGAATGTAAAAAAAAAAGTGCTTTTATATGTCCATTTCAGTAATTTTACTAATAAAAAAATGTTTATCTATTTTAACATCCAAATAGCCTTTTAATTTAAAAGTGCTTTTTAAATTGTGTATCCAGACGTATAATAGCTTAATTTCTAATTAAAGCACTTTTTTAAAAAGCAATAAAAAAAAGTCTTTTTTTTTAAAGCTCATCCAAACGGGCCCTTACTCTCATTCTTTTTTATAAGCAATTTTCTTCTTTCTTTTTAAGCTGGTTCTTTTTATAAATAACTTTCTACTTGTGTCTAAAATTCATGGTTTGTGAAACCGGACCGGACCGGCCGGTTCAGACGGAAGCATAACCGGTGTGAAACCGGTCCGGTTTGTGCAAAACCGGATCGACCGTGAACCTTGGTCAATCTGGACGGTCCTGGTCGACCGTTTAAAAAACAAAAAATCTCCTTCACTTTTGTTTTTGTTTTTATTTCTCCCTCAATTTTTTTTTCCTTTTTTCACTTTTGGATGTCATATGGATTTGATTTGGATTCGTTTTTTGATTTTCCGCTATTGTGGTTTCTCCGTTTTCGGTTGCCGACTCGCTTAGTGGATGTCAAATGTAGGTTGTAAAGAAAATTGTTAAGAATATCCGAATATGTCACAAGTATTGGAGTATATGATTATTTGCCACTGATCCAAAATATTGAAATGATATATAGTATGTCAAATTTAGGTTGGTATGATAAAAAATTAATTATTTTCTAATTTTTTATACCTCATCTCGGAATCTAGCCGGGTTGACGGCCACTTTGGCCTCGACCCACTAACCCTTAACCCAAGCACTCGACCGGTTCAATGACCGGTCCGGGTTTCAGAACCTTGCTAAAATTAGACATTTTTGAAAGATACGTACCATTTTCTCATTCTCTCTCCTACTCATTTCATAAATATAGATATATTTGGTAGATATATGACATTTTTTACATATTTATTATTTTTAACTAATTTTAACAATGAGAATAAAAATTGTTTATAAAAAGGAGAGAGTACTAATTAAAAAATGAAGGGAAAATAGCAAGGGTAGTGTTAATTTACACTACAAAAAAATATCGTATTAGCCACGAAATTACCCACGAAAAAAATTCCGTGGGAAATTACTCACGGACTTCAGTGGTTAATTTTCGTAGGCGATGAAAATTACCCACGGAAAATTTTCGTCTCAAAAAAAGACATGGCTTATTTTACTACATATTTTGTTGTGACGGAAATTGTCCGTGGGTAATTTTTATCACTCACGGAATTTTGTGGGCAATTCCGTGTGTAATTTTTATCTATGAAAATTATTCACGAAATTTCGTAGGTAATTTCATAGCTAATACGATGTTTTTTTTTTTTGTAGGGATTAGGCATCGTGGTAAAAATTGTAGGGTGGAGTCGCGTTTATTTTATCATCTCTTAGAAAGAATTCGATGTTCTTTTGGTAAAAAAGGTAGTGGTACTGTATTATTGGAGATGGATGACGATTGCAGGATAACTCTGTCAGACATGCACGGTGGTTAAAGCATGTTTACTTAACCCATGCCTTCCAATAATTGAAACCAATGTCAGACGGTGATTCACGATTTTCAATTTTCATGATTCAGGATTAAGTTTTATCATCTCCCGCTGAATTAAAACCGAGCTGCGTGAAACTGTTTGGATTTAGGCATTTAACTTACAGAACATTTTATGAAATTTACACCCCTCATCTGTGTGTGCTTCAGCAATAAAGGATTTGGAAATTTTCACAAATGAAGAGGGTTCGAATCCAGATACTGTAGCAGCGTTGGAAAAGCATCCCAAAAGGAAAGTAGGGTAATTCAGGTTGAGGTAAAGGTATGTTGTATACTCTCAATCTTAAATCTTCCTGCAGAACATACCCTGGCAGGCTGGCACGCTACTCTTGGTTTTGTGGGTGAAGTCAACCCTCTCTTAAAATTTTTATTATTAAAAAAAAATTTAAAGATATTTTTAGTTCTTTAAGTTTACATCAAGATATCTTTTAGTCTTTAACTTTAAAAAGTGTCTTTTAGTCTATAATTCTAACACCCTTAATTTTCGCTTAACTAAAATGCAAATTCAAGTGATAACCGTATAAATTTAAGTGATGATTTTGTAATTAAACGCTATTTGGCTTAAATTTAAAATATGGGTAAATTAAAAAATATATAAAATTTGTATAATTAAATGTTATTATCATCACTTGTGTTATTACAAGCGTCGGCGTTTTTGAAGAACATTAATTATTAACTGTTAGAATTTTAGGAACAAAGATACTTTATGAAGTTAATGACTAAAAATACACCTTATATAAAACTTAAAAAGCGACTAAAAGATATTTTTTAAATTTTTAAAAAAAAAAAAAAAAGACAATTATGAAATTTACAGGTGTATTCAAACTTCAAATTTTTATCCCGCCACAAACTTGGAGATCAAACGGGCTCTTCTAGTGCTGGCCCAAAAACATGGGCTTTTCTTGAAGACTGACTGGTGCCACACGGGCATAGTCTAGAATGATGTTGAAGCAAATAATTAATACTTTACATAAAAAATAATAATTAATACAGAGATATGGCTTGTTTAAGAATATGATTAAATAAAGCTTGTAAAAGAATGCTATTTGGAATTGATTGCCATTAAGAAATATGTCGGTGTTTAGCAAGGATTCACAGGTGATTTGGAATTATTGAGAAAGTAGAGATAACGCGTGAGAATTTTGATAATTAGGGGGTTCCATAACTTGGAGGTGAGACAATGACAGTGAACCTATCAACACTCACTTACATAGAAAGCGACTGCAATCTAACCAGATGGCGACAATGGAATCACTATCAGATGAAAGGGACGAATAGTTATAGCTTGTGGGCTGTGGCTCTGTTTGTTTCTGCAGAGAAGGATGTCGTATGATTGGAGCAAACTTTACTCTTTAGTTATCAATTTCCACTTTAATCCCTAATTAATGTGTGACTGGGTTTGATCTTCAGAACTTCCACTTTTGCATAGAACTGTTATTATGTGTGTAAATTAGTAGGTGATTCAGTTATTCGCATCCATGGTGTATACATCCTCTTTTTCACTGCTCCCATTGTGTTTTGAGAAATTATGCCTCCATAAACATGAAAAGGCAACGCTAATTATGGGACTAGCAATACTAATTAGAAAGTTTTTATTTCGACAACATTCCTTTAATCAAACTAGTTCACTTGATTGACGCGCAATGGTATTTTTTTCCCTCTGGGAATGGATAAAAAATCGTGTACATTGCTTTCAGCATCATTATTTTTTCCGAAAATACCCGTTCTTTTCGTAGAAAGATGAGCAGCTGATGAGTGGACAAATTCTTAGACTTTTAAAACATACACCAGAACGTCATCCAACTGAAAAATTATCATGTTAGATAAACATCTTGTAAAATACAGTGTGCTAAAAAATCTGTGAGGAGGACTAAAACGAAAGTCACTTATTGCGAGTGAAAGAAGAATTCAGACACGTTATGCAGACAAAAATAGGAAGAGATGTTGAGCGAGAGTGTAACAGGAACAGCACCCAAAAGGGATGCCACGTCTTCAGATTCAGATCCCTAGAAAGGAGGTTGAAAAAGTGAAACAGGCAGCTGCAAATGTATACTACTATACAGCCCAAACCCCACTTGCTTACTGAACAGTCCTTAAATAATAGTATAGATTACAGAACCCACATGGACAGAGACATAAAGCAGTAATAAGAGTAATAAGACGCCGTCGGTGGGGCATTCAGATTACTATTATACCCCCTATATCCGCACTTGCTCTTATTAATTTCAGAAAATGGTCGTCGACGATTTTTTTTATCTTTTTTTTGGGATACAAACATAAGGAAAGACCTTTTACTTAATTTTGGCCACCAAAGTAGTTGCAGAGCTCTTTGAATTAATTTTACATCGAATTCCAAGCTCAGCAAGAAAGAAGAAACGGACCATTTTATTAAAATCTCAAACCAGTTGAAGTCCGCGTGATCAATGGAATACAGCAGTAAGTAAAGAAAAGATAAGATAAATGTATGCCCTTATGTTACAATATAGAAAATTAACTTCCTTTTGACTTGAGGGGGAAAAAAATCTAAAACAAAAAAGCTGAAGTGGAGAGCTGGGAGGAAAAAAAATTGTTGATGGAGGAGCTGGGATCATGTGATGCCTAACTTGCGGCAGAGTATTACATGAACAGTCTTGAAAATGGTGATTCTGATAACTTTGGAGATAATTTAATTGAATGAATGCAAATTAACTAACTCTTCTTGCCTTCTTCTCCGCCATCCTCCAAGTAAGCCTTCTTACGTCTTTCGGCTCCGGCAAACACACAAATCAGGAGGAAACATGCCGCATATATCCCGTGAATCTTCCAATTGGTCTTTGGCGGTTGCCGCAACACTACCCTGTGAAACACCGTGACGTAGTAGTGCAATCCGATGGCGAAGCCCAAAAATGTTTGGGCCAGGCCCAGAAACTTTGAGCCCATCCCACTCTCGGCGGAGAACACCAGGATGAGATGCATCAGAAGGAGAAGCAGATAAAACAAGTAACCCAGAGTCTGGAGCACCTGCAGACACACGTATGTGGATTGGGAAGTAGAGTAGAAAAACTTGAGGGGCTCGAGCCCCGTGATGAGAGCGGACAGGCAGAGAATGGAGAAGTAGATGGAGAGATAAATCTGGACGAAAATTAAGAGTTTCTGGATAGAGAAATAGGCTTTGATTTTATTGAAGATGAGCGACACTAAAAGCAGAGGGATCAACGCGAAAGCGCACGAAAGTACGGTGGCAACGGAGGATGCGTATTTGTTGCCGACGTAAGGTTTGAATCCCTTCGTGATTTCTTTATTGGCTTTGGTAATGTAAGCTCTGGAGGTGGTGGAGATTGTCTTCAGGTCTGGAATTAGAGTCTGCTGGAACTTAGTGGGCAGATCTTTCAAATCCGAAACGAAATCATCGTTGTCATCTGAATCGATCCAGCTGGGCAGTGTTTGTTTCTGTGGTTTCTGCGGACTGGCCTTCTGACTCTTACTTGACTTGCTGGATTGAAGATCACTGGATTTGAATTTGGTTTGTATGGCGGTGGCGGGCTTTGTCGTCTTGTTCTTGGCATCGCTGGTTTTGGGAGGAAGATCCAAGGATTTCTTGCGGGAAATTGGAGCCGTTTTGGTTTTGGTGGAGTTTGAAGGTTTTGATTTAGAATTGAGCATCTTGAGCTTGGAAGTAGAATTGAGCTTCTTGAGGCCAGTGTTGACGAGCTTGGCTTGAATTTTGGAGGAGCTGGCTTTCAAGAGCTTGGTCTGGTTTTTGGAGGAGCTGACTTTCAGGAGCTTGGTTTGGTTTTTGGCAGTGGAGAGAGTATTGGATTGGATGGTCTTTTTGGTCTGGTTTTTGGAGGAAACATTATTGGATGGGATTGTCTTGGTTTGGTTTTTGGAAGAGGTGAGTTTAGGCTTGATGAGCTTGGTCTGGTTTTTAAGGGATTGGCTGTGGCCGGTGATTTTCTTTTTGGGCGGCGGATTTTCATCTTCTACCTCCAACATTCTTCTAATACCGGACAGCTGTTTACTCTGAAGTTGAGAATGGGAGGATGCAGTGATACATGTGGAAACAAGGAGAAAGAGAAGAAGAGAAAGAAGAATTATGTTTCTGGAAGCAGAGCAGAGGAGTGGAGGTGGAGCCATGGGCGAGAAGCAAGTATAATGCTTTCGAGATCTGCAGCATATGGGGGCTCCCAAAATAGGAGAAGAAACTTGAGCAGTTGAACTAATTTATATGAAACTTGGAAGAGAGAAGAGTGAAGTGATAAATAATAATGGCAAGGGAGTGATTAGATTTGACTCGTTTATGGGAGGTCGTATGTTAAGTGGAGGAATGGAAAGGAGTAAGGACCCATCACATGTTGATGCCCCAACAAGACAATGAGTAAATGACATAAATGTAGCTCTCTCTGCCTCCGCCATTTAACCCGGGCTACTATTGCTGCATCTAGCGCATCGTAATGGAAAAGCCCAAAAACTATGGTCTCAATTTCAACTATCTTTAAGGTCAAAAGATATTTCAACGTCCTTCGCTTCTTTGTCTCTTCTGGAAATAGAAAAAAAAAAATGAAGTGAAATCTGTTAAATTCATTTGGAATGGAATAAAACATTAAGAATGAGATTCACTTAACCTTTGAGGGAAAAATGAGGAACCGCCCTTAATGTTGTGAATTTCATACCAATGATTCACTCATCTTTTCTTTTCTTTTTCTTTTTTATTTAAATAATAACTGTCCCCCTCATTCTGGTGAATACTTGTTTTCACGGGATTTTGAAGAACAGAGGCATTGTCCCCCTCATTCTTTCCTGAAATAAGATTTCTTATGGAAGTAAGATTTTATGAGTAGTTGGATTCCTTAACTCACCAAAATTCGGGTGAGCCTCCTCATAGTTTAGAAAAAAAGAGAAATATATTTTAACATCATTAGTGTTAAAATTCGATCTAAATGAGTATTTCCTCTTTTTTATTCATTCGTTCATTCATAATTTTTTCTCGAATAGGTAAATTTATACAAAGAAAGTTAACAACCCGAAGACAATAAGTAGAATAACCTTTCAAATATTCCCTTTTCTGAAGATAACTTATTCTGATCTAATAACAATAATTCAAATTCAAATAATACAAATAATAATTCAAATTCAATTCATATCTTCAACACTCCCCTTCAAGTTGCAGACATGAATGTCGTTGCTCATTAACTGCCAATCACTTCTTCAAACACTTTTCGGAGAAGATGTTGGAACAGGGAGGATAGAGAGACAGACAACAGAGTTCTTCTTATCCAAAGGTCTTGAGTTCGAGATCCAAGATTCGAAAGACATTCATCAATAAATTATATATATTCGAAAGTACATCAATCAATGAAAGATACATATTCGATTTGAGACATTCATGATGAGACCTTAGCAGGGCCCTAAACATCAGAGTAAATAACTTGAAAGGGAATGCAACTTTTATTCAGATTGTGATAAAAAAAAGGATTTGGGATTCGGTGGCTTTTAGCCATTTCACAAGAAGAAGGGATTCAGAATTCGGTGGCTTTTAGCCATTTCATAAGAAGGAGGGATTCAGGATACGGTGGCTTTTAACCGTTTCACAAATAGAAGGGATTCGAGATTCGGTGGCTTTTAGCCGTTTCACAAGAAGAAGAGATTCAGGATTCGTGGCTTTTAGCCATTTCACAAGAAGAAGGGATTCGGGATTCGGTGGCTTTTAGCCATTTCACAAGAAGAAGGGATTCGAGATTCGGTGGCTTTTAGCCATTTCACAAGAAAAAAGAATTCGGGTTTCCCATGGAAGACAGTGGGGAGGCGGAATTGATGGAGTCAGGGTTCTCCATGGAAAATTAGGGATTTAGTGGGGTAACAAGAAAAAGAATATAGGACTTTAAGTTCCCTAGATCGAAATTCTCTGATACCATGTTAAAATTCGATCTAAAGGAGTATTTCCTTTTCTAGATAACTAATTTTAATCTAATAACAATAATTCAAATTCAAATACTAACAATAATTCAAATTCAATTCATATCTTTAACAATTAGTATCCAATCTAACAAATTTCTAACCTGGACAGTAAATTGGCAAAACTCTAACATCATTAGTATCCAATCCAAATTTTCACGACATATGAGTCATACTTTTAATGACTAGGCTAATCTTGTGTTGTAGTAGGGGACAATTTGTACTCGGTGAGCATCTATTTTATACTAATATTTGTGAAAACTCAGTCAGGAAGTTGCCCAAGAGAGAAAATCTATGCCCTGGGTTTAGTTTTTTTAGTGAGGGACACTCTAATACGGAAGCACATAAGGTGCTTCTATGTTATATGTTTCTTACATACTTGTCCTTTTAATAATTAGAGAGATGAGACATTTATATATATATATATTTATTTTAATTAATTAATTTAGATTAAACTATATGCTGCTTTTTTAAAAAACAAATTCACCCAGTATCTCAAATGAATTAGTTTCCAGTCCTGCATTCAAAAATATTTGTTCTATAACACCAGTATCCTGAAACTAATTAATTTAAGATCATAGGTGATTTTTTTTTTCCAGAAAGCAACACATGATTTAATGTAAATAAACAAATTATATAAAAAGTACAAAAAATGTCTCATCCCTCTAATTAGAAGGACAAACATATAATAAGCACATAAGGGAGAAGCACCTAGTGTGAACCCTCCAATACTACCATTTAATTCATATTCCTGGCCTTTACCATCCCTATTTTGAAAAATCTGAATCACTCGAGATGTGATGAATTAAATATAGTTTTATTGTCCTCCTATCTAATGTAGTTTAGTCAGATGGCTTATGAAATCTGGTCAAATTAAAGAGTGATGCAATTTTATTGAATTCGATCGTTCAAAGACAGGGAGGAAAGGAGATGTGGTGAATTTAAAATGCCCAGTGACAAGTGTTAATGAGGACTCGTGCAGAGTAACATAGGCTGACAAATAAGTAAATAACCCGTTGACACAGATGCAATCTAAATGTCTAATACTAAATGCTTCATGTGCTTATCTCGATGAATACACAAAAAACTAATGGGGTACATTTATGACAGATCATTAATTATGCTGTGGGTTGCCATACTACAGGAAATTGATCTCTATTCTCAAGTAATTTACGCTAACATATGATTAGCCACCGAGTACCCGGAATCAGGCAGCCAAATTGGTCAGCAAAATACTATAGCTTCTGCACTTGTTTGAAAAAAGTTAAGACTAAGGAGCAATGCTTCCATGAGAGTGAAGGCAAGCATCTTTTAACATGTCGTGAGGGAGAAATTAAACAAGGAGATCTCAATTATTGAACTTGGCATTTTGATATTTTATGATCGGAATCTCCCCGGAACATTGTGGGTCATTTTTCCCCATGTGAGAACACACCCCGCACAAGTCCATGCATTGGACTTTAGCTCCATTCTCATTGTGTCATGTCTGTTTTTTTTCAATGTTGTGTCGTGATGTTTCAACTACCCAAAAGGGAGAAATCCAAAAAGAAATTTTAACAAAAAACTAATTTCTCGTCGACTCAAATCATCTTCATTACTCAATAATATTTGTCTTTTCTTAATAATTTTCTTTTCATTACTCAATGACACTTTCTTTTACTTTATTACCTTTTTCTATCACTTAGGAACATATACACATTTTTTTCTTGGGTAAGAGGAGCATACGAATATGTTACATTCACAAAATTACTTTCCTATTTTATTTCTTTTTCATCCCATTTCATTTTGTGTGCATCATAAACCCTACTGCAGATTTGAACTATTTTTTTTAAATGTAAAATTGTTCAAATAATAATCTTATTTCATGATCAAAACCTCTTAAAAAATTTTGAACATCCAATATATATTTTTTGGACTGAGATCATCCGATATTACTTAGGCAACATTTTCATAGGCGACAAAATTTAAAAGTAAAATTTTGGGTTCAGGACATATATAGATATATAATTAATTTGAAAGCGTACAGTACAACTTCACTGTTAATTAAAAAATAACAGTGGTCTGCCACTCTGCCCTTTATTTTTCATTACAGAAATTACTCCGTGTCTTCATGAATCACATGTTTATCCTTTGAGAAAATTAAACCAGAGGAAAAGAGAAATGGAGATGAATAAGTAGCAATGTATTTTTTAATAATAATTAATTAGTTCCGACAAAAATCTAAGTATGTTTCTTTAGCATACAATATCCTGAAAAAAAAGTAAAGGCTGTGGTGTGAAACCTCAAACAAGACAGAAGATAATAAGATTGTATTTAAAAAACCATAAAGTCAATTATGAAGTGGCCGAATAAAAGAAGATCCGAGGTACTGGGTCCCACCGTGTTGCGGGATCCGCCATATAATTAGGAGTCCAGATAATTATCTTGTATATACTCCCGTTAATCATAAGAACACTTTTCTTATAATTAGCAGTAGTAGGAGTGTTCTAACGACAAGTGGCTGGGATCTGGAAACTGATTGCGGTCCCGGGAATTCCTGTACGAGAAAGACATTAAAAAGCTTCTTCCGCTTGCAGTAGCAACTGAGTTAAACAGAAATTAGGTGAAGAAGAAACAGACCCAGAATAGTTCATAAAACAAACTTAAACCAACTAAGAAACCAACACACTATAATCAAACCATGGAATTCAACATGAAATGGAAAGAATATATACCTTGAGAGTATGAAGAAATGAATCAAAATAGGAGACAAAAACGCAAGTCCCAATAGTTGAACATCCACTCGTTTAGTTGTACTTACTTTTATTTCTCTTGGATCCGCGGCAGGAGAGACAATAGATCCACTGGCATTTACGGGCATCACCCTACATTCCATCTACCGCCAAAAAAAACCTACTTATCCCACCGACAGCGTATTGCCTAATGCTCTTTGCTTCATCTTTTTCTCCCAGTTCGTGAACTCGTGGAAATAAAAATGGTGAAAGATCATTTGACTGATATGCAAAATCATTTCCAGATTATTTTCCGAGCATTAAGTTACTAAGGACCTCACTTTTACGGCTTCTTAACTTGGTTTCTGGACAGTGAGGATCGGAGTTAAAGCAGAAAGTCTATATACCTGCACTTTAACATCTGATAATTTTCTGATGTTCTCATAAATTGCGCCCGCTTGCATGTAGTTTATATGAATGGTTACGACGTGATCTCTTTAATGAAGAGGGTGTATCCACTGAACTGAGACCTTTTATAAGCTATTGAGTCCAAAGGTTTTGTGGTTATAATGGAACGCGGGAGTTTTTAACCAAAAGCATGCATGCGTCAAACCCAAAACTAAAATTATAGCAGTGAAAGCCAGTTGTTTGGTAGGATAAAATTATAAAAAGAATGGGGTGAGAGAGGCTCGAACTCTCGACCTCAGGATCACTCAGAAGCTATGAGACCTACGCGCTAGCCAACTGCGCCACCACCCCATCGTTGACCATTGGCTCACTAAATAATATATATTAAATTATATTTAACAACTAAAGGTCAAGATGTTGCCCAGTGAAGTTTTTATTTTAACTCCTTCATGTTTGATAGAATTAAGAATTTCATGCAACACTTTGTTTTTAACAGTTACAAATTTATGAACACCTACTCATTCAATTATGCGGGACACAAGTATGAAGCTTCTTTGCGCCCTTCCCTTCCTTCAAAAAAAGCCCCTACATGTGAATCGACAACAAAAAACGTCCAGAGCGATGCAGTGGCTGCCAAAGCCACAGTTATGTGTACCCACGATCACACTTAAGAGGATCGGAGCATACGAATATTTTACATTCACAAAATTACTTTCCTATTTTATCTCTTTTTCATCCCATTTCATTTTGTGTGCTGATTGAAATAAACTCTACAGATTTAAACTATTTTTTTAAAAAAAAAATTATGTGAAATTGTTCAAATAATAATATTATTTCATGATCAAAACCTCTTAAAAAATTTCGAACATCCAATAATTTTTTTTTTTACTGAGATCATCCAATATTTTCATATGCGACAAAATTTAAAAGTAAAATTTTGGGTTCAGGACATATATATAATTAATTTGAAAGCAATGTAATGCACAGTACAACTTCATTGGTAATTAAAAAATAACCGTGGTCTGCCACTCTGCCCTTTATTTTTCATTACAGAAATTACTCCATGTCTTCATGAATCGCATGTTTATCCTGTGAGAAATTTAAACCAAAGGAAAAAATCTAGAAATGGAGATGAATGAGTAGCATGTAATTTTTAATAATAATTAATTAGTGCCGACAAAATTCTAAGTATGATTCTTTAGCATACAATAATATCCTGAAAAAATTAGAGGCTGTGGTGTGAAACTTCAAACTTCCTCGGCTGCATATCATCCAAATATGGTGATATGCAGCCGAGGAAGCAGTGAGAGATACAAGGTAACCATATTTATAGGTAATAACTGTAATTATTATTGTTGTTAAAATGTTTAAATAGCTTTACTATAAGTTGGCAGGGATTTTTTTTTTTAACATCCCACCCAGTTCACCGAGCCTTCGGTTCCAACTAATCCAGATTTCGTTCCGTGTTAGGCCTATGGTCGTAGAGTAAGAGCTCCCAACACCTTTTTTTTCATTCCCACGTCTCAAATCCAGGACATGATTAGCTGGCAGTCTCGGGATTTTTTTTTTTGATGGTAGAGAAGTCCGATCGACTGATAGAGCGGTGGTTTGGGCCTCGGGGAACAGAATTGTGCGAGCCCAAGTAGATTATGAAATAGAGGAGTTTACTCGGTAGTTTTAGAAGCCCAATGATAAGTTTATGGTAGCTGGAGGAGGCCCAATATTATAGTTGATGCTTTGTCTCAATCTACCTGGTCTTTTTTTTTGGTGTAGAGAGAGAAGGCATCATCGTATTCATGAGGAAGAGGGAGAGAGGGGAGGGGTCCGCCGGTTGATGGGGCATAACGTCCGTACATATTAAATCAGACTTTACAGGGACAGCCATGCCGCCATCATCACCTTCTTTTTTATTGCTGCTGGGTCCCTCTATCTCTGCCCCCTTTTCACTTTTTAGAAATGCTTCCCGTTTTTTAATGAATTGCCCATATTATTTAATTATGAGTGAAATACAGGCGACACCAGATAGTTATAATACAAGGGTTATGACGTAAGCCTGAGGAAGAGGTGAGCTCAGCCTGGAAGGAGGTGGAGTAAAACACGAACCAGCTTTAGTATGACGAATGCAAGACTCAAGTGAGTGTTGATGGTATTGTGACATACATTGCGTCAAGAGGCTGCAAAAGTAAGGTGTAAATAGAGTATAATAGTGATGACAGCAACATACGTGTGGGTAGAGAGGAGCATTTAGTTGAGGTAAACAAGCATGAAACTGAGAAGGAAACAGGTGTTCTCATTCTGGGACTACGTCACGTTCTCCGTATTCTCGCAGAGCATACCTACATATACATACATACACACGTACTAGTGGAGAATTCAGAGTACAGACAGTGACTGTGTTGCGGGCTCAGCAGCAGAGAGGCATGAGGGAGTGGGCATGATGAGGAGTAAGGGAACATTATGACCAAAAGGACGGTGTGGCGCTCTTCCCATGTCCCACTCTTTTAACTCTTTCTTTTTCCCTAATCTTTCTCCAATCAATTTCCCTTTCATCACACCCCCATTATTACTTCTCACTTCTTCTTCTTTTTTCTTTTATTATCTCCGCATTTTCCATCTCTTTCTTTTATTCCACTACTATAATTGTTGTACTTCAATGTTCAAACTACTAACACAATTTCACGTCGCCATGCTGTGCTGTGCTTCTCATCTCTCTCCGATCATCGTATATACAGTAGAACTGAGCATCGTCATTTTGGGCTCTCCCAGAAATATAATGAAGCTGCTGGTTATGGATCCGCAGGAAGATCACCAATTTAAAAAGGAGGACTAAAAATTGGAGGAATTTACACGTACATGTGGGTAACATATATAATCGGCATGAACAAGGCAGAGCGTCGGGGCCAAAAATATGCCACATGTATACCTTACAAATATATAATGTGTGTGTGTGGTGGACGTGGTTGTAGATGGGAACACAATAATTTGGATGGCCAGGGTTACGGGAAAGAGCAAGAGTGGCAGACAAAGTAGGGTTCGTGAACATCACCCCCTGACCCACTTAACCCCCTTCATAAAATAATTCCAAATATAATGATAGATTACTGAGTCAGATATGATAGCGATCTTAATCTTCACTATCGGTTGATTTATTTAAGAAAATGAAAACGTCTCAAAAATAATAATAATACTGCTATCATATCTAACTCTGTCCTCTATCATATACATATCAACTCTCCACCGAGCAACAACTCCAACAAATCCCCTTACTTTTCTGAAAATCTAACGAGTGATTTCAACATTATTAACAAACCACACCAATTTGCTGTTTCACTTTCACACACATAATCTTGTTGCCCACCGGCCGTACAGCCCCTTCCAATGGGTGGATATCCATCTTAGATGTGAATACTAAAGGTGTATTGTATAGTAATGCATCAATTCTATAGTTTTGTTAGGGAGTACAGTGAACATGTGCTATCTGTCTGCAAAGAAAGGCAGAGGCATATAGCAAAAGAAAGAGAGAGGAAAATGTGATGATTTCATGCGAGCTTTATAGAAGCCAGATGTATATATAAAATCCAGCTAAGTAGCGTACGAACTGGATGAAGAATATAAAAATGGACGGCACAGGCGCATTATCCTTTGGAAAGTCATAAACATAAAGGAGAGCACAGTGGAGCGCATATTCCAGGGTCACAGAGAGCGAGGGATGTGATATAGAAAAAGGCACAAATGGTGGAATTAACTAATTGGCATGGAATCATGAGTAACACAATCTCTAACACAAGATTTTGCTGCAGGAAAAAAAAAATATATATATATATATATATATATTAAGAGCTGAAACCGAGTGTGCATTATATACAGCTTTAATTTGTCTTCATGTGGCATCGGGTACTTGAATTGATGCTTTGTTGTGGCCTCTTTCCAGGGAGGAAGCCAGAAAGTGATTCATCTTTTTTGAGATTAGGCTCAAAATTGTAGGGCACTGTGTGTGCGTGAGGGCCAGTTTTGGCTCACGAGGGAACCCTAATTTGACAATACTCTGCTGCTTCTGGGGTTCACCCACTGAGTATATAGAGAACCCATCATTACTATGTAGGAGTATTATATATACTGCCACGCATGAGCCCCCTTCATTCTCTTTCTCTATACCCTTCGCCCTTCTTCATATACATAGGGCATGTTAACACATAAATCAAGTATATATTTAGTGATTAATGAAGCCCATCACCAACAATTTAGCATTGTGATATTAACAAACGTACGTTAGAATCGTTTTCTCAAAGGAGGATCGTATATATATATGAGCAAGATGGAGATCTTACTGGCCAGCATATTCCCTCACAAGGCATGGCCCTCCCGAATCTCTCACAATCTTAACTCTAATCATTTTGATTTGGGACGGGTAATTGAGAGCCCCTTGAATTTAACAGCTAGCTAGTGGTGCCATGTCTTTTCTAAATATTTAAAGCATGTAAACTGAAGAAACACACGTCGTTTCAATTTGATCCCATTTTGTGGAAGTACTCTCAAAATATAAGGTTTTTGATTGATTTTTTTGTGTCTCACCTGCCTATATATATAAATAAAGGAAAGTTATTTGAAGGCCACCCTTTGTCCCCACACACCTCCCTCCTCATCATTTTAAAATTTAAAACCAAAGGTGAAATATGTATAATGGAAGTGAAAAAGATCATGATCTATCAATCAATGCAATGAAAAAGATCACCAACTTTTTGAGGATTATATATGCATATATATCCCCAATCTCATGCAAAGACAAAACCTAAGCTATTTCACAAATATATAACGGTTCCAGAGGAGGAGCGTGCATGCTTGAAACAGAGCTCCCCTTTCCTTTCACTCTCTTCTTTTTGCCCAAAGTGCTTCGCAAAATGGAAAATTTAATTATGTGCCTGTCACGTGTGAACATGTCGTTGGTCTTTTTTCCCTATCAATCATGTTTCACAAAAAGATTAATGCCTTTCCCTTTTCTTTTTCCTTTTTTCGTATTAGCTCCAATGTAAATCTATTACGTGCTTGTCCCTTGTTATAAATGGATTTCAATTTACTCTTCGCTACAAAAATTGAAAAAAGATCGGGGTGAACATGCAGAGTTATTAGACAATGATACAGCCACACACCCATAATTGCTATTCGAACAGAAAACAATCATGCTATAGGCAATGATGTCTCAAAGCTTCACAATATAAAATCTCTTAATTTTACAGGTTGCACCCACAAATGGTCACAATACCGTAAAGGTAAATGTGTCTGGGGAGTTCAACCCCCAAATTTGAATTTTATTTTTGGTTGTATCTAAAGATTATATATAACTTAAATTCTCAACCACTATCAACAATCCAACTCGCTTCGCTCATCTTTCATCTGCCTCAGGTGGCATATTTTGAATCATTTTGATGATAGAGTTTTTTTATCCATCAGTGTCTGTTTGTATTAACTGTAAAAGTTACTTTCCCAACGTGATTTACGGTAGTGTATGAGGTAAGTATGACATGAACGTGTCTTTTGAACGCGAACTCATCCAGGCTATTAACAGTTCCCAATTATGAAGACACCACTGAATCCAAGTGCCATATTGTTAGCTAGTTAATCCCAAACAGATTTTCATTATTATATTCACAACTCAGATGCTATATTCCCCGACATCTAAAATACGTACACATAACTTGCACATCGGGACAAAAAACAGATTGAGAGGGGGGCTGAGACCCAATTAAAGTGCTTTTTTTTATTATTATTATTACGTATTTTGATATATAGTTTCCTTTCATTTTTTCGACATACTACTAATCATAATAAATACGGTCAGAATCCACCACGCGAATCAAGTGGAAAACGCCAATGGCATGTATGCCCATATATTCGCACTTTCACAGCATTGTCTATATTGTGTAGTGTGCACTCATAACATTATGGGCGCTCATGTTCGTACATTTAGTAGAGTCGTTGTTTTTAAGGATTTAAATCTAGTATAGGTACATGTATATTGTTCAAAAAAATCTCGTATAAATATGCAAAAATCATTGCTCAAATAAATCCTTATTTTTTTACCATGTTATAATAAATCGTTATGGCCCTTAGTAAATCTAAAACATTCATTTAATTGTGAACAGAGACAATTAAATAATCTCTCGCTGCCTCTTACTAAATCCAAATATTAGATACTATTACAACGAACGATTTTATCAACATTAATTTCCACCAACTCAGAAAAAGGAAAAAACTCGAAAAATTTGTCATAACATGGCTTTGTCGTAAATCAATGGGTTAATATATACAAGCATGACATGTTTGTGTCAAATGCCTTCTTTTCGAAAACAAATAAGAATATAAGAAAATCCTTGCATTGTGAGCAGAGAGCTGCGTGAGAAAATGTAATATTATGGACCCGTACATACACATAAAATGTATATGTGTTTTATACTCTTACTTTTTAGGTTAAAGTATATTTTTAGTCCTTTAAGTTTACATGATGTATACTTTTAGTTCTTTAACTTTATAAAGTATACTTTTAATCCTATAATTCTAACACGTTAATTTCGAAAACGGAAAAAAAACTCAAGTGATAACGATGTAAACTTAAGTGATGACTTTGTAATTAAATGTTATTAAACTTAAATTTAAAATATGGGTAAATTGAAAAATATATAAAATTTATGTAATTAAATATTATCAATCAATACTGAAATACTAGTCAGTTACGTCAAAGATTTTCTCGTTAAAGAACATTAACGGTGTTAGAATTTCGCGACCAAAAGATACTTTATAAAGTTAAGGGACCAAAAGATGTCTTATATAAAACTTAAAGCGACTAAAAATATACTTCAGCCTACTTTTTTATATATATATGGGAACAAATTAAAAAATTTAAAAAACGACCCATGGAAGATAGTATCTTTGATTTCAATAAAACGAGATTGCGGCGGCGAACGGTTCCCCAAATCTCGCCACCAATCACTCCAAAACCTACAATTTTTTAAACGCCATTTGAATAAAAAAAGAGAGAAAAAGAAGGAGGGAGATTGAAGCCGCGAGATTAGGGGGCACAGGCCTACTACCAGGAACGGAGGCTTGTTCAATCAATACGGACAATTGTTCATTCTCTTATTCACAGACAAGTCAAAAACAAGAACACTATACTAAATAGCAGAGAGTCAGATTTCCAAATTCCAACTGCAGCCATAAACAATATACGAAACTCACCACCATATTCCTTTTTATATATATATATATATATGTGAATGTATACGATCAAAAGCACAGTTGAAGATCAAGAGAAATGGAAGAAAAATGAGAGAGAAGGGAAAAAAAGCTAGCTGCTAGCTATTATTTACACATAATTTGAAGGGACCCAAAGGACCCAAAAAGAAAAACAAAAACAAAAGGACCAGTTTAAGTCGATGGTTAAGATGAGCATACGGAGATTCCCTTTTTCATGCATTAGCTTGAACTGATGAGATATTAATTCTTATTCGCTTGCTTTCGGTGGATGGAGTTAATTAATCAGATGAGCAATTAATCCATGATTCCAACATACCTTCACTTCTTGGCACAGCAGCAACACACTCCGGCCCTTTGTCTCCATGAAAATTATCCGAAGAAGAAGCCAAGTAGTTTACTATCCCGTTTGTGACTCGCTCAGTGTTACTATAGCTGGCCCCACCGACGACGTTGTTCATGTTATTGCTCCTCCCCGTCATTGCTCCGTCCGATGATGGCGGAACCATGCTCCGATGAAGCCCGCCGACGACGTTGGCGTTAGCATGGGTGTGGGTCAATCCCAATTCGTCCAACACGCCCATTTTAAGATGTGAATCAGCAGAGGGCGGAATTTCCAAAGAGCCTTGAGATTTAGGGGCGAAAATGGAGGAAGAATTCTGTGTTGGGAATTTAGGCGGAGGTTGGAGGATGGACTGGAAGTTGAGAATCGGGGTGTGCATGTTGTTCACGTTGAGAGGAGGCTGCTGCTTCAGAAGGCCTAAATCAGAAGACAGATGGTAGTTAATGGAAGTCGCCGGAGAATTAGTAGCGGGATTAGAAGGTAAGGGGTCAACCATGGAGGACGTTGTGGGAAATGACGGCATTGGAGCTGAAGAAGAAGACAAAAAGGGGCTTGGGGGGTGAAGTTTGTGAGGAAAAGGTCGGAGAAGATAGGGAGGGAAGGGAGGGTCAAAATGGGGAGATCTTAGAGAAGAAGAAGGAGAAGCGAAGAGATCCAAACGGGCTCTGGGGAAAGGAGAGGAAGCGAAGGGAGGAGCCGGAATTCCAGTGAATTCCTGAACCATGGCACGGAAGTTGGTGGTATCGGTAGTGAGCACAGTGGTGGGAGCACGCCTAGAAGCTCTAGACCTCTTCTTTGGGTTTCGTACAGTGTTGCTATTGGTGGTGTTGGAGTGGCCTTGATCATTATTCACGCCTGACACCGAAACTAATCCTCGGGAACAACTTTCTTGGGACAGATTTTGCTGCGCCGTGGCAAACGCACCGCCTCTGCTTTGACCTCCCAATTGACCCGACCCAAAGCCTTGGTTGGATGAAGAAGGCATCAAGGCGCCAAGATCGGCGGATCTGCCGGGTTTAGACCACGCCATGTCCAGGTTCAGGAGCGGGTTGGGATTCGAAAGCGACGGTGATCTTTGGAAGCTATTTGGACTTGGATCGAAGTAATTCGACAACGGGTCCAGCATATGGAATTGGTGGCCGTGTTGAGGCGGCTGGGGGTTTGAACCGGCGGTGAAGGGTGGGTTGTTGAGGAAGGCCGAGATGGATTCGGCGCGTGAATCGTAATCATCGTCACCGCCGCTGGAGGATTGCATACTCCCGCTGTTACCCGAATCCATGAGAGAGGGCAGAAAATGGAAAGACGTAAAGGTCAGGTGAGAGAGAGATGGGGTGTTGCGGAGAGATTTTGGGTGAGTTACCCACACATGGCCATTTAAGAGGAGGCTACAGAATGAGGTATGGGGCGAAGAGAAAAAAGAGGGAGATATTTTCTGGTTCTGGAAGGAAAAGCTTCCAGAAAAGTACCCACGTCTTTAAGGCTCTGATCTGCAACCCAAACAGTGCTCGTCTTGCCTTTCGCTTTGTCTCGGAGCAAAAGGATAAAGTACGTACACTAAAGAATAAACATCAATTTATTACCAGAAGAGAGAGGGCGTACGCATCCATATCAACAGTTGATCAAATTTCTGTGTTGGGGGACTTGGGACTTGAGAGCTAGCATCCCCTTGTCCCGTGTTTAGGGTTTCAGAGAATTGAAGAAGATGGTTCTATTGAACTTTTCTCCAAACTTAAAAAGGGTGACTGCTTTCACTTGCTCGGAAGAGATCAGAGTGGGGTAGCCATGGCAGCGAGCGTGGTGATGGCACTAGGGTAGATGGTCAAAGTATGTGGGAGTTGTGGTTTTGATTGGGTGTGTGAATCCGAGAAAAATATACGACTCCTTCTATATATAATACACATTTCTTTATTTCTTTTTAAATATTAATATCTTTTTCTTGTTCGTGTTAGATTTTTCGGAATAATGAGGGGGGCAAGCAAGGACCTATTATTTTAGCTTCAATTGTTGAAGGAGAAGGGGGCTTAATTATTTAAAATAGCGTTAGGAAAATACTTTATATAAGTAAAGATAAAACCCCCTTATATGCTTACATTGTACACCATAAATCATATCAAAAAAATAGATTCTATTATCAATCCAAACAGATATATGTATTCTTCTTTAGTCTTGCTTTCGAGTTGAAGACCAACCGGTTACCAAAGTCCGTGGTATTTTTTTTTTTGGTAATATTAACGGTTTTCCTTTCAATGTTTAGAGGATAAATGTTTTCACCTCTCTTAATTAATATATTTTCCAATATTTAAAGTTGTGTTCTCCTACCACCTCAACCAACCACAGAGAGCCATGGTTGTTGAATTATATTTTGCATTAAGTTAAGAGCGGCCAGAAAAGAAAACAAATATTGTATATATTGCATAAAGGTAACTAGCTAAGCAGCTAGCGGCTCCGATCTCTTGAAGAAGCCATTACAAATACGTACAGAACAAATTAATTATTTTAAAGAGTAACACAACAAATAAAATTAATATCGATCCGTCTACATGTAAATCTATTAAAGAGCCGCATATATTTGACCAATTCAGAATTTGGCTAGTTATAGGAAAATGAGGGACAAAATTAATAAAATATGTTGGAGACCATGCACCGTGGTTTAATTTATTTAAAAGCTGGAACGGAGAATCCCTCATCACAGCACACATGTATCTCCAGTCTGGAGGGAAGGTGAAGAAGAAAGAACGGTGGTGTGTTTGATAGAAGATCACGTAAGATCGATCGATGTTTTGGTGTAGCTTTAAGTGAGATGTAAGTGATTGGTGCGTATTATTCTGTAGTATTGGTACATACTGTGTGTTTTAGAAAGGAAGAAAAAGTTAAAAATGACTTGCTGGAGGGACGGATGAATCAGTTGAACGACATCAGATGCGTTCGCTGCAACCATCGTTTCCCACTCATGCTGATATAAAAACGACGTATCTTCAAAATAGTCAATTTGTTTCATTGAATAAAGCTTTCCTTTGCTATATGTACAGTACCACTTACTTCTTTATGGTTTTTGTATTATTTGCCGCGCTGCAACCATTTCTCACGTCTCCTCATTTTACACGTATATACAAATTGATGATTCAATTCCCCTCCAACCACCCGTCAACCATTTCACTTATCAACGAACGTGCTCCTCAAACCCTCATTCTATATTCTCATCTCTCTCAAGTTACTGTGTTTCACAGTCTTTGCAGCTGCCAACTAAAATAACCCTACCAAACGCGTCTAGTCGTCAATGGGAAATAATATCCGGAGTTATAATTAATGAGGTACTCATATAACACAAGTAGTCAAAAGTTATCATCCATCTTCATCCCTTCATGACTATTTCAAATAATTTGTAGAGATAGATATCTTCATATGTTTTCCACTTCTTTTGTTATTTTTTTAAGGAAATTATAGATGTGAAGAATTGTGAAATATATGGCAGTGAGATTGTAGAGAGTACGTAAGAATATTAATGGAGAGAAGATCATTAATATTGGTTGGGAATAAGGACGTACACGTGGGGGGATTGGAGTAAATGAGGCAAAATTAAAACTGAGATGAACTAATGATGATGATATGTGGGAATGAAGTTACTTGGAGGAGTAAAACTAGTTTCATTAGTGAATATGAGGCGCATGCGTGTTCACCAATAAAAATATTACAGATAATTAATTAATTAATTAATTGACACATCAATTATTAAAAAAAATAAATAAATAGGAAATGACCGATGATGATGGGACCTCCTCTCTAATCCCTAGCTAGCTCCCTCCCTCGTCAGTTTTATCATTAACAGTGTGTCCCTTGATTTTTTTTTTTTTTTTTTTGGCCAAAGTGTCCCTTGATTTGATGATGAATGGATCCTATATATACACATATTAATTATCCTCAATTATTAATTAAGGATATAGATTTTATAAGAATCCTGAATTATGTGACACACGGACCCCTACTCTCTTGCTTTTGTCTGCCTTTCAAGCTATTTCCGCATGTGATCGAACCTCATCTCCGCTATTTGCCATTACTTTAAACAGTCTCCCAACATGTGATTCCACAAAACCACTACTACTAATATATAGGACCTCACCTCTACCTCATTCGTCGTTTCATTAGATATACACAGTATTTGATTAAACGGCGCGTCGTCGTACCTACGTGGATGGGGGAGATTAAAGGGACAACCAGCCTGCATGTCACGTAAATGGTAGATATAGATAAATAAACAATACACACACACACAGAGACAACTTCTTTTGTTTCCGAAAGGTTTATTATATATAATTAGATATGGAATCCAGAGTTTTAATTAAATATATTATTCAGGTTGCGGAAAGGAACCCTTTTGTTTGATTTTGCCTCAGAATCAGCTGCTCAATAATTTATTTTTTGACAGCTGATTAAAAACCAAAAAATGGACGACTACGAAAATGACGTCTCCCAAATGTACAAATCTCCCTCAGCCTGGAACCTCCGTTCAGATGGATAAACCTAATAATATCTGTCGCTTAAAAATATTTTTTCAAAAAATTTAAAATCTGATGAGAAGGCAAAAGAAAGGACGAGTAATGACTACCATTAATTAAATACGTGTATCTGTTATATATCTGTGATGAACAATGGGTTTTCTTTTTTCCAGGTCCTTCCACAAATTAACTTTCAAGTTTATGCACCGAATGCGAAAGAAAAAAAAGAATCGTATGCTTGTTTTTCTTTTTCAAGTCATCAGTACACCAAAAGTGCCTTTTTATTATGTGAAGAACACTGTAATGAACGATCTTGATGAGACCTATATGTATATATATTGAGGCGTATAATGGTGAATAATTGAGATAAATGATTAATACATTCCATATATTCTCCAAATCGAAATGCCTCTTCAGTATTCACCAATCAGCTCCACTTATACGAATATTTTGTTGCCTCGCCTTTTAAATTTTATCTTTTTCGGTGTTTTCCTCTCTGCCATTATTCTGCACCACCCATCAAGAATCAAACATATACAACTAAAAAGATGGATACCGTATGCTTCAAAAAAATAATAATAATGGATTGACGCACAAGGTTATACCGGACAAATATATACTACTAGTATAATAATATAACGTTAACGCAAAAACAAAACAAAATCTAAAGAAATCTGGTCAATCAAATTATACCTTCTTATTAATAATATTTTCCTTGTTTTCCTCCGATTTATGATGTGCGATCAAGCTGTACTGCTATGGCGGCAGTAGGGTTTTAAAACACCAACAAGTTCTTCAAATTAGAACATGAATTTTTATAATTAGAATTTAATAACTTATTATTTAGTAGACTAGACAGTATTAATTTTATTTTATTTTTTAAATTTATATTTTATGACCAGAGAGGATACTTTGTATATATATATGTGAGCTACATGTGCAGTGCGGTGGATAAGAAGAGAAAGGGACCGGGGATCAGGCTGAATTTTCTTATTAATGATGCTTTTACCTAACCAGGCCAGCAATTTGAAGAAAGAAAATTGATTCTTAAACGTATGATGAGACACCACTAGTTTGCTTTTTCTATTTGTTTAACTTTATTTTTCGAGGAGGCAAAAAAAAAATGAATTGAACGCCAAATCAATTAACTCGATCAATTGATTAATTAATATTCTATCTGGCTAGGTCAAACAATAAGTACTGTAGTAGCTAGGTTCACAGGTTGCACAATCAAATTAAAGTTTATTAAAAGGAAATGGCTGAGGGTCAAACAAAGTGTCAAAACTAGGAAATATGAATAACATTTCAGAGTCCTGCCCTCATAGGATGCCTCCTCAAAAGACGCATAACCAATAGATGCAGAGCTGGTTGACAATTATATTCTTCTTCTTCTTCTTCTTCCAAGTTAGCCGAATTAGGTTATGAATTATATACCTCATCATTCTATACAAACTATATAAATTAGTTTAATTGGTGAACCTTGTGGAATATTTTGTGGAAAACTCATTTTAACGAATCGATTACTGCTAAAAAATAATAGGAGAAAAAAACACTATTGAATATTCAACGTTCAAAGAATGTTAGTCTCCTCACGTCCTTTAAATTATAGTAAAGCTTCCATTAAACTTGTGCGATGCTGAGCGATGGACTTCAAAGCAGCAATATATAGTCCACTACATTTTATATTTGCAAATGGAGATAAGATCCCAAAATTAATAGGGCCTGATAAAATAATATAGAGGCAAAAGGACAAGATCGAGTTATAAACCGCATTTAATCTCTTCATCCTTTATTTTAAAACAATGTTTAAAGTATATATTTGTAGATAAAAGAGAATCAAGTTTAAGGTGGGAGGAGTGAAATAATTGAGAAGGGGAATTGATGAGATGGTAGTGACAAGTGTGTTTTGGTGAGCGTGGGATATGGCGTGGAGGATTAGAAGAGATGGGAAAGAAAGCAGCAGCATCTGCTGTTGAGGCTGATTTAGGATTGATGAATAGGAATAGATTTGATTTGGAGATAGCGATGTGAATACTGAATAGACAAACATAGTTTTCAAGTCGGAATCTAATGGTGACACCCATTTTTCTAATAGTCGATTCCAGTCCCTGTTTTGACAAGTCTAATGCCACCTAACTGTTCTACCAATTCCCCCTCCTATCCTTTTTCTCTCCCACCCTTAAAAAGGGGAAAAGCTCTATTTTTAGCCATTCCCACCAGCTCAAGCCAAAAAGATACGATCCAGGACATCAACTAGTAGCTGAATCATCAGTAAATTCTATTGTTTGTAATTTAGTCATTTAATGTTAATATGGCTCAATCTATTATAGTGCACGTATTTGGATATGTGCGAACAAGAATTCATTGTGAAAGTTGGGAAAAGGGGACCATATAAATGGAGAATGGAGGAAGGCAGAGAGAAGAACAAGTCTACGGAGTGGGTGAGATGATGGGGTCAAGCACCCTGTGCATATATACAGGACAAGGTGTCCTCCGTGGAAGCATCAAACAGCTCTTCGTGTTTTTGAATTTGACCATTCTCTTGTCTCCTCCTTCTCTCTTCATTTCCCACTCTATCATATTCCCGATTTACCGCTAATTACTATCACTATAGTTATTCAAAATAACTATGCCTCGAAATATTTATATCCACTAGATGCATTTCCCATCTCATACATACACCATGAAGAATTTGAAAAAGAACTACATTATTTATAATTTATGAATTCGTGTGGCTTTTTTACAGAGATCATTTCATGAATAACAGCTTTTTTTGGAACACAAGTATAAAGTCCAAAAATATGGGCCTATTCCAGGCTTTTAGCCCAAAAGCTATAAGGTTTTTTTGTCACATATAAGGTGAATGAAACAAAACACCCGTAATTGAACTTGTGCTCCTATATTGCCAAGAGTTTGGACCACTCAAAATTATGGGCCTCGAGTTCGCTATGGGACCGCTGGGTGATATAAACTTTAAGAGTTTGGACCGAAAAAGAGTTGTCAAGTTTCGGCCGAAATAAAAGTCTGAGCAGTGATGTTAAATAATTAGAAAAGATCAACGGCAAGAATTCAAGAAATCGGAGACGGAAAAAAAAAAAAAAAAGTGGGATTTTGGGAAACCGGCAGGGGAAATCGTGAGCTTGGACAGCACGAAAGCTGTGCTTCCGGTCTGAAACGGTTTAGTACTTTAGTTGAAGAACAGTTGCCGCCGGGAAATGAAATCAATTCAGCCTCTACGAATCCATTGCTGCTAGCTTCCTAGAAATTTAGATATCCAAAATCCCCAAGTATGCCCGTTTCTAGGTTTATTCTGTTTACTTCAAACCGTCGCTTCACCAGAGACGTTTTCCGTCTTTTTCCGAGGTCATTTTCTGTTCTCCTTCGTTCTTCTCGGTCATTCACTTGTAAGCCTTGGTCTTTGTACTTCCAATTGTGTTTTATTTTCCTTTATTTTAAATCATCAGATTAGAAGATCACTTTCTCAATGGGAACTTGCCTGAGCATTTCCGATATTTTGTTATTCGACCCTTCTTTCTTTCTTAGAAATTATTATTATTATTTTTTTTTTTATTTCACTTATAATGAGCACCCTCTGATATTTGCTGTATTTGGTAACTTTAACTCCGGCGGCTGGATGTAAATCATTATCTAAACTGCGATCCTGTAACAATAACATGGTTGGTTTTGAACCACTTGTCGTCAAGCATTTATTTTTACTCGGATTGTTAATGTTGTTTTATCAGGTTTAGCCCCTCGAAGAGAGTTCGATCTTTTAGCTGTAGAAAGTCATCAGAACGCAGTAGAGGAAAACCGGATGTTCCTTATGTAGTGCATTCAGAATCACATACTTCTCATACACCGGCTACTTATGTTATTGTATGTTTTTCCTGTTTCCTTGTAACATTGCTGCTCACTATTTGTTTCAATGAATTTTTCTTCTCATGCGACAGTTGCACCCCTGCTTATGTTGTTTAGTTTTCTTGTATCATTCACACAATTGATTCTCTGCAGCCAGCTGCTATGCTAGGATTTGCGGGGATAGCAGCATTTTTGCATTATAACGATGAGAGAAGAGCTGTTCATAAAGGTACTTCTATTGTTAAGTTTTCTCTCTTTGGTCACCAGCATTTATTTCTCTCCATAGCAGCTTTGAATTGTTTTGCCATCATCCTCGTTCTCCTGCATCATAAGCAAAGTTAGCAGTAATTGTTTTCCATGATCAGCCGTTTATAATATGCTATGCTAGAGTTGTTTTCCTGATAATATTTGCTGTCGGGAAAAAAAAAATAGCCTACTGATTTAGATGCATGTCTTAACATGAAGCTATCTAGTTCCTGTAGACCATGTCTTGCAATATGATTGTATATATGTGTAGTGAGTGTGAGGTTGCTGCTTGTTCTCGCGGACCCATTGAATTTCCTTTTGTTGAAACTACGTATAATTGTATATTCTTTCCTGTTGTGCATCATGTTCCTCAAGTAGTTTTCTTTATAAGAGTTTGTATAGTTTCCTTTTTATAGGTTGAATGTTTGCAAATTAAGCTCTTGACATTGGAGTGGGATGGGAGCTAGGGATAGGTTTAATCTCCATCGATTTCTGACTTTATTGGAACTTTTGTGTCAAAATGGATGTATTATCTAAGAAACAATGTCAAATAGTTGGGAGAATAAGACCCGGTAAATGGTAATGACCATAGCAATATCATCATCTCAATTTTTTTAGTGATATTTTTTACTAGTCGCTAGTGATGTTTGGACTTTGGTGGAAGTACATTTTCTCATCCTGAAATTCTCTCATTCTAGTTTGAGGCATCAAAGCTTAGTGACGTATATCCATTATTGAATTAGACTCTTCTGTAATGTCAAAAGAGAGTCCCAAGCTTAAAAATGCAATTTCAATTCCCACAGACTTATTTTCTTTTTATGTTGGATCAGGTCAGGCTGATTGCCGTCGTGCAAATACTGCTGGGGGACCCATAATTGGGGGTCCTTTTACACTAATTGATACAGAGAAACGAACGGTTACAGAACATAATTTTCTTGGTAATTGGGTTCTTCTCTACTTTGGGTATACCTCATCCCCCGACCTGGGGCCAGAGCTAGTGAACGTTATGGCCAAGACAATTGACATACTAGGTTCAGCGCTTCTCCCCACCCTCTTTTATTTTATGAAAGTCGTTTTTCTTTGATTAACCTTAACAAAATGTTTTTTATCTGGATGAAGAATCGAAACAGAATGTTAAGATTCTACCAGTATTTGTTACAATTGATCCTCAACGTGACACTCCCTCACAACTTCGTGAATATCTTAAAGGTAAGATTGCTTGACACCCAAAAGTTTTGCAGTTTATAGTTCTTCAAATTCTTTGCCAAGAACTTTTCTATTATGTACTTTTGCCCCCGCTAAGCTTTCCTATGTCTTTGACAAATTGCAGAGTTTGACTCAAGAATTATAGGGCTCACTGGACCTGTGGGAGCTATAAGGCAGATGGCCCAAGAATACCGTGTTTATTTTAAGAAGGTAGAGGAGGAGGGTGGTGATTATCTTGTTGACTCTTCCCATAACATGTAAGTCGCTCTTCTTACCTTTAGTCCTTTGTGTAATTTTTGAGGTATGGACTTTAGGTGGACAATAATTGTGTGAAAACAATCAGGTATTTGTTGAACCCTAAAATGGAGGTTGAGAGATGCTTCGGAGTTGAGTATAACGCAGATGATTTGTCAAAAGAGATATTGAAAGAAATGAAGGGAAAGGCGTCTTGATGCCTCTTGATGAATGGTTGAGTGTTGACCCTGATGCCAATTGTATTCTTCCATCTCATCTAATCGAATTGATTTTTTTTCCGTTTAGGTCTTTTAAGCATTTTCTATCGGGATTTCGGAGAGAAAAAAGTCCAAATTTCTGAAATTGTTATTCATTTCGATACTGTTGATGCTGGAAAGTAGGCCAGAGAAAGTGAGTGAACATTCGCTAGTTAGAAAAGGTACCGTGGGTTTTTCGAAATTGGAAAGGTGCTGTTCAATTCTTTCGGTGCATTCTGGTCTTAAGGATTGTCATCAAAATCTATAGACGCGTCCTTGGTGTAGAACTCGCATTCTTGGATGAGGTGATCATATATGAACTACCTAACTAACAGGTAGTCTAAACTTCAAATTATGGGAATCTTGACTAACAACGCGGCTGGATTTGCATTGCCTCCTACTTGTTGGGTTATACATACACATTATGCGGTACAGGGTAATGAAGAATACGCCTAGCATAGCATGATGACACCTTGTTAATTATGGGTTTGGCGGGATGGATAGAAGGTTTATTGTTGAAGTCCACTTTTCATACGATCTTACTGGAACTTGGTTTACTTCACTCCAATCCAGCAACTTTTTTCAACCAACTAAACACAATTTTCTGTCCTAAATGTTGTTTTTAACTTTTCATCCAAGTGGTGCCAGAAAAATATTCTTATTCACCGTCTTTCTAGCTGTATCACCCGATGGTGATGTTTAAGAGGACTAGAAAATGAAGATAAAAAGGAACAGACGTTGGAATGATGTCTTTTTCACTTTTTCTTTGTGGGAGACTGTGCTGTGGATGTACTAATTATGTATTTTGTTTTATATCATTTGTGACGCCCGAGCGTCCTTAGATAGATATAAGGAACACGCGGCGCTGGATGATTGCGGGAGGTCAAGGAGGTAGGTCCCGCACCATGAAGGGCATTTTTATTAAATTGAAGATTACAGTCCGGTGGTCCGATCTGCATCGCCGACTTAGCGGCGGCGCGTTATGATCTATCCACACAGATAAGAGTATAGATCAACACAAAGACCGGTACATACCCTCAGATTCCCACACTCATTACATAAAAGTACACAAGACAGAACACCAACGACCATTTCATGAATTACTAATTACTAATTCGCTCAGCTGGATCACACTATCGTGAGAGCGGGCTTCAGAATGGAAAGTCCAGATCTGAAGCCATCGACGGGAGTGGCGCCATCCTGATCAAGCTTTTTGGAGCAATAGTTCCTGGCCGCCCAGAGCTGATAGGGCGATGCGTCCCGAGCAATCCACTGCTCCACCGTGAACTGCCTCTGGGCGCAGGACTTGCGGGGACCTGTGGTGGTGACCTCCACGTAGTTGCAGTACCATCCGTGATGGGAACCGGTGCCGTCGGAGGTGACGTTGGCAGCGCAGACAGGGGAGTTGAGGCAAGGACCCCTGCCGCTGAAGATGTCGAGGTTGCCGCGCTCGAAGTAGTCGTAATCGCGGCCCATTAAGCCGCCCCAAGTCTCGAGGTTTCTGATGTAAATGCCATAGCCATAGGAATCGTATAACTTGAGGCCGATCTTAGAGTCAGTTCCTCCCTTGAAGATGGATCCAGTCCTGACGTAAACCGTGTAGACACACTCGGATTCGTCCTGCATTCATTCAGAGTTCCATTTCGAATTTTGGATATTGAAACACAGAAACAAGAGGAGAAAACAAGAGAAGAAGAGAGCAACTTACGGATCTGACGATGGAGGCGAGGCTGAGTGAGAGTAGAAAGACAAGAGAGGAGAGGGCTATTCTGAGAGCCATGGTTGTGTGCCGTGACTGTGGGGGGTGACTGAGAGGGCTACATTCATCTCTTTATATGAGGCGCTTCTATTAGACCAATGAATAAAATAATCCACGTGGTGAAGGGCTGATCGTTCCTCTTTTTTTTTTTTGGGGTGAAAATCGTTCCTCATTTTCTCTCTGCCTGCTTTACTGATTTATTTAACTTTTTTTCTTACCAACCTTTTTAGTAAACGACTCCACCATGTCATTTAAAACCATTTAAGCATCACTAAATTATTAGTTAGGGTGGTAAAGAACCTTAATGTTATATAGAGGAAAATACAAGTTCGAATCCTCAGAGACATTCTTGTTAGAAGAGATGATAATCCTTTATTATGTAAGTGTTGAGAGGAAAGCCCTTAATTTACTTAAATTATATAAATATATCATATACTAAGAAATAAGAGAAATACCAAAATTGTTTGAGCTTTTTAACTCAGTCGTATCCCATTCCACTTTTATCGGTTAAGCATAATATATACAGAAGCCATGTAATTTTTGGAATTACACATTTACTTTTCTTAAGCAACATTTATACCTTTCCCTTAGAAAGGTGATCCATGCAGGCAGAGGTGGACCCAGAAAATTGCAGAAGGGGGCACAATTGACGGGGATATTTGGAGGTTTGGGGGCGCTGGGGGCAGCGCCCCTGAATCTTTTTTTTTTTTTTTAAAGGAAATTTTAAATGCATTAAAAAACAGAAGAGTATAAACAAGGAAAAAAAAAATTTATGAAATCAAGTGAATACTGATGATGTAATAAGAGAGACAATTATTTTACAAACTTGTCATTTAGAAAAGCAAGAACAAGTATTGTTAGAAATAAATGCAGCTACATAAATTACAATGAAGGGTGGGTACTCAATAAGTTTAAGTACATTAAACTTATTGAGTACCTACCCTTCATTGTAATTTACAATAAAAATATAAGGCATTAAACAATCATTCAACTATTCATTCCCCATCTCATTACGAAGTGTGTGGACACTTAATTTAAGCTTAAACAATCATTCAAACATATATTAATTTATTTTTTTTAAAAAAAAATCTCAAATTCTTGGGGCACTTCCCCCAACTCATAAGGTGGGTCTGCCCAGGGAACAAAACAAGATAAGGAAGGTGCATATTCCCAACTAAAAACAAAGTTTTTGGGTCTTAGAGACTTTTTTTTTTCTTTTTTTTTTTGATATAAAAGATGGCACGAAGCCTATATTAAAAAGGAAGCATTACACAAGAGGGGAAATTAATCCCAAGCATTCTTGGTTCACCCAAGTTTTCAAATAAAAAGGACAAACATCAAGCAAAGATGATTTGGATATACCTACTTTTGCTAAAGCATCAGCAATCCTATTGCACACACGGTTTATGCACCTGACTTGTACCTGCCAACTTCTGCCTAAAAGTTCTCTTGTTTTGATCAATTGAAGACTCCCAATGGCATACTCTGGATCCATGATCAATTTCAGAACTTCCTCTGCATCAGACTCAATAATTAATTTCCTTAGCCCCATATCCCAAGCCAGTTGAAGCCCTTCAAGAAGAGCCTATTCCTCAGAAAGATTAGCCTGACAAGTTCCAATTTGTTTTGAAAAGCCCATCACCCATTTGCCATTCCAATCTCTAATCACACCTCCACACCCAGCCTTAGAGGAGTTTAGATTCATTGCTTCATCTACATTCAATTTGTTCCATCCAACAGGGGGTTTCATCCATTTTGTACCATCCGAGGCATCCTCTCTACACAAATTATTCATTGATTCTGGAACAGCAGCATATCGGGGCCAAATGAGGGAAATAACAATTTCCGGGGACCTGGGTCTAATGTAGTCGGTCTGAAAAATAGAGCAGTTCCGCCATTCCCAAAATTTCCATATTGAGACTCCAAAAAATAAGTTCCAAGTACTATTCTCATCCTTGCCCAGATTACCTTTTAAATTCAAATTCAACCAATTTAAAAGGCTAGAAGAGAAGAAGTCTGAAACATACCTGTTATGTAACACACTCAACCACATATTCTTTGCAAAGGGACAATCCCTTAGAATATGAACGATGTCTTCAAGCCCTGAGTTACAGTAAGCACAATTCGCTGATGTGGAGCTCCAAGTACTCCTCCATACATTGGTGGGGAGTTTATTTAAAGCCACTTTCCATAGGAATAGCCTAATCCTCTCGGTACCTCCCCATTTCCAGATAGTTTTAAAGATAGGCTCAACTACACAAGATTGGTTGTTCTCTAGCAAGAAGTAGGAACTCTTAACTGAAAAATTCCCATCTGCAGACATACCCCAAATCATTAAATCATTTCCAACCGAAAGTCTTGGAGGTAAAATAGCTGCCAAACGACTCAGCCCTTCTGAACTAATAACCTCAGCAAGCTTAGAATTGTCCCAAAACCCCCCTATTGCCCATTCAGCTACAACGGAACTCTCCTCCACCATAGTAAGAGGTCTCAAACAATAATCCTTCAAACAGATCCCAGCTCCCAGCCAGCAATCACTGAAAAAATTCACTGTTTGGCCATCTCTAATTTTCCATTTAGTGCCTTTTTCCAAAATATCACTTTGGGAGCAAATAAATTTCCAAAGTTTGGAATCCTCAATTTTAACGTTGAGCAGATCTTCACCATCGCGCAACATATATTTATTAAACAGGACCTCAGCCCATAGCCCTCTAGTCCCCATGACCAGCTTCCAAGCCAATTTCGCCCCACAAGCCCTATTCATAGAACCAAGACGCCTGAATCCCAACCCCCCACACTCTTTAGGCTTAGAGATTTGCTCCCACCCAATAGCATGAAAATGCCTAGAGGCCTCATCATGGCCCCATATAAAATTTCTCTGCAACCTCTCAACTTCCAAGCAAATACTTCTAGGCAATTTTGAGACTTGCATAGGGTATAAAGGAATAGAGCTAATTACAGATTTAACTAGAGTGACTCTTCCCGCCATAGACAGACATTTAGCTTTCCATATCCCCAATTTAGCTCTTACACGATCAACAACGTATTGAAAATCCTCCTTAGCCCTACCAGATCTTGATAACGGAAACCCTAGGTACTTCCCAATCTGACTGGATATAGAAATTTGAGTTATATCTTTAATTCTCAGCTTAGTACACACCGGCACTCTAGGAGAAAAAAACATAGATGATTTTGATTTGTTAATTTTTCCTCCCGAGGCTAACATAAAGTCATTTAGACATTTCATCATCTTTTCAGCCTGAGACACAGAAGCACTTCCAAACAGCAACAAGTCATCAGCAAACATCAAATGTGAAATATTAGGGCCAGAGTTAGAAACATAAATAGGCTTCCAACTCCCATCCTCAACTGCATCACAAATCACATGAGACAGCCTATCCATACATAGAACAAACAATAATGGAGAAATGGGATCTCCCTGACGTAAACCACGGCTAGGAGTGAAAAATTCTGTTTGCTCTCCATTCCATAACACATTATATGAGACAGAAGAAACACAGGAAATTATGAAAGAAACAAAATTGGCATCCAAACCCACATTGAGCAAAACTTGGTTAAGGAACCCCCAACTAATTCTATCATAAGCTTTTTCTAAGTCAATTTTCATTGCCATAAGCCCCTTCTTGCTTCTGTTCTTATTCATAATATGCAAAACTTCTTGACCTATAATAATATTATCATGAATTTGCCTTCCTTTAATAAAACTAACTTGAAAAGGAGAAATAAGATCATTCATAACCCCTCTCAATCTCATAGCTATTAGCTTAGCAATACATTTATAATGGACCGTACACAGGGAAATTGGTCTAAGATGCGATACCAACTCAATATTTTGCTGCTTAGGAATCAAAGCAATAAGAGTTTTGTTAGCTTCAGAGAGGGAGACATTACCTTGAAAGGCCTGCTTCACAAAAGTGCAAATGGAAGGACCAACCACTTTCCAATTGGATTTGAATAAAAATGGAGGGAAGCCATCATACCCAGGAGCCTTATAGCATCCCATAGAGAACATTGTCATTTGACAAGGCATACCTTTATATTCAAACAAAGTTGTTACATTGATGAGATTTGAACTCACAACTTTATAGTTATGAGTCAACATTTTTATCAATTGAATCAACTTTTGTTAATAATATATATTTTTTTTTTTATTAACTAACGTGATTTCACATGGCGCCAACCAAATGCGCCGGGCCTAATATTAATTGATTCCCAATAACAGCGAATGAAGCTTGGAATACACCAGCAAAAGGCGGTAAATGTCCAGAGTGCCCCTCTCAAAATAGTGATGACCCGCCCCGTCAACCCATACCCGTTGGAGTCGCAGTGATGGCGTATTAGAACGGGAGAAGGATAGAGAAGAAGATGAGTACGAGTATTGCTTGCTCGCTCGTTGATTTTGGGATTACCTCATTATCCTCATGTGCCTGTTACGATCAACATCTCCGTCATTGAGTCGCTGATTCCCATTTTTTAAAGTAAACTAGTACGTTTTTAATATCGTAATTTAAAAGCGTGGATCAAGTCGTAATATCCATGTAATTCAACTATAGCCAGAATATGACTTGAACAGTTGTAGTAGTCATGTTTTGATGGTTGTTAATATACTATTGCTAAACATTGCTCTCTATTTTTATACCACAGGTGAGGGTTTCGTGTTTCGGTTTATAAGAGATATCTCACAAAATGGCAAGAGAATAATAAAAATGTTTATTTTGAAAATGCTCTGACAAATAAATAATCGCTGAAGCACCATTTATTTTATTTCATTGTCCATTAATAAGAAGTCAACTACATTTAATTAGCAGATATATTTAAAAGAAATATGGTATTTTACAAACATGAGCTTGTTTTATACGCCTATATATGTATGATTTGAAGATGCTCGGTGATAGGAGACGATAAATTACTAAAATGCTGAAAATAATAGGAATGGTTTAGAAGTTGTAGGAGTGGGGATCCACAACACCACACGGGAAAACGAAAGGCGGACAGGTGTGCATCCAGGAGTGGATAGATATTAATTAGAGAAGATATATATACTGTATTGCCACATGGCTACTTTATATAAGATCTATTGCCAGTAAAATACGGAGTACTCGTTTAATAATAAAATTTATTCGACATACATAGAGACGAACACATATATGTTAGTCAACTAATACTTATTCTGACCACAGGAAGCATATTCCAGTGGTTGCAAAAAGATCCACCTAAGCAGATCTTTCGATGAACAAAAAAAAAAGGCAGCTCCACGAGGAACACGTGGGAGAGGACGAAAACGAATCATGGCTATGTGCGATGAGTGATGACCCACAGGCTCTACTCTCAAATCTCAAATCTCATCATCCGTTAGTTATCCTGCAAAATATCTGCCCCACCTTCGTTTATTTCTTTCACATTTTAGAGTTAACATTTTCACTGTTTAGTAATCCATACGATATCATGTTGTTCTAGTCCAGAACACAAATGTCTAGTCTTAGATGAGTTAGTAAGTTAATATAGGATCTTTAGTCTTCTCTTGGATATCTATGGATGAGATACCCAGATAGATAGGAGATCACAGAGCTTGAACACAGAGGTTTTCACCCAAAGGCGTGGGGTGTGTGCTCTGTGTATGCAATATGGTAAATAGGTTCGGAGAGAAATGTGTGTATCGTGCACCTGTTAAATCCTTCCTATTTATAGATGGAAGAACCTGGCAGTTGGTTGGTGGCGTGTCCGCCCTTCCACTCGGCATGTTCCCATTTCCGTTATCCATGATGATTAAGATTATGAGATCGTGAGATCATGGGTCTTGTCCCACCAAGTGCATGTTAATGGGATCATGGGTCTCGTCCGACTAAATACACATCAATGGGCCTCATCTTCCGAGACCCATTTATCTCGGTCCACAACACATGTATTACCTCTGGTCCTAATTATAAGACATAGTTGATTTTTTTCAGAAAGATTAAGGAAGCTAAATAAGTTACTTAATCATTTCATATGTTATGTATTCTTGGATTATATATTAGTTTATTAGTCAAATTAAACTAATTAGTTTGAAGAAAAAAATAAAAATAAAAATACTCTAAAGTAATTTAATTAGCTTCCTTAATCTCTCCAAAAAAATCAACTATGTCTTATAATTAGGACCGGATGGAGTATTTATTTCAACTTTTTGAACAAAAACAATATGACATTGCTTTATATATATTGTCATAACCACCGACAAAGAATATTTTGTTTTTAAGATGTCACAGAGTTTAATTATTCAGCTTTATTACCACCCCATTTTATTTATAAGTCTTTTTCTGACTAAAAAATTTAGTCCTATTTATAAATTCACTTTCATGTAATAAATGAGACTGTGATAATTTTATCCATATTAATTGTACTCATGAAGATTAAGAGAGAAGAAACAGTTGAAAAATACTCAATTATAAATGAAAGTAAAGTTAGAAATTTACTCCATAATCATTGAGTTAACTACCTCTCTTTGATATGTGAGATTTGGTCAAAATAGAGACTCAAAGTGGTGTGAGAACTCAAATGATATTTTTATCTTTTCTCTCCGTGCAATTGCGATCCATTTCAGATGTTTTATGGAACGCGGTTGAGGTCATTGAACTAATTTTAATATCTTTGAATGACATAAAAATTGGACCCCTAGTTTTATTCTTGATATTTTTTTTTTCGCTCAAGAATTTTATTCTTGATATTTAAGATAAGAAGTAAGTATGTTTGTGTGTGTGTGTTACACATGGGTGATAATTTGGGCCTTGGCCCTTGGAGAAGCAAACTAACGTTCGAGTTAAGAATTTATTAAGCTGTTGAGGTGAGTAGACATGGTTTTGACGTGGATGGGGCTTGTATTCTGGAGTATGGAATTAAAGGACCATAGAGGTTTAGTTAAAGGGTTAAATCTCGATTATCTGGAAGGGTAAATACCTAACCATGGCAGGTCGAGCGGTGCTTATTAAGGCGGTCATCTCAACTTTACCCTCATATCAAATGCAATCCTCTCTTTTGCCAAAGGGGGTGATTCAAGAAATAGAGAGAGTAAGTAGAAGTTTCTTATGGTGTCAGGATGAAAATGCACTTGACAGCATGGCAAAAAATCTTGAGACGCAAAAAAGTAGGTGGTTGGGAATGAAAAATTTAGAACTTCAGAATAAGGCTTTTATTATAAAATTGTATTGGGGATTAATAACTAAACCAAATGCCTTATGGGTCCAGTGCTTAAGAGCAAGATATGAATGTGGTGATGACTGCGTACCAAGAGTAGAGAAAAAGAAGTATAATTCTCTTACATGGAAAGCTATCATTGAAGTATGGGAGAGGTTTTTACAAGGTGTTGGTAAAAAAATAAATGACGGAAGAGCAACTAGATTTTGGTGGGACTTATGGGCACCTCTTGATCGACCTTTGATTGAGTATGTAGTTTCAAATTTTGAGAAAATTAACCCGGATGAAATGGTTGCTAGTTTTACTACTCAGAGTAGCGCTTGGGATGTTCAAAGGTGGAAGGAGCATTTACTGGAATGGGTTATGAGAAAGATGGCTAGGATGAAGCCCCCTGTGGGATCCCAACCAGATACAGTCGTTTGGCGTAATTCATCTGACGGAACCTTTACAGTAAAATTAGCATATAAATTCTTATCTGTACCAGAGGTCAATGAGTCACTCTTGGGATTGTGGAGTTTTTGGCGCTGGCATGTACCTGAAAAGATTAAAAAAATTCTTTAGCAAGTAACCCATGAGAGATTAATGACAAATTCTATGAGAGAGAAAATTGGCATTTCAAATACAAGGGATTGTTCCTTGGGTTGTTAATGTGAGGAAACAATATTAAATATTTTGAGAGATTGTGTGAGAGCAAAAAATGTGTGGAGAGAATTTGTTAATCCTAATAAATATACTATCTTTTTCTCACATAGTTTGCAGGATTGGCTTTGATGGAATGCAACAGGAAATCCAGCCAAGGCTTGTTTCAAAAAGTGGAAATGGACCAGAATCTTTGCACATGTATGCTGGCTATTATGGAAGGCAAGATGTATTCAATTGTTTGAAGGCAAAACAGCTACTCCAAAGGAGGTGTTCTATTAGTGTCAACACCATCTAATGGAAGGTGTTGTGGAAGGAAGACTGAAACACCAACTACTCGCGAAGACATCACAACTAGGGGTGGAATCAGGCCAGGCCAGGCCTATTTGGCAACAAAGTGGCCTAAGCCTGGCCTGTGGCCTGTTACAGGCCAATTATTAGGCCTGAGCCTGGCTTGTATAAAAGCCTGACATGGCCTGTGGCCTGTTAAGGCATGTTTTTCTAAATGTAAGCAATCTTACAGCTGGCCGAGACTGTTCAAATCTAAACGAGGAGCAAGCTCTTCAACAATGTCATGGTTACAAAAGTAAAATCAGATATGGCTATGACTTCATTTGTGAGGCGGAAAGCAATTGATGAAGCATTACATAAATAAAAGAAATTAAACCAAATTTGGGGATGCAGACATGCAGTGATAGAGATGAGCATAAAAGAAATAAAACGATGGTATAGATGCACAAGTCGTCAACCTTGTTGTTGTAATTACAATCTATGATCCAAACTGAAGAGTTATCTTCTAATTTCTAAGAATAATGAGAATTAATTGTGCCTACCATAGAAGACAGACCAACCAAATCTATACCTTTAGAACATCCGAGCGATACAACAAACAAACTACCTGACACACAAGTGACACCACTTCTCCCAGATACCCCCTTGTCCATGGACAACAATAGCGTCCAAATCCATTATTGTGTACAGTTTCTAGTTCTAAAGTCATGTTCTTCAACAGGAAGATTAAGAAGAAGCAAATCACAAGTGCCTGAAAAATTCATTCATATTCACTTCATAGTTATAATATATTTTTTTTAAAAAAAAAAAAAGAAAAAAAAAAACCTCACCTGATGGTCCTCATCACTCAAATTGCTTACGCTAACACAATAAAAAAAACAAAGGTCTACAAGTAAGCAATTCTCATCCAAGATATGAAGATAACATGAACGTTACATGTCCTTCAAACTCGCTTCAACCATTCGTCCATTGTCATTATCATCTCGCATCATTAGACACGATTCAATTCCCTTAACAAATTTCAACCGTCTATTGTTTGAGTTTGTCAAGCGCCTCCAATACATGGGCATCCTTGGACACCTTTTATTTCCCCTTCTTACTCCTCAAATCAGGTAACCCCATGCCCAGTCCTTGAACTCCGGAAGGCAGAGGAGGAGGATAATCCTCGTTATTCTCAGTTCCCACCCCAAAACTATAAGCAAAAGAAAGTGAAGATTAGGAAATAAAAGTGCGAATAGCACATCATCAACATAAAGGAAAAGAAAAAAGGAGAAAATAGATTATACCCTTGAATGGTAGAACTAACATTCAAGTTCTGGAAATCATCCAAAGCACTTTAAAAAAGAAATTGAGAAACAAATTGTAAAGCTGAAAGCAATCAGATTTGAGGGCAGGCAGAACTGACGAATAGATTGTAAAGCCGAAGACTAAACTGGCAGAAGCGACGAACAAATCGGCTTGCTCATCAATCAGATCCCGGACTTGGCTTTCTCAATCAGATCCCAGACTCGACTTGCATGAATCGTAATCGAGATTTGAGGGCAGGCACCGATGAGCTGAGATGGAGAACCAGAGACAAGAGGCGAGCAAGGGAGCGGTCGAAAGATTGAATGAACTTTAGGGTTTTTTTCACACAAGCAGCCAGCAGGTATACGTGTCACATGAGTAAACATAGACATTACAATTTTATCCTTCATCTACCAGGCCGCCTGACAGGCCTAAAAGGCTTATTATCGAGCCTAGGCCTGACCTGTTATTCAAAACAGGCCTTGAAAGAGGCCTTGGCCTGGCCTTTTAGCCTGACAGGCCAGACCACAGGCCCCTGGCCTTTTTCCACCCCTAATCACAACCAGATACCCAATGGAGGAAGCCAACACCAGGATATGTGCGTATCGATGTGGATGCGTCAGTAAGAGACCATAACCAGGCAGCAGTTGGCGGATTGATTAGAGATGACATGGGAAGTTGGGTAACAGACTTTATGAAGAATATTGGGACTTTTCCGATGACAATAGCAGAGGTTTTGGCCATTAAAATAGGGCTTGAGGTATGTCAGATTTACAAGTTTAAAAAAGTACAGGTTTTTTCTGATTCATTGGAGGCATTGAATATTTTGTTGAGTGATAGTACATTAGATCATCCGTTCAAAGCTGAAATTGAGGCCACACGTCAGCTTATGTACGGCGAATGGGACGTTGTTTTGTTCCACTGAAGTAGGGAGTCTATTGAATGCGCTGATATTTGAGCTAAAGAGGCACATGCAGTTGATATGCAGTTAAGGGTAATTCCACAAGTGCACCCAAGATGTAGAACTCGGTTCATACTTGAGAACATGAATGTTGAGGATAAGATTAGTTTTGTATCCTAGGTGATGCATATTTTGTCTTTCAAGCTTAGGCTTGCCAAATGAATAATAAAAAAAAAGGACCATAGAGGTTGTAGCCCATGAAAATAAATTGGGCCGAGTCTCTTTTATAATGGGCCGTAAGTCTTTCCACCCCAAGATCATTGTATGGGCTCCAATTGCAGCCCAATTTTGTGACCCTATCTCACACCACACCACCATATTGACACCCCTTCGACTCATTTAGATATGGTCTCACCATGAATTCCGAAAGCCTAAGGACAAAAAGCAGTTTGATTTTTAGCTGTAAAATAATCGAAAACTAAAGTCAGTTAAATAAATTCTTTTTTGTTTATTTGATTATATTGAATACGTTCTATGCTCTCTCCCTATATGTTCTCTGTCTCCGTCTCAAACTCGACTCCAACAAGATGGTCCGGTCTACCTGTGTGTGGGTTACTCGGGGCAAGTTGATATAGGCATATATTTCTGAACCTAACCTCCGTATTAACTCTATAATCATTGAGTTATATTAAGTATTAACGTGTTATAGTGATTGAAATGAGTACCAATTTATGTCATTGTCAATTGTGCTGGAACGGTTCTCGCATAAACGATGGAAATCTTTTCTTTATGTTTTTTCCCCCTTCGGGAGAGGGTAGTGACTAGTGAGAGTATTAAAATTGATTATAACAAAATATAAAAATGATAAATTGATATCATGAGATAACATCCACGTAGCATGATCGTAACACAACATAAAATATGACAAGGCAGGTAATTAATGGCTTCACAACGTATAAGCTTAGAGGATATTCCTTCTTCAACGGCAAATTAACTAACTGTGTCCGTGACTCACAGAAAACTAGCTAGCACACGTGTTCAACTCTCTTCCAATTTATTTAACTCTCCTTACGTTCCATCTCTCTCTATAACTCCCTAGATGCTTCCTTCGATCCACTGTTGATTAATTAAATCCCAAATCCAAGTAATCAATTTTGTAACTTCATATTCTGGTGCCAATAACTTAACGTGTTTACATTCTGTTCGTTAAGAAGGTTGTAGACGATCTCTCTTTATGTATAATATTACAGTATTCTATCCAATTACAATAGGACGTATATATAATAAACAAGACAGTCACCTTTTTCTCATACATCCAAGCAAACATTGTGGACATATAATGAGTGAGTGAATTAATATTTTGCTAGCTACTTAAACTCCCCATTTTGATTATTCCTCCCCACATAAAATAAATACATGCCCGTCTGTCTCACAATTTATATATTCGTCCAAATCAATAAGCTTAGGGTGCCCCATCGCTGTCACGATAATTGACTGAAGTTGACTCAAAATAATTTTAATAACCACTACAAAAAAAACTGTTTTTTGCGGCGGAAAAATTCCCTCGCAAAACAGACATTTTCCGTCGCAAAACTGATTTGCGGCGGAATTTGCGCGAAACGAAATGATCTGCCGCAAAAAACGCCCCGCAAAACAATATTCCATCGCAAAAATGCTTTTTTCCCTCGCAAATTCAGAAATTTGCGAGGAAACACTTTTCTCTCGCAATCCTAGAATTTGCGAGGGAAACGGTTTCCCTCGCAAAATCCTCATTTTTGCGAGGGAAAACTTTCCTCGCAAAATTCTCATTTTGGTGAGGAAAAATTTCCTCGCAAAATTGAGGAGTTTGCGGGGAAATACTTTTCCTCGCAAATTCCAATTAATTTTAAAAAAAATAAAAAAAATCATAAAAAATAAAATAATTACATAAAAAAATATTAAAAATTAGAAAATAAAAAGACTTATATATCATAAAAATAATATGATTTTACATAGCAAAAACAAAATATTACAAATTATAAAGTTTTGACCAAAATAAACTAAAAAAAAATCTAAACAAAATATTAGAAAATTGTGACAAAATTGTTTGCTTTTTCTTTCTTGCATTGGTCATACTACAACATAAAGAGGTTATTTCACATGTATCCAAAGAAGACAAAGAATGTCAAACAGAGCACACACATCTGGCGTAATAATTGACAACGTTTGGTAGCATTTATGGGAAAAAGTAAAACATGAGGAAACAATAAGATGAACCAGCAGAGTTCCTGTTAAAATCCATAGCTTGAGAAAATAATGTCTCCAAACAGATGTGTATGATTGAAGTAAGAAAGCAAAAACCTTAAACAAATGATCGTATTGAAAACAAACTTATGAACTAACCCTTCTACCAACAACTTGAACTTCTCCATCTTTGTCACTTTATCTTCTTCTTTACTGATAACAACACGTTCAGCAGTCTTAATTCCCTGCAATTCAGAGACAAAGCTTCATTATATTTTTCTCATCTTAAGATAAATTTAACAAATAAAGGAAAGACTGGAAAACACTGTAATGTCTTCATCAAGTATCAAAACCATTGATAAAATCATAAAAACTTGCCTTTACTACAACTGATGGAAGCAAATTTTTTAGATAGTTAAGTTGGAAATTGATTTTACTTCTATCTCGCATCTTGGGGTACAATTGCAAGCTTTTTGACATCCAAAACGTTAATGTGCTGCAAAAAAATAAAAGCTATAAATATAGGAAGCATTGAAGGGTAAGAAAATCATAATCACTAGGGAGATCAATTACCTCTGGCTTCAATTTTTAATTTTGGAGCATGCAAAATGGATTCCCTTACAATATTAGCATCTATATTCAATTGTGCACCTCAGATTATTTCCATGTCCAGTGTGATAACAATCGATGCTGATCTTGATGTCATCACAATTTTTATGACGAACCTAAGGACCAATACCGAAATTCCTTGAGACGCCAAAGAGAACAGTGTAATAGCTGTCCAAAATGATCAAAGGGCATTATAATCATCCTTAATTGTATCATAGCAAATATCTCACGCAGAACAGTTTATAATAGTGACACCATACCTCTCCTCTGTCAAGCCAAAGTAGTTGAAAAGTACACCGCTTTCAGCATCAACATTAGACCATGGATTTTTAACCTGCACCATTGAAAACCATGAAATCAACAATCAGGAGAACATCCTATGCCTGGTAGCCAGGAACTAGTCAGTAGAGTTTTGATATCTAATGACACAACAAAGAACAGAAAATGAAAGCAACATGTGCAACAAAATTGAAGTCTTTTTTAAGGGTGAAAAGAACCACAAGGACGTGATCGACTGAGATTACACGGGACGATTTAATCAAGAATGGACATGTACCAACACAATTAGGGACATAGGATAACAATTCTTTTGATGAAATGGTTTCTTTATTTTTTATAAGTAATGCTTTCTTTATTTTGGCCCTAAAAACAATGTACAAGGAAAATTTACTATGATTTTGAGGGGACTGTACCAACAATTATAAGAAACTCAATAAACACCTAAACTCCCATGATACAATATGCAATGAAAGCCAAGGTTAAATTAGGAATCCTTTCTTCTTGATATATCATAAACTTACAATTCAAACATGCTCAAGCTTTCCAAGTTCCTCAAGAATTCTGCCAACTAGTTTGTTGCCATTCAATTGCCTTGTAAAAACAAAGTCTCATCAATAATAATCCAATAAGAGAACAAAGACAAAGGGAATTGAAAAATTGGAAAAAAACTCACAGGTAGCCGTAGCTCAGCTTGGACATGTTGCCAAGTTCAGGAGGTATTGGACCAGTGAGCTTGTTCCCACGGAGATACCTGCAGAAAGTAAAATCTTCAGCACAAAGCAATCACTAACAGGAGGTTTCATTATGGTGTGAAATCATACTTACAGCTTGCCTGTGAAAGATAAATTGCCAAGTACATGAGGGATAGGCCCCACCAATTTATTCTCACTCAAGTCCCTAAAAGGTTTCCAATACAGTTATGCATTTTCCTATGGTCAACCTATATCATTATCCAGAAATGCAGTCTCACCCAGAAAAAAGTGTATACATTATCTATATATTGATCAATACACTTACAAAATAGCAAGGGCCTGCATGAAGCACATGCAACACAATTGGAGGATTTATAAAAGAAAAGATAACATTGAATAACAAGGATTTATAAAAGAAAAGATACTCACAAAGTAGCCACGTCCAGAAACCCAATATTATAACATAACATGGATTAGTAAAACATACACTCTGCATATCAGGTTCACAGTAAATTTCATACACTCGGGCTGTACTTTGAACATAAACTTGTAAGACCTCATGCTTTTGTGCAAAACTAACTGAGAACAAGCGGTCTTCCCTTCAAAGTGGCCGTAAGAAATATTTTTTCCTTAAAGAAACAAGCAAGTAATATTCAACACTAGATATGGAAGCAAAAGGATCAGCTCGGTGGGCTCGGCTAACTTAGTCACAACAATGATACACAACGTTTCGATTGAAGGATCTATGCTAGAAGAAAGAATGAGGAAGGAGAGAAAATGAAAGAGAACTTCCACTCACAAGGCACCAAAGTTAGAAAAGACTAGAACTACACAAGAGTTTTGCCATGTCTAAAACCCAATCCATTTAATCAAGTGCTAATCTAATAATTACTTTTGACCATTCATTCCAACATGCATGCGCTTCATAAGAATAAGCATGGCTGAGTTGCGTAACTTGGACGATCACTAAAAGAAAATGTATCTAGTTCTAGCTTCCAAAGAACAACCATAAAGAAAAACGCATCTGTAAATGCATATTCATCCAACAAAAGTTTCAATTAAAGAAAGATGATACAAATCAGATAAATGACCCCGTATACAAACACATCGAACGTAGAATTCAAACGGAACTTCACCAACTTGAATTCGCAAAGCATACGCAAATTTCACCAACAAAAAATATATATAATAAAAATGAAACGAAATTCAGCATCACACACGCATGTAATTTCCCACGATATTCATCCGACCTCAGGAAATTGATACTGTAGAATTTACAGCACAAATTGAAAAAAAAGGCGAATCAAACTCTAATTGGCAACATTGCCTCTAAATCATCCAAGAGATTGTAATCACTTGTTAATTTAACCCTTTTGGTCTCAACTAGGGTAGCCACAAGCTGGAAGAAAAATTATTTGCACTTACCTGGAAAACTGGCGACGGCGGAGGCAAAGACCGAAAGGGGCAGCGGCGGAGACCGGCTCGGCGGCGGGGAACGGACGGAGCGACCACGGCGACAGCGAGCGCAGAGGGAGGAGAGGAAGAGAAGGTGCGTGTAAAATGAAAGAGGAAGTGGGGATTATAAATGATTTTGCAAGTAACATGGTTTCCCCGCAAAATTACTTAATTTTGCGATGGAAAATGGGTTTCCCTCGCAAAATTAAGTCAATTTGCGAGGGAAAACGGGTTTCCCTCGCAAATTCAGATATTTTGCGAAGGAACCCTATTACCCTCGCAAAACTAAGGATATTTTACCATCATTTTGCGAGGGAAACAAATTTTTCTCGCAAAAATCGCTTTTTTGCGAGGGAAACGTATTTCCCTCGCAAAAATCGCCATTTTTGCGAGGGAAATTTTTTTCCCTCGCAAATTGGCCAAAATTTGCGACGGAATTTTCTTCCATCGCAAATTCCGTCGCAAATATGACATTTTCTAGTAGTGAATTTGGGCCCAAAGCATGCCCATAGGCTCTGAACACATTCTGAAGTGGCAAACTTTGTCCTTTCTCCACAATCATCCAAAGCTAGATCTACTAATTAATCCCTTTATTGGTTTAATAAAACTTATCTGTAATTGACCCCTCCATCCAAAGACGCCACTGACCCCAGATCTGTTCTTATTTTCTTTTCCCAACTTTTGTTTAGCACGGGCACTTCATAATCTTTACAAACTAAATGTGAATGCGAATAGGACTATATATATATAATAATATGACAGAAGGCTAGTGTTACTTTTTCAGAGCTTATTCTTAATCATAAAACGCACTTGTGAACCACCACAGTTTCTTCGCAACTGAAAGCGTTCAATGAACTTGGCCGTAAATTTGAAATATTGATCGAGGCCACCACCTGTGTCAAATAAGTGGTAAATAATATTGAAACTCTTTTTACACCGTACCGAAAGTTCATTATATCGTGGCTTGAAAATAATGAAAGTTCAGTATCCAAATGCAACTTTCAAAATTAACCACGTCCCATTATATCAAGCTAAGAGAATAGTAAAATAATACAAATAAGCCTCCTCAGCACAATACAAGGAACCCACTCCAAGATCAGTGTAAGATTATGGTTTATGAGATTGTAGAATTAAATTAGAACATTGGTAAAATATGGCCCCTTATGTTAGAAGGTCAATGCATATCGATATTACTTGGGATGAACATTTACGTATATACATACAAATCTAAGATGGCCAATCCAGAAATCTCGCTCCAATTCAATAACCAGCTTTTTCACGTTACATCAATTATTGAAAAAAAAATGCTAACATCTCCCTTGTTTTTCAAACGTATATATGTCTGCGAACATTAATGCTGCTCTGATGAAGCGTTATTGGCTATTAACTTAGGTTTCTGGGGAATGAAAGTATATCATCACAAGACATATAGCATAATCCTATGAAGTGGGTAACAAGAATATAATATGTGTTTGGTGATGTGATAATAAAGCGGCTCTTCTACACATAACTTTCAATCTATGTTTTATGAAGAAGTACGAAACACATTGACATTGATGATAATTTTGTTTGGGATAAGATCAAAGAAAATTTCTACTTTACATGTGAGGTCTAAAGATCAATTGATGAGTGATGTACTTACTAAAATTTGAATAGGGCTCAGGTTGACTATATTTATAACAAGTTAAACATAATTAACATATATGTTCCAACTTAAGGGAGAGTGTAAAAATATGATGAGATTTGATATGATATAATATGATTGATGTAAATAGAGCTAATTAATTTAGGATATAGAATTATCACATTCAATGCTCCTTAACACTCCTCTTGTCTTGTATATATACTGTTCCAATTGCTCTTTGTAATACAAGTTATATTCAGATTCTCTTGCTCTCTAAGTTCACAAAATGAAAATGTGTAGAAGTCTAAAATAGAAAGTGAATGCACATGCTTAAGATGGGTTCATTGTGTATGCATCAAACCAAAATATGGTTAAAATAATAATAATAATAATAATTAATTGCAGTATACCAACTTGTATGCATCTAGAAGGAATATATACAAAAAATAAAGTAACTAATGGACCAGAGGGTGAAGGAGTGTAGGGGATCGGAGGCAATCAAGTTTAAAGGTAAGCCTTTTTTTATTGGGGAAATTAAAAATGCAATATGCTTTGGGGTTAGGTGTGAGAAATTAAAGGAAGGAAAAGAATGTTGGAATTAAAGTAGGAAAGCTTTAAGTGAGTGGGTATTATTTTGAAGTTATGGAGGATTCAAACTTTTAAACAGAGGTCAGGTAGCTATCCACTTTAATTTGTTCATGCCAAAGGCCAAAGGGCCTTACCCTTCCCACTGCCCTTAACTTTTCTGTAATATCATATCTCAACCAGAGCTCTACCAAAGCTACGTACTCATAAACACATGCTTGGTTGCCAATAGTAACTACTCTTTCCTTTTTCCCTCTTCTATGTCCTTACCACAAACACATATTATTGTTCTCTCTTCTCTCTTCTTTTTTCTCCCCTCCTTTTCTTCATATTTCTTTTCAAGCCTCGATCTCTCTATATATGTCCCACTGTCTCGACCTCTTTTCGGAGTTCATTCATGTCCCCTTTCCCATTTCGGCTCTTTCCTACAGTTTTCCCTTTTCATTTATTGTCCGTTTCGTTTCTTTATTGGTTAATATAATTATTGGCACATTACCTAATTGCTTAATTATTGATGCATGCTTTTTTTGCAGTCTCGGAACTCCAAAACTTCTCCATCACCGAAAGACACATGTCTTGTTGGATGCCTTATTCTTCAGTCCCCCTTTATACCACTTATATCACAATCACTCCACAATACTTTGTTGGAAAAAAGAAAAGAAAAGAAGCGTTTTCTTTCCGGGCATATTATTACTTTCTCATTAAACAAAGCAGCACACTCACGGATTATTATTTCATTTGAAAAACTACCATACATGAATTATTTTTTCTTTTTGTTACTCAAACAAAGTATAAACGCATACATATAATTATCGTTGGCATTCTTAGAGCTCGAACATTAGACAATTGATTAAGTTAGAACAATTTGTCACTAGTTGATCTAAGAGTTTTATGGTACACACATATCCAACAACATATTTTTGAGAGAGAAAAAAAGGAGACTACTCTCTCTGGTCCTAATTATAGGATCAAGTTTATAGTGTAAATTGCACTACAAACTTGATCCTATAATTAGTAATGAATGTAGTATCTTGCTAGATCCTCATATATATGTGTATTTGAGAGGTGGGTCAGATTTTAAAAATTCAATAGCATGTTAATTACCAAAGGCTAAATATGAAATGAAGGGTGATAAATACATGTGTTTTCCGGATTTTAAAAATTCAATTATTGCATGTTTCTGAGGCTAAGATTAGTGAAGTTAATAGTGAAGACACATGCATTGGGGTTGTGTTTGATGTTGGGTATTAGGTGTTTTCGTGAACTGGAGAAAATAGTGGGAAGAATAATGTGTGTTGGTGGGTAATACAGTGGCCAGTGGGGGTTATATATATATATATATATATATAATAAGGTGATACGAAGAAGAGTGAAGGAGTACTAGTATATATAAAAAGTGAGTGGGCCCTGGGGAGAGGACCAATGGCAAAGCAACACACACTCAATCATGCAGTGATCCGGCAAAGGATACGTACGAATGAGAGAGCAGAGAGGTTTCAGAGAACACATAATTTATATAAATAAATGAATATAATATAAGGATTCACAAAAAAAGAGGCACAGAGTACTTTGCTCCCTGGGCAAGGCATCTGTACCCCCATGTGACCACCACTTCGCCCTTTCTTTATTTCACAATTGAATTTCTAGCATAAACTCACTCACTCACTCACTCTTTCTTAACTCACCAATTATTAATTTTACACGCAATGTGTGGGTCTATTAGTATTTTCCACACAGATCTCCTCCCTGGGCTCGACCCTCTATGCTGGGACCGATCCCCTCTCTCTCCAACACGTGTCCCCTCTCAGGACCATTCCCCTCCCCCACGCCCTACAGCTTCTGACACCTCCGTCCATAGCTCGATCCCTTCCCTCCTTTGTGCAAATTTCCGTCCTAATTTGTTTGGTTTCTCACTTCACTTCTTGCCTTGCATCTGATGCTTATTTCTATATTCTCTTCAAGTCAAGTAACAGCCCCATGGATGTTACAGATTAGGTGAGTGTGTGCCTGAGAGAGAAGTAATGGTGGGGGTGTTGTACGAAATCCCACATTGATTGGGGAGTAGAACCAAAAATGCCACGTAGCAGCATGCATCCGAGTATGTCTCCCTCCTAATACCTCTCTCCATGCTTCACATCAAACCCCTACTTTTAAGTGGATTCCAACTCCTCTTTCAACCCATTCAGATTCTCTCTCTCTTCTGTTTCACTTTCACTTACCTAACCTTTCTTTCACCTTTAACCCCTTAATTCCCTCCCTACCTGACAGACTCTAACCATCACCTCTTCAATTCCCCTCCTTTTTATTTATTATCAGATTCCCTCCCATTTCTTCCCTCCTAAGCATCTCATCGATCTCTCTGTTTCTCTGCATTCCCCATTCACTAAAAGCATCTCATGCTGATCCATTTCCTCATTTTCTTCATCTTTCATATCTATGTATATATTATCAATAATCACGTACAGCTCAGGGACACGTGGAAGCTTTTCCTCCTTCAGAAACCCCTCGTCGTGTCAATAATGTGCACTGTTTCGTGCTTCCAGAACATGGCCACTCACAGGCACGACTTTCTTTCAGCATGTGTCTTAAATGGGACATGCATTTTTCCTTTCTTAATTTATGTCCAACCTACCTGCAATGTGATTACACTGCCTGCCTGTCCAACTTAAATAATCAGCACATCTCTATATTCTTCTTCGGGAATGATTATTTTAATAACAGACAAAACCAGTTTACTTGTTGACCGCTACTGATTTCAAAAGAAAACATCAACACTTGAAAGGCTCTGACAAAACAATTATTACTTTAATATTCTTCCTCCCTGGGCACCAATAATTCATCCACCTAGAACCCAACATCTTCTATTATATGTGCATGTATATATATACTGATAACAAGAGAGAGAGAGAGAGAGGCCCATATAATTAGTATAGGTTAAAGTGCGGGGTTCGGAAATCCAATATATCGTGCCAATGATCACTTCAAGAAAATGAATGATAGAGGGGAAGCCATAAATGGCAGTGCGTGAAGGCAAAGGCGAATGAACAATAATACGTGCGTTGAATAATGAGGCATATAGTACAACATTGTTAGAGCACCAAAGGCAAATTAAAAGTCTTGCTCACAAGTCACAACTCCCACTTTTGAGTCATCTACAGAAACAAGATAGAAAACCTACAAGACAGTTAGTTGATGAGGGGGGCCCTCGCATTACCTGAATCTCCAAAAATCCAAAAATTAATGATTATCTTATTTCCTCCTATATTAAGGATATCTTACTAAGCTGGGCAAAGTCATTATATCCCGCCGCTGTATTTCATAACTTTTGGTTAATGCACGTGTCGTCACTTAAAATGTGGTCCTAAGCAGAGAGAACCTTCACTTGATTGTAGATTTACAGGATTTATACTTAAAATGGTTCTATGCATTGTGCATTGTAGCCAATAATGAAGCAAGACGTGGTTCCGGCACAGCTGCAAACAAGCTTGTTGCATGTATATATATTCAGTTCATTATATATGTTAAAATATATACGGAATCCATAACCACACAATGAATCGATCTGTCACCAAAATATTCTATTTTCCTGCGTCAGTGTGTACGTGACTCGATATTGGGTTCTCTTTGGCATAGATCGAATAGAATAATAATGTCAATTAATTAACACTCGTCGTCCATCCCCATCAAGGCACCTAAGAACTTTGAGAAAAAGGAACCAATAATTGACAACTAAATTAGTTTAGACCTCTACAGGTCCAAAGAACAGCGTAGGCTGAATAATTGGCACAGCTATAGATAATTGAAATAAACATGTCTAATTAAGTTGCTCCTTATACTAAAATATTCTGGGGCCAACGATGTCCACCGGTAAATTATTTAATTTGAACTCGTAAATTCAACATTGGGTCTACGAAGATCGATGTTTTCAATTCTATATAATAAAATAAACGAATTGGTACTGGGTTTTGGGGCTCGAAAAAAGGATTATTATTATTAAGAATATATGTGATATTGGAATTTTTTTGGGGTCAAAATATATGATATTGGAATTAGATATATATAGGAGAGGGAAAAACACAAGTAGTTGGAATAATGCATTTACATGCGCCTGAGAAACTACAGAAATTTGCTCTGTAGTGATTGGTTGATATATATAAAATAATATAATAGTGAAAAAATAAAATAATGAAATTGAATGCTTTTATTCACTAAAAGGAGCCAGCAAATACATTATAAATTAAATAATAAAGGGTTAAGGGTGTAAAAATACACATGTGATTTTCCCAAAAGTACACTCAACACCAAGTGTTTTTGTGTGTGCAAAAATAACTATGTGATTACAAAAATAGCTATTGACCTTTAGTTTGATTTTTTTTTTTTTTTTGTATTTTTTAACGTTGACATGGATGATGACTCAGTTAAATTTCATCACAGCTGGCAATGAAGAACTGGAGAAAATTAGAGAAAAAGGCCAAATAGTTTTGAAAATTACATAAAGGCGGTAACTGCGGTGAGGAGGCAGAGATGGGCAACCTGATGGGTAAAATTGAGATTGAGAGAGAAGGGGAAATAGAGAGAGAATGATTGAACTTAATTAATTTCTAAAATATCTATGCTATTTTCTATAATTTTCTTCGAGTTCTTTCTTGTCGGATGGGATGAAATTTAACCGAGTCATCATCTATGTCGGCCTTTACAAATACAAAAAGTCAAACTAATGATCAATGTGTATTTTTTATCTACTTTTGTAATCACATAGTCACTTTTATACCCCAAAAAAACACTTGGTGTTAGGTGCACTTTTAGGAAAACCACATGTCTATTTTTGCACCTTAACCCAATAATAATAATAAGAAAAAGTTGACTTTTTTAGAGATCGAGGAAAATAATTAAATAATTTATACTACCTCCGGTCCTAATTATATGAACACTTTTGTAGTGCAAATTGCACTACAAAAGTGTTCTTATAATTAGGACAGGAGGGAGTAGTATTTATATTTCTCATTTTTTGTCTAAATTATTTTTCCTAACTTATAAACTAATATTTAATCTAAAGATACATAACATATAATATAATGAAGTAATAACTTATATTTATGACCGAGGTAGTAATAACCTACAACTAAAATAAATAAGATACAACTAACATTAATCAATGGCGTTCTTGAAAGTGGGAAGAGAAAATCAAGTTTAAATAAATTGGTGAAATTTTAAAATTCAAATTAGAAATATTTTAGATAACTGATTAGAATGAGCACCAAAACAACCAAATGAGAATTTTTTCAACACTGGTTACATCAATGTAGTGGTGTACTTGGGAAATAAGAACGACATTTTTGTCATTCCTTTTCCTTACATTTTTGTGTTTTCCTTCTGAAACTGAACAAAAACGACAAAAGGCCCTATACTATATATATCCCGGCCACCCCGAACTTAATATAATTGGCAGGGGTATGGATGTACATATATATGTCATCTAAGAGTAGACATTAATGTACACTTATTTGGAGCATGTACGCTGAGATGCTTGTTTCCACTCCACCAAACGCTGAAGAAAGTCCTTCACCTGCATGCATATATATTAACCATTAATAAACTAAACAAGGGAACTATATATATTTTAAGCATCCCTAGGAGCATTAAAAAAAAGAAGTAACAAATTATCATTGGTACACTTGTACTTGCCTCCTCCGGTTCCTGCAAAGAGTAAGATGCACATGTGTCCCTTGGAAACTTTGACACAAGAATGCCCAAACCTTGTCCTCGGTCTCTCAATTTCTGTTCATATATCATTAAACGATTTACTGAATTTAGCATGAAAATTATCCCATGTTCAGCATTCTGTTTGTGGAGCTATGGAAAAAAAAAAAAACATATCAACATTTATTAGACAATACCTTAAAGGCATCTTCGTCGGTTCGATCATCACCAATGTAGACAGGGAAGACATCAGGGCAATTGGCAAATCCTGTTGAAAACAATTATTCAGATTGCTTGCAAATTATTTGATAAGGGCTCATTGTTGCAATCAAATCCAAACCTGAACTCACCAAGTGACTCTAGTAGAAATTCTAGGGCTTTCCCTTTGTCCCATTTAATAGTGGGACGAATCTCAAACACCTGTATTTTAAACAAATGAGGAGTGGAAGTGAGACATATCTCCTGCTAACTTTTGCTTTAATGGGCAATCTTAAAATAGAAATCAAATACCACCAGGAAAAAGAAAATGAGTAAAACAAGAAAACAGAATTATGGCCTACCTTCCTTCCTTGGGTGAGACGAAGCTTCGGGTACTCCTTAAGCACCGATTTCACTTGGTGAGCCAGTTCACTCCATTTCTGTGTATATGTCGGGCTTGATTTTAGACTTTGTATAGAACTGAGTTATAAGAACTTAAAATCACGTATGGAGCTTACAACTATACCTTCTCATCAACACAACGATAATGAACAGAGACGCAGAACTTGTTGTTCTCCACCATCGCTCCTGGTGTTGATTTGGTTTTCTCAACTAACACTCGGGACACCTGAAAATTGATTGTTCCGCTAACATTCTTACTTGGGAACCTCGTAGATTGACATATAACCAAATAGAATAAGAGGGAAGAGGGGAAAACAGACGAACCTCATCTATCATGGGAAGAAACTCATTGGCAGGCTGAAAAAGAATCGCCTCTGCTTTGCTTCCCTGTCGATCATGATTTAGGTAAATTACAAACTTTCCTTTATTAGAAATTTAGAATACTAAATTTGATGATATTCTACAAGCTTCTCACTTTATTGTATTTGGAGCTTGTTGTTGGGCCTTTGATATCCATGCCATGGCTTCCCGCATAATATAGCTCTGCCAGGCGAACAAAGCTGTATACCTATTGTTTGCAAAATAAAAAAAAAAAAGTCAGTTAAAAGAGGCCCAGGCCAAGACCAAAAAAAAAATTTGATAATAATAAACAGGCTCTTAAGAGTACCTTGTCTCTGCATCTGCCGGTTACTATGGCAGTGGGAAAAGACGTCGCCAGTTTTCTTACTGTTTTTCTCATCTGAGATATAAACATCACAAAAAGCTGATATTAGCAGAAAATCCAACAGTGGACGGGGAAAAAGGAACAGGACGACATGTCTGTGAGCCAACAACTCACTTCATCGGACATGAAAGCACGGTCAGGGTCGTTGACGATAGGCGAGAGCGTGCCGTCGTAATCCAGAAACATAACAATCTGCTTGCCTTTGGAGGCATCGATGATTTGCTCAAACATGTCTAATGCAGAGGGGTAGTGAAGCTGTTTCATAAACATAAAAGGGAAAATCAATTAATCCAACATTTTTCATCAAACAGGGAGAAAGGTATAGGTGGAAGGTGAAGTGAAGGTAAGAGATATATACTGACAATCCACGAGCTATGTTCTTCGGCGCGAGAAGGAGTGGATTTGGGGTGGGTGGGAGAAGAGGCTCTCATGGAGTCAACCCAAGCATTGATTTCAAGGTTCTTGAGCACCTTTCGCCGGGTAATGGGAATATAGGCGGAGGGCATGGCGGGTGGTTTGTGGGCGGTGGCGGCGAAAATGGAGGAGTTGGAGAGGGAGGCAGAAATAGCCATGTTGAGACCAGGATTTGCATCGGAAACCATCAGATTCTGCTTCGTCATTAGAGGAAGTAAGGCAATGGGTATTGAAGGAAGTAGGATATGAACCTTAGAGGAAAGAGAGAAAGTTGGAGGACCAATATAATAAAGATATGAATATGGGGAAGGGTGGCAGAAGAGGGAGGTGTGGGGGAGGAGAGGGAGGGAAGGGGGTGTATTTATAGGAGGATGTTGGAGGGAAGGGGGACCCACAAGTTTGGGGAGGTCAATTAAGGTCAAGTGAAGGTCCCTCATGTTTGGGGCAATTGCAACGGAAGCCCCAGCCGACCTGTGTTTTACAATGGGAAGGATCCATAAATCAAAGAGGGGAGAGGAATAAAAGAGGGGAGGTCGACCTCATAAGTCGTAACTATCACTCAGCCCCCGACATCCGTCCTCCGCCCTCTCTGTGCCTGGGTGGGTTAGAATTGGAAACTGCTTTTTTTAATATTATTTATTCTATATGAGATAAGTTTGTGAGAAGAGGTTGATCCAACTGGTAAACTTATTTTTCTGCAAACTCAAATAAGTTTTCTTCAGACGGGCTTCTCTTCTTTATCCATACTCTCTTCTTCCGTCCTTTTCTTTCAAAACGTCATTGTTTTGTTGCAAAATCATATTGTTCTTTTTTAAAAAATAAAATAAATAATAACATTCACCATCCAATAAAAAATGACGGGAGAAGAAATATTTAGTACCAGTCAGTATCTTTAAGTAAATTTTTAGTACTAAATATTTTTTCATGAAATATTTTTCATTCTGGTCAAGATCATGAAATATCTTCGTAATCTTATCAATCTAGAAATATTTTTTAAAATCCTAAAATAATTTTGATCTTGAAAAAATATTTTAAGATACTGACTGGTACTTAAAAAAATATTACATGATGGTGAATGTTATTTTTCAACGAAAAAAAGAATAGTGTAATATTTTATGATCTTGAAAAATTATTTTAGAACCTTGAAAAAATATTTCAGGGTAATGACTAGTACTAAAAAGATATTTCTGAATACTGACTGATATTGAAAAAATACTCCATAATCTCCTAAAATAATTTTAGGATCTTGAAAAATATTTGCGGGATCTTAATTGATCTTAAAAGATATTACAGGATGATAAGTGTTTATTTATTAAAAAAAGGAACAATGTGATTTTGCACCAAAACGAGAAAAGGAAGAAAGTGAAGGATAAAGGTCGCGTCCATTCCGGAACTGGGCTTTCAGTTCATTAGGCCTTTTTTAGTTTCCCCAAATTTTTATGTGCTACCGGCCCCGCCCTCTTATATTTTCTTCCTCCTACAATACCAGCACGTAGCACCTCTCCACTCTTCAAATTATAATAATATTTGTCAGAATTTTTGAATACCCACTTCCTGCATTTGATGTGATAAAAGCCAAACACCACAAAGTTGGAATTTTCCTTTTGGCTGTATTGTAGCACAGCCAGGGACGAAGCCTATTACACATTGGTATTTGGTAGGATGCTGTGCTTTATCAACTGAGTAATTAAAAACAAGTAACCCTTTTAATTTGTTAATAAAAAGTTCAAAACTTGCCTTTGTGCTGTGTCCCCCGTCAGGTTTCTTTAATCATCTTTTTTCATTATCCCTCATTATCTCTAAATCATATTCGTCCAATCATATTATAATACTATTTTAATTTTTCTCTCTTCTTTCCAATCAACGGTCCGATGGGATAGAGAGGGATGAGGAAAAAAAATGCTTATGATAGGATCTCCTTCCCATGTGTCTCCGAGTTGGCGCCAAAACCAATGGGAGCGTATATCCCATCACGATTCTCTTTACTAACCAGAAAAGGAAGCATACCATTTTTCTCTGGCTTCCAAATGTTGGCTCTCTAATAATTTGCCCTCCCAACCAATAAACCTAATAAGAAGATGGGCACAGCTGGAAAAAAGTACAGATCAATGGACCAATAACGCACACACATTAAAATATATAGAATAATAAAAGTGATCGTGTAACAGGTTACAGTACGTGGAAGGAGAAGGAGAAGGAGAGCAGGGGGAGTTTGAAAATGGAAGAGGCAAGAGCAAGTGACATTCAGACACCTGGCTTTGCTACTTGGTCTCTAGTTTGTACAGTACGCCTCGATCCTCCTCTTGTTACTCATTATTCAATGCTTCAAGGCCTGAACGATAAAGCAAAACTCAAAACAATAAAGCAAACCCCATGTCTGTCACCCTAATAATATGAACCACCTTTCTTCTGGCTCTATCAGACTGCGATGCGGATCACCTAGTTATAAATTACACCAGCTCCTTTGTCACCTATATATCAATTCATACAAACACAATAAAATTATATTTTCCCCAGTTTTCATATGACTAATAAATACTTACTTTTTTCCTTATTACAAAGACATATTTATTTAATTTGATTAGATTAAAAATTTAATTAATATATATTTTCTAAAACATTATAGTTAGTAATTATCTTCCATTATTTTCTTAATCCTTCTCTTTCTTGATTACGGTTAATATAACATCAATAAGGTAAATTAAAAAGATTGACAAATATAAATATTATATTTTACATTTAAGACAAAAAACAACTACTTATATATATATATATGTGTGTGTGTGTGTCTTATATTATATTAAGCCGAGAGGGAGTATAAAGAACTCATGCTGTTGTATACTTTTCCCCAACCAAGACCAAGCGATATGGTCAAGTCCATTATAGTTTAATAATGTTTATTCTTATATAATAGTAATAGTAATCGATCACCCACTGTTTTTCTGGTGTTTGGTTTCCTTCTGCGACTCATGGAATGGCACCCAAAATTCTTTCTTTCCCTTTTTCCTCATTCATTTCCTTGCTGGCATTCTTGTTTCGTCAAAAAGCAACTGAATATTATATAAATTGTATCTTGGATCTTCGTCATTCTTGCGTGTTCCGAGTCTGTCGAGGGTGACGAAATTCAAAGAGTCAGTAAGAGACAGCGAAGCTAATTCAGCATGGCGCCAGAAACTAATAAAGGCACTTCGATCCGCATACGGTGCTTGCCAATTAGCATCAGAAATCAGAGAAACACCCACCGAATTTTTTGACAAGTGGGAACGTGACAAAATTAATTACTTGCCTCCCAAGCTTCTAAATCTCATAAAATATTAAGAGATGAGGGAGCTAGCTAGCCGTTAACTGACAAACTAATAAATGGGCTAAAGCAAAAGAAATTACAGACTAAAAAATCAGGTTTATAATAAGGAGCTAGCACGAGATTCTGTTACTAGATGGTTGTCGGGTTCAGATTTATTCACATGCGTGGCGTAGAGTCTGCTTTCCCCTTGAATTCTGAACCCTGTATGTGTTCATATATGCACCACTCTGACTCTCTGAGCATCTTTCCAATCTTTTAACATTTTTATTTCTTTTTGGTGCCTAACTATTGCATATTCTTACGTGTTGAAGTATTGATACTAATTAATAATGCTTAGCATACATTCAACTTCAACTTTTAGAAGATCCATTCTTCTTGGGCATCTTCTCCAAACACCGAATTATTGTTCTTTCTGTTCAAAACAGGAGGCTAGGCCTCAGACGACTTCTCGATGAAGTAGCGCACTAAATGTACAAAGACCTAAATTAAAGTTGATGCCATAAAAACCACATTGTTGAAGAATGAATTTCTCTCTCTCAATATATTCTCTATATATTCACTTAGGGGTCCAAAGTGGCGTGCCCGCATATATATACATATAAAGTAACAATCTGGCAAAAAATTAGGCTACATATACCGAAGTCTGGGGTTAATTGTGGAGATAATTAAACTCAATATGAACCGAAGTCTCTTTAATGACTTCAAGAAAATAAAAATAAAATGTACCATTTCTATTCATCAGTAAACAAGCACAGAAGAAATTAAAAGGGAGAAGGACAAGTGGTAAACATGATAAAGAAGTCTCACGTCTGAAAAGAATATAGAGGCATATAAACTTGCAGTAATTTTTAACTGAAAAATATAACGCTTACCCTCTAAAATTTTTCTCAATTATTAATACAGAACAACTCAATATATAGATTTGGGTATATTGGTGCATACTCATACCACTCTAGTTCTATTTTATAAGTCCATTTTGACTAAAAAAATTGGTCATATTTATAAGTTCAGTTCCATGTAATAAATGAGATTGTGACAATTTTACCCATATTAATTGCACCTATAAAGATAGAAAGAGAAGAAACAGTTGAAAAATACTCAATCATAAATGAGAGCAAAGTTAAAAATTTATCTCATAATTATTGTGTCAACTAACTTTTTTTGGTATGTGAGATTTGGTGAAAATGGACGTATAAATAGGACCAGTGTAATACTAAAGTAATCTTTGAACTAAAATCATTTTCCATTATTTAAACATATTATTTAATGTGCGCGCGCGTTTGTATTCAGATATTCTTAAAAAAAAAAAAAAAAAAGATAATTATGCGTCAACTTATTACCTCCATTGTCAATAAATGTGGTTACAGACAGTTGGATACATGTCTATCAGTCTATCGTTTTATTATCATCACGAAAGGGGTTGAGTTATAGTCTACTGCTGCCATTATTTAGATATAGAAGAACTTAGGCTGTCTAGAGGTATTTTTTGAAATATCATTAAACATATTCATTAAACGTAAACCTCAATATTTCTCAAGTGTGATTAGAAAAAAAACAGCAGACTACTATGTTTCATATATTTAAAAAAAACGGAGGGAGCTAGGCATTATAAGAAAAAAATTACTACCTCTTATCTTAAATATAAGATCTAATTGAATTTTTTTTGAGAGATTATATAAACTAATTAAATAAATTATTTAATCATATCATATATTGTAGATAATTAAATTATATATAAGTTTATAAGTTACAAAAATTATAAATATAAATACTTTAAAAGAATTTAATTGCCCCTCTAAGCTTTTAAAAAAAGTAAGCCGTCCGAAGGTAGTATAGTAGGATGGTAGAGGTATGGGGGAGGGTTGCAAAGAGGAAGAAATTAAGGGGGAGTAGGGGTGGGAATAAGCAGGCCCTATCAGGCGGCTTTTTTTACTGGCTATTTAAAGCGCAGTCGGTCAAGTCTACATTTGTTAAAAAGGTTAGACCCAAGCCTATTTAAAGGCCTGAATATATAAATAGGTATAAAATTTTTATTTTGTTAAGACGCCTGGCTTTGTAAATATTAAATAAATATAATTATATTTATATCATGTAAATAAGATAATATTTATTGTTTTTCATTCTTATATTATAATTTCAAGATGTATTTATATAAGTTTTTGTTGAAGATATGAATTGAATTTGAATTATTATTTGGATTATTTGAATTTGAATTATTGTTATTAGATTAGAATAAGTTATCTAGAAAAGGGAAATATTTGAAAGGTTGTTACCTACTATTGTGCTTAGGTTGTTAACCTCTACCTGTATAAATTTACCTCATTCAAGAGGAAAATTAATGAATAAATGAATGAATGAAAAAGAGTTTATACTCCTCTGGATTGAATTTTAACATGGTATCAGAGCGTTTCGATCTAGGAAACCTAAAGTCTTATATTCTTTCTCTTATTACCCAACCAAATCCCTAATTTCCTAAATTTCCTATGGAGAACCCTGACTCTACCATCAATTTGGCCTTCTCACTGTCCTCCATGGGAAGCCCAAATCCTTTTTTTTTTTTTTGGTGAAATGGCTAAAAGCCACCAAATCTTGAATCCCTTTTTCTTGTGAAATGGCTAAAAGCCACCGAATCTCGAATCCCTTCTACTTGTGAAATGGCTAAAAGCCACCGAATCTCAAATCCATTCTACTTGTGAAATGGCTAAAAGCCACCGAATCCTTCTTTCTCTCATTCTTATTATTATGTATATTTCATTGATGAATGTACTCGAATCGAATATGTATCTTCATTGATGAATGTACTCGAATATGTATCTTTCGTTGATGAATGTCTTTCGAATGCTTTGGATCTCATTACTCAAGACCTTTGCAGAAGAAGAACTCTGGTTATCTATCTCTATGCCTCCTATTCCAGCATCTTCTCAAGAAAAGTGTTTGAAGAAGTGATTGGCAAGTTGGGCATGACCGACATTCATGCACCAACTTGAGGGGGAGTGTTGAAGATATGAATTGAATTTGAATTATTATTTGGATTATTTGAATTTGAATTATTGTTAGTATTTGAATTAGAATTATTGTTATTAGATTAGAATAAGTTATCTAGAAAAGGGGAATATTTGAAAGGTTGTTACCTACTATTGTGCTTATGTTGTTAACCTCTACCTGTATAAATTTACCTCATTCAAGAGGAAAATTATGAATGAATGAATGAACGAATGAAAGAAAAAGAGGAAATATTCCTCTGGATTGAATTTTAACAGTTTTGATAGGCTTAAAGTATACAGAGCCTATTTATGGCCTCCAAGGCCTGTAATATGAAGTTTTTTTAAAGGTCTACATTGTAAGTAGGCCTTTAAAAATCTTGACTTCGACAAGCTTATTTATGGGGCGCTGGCTAAGCCAGAAAAAGACCGAATTCGAGTTGATTTGCAAGCTCGCGCCTCGCATTTCGCGTTCACGCCTATTTAGTTAAAAGTCGGCGCAGGCGATATATTTCCATGCCTAAGAGGGAGAGAGCCCAAGTGGGGAAGTCAACGAGAATCGATGAATGGTCAACGGATGGCGCAGTCAAAAGTGGGGCTGTCGGGGTGGGGTCAGACCCATGTCCTGTACGGCGTAGGGTAATTAGGGGCAACACCATCCCACGTTGTTACGCCTTACCCCATAATAACACCACACGTGTGTTTCTCCTAATTGACTGACCCCACTCCCTCCTCAATTATACACACGCACGCACCCACCTTCAAAATGAGTTTAATTTGAGTCTCATTTTGTTATTATCAGTCTTGTATTTATTGAGGTATACATAATATAAAAAAAATACCCATTCAAATAACACATTTCTCACTCGATGCTTGCTGCACACATGAATGTCAAATCATATTTTGGGCATACATTGCCTTTTCACACAGTCTCAAAGGATGATTTAGTTAGTTTTTCATGGTGCGCATATTACTAGTGGCCGAATGATCTTAATATAAGAGTTTATCTTTTTTTTTTTTTAGTGGCCGAATGATCTACAACAAGTAGATTATAAACTACAATGAAACGGGAAGAAGGAAACTATGAATGGCGGGATCCTTCAAAACCATATCTAAAAGAACCTCGGGATAGTTAATCATGGCCATATCGGCACCAATGGCAACACGTGGCCTTGCTTGGCCATATAATCAAGACAATAGATGTTTTCTCTTGGAGTATGATGAAGACCACGCCCCAGCGTCTGAACAAAAGGTCTCGAGTCTCCCAATAATGTCTTTCAAAGGATGATCAGCAGCGCAATCTCTCATAAGGATATTGACGGCATCAAGAGAGTCAATATAAGAGTTTATCAATCTTCTATCTCTCACATTATTTTTTTCCTCAAATATATATAGGGATAATTTTTAATATATAAATAATTAAAAGAAATAGTATTTTAGGAGAATCAATACCTATATAACTCTTGTAAATAACTAACATAACTAATTTCTTAATATGTAAGTTAGTTATTTAGGTTATGTAATTAGTTGCTGGAGGGATAAGTATTGGAGAAACCATTGGCATGCAATGGAGGAAAACAAAGGAAGGTGAGGGGGAAATCATAAGGAAAGCAGTGGAGGTCGGCGGATTCTGATTCTGATAGGTGCAATAATATAATAACCCCAAAGTTACATCCATGATGCGTGACGTGGACCTTCACTATTAAATTGGACACCACGTACCAAGCAGGCCACCCATGTTATGTTGTATTCCTTTTGGTACTAATTATATAATAAAGTTTATCCTATGATTTATATTATAGATTTTGTCCTATAATTAAGACCGAAGATAAATAATACTATGTATCTATATTCGTGTGGTTCTTAATTCAATATTACGTTGTAGTTCAATGGGTGCTGCTAATTAGTTTATGATTTCATTCAATTTATTATACATATGCAACCGTGTGCTTGGGTGGAATATACGTACATACATAGACTCATTATTATTTGAGTGCAATGAATTGGTGGGTGAATTAAGAAACTGTTGATTCTTTTGGGGGCACAATGCCTCGAAGCTTCATGGGCTGGGGTCCCAAAAAAAAGGGCTTGCCTTTTTACTACTCTTTTTTGTTTTTTAGTTAATTAGAGAGGTGAGCAATATGATAAGCGTTATAAGTGAAATTCAACATATACTTCTCCAACTTCATCTATAAGGAACTTTCAATCTGTTTCACATAAATTAATTTTTTTTTTTTTAATTTCTCATAGGTCTTTCATAAATTTCAACAACAATTTCTAACTTTACACCCTTATTTAGTATTTATTATACCTTATGAGAACAAAGTCAACACAATAATAAATTAATGATAAAATTGTACATTCAAATGAAAATTTTCTCTCTACTCTATAAAATTAAACCACAATTTTTGTCTCTCTCTACCTTATAAATATAACCAAAAGAGTAGAACCTTTCATCTGCATGAGAGTTTACATACTAGTACTAGATTACAAGGCTATTAGTCAGTGGCAATGCCTCTTATTAGGCCTGTTTGGGTTGGCGGTAGAAGCAGTTGTTTAATTAAAAGCTATCTAACTTTAGAAAAAAGTCAGTAGGAAAAAAGTCAGGTTATAAATAATGATTTGTGTTTGGATTGATAGTGGTAGAAGTGGCGGGGCCCATGTCAAAAAGTTGAGAGCTTTTTCCTTAACTAGCTTTTTGAGATTTTTTGACTTAAAGTCCAGTGAACTTAAAGCTCAACTCAAACACCTTCCACTGAGTTTTTTTTTTCACTAAAGCTTTTTTTCCAACGCCCAGCAGTGTTTTTTGCCATCAACGCTCTCATAACGCAGACACCAAACAGGCCCAATATCTAGAGATTTAATTTCAGTGTGTGCTTCTTCATTCACACACCTGCCCTTTCCTCTTTACACTCGACCACCAACAAAAGCACCTCTGTGTTAGCCTTTTCTTGACACTACATCTACTCATCAATCATCTGTTTGTATATATAATGATGAAGCAGCTACAATATCACACCGTGCAACGCCATCCTAATATATATGCGCCTCTCTGTTTGGAGACTCCCTCTATTACCATGACTGCCATCCATCCGCCAAATAATTAATATTTACAGGATTAACTGTGTGTGTATATATATATATATATGTATGTGTGTGTGTGTGTGTGTATATATGAAAGTATGTAACTACATTAAAGTCGGCCATTTAATTCAATCACGTTTTGTCAATGTGTTTGTATATTTGAAGTCGATCTTTTTCATTTTTAATCCTCCAACCCAGTCACAAGTAATTGGAATACACACGCGCACACACAGAGAATCCCATTGAAAAGTATTTTTAATGATTTTGATTTTGATTTTTTTTTATATTACGAAAGGACGAACCTTATTGTGATTATGCATTGCTTAATTAATTGAAGTTGACTACGGCTGATGAATAAAAAAATGGAATATATATAAATAAAATAGAAGGAAGAAAGCAATGGATACAGATGTTAAAGAGAGAGGCTATAATGGAAGGGAAATAGAAGTAAGTAGAGCGACTAGTGAAAGATGAGGTGAGATTTGAACCGACAAAACTCATCCTATATGCCTGTCAATCTCATACAATGTAAAATCACTTCTAAAAAGCTTATCAAAACCATTATTAAGGCTAACGTACTCTGTTTTCGCTCTTCTCACCTAATTTAAAACAAACAGTGTCAACAGTGTAATTAAGCATGCATTGATCTCAACTTTGCATCTGGCCATTCATGATTCATTCTCAAACTTTAAAACTTCATTTTGAACTATACTCTCCAAGTATTTTTTATTTTGAATGACTTATCAATATTGGTATTAACTTGTTAAAATACCTTATAACTTGCTTTTCATTTAAAAGAAATATTTACTTGACTCAGGGTCATAGGTGCCCGTAACCAAAAAGATATATAAAAGAGGTATTAATTTATTTTTTAATCCTCTTTTTTCCTTTTGGCATACAAAAACATATATAATATTTACCTCTACTGTTTTCTCTTCTTTTTCTGCTGTGGCGTCTAGTCATTTATTTGATGCGTACCCACCCTCTTGTCTTCACGCTCTTTTGCTTTGCTGGTTTTATATTGCGAATTCTTTCCTTTTCCCCCAGGCTTCAATGATTGGGAAAAATCGGGGAACAAAAGAACCTTGTTTGCACAATATGCACACAACTAGCTTTGATAATTTTTTTAAAATGAAATATTTTACTTTCCTCCATTGGTTATCCGTTTATCGACCTTTTTGAAGGAGGAGGGAAAATAAAAACAGAGAGAAGGCATGAAAAGAAATATAATGATACTTTATTCTGCCAGGTCCCGCATCTTTTTCATGTATATATATGATTAGGACTAATATCGCCTGTTATAATATGTATATGGTGAATTGACCACCACTCAAAGCTAAGCAAAAACTAAATAATTTGAACCATCCTAGCTTGAAATCTGAACCAGCTTAGCTTGCTATATAGCTAGATTTATGAATGTTAATTAATTAACAAGATCGAATATAGAGATATGACAAGAATATATTTATGTATAGGACAAATAGGTGATAAAATTGGTTAGAGTTTGAAAGCTGCTTTAATTTAAATTACATGAATGTGTGAGCAAAGCCAGGGATTGGGTGTTAATTAATGAAGTGATCGAAGAGTGAAAGGCTTTATGTTCGAAAGGAATGTCATAAATAATGAGGTAGCTATAGAATGCCCGAGATATTATTACTTAGAAAGAGTGGTTTTCTTGATCACATCAATCTGAGATTTCTTTCTTTCTTTCTGACCCTACGCTTTAAAGAAGGAAGAATAATAATCAATGGTAAAACACTTGCGTGAGTTGATATATCATGAATCCACTATCTCTGCATATATAAACAAATTCTGTGCAGTGCTCGATCAAAAGGATACAACTTGACAGTCCATATCCTTAATCTTTTAATTGACCCAACCTCGATCGATCATCTATCGATCTTCACCCCTTTTCAATTAAGTTCCTTTATCACGCGCCATTCATATATCTCCGAAATAATAATAATGATAACGATAATAGGATTGATTGACATTGTAATTCATGATTGACATAACATAACTTAGCATCTGACATTAATTTTGTCAAACTATATATTCAATCAAATTAAAGCAAGTTCTCCAAGATAGTGTCCACTTTTATTCTGTCACCTACAGTGCCATATATGATATAAAACTGTTTTTTACCCCCCAGAAAGAAGATTTAATTATGTGGCTGTTTAGATTTGTTTAGATTAGTAGTAGAAACTATTTTTTCAATGTAATTTATGATATATGAGATATTTTTCTAACTTCAACTCAAATATGCTCTATTTATTGATGCGCCCTCAAGCTTTTGGGTGAATTATATCATTTGGGGACGATGTGCTATTCATTCGTAATGTTTGGGTTTATACTTTTGAGTAAAAAATAAGAATTAAAAAGAAAAAGGACATATGGCAATGAGAGTGGATAAGAGAGAAAGATCCCTACTTTAATTAATAATTTTTCTCTTACTTGTATTTTTTGGCTTTTACATGTAATTAGCTGTAGGGGATGACTTTCACTTTGAGAGGATCTAACTGTATCGCAACTGAAACAGTTGGGGGATGTGACAGAAAGGGTCGTTCCTACGAAGCCCCAGGTCGGCTTGGTCGACTTCCCACTTCACTCTCCAGTGTCCACTCCTCTTTCTTTTGTTTTGTTTTTCTTTCTCTCTTCTCCCTAATGCTTTTTTTTAAGGGGGAAAAATCAAATGATACATTTGCTATAGTTAAGAAATATAACCAGGGATGTGATTTATGTGCCTACCCCACTGCTTTTAAAAGTGTGCAATTCTTATTTCTTATAGGGCAATCCACGTGCTCTTTCCCTATTATATTCCCCCTCTTCTTTTTAATTAAATATTATTTTTCTTCGATGTTTTCCTTTTTCAACTAAGTAATAAATTTAAGCCCTAAAGAACATACGATCTTGGAAAAGGGATGAACTGATATTTCCAAGTAGCTATAACAATCAACCTTTTTATACTTGTTAACCATATACTTAATTTGTAGACAAAGTTTAAGTCCATTTGCTTTTATGTGTCCATTATTAAGTGCAATTCCCCATTTAAATATTATATCATGTAAGTTTCTAATTATTAATAAATGCTTAATATAAATTTGATATTTAATCCATATGAATTTTTATTATTAAGAAATTCAAGCGCTAAAATCTAATTGGAAACTGGACTTAATGAATATAAACAAATAAATGAAAGTCAGTGATGAGTTTGAGGTACGTTGTGAACTATTTCCATGGAATGTTGTCTACCGTCGGATCATGAATGTATATATGAAATATGAAGACTAATGTTTTGAAACATTAAGTAGAAGAATATGACTCTGTGACAGGGGTGACTATATATATATATATATATATATATGACCTGGAAGGGGTGACTATATACCAGACATACACACACGGACTAATCATTAAATAGAACATTTAGTTTTGTCATTATTCCATTTTGAGTCAAATATCGTAGGAATCCCGCGTGCATGTATTGGAGGGATGATATAGTCAATGAAATCTTGGAAAATATTAATGTTTTTTTCTTACTAGTGGTGAGTAAGAGATAATTAATATATAAAAATATGTATTTAATAGGAATAGAAAAAGAAAAAGTAGTTTAAATTTTAAAACAAAAAAAAATTGTTTATATTAAGTATCATCCCTAAAAGAGAAAAAAATTGCATATAAAAAAGACATAGGAGAGTAATGAAGAAAGGAATAGAGGGTTGTTCGGGAATGCAATGAGAGCCACAAACTGTATAATCACATATATACTTCAATTATATATGTGATATTGACAGATACATATGCTTGGATCATCACGCGTCCCTCTATCACCCAACTTTACCTAACTACCACTCACCAAATATGCCTTCTTTTTCCTCTTCCCCGTCACGTACCAACCCCCTCACATGCCTTCTAGCTTCTTCTCGTTGCATGTAAAAATAATACAGATACAGATCGACTACTATTACACTAAACATCCTCACTAGTTTTGACTTTTCACTTTTCAGAATAATTATACTATCATCCCTTACTATTCAACCCAGCTTCCTTTCAGAGGAAGGGGAAGAAATTACATAGATATACTGTCACATATTCTGAGGAGGGGGCCACTACTATTCCATTAATTTCAAAAAGTGTACGTGTTTATTCCATTTGCGGGCTCCTTCTTCCCAGATTCCAATTCCTTATGGGATGGTCCAAATCTGTAGGATTAATTCCCCCTGCTACTTCAATTATCCCTTCCCTAAATTCGAATCATATCACTTCCACGTACCTTCATTATATTCATTAGTATCATGCATACTTGCATATCTCTTGCCATATGGAAGAATATTTGTCACGACCACACAGGTGTCTGGAGCCCAATTAATATATACAAGCAGCGATTCTGTTTTAGACAATACATACTTATTTTTACACTTTCCAGTTTCCAAGATATTTCGGTCTGTATACCTATAGCCAGCATCTCCTATATATTACTTCACCAGTCCTAAATATGAAATATAATTGACTTTTTTTTTTTAAGATATTAAGAAAACTAATTAAATTACTTTAAAATATTTATATTTATCATTTTTTGTTCAAACTATATTAAATAACTTATTTAACTTCTTTAAACTCTCCAAAAAAGAGTCAACTTTATCTTATATTTAGAAATGATGGAATTTGACCAGAATTAGGACACTTCTCATAATCATATACGAACAACTATGTATTAAAAAAAAAAAGTAACCCACGTGCGCTTAATGAACAACTTGCCCTAATTAATATTGGCACACACATATAATGCCATCCCCATCTGCATCTTGGATCGCAAGCTTCATTTACTTTTTGTGTGTTTCTTTTGTCCTGTTCTTTTTCAATAACACTTTCTTCGTAGAAAGCAAATGAAGCAGCCAGGTGCAGTGTATTCCTCAGAGTCCAAGGTTCGCATAGGATTCACTCTTATATTATATTTCAAACAATTCATAATCTGGTACTCAAAACAGTTTCACCAATAATGCGTGGCACACTACTTTCGAATCCGCGTGCTCGAAATTATTAATTGGCAGAGAGAATTTACTATTCTAAAGTTTTGATGATGTTAGAGTGATGAGCAACGACTATTCCTTGTTTACTAGATGGTTAATAATATATCTCACGCCATGCTCGTGCTGATTCTGATTCTTAGTTTTACTCCAATTCCTTTACTCTCAAGGTCCATTACTCATATATTCCTCTTTGTTAATTATTTCTTTTATAAGAGCCATGTGGATCCCCTGGATTCTCAAGATTACGTTCATATATCCCTTTTCTTTCTGGTAAATCCTTCATTTCTTTTTAATTATATATATGTAAAGGATCTTTGGCCCAGAAAATCTTATAGATTCACAGAATCATCATCAGCATTAGGTAAGATTACACACCAGATCGATGTACTGACTTGTCGTTAAGAGCTTAATTCGCATGCATGTGTTCTTCTTTAATTAATTTGTTCAACTACTGAAAGGTTATCAGCAAATTTTAAGAGAGTAATTAAAAAAAAAAAAAAAAAACAAGCATTAGCTGTCGGCCTGTAACACGAAGCCTGAAGAAAGGTACTACTAGTGCTCGTTATCTCAAGTAGAAAAAATTATTACACGCTTCTTCTCAAGTGATGATGATATGACAGCTTCCAAATTATTGAGGATTATAAACTACATTTACCTGTATATCATGAAGACACGTTACACAGGAGCTAACTAATTAACTAGTGTCAGTACAGTTTGGTCAAAAATCTTTTTATAAAGTAAAGAAGCATAATGATTGAGAAAGTTGGTTTATTCAGGTAAATTCATCATTTCCAAGTGTTAATTGGAGAGACTATTCACCTTTTCTGGCGTGCTATTTATAACTCATCAACTACTAGCATGTGCGTGAGGTGACAAGAGTAACGGGTCTTATTTTTTATTTTTTAAAATTTATAAGCAAGAGTGTAATAGTATATTTGGCAGTAAATGAAAATTTCACATAACTGCGAAGGAAGTGGAAGGAAATCCTCCTCTAATTTTTTTCTCATCAGACAAAAATTAAAATAGTAGTGTATTAATTGGACGGATATAAACTAGAAATTATAAGGGATGATAAGAAAAATCTAACCCCGAACGAAGTATCTCTCAATTGTTTTGTTGTTGTTGATATAAGTACCTCTCAATTGTTGGAACTACGAATGTCAGTTTCTCCAAGAGCCCGTGTAATGTGATTCTTTCCCGTGTTCCATGGGCTCCAGTAGAGTCCAGTAAAAGGCCCGTAATGGACCCATCCTTTATTTGGGCCCAATTCGTCTGCTAAGCCCAAATCATTAAATACTAAGAGACGTGAAACTTGACGAGTAAAAAAACCTGGGATCCTGGAATCCAGAGCCATGTTCCCTTAATCAAACATCATTAACCTTGGGATTTTAAAACATGCACATGTGATTGAAAGGCTCTTTAAAACCATGGGCGTGGTCGTCATTTTATTCAGCGTCATGTATGGTCCTGTTCACTGAACTTCCATGTGCGTGATAAATGTTCTAAATTATCTAATCTCGATCGTTCAATACTAACGTCAAGAGAGAAAAAGATAATCATGGAGGAATGAAAAATGAAAATCAAGTGAGATTCAAAACGGGGCGAATTGAAGTCACATGTTAATGTTGAGAAGGGGACCATCCGCTTCAGCTTCATCGTTCAATACTAACGTCAAGAGACATCATACAAAGATCTTCACAAATCACAACCTTAAACAGTGGTATGGAAGCATTGTAAGGGTGACGGCAGAGCCACGGCATGAGAAGTTGTAAAGTGAGAAGCAACAGTTTCGATGGCTACTTGCTTAAATTCCCATCACCAACTCCTACTTTCTCCATTGTACCCTTTATGTAAACTTATCAAAGGTGAAAATCATAAATGCTTGTTTGGAACAGCGATGGAATCTTCAATAGCGGATTTTCATTGTAATTTATGACATACAAAATAAGTACGTCAAATAAATTTTCTCTCGACTTATGTTGTAATGAATATAATGAAGGAGGTAATTAACTAGCAGTGAAAGAACATGACACACTTGATGAGGTTCATTCATTTTAATAAATCAGATGCATAGTATGAAGGCGCTCCCTCCTCCTCCTTTCCTTCTAATCCTTCCCATCTTATGAACCTTCGCAATATTATCAACTTCTTTCTCTCCATCTCTCTGGTTTTTTTTTTTCAATGAAAAAAACTACAGTTAATAACTGACAACATTAAACATGTTCGTTCACTTTCAAGCATTTTATTTCAAGGTATATATAAACATCAAAATATATAATATCTATCCTATTCATATTTTTTGTCATTTTATGCCGTTTCGCATGGCAACTGAAAAACATTGATACATCTGCGGCGAGTTTATCTTTCCTTGTTTTGTTTGTTTTAATCATTGACTCTTTGCAAAAGTGTTACTGCTTATTTATTTCAAAATAAAAGATTATATTGTCAATTTATGAAAATCATACATATGTAACTAAATGCTTATTTTATTTCTCTTGTCAATATGTGAGCCGTTGCAGATTATATACTCCTACAATAATATATCGTTGCCTTGGCTAATCAGTAATCACTCAAGTTAGAAAGCCGTATCAGTCAATCAAATTGGAATGACTTGGAAGGAGGCTCTGAGTCATCCTCTCAGCTTTGAGTTCAATTGAATTGGTATGCATTGTTTGGTAATTAGTTTGGGTCATTTGTGGGAACTGGCTAAACAGAACACACAAACACAAGATTCATATACTGGAACATGCTATAATTATATTTATTCAAGTACAAGGACAACCTAAACCTAAGAAGAAGCTCCCTTGGTCATGCATGGATTAAAAAGCCCCGGCACAACCAGGAATATGAGCTCCTGAAACCCCTTATTTTCCACCCTAATTTTGCATAACTGTCTCTGCAACACCTCTGCAAATTCCAAAAATTTCATTGCAGATCGTTGCTCAAGACACCCAGAACTATAAAATACAAAAGTACATACATACTGAATCTAAAACAGCATAAAACCGTATCACAAGGAAGATTGATGACGTCTCAAATAGCAGACCAATCAATCTCCACGGAAGGAAACTTCTCCAGCCCAAAGTCGATGGTCTCATCATCCTTGGAATCAGAGAAATTCAAGAAAGTGATGTCGGATTCGGGAGAAGACGACCCGGCCCAGGATTCATCAGACAAAGGCGACGATGCTGTGTTCTCCGCCTTACAATCATCCACATCACACTTCGATTCTGACTCTTCCGGCGACGCCTCAGGCTTTGAATCGCCGACGGAGCAAGTTTCCCCTGCACTCCCCTGTTTCTGGGAATTGGCCAAACTTTCACAAATAGCTTGAAGCTTGGCATCGACGGAGGAATGAAGAGGTTTGTAATTCCCAAAGTCACCAAACACATGAGCTCCTTGGTGTCGCAGGTGAGGGAAATTAAGGCGAGCAAAATCACCCCTCAGCTTATAAGCAGCGCTGTCATAAGCCAAAGCAGCCTCTTCGGCGGTGTCAAAAGTGCCGAGCCAGAGACGGGTCCGATTCTTTGGCAGTCTGATCTCAGCCACCCATTTCCCCCAATGCCTCTGCCTCACTCCTCGGTATAGTTTCATGGGTTTCGGAGCATTACGGACATGTTTCATGGGGACAGGTTTAGGACCAAGGAAATCGAGGGATTGTTGCTTTCGGACCAGGAATTGAGCCTGAATCTGAAGAATTTGAGATGGGGTGAGTTGGTTAAGCCCTATGCTACTCGAGAACCCAGGAGAAAATAAGTGGGAGCTTGATGCTGTACGGACGTTGGGATAATGACTGGACATAGAAGTGGGTGAAGTATAAGAGCAGGAAGGTGATGATGGAAGAGACATAGAAGATAGAGACGACGTCGGTGAATCCATTTTCATAAAAGGTTTAAGAGCCTTCGTCAGATCTTCACCATACGGATCTATGAAATCTGATGCCAGGCTGCTGCTACTATCATACATACCTATAGTTGCCATCATGCTACACAATACGTGAAGGACAGGGAAAAAAAGAAGAATCTAAAACCAAATATATAAGAAGACGATCTGACTCAATTTCAAAAACAGAGCACAGGTTGAAGAAAGCTGAAACTCGAAGGGGGAAAAACAGAAACTTAGAGGAAACCAGAACCTCTACCCGAATCGCCTGACTTTGAAAGTCGTTCTTTAAGGATGTTTAAGCGCACCTTTACAAAAACTGGAAATCGAAATTCAATTTCGAGGACAGACAGACGATGAGAGAGAGGGAACCAAGAATCGGGGAAACAGAGGAGGGGAAAGGATTAGAGAAAGGTTGAAGATGAGAGACGGAAATCTCAATAATTTGTGATTTTTTTGTGGTGGCCTCACTTTGTTAATTCCACTCTTGCAATTTCTCGGTGACCCTTCCTCCATTTATACAAGTCCGGTGGCGATGAGATTCGAGGGCCTGTTTCGCTTCAAACTTTGTTTACTCAAATGACAAAGCACGTCATTTTCTTTTAAAAAAATACTAATATGTTGCCTCGTCAACTTCAACGATACTGATGCCCGTATTTTGAAGACTTCCAATAGGAAAAGGCCACGCGTGATGGAGTGGCCCACCCAAAGCGGTGCGGTACACGTATCGTTGTTGGATTGGATAAAATACTACTGACAACGAACACTGTGGGCGCCCTCTGTGATTGTCAACTTTTGTTATTAATTGCGTTTTTGTGTTGCCTTCCGCCATTTTTTAAAGAGTCATTGGGTAAATCTAAGAGATGGAGGACGTCAAAATATTGTCATCTAGTCGTTTATTTATTTGTTGAGAAAAAGAGAGGCACCACCACATTGAATGAATTACTGATAATATATATATATATATATATATATATATATATATATATATATATATTATTATATTTCATATATTTTATAGGCTGAGATATGCGGCCCAGTGAGATGGCTTAGGGTAGAATCTCTGTTTAGTCAGGTAAATCGTTAATCACTATTTCATCGTGCCTATAATCCAGGACCGCACAGGTAGTGAACGGCGTTTGTAGAGCGTGGGAGGTGCGTATTACACGAGGAATAGATTGCTGTCATAGGAAAAACCCTGGTAATCCCTATAAATAGGAGGATTCGCAGCACTAAATTCTCTATCTCATTATTTACCATTCGATTCACCGCTGTCACACACCCCAGCGTCTCCAGCGATACGTCATCTATAAGAAATGAGGAGAACGTTTACGATATCTTCCCATAGATATCTCGAACGATTACATTCTCTTTGATGTTTAACCCACGAGATATCTCGCAGCTATTTGATCCTATATTAACATTCGCATTTCGCATGAGGTTAGCGTTTGTGTTTACATCGTGAAACATATATATATATAAAGGGAAGCTTGTGAAAGCATGTTATACGTGGGGAGAGAAAATGAAGTGAAAGCTCGAGGCAAAGGTGATATGAAGGGGAAGGAGGAGGGCCAGAGATTTGGCAATTTAATATTATCAACCTTAAATATAAGATAAAATTTATACTTGTACTATAAATTTTATTCAATATTTAAAATCGAGATGAGTAAAGAAAAAGGGGAGGAGGAAAGCAGTAACCATGTGGCATGGTTACTTTAACCAATGCAACTTCACATGGACATTCGTCGGGGCCCACTCATGCGTGGCTGTGACATGGCCAGATGCCAACGTCCATGAGCTAAAAGTATGGCTTCGCCGTATCAGAATAATTTTGCTTTCGTAACTTACTTATTTTGTGCTTATTTATATCAGTGGTTGAATCTATTTTTTTAATATGATTCATGTTATATAAAGTAAGTGTGTGAAAATAGTTTTATTTTAACTTGTATAAATATACCTCTGTAACACTAACTCAAAAGTACCCAATATAATTGTCACGTCCTCTAGTTTTCTCCACATTTTTATGGCCCCGGATTACCGCACGCTCCTCCAAGCATCTTTTACTCTCTTTTTTTATTTGAGAAAAAAAGAAGGGAGCGTTGAATAAAAATGAGGAACCGTCGTTTAAAAGAAGAGATGAAGATGCCGCTAAGGTTGGGACGAATGGGCAGGTCAAGTTGGTCACACAAATCTATAAATTGGCGAATGGGATCTTTAAAGGGTGGGCCAACATCTATCATACGCCTATCAAAAACCATCAACGAATCTATTCCTTTTATATTTCTTATTTTTTTGTGGGCTATTTTCAACAACAAAAAAACGATTATCCGCCCCATATTTCCATATTAAATATTCACATCCATGTCTATTAGTATAATTTTAGATATCCATCTTGTATTTCTAAGTCTAATGCTTAAGACCTAGTTAATTTTTTTATTAAAAAAATAAAAAATTATTTTAGAGTATATATATTTATCATTTTTATATCAAACTAATTTATATGACTTATAAAATGATATTTAATAAAATAATACACATCATATGTTATGATTAACTAACTTGATTAAATTACTTAACCTCTATAAAAAAATTCAACTGAGTTTTATATTTAGAGGTACCACTCTGGTCCTATTTATAAATCCTTTTTGACCAAATCATACATACCAATAAGAGGTAGTTAGCTCAATGATTATGAGGTAAATTTTCAAATTTACCATTATTTATAAATGAGTATCTTTCAACTTTTTTCTTCTCTCTCTATTTTTATTGGTATAATTAATATGCGAAAATTGTCATAATCTTATTTATTTGGTTAAAAGAAACTTATAAATAAGACCAAAGTTTTTAGTCAAAAGAGACTTATAAATAGAATCAGAGTGGTAGTATTAAATGTGTTGGTGTTAATTTTGGTTAAGCTTTGCATGTCATAAAACTATAATGTATATTAAGGACGACCTAATGCATAAGATTTTCATCAGGTAGGTTATGAGAAAGAATATATATACGCAATCTTATCTCTATAATGGGAGAGGTTGTTTTCAGATAAAACTATGGTGTAAATATTTAAAATATTTTCAAATAGAAGAGGAAAGTTCGAGGAAAGTTCAAATAGAAGCTCCATTTTTATAAAATGAGAAAAGATGACATGATAGAGTAGCATTAAAATAAGAGAGATGCAAAAGGGGTGAGGCAAAGTCAAAAGGTTGACGAAGGGAAGCGTGGCGTGGAAGAAAGGTGAGGGGGCGCATTCATTGGACGAGATTCCTTATCAAGTTCTCAACACTCCAAGGTGGGACCTCACATCACTTTCAAGCCACGCAAACCCAATTCATTGATTCACACTTTTGAATTTCCTTTCCCCTTTTTTAAATTTCCCCATTCAAAGGCACTTCTCTTCCCCCATTATGTAAGCATCATCCTCTTCCTCTCTGCCATAATTCCCAATCCTTATTTGGGTACTAGTTTTATATATCTTGCCGCACTACCATCACCACTGAGACTGCTATTGAAACTGATAAAATTATTCAACCACAGGGGAGGTGTGTGTGTGTGTGTGTAAGTGAATTATCTAAGTGGAGTACCTTAAAAATGGTCAACCACAGCAGCCATAGTGAGTGGCTGAAATTCAGCGTTAGCCCCTAACGATAAGCTTTGCCAACGTGGGATTCAATCAATCTCATGGGGCTGTTCCATCATCAACCCAACCCAGTTCTTGGCAGTATTCCCCATTTAATTAATTAACTCATCCAACGCAATTAAATAACAGGAGGAAGAGGCCGTGGCTCCACGCCCAGACAAAACCTAACCTAATCCAATCATTTAATAATGGCAGGCTTATAGGTCATCTCTTTATCCATGTGCGGTCATGTGCGTCTTTGAGTCCTTTCGCTATTTCATTGCCCCAATGACATGAAATTTCCTAAGTTGCACAAAATATACTTGATAGTCGTGCTGTATAGGAAATGCGTTAACCAAACAAATCATGTTGGTGCCCTCCAGTTCATGCATTCGTCAACAGCCCCAGCTTCACCCCAGTTTGGTCCAGCATCCTCATTCACTTTTGGGTATATCTATACTTTTGGGCCGGACCACGATATTCGAGACCTGACATACATGAATGGTCCGAAAACCTTCTTCACGAATTCATGGGCCCCTTTACATGGATCATACACAAGCTAAGGCGGATCAACCACTTCACATTACACATATACATGGGCCCATTTTCCTAGTTGGCCCAGAAAAACACATCCTATTACAAAGTATATACATGCTCAACCTCTTTTAACTTTTGTAATATAACAGTCACCATACAGCCTTTTGGTCACAATGACATATAGAAATAAAATTGAATAAGCCTAGTGTATTTGATATCTAATTGGAAGCAGAACCATAAATCATCTTCCGGTCTCAAAGGCTCTTGACCGCTTAAGATATATGCTCGTAGTCCCAAAGCAAGCAGATTCATGTCTGACACGAAGCAAACGGCTCTTTCTAATTCTATGTATGATTTTCAAGTGCTTAACAGATACCATGTTCGTTATAATAACCCATAAACACAGGGGAACGAATACAAACTAACATGCGCGCTCGCGCACATATCTATATATCAATCTTACAATCATAACAAACATTTTATCACAAATGACCGTGAAAATGCCCCTTCTCAATCACCTCTTGATCATTCTTGAAGCTCTCCCTCAGATCTTTAAGTTTTTCAAAACTCGATTCCTGAATTGTACAATAATATTATAAAACATTACGGGAAATAAAGTTGATAAATTTTAAAGCATACAGAAGCCAACTTTAGTCAATAAATCAGAATTCAATAATTTCTTGTAGCATGGTGAAAACAGAAGACAATGCGCAGTCCAGAGTTCAGACTAAAAATTGAACATTGTAAAACAAACGAAACTCAAATCAGGCTAAATTTAAGGAACTTACAAGCTGGCTACTTTCGTGAGCCAGGGTATTCTCCATATGAACAAACAGTGATCTCCACTGATCCATTAGGTCCAATTCTAGTTTTAATGACTCGGTAGGAGTTCGTTGGCTGTGCGCAGCATTATCCTTTGCTCCAGAAATTTTCTGAACCATCTTTGCTGCTTCTTTCTGACTTTTCTTCAAAGCTAGCCAAAACAATTCTTTTTTAGTAAGAAAATGAAGGAAACTATATGACAGTTAAATAGATTATGGTTTTGAACGAGGAAGAGGAAGTTTCCTAGACGCGGGAATTAAAAATTACGTAAGCACTCACCGCTTAGTCTACCTTTGATATCCTGGTAATGCAGGTCCGACCACATATAAGCAGCTATTTATCAATATAAAAAGAGCATTTTAGGTGCTAAAGTAAAATATAATCCAATTTGTAAAAGATAAAAAACCATTAAGAGAAATAGAAACTACCAGTGGAGCAAACAAAACAAGAGCAATCTTTGAGAGGACCCCCGTCCTCAGTTGAATTTTCACCGCCATTTCCCTTAAGACCCACACATCTTTCCAGACCAGGAAATTTGGAATCCATTGAACGAGAGATTGATGACCATTCAGTTGCCCCGCATTTGGAGGGTGCCGGTTTGTGAAGAGTTCGGTCCCTTTCGTCATTTTCTGAGGAATGATTTGCCAATCCTTGCGAAACGCCAGCAGCGTGTCCGCCTTCGAAACAAACTTTCTTTGCGAAATGTAAATCCCCACCAATGTCATCGATCTGACAACACCCATGTCCAGATTTAGGAGCCGAATCACCCGAAATCGATGAAAACGCCCTCTTCTGGGGCCGATTCGTGATATCGGCCAGAGTAGTACGAGTTCCCACAATCCCATCGCTGAAATTATCTCCACTCCCCATGATTTACTTCAAGGAGAGAGGGGTTAACTGCAAAATTCACGAATCCGGTTTAAACGAAATCAATCAATTTCTTGAACCATCCTCATCCGACATCTCCCGTTGAGAAGTGCTGTGAGTAAAATGCAGCTGTACCTAAGGAACAAGTGTAACCCTATATAAATTGTATATAACAACACCTAAAAAGATGGGGACAACAAAACCCAAACGGGGTTTAGTCGAGAAATACGGACCTCGTTATGTGGAGAAGTGGTGGATGTGAAAGCGAAGTAGAGGAGGCATCAATGGAAACGGTAAGCGTGCATTCACCCAAAACTCCAATCGACAGCGCCGACTCAAAATCACTTGATTTTGCTTAGCGGGGAAAAATGAAGGGAAACACATACCAAATGGCCGCGATTTCAACTTTGAAATTACACATTTATGAAACCATCACGCGCCATTGTAAATTGTCTCCCCTCTGTTTGGTGGCTTTTAAGCGCCATCAATTTATTGGGCCAACACCATCCATTCGGCCCGTTTGACAAAAGATCTTTATTTATAGGCCCGAAAAACTCAGCATCTTCTTCCCGTATCTGGGTTATGACACCAGTTTTGTGGCGGCAGTTACGTAAAACATGAATGCTAACTGAAAACTAACAAACATGTTCTAATAACAAATAATTAATTCAAATCTGACTTCATTTGAATATATAATATGAGAAGCAACCCGAGAAATCAAATGAACTATATATTCGTTTCAAATTTTGTACAGCGTGATATATAACAAAATCTCAATTCAAAATTAATTTAACATTTATCGTTAATAATATCATTTTATCATTCGGTTTAAAATTATCTTCGGTTTTTATGCTATCTTAATTTTATTTTATTATAGCATTTTTATGAAAATTGAAAATTAATTCAAATATCAGTTACGACTTACGAGTCATTTAGGTGATTATATGAAAAGATTTGACATATGATCACGTTATTTACCTGTCTATTGTGTTATCTAAATATATATAGCTGTTTTGGAAATCAATAAATATTTCCTCTCCAAATTAAAATAAAAGGAATCGTCCATTAGTATTGAATAATCTATAGATTTTGAGTATTTAGCTAACATCGCATACGTAGATGAAATGTATTAGATACGGTGCGGAGGTAGATTTAGATTGAGAAAAAGTTTATTCTTGACAACATTTTTTCATTGTTAAAATATGAGTAAATTACAGTGAGCTCCGGACCATCCGACGACCTAGATAATTTTTTTGGGAGATCAATGTAGTGAATTCAATTATTCCATCTAATTTTAAATATAAAATCGAGTTAACTATTTTTTTTGAAATATTAAAAAATTTAATTAAATTACTTTAAAATATTTATATTAGTCAATTTTTTCCAAATTATTTTGTTTAACTTATTATATGATTAATTAACTTATTTAACTTCCATAATCCCTCCAAAAAAAGTCAATTTTATCTTTTATTAGGATCAGATAGAGTATTTTAAAGTATTTATATTCATTATTTTTTTCCAAATTAATTTATCTTAAGTATAAATTTATATATATTTTAGGGTTAAGGTGCAAAAATACACATGTCTTTTGTGGAGGAGAGGCGTCGAATAGCTAAAGTGTTTTTTTTAGGTGCAAAAGTATTTATGTAGTTCAAAATATGAGCAAAAGTCACGATCTTAGTTAATGGTGTGGATGTTATTTATGTTAAGTTGGAATGTTTGACTTAAATATATGACGTGAATGCGACTAGGAGTGTGTGGCAGACAAGTGGAATCCTAATGGTTGAGTAATTGATGACTTGGAAAAAGAATGATTTATTTATCAGGAAAAATATAATTTATTTATCTAAATTCATTAATCCCCAAAATCAAACACATAACCTAGACATCGGGCAAATGGACTCATCGAGCAAATTGGAGAAACAAAGATCTGGAGGAAAAAATTAGGGTTCACGACGCGAAGAAGCAGAAGAAGTGGAGGGGAAAAAACTAGGGTTCACCACCCTCCATAGATGAAAAAGCATTCTGGATTTTCACTTTACTCACTTAAATTTACCATTTAGCATTCGATAATTGTTCAGTTTATAATTCTTATTATCAAAATAGAGCAGAGCAGGGTCGTCAAAATCCGCCATCAATCCCAAATTGAAATCTCAAAGCCTTCTTCTTCTCCATAAAACTGGTCAAAGAAGCCTTCTTTCTGTAACCCCTTTAATGGAGGATCATACAACCAACAATCCATGGACTCTAACCACACAAAGTCTCGGCTTGTTGATGACGACTCCACAGAATCGAAACTCTCTTCAATGTTGGGCAATTCCACTATCTCACTCGGCTCAGAAGACTCGCTTCTTAGGTGATGGCGAAGACGAAGGCGAGCGGGGTCGATTTCACCATGGCGGCGGCGGCTTGGATGTCACATGGGTCGAGTGAGACGGGTCTAGGAAGAAGAGATGAAAAGTGGCGGAAGTTGAGGACGCGGATTCCCTTGATGCTCGGGCGGCGACGTCGTGGGCTCGAGCCGCCATTTCGGGTGGCGAAATTGCCGAGCCAGATTCGTGATTTCTTACGAGGCTCTCGAATTTCGAGACCCATTTCCCCAACTTTGCATTCGGACTCGTGGTAGGATGCGTGCTTGTTGGAAGAGTCTACGGCTTTCTTGGCTCGCAAGTGCAAAGAGTCATTTTTTTGTGTCTACGAATCGGAAGTGGGGATTAATCAATTTAGATAAAAGATAAGTCGCTTAGGTTATGTGTTAGATTTTGGGGATTAATGAGTTTAGATAAATAAAAGATAAATAAATTATATTTTTCCTGATAAATAAATCATTATTTTTCCAAGTCATCAATTACTCAACCATTAGGATTCCACTTGTCTACCACACACTCCTAGTCGTCCACGTCATATATTTAAGTCAAACCTTCCAACTTATCATTATAACATCCATTCCTTAATCGGTGATTGTGACTTTTCTTTCTATTTTGTAACCACATAGTCACTTTTGCACCTAAAAAAAAACACTTGCTACTCTTGCTCCTCGCACAAAAAACACATGTGTATTTTTGCACCTTAACCCTATATTTTAATTATACATAACATATGACAAGATTAAGAACTTATTTAACTTCATTAACTTAATTTATGTGGCACAACCGAACAATGATTTGTGTTTATTTTGGTTAGCAGTATAAATTGTTTTTACAATGCTGTTTACATCAACGTGTTTCTCAAACACTAATATTGTGTTTGGTATGAGAGGAAAGAGAAAAGACTAATATTTTGGCTAATATAGCCTGAATCATTAATCTCAACTCCTTTCCCTTAAATCAAACATACCCTAACTCAAACTAACTCAAACATAAACCATAACACGTAATAGTGCCAACTCATCTTCTAAAGTGAACGGTCAAAAAAAAAAAAAAAATCCTAGTGTGCGAGCACTTAAAATTGATAGTTATGATAATAATTATTATTTACATGAAACTATTAGAATAATCTCAAGTTTTATAATACAAGATATTTAAATTTAAATAATTATATAAATATATAATCTATTTTAATATTATTAATTTATTATTAATTTTTTGGTCGACTAATTTATTATTAATTAATAATATTTATTTATTTATTTATTTTAATTAATTAAATAAAAATAAATTATTTTTCATTTTATTTTAAGAAATGCAAAATTTTATGAGATTCTATAAAAAATAGAGGAGAGGTTAAGATATAAATTGTGTATAACTTATATAAAATTTACTCTAAAAATCTTTAGTTCTTTTTTTTTTGTATACAAAAAAATCTTATAGTTCTATAGAGTATAGACATGGATGAAGTAGGAGAGCAAGTATTTTAATGTGCATAATATTTTTTAATTTGAGCAATGGAAACGTGCAAAATATTTAAATACTTAAATTTAAATATTTTCAAATTAAAGCTGAGCGTGTAAATTTTAAATCTGAAACTAACTAAAATACATCAACAATAAAATTTTAAATCCAAATTCACAAGTTGGAGTGAATGTTCAGCTTCGGATGGTCCGTTCCAAACTCCAAATTTGTTAAAGATTTGATTTTTTAAGGGAAAAACAAATCAACGGGGAGGTTGGAATGTTTATCCGCTCATAAGTCATGGGCATGACGTTGGAAGGCGCGCCAAGAAACATGATCAGCCAACTTTTGATCCTATACGTATCCGCCACGTCATCAGGGTGCCGTGAAAGAAACTATAATATCATTCCCCTCCAACTCAAGCCTTTCTCATTCTGACTCACTCCATCTTCTTGCTGTTATTCTGTTCTCCTCATCCTCTATTGGCTCTCCTCCTTCTCCATCCTCCAAAAAAAAAAAAATAATGCAGAGCGATGATGATTCTCAGACGCTTTCCCGGCGTATCCTCACGCTATCTCTGCACCTCAGCCCTATTCCACGGCCGCTCTCCGATCCCGAACCCCACCTGCAAATGCTAACCTGCGCAAAGGTCGCCAAGCTTGACGTCGACCCTGCTGTTCTATCCCAATTTATCAGGGGTAAGCATAGAGATATTCAGGAGAAGGTTTTGGATTACTTCAATTCTAGGCCTGAACTCCAAACCCCCTTGGAGATTTCTAAAGATGCCCACCGTGAGCTCTGTATGAGGCAACTTCTTGGCTTGGTCAGGGAAGCTGGAGTTAGGCCCTTTCGATACGTGGTCGACGATCCCTCCAAGTACTTTTCCATTCTCGAAGCTGTTGGTTGCGTCGACATGTCTCTTGGGATTAAGATGGGTGTGCAATATAGGTGATCCCGCTTTAACCTTTATTTCCCCCTTTTCTCTCTTCCACAACCTTACGTTGCTTTTGAATTGAATGTGTTTTCGGTTCTTTAATCCAAACATTCTCTGAATGCGTAGCTTATTTATGCATCGTGTTCTGAATTTCATGATCCTTCTTTCGTTTGCAGTCTTTGGGGAGGTTCTGTTCTCAATTTGGGAACCAAGAAGCATAGGGATAAATACTTCGACGGCATTGATAATTTGGACTACCCGGGTTGTTTTGCCATGACCGAACTGCATCACGGTAAATTCTGGTGCTCGCATTTCTTTTATTTCTCTGATTGCTCAGATGCTTGTAACTGCTTGATTAAATTCCAAACCAACACAAAGGAAAAATAAATAAATTGAACTTTTGAACTCTTCTTTCTTCAACCAAACGCACCGGATCAGTAATTCCCAATGTTAAAAGTTTGGCAACGTATTTCCCATATCGGACATTCTGAATAGTTATCACTTATCACACATCTCCAACTCATCCTCAAGACTTGGCGAAAGATTTTCTTTTTAATTGGACTTCTGAGTAGATGTTGGTGAAATTCACTTTATATTCACCCGACAAAATATACCACGAGCTTTCGCGTAATGTATACTGAGAAGATGGCTAGATGATAAAGTTCAGGCCGTTGGGACTTTGTCCATCTAGTTCTTTATTGTTCCCCTTTCACTATCAGAGTGTTTTCTGTTGCTCTACAGTGAAGACTCTGCGGGGGCACTGAGGCACTTATTTTATGTTTATATTATATTATATCCCAAACGTTTTGTCATATGGCTTCATAACGCAATGTCCTAAACTGCTATTTTTGTGCTTAAAAGGTTCAAATGTGCAGCTCCTCCAAACAGTTGCCACTTTTGATCCCATCACAGATGAATTCGTCATCGATACACCTACTGATGGCGCCATCAAATGGTGGATTGGCAATGCTGCAGTTCATGGAAAATTTGCCACTGTTTTTGCTAGGCTGCTATTACCAACTTATGATTCGAAAGGTGTTTCTGATATGGGTGTCCATGCCTTTATTGTTCCTATAAGGGATATGGAGACCCACAAGACACTTCCCGGGATTGAGATACATGATTGTGGTCAAAAAATTGGATTAAACGGTGTAGATAATGGAGCTTTAAGATTTCGTTCAGTAAGAATACCTCGAGATAATCTTCTAAATAGGTTTGGAGATGTCTCTCGTGATGGGAAGTACACCAGTAGCCTTCCTACTGTAAATAAACGGTTTGCTGCAACATTAGGGGAGCTTGTAGGTGGTAGGGTGGGGCTTGCTTATACTTCTGTTAGTGTCCTGAAGGTTGCTGCCACAATTGCCATCCGATATTCTCTACTTCGTCAGCAATTTGGTCCTCCAAACCAGCCTGAAGTTTCCATCCTTGATTACCAATCTCAACAACACAAGCTTATGCCAATGCTGGCTTCAACTTATGCATTTCATTTCGCCACTGCATACTTAGTCGAAAAATATTCAGAAATGAAGAAGTCTCACGATGAGGCATTAGTTGGAGATGTCCATGCTCTTTCAGCAGGTCTTAAGGCTTATGTGACAGCATATACCGCCAAGTCACTGAGCACCTGCAGGGAATCCTGTGGAGGCCATGGTTATGCTGCCGTAAATCGGTTTGGTAGCTTGAGGAATGATCATGATATTTTTCAGACATTTGAAGGGGACAACACAGTTCTTCTTCAACAGGTATTGGCTAAACCCATATCATTTGTTGTCAGAAACATTAATGAAGCTGACATTACGCTTGCTTTGCCTGAGAACCAACAAGATAAAAGAAACATGTGTCTATGACTCAGTCATCAACATGTAATTCTGTATAATGTTTTCAATATTTGAACCCCTTTTGTGATTTTCTACATTTAAGGTTTGCAAATAACGTCAGTTTAAATTTTCCTTGATAACAACATTGTTAAATCGGAAAGCTGGACTTGGCTTTAAAATACTACATTGACCTTGAATCCTTGATATATTACACTCTTAGTTATTACCTAGCTCCTGTCAGCCAGAGGCCAGGTTGCTTTATTTTTGCCTTATCTTTTTTATGTTTCCGTAGAATTGCATCTTGCTTTCTTTAGCCTCCAATTAGCGAGCTAAATAATGCAAACCAAATGTTTCGTCAAAGTTCTGTTAATGGTTTGGTTCCTGTGGCATGAATACCTTTTTTCCTATTGGAAATGCAAATGCAGGTTGCAGGTGATCTGCTGAAACAATACCAGCAAAAGTTTCAAGGTGGGACTTTTGCAGTCACGTGGAATTACTTGAAGGTATCCATGAACAAATATCTCTCTCAGCCAAATCCTGTAACTGCTAGGTGGGAAGGGGAAGAACATTTACGAAATCCTCAGTTTCAGTTGGATGCTTTTAGGGTGAGTGTCATCTTCATTCTCTGTCTACAATATACTACATGGTGAATGAAATGGACTAAGATTCATGCAACTTTTCACATTACAGTACCGCACATCAAGGTTGCTTCAAAGTGTTGCTGTACGACTTCGGAAGCATTCTAAAAATCTTGGGAACTTTGGTGCATGGAACAGATGCTTAAATCACCTTTTGACACTTGCTGAGTCACATATAGAGTCAGTCATCCTTGCTAAATTTATTGAATCTGTGGAGAGGTGCTTTCTAGTTCCTACTATTTGGATTATGTTCTCTATTGTTATCTTTATAGTTTAAAGAATATCTGTTTTGTATTTAACTTGGTTTGTTTCTGCATCAGCTGTTCTGACCCTAGTTCCAAAGCAGCTCTTAAGCTTGTCTGTGATCTTTATGCCCTGGATAGAATTTGGAACGACATAGGAACCTACCGCAATGTTGATTACGTAGCACCCAATAAGGCCAGGGTATGCTAACATCTATATTGATGATATCTTTGAAAAGCCTAAATATATGGTGTGAGGAAACCTGTGCAGTTCAGAGTATTTGTTAACTCACTGTGAATTGTTGCTGGTGTTAAAGATGTGGATTGATGACGTTGTTTCATTTGGCAGGCAATCCAGAAACTGACGACATATCTGAGTTTCCAAGTGAGGAATATTGCAAGGGAACTAGTGGATGCCTTTGATCTCCCAGACCATGTTACACGGGCCCCTATTGCCATGCAGTCGGCTTACTCGGAGTACACACAATTCGTGGGTTTCGATTAAACTCGTGGATATTCATTTGAAATTGGATAAATTAAATTTAAATTCAGATTCTAAAAGATTTGCTAATGTGGAGTACAGATAGAGAAACATGTGCATGTTTGGAATAATGGTAATATAAGGGAATTATTTTCAATCTAACTTTTACAAAAGTAAGATAGGATAAAAGTTTGATTGTAAATATGATTTGTGTTTGAGATAACGATGACAGAAGTGGTTTTCCTCTAAATTGGTTCTTGTTTATAATAACATTTGAAAAGTAAGTTGAGATGAAAAAAATACTGAAAAAGATATGAATCTTATTGAATAACACACACACACATATCTTTGTCTGTGTGTGTGAAGATAAAAATTTAAATTTAATAAAAAAAAAAATATTGTTAGTTGGATAATTCATTTGAATATAATTTTTTTATTAATCTTAATATAACAATGGCCACCCATATGAAAAATCAAGATTAATGATGTTAAAATTCAATGTTAAATACAAGCTAACGGAAAATTAAAAGTCATTGTTAGAAGCGAGAAGTCAAGTTTTCTGGTTTCTTTTCGGAAGCCACTTTTAAAAGAAAAGTCAGATTGACTAGATGAGATCCCAAACACGTAAAAATTTGGTTTTTCTTCCCCCCACTGGGCGTTTGGGACCCCTCCATGGGTATTTTTGACTTGACAAGGGTATGCCAGGGTAAAAATTTCCTCAGAAAAGGATGATTGTTGAAAGTGGACAAAGGCAGCGTTGGTCACTTGTACAAAAAAGGATGATTTTTTAGTTGGTTTTTGCTCCACAGTTTTACCCGGTCACTTGTACATGAAAGTTCCGGAAAGGCCCGAATTGACATGTTTTTAGTAGAGTTGGAGAGGAATTAGTTTTTTAAACAAGAAAAATTAAAAAAAAAAAACACATGTATACTCTCTCACCGTATACGTCCTTCCCTCTTGACATGTTTTGTATGACACGTGATTAATGGGTGCTGTGACTTGGTAAATGTTTTTTTTATCATGAGATATGATAATCCCTTTTTTAACCGCTCAATTATTGAGGATTTAATCTTAAAAATTGTAATGGAGAGGGTGGCACCTGTGAATAAAGGGATAAGGGGGCGTCCAATTAAAGACCCAATCATAAAAAAATAATAATAATTGTAAAAACAAACAGCAGTGTACGTAAAAAAGTGGGGGAGTGGGGTCCAAGTGCTCAGTAGGGAAGGGAAAAGGCTTGGCGGGGTCATGGGCCCCTCAACTCACTATCAAAAGTAACCTTCTCAACATGCTTCAAGATTTTTTTTTTTTTTTTTTTTTTTTTTTTTTTTTTTTTTTTTTTTTTTTTGGGCAGGTGAGTTGGCGTAGATGGTAAGGGATCGGGATTAGGCGCTTGGGTCGTAGGTTCGATCCTCTGCCGTCATTGGGGACTCGCTTTGGTAGGCGATCTCGTAAGTCGTAAGTCTTTCATGTTGGCCGCGCCGTCTTGGCGCGGCAGTGGGGACGATGTCGAACCCTCCAAAACTTTTATGTATAAAAAAAAAAAGTGTCCATTTTTTTTCCTTTTTTAAAATTGGAAACTAAAGATCGAGTTTTGGTGTGGTGCCATGTGTGGTATTCCCTACTACCTATTCCCTCTTATTTTTATTATAAGGCACCAACTAGCATAACCATGTATGTTAATTGATCAGCTGACTCAATCAGAAGCATTTTCGCCATCAAAGAGACAGTGCTGTGAATTGTGATGATTCATGAGGAGGACGCAAACTGCCAAATTACTTTATTGAAAATCTCACTTTTCAATATTAGTGGTTCAGATTCAGAGATATCACGGACAAGCTTGGAGTAGTGTATCACGGGACCCATCTTATTTTGAATAAACTGATAGCGTAACAATACAATGCACGGAGCGTCGTAATAATTCTAAGATTTAAAAATGTTTATTACTACTTTAAAAGCAAGCGTAGTGTTCAGTGAAAAGAGTAATTTAAAAAATCACCCATGTCATTTTTTTTTTTAAATAATAAAGATGGCTAAGAAGCCAGACATATTAATTAGAAAATAATACAACAGGGGAAAATAAATCTCAAACAATCTTGATGAATCCAAACCCTCAAATACAAAGGGTAATCTCTCAAAATACAAGATTTGGATAACCCAACTTTTGCTAGAGCGTCCGCTACTCTGTTACAATCACGAAGGATATGCTGAACAGAAACACGCCAGTCACGATTAAGCAATTCTTTAATATAGTCCATCAGCAAACTAGAATCCTGGCAATTACAATCTAACAAATAATTCACCAGATCCTATGAATCCGACTCAAGAACCACCTGTCTAAAACCCACATCCCAAGCCATTTTAAGACCTTCAAAAACAGCCCATTTTTCAGCTGTGTAGGCATTACAAAGATCCAAGTCTTTAGTAAAACCAGCCGTCCACCTACCGAACTGATCACGTAGGACACCTCCACATCCAGCCTTAGAGGAATTAATATTGACAGCCCCATCAACGTTTAACTTGGTCCATCCTGCATCAGGTTTACGCCACAAGGCAGAGATGACAGAACCTTAAGCCACATCAGCATTAGAAAGACCACCATCCTGCAACTCAGTAAAAGACCTCCAGATTTGCAAAATAACAGGAATAGGACTAGACGGTTTTACAAAATCAGACTCAAATATAAGAGAATTCCGCCAGCCCCACAATTTCCAAATGGTCACACCAAAAACACTACTCCAATACATGCCAAAATAAACACTAATCTTACTCTTAAGATTTAAGGCAACCCAGTCTTTAAGGGAAGCATAAAAAAGAAGAAGAATTATAACTTGGATCAATCAGAGACAACCACAATTGTTTAGCATAAGGGCAGTCCCTTAATATATGTAATGTAGTTTCAACTTCAAGAGAACAATATCCACACAAAGGAGAGTCATTGGTCCATTTGCTTCTTCGGTCATTAGTTGGTAATTTATTAGACACCACCATCCACATAAAAACTCTTATTCTCTCCACTCCTTGCCACCTCCAGACTTCTTTAAAGATCTTATGCCTAAGATGGACATGATTCTCCTCAATTAAAAAATAAGCACTCTTAATTGAGAAAATTCCATCACTGGTTCCCCCCAAATCATAATATCATGGCCAGCAGCAGGTTGAGGAGGCAATACAGATATTAATCGCTGAATAATAGATGGCTCAACACAATCAGATAGGTTATTAAAATCCCAAGAACCAGTACAAACCCAATCCGCAACAGAAGACTTCAACTCTTCAACAAAAAGAGGACGAGTGCAAAATTCTTTTATACTCCTTCCCTCCATTAACCAATGATCGCTGAAAAAATTAACCATAAGACCATTCCTTATCTGCCACTTGGTTCCAGAGTCAATAACACTTCTCTGGGAGCAAATGAACTTCCACAATGATGAGTCCCCTGAACGAGAAACAAACAGAGAATCCTCATCTCTCATCATGTATCTTCCTTGAAGGATTTGAACCCATAATTCATTTGATCCAGAGACGAGATGCCACGCCAATTTGGCTCCACAGGCTTTGTTGAAGGATGTAAGTCTCCTAAACCCAAGACCACCAAATTCTTTTGGCCTTGTGATATGCTCCCAACCGACAGGATGATAACACCGATGAGATTCATTATGGTCCCAGATGAAGTTTCTCTGAAGTCTCTCTACAGCTTGACAAACACTAGTTGGAATTCTAGATACTTGCATTGGGTAAAGAGGGATAGAACTCAAAACTGACCTAGCCAAAGTAATACGGCCAGCAGTAGATAAACAGTTAGCTTTCCAAACCGAAAGCTTAGACTGAACCCTCTCAATGATATAGTTGAAGGTATCCTTCCATTTTTGATTACGGGATAAGGGAAAACCAAGGTACCTACCAATTTCACAAGAGATACGCATTTGAGATAGATTTTTTATTCGCTCCTTAGCCTGCACCGATACTCTAGGAGAGAAGTAGATAGAAGATTTAGACTTCCTAACCTTGCTCCCAGAAGCCCTAGAGAACACATCAAGACAATTCAGCATACATTGAGTCTGATTTTCTGATGCAACCCCAAACAAAAGGAGATCATCAGCAAACATGAGGTGCGATACCGACGGCCCCGATGAAGATGTTGATAAAGGCTTCCAATTCCCTTTAGTTACTTCATTGCAAATAAGATGCAATAATTTGTCCATACATAGAACAAAAAGCAAAGGAGATATTGGATCTCCTTGGCGAAGACCCCTCTTCGGTTGAAAGAACTTCGTTTGCGAACCATTCCATAAAACATTATATGAAACTAAGGATACACAATTCATGATGATATTAATCAAACCCTTTTCAAATCCCGCCTCAATTAAGACAAGCTTTAAAAAGTACCATTTGATTCGGTCATAAGCCTTTTCAAGATCGATTTTCATTGCAAGGAGACCTCTTTTACTTCTATTAGTACTTATAATATGCATCAGCTCCTGGCCTATAACTATGTTTTCTTGAATATGTCTCCCTTTGATGAACCCAGTTTGATAGGGAGAAATTAAGTCCTTCATCACCTCCTTTAATCACTGAGTAATCAACTTGGTGATGCACTTATAGTGCATCGTACAAAGGGAAATAGGTCTGAAATGCACAACTTGTTCAAGATGATCTTTCTTGGGAATTAAGGAGATAAGCGTCTTGTTAGATTCCACAAGAGAGGAGGTAGCACCTTGAAAAACACCCCTAACAAACTCACATATAGAAGGACCGAGAGTACTCCAATTACTTTTGTAAAAGATAGGAGGAAAGCCATCAAACCTTGGCGCCTTGTAATTTCCCATTAGAAAGAAAGTCTTCCTAATTTCCTCATCATTAGGAATTCTAGACAAACCGTCACCTACCCCAGGCAATGAGAGGGTATTGGGATAAGTTAAATCAGTCTGCATTTCCATTGAGGCATGGTTATCAACACTGTACAACTGCTTAAAGTACTGAACTACCATTCTTCTTAAATCCTCTTCATTATTAGACCATCTTCCCATCTCATCTTTAAGAGAAGTATTACTATTTCGCCGCCTTCTCATCTTAGTTTCAAAGTGATAATAACGGGTATTTCTATCTCCTTTAGTGATCCAATCTTCCCTAGACTTTTGGAACCACTTAATTTCTTCCAACTTTATGAGCCTGTCAAAATCCCCCTGCAATTCCTTTTCCAAATTAAACAGGAAAGTAGAAGAAGGATAAGCTCTAGACTTTTGAATCCCATCAAGTCTCCTCAAAATATTTATTTCTGTTTTTCAATAAGACCGAATACATTCTTATTCCAGTAACAAATAGACTCCTGAAACTTATGCAGAGACAGATTTAAATCATCCCCCTTCTCCCACTTCTCTTCAAGAAATTTATTATACTGATCATGCTTTAGCCACATGGCCTCAAAGTGAAAGGGACGATTCCTTAATTGACTATTATTCAAATTACCAAAACATAGAGCAATCGGATTATGATCAGAGAAATTGGTTATAGGAAGTACCTGAACGAAGCAGTCTGAGACACTCAACAGGAAGTGGGTATTAGCCAATGATCTATCCAGACGTTCATACAGGCGAGTGTAGTTAGCAGTACGGGGTCTACGCCATGTAAATTTTGCTTCACAGAAGCCCATATCACTAAGACGACAATCAAGGAGCCGATCTTGGAACTTCCTAAGTCTGTAGAAATTAACCTCCGCTCCTCCAATCCTTTCATCTGACAATAACATGTCATTAAAATCTCCCATAACCACCCATGGGCTCGAGAGGCTATCAGAGAAACATTTTAGTTCCTGCCAAAGCTGTAGCTTTAGATACTCACAGGGCACAACATAAATTGCCGAGAGAGAGAACGGAGGTACTCCATTAATGGTGCAAGAAAAGTGGATGAATTGCCTATCTTTGTGAAGGACATTAACAGTAATAAGATTTGTCTTCCACACTGCAACAAGACCTCCAGACCTTCCTACACTGGGAACAAAGGTAAAGCCATCAAAACCAAGGTTCTCAAGGCAGCGAAAGTGAGAATCATCCTCAGATTTTGTTTCAGCTAGAACCAACAAGCACGGTTGTGGGCCCAAATACACAGATCGAATATGTTGAAGAATATTCCTACTACATGCTCCTCTACAATTCCAGTATAGAATTTTAGACATTGGCAAAAATAAAAATCTGATAACAATAGAAATAACCAACCCACTAAGAGCCCGACTGAAATTGAGTCTCAGGGACCATGGACTCACTCAAGGCCTCTTCATATTCATCTTCCAACAGGGCCTCTCCATCAGGATTTAAGCACTTGGGCTCGGCCCAAAACTTCCCCCGTAAACCAATAGCTCGGTTCGGATCCCCAGGATCATGGGGAATAGTTTGGAACATGACTTCATCAATGGGAAAATCACCCCCTGCATTTCCGCCTATTCCTTCTACCGAAGCAGCCACCTTGGGCCCCACCACTACTTTAATCTCATCCGACCTTCCTTCCTCCTTCTCATTCCCATTAGTTACGCACAGGAGCTCATTACTTTTCGACTGAGCCCTAACCATATCCCTATTACGTTTCTCCCTCCTCTTCTCCTGTCTACTCTCCATTTGACCCTTATTATCTCCTGCTGTACTTTTATTTCCATTGCTCTTCTTTTTCCTTCCCCCTTTTCTTACGACTGTCAATTGAGGGCTTTCAGTACGGCTGGTAATATCCTTCTCGGCGGCACGAAATGTCTCAGAAGTAGTGACAGGCCCTGACATACCACCACCAACTTCCTTCTCTCCTTCCACAAGCACGTTGAATCTCGAGCCACTCTCAGCTGGCCGGAAAATGCCAGTCGGAGCCTCCTAACTCCCCTTCTTCTGCCGGCGAGGTTTCTGGACGACACGCCAGGTATCTTGATCCTTTTTCACAGCAACTTCTGATGCCTGAATGTTGTTATCCACCATCATGCCTCCATTAGGTCTCTTATCATTTCCTTCTGCTGCTAAAATCTCAGATTTATTCGCCATAGTCTCTGTTTTGCACTCTTCACTCTTGTGACCATAAATGCCACAGTTGGTACAAAGTGAATGTAATCCTTCATATTCCAAAAAAATACTCCACACCATCTAAAGAAAACCCAGACATGAGTTGCTTCCCCAAATCAACAAGAACACAGATTCTAGCGTAATGTCCTCTTAGTTGCCCTGAAGTATGAATATCAATTTTGATTGTCTCCCCTATTCGGTCTCCAATCCACGTCAAAGCTTCCTTATCGTAATACTCAAGGACTACATTTGGCACTCTCACCCAAACCGCAACTTTGTTGATGGAAGCTTGCTGAGAATGAAATTGTGGTGTCCAGGGTCTAACTGTAAGATAGTGGTCGAATAATAATCAGGGACCTCCAGACAAGGCATAGAAATAATCTTCTTTGTTGGTAAATTTCACCACAAAGAAACCATTGCCAATATTGATTAAGCTTATAACTCCTTTTTTTGCCCAAAGAGACTGAAGGATTGAGAGTAGAGCTTTGTAGCCAATACTTTTCCCTAGTAACTTCACAATGAGGGATTTATCCCAAGCTTTGTAAAGTCTTTTTTCATTTTTTCTGAGAATGAGAACGTTGGAAAATTCCGGTTTGGATCTTCAATGATTTTGCAAAGAGGCTCACTATCCTCCTTGTCAGAATCGCCCATACTCTTATCAGATAATGAATCATCAGATAAATCATTCTTATTACCAGGATCACCTTCATTACTACCATTACCATTGATATATACCTTGCAGCTTCTCAGCAAAAGTCTGCCCATTAGTCCATTGCTTCTTACTGGACTCCCCCAACTTAGGCCAATCTTCCTCATTAAGCAGACAACTAGCATTCTTGATTTTCTTGGAGCTCCTATTAATCAGATCATCTTCTTCGCTTGACACAGGAACGAGAGCAGGTTTTTTCAAAGGGAGAATCATAGCCATATTTTTTCCAACCGTTAGTGCGCGACTTGATATAAACTTGCTCGGGACGATTCTTTCCCATGTCAATTGTTATTATAATTCTAAATTGGAAATTGTATGTTTCGCAGATAAAATTTTAATCTTGTCAAAAAGTTTAGTTCATAAATTTCTTGATCACGAGCGAATAAATATGATTGATCTCCTAATATATGTAGTCGCGTGATTTATTGAATTTTACAATTATCAGATGTTAAATTAAATATATCAGCTGATTATTGTTCAAATAATTTACTCCCTCCGGTCCTAATTATAGGACAACATTTGAGAGTTGGTTTTGGTCCTAATTATAAGACAACATTCTAATAATTGTCAAATTTTTTTTTCTAAAATATCCCTATTTTATTCTCTCAAGTGTGTTTGGTTTTTTGTGAGTATATGTATGTAGATACGTAGACTCTTCCAGTTACAGTTAGTAAAATTTTTAGATATATATATTGTGTGTGTGTATCTAATGCATGTATATATCTATGTGTCTACACACAAATATATATAGACACACATGTGTGTGTACATATATGTATGTATATACGTGTGTGTCTACACACAAATATATACAGACACACATACACGTGTGTGTGTGTATACATATATGTATATTTGTATATGTGTCTGTCAATATATATGTGTGAGTGTATATGTACATATATGAACACACACATATATATACATATATATCTTTGTGTGTTTATGTAGATATATGTAGATATACCTATATGTATACACACACACACACACACACATATATATATATATATATATGTATATATAGCAAGACCATTATTTCAATTAGATAGCGAGTGGAAAAGAAAATTATAGGTCGGAGAAGTATGTGGTAAGAGTTATTGATTTACTTTTACTTATGTCATTTTAAAATTATATAAGGGCATTTTAGGAAAATAAATAAAATTAACTAATTTAACTTCTTTCCTTAATCTCCTCAAAATCGGTTAATGTGTCTTATAATTAGGACCGGAGCGAGTATTAAAAATGTAATTACATTATTTTATTGTTTAAAAAAATGTACATGATGTCAAATTGTCGTTACATCCTGTATCAATAACATGACACTGATACATGCAGTGATTGTTTTTTATTTAAGAAATTGCATTCGTTTTCATATTTCTATTGTTCCATTGTATTTATTTGGGATTAACAAAGAACAAAAGTTGTATATAGTGAAAGCAATGTATAAGAAACGATTATAAAAATAGTCAAGTAGATAACGAATCATTGATGATGAGAGTGCATCATGCAATATTAGCATAAAATAACTCATTGATTGCTGACACAAAATTCACATCAAATTAGCCAAAAATTTATATAGTGGTAAAGTTTATCACTTTACAAAATGGGTATACACCAGGAAGAGTATAGTCTCTGAATTATTATTTTTTATTTTGTTCTTCAGAATATCATTTCCACCCTCAAATAAAAAAATGAATGGTTCAAATTTAATGTTTTCTAAAACTATTACTATAATGTTTTATAATTTATTTATTTTTTAAAAAATTGTTTTTGTTGCAGTTATGAATTGTGTTAATCATATTTTAATATTTTAAATTTATTTATTTATATTTAAAATAATATTTTTATAAAATATGAAATATGATCTATCTATTTTTTAAAATTAAAGGGTGGAGATGAATTTTTAAAAAGAAAATGAGATAAAAAATTCTAAGAGATGACATATATATAGAAACTTCATCGGCTCTCATTATCCATTTTCTCATGAATTCATCTGAACGGTTGATTGAGAAGAGGAGAGAAAAATCGAAGGATTATAACTTGATGATGTGGCTTTCAAAATGATTAGACGGATATAATTTAGAAATTATGAGAGATAATAAGAAAATAAATGATGTAAGGAACCTGACTCATAATTTTGCTGATGCACAGTGTTTTAATAGTCAAGGTGACAGAGATTACATAGCAAATTGTATTTTGATTTATAGGAATCCATGATTTGTAGGATTATGGATAATCTTCATTATTAGTCATTATTAGATTTATAGGAATCCTTAATTTGTAGAGATTAGGGATAATCTTCATTAATAGTCATTATAAGCCATTACTATTGAGACTCTCTTATCTTATATATATATATATATATATATATATATATATATATATATAACGTTTGCATATAAATAGAAAATACAACATTCATTCTTTCCATTTTACCAAGTCATACAATGAAGCATCTGCATGTCGGCGAGGGGCCTTCCACCATTACATACTGACAAGACTTGGTTGTATTATTATATTATATTATATTATATTTTTAGGGTTAATAAGCAATAATATCCAGGCATAGTATTGAATATTTAAAAGTTTTTGAAGGAGCAATTTCATCCCACAACTTTAAAAAATGATACTATCTCCGGTCTTAATTATAAGATATAGTTGACTTTGTTTGGAGAGATTAAAAAAACTAAATAAGTTACTTAATCATTTTATATGTTGTGTATCTTTAAATTATATATTAGTTTATTAGTCAAATTAATTACTTTTTAAAAAAAAAATACTCTTAAATAATTTAATTAGCTTCCTTAATTTTTTTCAAAAAAATCAACTATATCTCATAATCAAAATCGGAGGGAGTACAATATTACCTTCCGTCTAAAAGGTTAATTTTAATAATTGAAGTTGATTGATTTATATACATATCACTCCTCATCCCTCAATCTCCACCTACCCTTCCTTTTCTTTCCAAGCTCAGTGTTTGATCTTCTGAACTCACCGCTGTTGCTCTCCACTCTCCCTCTCTCCTGTTTTCTTTATTCTTAGCAACCCAGCAAATGGAAAAGCCAGAAATAAAGAAAGAAAGAAAGACATTCAAACAAAAGCTTTAAACTTTAACACCAGAAGCATTACCTCACTCCCGCAATCATACTCATCGAAACTCATTCTCACTTACTCTGATAGATGATGAAGGCATGTTTACAGCAGAACCACCCTTCATATTGACGAACGTATGAGTTCCCGAAGAGGAAAGAAAAGCATCGTTAGGTATATATAATGGAATTTTGGGAAGTTCAATTTGTTTTTCATGCTAATTGTCTTGTCTATGAAGATGACTAACGATATGTTTTTGGGGGTCTATTCAGCGGCTACTTCCTGTAGCTCAAAAGCAACACCAGCTACTCGCAACTCTGATTCTCTGTAAATATTTTTATATAGCACTCCTAAGAGAATGTCATATTGATAAATTAATCAACTTTAACGGTTAACCTTTTAAATGATAGGGGTAATATTACACTATTTTTTTAAATTTTCGGGATAAAATTACACTCTCAAAAACTTCTAGACACTCAGTATTCATATGTGAAAACTTTCAAAATATTTTTAACCATTAACCCTATTTTTTATTCTAAAGAACAATAATGTGTAATGGAACAATCTGGACATTCATTTTTCTTATTTCTTCCTAGAGAACAGTCTAGAGCCAATATTAAAAGGGAAAAATACTTCTCATGTTGTAGGAGAAGTGTATTCTCATGTCACACACATGAAATGGTGGGGCCCACACACACATATATATAAAATAGGGTTTCAACTTCTCATGTTGCATGAGAAGAAGAAGAAGAAGATTCTTACACACACATGAAATGGTGGGACCCACATATATATATGGGTCCTATCATTTCATGTGTGTGTGACATGAGAATACACTTCTCCTACAACATGAGAAGTGTTTTTCCCATATATAATTAGCATTATATATATATATGGGTCTCACCATTTCATGTGTGTATATGAATCTTTTTCTTCTAATGCAACATGAGAAGTTTAAACCCTATATTAAAATATATATAATTTTGTTCGCTTAACGAGGCTATTGACAAGGAAATGACCGGACATCTCTGTTTTTTTTTCCTCTCACTCTTTTGTATGTTATTAATGACTATTCATGAAGTTTAAAGTAAATTTTTATGAAATTATATAGATTAAAATCAGTGATTTGAAATTATATAGGTTAAAATTAAAATTCAATCAAATTATAAAAAACAACAATATAATGGTATTAAATTTACAAATTTTATTGGTGAGAATGATCAAAATAAAAGTATACCTGTATAACTACTTTTGGTATATAAAAATGGGATAGGATATTGTCACTATCAATTTTATGTCACTGCCAAGTCACTATCACTTTTTCATTCTGATCTAACGGTGAAAAAATAATAATGTCGTAATGACATAAAATTATTAATGAAATTTTGAATGAGAGGGTTTTCTCTCTCATTTTTTCTATTTTTTCCCCCATTTAAACTAGTATAGACCTCAATCTAACCCTATAAAATAAGGAGAGAATAGTATAGAATCCTAACACTAATGGAGATCACAATTAATGATTAAAAGAACCAATTCAGCATTAAAACCCAATGCAAATCACAATTAAATTAATGATAAAAATATAGTCAACATTAAAAGTAAATATTCCTTAATATTAATAAATGACTGTAATAGAAGAAATTTTAACCCATCATTATTTCACATATCCCAGGATATAATTCCAATAAAGTCTTTTAACCTATTCCTTCTCCACTTATTATGCACCCGGCAAACTTTCTTGCCACGTGTAAGCCATGTGTGATGCTGATTTAAACGAGTCACATGGACCTCCACCTGACACGTATTAAATCATTGATAGGTATCAGAGCTAATTAATTCAATGATTTTGGAGTAAATTTTTAACTTTACTCTTATTTATGAACGTGTATTTTTCAACTGTTTCTTTTTTTTTTCTATTTTCGTTGGTACAATTAATATAGGTAAAATTGTCACAATTTCATATATTACATGAAACTAAACTTATAAATAGGATCAAATTTTTTAGTCATAAACTTAAATAGGATCATATAAAAGAAATTTCAGCTTGTGTTTTCACCAATCAAATGCTGTGGGCTCTTCTTTTTCTGTTTTTCAGTTTTCACGGCAACAAAACAGAAGAACGAGTCACATGGAGGGAGGTCCTACATGGCCCGTTTTTCTCGCCACGTGTAAGCCGAGAGTTTCCGATTTTCTCTATATATAGTGACTGCTGGAGCTGAAGGAAGGTGCACCACCGATCCGCACAACAAAAAGAGAAGAAAGGAGATCCACATCTCTGCTTCAAACCCTTTCTTCTCTTTTCCCCTCCTTCAAAATGTTCATTGAGAGCTTTAAGGTCGAGAGTCCCAACGTCAAGTACACAGACGGCGAAATTCAGTCTGTGTACAACTATCAAACCACTGAGCTTGTCCATGAGAACAGAAATGGCACCTATCAGTGGATTGTCAAGCCTAAAACTGTTAAATATGAATTCATAACCAACACCCATGTCCCTAAATTAGGGTCAGTTCCCTAATTTTCCCCTCCCCTGCACTTTTATGCCTTTTTCATTTGATTCTCGTATCTTCCTGTCTCTGTTTTTGATGGGTTCGTACCTATCAATGATTTAATAGCTTATATTTCGTTTTCTGTATGTTAATTTGTTGGCTTTTAGGGTAATGCTTGTGGGATGGGGTGGAAACAATGGCAGCACTCTCACCGGCGGTGTTATCGCCAACCGAGAGTAAGCTTCTTCCTCGTCCACTTTCTGGGTTCGGCTGTATTAAAGCCGATCATTTTGTATTTTTTTTATTTACGTCATTGTATCGATTGACAGGGGTATTTCGTGGGCAACGAAGGACAAAATTCAACAGGCCAATTACTTTGGCTCCCTGACCCAGGCATCCACCATCCGTGTGGGTTCCTTCAATGGCGAGGAGATTCATGCACCCTTCAAAAGCCTCCTTCCTTTGGTATTCTATCTTGGTTTCAAAATAATCCCTTTCTTTCTTCTTTTTCTTTTCCTTGTCGTCGTCTGTTATGCAGTGAACTGATTTTTCAAATATCATGCATAATTTATGCGCAGGTGAACCCCGAAGATATTGTGTTTGGAGGATGGGATATCAGTGACATGAACCTGGCGGATGCCATGGCCAGGGCCAAGGTCTTTGACATTGATCTGCAAAAGCAGCTCAGGCCCTACATGGAATCCATGGTTCCACTCCCCGGAATCTATGACCCAGACTTCATTGCTGCAAACCAAGGGGACAGAGCCAACAACGTCATCAAGGGCACCAAAAAAGAACAAGTCCAACAGATTATCAAAGACTTAAAGTAACTACAATACTGTCCTAACAACTCAGTGGCTTCAAATTAATTAATTAATCATATAGTTAAATACATACCAGAAGACCTTTTTTATTAACTTAAAATTTATACTGAAAGGGTCCACTTTTTATGATATGAAGGGACTTTAAGGAAGCCAACAAGGTGGACAGTGTGGTTGTGCTCTGGACTGCCAACACAGAGAGGTACAGTAATGTAATTGTGGGACTGAACGACACCGTGGAAAACCTCTTGGCTGCCTTGGACAGGAACGAGTCCGAGATTTCTCCTTCCACCTTGTTTGCCTTGGCCTGTGTTCTAGAAAACGTTCCTTTTATCAACGGAAGCCCTCAGAACACTTTTGTCCCAGGTACACTATTTACTTGTAAAAGGGTTGTTTACTGACTTCTCAAGATTAAACCAAGTTTCCGAATTTTGCTTAATGTGCTGCTCATCAGGGCTGATTGACTTGGCCATCAAGAGGAACAGTTTGATTGGAGGGGATGACTTTAAGAGTGGCCAGACCAAAATGAAATCTGTGTTGGTGGATTTCCTTGTCGGGGCTGGTATCAAGGTGAATCAATATATATCTTTAATTGTCTTTAGGTTACTGCTCTTATTATACCAATAAAAGCCAATGGTTTGTTTGTACGGGTAAAGTATGTTAATTTTGTATATCTTCCAAGTGAAAAGTGCACTTATTTGAAATGTGTTGGCGATGTGTGACAGCCAACCTCAATTGCGAGCTACAACCATCTGGGAAACAACGACGGGATGAATCTCTCAGCCCCACAAACCTTCCGCTCCAAGGAAATCTCCAAAAGCAACGTTGTCGACGATATGGTCAACAGCAACGCCATCCTCTATGAGCCCGGCGAACATCCTGATCACGTCGTCGTTATTAAGGTAAATTCTTGCTTCACCTTTTTTCGCTCTGTTTCTCTGCATGTGTCGTCTCTCATGCTTATCTGGTTTGTTACTTGCGTACGTAGTATGTGCCCTACGTGGGAGACAGCAAGAGAGCTTTGGATGAGTACACTTCGGAGATATTCATGGGTGGAAAGAACACAATCGTGTTGCACAACACATGCGAGGATTCTCTGTTGGCCGCTCCTATTATCCTAGACTTGGTCCTTCTCGCTGAGCTTAGCACTCGGATTCAGTTCAAGGCTGAAGGAGAGGTCCGTTTGCCTTCATTATCTGTATCATCAATTATGTTAGCGTCCAAGCTTTTTTAGTATATACGTAGCCTTACTAATACAGAGTTGGCTATGGTTTTTACAGGGCAAGTTTCACTCGTTCCACCCTGTTGCTGCGATCCTCAGTTACCTCACCAAAGCTCCTATGGTGAGTCGTCCGTTTACTCTGGTTTAGCTACTCTGTTTGGTTTATACTTTCCCATGCTTAACTTTCCTGTCACAACCATGTATAACTGCTTTAGTTACATTGTAAAATAATGCTAATGTTCAGTACAAAATGATCTCTTTCTTTTTAAGAAAGAAATTATAGCAAATTATACTTTATTTTCCTCAAAAGTTGAGGAGATGGATGAATAAGAAATGGTATTTGGCCATGGATAACAGGTGCCACCAGGTACACCAGTGGTGAACGCATTGTCAAAGCAGCGTGCTATGCTGGAGAACATCATGAGGGCTTGCATTGGTTTGGCTCCTGAGAACAACATGATTCTGGAGTACAAGTGAAGCTTGATTCCATGGGGATCGTATAATTTGGAAATTTATTCCCGATTTCTCTTATAGATATGTTTGTTAATGAAATTCCAAATGTACTACCTTGGCAGTTTAGTTATGTTTGAATTAATGTCTTATAATGTGATCCCATGTGAGAAGAGTACCTCTTGTCTTGTGTATGTAGCTTTTCTCTCTGCTGCTTTTCCTCAATTTGAGAGCAGGCAATATTTTGTATTCCAGTACGTTGATGAAATACAAATCAAGATTTTTATTATTTTCAGCTCTTAATATCAAATACCATCACCTCCTTCCTTACCCATTCTATCCATCGACATTGTAGCATTAATTAGCACGTTGGATAAAAAAATATTTAGTAGACTTTCTGAACGATGAGGAACTGAAATAAAATAAGATAAAGAGATTAAAATATATAAAATACACGATGATGATTAATGAAATCTTAAGTGAAAGTAATTAAGGGATGGAATGGGTATTTATATGTTAATTATATTGTGAAGTGTAGGTGAGTATGAATGCTTGTTTCCATTGACTTCCCTCCACATTTACTCTCCATCTTTATATTTATCATTAAATTTCAACAATTAAAAGTTGATATAATGATAGAGACATTAAATGGAGAGTAAATGGGGACGGAAATCAATTGAGATATCTCTCTCCCACTTAAACATAGCAACTGATTTTTTTTTTTTAAGAAAAAAAAAAACAAAGAAGCTAATTAAATTGGAAGGTGCTTGGAAGTTTCTTCTTTAGAGGGAGCGTTATTTGAGTGCACAAGTTTGGTGACAGGAGTATACGAAGGGGAAGTGTGGAGGGAAGGCAAGGGTTCTTGTGAAGTGGTCCTCCTTGTGTTTTCCTCTTTGGCAAACACCTCATTTGTGGTTTCAGTAAAAAACGACGTGTGAGGGAAAAAATTATTTATTTAGTAGCCCCCAAAAAGAGAAAAAAGGGCAAACAAAAGAATGAAAGGCCAAGACAGAGGAACCAATCAGATTGTAACATATATTGTCTGATGTAACAGGATGAGGAGGTTGAAATGTTGAATTATGGGTTATGGGACCAAAACGCTGCATTATTTGTGACAGTTGAAAATAAAAAACAAAGGGTGTCTCAATCCGAGGGGGACCATATGCGCATGAGCAAAGGAATCATAATTCCACGTGGAACTTCATTATAAGGGGTATGAAGGATTGGAAGCCACAGCGTTTGACGTTACCATCAGCACTAGCAAAAATAATAACACCCTCCTCGAGGCACCATGATGGCTCTGTTTCTGGTGTTTCAATATCAGGCAACCCCACCACAAGTTAAAGGCAACAGCCAAAACACGTACCCCTCTATTATTGAATCTCCATCACATGCACGTCCGTTTTATTGGGGCAGTTATTCAGTTAGCTTTTGCATAAAAGACACTTTGCACGTTGAAGCAGATCGACTCTACCGTTGTACGTATTTGTAGTAACCAAGTGCTTCTTTACACGCTACCATCTATCAATTTGGGGGATACGTACGGATGGTTATATATTAGACATTAGCGATATGGAATAACAACCTTAATTAGCAAGAATTCAGGGAGAATCCCAAGTCACGAATAATGTTTTCCGGAGTCTTCCTCGTTAGATCACACACGTTGAGCCCTGGTTTAATTAATCTAAGATCATGCGGTTAGAAAAATAGGTACATTAGATTGTGGTGGGCCTTTTACTTTTGCCCTATCAACATCCGAGTGTCTCCCATTTTCAGGCCTTTACTTTGTCCAGATTCGTTTACAGTACAGTCTCTCTCTATATACAGCTCTTGTAAATTTTGTAACTTAATGGGGGTGTTGCTCTAAATTTACTCCAATAAAGTCCTCATCAGTTGTTGGTCATCCTCCGGCTGAGTCTACAAAAACAAAGTTTCTCTTTGATGATCAGGTTCATGAATCTGTTATTGACTCAACTTGATCTTGTATCAGGGTTTGTCTCATAAAATCCACTTTACCATTTTACTCCCCGGCTCGGAGGGGAGTGGTTCATTATTTTTTTGAGTCAAATGTGATATCATCACAAACACAGTTTCAATTCAGTGTATTATGCATCCGGACTTGTCTGTAAAATGTAAATATTAGATTCGCCAAATCTAGTTGAATTTAACTTATAATAAAAGGAACCTTCTTTTTTTCCATTTTTCAAATAAATGTCTTATCTTAATCTAAATCTTAACATGTAATATAATTGGGCAGTTTATGTGAATTTTAGAGGCACCAGGTGGCGACGGGTGTAGGTTCCACATTTCCTCCATGAACAGAAAATCCAAAAGGAGTCTGTTTCAGTTACAAGTAATTTTCAGTGCATGGCTCTTGGAACCAATATATCCAAACAAACTACCGACTTCTCTCTGATTTTCGCATTTATTCCCTCCACTTAATATCACAAAATTGTAACGCCCGTCCCTTTCGCTTCTTGTCGCTGCCCTGAGCTGTTCCGTTTTGCTTCGCCCAGGTGGCGATATATATATATATCTATAAAGCAACATCGAATCCTTAGATCCGGGGCCCAATTTCCATGACTTTAACCAATCCAGGAAAACACTTGTCGATCACTTGTGCCGACTACTACAAAATAGGAATTTAACCACCACCAATGTTTTAAAAAATGTAGATGTTAAAATATAGTGATGGCACTATTGTAATTTTTTCCTTACTTTTAACATCCATTTTTTAAAAACATACGTTAAATATTCACGGTTGTAATTTTTTTCATTACTTTTAACGTCTGTTTTTGAAAAACGGACGTTGAATGTTTTGATACAACGATCGCTTTTTTAATAAAAATAGTAGTGGTATCTTAGTCACCATTTTATTTTTATTTTTATTTTGACACCATTTAATTTTATTTTGTGAAAAATTAGTCTTCTTTACAGTTAGAATAAAAGCTTCAAGATTATATGATCACTATAATTTTTTCCCATATTTATACCTATTTCCTAATATCGATTAGGTAAGAAAAGAAATATTTCCGTATTTTCATTTAGTTAGTTCCTAATAATTAAATTTAATAAATTAAACAATATATCTCTTGTATGTATGTATGTATGTATGTATGTATGTATGTATGTATGTCCTAATATGTACCCTATAATTTCGATAGTTAAGAGAAGAAATCTGTTCGTACAGTATCTTCATTTAGTTAGTTCCTAATAATTAAATTTAATAAATTAAACAATATATCTCTTTTATATATATATAATTATTTTATCCCATATTTATAGCTATTTTTTAGTATGTAGCCAAGAATTTCGATAGTTAAGAGAATAAATCTAATCGTATTTTCATTTAGTTAGTTACTAATTAAATTTAATAAATTAAACAATATATCTCTTTTATATATATCGGTAAAAAAAAATATCAATATCATTTAGTTCAAGCCTCCCTCATGCCATTTTATTTTTTATTTTGAGTTACAACGACTGGTTTTTCAAAACCGGTCATTGAAACTCAATTTTTTTAGATATTTCAACCTCAATCTTGAGCCTTCGACATTTTATTGTTCCCTCTCTTCCAAATTTCTCTAGATATTTCAACTTTAATCTCGTGCCTTCGACATTTTATTGTTCCCTCTCTTCCATAAAAATATAAAGTTTTATCTTCAAAACCCAACAGTGCAGAACGTCTTCCTCAAATCTATCCTGAACGCAACATTTCAATAAGAGTCGATCTCGAGACCCACCCATCTCTGTCGCCGCACCCAACGGCTTTACCCTTGCCAACAAAGAGGTTTGCTATCACGGTGTGAGCAACTTTGACTCTGACTCCTCCTCTGTCGTGAACTATGAGCATGCTGCACAGCCTCCAGATCTGTCGTTTGCCGCTGGTTTAAGATCTCGGTTGCAGATCTACGTCTCTCTGTCTCTCTCCTCATTAAACAATATGTTGAGCAACGATCCTGAGCACCGTGAAAAGGAGGAAGCCCCCACAGGCAATGATGAGGTACCGAAGCTCTATTTCATAGTGCTTTCTTTTGTTGAAAATTTTGAATGGATAGTTCATTGTAGTAATATTCTGCTCTATTTCTTGGTGCTTTCTTTTATTTGTCTTCTGTTTCATTCAGTTAAGACTTGAGATGTTTTTTTTTAATCTATTTCTTGCGTCGAATCTTGAATGGTGTTGTTTATCGCCCATTTTCAATCCATTCTTTTTCTCACGAGGCTTTACCTTGTTCAAATTGCGCCTTATATTTTTTTAGATGGTTCTATGGACTACCTAGTATGTGTGCGTGTTGTGGGTTTGTTTGTAGATATCTGTTTTTTAAAAACGATTATTTAAATAAACTTTCATCATTGACCGTTAAAAACGGTTTGTTTTTAAAAAAACGTTAAAAGTATTTTTTGTAGTAGTGTCATGCACACATGCAAGAATTTAAAAAATTCTTGTGTATTTTGACGTGAATAATAAAGAAAGATAGAAACTAACAGCACAGGGAGATTGTTATTAGAGGCTATTTTAGTTAGTGTAACTATTTTTAGGAATTGTAACAAACTTAGTGATAAGTATATATTTTATAATTAAATAGGTGTATATTTTATGGTATAAACGAGTTGGATTTATTAATATTTTATACCTATTTAATTATTTTTATATATATTTATCCATCTTTTATTAAATATAGGATAAAAGAATATTATAACAGAAAAGCCTATTAATATCCTATTTTATTGTACAGGAGATATTATATCCATAAGATATTTAAAAGGATAAGGATACCACACATTAGAAAGGAAAGCAATCTGGAGGAGTCAATTGGATCAATGGTGAATTGATGACGCGGACCCTGAACGTGAATGCAAATATTCCTTGCAAAGAATTGAATTGAATTGAAAGAATATAATATAATATCTTATTATATTATATTAAATGGAATGGGATAGAGATTTAAAAAGAGATTGCAATCCGGGACGTGTACGAAAAAAGCAACACGCATAGAACCTAACAAGACTTTGGACCCGTACGTTGCACGGAGTATAGATTTCACTTCTCTTTAAAATGAATGCTAAACAAACGTATATGCAACTAATAGGATGAAATTAATTAATGCTAAACAAACGTATATGTAACACTTATAAAAAATTAAATACATTGAAATATGAATCTAATAGCACAACAATAATGTAGTGAAACAAAGTTTTCCATTGCAACTATGAATGTGATAAAATGTTTTGGAAAAATTCTCTGTATACAACATCGATTGTGTGTTGTCTACACATTTGTTAAACTCATTCAAGATTAGTATTTTCAAACCTTTGAAACTCTTCACTCTAGATAAAGCAACATAAAGTTGTCAGTGTGAAAAAGCTGGACTTGGTAGGTAAAGACCTACATTAGACATCGATTGTCGCTTGGCTCTTGTTGATTATCATTGCAAATGAAATGATTATTGGAAATTGCCTTCGTCATCTTGAATGGAAGTTTTGACTCGCGAGGGTTATGTCCATCCTTGTGTATCAAAATGTCTTGCCCTTCGCTTGTACCATTTAATGCCTTTGCCTTAATGACGTTCTTGCTAAGTTGTGAAATTTGAAGCCTCGTACCATTGCACAATCCTGATGCTTGGTCAATGTTCCTTATTAACATAATTGGTACTCCAATATTCAAAACCAATTTGTGATGAGGAATCCCAGAATATTTAATTGAATTTAGAAACTCTATATCATATAGATCATCCAAACTTTCCTTTGCATAATCTTCACGATTTATGGAGTCAGCACTAAAGTATACAACTTCATCTCCTGGCAACAATGAACAAATGTATTCATTCAATGAATCGACATGTTCCATAGTTGGCGTTAAAATTGACCTGTTGTTTAGGTAATCTTCGTCAAATAAGCACTCAACTAAATTTGGATAGGTCGATTCAACAATGCATCTTATTGGATTGTGATCAACATGAAGTAACAAATCTGATGGTAATATTATGTTTGCAATACCATCGGGTGGTAATCCAATGAGACCCTCTCCTACAAGGAGGAGCCATTCAGAGAATGCTTTTATTTTTTTCTTGCTCAGCTGGATCTGTGGAAGACTTTAGTCTCATATTTTTTGTTAATTGCAACAACTGGCACTCATTCCAAAGAGGAGAAGCATTAATAGATGAATTTACAATATCAGCTCGTCCACTTTTAGGAATAACTGGAAGAATTTGTCTGAAATCACCACCCATGACAACACATTTTCCTCCAAATATACTATTGGTCTTCATTAAGTCTCTCAAAGTTTGGTCAAAAGCCTCAACGCAATGTCTCTTCATCATTGGAGCTTCATCCCAAATAATTAGATTACAAGCTTTGATCAAGTTTGCAGTTGGTGAATTTTGAGTAATTAAACAAACAGAATCTTCATTGATGTCTACAGGTATTAAAAACCTTAAATGCATTGTTCTGCCTGCTGGTAGTAGAGTGGCTGTAATTCCACTGGATGCTACGTTGAGTATGATACCCCCAGAGATCGATGGTCTTGTCAATGCATTCCATATGAGCGTTTTCGACCACCAAATCCATGTAAGAAAAAAAAACACCTTTATGTGAAGAAACGAGAGGAAAGTATTTTATGGAATACTTCCTTTTGTTCATCTGTCATTAGATTTTCCAACCTAGTTGCTTCATCACTCTCTCTTTCTTTGTTGAAGTTTAACTCCTGAAGTATTAGCTGGTTTGACATGTCAACAATATCTCCTTCATATGGTTTAGGGAGAGATGAATAATCATCAAGGCTTTTACCATTGCGAAGCAAAAGTTGTTGAATTTCAAACACTTCAGTAGCTTCTTTGCTTGCAGATGAAAACTGCAATTCTGAAATATAACAAAAAAAGTTTAATTATAAGTAAGGTTGTATTGAGCTGGTTACGTAATTTTAAACAAACTATCATAAACTGTAGCTTATGATAGTTTGTTTAAAGATCTACTCTTAATTCTTTCTGATGTTTTCTGATGTAGTCAAGCCTATCACTTTCAACCATAGAATAGCCATCAACAATAAACTGTTGCAGTAATTTTTTCCCATTCAAAATCAACGAACGCTCAGAATTCCTCCTCATTAGACGGAATGCCAAGTACTCCCTAGGTGTCAATTTCTTCTTCTTCTTTGTCGTTGACAATGACTCATGAGAATGCTCATTTGTACAGTCATATCCGTTGTCACCGTAGGGAAAGAACAAAGGCATCAATTCTCTGTAAATGTCCACTCTGACGCTTGACTATGATATCTCTTTTGGTATACGAATTGTCAAAATCACCAAATATAAGTGCTGTAAGTTCAGATGTTGTTGGCATATTATATTGCCTAGATAACACACTTGAGTTGCTGTTTCTAATTAGCCTTATGCTAATATCATGGATAACATTATCCTTTATTATTTCGGCAGCTTTTCTATAATTTTTTACAACTGCATTGTGCTTATCCAGGCATTCCTTTATCAGTGCAACTATCCTATGATCCAAATTCTCAGCATTACCATGGCGGCTAAAAAATTAAACAATTAAAGGTTAGTAATTTATGCAACAAAAATTCAATAATAAAACCATTACATGATGTACAAAGTAAAGTACAATAAATCCTAACCTTACTGATGATATTCTATTTGAAACTCCATTGTCAGTATCATATATATATATATATATATATAGCGGAGCATATACGGGTGGATTTCCTGGTGGCGGCAATAAGCTGCCGATCAAATGGTGGTTTTGGCCTGAAAGGACAAAAGAGTAAGGACCACCTCCCTTAGAGTTTATTGAGTGGTCAATTTTACCACCCATTGATGTGAAGCAGAACATATTGTTGTATGAACGGATATTTTTCAAAAAATTCTTTGAAAAAGATGAGTGGTTGTCAAAAAATAAGTTGTCAATCTCTTCAGTGGCTTTCTTTAACAGAGGTACAATAATCTTTCCATTAGAACAACATAACCCAAATTGTGGATTGCTATTTTTCTTCACACTTTGTATACTTTCTGCAAACCACATTTGTGCACCACAAAAACGACATTCGTGAGTCACATCACCATCGTCTAAGTAGCTAGATTTAATTGAACGATCGAACATTTTGTTACCCTCCCCAATAATACCATGCTCATGCCCATCCTTGTAGACGTTTGGATGACCTTAATAAACATTTTTAAAAAATGATGATTGATTATAATTGACAATACAGAAGAGTATAATTAATATATAAAAGAGTATTTGGCAGAAACTTACGTTCAGTGAAGGACTCTTGAAGTCTGCTTTTTAATTCAGTTGCAACCTGACATATTTCAGTCTGGGATCTCTTTCTCAGCTTCTTATGGTTAACAAATCTTGGAGACGGATTCACCGAAGTAATGTTACATGTTGTGGTGTCATCCGTTAATCCACTATTATTTGTATGAACAGAATTAGTGAATCCTGGACTGTTGTCTATATTTGATAGAATAGTATGATCTCTTTTGCCAGAAGATGGATTAATAACTGTAGACTGTGGAGATGGCACCTCATTCTGTGTGGCAGTTAAACCAAGATTCAATGTAAGTGGTTTAACAGACTTGTTAGTAATGGCTACAAAACAATTGCCTTTAGCTTCAATCCTACTTATTGTAGACGATCTTTTCTCTACACAGCAGATGACCATAACACATGAGACATATGAACGATGATGGAGTTGAAAATAAGTAGATGATAGAAAGATGACAGAAAAAAAATTGTTTAAAACAACAAAATAGTAAAAATTATAATATTAGTATGGAAGAATTGATATTTACTTGGTCTATTAGTAATATCGTTGAGAACTGATGAATTTTGATTCTCTGTTGAATGATTGGTATGTCCATAACGTCATTTCCCTTCATAATAAGTTAGAAAAAAAGTCAACATTTATTTTAAGTGAATCAAAATGAAAGACATGAACAAATTTGGAATAAAGATATGAAATTTGGTAAAGAAGACTGACATTTTTCATACTTATGAAATAAAATTGTAAGACAATTGGTTAAGATTGTATTTTACAATTCAACAAATATGTTAAACATTTTTTAATTTATATACAAGGTTATTCTTTACATTAACTTATAGAGTTAAAATTTTCACATATATCTGTAGTTAAAAATCCGGATCTTCGGCAAGGACGATATAGAAAAAAAGGTGCACCATCCCAACAACGATGTAACTATATAACATTTTTTCCATTAATCAACATGCAAATCTGTTCTATACAGAAGACATTCATCAAAGGATTTAACAATAGCTTGTATTCGAACTTTTATATTTATCAACGTGCAAATCTGTTATAGCATGCAAATCAGTGCGGTAACATTTTTTGTATATTTATAGTGGAACAAACTTTTACATACATTAATTAATAAAATGAGCAACGGTGGCTTCGACAGGAAAAGGATATTCAAAGGAAACTGGAATAACAAATTACGGAATCAATAAAGGTTATTAAAATAAAAAACATCTGCTAACTCACTTAAAACAGCAATGAAGTTTTAAAAACGGTAATACAGAACAACTCAAATACAACTTTAAAACGGTAATGCTGAACAAAACTAATGTTACAGGTTCCAAGCAAAAAAAATATGAATTTGGTATAGAAGACTTACCTTTTCTTTCTTCTTGTTTATCGTTGAGCTCATCATTGCGTTTTTCCATCATTCTTTGAATACCAATGATAACTGAAGTTGGTATCACCAGACGAGTAAACACAATGTGGTATTATCTTTCCATGTATGCTATATATACACGAAGAACATGTAAGTCTTATTGTATGAGTTTTGTTTCAACTAATAATAATCGTTAGATGTGACATAGTTTTCATCCTACGGTAGGATTATACCCAGTATTTGAAAATATGATAAGGATTGCCAGCTGGTTATGAATAAATTTGACATTTCCGAAGTTCTCAACACATTAAATCAAAAACGGTGCAATTGTCGGTTTGACCATACAAACTTCACCTGTTCATCATTAAGTAATAAAATTGATTTCTATGCAAAGACATCTAATGCTTCTTGGAAATTTGCAGTAGAAAAAACTCTGATATGTATAATTTATTATTATTAGGTGCCATAAATCCAGCTATTTACACAACACACGTGGACATGAATAGTGAGTTCCATAAATTTCAGCATGTTAATAACGTTTCTTGGTGTGTAGAATATTGTTAATAATCTTGTTCATACTTACATGTGAATTACAAAGAGTTTAACCTTCACTGTTACTTGATTTCCCCTTTCAAAAAATTTAAGTACCCAAATGAAAATTAATGCATCAATACTGACTTGGTAGGTTAATTGGTGGGTTTACAGTATCTTGGTTTAGTTTAATAAATGAAACTTTGACCTTTTTAAGAAATAGACGGTGATAACATTGTATTCAAGTACCAAAATACTTTATAATGGAATTTCGTTTAACTAAGATCACATTAGTAGGTTAATTGTATTTTATTATGCGGTCTTATAAAAAACAAATTGAAGATGAAGTTTTTGTCATATATTAATAATTTCGGACTAGTAATTTCGTATACACAAGTTACTCATATGTACTCCATAATTTGAAGTATAAGATTATCATTATCATAAATAAAAAAATGATAAACTGTGAGTAATTTTAATGATCAAGCATATGTAAACTTCAATTATACTAAAATGATATGGGTTGAAACAAAGATGGAAAAAACATAAAACAGAATATTGAAAACAGTGATCTAATTGACATTGATAAATTAGAAAATTCAGATCCTACTGAAGCAAAAATTTAATTCCTAAAAATCATTTCTCCTTCTTTACATTTTTCAGTGGTTTCGTGGAGCTCAATCTTGGCGTGCACATTTCAGCAAGTCCAAGGTCTTCAAACACAAGTGGAATATCATTGGCAATTGTTTTCCTTTTAGCATTGGCGTCTTGTGGGGTTGTAATTTGAGAAAATGTATTGACGTCATCCTCAATGACATAACCTTGTAAAGAGGTATGGCCAATTTCTCTTGAAGCGGTCGATTCCTTCAGGTATGTAAAGTAAGGTTATAATTTGTTAAGAAAAAAACATCAAGAATATATATTTGAAAATTAAAACATTGTACCTCTGTCAGAATTGGTGATTGTTCCTACAAGTGAAGCATATTATACAATTTAGTTGGTCAAATTTTGAAATAAAGTATCAACACAATATAAATTGTTAATGAAAAAAATATCAACCTTCTCATTTGAATATTGGAATTGTTGTACCAAATGTGCATCAACACACATCTGACTGACCCCAATGTTGCTTGTCCTATGTTTTATATTGTGGTTCTTTATCCTTAGTTTCACAACGATTATCTTTCCAGCAATTTCATCTAACTCTCTAGGAAATGTAGTATTCCTACCCTCCTTTAGGAATAAAAAAAAGAACACAAAGATAAGGTTAAAACTAAATTTATTGAAAGATGAATGATTAACATTTCTGTATAATAGTATTAATACCTTGTGCATATCCTCTTTTTATCTTTGATGCAGATTTTCCCAATAACTCAGATGCAGTACGATCAAAGAATATGATTGATCCCTTTCCAGTATGGTCAAATACTTTGTAGTGGAGTTTAAACCTAATGATAAAGATTTAGATTAATCATTTTGTTTATTTAAAGAAATCAATTTCTCTAGTACAGAAAATGGTTAGTTTTGAGAACGCACTTGGGAACAGTCATAAGTACGTCCTTATTACACTTGGTGCATCTAAGAGTCCCATTAGACATGTACTCGGGCTTCTTGTCACACGGACATGCATCATAATACCACCCATATAGTGTTTCACATTTTTGAATTGTGACCTTTGATACAACATCACACTCCTAAAAATTTAAGAAAATAGCATCAAAACAGGGGTTGCATGTTATATATTGTTTGGCATGTTTGAAACAAACAATGTTAATGAATGAAAGAAATTGTGAAAGTAAAAGAATATAAAGACATGAAATGAAGTTTACTTGCTCTATCTTTTGAATTTCAGACAATGGAAATCTTGAATAAAATGTAAGAAGCGATTCAGCTGAGTATGTAGGATATTCGGCATTTGATATTTGACTAAACAACTGGCTTGATGCCGATTCTTGGCTAAGTCTGTACATTACATGTGTTAACATTTTATAAAGGTAAAGGAATTTTTTACAAATGAACCCAAAAAAAAGTGGACTTTTGAAATTATTATTTGTCATCTAACCTTTCCTTGAGCAACAATACCTCTGGGATATTTGGATTGAGGGTAACCAAAGTTGCATTAAATGCATTACTCAAATGACCGTAATATGATAATATCAATTGAGATTAATAACAACCATTCACGTTTTCATTAGCTTCATAATAGATTTGTTAATGGGAAAAAATTATTCATTAATTTGAAATAATTACGATTAAAATAAAAATTACAAAACCTATATTCCTATTTAATCTGGCAAAACGCACAAGCACAACAATTGAAGGTTCCATATCCTCCTTTTTCTTTGAATAAGTCTCCTCCGCACAATCACCCCAAAGAGTGATATTTATTAAGTTTTCACTAAGATCAAATGAAGTATTAAATCATAAAAACATGTTTAACATGTTTTGTTAAAACTTAACATTACTATATATATAGAATTTGAAATAAAATAGGTAGATAACTTGTAACATTACTTTTGATCTGCAATGCTAAAGTTCAGCCTCTTGATAATATCAGTCTCCCTTCGTTGGTCCTGCAAATGTCCAAAAGCTTGCAAAAAACCAACAACATCTGCGGTTTTATGTATGAAATGCAAATAATTACATTAATTGGATAGTATGTAAATAATGAAGTACTTGAGATATTCTTGTTTTTTTTTAAAAAAAAAAAAAAAACCGGAAAAAACCTATTAGCCCCGAATCAGTGATATTCCCATTCGGATGTCTACAATGGTCTTGAAGTTGTATGCCTCTTTGTTAATGAGAGTGTCAGATTCTTTTATGAACGTGTAGGCGTGGAAGTTGAATTTCCAGGGACTTGAGGTGACTCTATATTTATCGTCATTCTCAACAACCTCGAAGTTTTGAAAGTTGTAGATCATCCCTTCTTTAGGATCATCAAGTAATTTTTTAATGACATTTTTGTGAGTTGCGGAAACTTCAATCGTTGTCTCCTAAAAGGTGGAGAATTTTGTGATGTGTGGACATGATATTAACAACTTGTGTTAAAAACTAAGAATATAGTAAGGTGTATGAAAAGGATAATTATTTACAAAATGGAGGCTCTTTAGAAAAAGTAGTGCAGAACAACATACCATTTCATCGATCAATAACATTCCTATCTTTCATATCGGGTATGGTGCAGTCTTCTTCCTAACCACCCACTTTCTGAGAACTTTTGCAACGACTGACCAAGTGTTTTTGCTATCATTGACGTCAGAAAGGAAGGTCTACTCATATCCTAATAGTCCAAAGAAATAAATAAAAAAAACTTTACACATTTGAAAAAAAGCCTAAAGATGAAGATGAGTACGTAACATTAGTGACTGACTTTTGTGTTTGAAGTATTCAGGACGTGTGGGCCGAGTATGATCAAAATAAGACCAAACTATTTGCTTCCTGAATGACTGTGTTAGATCATCAACTTGCAGGAAATATATAAGGTGAAGTTGATGTTGGTGGGAACTATAGATTCAGTGTAAAGTTTCTAACACTTTCGCGCCAAATGTAGGTATTGAATGAAGAAGGTCCGTATAGTTTTGGTGGTATTTTCTTAATTAATGAATAGGACATAAGTTATAGTGTTATGAAATTAATTTGATTAAACCACATAAATTCAATCTCCCTTTAATGGTACGTATCGTCTTGGTAATCGCATTTTTACAGTTGGTATTTATTAATCAATGCATATTATAAATGTGTTACGTGGAAATTTTAAAATGAAACCCTACACTACAGTAATATCAAAGATTGCTTGCCTGTGACTGAGACTTTTTGCATGAAAACGTCTGATAATTTAATACTTTGCTTAGAACTTTTAAAAGCGCGGAACACTGTGCAGGTCTTTGACAACGTGATAAATGAATAAGTAGTTGGAGTAAGTTTTAAATGCAAATTAGTGAATAATCAAATTATAGTAAATATTGACTATTAAGTCTTGTTCAAGAAACCATTATTATTAAATGAATGGCACTGTAACCTACGTCAATTTAATTTACCTTCACAACTTTCAATTACTGATTCGGTAACATTAACAGGTTTTCGTTGAAAAAATCATATTAGTGTTTATTGTAATTAATAAGTAATAACTACAAAAAAAGAAATAGACCCATGGATAATAAATATAAACTGATGTTAGTTGGACGACATAGTTCGACATATTGACCTAATGTAGTTTGTTGCAAACTGGAAAAAAAAAAACGAAATGAACATTGAGAATGTAAAATTCCTCTCTTTTGACATAGATACATTTACAGGGCAAAACATTTGTCGGCAAAGTTACTGAAACGATGTTGATGTTCTAAACGTAACATATAAACTTTCATATGTGAGAATTTTTATTTATTATGAATAATGGTTACTTGTTACATTTTATACTCATAGTTGGTGTCTGGATTAATTCTTTTCAATACAAATAATAACTTTCAAGTATTAGCCACGTAAATTATAAGTGTGGTAAGGTAATAATAAAAGTATCACAGCCATTCAATTTTGAAACTAACCACCTCTTCACAAAACGTGAAACACTGAGCAAGTAGATATAAAGGTGATTAATGGAAAAAGTAGTTGAAGGACGTTTTAAATGCAAACCATCAACTATCAACTAATGAAAATAAACTAAATAAAGAAAAATAACTCTGGTTCAAAAAACCAGCAATAACATATGGAACGCACAATAACCTATATCCATTTAAGATACATAATAACTTAGAATTACTCATTGACAGCGAAATGGAATTTAGTTGAATAAGGGATATAACTAAGGTTTGTAAAAAATTAATAGGCACCACACAAAAAAATATTGAACCACGGAAAATATAAATAAACTGAACCAAATTAATACGATATCATCCCAGAGTTTAACTCAATGTAATTCATTGCACAATATTATATAAAAAAAATGAAATAAACATTAAAAATGCAAAAGTACTTTGTTTTGACAAAGAGACATTTATAGGCCTATCACTTGTCTCTTTGTCTCTACCAATTCAGGGAGATCAGGATCTAGAAAAACGCAAGTTGCACCGAGCACTGAAGAAATCTCCACACCTATGTTTAAATCAGAACAATCATTTAGGACTTACTGATAGCGACTTCGGCAAGTGCACCGATCGTTACAAGTAATAAAGTATGTGAGAAAGAGATCGTCCACGAGGAATAGTATTACAACCACTAATTAGTTATTTGACTTTAGTTGGGTGAAATAGAGTAATATGGGTGAATTGTAACTAAAAAGGTTTTAAATAATTAAATAAAAAATAAGAATTTCAAGAACGTTTTAGAAAAGATGATTAATAGAGAAAAACGCGGTAGGCATAGAATTCCCCTATGTTCTCTCTAAGTATTCGAATTAAATCCCTAATTGATCGTTATTCCCATAATCGACGATCAATTCTATAAAATTATACTAAGTCCCAATGTCTTGATGCTACCTTAGTCTTTATCTTTGAAAATAACCTAATGTCTTAGTATTATTTAGAAAGATTATATAAACCGGAATTATAAGATCACATAAATTTGTAAGCCTATGTCTAGGTCATGCAATTTTATGATGAATTAAAGGTTCTAGTTAGGTGCACCAACATCTCTATCATTATGCACTAACCTATGGACAATCTAAAAGGTGATCAGTCTTTTAAGAAGGCTTTAAGTAAATATAATTCATTCAATCATGGTAAATAACATTCAATAGAGAATTCAAACAAATACTCAAATTAACATCGGGTTCATCTTCGCCCTAACTACTAAAGGAAATTAGCCAAGCATGGCTATAAGAAAAATCATGAAAGTAAAATAATATTCAGATTTAAATAAGATAGGCAAAAGAAAGAGAAATAAAGACTCCCGGAGAATCCTTCAGTCTCATATGCTCCTCCCTTCTTGAGTGGTTCTTGATCTGCGTTTACGAGTCTCGTTCTCCGTTGTGCGTTAGTCTCGTCCGACTTCTTGAATTGTTTTCGTCCGAATTCCTTCTCACTTACCAATTACAAAATAGGATATCAATAGATCTCGATTTAATTGAAAGATCATAAAGATAATTAAATAGGTATAAAATATTAATAAAACATGAATCTATACTAATTTAATTATAAAATATTTACATCCCAACAAAACATTTACTTGTAATTATACCTCTTTCTATCTTGCGAGTCATCTGAGCATATTGAACAACAACAAAAACCCTCGTACTGCCCTTTAAATGCTCCAATTGAGATAATGTACTTTCGAGAGCTTTATCTTGCAAAAGACATCTGACCACATGTTGCTTACTGCAATAATATGAGAAGTTAAAAGGAACACATAAATACTCCATTTGCATACATTCGATATGCACAATAAAACTGTTCATTAAAGTAACCGTACCCTTTGTCCTCGAGGTCAAGAATGAGCGTCTAAGCGTATATACCCCTGCATTTGTAGTTTGATGCTCGACTGTATGCTTTCAGAATGCCACAAACATATGAATGTTTAACGTTTTAAAGGGATTAAATTTAAAAGAATTGAAAAATAGGACAAAATGATAGAGTACAGTGAGAGAGAGTTGTTTATGAATATTGCTCCTTACCAATAAGCATTTTGTTTGTAGGTTGTCCCCACCAGTTACTTTCAGAAAGATGATTAAGAATAAAACGACATTTTGGTAAGGAGTCACCGAAAGAAGGAGCAATAGTGGATAAGTTAGTTATGATAATATGGAAAGTTTCATGGATTCCTTCTCCCCCAGATCGAACCAAAAAATGTGAAAGTTCATAACAACCACCCTCAATAAGTTTCCAACAGTGCTTTGCCATAAGATCTTCAGAAAAAATTTTAACCAACATACGTGTAGCGTTCTGATTGTTGAAAAGAACATATATGAGAACTTGTTGAAGTAAAAAAAGTAAAGCATGAAAATGGAAACATAAAATATTGAGATGAGTTTAGAAAACATAACTGTGTTATCAAAGACAATGAGATCGATAGACTCAAGTTCTATCGTGGGCATTGTATGTTTGGTACAAATAGTTTTTCCATATATGTGTACTATGCGATCAACAACTACTTTCAAGATCATTTCGCAATGTCCTTTAGATAGATGTTGCAATTCTGAGTTTAGATTGAATGCCATTTGAAAACAGGAACATATATGAAAATAACGCAACTGACAAAGACGGATAAGTGGAAGAAGTTAAAGTAAAAGTTTTGAATGAGGGTTTAAATAATAGTTGAAGGTCTTTTTGAAGCAGGAATGGGAAAAAACTAACCGGCACTAATAAGTAACAGTTATGGACATAACTGATAGCAAGACTTTAAAAGTAGAGCAACGGTGTTTGTATCTGAAACGACGTTGATGTTAAAGACGATCTTTGGACATAACTGCTAGAAAGAATGTCCGTTGTATAATAGTAAGTATTGGTTAATGGTTAATTTACTATTATATATTCTTAGTTTTTGTTTGGATTAATTCTTTTCAGTACAAATAATATCTGTCAATTTGAAATATATATAAGAGTTGTCATGTAATAATAAAAATAAAAAACTTAATAAGTTTTGTACGAGTATGATTGTGGGATTAGTTGTTGTGTTGGATTTCTTTAAAATGTTGACGTTTTTTTCCTAACAAAATACATTTCATTTAAATAATAATTTTTTTTCAGTTAGAACTATATATTATTGTTTTGGATGTATTCTTTTTGGAACGAATACAGATTACAAAGGAAAGGCAAAATATTTAAAATATTTTTAAAATAATTTTTTTGTAGAAAATGTGAAATAATTTAATACATAAAGTTATGTAAAAGCCTATATACACTAGTAGGTAAATAATAATAAAAACAAAAAATATAATAAGTTTGGAATATAATGTGTAACAATGTAAAACAAAAACCGCCATGTATAACATTGAATGTTTATGATACAAACCCTAAAACTGCCATAATGTGTAACAATGTAAAACAGAAACTAAAATAACTGTAAAAGTGAAAAACTCCTTATTAATTGTTCGCAAACATAGTAAACGATTTGTTATTATAAAGTTGATTTTATTTTACAATGTAATACAGATGAAGACATTTGTTATTGTAGAGTTGATTGTATTCTGCATGAACGTATACAAGTTTATTCAGAATAGTAACTAATATTCAACGTTTTTTCTTTATGTTTGTTAAAAACTGTTTAACGTATATATTACTTGAATACATAGTAGAAGTTGAGTAAATGAAGATGACATCTGTTTACTGTTAGTTGGGAAAAAAAACATAAACAGGAGGCTGATTTAACACTTCGTCTTTGGTAATATTGTCAAGTTTCGTTTCACTGATATCTGTAGTTATGAATCCACTTTCTACGCAAGAACAGAAAAAAAAAAGAGTTGGACCATCCTAAGATCGATTAAACCACATAAGTGTTTTTTTTATATGGATATTTGGACAATCTTTTTCATACATTGATTGATAAATGAGCAACTGTTGCTCCCAAAAAACTAAGTGAAAAGAAACTTGAATCTTAAATTACGAAATCAAAAAAGGATTTTTAAAAGAAAAATGTGCCAAGACTACACCTAAAACAGTAAGCAACTTAAAAAAACAGTAATGTAGATTAGCTAAAAGGAAAGTTTTTAAATACGCCTAAAGGCGATCCATCATGCAAATGGATGGTTTATGCTATGAAGGCATTGTTTGCAGTAATTTGCACGGCAGAATGGCTAGTTGATGATGTGCATACATTGTCTGGAGTAATGTGCGCGGCAGAAAGACAATTGAGCTTGAAACAAAAATCTACTACAGAAGGATGGCAGTAATTGAACACGACTTCTGACAGATCTTGGTGGCTTAAGAACATGATTTGTCCATCTACAGTAAGAACATTAAACAGTTACCAAGTTCACATTTGAAGAGGAAAAAATAAGAGAAAAGTAAGAAACAGAGTTAAGATAAAGAAGCAACCAATTGTCCTGATGATTTTGACCAAAAATAATGCTACCACCACATCATCCTTGTTGACAACTTTGGTGTAACTGACTGCAGCCTAGAAAGCGGGACTACCTCGGAAGCAACAGTGAAAGGGGTTCCCATTACCAAAAATAAAATAAAATAAAATAAATATCCAAATGAACAATGCAGTACCATTAACGATAAAAAAATCAAACTACAAACCATTCATCCATGATTTGAAAGTTCAATTGATAAATGGTTTCTCCTTCATCCTTCAGATCAGTAAGTGCAGATACAGAAGTGACAAGTCCAATTACATCTGGTACATGAAGTCCAAGTAAAGGAAATAACAAATATGGGGAAAGTCAGATGTATAATATAATAAACGAAAAAAAAACAGGAAAAGGGTTATAGTAGTGATACTTATAAGAGTGGGCTTGTTAAGAGAACTCGCAACTAATGTTTGAAGGGGTTTGAAAATTGGGTCTGGGGATCTGATGCAATTGCAAATAAACTTCACTTCAGTATATGGCTCAAGAATGATTTTTAGAACTGGGTTGATGAGATTTGTCCCTTGCTCCATAGAATTTTTTTTGATAATGAAACAAAATCCTGGTAGGAGAACACCAGCAAGCCTACGTATTACATCTCTCCTACGCAACACTGCCAAACACAAATAACCCTACATGCAACAAGTAAGAAATGGAATGAGGATGAGGTAAGATTAAAAACATATACCAGCGTCCATTTTTGAACCATATACGAACATATTAGATGAAAAACATACACCAGCGTATCAGATAAAAAACATATACCAGCATCAATAGTTACAAATTTAAAAGATCTGTTATAAACTGAAGACCTGTGAATCATGAGGACAACATTGTATGTAATACGTTGATGCATATAAGTGTACGGGATGTCCATAAAATGAGATACGACCTTGACACAGATAGACCACATGTTGCTTTGACCATTGAGAGAAAGGAATTTAGATACATGGCACGTGCCCATTTTAAAAAACTTCTGAAATTCGTCCGAATTCTTCTCAGGCCAGTTATGGAACTGACCATGAAAGCCGTAGAATGAAGGAATAAATAGGAAACATTCGCAAATGTGGGTTATAGCATCTAATAAATGTGGCCGATAAGTTGAACCAATAGATGAATAGTGGGATTTAAATACGAACGTGATTATACAGTTGAGAAGAATGATTTTAAAAGAAGTGAATATTCCCAGGTTCGCTGACTTAAGCCGACAACAGAAGCCAATGAAATAAGGTTGGCTGTATAACGCGTCTCACAGAAGCCAATCAAATAATGAAGGAAAACAAATTATAAAAAGATAGATAGATTCACGTGAGTACAGGTATACGCCGAATCCCAAGTGTACACCATATTCGGAAGACACGAAATATGAATTGGTTCAACATCGCGAATGATTTTACTAGTATTAATGCAGGTCGGTGCAATAAACCAATGGATTTAAAAGTCAGTTTGAAAAAACTTTTTAAAATTTAATGAATCTGAAGTGGAATACACATCTATATAGGTTACAGGTAAGAACCAATGAAAGGGAGGATAAACGACATGTAGATGATACAAGTGGACCAATGGCTATGAGGTTTAGAGGGTTATATTTGATATCTATTGGACCAATGGCAAGAATTGAATGGCAAGAAGCAGAGGAGCGTGATTCAAGACGGAGCGAGATAGAGAATTGGATAGGAGGTTTAGAGGGTTATATTTGATAATCGAATTGGAATTCGCCTTTTGCTACTATTAGTTTTCTTTATTATTGAAAATAATTCTGACTCGCTCAACTTAAACGGAATAAGAAAATTTAATATCTAATCATTAGTTTGATTGAGTCATCGTGGGAACGATAATTTTCTTATCACTTTATTACTTGATACAGCCCGTATACTTGCGGAGTTTTAGGCTTAAAGTTTTGCCCTATCGCTTAGTTACAAGCAGTAGTTATATATTTTGTTGTATATAGAGTGTCTATAAATATGATGATGATGTATTCTATTTCTCAATTCAATACAATATGAAATTTATTTCTTTTCTTGCTTCCATAATATGGTATCAGAGCAATGAAAGTTGTTGACTTATTCTGATTTTTGTTCTCTCTTTTCATTTTTCGAAACAACTTTCCCTTCTCTCTCTCACTGTCACTTCCACATTCGCGTTTCTTCGGGATTTTTCTTTCAATCCTTGTTTGTCCGAGACCTAGTTTTCATTTTAAGTGTTTCTCAATTTTCTTCTTCCTCAAGATCACTTTGTTTGTCAATGGCAATAGATTGACCAAATTCATGTTCTTCTCTCCCTGGAAACATTGATGGCGATTCCTCTCAAAACCCTTCGATGCTATTCAAAATGTCGGAAATCCTTTTAACCTTCATCCAAATGAGAATCCGTCGTTGATTCGTGTTTTCACTAGTGTTATCTAGTCCAACCTATCATTTTTGGGCTAGAAAAATGAGGATGGCACTAATGTCCAAAAAATAAAACGAGGTTTACTGATCGTTCTTCTTCTATTCCGGATAGCACCAATCCGATCTATCCAGCCTGGGAACGGTGCAATATGATGGTATTGTCATGGATTACCATATCTCTTTCACCGACACTTGCTCATAGCATCTTGTGGATTGATAGAGCGTGTGATGTCTAGGAGGATTTGTGAGATTGATTTTCTAAGAATGATATCTTCCGTTTGGCCGATCTTTAGGAAGAGATATAGAGTTTGAAAAAGGTGATCTCTCAGTAAGTGATTAACTTCACTAAGCTTAAAATCCTTTGGGATGAATTTTTGATTCTTCATCATGTGCTTTCTTGTTCCTATAATCCTCATTACCATTGTGGTGCCATTGAGCTTCCTAAGAAACATATAGAATAAGATTATATCATTAGGTTTTTGAAAGGATCGTGTAACCATTTTTCTGTTGTTAAGTCACAAATCATGTTGATTAATCCTTACCAAAAATTAAATGTGTATTCTCTTTAGTCACACAACAAGAGAGAGAGAGAAGAGAGAGGAGCTTGGTTTTCAATCTCCAAAAACTATTACTCTGTTCAATAAGACACCACTTTCTCAGTATTCTACTCCAGGCAGTCATAATTGTAATTTTTCAAATTTAGGAAAACAATGTACTTATTGTGGCAATTATAGGCATATTGAAGCTACTTGCTATAAAAACATGGATTTCCACCTGGTTTTAAGTTTCGAAATGCATCTGTCCATGTTGTTACATGATGATTCTGTTATGAAATTAAATGCCTTTAATGATTCTGACTGGGCTAGTTGTATTGACATAAGACGGTTTATTACAGGTTTCTGTGGTTTCTTATTTGATTACTTGGTGCTCTAAAAGGCAACAAACTGTGTCTACTTCTTCTTCTGAAGCTAAAAATCGTGCTTTAGCTACTACTACTTGTGAATTTCAATGGTTGTCTTTTTTGCTTCGTGATTTTGGTATTCCTCTTATTTCCCCTGCTTCCTTGTATTGTGATAGTCAATTAGCTCACCATATTGCTCCTGATCTTGCATATCATGAATAAACAAAGCATCATGGGTTGCCATATTGTTCGTGAGAAACTCAAGACTGATTTGCTTTATTTACTTCCCATCAAGTCTCAAAATCAATTGGCTGATATTTTTACTAAATCTTTTGCTCTTACTCCATTTTATACACTCATTTCTAAACTGAGAATGATTTATGTACATTCTCCAGCTTGAGGGAGACATTAGAGGCTATTTTAGTTAGTGTAACTACTTCTAGTTAGTTAGTGCAACTATTTTTAAGAAATGTAACTACAAGCAGTAGTTACATATTTATTTGTACAGAGTGTCTATAAATATGATGATGTGCATACATTCTATTTCTCAATTCAATACAATCTGAATTATGATATATTGACTTAAATTTCTACAGTTGGCAGTGATTTTACTACGTAACTTTGTGAAAGAAAGACAGGAAAGTAAGAAAAGCTGCATGGAATGATCCTGGATAATGCACTCCAATGGTTGGGCCGATGAAGCCCGTCATCATAATAATGTGTAGAAAGGCTTATGTGGGCTTTGGTGAATGGATAAAAGTGGGAGATGGTTAGAGCTTGATGAAGTCGTTCCGGATCATCCACTGGAGGCTCCAGTAGTCAGAGTCACACTTGTAGGCCCAATAGGCCCATCCAAAAGTGGCTCGCGAGTACACCTCCACCTGCACCTCCACAAATCTCCGATGATCTTCCTTCGATGCAGTGCGTGCCAGCCAATCACCACTCCACTCCCCCACAAAAAGGAGGGGCCCATTCGCTGAGGTGAGAGAGGCAATATCAGAAGCTCTCTGTTTGGTAATGAAATCAATGTTCTGTTGGGCATTCATCTTGGAGAAGGAATTGGAAAAAAGATTGTAATAATGCACATCAATAACTGTTCCTTCAAAGCCAGCGATGAAAGATAGTAGCTCCTTCGAGCTTTTATCCAATGGACTGGACATGATCACATAAGCACTGGCACTGTGTTTCCTCACAGCATCGTACCCTGCTCGGTAATAATTCTTCAGGCTCTCCAAATTAACTCCTTGTGGTTCATTCATTAATGCTATCGCCGCCAGAGTTGAGCTGTCACCATATCTGCGCATGAAAGTTTTTCTTTTCATAAACAAAATGAAAGAAAACAGAGAAACTTTATATAAGCAAGAGAAATGAGTGAAAGCAGAGGTACCTTGCAGCTAGGAAGTCGATGACTGATAGAGTTTGTGGTATGTAAGAATCTCCCCATTCGCGAGACCCATCTCTGGTTGCACTGTGAGGATTGCCGTTTTGTGAGCCCGGAGCTGCGTGCAGGTCTACTATTACTTTCATGCCATAACTCCTGTAAATAGAGCTCATTAATGATGTGGGAGTAAGTGATCATTCATTAAGGAGCAAAGAAGGAGTCATGGTCAGTGTGTGTTACTGTGCCCATGTGAAGGCATTGTCTAATGCTTCCAGGGACCCTCCTACGAATGGCTTGGGGGGTGTTGGGTCAAACGCTATCCACCATCCCACTGGAATCCTCACTGCTTTTATACCATTCTCTGACATGAACTTGAAATCTTCCTCTGTTATGTACGTATTCCAGTGATCCTGTGCATACCCAATGCCATATCACTTGCTTCGCCTCAATCATGAACTAATACTAATTCAAGGACTTTTTTTTGAAAAAAATAAAATAATAATTTTAGTGGAAGAAAATATCTGACCCGCATGATTTTGGGAGCTCTGTCTGGGCCATAACCATTTGTAATTTGGTATTCGCCTTTTATAGTCTTGTCTTTAAGGATGGTCATTTTGAATACAGAGGGGTTATCGTCTTCCCAACCTGATCCTTCATAATCTGCAGTTACCATGTTCTCTGAATTAGCCTGAAAAGTAAATCACATAATTCCTCCTCTGATCAGAATAATTCAATCATGCCGATGAAACTTCGCGGTAAACGGGGCACATTAAGAATTCAGTACAGAAACATCACTGGTAATAGTAACACGCCCTGGTAGCAGCTAGCTGATCTAATGGACATAGAAGACAGAGGTACCTGTAAAAACAGACCGTTTGGCGCGAGGATACGAATTAGGGTGGGTTCGTCTTCGCTTCTTATAATCTGAAACGTTTCCAAGTCGCTTGGTGAATCTGAATTGGCCACTAAGCCGTTCCCTGCACCCTGGTTATCTAATCCCACGAATTGATTGTTGGACGCTCTGAAATTGAAAGATGATTCGTTCACCCTCCACAACTGCATGCATTGCTTATAGTCATGAATGGATTCGAAGATCGAGTTCTTAAAAAGCCTATCCAATGAACATGTTTGTAAATCTCGGAGAAGTTGAAAGAGCTTACCCGGAAAGTTTCCCAACCCGAAGCACTTGTGCGGTTGGCTACAAGAGTAGTTCCTCCCCCATTTTCTGAGCAGAGGTACTTCTGCAACTTTGTTGACTTCAATTGCACTTGAGTTCCATCCTGAAATGATCACACCATTAAATGAAAATGGCAACAAAAATCAAACCATAACACTACAAGTTAACAATAATATACCAGAAGATCTTTGTTGATAATTCCATCAAAGAGAGAGGGTTTCATCCAGCCTTCAATGATGAGCCAGTTCCCTAGATTCACAGCTCTGAGAGGCAGAGAAGGGTGCTGAGAGGAAGAAGGATGGACAGCCAGTAATAATACAAGGCTGAGGCACAGTAATTTGTGTCCCATTTTTTCACAAAATGAGAGTGATCGGGTTCTAGTAGGTGCTCATTCACAGAGAGTCTATAAATGTAACATGTATTACATACAGAAAGTGGAGTGAGGGGTGAGTGGTGCTATAAATACAGTTATGGTGTGTTACAGCTTTTTACATGAATTTCCTTGAACATGGTGGGTGGTGCTTCTCTGTGACGTTGATCGTCGTCCTACCAAACACACGACCAACCAACGAATGATCGATCCATGGCAATAAAACCAATTTCCATTTCCTACACTAAAGTGTGTGTTTTCAAATACTATAAGCTTTTTATGATTCTGTCCATCTCGCTTTTTCATTTTATCCAAATTCCATCCATCCAACCGGACCCTACAAATACATCTTAACCAACGATATCGATTTTTACTTTATGCAATAATTTAAATTACGATGTTTAGATTATTAAGTACCGACAGATCAACGTACAAATTAGTTTATGACTCCAGAAATGAGAAAAAAAAAAAAAGGGACTGAGTAAGTGGAAGGAAATATATTGTGTGGGAAAGGGAAATGCTTAATGAAGAGGAACAAGTGGGGGTGGGCGTGCCACATACGCTTGTTTCTTTTTTGTAATAATAGAGATTCCCGTGACCGTGAGTATAATTTCAAGTTGCACAAGAAAACAAAGTGAATATTGGACGGCCTTGTTCGATTTTCAAAAGGGTCTTGTTCATATTTAAGAGTGGTTGGTGCTTTGTATGAAATCAATCATCCATTCAATGAACTGAACCCCACACTCTATTCTTAATCTGTTTGCGTTCCTTTCATCACTGATGATGATAATACAATCCTTCGAACTCCTATAATAAATCACACGAATGCATATATATTTAATATTATGAGTCCCACGATGGAGAGTTAAAAACTCTTAGAGTGAGATTTATAAATCTATTGAGTTTCCTTTTTAATAACTTAGCTTTTAGGGATTAAACTCTCCTTTTAAACTTTTGTTCAGATCACTTTTTCAAGCGCTAAAGACTTCACTTTTACCATATCTCCCGTCCTATTTTTTTTATTCAAAAGTGATATTAATCATAGAAGAATTCGTTGGTATATGATTGTCAAAATTGATGCGCACTCTCTTATATCCACCTAGCGTTAAATAATTTTTTTTTTCTAATTATCACTCTCTATATTTACTATATTTCATTCATTGGAAAGGAAAGAGAGAAAATTATATGGGGGTTATATAAAATTTTGCATTAATGAAATATAAAACAGAGTATACTTGTTCTAGCTTCTATTTTTATTTTGTTTCTATATAGGAGTATATGTTTTGTTTCTTCTTGTTTTGTTTTTTGATAGAGTACATGTTTTGTTTCTAATTTAATGTCTTAACAAATACTTGCTTTTAGTAATAACTCGACTAAATGGATGACATGTGAAATTGGGAATAGTTGAAATGAAAAAAGAAAAAAAGAATTACCTTATTACATTTATATCCTTTAATTATTAAAAACTGAAAAAGAAATATTAGGGTAGAACAATATTGTTTATGCACGACATAAGAACTCAAACGGCAGAAAATTCATTGGAGGCCTCAGCACTAAAGTTTTCTTTTACTATTTTATAAGTCGGATATGTTCCTTTGCTTTTTCGATTTCTAATTTTTTTTTTATTAGTTTTTTTGCTTGGTTTTCTGTTCCCTTTTTTAGGTTTAATTTGTTCCTCATAAAGGTGATTCACACCTGTAGGTTTAATCTTGAAATTGAGAAACTTGGAATCACTTGTTTTTGTTCACAGACCTACATCATAAACCGTAATTCCCTCCTTCATATTTTGATATGAAAATTTTATATATCCATCATGTAGATCATGTAGACCTACACCGTAGGTTAATCTTTTAGACTAATTATATATTCATCATGTAGACCTACACCGTAGGTTAATTGGGCTGAAGTCCAAATCACCGATGGAGCTAACTAGTAGGGATAAATGACTATAAAAAAGATGAAGCCTAATTCCAACGGTTGAAATTCAAAATTTACACAAACATTATTGATTTTTCCTACTAGTTAAAAAGGGATACGATTCTTAATTTTTGTGTTAAATTATTGAATAAAAAACACTCATTTTAGAGACTATCGAGATTTTTTTTTTTTTTTCCGCAGCAAATCATCTAGTGTTTGGGTATTTGGCTTATCCTCTAGTTTTTTTTCTTTCTTTCTTATATATCAGTGATTTTTCCTATTGGATAAGGAGCGCAACATCTGTTTTTTCTTTTTCTCTTTTATTTGCTTTTTGGATTAGGGGTATTATTAGAAAATAACCAACATTTGAATATCCTAGATTGAGTTATTGACCTAATTTAAGATTTGTTGAGTTTACCAATCTCATATAGAATTTCCATATTTCAACCGTCTTTATATGAGATTCACCCTAGTTAATACATATATATTTTTTTAAAAAAAAATTATGTGTTTCTAGAAAGAATAAGTAAATAAGTCCTGAGAAAGTAATTAATTAATGATGGGGTTTATGTTTGAATGCCGCGACAATTACAGGGTATGATATCTCATCCTCACCGAAGATTTTGCTTCCTTGCCCACTAAGAAAAGTCGGCAGGGTAGGGTAGACCACCAGACTCGTCATTTTGTGCATTCATTTGCTCCTACTTTAACCTTTTTATTAATATAACATATATCTGTCTCTTTACCAAAAAATTGTAAATCCATTTATTTTTCAGAAGAATATTTTTAACTAAATGACAGACTGTGTGCATTATATGTAATTTGAAAAATAAGCTGTATTATTTTATTTTTTAATTAATGAATAGAGCATCTTATATGGAATTTTATATTCTGACATTGGCATCATAATCTCAATTACTAGCCTAGCCAGCCCACTAGGCAGTAACGCATCTAGCTCGTGAACCCCGGAAAGGGGAGAAAAAGACAATGGGGCTGGAAAGTATAGAAAAGCAAAAGCTACCTTTAACTTAGTCAACACGATTTTGTTTTTGTAAGAAAAAATCTAGTTGGTCTTAAAAACATAAAGACGCCAATGGTTGGGCCCAAAAACGATGTCCAAAGCTTTTGGGCTCAGGTGCCTCCTCCTACCTTCCTTCTCTCTGTCTTCATTTGAAGAAATCTCAGTCTAAACACTAAATCCCTCCTCATTATATATCAAAAAAAACTAAACCCCTCCTCATTTCACTTCACTCACTACTTTATTAACTTGGTTGACGAACACAAGCCTCAAGCCTAAAAGGAGAACCCTATCCCCAAAAATTAGTATATGAAGAGGGAAAACCTAATAAACTTTTAAACCTCACTCCAAGACTTTAGCCCATAGACTCATAACAACTTACACCAACTCAATTCCTTATTCCCCCCTCCCCCAATTTATCTATAAGCTCGTGACTTATACCCTCTCCAAGAAAAGGAGTAAAATATAAAAGCAAGAAACATACCATGTTTATCTTTGTCCTTCTCAATGTCCCATCATGTTTTTCCTAGTCTCTGATGATCTTTCTTTGGAATGAAAGGCACCGTCCTGTTTTTATGCTTCTTCTTCTCCTGATGTACTGTCTCTTGATGAATCATGAGTCTATCTTCGTTCCCTCCCCTTTCCATTATGTTTCTTTTGGAACCCCTGAGAGAGCAGAGTGAGGCAGGGGAAGACCAAGTACGTAGTGTTGGACAGTGGACTCTGGTTCCAGAAGAAGTAGGCACTCTAGTCTCCAGCCAAATTCTGCAGCATACACCACCAACACCTCAAATCCCTCAAAAAGGTTCAACTTGTTTACTAACTCTCACATAATGGCCTTTTGGAGCATCATCATTCCATGGAACTCACCCTTGCTCCCTCTTCGTTAGAAGCGCAAGTTACCCATCTATATTTTCTACTCAAATTGACACTAAACTTTGTATCATGATACAACATGTGTTGGATCGGCTCATGTACCTCAGGGGCAGTGGCATGCCTTCTCTGTACAAGCTATATATTACTCTTGGTTATCCTTGGACACAAATTATATATGTTTCTGGCCAGTATGGTAATTTTGCTGGGTTAAGGAGCTACAAGGGCGGTTACGCGTGGTACGACTTGGGAGTCAACGATATTGTACCTCCAACCGATGAAGCAAAATATGTTCTCAAAGGATCTAAACTCCTTCGTGCCTGTTTTGGTCATTGTCATTGTTCTGGTATAGAACATAGATGTCTAGCCGTTGGGCTAGTGCGTTGATATTGGATTTGATGGTTCAATCTAGATATCTATGAGGCAGATACCCAGATATCTAAGATACCCATATATCTATGGGTATCTGAACGTTGAATCATTGTGCACGAGAAAGGCTTACGCCAAAGGGGGTGATGTGTGTATACAATATAGTAAATAGTCAAGAGTAAGTACCCGTACCTTAGGGTTTACCTTTTATTTATAGAGTGTACCTTAGGTTGGAATTTATGGGCTCTGTGCGCCTTGTAGCCCAAATATCTTGGCTGCCAAATCTAGGTTGAATCCCCTGGTTGAGATCTTCCCTAATTATAGCCTTGATTATATGTTGGTTAGGATCTTACTTCATTATAGGCAGATCCTGATGCAGAATATTCCTTATTGGGCCATCTTGTAAATGGGCCTGATATAGGTCCGTAACAGTCATTATATCATATACCCACATAACACAACCTAATAACTCTAAATTGTTAGTTAATGAGTAGGTTCTTCACACCATTATTCATTATTATTACTACTTGCATAAAGATTTCAGCAGCCTCAGTTGAGCGATTGGCAAGTACTGCGTCGGAGAGGGTGGCCATGAAACTGTCCAAGACTGAGATGATCAGAGACGTGTCGGAGAATCCAAGTTTGGGAATCCCCAATCGGAGGAGAAAGAATATTTTACTGACAGACGCGTTGAGTCAGTGAAGGCATGTCCTATCCTCAACAAGTCCAATTCCTATAACGAAGAAAGGTGGTGTAGTTCCCAATATTTTATGTTGATGGCTTATTTTTATTTTGACCATAACATTTGTGATTCATGATTGCTGCGCAGGAGTGATGACAGGGTAGAGGAAGAAGATGAAGATAAGAAGAAAGGGGTAAAAGGGAAATGCGTGCGTCGCAAGAAACGAAGTAGTGGTTCATCTCATCAAGAGATCAAGAATTGAAGGTCGTCCCACGTGGATATGGTGATGAGGAATGTCCATTGCCAGTAGTTAGAGGGCTTCTTGTTTACCGTCTGTCCTACAATTACCAAATAGTTTGGAGGATATCTTCTGGCCAAACATGAAGAAAGCTGGGTCTTTATGACTCTTGATCTGAAGACCAGTTAAGGTCTTCATGAAATCAATGTTGGACTTTGGTCTAGCTGACTTTATATATTGATCTTTAAACTGCAAATTATGGCCTTCCACTAATGATCATCGTTATCAAATTTCACATCTAGTCATTTTAGAAAAGTATAGTCAAGTAATTAAAATCTGAACTTAAGAATGTCACTTTATAGAATTTCAGGATTTTCATTTAAAATGACAACATGATATATATGTTGTCTCATAACCTATGATTCACGCCTACGTTATTGGTATAGGTACTTCTGCAAAAATACAAAGAGCCGCATAAGAAATAGACCTTGATACTTGAACTTCAGAAGTGGAAAAGGTCCAAGTAGGACAAACTGCCGTTTACAAACACTAGCGAAAACATGAAAGCAAGGCTAAAAAGCTTATACTAATTAAGTACGCATGAAGAGGATAATGCTATGATGATAAGAATGCAGTACTATGATGTTGCACACAATCTTTAAAGTTGCCATTTATCCTGAATCCCATTGGACTCTCCTCCCAATCATGTTACTTTGCTCTGTCTCTAGCGAAGTCTTCAATTTAAACAACTAGTGGGTCGTCTTTACCATATTACAATCCACTAAATTTGATATCAAGAATAGATGTTTACCTGCTGGCTGGTACCTTGAGAAGTTTAAATAACAAAAGTAATGGAGCAATAGCATTATTTGAAATGTGATGAATCGATTTTAAGTCACCAAATTGTTGTACCAAAGTTAGTGGACATGTTGAAACACCCCTTTTACCCTCTGATCTCTCTCATACGCCTAACTCCTAACATTTGGAACAAATTAAACACTTTTCCTTGTGTATAAAAAAGTATCGGTTGGTTCTCACCTTGTGTGCTAGAATATGGAAGCTTTGAGCTTCTGAGTGACTCTGTTCGTTACAGCGACTTCCATCATGTTAGAGTATAGCAGAGTATTTAACTAGGGGACAAAGTTCTCCCAAACACTTCAATCAAATATGGATTCTTCGGCCCAAATGGAAGACGTGGTGGTGGTGGAGGAGGATATTGAGAAGAGGGGTGAAGAACCTGATGAAAGGTCTGAGTGGGTGCTGAATGCTCCTGAGCCTCCAAGTCTGTGGCATGTACTTGTGGGGTCAGTGAGCAACACCATTTCACAGTATCAAGGAAAGGTGTATGGTCTCAGAAGCCAATCCGGACCTAAACTTGTGCTTTCATTCCTTGAGGCCATTTTTCCTGTTCTTGACTGGGGTCGAAACTATACAGCCATAAGTTTCAGGAACGACTTACTTGCAGGTCTCACTGTTGCAAGTCTCTGTATTCCTCAGGTATTCTCTAGCCTGCCCACACGTAAAGAAACTCACAAAAACCATGAGAACCTCATTTCTTTTCATTCTCTGTTCAATGCAGGGCATTGGGTATGCAACTTTAGCAAGGCTGGATCCTGAATATGGCCTCTGTAAGTTGATTTTCTTTTAAACGAAAAAGACTAGAATTGTTAATAGGAGTAATTGAAATGAAGTTATGATGGTGGATAAAACCAACTAGATACAAGTGCGGTGCCGCCTCTTATCTATGCAATGATGGGAAGTTCAAGAGAGGTAGCAATTGGACCTGTGGCCGTGGTTTCATTGCTGTTGTCGTCAATGGTTCAGAAACTAACAGACCCTTCCACTGATCCATTGGGTTACACTAAGCTGGTTCTTACTGCCACTCTATTTGCCGGCTTATTCCAGGCAGCCTTTGGACTCTTGAGGTGGGATTTTTCTTATAGATACCTCATGATTCAGACATGAGTCAAGCTTAGGAAATTGTTTAACTGTATATGTGTTGATATATATAGGTTGGGGTTCTTGCTGGAATTTCTGTCGCATGCTGCTATTGTAGGATTCACGGCGGGAGCGGCCATTGTTATTGGACTTCAACAGCTGAAGGGCCTTTTTGGCTTCCAACGTTTTACCAACAAAACTGACGTCGTCTCTGTCACCATCTCCGTTCGCCAATCTCTTGATCATCCTGTACGTATGTAAATCTTTTCACATGCCTTGTATATTAATGTAAACATTTTAACGCTGGTAATTAATGCCTTCTTTGTCATGGGCTGCAGTGGAATTACAGCAATTTAGTGCTGGGATGCTCGTTCCTCATTTTCATGCTTGCATGCAGATTTCTGGTGAGTGGTAGTGCTGATAAGCCCAAAATGACTTTTGCGTACGTAGTTTTGATTTGGTAGATTGTCTCTTCTAATGGAACCAGTCTAATGATATGAACAGAGTAAAAGGAACAGAAAACTGTTTTGGGTGCCAGCAATCTCCTCTCTTGCATCAGTTATACTATCAACTCTCGCTGTTTTTGTCACCCGAGCTGATAAACATGGAGTTCAAATTGTGAAACACGTCAAAGCAGGGCTGAATCCAAGTTCTGTCCATCACTTGCAGCTGAACAGCCCTTATATTGCTGAAGTCGCCAAAATCGGACTGGTTGCTGCTGTTATTTCACTCACTGTAACCACTCTCCCTCCATTCTTCGTTTCAAGTTCCTGTTACTATACCATTAAAATAGTTCGAATCACTTTGTAGGAATCAGTTTCAGTTGGCCGATCTTTTGCTTCCCTCAGAGGATACCACCTTGATGGAAACAAAGAAATGGTGTCCATCGGATTCATGAACATTATAGGATCTTTCACATCATGCTATGTCGCAACTGGTAAGCCATATCTGTGATCGAAATTCTTTCCTCCATATATGTTGTTACTTTTGAAGGATTAGGAAGTGAAACTCATGAAACGGTAATTTGTAGGGTCGTTTTCGCGTACGGCGGTGAATGTGGCGGCGGGATGTGAAACTGCAGGGTCAAATATTGTGATGGCTGTTACGGTGGTCATATCGTTGCTATGCTTCACGAAGCTCTTATATTTCACTCCGACGGCGATTCTGGCCTCAATCATCCTTTCTGCTCTCCCAGGACTCATAGACTTCAACGAGGCTTACAGAATATGGAAGCTTGATAAGCTTGACTTTCTTGCTTGTGCTGGAGCCTTCTTTGGGGTCCTCTTCTCTTCCGTCGAGACTGGCCTGCTTGTGGCCGTAAGTGTAATTTTCGATTCTGTTTCTGTAATGGCACCAAATTAAAATAATCAAGCCTTATAGTTATAACAAAATGGATTATAAAATATTTAATAATAATGGCAAGCAGTTGGTGTTTAATTTAGTTCGATTAATCTTAAACAACATTTTATTGTGACATGGACCAACAGCATATCGACAGGGATACAACTTTCAGTCCCTGTCTCTGCATGCTGTGGAGGATGATTTCAAAACCCATAATTTTAAAAGTGGCCCACCATAAATATTTAATTTCAGCTTTAGGGGCCATATCTTTGTCCTTTGTATGACAAGTAGCAAGGGATATGGACCGGATCACACATCTTTATTGGACTGACTTCCACTTAGCCGAGCTGATATATATTTTTTTTACCAGAACTTCCACTAGTGATGCATAGTGCAAAGTGAGCCACTTGGAGTTTCCTCAAGTCTCGAGATCCTAGAATCATGAAAAACCAATTATTTAACAAAAAATATACTAATGCTAAGGAGAAAGAAATGTCATGCCTTCATTCTCTCCATCTTCAAGGAAAACTAAATACACCCTCTTTTTGACTAACTGCCTGCCTTGGTTCAGGGATATGAAACAGTACTAAATTGTGTTGATTTATATTTACAGGTGGCGATATCCTTTACAAATGTAATAATGATGTCAATTCGACCGGGCACAGAAACTCTGGGAAGACTCCCTGAAACTGACTTGTTCTGCGATGTCCATCAGTATCCTATGGCTGTTAAGACTGCTGGAGTTTTAATAATACGTGTCAAGTCTGCCTTGCTTTGCTTTGCCAATGCCAACTTCGTCAGACAAAGGTATCTTCACATGCAACAAGTGCCTTCCACGGTCGTGTCATGAAATTATATAAGAATATCTGATTATGAATAGTGTCTGATTCAGGATCATGAAATGGATCGCCCAGGAAGAAGAAGAAGAAGAAGAAGCCGATGAGAACGAGGGAGTCACCAAAAGGACAATTCAGATCGTAATCATCGATGCTTCTAGTAAGTTTTTCTTCCTTCTCATGGGCTGAGAAAAGACCTTTTTCAACATGGGAGGACTGCAAACCCCGGATCCCGGATGATAATATATTTTCGTATAAAAAAAGAAGACCTTTTTCACTGATAAATGGAAAGGCAAGAGCTAAGACCTGTCATCAGTGAGGATTAAGGATGGTCTTTACCTTACGTAATATTAGCTTCTTATCCCTTGTTCTGTAATTGCAGATTTAATGAACATCGACACGTCAGGAATTTCTTCTCTAGAGGAACTACATAAGAGTTTGGTTTCACATGGGAAGCAGGTAAGCATGGCCCAGTAATTCTTAAGACACACACACACACACACACACAGAGTAATATAGTTTCATCTTTGTAAGGAATCTATTGACCAACTCTGAGGGCGTGTTTCAGTTAGCAATTGCGAACCCAAGGTGGGAAGTGATTCACAAGCTGAAGTCTGCTAACTTCGTCAAAACAATTGGTGGAAGGGTCTTCTTGACTGTTGCCGAAGCTGTTGGGTGTAAGCAGGATCGAGTCTAATTAAGGATATAATATAAATATGGGACAAGAGTTTAATAATCTTGTGTTATCATGCTTGTGTTATCGTCCAGGATTTGCAGTCCCTTAATCTTGTGTGTATATTATGGAACGAGAATAAGTCAACCCAAATTATTCCTGTTAGAGGCACAGGAATGGGAGTTCTGTACTATAAAATGGCGTGTCATGTGTGCCTACTACAACAACAACGGTTTGATGCGTGTGAAATTTGTGCATGTTCCTCTTTATCTTCCTTTTCTTTACGTACCATGTTGCCTAAAATTATATGCTCTCTTACAACATTGAAACGGAATTGGAATTGGAATTAGAATATAATGAAATTGGGATAAAAACCATATGCTATAATATATCATGAATCATAATGTCATATCGGCCGCTTCACCCGAGCTATTGCGAGACTTATTAAATGAATTTATGTAGTGTAGTGAAGCATTATAAATCAGACTTGGGATTCGTGTCTGCAATAGAGTCTAAACATAAAGGGAGCCTAATTGTTGGATGTCACATTTTATTTTGAATTTATTTACAAATTAAATACATATGTACATTCAAGAATGAACAAATAAAGAAATAAGAATATATATATACAATGCAATATGAAGAGACGGATTCAAATTGCCACCCGTCTCCTTTTCAGTGTTATGGAGTCTTGAATTGTTAGTTCTTTGTTCCTCGGAAAACAAAAAACGAATGATGAATGAAATCAAGAATAGAACGACCCTACTCCCGCATGCATATATCTTCTACAAACTGAACAAAACTTGTGGCCTTGTCATCATCATATCCCCACAAGGACTTTGTCAAAGTAGAAAAGAATAAGCCTTTTCTCCGAAAGTGGCGTTTCCGTACGTCTTGATTATTATTCTGCGTTGTCACCTTAGCAATGAATGAGAATGCCTGAGAATGTGGTTTAGAGGCTGGTGGCCTTGAGCTTTACACAATAGGCCCTTCACTCCTTCCGTCACCTGAGTTTCATCATCATTAATGTTAGCAGCTAGTTTCTATCACCGTAGAGGACAAAAATGTTGGTATTTTCATAAATAAAACCTTTTGTAAACTTCCCCTTGCATAAGGGACTGCCCTCTGATATCCCAGAGAAGCAGTTGGGGGAGATTTCCTGCTTGTTTCTTCTTTGCACGGTGATTTCCCATAGTTAGTTCTGCTTCGCGTCATAATATTGGAATTCCCATACCATCTACTCTGCAATGTATTTGGCAGACTTGATTCCTGACACATCATCCACTCCACATTAGATAGGGTATGAAAATATATATTCGTTTCTATAACGTAAAACTAGCAGAATGTGAACATCATAATAAAGCTGTATTTCATACCAGAAACAATACAGTTGCACAGTTCTTGAGGACCTCCAAGTTCATGCGAACGTCATCCAGGCTCCTATTTCCAATTGGACAAATATAAGGACCAGTACAATCCGATTTTCACTTAAACCAAAGCCATGCAGAAGCTAATTAATACTCAATAGAAATCCATACCTGTGCTTTTGCTCTCCGAGACCAAAGTAAGAAGCCAATGTTGCCATCTGCACCCATAAAAAAAATTTACGATTGTTATCAAGAATCAAATTATAGTACTTTGGCTTTCTAAAACATGCTATAATAAATATTTGTAAATATTAGTATGGATACGATTGTTATAATATTCTTATGTATGTATGCGTCTGTGTCTCTAAACCATCATTTCTCATTTCAATATTTCACGTACCTTCATATTGCCAGCTCTTCTTCCAAACTTCTCAGTTAGGACCCCAAGCGAATCAATGATTCCAACTGGTACTGGTGCTGGCATGCCAATATCTTCAAAAGCTTCTTTGATACGAACACAATCGAACCTTTGGATATTATGGCCTGCCCACACCCTTCCATTTAAAATACTGAATATCTTTTCAGCAACTTCCTCAAAAGGTGGTGCTTTTTTCACGGCCGCGCGTCTTATGCCATCGGTTCTTCTGGGTTTCAAGGGGACCACTGATAGATCTCTGGGCCTGATGAGAGTCGTATAACTTTCAAGCTCGACTAGTTTGTGCGGGCAAACCACCATTGCACCAAATTCCAAGACCCAGAAACGTTGTCCACTTTTTTGAGGTACTGTAGTTTCCAAATCAAAGAATACAATTTCGGGTGCGTGCTTGTTGGCTGAATAAGAGACCTCCATTATATTTCTCTCAATAGCTATTTTCCTGTAACTTGGATTTGATAATTTGACGGGTAGTTACAGGATATAAATAGGGAATCATGTGAAAGAGAAATACGTAGGAGGAAGAAAAGCCAAGACTTGTAGAGAGATTGATTGTCTTTTAGTTCAAGTAACTGGGCTGGGTTTTGCATGAAGGGGAAGGGGGTCCTTAGCTTCTTGAGGATGTAAATGTTAAAGTGTAAACAAAGTCCAACTTAGAGAGGAATATGAGAATAAACAAGGGAAGATTACTTTTTCATTCCTTTTTGTCTGACGTGTGAGCCTGGAAAGGAGGTTACTTTCAAGTTTGGATGAGGCTTTTTGGAAGGAAAACTTGTGAGAATGGGACACTGATATGGTGAATATTTTGGGACATTCTCTAAGGAGTCTTCTGTGCAGGAATTGATTCCCTGAGACACAAAGGAATAACGAACCTTACATTTAATTATGCGTCAACATATCCCCAATAAGGGTTCATCCTTCGCCACCGAGTTGGAACTCGTCCATGACTTCTCTGCTGGCCTCTCTGTGAAATTTGCTCATGCTATGCTGCTTTTTGTGGATGAACTTGCGTCACACGTTTGTTGTTCTTGTTTGTTAAAAACAAAGAAAGAAAGAAAAGTTAAAGACAAGACAAGCACGCATCCAAAAATAAATCATTTGGGCCTACTAGTTTTAAAAAATATTCATAATTTATGTAAAATAAATTGCGTGTGGTGAGTAAATATATTTTTTTCTTTTTTTAATTTGCTCAACCTGAACGTGATTATTTATTATCAAGCTATCAAGTTTATACCAAACATTTTCTTTTTTATCTCGCATTATCTCTTTTTTAATATCACTAGTATGTAGTTTTCCCAACAAAATTTTATTTTATTTTATTTATAATTTTATAACGAAAATGGACATTTCATTTATACTTGGCCAGAATTGATTTAATACTTAATAAGTAAAACTTTGCATTATATAAAAAAACTAAAACTAGTTCAAACAAGAAGGATAAACTAGTCTTTTCCTATTTAATAAAATTATTTGGTACTTAAATATAAGACATAATTGATTTTTTTTTTTGAGATGTTAAGAAAACTAATTAAATTATTTTAAAATATTTATTTTTTTTATTTTTTTTTCAAACTATTTTACTTAGCTTATAAACTGATGTATAATTAAAAAACTATAACATATAATATAATTAAATTACTTATTTAGGAAAGACAGGTAGAATATGAAGAGGACATGCGTCATGCTTGATGCCAACATTACTCATCATAGAATATGAATTTTGTGCTCTTCCACAAATGCAGTTGATTCTCTTGGATTGCGGCGCTTAATTGGTAAAAGGGTGCAAGGGAATATTATTTTGAATGTTACAGGAACTCAAATTACACAACCTATATCTGCCATTCAATATTCAGATAATAAACGTTCCACAATTGCACGTTGCCAAACCCAAAAGAGAACACAACAAGGACACATTACATAATTCAATGACATTATAGTATTATACAAGGGCGACAGAGCCAGAGCCTAGGGGTGTAAGTGCTTTCTTAATCCTCTCAACTGCTGTCTGCAAGGCGGAGAGTGACGCTGCGTAAGAGATGCGGATGCAACTATCGTCTCCAAAGGCACTCCCAGGCACCAAGGCAACCTGTAAATCAAGAGTAAAAACATCAACTCAATAACTTCAAGATCTGAGGCATTACAAGTTTTGATGCTGCAACACATGAAACTGTGCAGAACTCCTTTTAGGAAAATGTGAAGCAAGAGAGCGTACCTGGCCCTTGTCCAGCAAATATCGACACATGGACTCAGAATCCTCAATTATGCCAAATCCTTCAGCTTCTCTTCCGTAGAAGGAGCTGACATCAATGAACAGATAAAATGCTCCCTGCAAGTGTAAAGAAAGTCTACTTAACGGAAGAGAGAAATAAAAGGCATAAAGAGAGACAAATCAGCATGAGGATAATCATCATGCAATAAGCAAATAAATATGAGTTTGAACCTGGGGCTCTGAAATCTTGACACCATCTATTTCACTAAAACTTTTAACTAAGAAGTCCCGCCGCTCCCTAAATGCTTTCACCATCACGGCAACTGCCTCCCCACCAGCTTTGCCAAGTCCTAATGCAGCGACTGCAGCTTTCTGAGAAATACTACAGGCGCCCGAAGTGAACTAAATTTGACAATGCATAAAAGGCTGTTATGCGCAGTATCAATAGATAACTAAACTAACCCAACTGAATTCTAACAAGTCAATTACTACATTGCTGTATAATATAAAACTAAGCATGTACTAGATGTCTTTGAAGAAAATGTAAATCAAGTAAAGTTTACAAGCTGAGTTGGCCAATAAAGAAAATACTGCATACGTGACTCTGAAGCTTTCCACATGCTGTAATAAAATGCTTTGGACCAGCAATATATCCAAGGCGCCATCCAGTCATTGCAAAGGCCTACAAAACAGAAGCTCTCAAAACATAAAAATCCTATCCTGGGAGTTGTAAGCTGTAACATCTATGACATAATGATCTACAATCACGACAAGAAATAAATAGTGGATATTGAGCTGAAGGTAAGAACAGGGAATTAGCAACCTAAAGACCAATAATACACCCAAAAACAATATAGTAACAAATGCAACTTATTCCTCGGACAGTTGAAGTCACTACTCCACCAGTAGATAAATTAATCACCACAGACTAACCTTAGAAAATCCATTAACAGTTAGAGTCCTATCCCACATGCCTGGCAAAGATGCAAAGCTTGTGTGAGTTGCTGGTGCATAAATTATGTGCTCATAAATTTCATCAGTAAGAACCTGCACAATAAAAACCATTAAGATCTCCAAAACCCAACTATCGTCTTAGCTGAGTACACTATGAAACACCAGAATTGATCACAAATATAATTGTACCAGAAGTCTGGGGTGTTTTGACACGATCTTAGCTATTTCTTCAAGTAATTTTTTAGGGTAGACAGATCCTGTTGGGTTAGATGGCGAACAGAGAATTAGCAATCTTGATCTTTCAGTTAATTTGGACTCAAGGAGTTTTGGATCTAATAGAAAATTGTTTGAAATGCTTGTCGGAAGGATCACGGGCTTTGCTTCAGCCAACCTTGCCATTTCTGGGTAACTAACATAATATGGAGCTGGAATAATGACCTGCATTATTCATAAAATAGGTATATTATAAGCATCTCAGGGGAACGCCACAAAATAAGAACTTCTAATTTTAACACCAAAATTTCTAAGGCACCGTACATCTTCAGTTTTCTTAACAAAAGAACAGAGAGAGAACTTAAAATTTCATGATGCCAGAAAAGCCTATGCCATATTTGATGAGTTTAGTAATTGAAATAAGTCCCATTGATTTTACAGCACAATTGCATTCAATGTTTTATTAATAGGGTATAACGCCCTTCACCTCATCTCCAGGGGAACAAACAGCAAGTACTGCTTGAACAACACTCTGCTTGGCTCCGTTACTGACAACAATTTGATCAGCAGTGTATAGGTAAGTCCGTTCTCTTCTGCAACAACAGTACCGGCATCCATTCATGCTCATATCAAATAAATAAATAAATAAAGCATGTGAAGTGAGTTACATCTCTACAAAATGCTTTGAACATGTAGACTGACCTTTTAGCTTATTACAAATTGCTTCGCGGAGATCTAATGCACCCGCGTTCGGGGTGTATCTCGTGTAGCCTTCGCGTATTGCATTTATTCCAGCCTATCCGTATTGAAAATAAAATAAAGTGTGACTTCAACAGTAGTTAAATAGCAAGGTGTCGATAAATTCGATAAACAAGGAACCCAATCCCACCTCAGCTATAACAGCTGGTGTATCAAAATCAGGTTCTCCAGCAGCTAACCGAATAACGGGAACGCCAGCTTGTACAAGAGCTGTGGCTTGGTCACTTATGGCCACAGTCTTGGAAGGTTTCACAGAGTTTACTCTCGGGCTCAGAGAAATATCAATGTCTATTCCATCCAAATTACTTTTTGCCTTCACAAGCAAAACCTTATAATTTTTTTTGCTCAAAACGTTATAATTGAACCCTACATGTTTGCGAGTTTTCAAACTTCTACCAAAAGAAAAAAAAAAAGAAAAAATTCCATTATCAGCAATCAAAATTGCATAAAGTATGAGCAAAACGGAAACCGAGATTTACTCACTCGAGAGAAAAATCCGAAAGCCGCGACGAAAAGGAAATTGATCTAAAAGCACTCTGAGAAACCTGATCAACACCAAGCCATTGGTCTCGCAGTCCGACTCGGGAAGTGGTCACATGATATAATGAAGTGGCCATTGAAATTACGGAATGGAGAACCGAGGGTGAATTGCTGGGAAAGATATTTCACCTAACACAATGAGCAAAGAAAATGTTCAATTGAAAAAGAGAGTCAGTCAATTTTTTTTTTTTGGCTCAAAAGAGTCCGTCCATTCACCTAACGCAATGAACAAGAAAATGTTAGATTTGAACCTTTGTACAGAGAGGGGGTTGGTAGGAGGGAGAGTTGGTGGGGGATAAGGCAGTGGACGAAACGATCCATCAGGATTAAAGGGTGCGTGTTTAGAATTTGTGATAGAAGCTGTGATTTATCATATACTAGGGGAGTTTTTGTCTAGACTTCCATAACGTTTGGAGAACAAACGTGCTTTTTTTTCAATTTGTCCTTTTTAAAATAACTATTTAACAAAATGCCCTTGTTTGGAAACTATTTAAACATTTTCGTGTTTAATGACTAATGTCTGTTTAATGACTAAATCACGGCAAACAATTTTTGAACATCCATGATTTAGTCATTAAACATAAGTGTTTACGACTAAATCGCTGGGGAAATTTTTTAAAACATCCACGCGATTTAGTCATTAAACACTTATGTTTAGTCGACTAAATCAAACAAGCCTTTAAAAATCGACCCACGCGATTTAGTCGACTAAACACTTAGGTTTAGTCATTAAATCACCCGTATGCGTTTTTAAAAGCCCCAAACGCACATTCGTAACCCTAATCGACTATAGAGCCGCATACACCTCTCCTCCTCTCTGTTTTTTTTCACTCAAACTTGCTTGAATCCATTGGTGGGTAGCGAAGGAAGCTTGATTCTAGTCTCATTTGTGTCGTATTCGGTATGTTTTCATCTCCATTGCGAATCTCCACCGTTGTTCTTGTGTTTTTTTGAACCCCATTTGCGTTTTTTCATTTTGTGCTTTCATTGGGTGATTTTCTTGTGTATCTTTGATTGATTTGTGTATGTTTGTTATATTCTCATCTCGATTTCGAATTTCCGTTGTTCTTCTTGTGTTTCCGCCGTTCTTTCTTGCGTTTATACGAACCCCCATTTGCGTTTTTGCCTTTTGTGGTTTGATTGGGTGATTTTGTTATGTATGTTTGATTGATTTGAGTATTTACTTATGATTTATGGATAAAAATGAGGAATGTACATGTGAAAGTGGAAATATTTACATCGGTTGATAATTTTTTTAATTTTGGACGAATTTCACTTTGTTTTTCATCAATTTATTTCTTGTTGGTTGTGTTTATTTGTTAAAATGCTTTGAATGTTTGTTGTTTATAATGATGAATGTTTGTTTATGTTGATTTTGTGTAAGTTTGTTGTTTATTTCTTGTTGTGGGTGATTTTGTTGTTTATGTTGATTGGGTGATTTAATTGTTTATGTTGATTGGGTGATTTTGTTGTTTATGTTGATTTGGTGATTTTGTTGTTTATGTTAGATGTTTATAGTCGTTTGTTTATGATTAATGTTTTTCGAATAACCTATAATGTCCATTTGTAGGTTGTTGTTGCCATCATGCGCGTCGTAGACAAGCTCCTTCTAACACCGACAATGAGCGTGGGAGGCGGATTAAGCAACGAGCGAACCGCATGGGCATCCTCCTCTAGGGCACATCAAGAAGAGCCTCGAGCCCGTTGTGGATCTTCCTTTCGGTTATCTATTCGATAACAATGTACAAGAGCATGAGCGATTCATGGAGAAATTTGCCACCAGACCCATCATCAAGCCAAAGTCATTAGATTTCGGATTCTTTGCGAATGAGGGATTTGACATAGTGGTGATGTTGCGGGAATTCCCATCCGAGAGGCTTGGCGAGAAGACTTGTCAGTATTCAGAGGTTATGGTGAGAGCTTTCTACCATAACATGAGCTATATAAATGGTGATTTGCAGTCTCGCGTCTGCGGGGTAGACATATATGTGACGCCTGACGACTGGAGGGTGTTACTTGGCTATGATTTTGATGGAGCGGGGGGTGTTCGGTGTGATGGGGATAGCATGCTGAACTTAGAGGGATTTCATCGGGAGGACGCAGTGCATGAGATTCGGAAGCCAGGAGCTGATAGACCTATACTTTACGTGTGGGCCATTTGTTAGTGCACGTATCCTCTTCTATGTCGTCACCCACATCTTGTTCCCTCGGGCTTACAATCATTCGAGGGTGTTGGAGGGTGACATTCCTGTTATGTGGGCTATGGCAATGGGCAGGACCTTCTCATCCCCATCCTGTGAAGTCGCAATCAAAAGAGTACCTTTGTATTTTCCGTACAAGTGGGTGCCATCAACTTGTAGTATGGGCTTACAGTATTTAAAGGCTTCAATGGTCTGGTTAAATGTCCAAAAAACCCTACGAAAGACGCGTAAGTGAACATAAAAACGACGATGATCGGAACATTCATCTGTATCAAGCTCGAAAAAAGAACCCACGTTACATCGCATCATGTATGTCAACCAATTGGGCAAGAATGCATATGATTCCTCCCAATCACCAAATAACTTCACAATGGCCTTCATTTTCGCCTTCCAAGCCTTCATGTATGTTACATTATATCCATACAGACGTTGTATCCTCTCTTGTATCAAAGACTTTGGTTTTAAAGTTTTGGATCTTCTCTTAACATACCTAATGACAACAAAGCAAATTATACACTTGTCAATAACTAAACCGAATGTAACTAAAAAACAAATGGAAAACTTACTCGATAATGGATGCACATATAACATCCGAATCTAGTTGTCTATGATCCGGGTGAGATTTCGGTTTAGGCAGTGTGCTCTTGACCCCACTTAAGCACCACCCAACAATTTCCATTCTTGGGGAAAATTGCCCTCATATACCAGGGACAACTGTCAGCATGGTTTCGACACTGCATCACAAACCTATTCTCATCGCTTTTTGCAAATTTGGTTGTACGATGAGACTTCATGCAATATAATTTCACAGCATGTTGCATTTCAGACTTAGAATGAAACTCGATACGGATATAATGGATCACCTAAATGCCAACCACCTTGCCCCTCATCATCACCATACAACATGTCTATGTCATCATCACAGTATGCCCAATTAATGGAGGAATAGTGTGGGCTTTCGTTCCAAAATGGCTCACTCTCAGGCCCTACATTTTGTCAAGATGTTTTCTTTGTCAGAACCACCAAATAAAAATTTCAAATACAAACACAAATACAAGTTTACTAACTTACCACTTCTAATTGGGTCAACACGAATTGGTGGCATTGTTGCGATACTCGAGTTTACTGGGTTTGTGTGGGCATCAAAATCACCCTCTACATCAGTGTCTGAGCTGTCACCTAGTGAAATAAACCTCTCAAAATCGTCCTCTTCATCGCTATGCATATTCTCATATTCCTCATCCTCCTCTTCCTCTTCATCCGTCAATGTTACCTGACTTAAGACTTGTGGAGGTGCAGATACACGGACGGAGTTTGTCTTCTTGACCAAAATATTGCGTGCGAGATCTTGTATTCATGGGTATAGATGATGATTCACCGATTCAAGCTCAACATATATCTCAATAAAATTTTGTGCTCTCCGATTAGCAAATGCATCTATGACACATTCTACGTCTTCATCATCACATACATCGTTACTAATGTAGTACACACTATCCTTACCCACTATAGTCTCCACTTTGGCAATTAACCGATGAATACTTTGTCTTCCATGTAGCCCCAATTTTTGATAAATTCTTTCTTTGAGCTCGTTGTATGTAGTGCCCCGTTTGATTTTCATCATCTTCGTGTTTCCTTCAAATTGAACACCATCGGGACCTACAAAATGCCTTCCACTATAGTAGATTACAGTAACGTGTGTGTTTGGACTTGAACTCATCCTTCACACAAGAATTTGGGAGCTGAAAAACGAAGGGTTTCAGGTTACAAACAAAAACAAAAGCTTAACAAAGTGAAACTACAAAGATTACACAACAATCATACCTTCAACTAGGTGGAATCGTATTAAACCTTGATGGGCCGCACTAAACCGAGAAAAAGAGAGTATTGGAAGGGAAAGGGCTCCTATAGTCGATTAGGGTTCGAATGTGCGTTTGGGGCTTTAAAAACGCTCGGACTGATTTAGTCGACTAAACCTAAGTGTTTAGTCGACTAAATCGCGTGGGTCGATTTTTAAAGGCTTCGTCTTGATTTAGTCGACTAAACATCGTGGATGTTTAAAAAAATTTCCCCGCGATTTAGTCGACTAAACACTTATGTTTAGTCGACTAAATCATGGGATGTTCAAAAAAAATTGTTTGCCGTGATTTAGTCGACTAAACAGGGGCATTAGTCGATCAAACTAAACGGGGGCAAATGCTTAAATAGTTTCCAAACAAGGGCATTTTGTTAAATAGTTATTTTAAAAAGGGCAAATTGAAAAAAAAGCCGAACAAACGTGCTTATAGGCTTCAAAGATCTGTTTGTATTGGTGGTGGAAGAATATAATGATAAGGTCTTAAATGCCATGAAAGTTTTCACTATGGAGCACTGGTAAGACTAAAGTTTTTTTTGGACAAAAAATGCCACGGAAGTTCACAAAACGTAGCAATTTTGTCCCTCCGTTAATTTTAACCGTTAAGTTTAACTGAGTGCACACGTGACATGCCACTTTATCACACGTGGCATACTACCTCATCACCCTATTTTCACTAAGGAGCAATTTTGCCCCGGAAGTTTTCACTGAGGGGCAATTTTGCCTCAGAAGTTTACAAAACACAACAATTTTTCCCTTCTGTCCCTCAATATTAAATTTGACTATTAAATCAGTCAAAGACCACACATGTAAATGCCTGAAAATGTCGAACTTGAAGTCGAGAGAAGGACATCCTTAAGATGTTAAGCATGGTTTCAGCATTTAAATTTGTGAAAACGGTCAAACAATTTGAAAGATTACGTCATGAAACCGGAAGGAAGCATCAGTTATGATTTAAGAAAATGAAACGCAAAACGAGAAATGAAAGTCATAAGTGATGCTTCTTCTGAGGTTTCATGACAGACCTTTCAAATCCCTTTCGACCGGCCCCGTTTCACAAATTTTCCCGGCCGCCTTGAGCTCAACATCTCAAGGATATCCTTCTCTCGACTCCAAGTTCGAATTTTTCAAGGTATGACATGTGTGTATTTTCGATCGATTTAATAGTCAAATTTAATATTGAGGATAGAAGGAAAAATGTTGCGTGTTTTGTAAACTTCCGCGCAAAATCGCTCCTCAGTGAAAACTTCGGGGGCAAAATTGCTCCTCGCTGAAAACTTCTAGGAAAAAATTGCTCCTCAATTGAAAACTTCCGGACAAAATCGCTCCTTAGTGAAAATAGGGTGATGAGGTGGCATGCCACGCGTGTGATGAGTGGCACGCCACGCAAGACTCGTTAAACTTAACGATCAAAATTAACTATGGGCAAAATTGCTACGTTTTGTAAATTTCGTGACATTTTTTGTCCAAAAAAACTATGCTTTTTTACTAACGTCCATAAAGTAAAACTTCCATGGCGATTTAAGGCATTCTTTATCCCAAAAATATATTCACACAAAAGTTCTAAACATATTTTTTTTTTATACCGTAAATTACATTTGAAAAAGTAATTTTTCCTGTTAATTCAAACAGATTTCTTATTATTTTACTTTGTTTGGTAACTTCTAAAATAATAAATAGCTTTTTTTTGGTAAGTCTTTTCGGTACATAAATCATAAAAGCTATTCAACAAAACTAATCTAAAACATAAGACACTTGTGCGTCGCGTGGCATCTTTATCAACCTTGTCTCACCAACCTCAGACGCTTATGGCCCTGCCTTTGGTATTCGCCGCTGCCTTCAGAGAAACTCGGATTCTCATCCCTGCGATGACTCACGGCACCTACAATGACTGCTTTCACTGTCGATGAACAGACCCACCAATATACACAGAACTTGAAATTTTACAGACATAGAAGGATAGGACAGAAAAGAGGGTGCTGATTTTGAGTTTCACCTAGTTTATGTTCTCAAGCCTAGGCTTGCCTTCGTATCTAAAGGAAAAAAAGAAAAAGAAGAAGGAGAAGACAGAAAGAAATCGACATGTAAATACTGAGACTGAGAAGCTTCGCGCATCTATTAATCAGAAGAACGGCCACCCGACCCGAGAAACGAGAGACCGGACCGACCAGAAAAGCCCCTCCAATCTGTAATATGGCTTAGGACCCGGGCCAGAAAAGCCCCTGCGCTTGATAATAATTGAATTTAATGCTTCTAATGAAAAATGAGCCTACCATTGTTGGGAGGGCCGTCGCTCAGTAGAACCTTTGGAAACCGGAGTGGTTGACACTTGCCACCATTTATTGTATCAAAAAAAAAAAACAATTATAGTTGCTGGGAAAAAACAAAAGAAAAACAATTATGATTAATTTTTTTGACATAACCTCTTTTATCATTTTTATACATTGTTATATTAAACTAAATATTTATTTAATAATTATATTTAAGTCAACTATTTTGATACATTTTATTTCAAATTTTAAAAACGGAAGAACAATCATTAATTAAGTTATTCATAATGATATCTCTGGGTATGGAATGAGACGGGATTTGAGAGATGAATATAAGAAGCAGAGCAGGATCTGCGGGAGGGTATGAGAAGAGGGAAGGGTTGGGGTTATATAAATAAATAAATAATTTGTTATAATTTGTTTCTTATTTTTATCACTATTTAATTACTTCATAAAAATCATCCATTTTATTATAATATGATAAATTATTTAATCAAAATTAATCAAATCCCTCCAAGATCAATTCCACTTTGGAATAAATTATTTAATAGGAAAAAAATCATACCTTTAGTGGTATAAATCACTTTATAATAAACCCTCTTTGGAATAAAATCAATTCCTGTGAAGTAATAATGTTATGGCAAAGTGATGGGAGGAAGTATTGTTTAGTATTACCTTTATATTTAACACTAAAGACATAAGTTGTAGTATAATTTATACTATAAATTATGTCCTATATTTAGGACCGAAGGGATACTTTAGTTTATTACACACTCACTTAGCAGCAGCCCCTTCTCATCTTTGGCCATTCCCCATTGAATATCAGTTCACCTACCACAGAAAAATCATTCCTACTCCCACTATGGTCCCTTTTTTAAATAATATGATTGTTTAAGTTTTTTAGAAATCTTCTACAATCTATAATGTAAATATTTAAGAATAGTTTTATCTATGATTTCTGAAATCATGGTTTGATTGTTTGGACACATAACAACATGATGCATTATTCAATGGAAATTTATTGGGGAAACAGTCAAATTCAAATTGAGTGTGGCAATATTGTGACAGGAAAGGCTTGTTTTAACCTTTATTTTGCTAACTTGTTAAATCCAAATTCAAGGCAAGGTTACAAGGGCTGAAGAAGGCAAATGAGTTACAAATGGTAACATGGAGGCACACCCTTCATCATCATTCAAATATCCTTCTTTTGCCATTGCCAATCTGTCAATCAATCAATTGAATGCCATCACAATTACGATCAGACTCATTTCCTTCCACCAAAAAACTTTATTGATATTCATGCCAGAGTTTGTCGACCTGTTTCCTAAAATGAATACAAATTCTGGCCTTGTTCAGGTTTATGATTGTGCATCGAACTAAACTTTGGGGTTAATTGGTAGTAATTAGATTATTTTTGCCCGAAAGTGACCAGAAATCTATGTTTTATATCAATAAAGATTATTTAAGTTAGCCAGCATTGTAATAAAAGCATTTTGAAAGTTAGTTAGTTTAGTTGATTAGACTCGCGGCATTAATCATTAGTGGCATTAGCTGTTTAGGTGAGGCACTAGTCAAAAATGGCCATGTCTAATGACTAATGAACCTATAAGGTGCCCCTATTTTGATGACCCCTCTAATGCCTATATATATGGCAAAGTATCTATCGTAATTCAGATTTGCATTGCTAATAACAGTCGCACTATTCATATCAGCTCTATTCTCTACTCTCTTCTTCTCAACCCTCTAATCTTCTTTCTCCTATTCTCTAATTTCCAGTTCTATTACATTCATATTACAATTACATATCAGCATGCAAATTTGTTCTACTTCTCTGCAACCACCTTATTTTCGGTTAAAAACATCTATTTCATTAGCACTTAGAATCTCCACATCATCCAAAAGAAAACTACCATCAATGGTAAGGTTCAAATCCCGAAGGGAGCGTCAGTAGTAATAACTACTACTACTGAACAAGTAAATCAAGCTAAAATATTCAGCAAGGAAAAACTACCAACTCAGTATATACCTCAAGCTCAAAGCATCAGAAATTTAGAAAGAGGGCTCCGAGTGCAACTGAAGTCTCAACACCAAAATGATGAACAATATCCAGGTGTTGCTACCAAAGAGGAGGAAAAAAAATGGCTTGAGTCAAGTGAGGAGCAGTGAACTAGGAATTCGATTATGGGTTCATACTTAAATGAAAAGGAGAAAAAATGGCTAGAGTTGCACTCTTCACAAGTTATAAATAATATGACTTTCCTAGATATTTTATATTAAATTAAATACAGATCAAAGCTCTTGGTATTTGTAAAAGGTAAATGAATAAAACTGTCGGATTAGTGTAAGACAGATAAATGATGGGGAAGCAGTAATTTGGAAGACAGACGATCTATCATCAATAAAGGCCACATGTTTTTGGCATGAAAGTTTCACTGATAATCATACATCAAAATACCCCAAGGACCAATCATATAGTTTTCGCTTGATGGACCCCTACTTAAAAGGTTCGCTTATAGCATATAGTAGAAACCTTTGCCAGATACCAGCTAAGAGGCAGATTAATTACGACATTTCATTGATTTAAGCTGTTGTTTTGCTGAACCTTCAAATTAACAAAAACAAACCCATGTAACCAGAATAATATTGACTCAGTTATACTCCAGAAGCTTAGTGAAAAATTTAGATTTTCAAGAGAAGTCAAATATTAAGAGACCATATACGAATAACAGCTATGAACGTGTTGTATCGTCCATAACCTCACTATTGGCTCACTAAACAAAACGTAAAGCTCATTGGGATGCAATGACTCCCATTCACCTGATTTCTTCATTCCTAAATGCCTTATTCTACTACAAAAACCAGATTGAAGCCACATTGCACTTTACTAAAAGACAATGATAGGTCAAAGAAATGAGAAATAAGTGAAAAAACATACTAACAAAAAATTATCCTGAAGTTGGAATGATAAAAAAATGAAATGTTAATACCGTATCATTAATACAGAACACAAATTTATACATTTCAAGAATGTTACAAAGAGAAGCGCAAAAGAAAATGAGATAGATCCCCTTGAGGGGGGGGGGGGGGTGTGGATACCTCATGCTCGAGTACATGCTGCATCAAAGTCATCCGGAGCAACCCGTGCTATCCAATTGCTGAGCGTTCTCTTGACATCAGAGTGATTAACATACGCTAACTCGTACATACTACATAAATTCACAACAAGCGTCTCATTCAGAGCCACAGTAGGAACTCTTTCAAGCGCATTTTCTTGGACTTTGATGGAGTCAGACAAATCCCTCAGATACATCAAACAAAGGGCTTTATTATTTATAGCCACTACGTCCGTATGGTCCCTCTCAATGCACTCTTCATACTCCCTCACAGCGGAGACGTAATCCTTCCCAACCATATATACTAAGGCCTTATTTCGGCTCACAAGATTCTTAAGCTCAGTCTCGCTCAATGACCCATAAGTTTTACTCTCTTTCATCAAAACCTCGATCTGATTGAATGAAGTTTTCGCGCCCTCTAAATCACCAATTTGCATTTGAACATACCCTAGTTTCGAAATTAATGTGGCATCCGAAGGATCACGATTAAGCAAATCTTTAATCAAACTCAAAGCTACACTAAACTCTTTGTCGGTCAAATGGTACCCGATAGTAGAGTTCATTACAAACACCTCCCTCTTTCTCCACGCATCAAGAGAAACACCAAGACCTTTCATTTCCTTCTCCTTCAACTTTTCACGCACAAAATCAAGGAGACTGTACAGCCTATCCATACCTTCTTGGCGCTGACCCAATTTAATAGGGATAAGGGCGTGAAGCCACCGAATGCAGAAAGGCACCATGGAACCGGACCGATTAGGATATATTTTCGGATACGTTTCGTACTTGTAGTGGGAACTGTTGAGATCTTCCATGGAATCGAGCTCAGCAGAAGCCTCATTGAAACGGCGCAATTTTGTGAAGGCGAGGACGTTGTAGGCGAGATAGGTGAGGTGATCGTGGGGTTTTTGGAGAAGTGAGAGAGCTCTTGCTCGAGCAACCTTGTCAATTATCGATCGCCAGGAGCCACGGGCAGCGAGTTCTTGTAGAGAGGAAAGCTCGTGGCAAAGGTCGTTGATAGAGGCAAACTCATTGGTGAGCGGATCAGTGACGGATAGCTTTTCCGTACCGGAGGTCACCGCCTGCACCCCTGATTCGAACAGATCCGAATCCATCACACGCGGTGGATCAACCTGTGAGAAGAACTTCGCCGGAACAGAAGCCTATTTAACGACGGAACGTAAAAGGATCTCCGGTGCTCAGCGTGGCGAGAGGACCAGTGTTACAGCTAGATGACTCCTTACTATCCCGTAACAGGAGGGTTCTATATCGACACTCGGGCCCAAGTAAAAACTCAAGAGGGTTCTTTCCTGATTTATGGACGAGTGCGTAATTTTCTCTTGAAACTCTGTATTTCGATGGGCCACATGATCACTTACATCATGATAGTGGACTTACATCAAGATAGTTTGCGGCCCATTAGATCCAAAGTGTGCCGTTTAAAGTTTAAATACATAAATAATGGGGTTTAAACTCTGTCTTTTTTTTTAAAAAAAAAAACTTAAGTGTGAAAATCAAAATATCTATGACATGAGGTTAGACTTCTCCTATAACATGAGAAGTATATTTTCCATAAATAATATATAAATGATAATTACACTTTTAAAATATAGCAGTTACTTATAACTTTTTTGTTGTTGCTCGGAACAGTTACTTATAACCGTTTCAACAATAAGCATTTGATTTTTTAGTTACTTTCAGGTAACTACTATATCTCATGATAGTAAAATAAAGTGTAACTCATCTGTATATATTGTTGGGTTAAATATTATTTTTGTTATAAAAGTTTAGTTTAAGGAGTATTGGTCATCGAAAATTTTTTTTATCTCATTTTTGCCTTGATGTTAATAAAACGAAACCAAATATGCCATGTAAGTCTTTTTTTGGAAGTTTTTTAAGGAGTAATTTTTTCAATGAAAGTTTACAGAGAAGGACAACAAGATCAACGGATGGACAAGATTACTATATTTTTAAACTTCGGGTAAAAATAAGACCAAAAAAACTTTGGGATGATCAGTGCTTCTTAAGCTAAACTTCCATGCGAAAATTATATTTAACCGTAATTTAATTAGTCAACAGTATTATTATCATTTTAATTTAATTTTTAAAGGTTAAGTAAAACGGAAAAAGGAATGAGGATGACCTGTGCTTTACGTGGGTCCCAGATTATATCCGTTTTCATGAGGCTCTCGCCGAAATGGCCAGCCTGCGCCTTACAAAAGTCTAGCTCTAGGCATCCCTCAAAGTTGAGATTGCTTTATATCGGAAAAGAAATCAATGGCAGTCTCTGCTCTCCCCATCGCCACTATAAATCCCACTGCCCTTCAAATCTCTACTGCTCCCAAGTTCACTCTCTCTTGTTCTCTTTCTTGTCATTCCAAGTCGTCTAAGCTTTCTTCGTCCTCCATTCCTGCAACTAGGAAAACACTCCTGGACATTGGTATCGGACTTGTAGCAGCCTCAGTCCTGGCCTTGACGCCCTTGGACGCCGATGCAACTAGAATCGAATATTACGCCACTGTGGGCGAACCTTTATGTGAGCTTAACTTTGCCAAGTCTGGTCTCGGTTACTGCGATATTGTAGAAGGACCTGGGGACGAAGCCCCTCTCGGCGAGCTTATTAATGTGAGTCCCCCTCTGAATTTCCATTTTTCTCCCAATTGCATGAAATGTTAGAATCATGAACTTTGGTAAAAAATTTAAAGCCAGTTGTCCCTTGCTAGAGCCTAGTTACACATGAACTTTGATATAATTAGTTCCTCGTGATTTTTGTGTGGCATTACTTGAGAGCAAGAATGTCTCAGAGCATGCAAGTGCTGTATAAGTACTTGATCAGCTGTATTAGCTAGTAAGCACTTGAAATTTCAACTGCCAAGTGGTACCAATGATCTACAGGTTCACTACACTGCAAGATTCGGTGATGAGACTGTGTTTGATAGCAGCTACAAACGAGGTAGAGCTCTCACCATGCGCATAGGTGTTGGTAAGGTAAGATGTTCTGCATGTTTCACTGCTATCAAGTATGCCATCACTTGGCCTCATACAGAGTTCCAGAAGTGTTAGCTAAAAAAATATGAGCTATGTACATGGAATTCTGAAGAGGGATGGGAAAGTACTTTCCTTTGTTTGTTACATATATTTTCACAACTGATCGCTTACCAAGTATTCAAGGCCAGGTTATCAAGGGGTTGGATCAGGGAATTTTGGGGGGTGAAGGAGTACCTCCAATGCGGATAGGTATGAACTAATAATTGTCATGCCATATGTTGCATTGCAGTCCCTTTAAGGACTTGTTAATCTACCAATTTTTTGCAGGCGGGAAACGCAAACTAAGAATTCCCCCACATTTAGCATACGGCCCAGAACCTGCGGGATGCTTTTCAGGTTGTCTATAATCACTTTCCAACTGAAATTGCTGGACTGTAGTATCCAATTAAGTCATCCAGTGAGAAATTCTAGTTAAACCCCACATGCAAAGCGTTTAAAATTAGACTACTTAATAAAAGCCAGGGCTACCCGTTTGAGGAAATGCTTTTGATTGCATTTGTTGAGGGACATGATTTTTCTGGTTCAATGGTCAAGGTTCAAGAAAACGCTTGCCTCACATAGTGCATGCATCATCATCATCCCCACCACCACTAAATGCAGCGAGTCACAATTTTGAAAGTTACTCATTTCATACTGACACAATTATCACTTGTTGTATAGGTGACTGCAATATACCGGGCAATGCCACTCTTCTCTACGATATTAAGTTTGTTGGTATTTACTCTGGCAATGCAAAGTAAAGGGATAGAAGATCGTTAGATACATATATGCGCCTGAGATACTTGGATCAAGTGAGTTCCTGATCTCATGAAGACATTACTTCACATTCTTAGATAGTTAAGATGGTAAACAAGCAATTTTTTTCTATGCCAGGCACCTATAATTCATATTGACTGTATTATATGGCTAGTCAATTATAGTTCCAAGTCATGTATTTGGTCACTTTAGTTTTTATAGTTAGCCTATATGTATCTGTGTACTCTGTATAAATACACCGATGCATGATGAATAAGATGACATTCCTCTTTGTTTCCTCTCGCAAAACTTCTCATTTAGTCACAAAGATTCGTCAATACTATGCATGACACTTGCTGATAGTGATATGCTTTCTCTATTCTGTTCAGGATTACTAAACTAGGCACGGTTCTAAAAGATAAGAGCAATTAAATGGACATTTTGATGAGTGTAAATCAACCTGTTTGACAGAACTCCTCGCTGATTCCAACTGCCTCAAGTTACTGTTCTTCCCGGACAACCGGTCGGGAACACAAATGATATTGATACCCGTCTTGTGACTAGTGATATGGAAATGTCCAGTAAGATGTATCATTGAACATGAAATGAGGCGCAACTTTTGTACCTCAAGTATATATGTAATTTTCAGCATCATCCACCTCCACTTATAATGTTTTTCCCTGAAACGACAGCGGTTCTGGATGCTTAGAAATTAGAACAATGAACTGCAAATTCGTGATTCTAAGTCTTGTTCTCAGGTAGAGAAAATTAGGAAAACAATTACTACTTCTCCTTACTAAGGTAGAGGATATCCAGGAAAAGGAAAACTTGAAAATTGCAGAGGAAACCTGAGAAGAAAATAAAATAACTCACATTGAAATTTCAAAATTTTACAGTGTTATCAGGAAAATATATACTACTATTTGTTCTCTAATGAACCATCTACATGATAGAGCAGGCGTTGGGGTTTTCATCGCTGAACATGGTAACATAAGGGTCTTCGTAACTTGTCATGGTTCCAGTGGAAGGAGTGTTCTCTACTCTCCTGACATAACCAGGAGGAGCCTTCTTGTCATATGCTGGAGCAGCGTATGGATGAGCCACCAAGTTGTATGGAACGTAAGGCCAAATCTCAGCCTTCTTCCCTGTTGATTTGGCCGCCTTTAGCACCTTGTTTGCTTCTACATACCCAGTTACTGTCACTTTATGCTGCTTCCTGTTTATCTCCACTGATTTTACTCCTGCAATCAACATTTTTTTTAATTTAAAATTTGAATAATGGTCGAAAGTTGGAAAAAACAGGGGAAGTGGGAAGCAGAGGAGGTATGTAACTCACCACTTAAGGATGAGAGAGCCTTCTTAACCTTAAGCTCACAGCCATCACAGTCCATCCTCACTTTCAGTTCCACTGTCTGTAATTGCTTCTTCTTCTTTTTGTGATGGCCATCACCGCCCATTAGATCAGACAAGTAACCCATTTTATCTAAAAGAGAAGTATCAAACCAATGGCTCAAGAATTGAGTACAAGTTTATGAGTATTGTACAAACAAACGAAACAAGAAAGGAGCGTTTCAGAGAGAGGGTGATAGGAGAAAGAGGAGCAGATCACGGATGCGGTTCATGAGAATGTTGAGGTGAATTTATACCTTGAAAAACAGAGGAAGAAGTTGCACGGAACTTGCTTGCAAAAAATGGATTCCTTCCTTTCCTTCTAATAATTAAGTATGAACATGCTTCAATGACTGCTGTTAAAAGTGTGATCAACCGACTTGTTTACTCGTTTAAGATCTTTTGTACCAGCGCTTCTTTTAAAGTCATTTGATCAGGGATTCATAGACAGGAAAGTGAAGTGAGGTATATTATATTATGACGCCGACTCCGTTTGGCCCGTTTGGCGAGCACAGCTGTTTAGGAGCTGGTGCATGCATTTCAAATTTAAATTATTTGAATCTGTTGAACGCTCTAATCCGCAACGCTTAGCAGCTAAGGTTTTTGGAAGCTTCTTTGCTCCCCACAACGCCCAAGTGTAACGAGGAATACTTCATTCATTGTTGGATTGAGTTATATAATAAGCCTTTATTCAAAGAACTCTGACATAATTGGGGAAAAAAGGAGCATAGCCCCTAGTTTTCTTCACACGAGATCAATGGCTAACAAAAGTCTAAGCACCAGATAGATATTATGTTATTAACTCATTATGTTTTTTATAAGTAAAATTATATGGTATTTCAATTGAAGGACTTAACAAGATCATAACTAATCTGAATTAAGCTAACAGAACCATAACGAGCGGTAAAATTCTATCACCAAGTATTTAATGTGACTAAATTCTTGAATTTTAGCTAAAATTAATACAAAATGCTTAGTGGTGTTGCATCTCATTGGTGTTTGGCTGGCCTCTACTTCTAGGACCAAACCTTTACGAGGCCTCCATAGCCATAGGCATGTGACTGAGATGACCTAAGCTCCCCCTACCACACCAAACCAATGACTTTTGATTCATCAAGGAGGGTAAAATTAAGTGATACTTGATCCCTAAAAAAAAGGTGGTTGATATGGACATCTATATGCCAGACAAAGCTGTTTATCTCATTCATTTAGAGGTAAAGTATAAGTATGAATGAATTACGAGTTGTCCTTATAGAACTGTAGTTCCAGTGATCTGGGGCTGTCAGTTGCACATATATTTCATTTTCATGTATATCTGCAAGAACAATGCTGCAGCTTTTAGAAAGCTCTTGTGGTTTGGAAACACATTCACACAGACATGAATTTGTGTGTTTTGAAGCTCACTCGTTGTGATTAAAAAAGGAGGGAAATATTAAAGAAGTGGGTTTATTCTTTTCCTTGGGTGCCAAGGTTGGCTCTTTTTAAAAGAACCCTAAAAAGTGGGGCCATAGCCATTTCATGCTTTGCTTCCCAATAATTTGCCACCATTTTTTTAGCAAAAAAAAAAAAAATTGCCACCATTTTGTTTTAATTATTGAACTCCGACCAAACAAACCAACCTTTGAAGCACGTTCCCAAACCCCACCCTAATAAAGGACTCCTTTTTGTTTGGGAGTTCTACAGTGCCCATCTACGATGACTTCATTATTTAATAATATACTTAAATCATACTTTGTTATAAAACTAAAGAAAATATAGGATAAAGAAGAAAAGATTGGAGAGAAAATAGAGAGTCATTCTCATTATAACAACTGTATAAAATTCTCTCATACAATTCTCGAACTCTCTCTCTCTCCTCTCGTCTCTTCATCATCTCATCTTCCTCTTCTACTATCCAAGCTCCAGGCGCAGCACACATATATATAGGAAAAGAAATGAGTCCTTAAGTGTAATTATTTCACCTGGGTCATTAGCTATAATTTTCCCCTTTGTCATATATTTCAACGAGCCGCCGTTGCTTCTGAAGAAGTTGAGAATTCGCGTGGACCCCATATGTACAGTAACCGTATACGTGAATAGTGAATACGTATACGTGTATAGTAACTCCGTATGAACAGTGAATCCGTATACAAATAATATTGAGGATCAAGAGTCAATAGACATCCACATAATTAGTATATTCATAACACTCCCCCTTGGATGTCCATTTATGAATGTGCCTCGTTAAAAACTTTAACTAGGAAAAACCCAGGTGGGATAAAAACCTAGCCAAAAAAAAGAGTACATCATTCATTAATACACTTTCTAGTCCGCCTCATTAAAAACCTTTCTAGGAAAACCCGGTGGGACAAAACCTAGATAAGGAAAAAGAGTACAAGCGTGTATCGACTCCCCTCTTGATAACATCGTTTTACTCCCCCTGATGACAATATCAATCTTTCTCTTTCTGATGCCAATATTGCTTCCAATGTCTTTGTGTTGAAGAAGAATTGTATCTTGCTAATAAGCATGATATATTAATACTCCAATAGTACTAAGATATGGTACTTCTGGAACAAGTAGTTCTTCAACAATTAATTGCTTTTTGAAGCTCTTCAGGAGTTACAGTGATGTTGATATCATCAACATAAACGGCAATTATAGAAAATTCATTTCTAGATCTTTTCATAAAGATGCATAGGTATATTGGGTTATTTTTGTACCATTCTTTTCATCAGATATTCTTTGAGACAATTATACCACATGCGCCCTAATAGCTTCAAGCTAAGGGACTTATATAACTTAATTAAATATTGTTCTAGAGAACTTGAATTAGATGCTTCTAACATCTTGAATCCTTCTGGGATTTGTACTTCTAGCACATTAAGTCTTTTTGGGGACATGTGCTTTTAGCACCTTGAGTCCTTCAGGGATATGTGCTTCTGGCACCTTGAGTCCTTCAGGGATATGTGCTTCTGGCACTTTGAGTCCTTCAGGGACTTTTCATATAAATATCACTATTAAGTGAATCATGTAAATATGTAGTTATAATATCCTCTAGATGCAAACCAAGCCCTTCATTTTCGCTAGGCTTTATCAAATAACAAAAGTATTTGCATCCACATATGTTTCTTCAAAAATCAATGTCGGTCTTTGTTTAAAACCTTGAACTACATGACGTACATTATATCTTGTGATTTCACCCTTTTCATATCTTCTCGTACAAAAACTTATTTGTATCCAACTGGTTTTGCATCTTTGGCCTTTCATCATCGGTTGTATGGACTGCGGGTCCAAATACTTTTCGTTTTGCCAATATTTTAATCGCAATAATGACATCTTTCCATAGGGGCCAATTCTTTCACTGTTGGCACTTGCTAATAGATTTTGGCTCGTGATCCTCATTATTATTCATTACATCATATGCTATATTATAAGCAAAGATGTCGTCAACGTTGACTTCATTTCGGTCCCATCGGATTCTTTTCATAATTTATTGAGATCTCATTATTTTCACATATTTCAAGTACTTGGGTCTCTTTTGGAACTACAACATTCTCTTCTGGAGATATCTCTACTGGAGATAATATCTCTTCAGGAGATGGCTCTTCTGGAGCTACTAATTTTTCTTGATTATTTACAACTTGATCATCTATATTCTTAGCTCCTTTTCTCTTTCGAGGATCTTTGGAACCGATTGACCTTTCACGCTTCAGGCGTGCTTTATATTCATTCATAATAGGTTATCCTTCAGGGACATTAATTCGAATAGGAGCATTAACAGCTGAGACATGTGACTTTGTCACTTTCTTTGGGTCAGTAAATGCTTCTGGCATTTTATTAGCTAAACTCTGTAAATGAATTATCTTTTGAACTTCCAGTTCGCATTATTTTGTACGAGGATCAAAAAGAGCCAATAATAATTCATTCCAGCTAATCTCTTTACCCAACTGTCTATTTTCTCCCCCTCATGTTGGGAAAACAATGTCAAATCACAATTGACAAATCATGCAGTGTAAGTCTCCTAAATTCATTTGTTACCATTAGAAACATCATTCTGTTCCATTTAGAGACAAACAAGAAGAATGAGGTCCTTACATAACATTTATCCCAACTTTCTTTCCATATCCATCTATGTGCATTATGGTGGATTTATAAGCATTGCACATTCAAAAACTTTCCAGATGGAATTGTGCGGTTTCGACCAAAAACCAATTTATTGGGGAGAATTTTGTTGGCTTATATAAATGCTGCAATATATATATATATATATATATATATATATATATATATATATTAAATATATCAACATAGTATTATGTTCTCATAAGCATTAATCCATCTTTTTATGGATGCTTTAATTCATGATTTCTAGATCGTATAATCTGGAAATAGCGCTTAATTTATTCAAATATTATTGCAACTTCAGTTGCGTTCTTACAAACTTCCGGTTTGCAATGGGCCCATATAGATCTGTTTGATATATTTCCGAGATCCATTACCTTTACCAATCATGACCTATGATATTTACATAGTCATTTTTATTTGAGAACAAGCAAAGACATAATCATTCTCGAACAATATGTTAGTTATTTATGACTCGGATGATCAAACAAGTCATGCCAACAATAAATTTATTTAAATCGTAAACACGGTTTACTATAACATATATCTCAATCAATCATAGACTTTTTTAGACTCGTGTGAGAAGTATATAACTTTTCAACTTTTCAAAAATTAGCTCACACTTGTATTATATAACTCACTTGTTTTCCTAGCAATCTCCCCCTCAAGTGTAAGTTATATAAACATTCTTTCTTTATATTCGTATTTCAAAATCACTTTCAAATTCTTTAAACTTTGAAAGGAAAATTTATGTTAATTCTTCAGGAATAAACATATAATATTATATCACTAGATAATTTCATGATTCATGATTAATATACTTCAATTAATATCTATATGCATAAAATATATGCGATCTATCACATGTGAAGATATTCATGTTAAAATAACTTAGAATTACACAAATTTAGAGTCATACATATGATAATTTTCTAGCAGAAATTTTCATGGCAATAAATTTATGATATGTAATCATAATAAATCTAAATAATAATAACAACAAATTTAAACGTCATATTACCTTGTAGGCTTATTCTTTATTTTGAGCTTTGACTTCAATAAATCTCTGTAGTTCATTTCTTCTTTGATATCTCATTGTTAGTAAACTTCTAGTTTACATTGGCTTTTGGTTCTCATTAACAAACTTCGATTTGTAATATTATATGTAAACTTCTGGTTTACAAAAGCATGTATTTTCTATATCTATTTCTGTAGATATCTATGAAATTCAATAAATTTCTTTAATACTTGGTAGAGTAATTAATACATAATTTTGTTCCTTCAAGTAACAAAATAGTAACTCTTCCAGAACCTTCTGTGAAATTTATACTGCCATATAGATATATATAGTCTAAATATTAGTTCCTCAAAATATGCTAATTAGTCTCCGGACTATTAGCATTTATACATATTATAACATAAATCTCGCAATTTATTGTCTTACGGACAATACTTTTCCACTATTAAAATATGTATCATACAATATTTGAAACATAAACCTTCAAGGCCTTAATATTGAAGAATAAATACTAATTTTACCACGAAAGTTTTGAAGCACCTAGCATGGATAAAAAGTATTCATAAAAATAACGTATTTATGAATAGTTCCATATCTATGAATATTACATACGATACTATTTATGAATAGTACCTATACTAGTAATAATAGTATTATATTAAACACGTGGGGCCCATTTGCAATTTTTTCAACATTTACTATTCATGAATAGTAATAATATTATATAAAACACGTGGGGCCAACATGAAAATTTTTCAAAACAACCCTGCGTTTTCTGTCGGCCGCCGGTTACTGTGTAAATAGTAACCACATTATTTTTTAAAACTCTAAACAAGGATCTTGTTCGTTCGTAATTTATAACAAAAATTTCTCCACTTCTGGTGGGAACTTAGATCAATTATGATCACAACAATGACAATACCCAGTCATATTTACATACGTGTCCATGAATATAATTAAATTCATTCACTTCTGGGAATGAAGTTAAACCAGTACAATATTCATAATTCTTGTAACTCATTGTTTTGTTTGGCTACATGATGTCAATTAAGTAATTCATAATATTTCTTAAAGCCTCTTTCACAATATTGCTACTACAGGAGCAAATTAGATACATCAATTTATAATAATCTTTTAGAAGAACAATCATCTTCTGGTAGTTATACAATCCCTTTAATTTGTTCAAGGGGATCTTTTAATGTCAAATATTCAATTTCATAGATCTGGCTTCACTCTAATTTGCCTTGTGGGCCATATTTATCTCCTGCTCGTGGCTTCAGGCCATTTTTTTTTCTCATGGCTTCAGGCCAAATTTGTGCCTACTTATGGCATCTGTGTCTTCTCATGGCTTCAGGCCAATCTGTGTCACACATATCCAAAAATTTAACTTACAAATGACTCCCAAAGAAGTATAAATAATACCTCCAATCTTAGAACGTAGATGGCGTGAATTGCAGGATGGAACACTATACATTCACATGCAATATTCTCTTAATTATTTCAATTATTATAAGGTGACACACATCACCCTTTCCTTACTCATTTGTCCGCCATTTCATTCATCACTTTCTTAAAATTCAATCATACGGTCCCATACGCATATAAACCACTCATTTCTATATTCAATTAATCTATCCAGCCACCTTTCTCTCTCACAGATTACACACTATGCCACTGATGTCTCATGGGGTGCAAGAAAATTATACCATAGTTAGCTAGTAGATTAATACTTTCTCCATAATGATGACAACTCCTGTAATATCCCAAATTTTGAGATTTGGAAATCAAAAATATTTTTATGAAAATTTATTATGAAAATTTGGCCTAAATAATTATAGCAATAATTATTAGAGTTTAAGGCCTATTTCCATTAGAATTTTTGGGAAAGGAATGAATTCAAGGAAAAATAGTTGGAGGATAAATATTGTCTTATAATTTTAGAGCCAATTTTATCGCTTATAGAAGATTTAATGGAAATTTTATTGGAGGAATACTAGTATGAATGAGCATAGAAAATTTGTCGGGTGGAAGCCTTTACTTTTGTTGCTCATGTTGCCCCCGCTTAGCCAATAAGTAGAAATTTTAAAATGTTCATGTGAACGTGTTTTAAATGGTAAACAATGTGGGCTATGAAATATTTCATGAAGCCAGAGAAAATTGAATCACATGTTGAAGAAAAGGGCAAGGAAGTTGCACCAAAGTCCACAAATTGGTTAGATAAATGTGGAAGCAAAAAGCAAACTCCACTTTAGATTTTAGTGGATATTGACGATGTATGCATACTCCTTTGAAGTATATGGGAGCATTTGATTGCTTTTATTATATGTGCACATTTGGACTATGCATAAAGGCACACGTATATTGGACAAAACATAAAGACCCACATTCTCATTATTATTATTATTTTATTGGGAAGCATAAGTTCACATGCAAACAGAAGGCAATATCATTTGCTTTAATTATGCACACACAATACTTATCTTTTCTTTTCAAATGTTAAATTAGTGTAAGGACGGCAACCACGTCTCTCTATAGCACAACTGTTGGTTCATGGGTGTAATAGAATTGTTGAAAAACTTTGCATTATGTTGGCACAAAGGACAACACTCATTTTTCTCTCTCACACTAAATATATGCAGACACGCACTCACTTCTCATCTTTCCTTTATTTTCGGTTGTTTGGACATATATGCACAACTCTCTCCATTTGTTCATTTCGGTCTGTGTGACTGAACAAAGAGAGAGAGAGAGAGAGAGAGAGAGAGAGAGAGAGAGATGAATGAACAGAAGAAAAAGAGAGCTCGAAGGGTATGAGACCATCGGAGAAGAGGTTGAAGGTGTCCGAAACCAATATGCAAAGCAGTGCTTTCTGGAAAAAGTGTGAAGTTAGTCAGATTCAAGTGACAGTTTGACCAAGTAAACTATATCATCTAACCGTGAAATTTGGTAAGAACAGAGTATACTTCTCAAAGTTTAAAATGAGTACTAGAACGTATTTATCCGACGTCTAGAACTCCAGTTATGATTTTTCAAACTTTGTTTAGAAAAACTGGGAAATCATATTTCCAGATTTAAGCAACGTTCACTTTTCGAATTTCTGGGAATTACACAGCCATAACTTGGTTTTGTGATTATTTTCTCCTTAAACTATAGTTAAATAGCTTCGAATAGAAATTTGAATAACCCTAATCGGAGTTCTATGGAATTAATTATGATTTTTCAAAGTTAGAAGTTGAACACTGAAAAACGTCAGTTTCCAGAAATGAACAGTGATTTTCGGATTCACTTTTGGAATTGAAAACGTTAGAGGTTTTCTATGCAATTTTTGAGAATGAAAGTAAACTTATCAAGCTTTAATTTGATAGGTCACAAGCCTCATTTGGATCTTTATTCAGGGGGATATGAATTTTCGGAAGTTAAGGATGAAATCAGTAGTGTTTTCTGGAACGTTTTATGAACAGTGTTACATTTTTGAAATCTGGGAATTATTGGCATATGATTAAATTCTGGAATCAATGTTTCTAGAAACTACACGTAATAAGGAGTTCATATATTTTTGAACCACCTGATTCGGACAACTAGAACTCCAGATATGAATTTGTGAAGTTAGACAATAAATCTGAACGTTTTTCTGGACAGTAAAGGTAAATGAAAATTATGGGAACAGTGTGCATATATTTGACAGTGGAATGTATTTTTACCTAAGAACAGACTTAATAAGGAACACGTGATTTTTGGAAGCGCACCATTTGGAGTTTTGTATAATTAAATATGAATTTTCAAAGTTAATTGAAAATTCTGCCAATTTATAGAGTTTATTCGGAAATAAGAGAAATAAAGAATTTGGATGAGTAATAACTCACCCTTCCGTAAATTTGTAAAAATAGGAATCAATATTTATCCTGGACGATTAGAGGATTGAGAACCAGATCAAGAAATGGAAAGACCGTCAGGTAGTAACTTCTCTCTCACATACTTTGGGTGCCTTTACATGCATGTATTTACCATTATATGTATATTTATATATTGTATGAATGTACTGAATGTTGAATGTGTTGATTGAATTGTATGTATAAATGATGGTTGTCTTGCATGTTCTGTATGCATGGTATGTGAGCGTTTATTGACGTTGCTCGGGATTCATTTGAATCCCGAATATTTTTGAATTAGCTAAATTGCGGCTCGTATATGAAGACTCGGGAATGAAGAAGGTGTACGTGAACGAGTAGATCAAGACGGACAAAGTTTTTGTTTCCGTCTAATAATTAAAATTTAAGTATGAAACGGTTGTATAACTACAGAATTTTTAAGTATTATACACCGTATTTATGAATAGTGAATAGTGCCGTATACATGAATAGTAAAGTTGTAAATTTTAAAATACGCTTCCGTGTACGCACTTAAATGGACTATTTAAGGCGGGTGTTACAGTTGTGGTATCAGAGCAGAGGTTCTGGCTTTTGGCTAGAATACTCTGATGAAGAGGATAGTATCTGTAATGATACTTGGGATAATTCGGTGACAAGTTGGAATTAGAATAGAGATTTTGGTAATAGAGTTATGTGTTCGGGATTTAGAAGTCCGGTTAGAACATAAGTTCGACAACGGGTTAGAACGTTTCGCTTGAATTTTAAATTATTTGGAAAACTTGAATTTGGCGGAAAAGTATTCAAATTTGAAAATCTCATAAATCTTAGAATAAAAGATACAATCAGAAACATGGAGACTAAGAAGAAAAGACTAGATGAATTCAGGCATCAAGAGCAACAGTTGGTACAATCCCACCACAAGCTTTGACCATTTTAAGTTTAAGTCTATTAATCTCTTTTTGAGCAGTTGCTCTTGAGACGGGATCATCAGGAGACATTGTCCTTCTCAGTCTAGTGATTTGCTTCATCGCACTCCGAACCGTCACGTAGGGCCAATCTTTTATTCCTGCTTTGCGCGCTATTCTTTTTACAGCATTCTTGCATAGACGAACTTGTCTAGCCGCCTCATGTTGAGGTAAATGGAAATAGTCTTTAAAATCATTTATTGACATTAATTCAGCCCTGAGGTTCTGTTCAGCTCTTGATCTATACGAATTATTCAATGGGGGAACTAAGGAATTATTATTTACAACCACAAGCTCTTTTCCTTTATTGGATATATTTTCTGTATTAGTTGGAAATGAACTATCAAGGAGTTCATTTTGATTTCTAGTCCATTCCAAACCAATACAGAGAGCCTCATAGTAGGCTGATAGGGGATCTGACACCAGGACACACCCTAAAGAGTTTTGATTCGAACAATAACTTTCCAGAAAATATTTGACTTCTTCTATATTTTTCTTACCGAAATCAAATATTTGAGGTCTGGAAGAACCTCCTTGTATATCCTGGTGAAAGACAGCGTGACATATCATACCAATCCTTCCATGAACTTCAAGTTTATGATATTGAAGACCATTGGTATGAATGATCTCCCGCAGAACATGGCAGCAACCACATGATAATGGGTTAGAAGTCTCAGTCAAGCTAGGAGCAGGATTCCTTGGTTGAGAAGGTACCGTAGACTCCATAAGTTCTGCCATATTATGACATCTTCTGACAGGTCGCCTTGATGGACTTGCTTCAAATACTCCTCCATTGGTAATCGTAGGGATGGAATCTTGAATTTTTGGAGGAGAAGTTGAAACGTGAATCATTGCAGAATTAGGAACATTCGCTTCTAAAGGATTTTGAGAAGGTAAAGAAGGATAAGAAAGGTGTACACTGTTAAATAAATCAGCCAATAGGTTAGACTGATTATCATTTAGTAAAGTTTCAAAGAACGGATTGTATGAACTAGAAACTGGAATGGAGTTACATGGGCCGGCCATATCTAAGGATAGTGTGGAAGGTTGTAAAGAAAGTTACGAATGGTACGGGAATGAGTATGTCGAAGTGAAACTTTTGAGAATGTAAGGCGTCTACTCTCGCTTTATTCGATTTATATCTGAACACGATAACATTTAGATTTATCTCATTTGTTGAGTAGCGCCGCATCCTCATCTGTCGTTGGCTTAGAACTCATGCAGACTTTTTGATCACGCAGAACTTGACGGCACCGCACCCTAATACAACCTAGCCACCCTTGTAGGTCGTAGTCTTTTAGACTTTTAGTGAAGACGGTAATTAGTGTGGCAACGCATTTAATGTTGGTTGTGTCTCCAAGAAATCCAATTTGGACGTATATACGCTGCATGGTAATTGATTATGATCGTATCTTCGAGAAATCTGTCTTAGGTGTGCAGTTGATTTGGGATGTCAGGCTGGCTTTTGAAAATGGAAGTCCGAGAGTAAGCGTGCTAAGGTGAACGTAATCTCGGGAAGGGTGACTTTCTGGGAGTATTAGAAATTTGAAATATCTTGATTTAAGGTTTGAATGTCTTGAGGTATGAAAAATTGTGAACTTTGTGAATGCTGCTAAGAAAATATTATAATGAATGTTATAAGATTAAGGATAAGTTTGAATTCGATCCGAGCTGAAACAATGTTTAGGTCAAAATAGGATTAAGATTTTCATATGCTTCAAGTACATGAAAGTATGAATTGTGTGAACCTTGTGTTTGGTGCTGCATTGTCAGTAAAGCTCTGTGTATGATTGACTATTACCTTGAGGTAAAAGAATGATGTTTAGAATTTGCCTCAGTGATATTGAAAATTGAGGTAGAATTAGAACCTTGTAGAAATTATTGAATTTTATTCGAAAGTTTTGAGGATTAGATTAGGAATTGTGAATCGTAATCCTAGAATGTACAATGGGTATTGTTGAGGAATATGATTTCTTAGCCCAGCTGATATTGAGGTTCTAGAAATTGAATTGAAAACTTGATGGTTGTTATTTTGGGAACATTATTTGAGGTTAGTGCCTGAATGTTGTAAGTTATGAATCTTGATAATGTTAGCGTGTTTATGAGTTTGGTCGAAGTTTCAGAATTGGGTTGATGAACCTAAATGTTGGATAGACATTCAAAGTGTGCTACCAACTGAATTGTGACCTAAGAATGAAATTTGATGATTGAATTAATTCTTAGGGCATTTTAATCGACCAGAATGATTAAAGGTACTAGAATGTGGTACTGATTGATTTGAATAAATTAAGGCACTAGATTATGGTATCATTGTGTATGAGGTATCTTGAGGTTGCTAGCTGTTGGTCTAGCATGGAATAAGAATTTGATTTCAAAATTTCCTTAGAATGAATGATTGCGAGTTTGTTAAGATCTCAGTTGTTGGGTTATGACTCCATAACTGGGATAGGTATCCATAGAAATGATAAGTAAATGATAATTTCCTAAGATGTGGGTGATTACCCAATAGGAAAAGTGAAGAACACTCATGTTGTGAATAATTGGTATGTTCTATGAATTGCTTAAGTAGCTAAGAATAGAACTTGAAATGTATCTAGAAGTAATGACCTTCTACAATAGTTGTCTGGTTCCTGCGTACGTTTGAAAAATTGAAATTTTGAATTTACTAATGCACCTGCTGTATGTGTGAATTTTGTGAATTGAAATTTTGAACAGTGTTTTCAACTGAATTAAAGATCAGTTCGAAGTAGTTGTTTTTTTTAATAATATTGTTTCATCGAAGGGATCCTTGTGGAACCCAGAATTTGATGATTTGAATTTTTGAATTTCATGAACTGAATTCTTGAAAGAAAAATGTTCAACGAATTTGAGACCAGGGTAATGGTCACTTTTGAAATGATGTTGTCTTGTAGAAGGGGTTCGGTAGAACTCAGAATTTGAGATTGAATTTTGAGCTATGTTGTTTTGAAAGCAGTACAGAACTGGAAAAGGCCAAAAACTGTTGTAGAAATACTCAGTTAGTTGGATCTTGCCAGAAGTATGTGAAACAATTTTGAATCGCTTGCCATTAATAAAGCTCATTTGAACTGAAAATTGAAAGAACAAGAATTGAATATTTTTGAATTGAGAACGCAAATTGTGCGGGTAAAGAATACCAAGTGACTCCTAAACTTTGGATTTATTCTCAGATCCAGGGTTTGAATACTTGTGAATGTTATCTCAACTAGAATTTGGTTGAGTGAACAAATCCTCTGGTGGAGAGGACGGTATTTACCCAGCAGAATCGTAACCTTATCGCCGGTTGAGGCCGGGAGGTAGTGCCCTAGAATGTGGGGTAACCCTAGATGCCATCACGGTTGAGGCCGGGGGTGGTAGTCCGATGAGGGAATCATTTGAATGTTGTAACCTTGTCGCCGGTCGAGGCCGGGAGGTAGTGCCCTAGAATGTGGGGTAACCCTGAATGCCATAGCGGTTGGAGCCGGGTGTGGTAATTCGACAAGAAAAGTCACGGTTGTGACGAAGCGACCAATATGGTCTCGCGTTGAATGAATGTATTTTCTTGAACTTGAGTCAAAGCGAATATGTTTTGTTTGAAAATATGAAAGAACTATTTCTATATAGTGAAATTTTGAAAATGTACTTTGCTACCACAGAATTTTGAATATTTGTATTTGAAAATCATAAAGTTGAATTTGAGACAACATAAAAGAATTGAAAAGTAATGATGTGATTATCATTACTGATATTGTGAATTGAAAAACATTGACGTAATTGTTTTCATTGATGTTTTTGAATTGAAAAGCGGTGCATTTAGTAACTATGTTGATACAGAATGAAAACCGATAGAATTGTTTAGAAATCTGAAATTGATGAGTTATATCGTATTCGCTAGCTATAATGCTAAGCGAAGGAAGTAGTCTATGAATTTGAAATTGTATCGATTGTAGTTGAGAAACCTATGGCCCAAGAGTAAATCCCTGGCCAGTAAGGTCAGAATATCCAGTGCTATGAGAATAGAATGAATTGAAAGAAGAAATACTGGTTGTAAGGCCTAGCACTGTGTGAATAGACTGGTGGGCCCCGTGTTTGTATACTATGTACCGAGTATAAAATGAATAAGAATATTGTATCTTTGTGTTGCGTGCTTATCGGGAAAGAAATAATTTGAGAACTTGGAATGGTTCCTCGAAGAGTAAATTTCAAATTTCGAGGACGAAATTTATTTAACGGGGAGAAATGTAATATCCCAAATTTTGAGATTTGGAAATCAAAAATATTTTTATGGAAATTTATTATGAAAATTTGGCCTAAATAATTATAGCAATAATTATTAGAGTTTAAGGCCTATTTCCATTAGAATTTTTGGGAAAGGAATGAATTCAAGGAAAAATAGTTGGAGGATAAATATTGTCTTATAATTTTAGAGCCAATTTTATCGCTTATAGAAGATTTAATGGAAATTTTATTGGAGGAATACTAGTATGAATGAGCATAGAAAATTTGTCGGGGTGGAAGCCTTTACTTTTGTTGCTCATGTTGCCCCCGCTTAGCCAATAAGTAGAAATTTTAAAATGTTCATGTGAACGTGTTTTAAATGGTAAACAATGTGGGCTATGGAATATTTCATGAAGCCGTAGAAAATTGAATCACATGTTGAAGAAAAGGGCAAGGAAGTTGCACCAAAGTCCACAAATTGGTTAGATAAATGTGGAAGCAAAAAGCAAACTCCACTTTAGATTTTAGTGGATATTGACGATGTATGCATACTCCTTTGAAGTATATGGGAGCATTTGATTGCTTTTATTATATGTGCACATTTGGACTATGCATAAAGGCACACGTATATTGGACAAAACATAAAGACCCACATTCTCATTATTATTATTATTTTATTGGGAAGCATAAGTTCACATGCAAACAGAAGGCAATATCATTTGCTTTAATTATGCACACACAATACTTATCTTTTCTTTTCAAATGTTAAATTAGTGTAAGGACGGCAACCACGTCTCTCTATAGCACAACTGTTGGTTCATGGGTGTAATAGAATTGTTGAAAAACTTTGCATTATGTTGGCACAAAGGACAACACTCATTTTTCTCTCTCACACTAAATATATGCAGACACGCACTCACTTCTCATCTTTCCTTTATTTTCGGTTGTTTGGACATATATGCACAACTCTCTCCATTTGTTCATTTCTGGTCGTGTGTGACCGAACAAAAGAGAGAGAGAGAGAGAGAGAGAGAGAGAGAGAGAGAGAGAGAGAGAGAGAGAGAGAGAGAGAGAGAGAGAGATGAACACAGAAGAAAAAGAGAGCTCGAAGGGTATGAGACCATCGGAGAAGAGGTTGAAGGTGTCCGAAACCAATATGCAAAGCAAGTGCTTTCCGGAAAAAGTGTGAAGTTAGTCAGATTCAAGTGACAGTTTGACCAAGTAAACTATATCATCTAACCGTGAAATTTGGTAAGAACAGAGTATACTTCTCAAAGTTTAAAATGAGTACTAGAACGTATTTATCCGACGTCTAGAACTCCAGTTATGATTTTTCAAACTTTGTTTAGAAAAACTGGGAAATCATATTTCCAGATTTAAGCAACGTTCACTTTTCGAATTTCTGGGAATTACACAGCCATAACTTGGTTTTGTGATTATTTTCTCCTTAAACTATAGTTAAATAGCTTCGAATAGAAATTTGAATAACCCTAATCGGAGTTCTATGGAATTAATTATGATTTTTCAAAGTTAGAAGTTGAACACTGAAAAACGTCAGTTTCCAGAAATGAACAGTGATTTTCGGATTCACTTTTGGAATTGAAAACGTTAGAGGTTTTCTATGCAATTTTTGAGAATGAAAGTAAACTTATCAAGCTTTAATTTGATAGGTCACAAGCCTCATTTGGATCTTTATTCAGGGGGATATGAATTTTCGAAGTTAAGGATGAAATCAGTAGTGTTTTCTGGAACGTTTTATGAACAGTGTTACATTTTTGAAATCTGGGAATTATTGGCATATGATTAAATTCTGGAATCAATGTTTCTAGAAACTACACGTAATAAGGAGTTCATATATTTTTGAACCACCTGATTCGGACAACTAGAACTCCAGATATGAATTTGTGAAGTTAGACAATAAATCTGAACGTTTTTCTGGACAGTAAAGGTAAATGAAAATTATGGGAACAGTGTGCATATATTTGACAGTGGAATGTATTTTTACCTAAGAACAGACTTAATAAGGAACACGTGATTTTTGGAAGCGCACCATTTGGAGTTTTGTATAATTAAATATGAATTTTCAAAGTTAATTGAAAATTCTGCCAATTTATAGAGTTTATTCGGAAATAAGAGAAATAAAGAATTTGGATGAGTAATAACTCACCCTTCCGTAAATTTGTAAAAATAGGAATCAATATTTATCCTGGACGATTAGAGGATTGAGAACCAGATCAAGAAATGGAAAGACCGTCGGTAGTAACTTCTCTCTCACATACTTTGGGTGCCTTTACATGCATGTATTTACCATTATATGTATATTTATATATTGTATGAATGTACCGAATGTTGAATGTGTTGATTGAATTGTATGTATAAATGATGGTTGTCTTGCATGTTCGTGTATGCATGGTATGTGAGCGTTTATTGACGTTGCTACGGGATTCATTTGAATCCCGAGAATATTTTTGAATTAGCTAAATTGCGGCTCGTATATGAAGACTCGGGAATGAAGAAGGTGTACGTGAACGAGTAGATCAAGACGGACAAAGTTTTTGTTTCCGTCTAATAATTAAAATTTAAGTATGAAACGGTTGTATAACTACAGAATTTTTAAGTATTATACACCGTATTTATGAATAGTGAATAGTGCCGTATACATGAATAGTAAAGTTGTAAATTTTAAAATACGCTTCCGTGTACGCACTTAAATGGACTATTTAAGGCGGGTGTTACAACTCCCACTCACAAAGAATTTAATTAAATAATGAATCCATAATATAATATAAATATCTAGGCTCTACCTATATACTGTAATGTTATGAAAAGTTTTCTTCCTCCCGTGACCATTTATTCAATAAAATAGGTCATATCATATAAACGAGTATTGTTGAAAAGTTAAACATGGCATGTGCGCATAGGATTTTATTGTTGAATATAACTTCTATGCACTGCCAGTTAGAATACCGATAGAATAATCCACACAGCAATAATAGAGTGGGAGCATCACTTCCTATAATATCCTAATAAATAAACACCAGGCATATAATGTTCTGAACTCTGAATGATTATGTTTGCATAGCAATTTCAATATTCTACTTACCCACTTTCAACGATTTTATTATTATCTCACCACTACCATTATAAAATATTTAATTGTGGGTCCGTCAATTTTGCTTTTCATATGAGTGATAATTAAGTATGGGCTCTCATATTATTTATTTCATGAAAAACTCAAATTGGCTTTGGAATGCAAAAACGTACTGGATTCAATGCATAAGAATAAGCCCACCGGCAAATATTTTTCAATATTTGCGTCTTGCTCAGCTTCTTCCACAATATCAACTGGATTCCACTACGAAAAATTCAACCACACCGATGGAGAATTCGGACCTCAAGGTTGAGCTCCGGAATCGAAAGAAGAAACAAGGAAGAAATAATTGGGATCATTTTGTTCTTCCTTCGTAACTCCACCGATTGGGACGTTCCACAACGCCGCCATGGTCCCGTATCGTCGGCAAGACTTGCGAAGTGGCGAGGTTGGGAGATTCCAGTTATTGTTCCGACGAGGAAACAAAAACATCGGATTTTGGAAGTCGTGAACGGAGATGATGAACAAAGAATGATGATGACTCTTTATCACGATTCAGGTTTTCGAATCCAATAAGTAGGATTGCAGCTAGGTCTCCAACTACACCTAGAAGATGAGCTGGGACGATTGCAAGGTGGAAGAAGGCGACCGTGATGATGAATGATGCAGGAGGAGGCTCAGTTGATTAGAGCCTCGTGCTGATAACGTGTTATAAAACTAAAGAAAATATAGGATAAAGAAGAAAAGATTGGAGAGAAAATAGAGAGCCATTCTCATTATAACAACTGTATAAAATTCTCTCATACAATTCTCCAGAACTCTCTCTCTCTCCTCACTCTTGTCTCTTCATCATCTCATCTTCCTCTTCTACTATCCAAGCTCCAGGCGCAGCACACATATATATAGGAAAGGAAATGGGTCCTTAAGTGTAATTATTCCACCTGGGTCATTAGCTGTAATTTTCCCCTTTGTCATATATTTCAACGAGCCGCCGTTGCTTCTGGAGAAGTTGAGAATTCGCGTGGACCCCACATGTACAGTAACCGTATACGTGAATAGTGAATACGTATAGTAAATACGTATACATGTATAGTAACTCCGTATGAACAGTGAATCCGTATACAAATAATATTGAGGATCAAGAGTCAATGGACATCCACATAATTAGTATATTCATAACATACTTGAATTAGTATTTAGATTTTCGCTGGTCAAATTGTGAATAATAATTATTAACGTTAAAGCTGGAGGTTGTTTTTATACTTGACGCATGTAGCTCCGTTTGGTGAGAAAATTAAGACGGAAATATGAGTGTGCGCGCGCAAGAGAAGTTTCTCCATATTAAATGATTAATGATTTCATATAACACCCTTCCTCCTCCTTGGCTTGAAAGTCAGAAGGATCTCTCCTGGCACACGAATGTTAATAGAGCTGCAAACAGGGTAGGTGGTTAATTGAGCAACACATTCAAGTTGGCTATAGTGATTAAAAAAACGGAAAAAATAGGATGTAAAACAGAAACAGTTGTCCAAATGATTTTGTTTAGATTTTGAGCATTAAATGTACTGTGTCTTCAGACCAGGGACAACAAAAATAAAGGTCAACTTCAGGCTTCAGCTGGCATGCATAAGAAAAGGATTAGGTGAAGTCGTGAGGGCACGAAGCAATACACTCTTGCATAATTTGCGGCAATGTCGCTTCACTCAACCTGGACTCCACATTGATCTCGGCAGTTAAAAATTCACATATTAATAACTTATCACTGATTAAGATTAGCATTATTATTAAATTTCCATTTAAAAATAGTGTGCCATTTTTTATAATTTATTATATCCGTATCATATGCGCCCCTTGTTTGTTTCCGAAGACCACAATGCTCTTCCAGAAGTCTTTCGTGAAACTAGTACTATAGAGACTGCAAGAACAGATTATCACATAGATTATTCTTGGGTTAAAGAGCAAATTTACCAATAAACTATTGGTCCAGGAGCACCCAACACAATAAACTCTTCTTTGGACCTTAAATACCAACCAACTTTGTAAAATGTAAACTTAACAAAATGATTTAACGTCCGTCAGTGACTTTTTTTTTTAAAAAAAAAACAATTCTAATGAATTGCTTTATTGCAAGAAGTAGGTACGCGGGTCCCACAAAATAAAGACTTAAGGTAAAAGCAACACAACACAATTGGATATATTAAAAACAAAGAAAATAAATCCGCCCAAGAGGACACCAGGGATTCAGGGAAACACCTTCTTCTTCATCTTCTACACCGCACTGTTACACTTGAATCCGCTCCCAAATGCGATTTGCCAAACCCTATTCCCTTTTCTCATTCTTCTTTTCGCTTCGTGTATGCCAATTCTTACCAAATTGAGCTCGACGATGTGTTCCAAAATCAGGTGCGTCATTCTCAAAGCTTCCGGTGGATGCGTAAATGCTCGAACGCTAGCTTGAAATCTGGTATTTATGCGCTTAATTTCACCTTGAATATCTTCTTCACCATTAGCGTCGCGAAGAACGAAGAAATTTGCTCGCTTATCGGCAAAACCAGAGGTAGTATCGTACGATTTAGGGTTTAGATTAAGGGAAAAAGAAATTACAGAGAGAAGAAATCGAAACAGATCGTATGGCTCAACGATTGGCTTACTCTTACCGATTTGTGGGTCATCTCTATGGATATTCTCGATTATGCCTCTCATCTTGCTTCTTTTGTTTTCCCCTTTTTCTCTTTTGTCATTTCGCTTAAATCTTCGCGTTCGTGTCTTTTTCTTGAGGGTGAGGTGGATGATGATATGCAAGATCGTAGAGTTGGAGGGGAAGAGTTGTGGTGGATCGGGAATGGAGGGATTTATGGGAGAGGCGAGCAAGGAGAAGGACGATCTTTGGAGACAACGGCAATGGCTGAGAGAGGGATCGAATGAGAGAGGGAATGAATGAGAGAGGGAGAGAGAAAGTGATGGACGTTAGTGTCACCTTAACGTTTTTGTGTTAAGTTTACATTTTATAAAGTTGGTTGGTATTTAAGGTTCAAAGAAGAGTTTATTGTGTTGGGTGCTCCTGGGCCAATAGTTTATTGGTAAATTTGCTCCTTAACCCTAAAATATATTCGGAAAGAAGGGCACCTTTTTAATGGAAGGATCAAGCCACTCGTACCATCGAGCTTGCATTGCTTGGCGGATTTGCGAACCAGAAGCGAAGAGATTCGAGCCCATTGGTTCTTACCATATTTCATGACAGCCGCTTTGAGGATTTCATCCTCGGTGTTTTTCCTAACACCACCCTTTATCATAATCCTCATCTTGACCGCCACTTTTTTATCGCTTCTACTTGCTTCAGGTTCAAATTGTAGGGTTATCCAAATTCAAGCAAAAATGAAGCTCAAAACACAGATAAAAGACAATCTTTCCGTTCTGATTATGAATTATTCTCTTGCTATTCGGCTCGATTCAGTATAATAGGTCTATATTTTTCCCTTAGCGTCTGGTAACCCTTGAGTCCATTTCAGATAGTTTCTGCCTCATCAAAATATCTCATTCTGATGCACCTGCACAATGCAAACGGAATCAACATGCCATGCCGAGTGCAGAATGAAATAAAGCAACATATAAGGAACCATGTAGTTATTAAGTTTAGCGATGTAGCTGTGGCCAGTGTTGTGAAAACGTCGAGTAGAAACGTAAGAACGTCCGTTCCTACGTTTTTCTGCCGGAAAACGAGCAAAGACGGAGGTCTGAACGGATTTGGAGGAGAAACGGTGGGAACGCCGTTCAACTCGGTGAACTCGGTAAAGACGACGAGTTTACCGAGTTCACTTATTTACCGTTTAAAAAAAATGGATCCCCAATTAAAACGCACAGAACCGAGGGAACCCTAGGTGTGTCGGCCTCTTCACTCTTCACTGCTTCTTCTTCGCACGAGCACGACAGAGTCGACCACTCGACCGCTGCTGCGCTGCTGCTTCTTCTTAATCTTCTTCTTCGCTCCTGCTTCTTCTTCATCGTCGACCACTCGACCGTTGCTGCTTCTTCTTCACCGTCGTTGGAGGTCGGACGCCGGACGGCCGAGCGATCTTTCGATCGATCGTCAGTTCGTCATCCACTCACCCTCAGTCCCTCACTCAAAGTATGCCTATCCCTTATTCCCTTTCCTTTCGTCGTTCATTAATTTTTATTTTGCTTGCTGCTCTGCTCTGGTTTGTATTTTATATATGTATAATTGTATATTCCTGTCCATGCTTCATGATTTAGTCTCATATTGTCATGTTTGATATAAAAAAATATCGAATGTTATGTTGTGAGTTGTCACTGGTAGTCTACTTACGTTAGAGATGTTGATCTCTTTTATAATTTTATTGCCTGGGTCTTTTGATTTTAATATGCATTATGATGATTGATGATTGAGTGTTTGGACTTTAGACTTAAATTTGTAATGACTTTAATGTATTTGTGTGTTTTAGTTTTACTTTTCCGTTCCGTTTTACGTTTTCCGTTTTTACGTTTTTGCTTACCCTTCCTGTTTCAACGTAGACTCTACGTTTTAACAACATTGACTGTGGCCATACAAGCAAGTGCCTACATTCATAAATGTGCATCTGTAAGGCTAAGTGTATCCTCTGAAGTCTGAAGTTTGATAAACTAGTTCTTACTTTCCATTTTTCCTTTGCTTTTTTTTTTTTTTTTTAAAATAAAATAAAATGAAAACAACTTTTTCCTTCTTGTCGTCAACATCAGAAAAATTCAAAGTCCCCCAAATTCGGGAATCCACGATTAAATTCATATAGATGTAAAAAAAAAAAGTCACTTTTTCCCTTAGCACAATTACTAATCTAAAGAACCATAAATACATGCATGAGAACTTCCCCATGACCGTATGTAATATTTGATACTCATCCGCCAAGTATTGTCCTTTGTTGCCTCCCCCACAAATCGAAAGGTTAGGCGATACCAGGAAGATCAGGCGTCAAACTGAAATCAAAATTTTCAGCCATACCAAGTCGAAATCGCAGAGCAAGCATGAAATCGGATTCGAAAAAATTCTAACAAAAAATTGCTAGAAATGCACAACTGATCACCTACCATCAACACCATCCCACCGTATGTTGATGGCCGAAATCCAAACACCGTTCCGATCACACCCCCTTCGCCGTCGCATTTGTCGGCCGAGGAGAACCAGTCTCTTGGATTCGGGTTCAGTGTTGGACATAGGGAAAAGCTTAAGCCCTAATTGAATTGAACGGTTGGTATTATTTTGGAACCAACGGTTCAGATATTCCCACTAAACCAAACGAGGCGTTTCATTGCAGAGATCACCGCCGACGGTACGAGGCGTGGATCGGAAGCAAATCATTATTTTGTACATTTTTTTTTAGCAATATTGTTGGGCAATACCTCCTGTTTTAAATATAAATATATGATCTAATAAATCTGTTCTAAAAAAAAAAATTAAAGATACTAAATAAATTATATATGATCTAATAAATCTGTTCTAAAAAAAAAATTAAAGTTACTAAATAAATTATTTAGTCATATTATGATTAAAAATATATATCGATTTATAAGTTAGACAAATTAATTAAAAGAAAAATAGTAAATATAAAATTTTTAAAATAATTTATTAGACAAATTAATTTAAAGAAAAAATAATAAATATAAAAATTTTAAAATAATTTATTCTTAATTTTTTTTAAAAAATTAACCGACTCTTATATTGATTGGAGGTAACAATAAAATGGAGCAATTCCACCCAAGTTAACGGACCTTCAACTAAGTTTGTTTTGAGTGACAGTTGGGTTTTTTTTTTTGGGGGGGGGGGGGGTTGTAAACAGATGTAAATTATAAAATGCATGATGTTAAATAGTAAATGAAATGTTAAGGGATAAATGTGAAATTTAATACGGTACAGAGTGAGGTAGTAATCAATACTTTTCCTAATGTACTCCCTACGGCCCAAGAGCTGGACAAGTGGCGGTGCCTAAGATGAAACGAAAGCCTTGAGTTGTGACCTACAACTGCTTTCAACATGAACGATCAATCACCAGAAAATAGAGCTTCTTCACAGAGCCTGTTCATGAGGCTCCCAGGCGTCATTAGGATCATATTTTTGCTGGATATATTCCGGCAAAACTGCTGGCAACTCCCGTAGCAGTTCGTCCATTTTCCCAGGCTGTTCGAGTTCTAACTTCTCATCTAGCAATACATCTTTCGTATACCACAATTGGTTAAGGACAAGCATCATCATTATTTAAAAGCAAGTCTATGCATATATGCTCTTGGAACTTGTGAGCACACTGTAACGGAGCATGTTCACTACTGATGAGCCACTAATTTACAAGATTTGCAAATATATAAAGAAAAGGATATTCTCTCAGTCTTCCTTTGTCATGTGCATATTCTATTCGCTTTTCCAGATAGACCAGGCGTTTTGCAATCCGCTGCAACAACAATTTCATACAACACACAAGGTTCGCCAAAATAAAAGTAAGTGTACACGTTGTCTGATAAAGGTGAACAATACCAAATAAATAGATAGAAACAAGAGTGACATAAAACAGATTTAATAAGCACGTGCAAGGTTGAACTGAAACCGGGTTATTTCATGGGTTTGATCTGATAATTGAGATTATGGCAGAAAAACAATAAAACAAGAGTGAAAGACAAATGCAAATTGCAGAGGACCACTATGACGAAGATCCTCCTACACTCAGTTTGATAGCCAATCTGCCAATCACGAAGAGAGTTCACGTTTCTCTCTATTCCTCTGAAAACTCTCGACTCTTCTTGCAATAGACCAATGACAAACGTTTTAGCAATTATCATTCATTTAATTAAATGATTGGTTACCAAACCTCATTCAACAAAATTCAAATATTTGATAGAAACTAGAACATACATCAAATTAAGTCGTAATTTTGAAATCCTCGAACAAGTACACAAGCACATAAGAGAAGTATTTACTAAGATTTTCACTAGCATTGAGTCAAGGATCCATACATGCTTTGTTACGTCTTCATGCAGGCATGTGGCCTTCGCTTGAAGCTCATTCTGTCAAACAACAGTACTAGCTAAATGATGTGATCGTATTAAAGTGTGAATGGCAAAAACAGGAAAGTAGAAAATTTTTAGTCACATTTATGCAAAATGCGCTGCATCGAAGTGTAGTCAATGAATGCTTGTAAACTACACACGGCTCATTTAAATGGCTGAACAGCAAAAGATACAATTTCCTAACGCTAGTGAGCTCTGCTCTGCTTCTTTATGATTTCTCTTTGATGATGACAATCCTTCAAATGATAACACAAATGTTCTTATGCATTTGAAAAAAAAAAAAAAAAAAATCACTTACAACAGTTATCATCGGGAGCAAGTTTTCTTTCACTCTTTTCTGCAAAGTCTCACATTCTTGCTGGAAGTAAAAAATAAAACAGATAATGCCTCTTGTAAATAGGAGAATAGAGTTAATTTAAATGTATTTGAACTTCACAATCAAATAATTTCTTATGTACTCAATCCAGCCCATGAGTAAATAAATAAAAGGATGAAGTCTTTTCAACTAAACATTAATGGTTGATTCCAGGGAAATAATAGGTTGATTGAAAGGCAACCCCTCAATAAAAACACATGCTATCAAATATATGGAAACTTCAGAACATTTTGGTTATCTCAGTAAAGTCATAATCAGAAAGCTCAGAAATAGCGATAGCTTTTAGCATAAAGGAAACTTGCAAGAGAAGTTCTTTAGTTACACCTAAAAGAAAAACAAGAGAAATGGTAAATCAATCTAAGACACTTTCAGCAGCATTAAGAATTACACAATGACAAGCAGGAACTAGCAAACAAAGGAGCGTTGAGGAAGATGGTGCAGACAATCTGATATATGCAATTTCTTACCTGTGACTCTAACAAGATGACAATGATTTCCTTGCCTACGATCAGTGGGATCCCCCTGAATTTTCACAAAGCTTCCCATAACCTTATCTTCAAAACTTTCTGGATGTTTTGACAACTCTATCACCAGGCTCTGTTTCAAGTATATCAGTTTAATATTTTCAGCACTGATGGATGCAAAACAGCTAATTCGGGATATATAATCCCCTTTCTTCAACAGAGATTTCATCAATAAGCTTGGCTGATCATTAGGAAGCTTGTAGCTAAAAATGCCTATGTTTTATTCATCACATTTCTCCTCTGTTATTTGCTGCAAGTTTTCAGCAATGTGGGGCTTCAACAGAGAATATATTTTGCTTTGTGGTACTGCTTTCCTTTGAAATATGGGAAACAACTTTTCATCAGGAATGAACCAATTTTCTAATTCCGGGTGATGAAGGTGTTTTTCTTCAACATGCTCACAGAGGAGAGAACTAACAGCCCATCGTGTGAGCGGTTTAATTCTCTCTTTCCCAGTAGATGCAAGAAAATCAATGACAGATTTTGATCCCCATCCTATGAATTCCTGTGACTCAGACCCCTTTCTTTTGGTCCCTGTCTTGTGTTTCCTGGTATCATTTATATCACTAATATATGAAGTCAAATCTTCCCCACGTTCACCAAATTCTCTTTGATGACGATAAATCTTAAACTTTTTATACTTGGTCCGAGCAAAGTTTGGCTCCCATCCTATGAACTCCTTTGATTTGGATCTATTGCTTTTGGGCCCAAGCTTATGATTATCATCATCCTCCTCACTGTCCTCATCCTCATCCTCCTCAGGATCACTAAGTCTTCTATGATGAGGAGAATTTCGATCCATTTCATACTTGTTTGGAGTAGCACAAACATCATCACCAGTCAAACCTTCCTTTAACTTAATGATATCCCAATATTCCTTGAATAGAGCTTCATTTGTCTTTCTGTCATTCAAGTTAATTTTATTCTGCAAAGGAACAAGCAATATATAATCATAGCATTACAGGTCAATGTCGCACTAGGCTACCCTTAAATATGAATTGAACAGACGCTCCACAGTCCTATAAATTTACTGTGACCACTAGTAGCAAACCAATCACATCAATTTAACTGTAAGAAACAATAAACACCATAAATTTTACAAATTGGCATTCATATGCACATAATTATACGTGCACGACATTATCTGCTGAGCAAACTCTACATCTATCATCTTGTTGTAAAAGAGGCAAGGTACATTAAAAGCATTTTTAACCCTTTTATGAAGAAATATTGAAAGTGTTAGACAATGTATGGTTAGACAGTGTTATTTAACATAATTTTTACTCCTAGGAACTGAAACTTTTTTCGGCCATCTCAAAATTGGAATTTTTTTTACCGGTCATAACATTACCCAACTTCCCAATCCATCTACTCAACAACATTTAGAGGAAAATCGGTAAATATTCTACATTCTACATTTTTAATTGCACCTACCCCCTGAGAGTCATGATCCAAATTATTTTCAATGATAGAAACTAGCTCCAAACACTCCCTGCATAATATTTTGCCGTGCTTCCCTGACGTTAAGAAAATTAATGATGTTTTTGAGCATGTCTCAGATGCCACACGGATTCTAATAGAAATTAAACTCCTCCGGTTGCTCACACATTCTGTTGTAAAAATCATAAGGGTTTCATGATTTCCGAAGGAGGAGGCTCTTTGTCGGAGAAGGACAAGAGCAGCGAGCTGGATCATCATGCGACTACTGTGTCCAACCAGCTTCACTTGAAGGCTTCTCCTAACACCAAGTCCCGAGGCCTCCACCAAAGCAATCCAAAAATTCTTAAACCAACTTCCCGAAATATAGTGATAAAAAATGATTTTAAAAACAGAAAAAAAAAAAAAAACAAAACAAAACTGTGTCAAAAGAAAAATTGAAACCATTGAAATTTTACTATGAAATTACAATAAGGTACCAGGAAAAAAATATAACCACCCAAAAATCCGATAATATCCAACAACGAAAAAAACATATGATAACAAGTTTTAGTGTTTTAAATCACATGAGGGTTTATGTCATTTATTTTTTATTAGGATTTCTTGGTAATTAAACCATACACCAGGCACAAATTATATTCAATATGATTACGAGAGAAAATAATTAATTGAATAAAAAATAAAAGGTGACTCACTCGATTGATATGGAAAATCAATAGAACAACATAATATAATCTATATAGGTTTTGAGAGACGAATATGTGTAAATATATTCTAATTGTTTGAGTAAAATGTTTTTGAAGATAAGCAATTGTTTACAATTGTTTTAGAATGGATCAATGAACAGTTGATTACAATTATTTAAGTATAATTACAACTTTTCTTGATGTATGCGTTAATATAATTTGACTTCTATTCTAGAAATTCATTTCCTCTAAATATTAACGAATCATTAGTAGTCATTTGGAGTTATTTCAGTTTAATTTAAATAAATTAAAAATTACATTTTAGTTCAAAAAATCGTTACATCATAATACAACAAATCTCTTTCAACTATCAACTTTTAATATGCGTGGAGATTATGAAAAAAAAAAAAAAACTTAGGATCAACAAAATCCTTTAACTTTACTACGTTACATCTCACATTGGTCTACAACCACTGGACAACAAAGTGTTTTCACATCTAAGCTATTAACGCCAACATTAACATAAACTATATCTTTTATTTTTTGACTAATAAATTGTTAAAGGTACTTAAATTCGAATTAAGGAATCAACTTTAAATATATCATTTTAATTTTTTACCTGGTGAAATTCCCACATATTAATCGTAACTATTATTTATTACCTGAAAAAATAGCTCCTAAAAAATACTATTAAACATAGAATATAAATAATAGCAATCACTCGCCCTTTTGCACCTGGTGCATTAAATTCAACGAAAAAAATATTTGTTTCAACTAAAAGAAAGTGAAGAAAAACATTGTCCAAGGTTATAATAAAAATACAATTGCACTTGCTATTTGGACATTAACTAAATATTACATCACACAACTATGATTATAGATCATGCATTAATGTTTATAAATATCTCCTCATACACAAAATTTGTTGTTCTCCTACTTCCATGATCACCATATGGAACTTATATCTTCAACCAATCCATGCTTTTCTTAGTAAGAATGGAAGTCTCTTGGTCCAATTTCAATCCATGGTTGATTAAAGTATTTTTTTTATTAAATATATATAGTACTGGTAGTGATATCATTATCCTCTTCCGTATGAATTTGCAGAGTACTGGGTTCAATAAAGTTCCCCATTTATATAATATTATTTCAGTACGCCACTAAAAGATTTACTAATCATTTGTAGTAATATAATTAATGTGTCATGATGAGACTTGTTTGGTATCAGGCCCGTTAAATAAAACATGCCTATAAGAATAAAAAGATAACTTGCTAATGTGTTCCCAAAATTTAAAATTTAAGAACGGTTTATCGCATTTAAGTTTTTAAAGGTTTCCCTCTTAATTTTTTATTTTTTTGCCAACCCCCGCTTAATTTTTTCAATAATATATGGAACAAATTTTTAAAGCAAAAGAAAAATCTTAGTAGTATTTTTCCTTGATCCTAAATGAAATTAAGGGCTTCTTTGGTTATTTATAAGGAGAAGGATTTAAGGAACTGTGATGTAATTAATACTTTTCCGTTTCTAATTATAAAAACATTTTAACTTTAAAACCAATAAATTTGTGAAACATATTTTGCAAAAAAATTTTAAACTTATCTCTAAGATATCAAGGATGTATACCACCTCAGCTGGCCTCAAAAATATAAATATGATACAAAAATGTGAAAAATGCAAAAAAGAAAATGAACATATATATACGTACACTCCTTCAAGTCTCAACCAAATAAAGTGAAAGAAGCTGGCAGCATCAATATATTAAGTTTTAATTAAAGAAATAAAAAACGACAGACAAACCTGAAGAGAGAATGGAGAGCACTACTCTTTGTTTTTTAAATAATATAAAGCCGTCCCTAAATACCAGTATACCACAAAATTTATAATTCATCAAGATAATATTACATTATTTGGCACATGAGTACATCATTTTATCAAAGATGAAAGATGATTACGTACAAATTTTTTCATGTGATGAACAAACTTAATTATTGTAAAGGGACCATAATTCATGACCGTATTCTTCTTCATAATCCAAAAAGCATCATTGGGGAAGAAATGTATAATGGTGCAGATCCAATCTTCATCAGATATTGTTAACTCTCTAATGACACAGTCCCAAAATAACCCTGGTATCCCATCCAGGAGTACAATGTAACGATCTCGTATAGTCCCTTGAGTTCTACAAGCATTCTGGTATATTTCTTCAATATACCTCAAAAGTTCAAGGTGAGGTTGCCTCTCGTAGTCTAGAGAAGGGGTAGAAATCCTAGGGATGGAGGCAGTATCTAGATCCATTTCCTCTGACTCACTGTCTTCGTTGTTTCCCATAATGGATTCTTCACTAGATATCAAGTCAATTACTTCTATGGTTCTGGATGGTTGACTTGGATTACACTTTGGATTACTCCTTTGAGCCACACGTCTCCGGGGCATCCTATCGTACACCGACACATCTCCTTCCCTAAAAGGTTGGTTGTCTGATGGTTCGGATCTATCCCTATGATCCATGGTATCCCTACACCCAAAAACACTAACACTTGTCAGTTGTCACTAACCCATAATAATATATATCATACCACCATAGCGCACTTAACCACAAATCACAAACATATTATACACTTATTAAAAAAAATGCATACATACACATAGAGTAAATAAACAAATATGTTAACGAGTATGCAAAGGTGTGAGATTCCATACAAAAGATAGAAGTGGTGGTCCGCAGGTGGCCTATCCTCTCTCTCTCTCTCTCTCTTCCCTGCCGCAGCAACAAAGCTTTAACAAGTTGAGTGGATTTTAATTGCTGTGTATGCTATCTTTTCCATGGGATAATAAACAAAGTGATCGTTGGAGAAAAGAGAGGGTGTGTCAGTTTCTGCTGCAATGACGGTGAGTTGGCCGGAGCTTGAGATTCCGGTGGATGGAAAGCGAGAGAAGGAAGATAGAGGAAGATGTGAAGCGTATGTGGAAGGATGGGTACAACTTTGAAACCAAGTGCCGATGCTTTGTTTTATATTAAATTTTAGATGGATGTGTAAAACGAGCGTTTATGTGGGCGAGGAATTGTGGATTTTGGGGTTAAATTCTTTCTTTTTACCACTTGACTGTTTTGGTTATTACCCACTAGATTTTTCGTGCAATGCTCTGGGTTGCCATTAATTATTAATTATTTAGTAAAACAATACTAGCACGGAACGAAAAGTATGCTTGTGCATAAAAATATGGGAAAATCACTCCAGGACCCAAATTAACAAAAAAATGTCAAAAAAATCTCACATGTCAAAAATACCATACCAGAGTCTTTATTTCATAAACTAGAACAACTATACCACTCTGATCTTATTTATAAGTCTTTTTTGACCAAATAAATGAGATTGTGACAATTTTACCCATATTATTGTACCAATGAAAATAGAGAGAGAATAAAGAGTTGAAAGGTAGTCATTCATAAATGAGAGTAAAGTTAGAAATGTACCACATAATCATTGAACCACCTACCTCTCCTCAGATGTGTGATTTGGTCAAAAGGGACTTATAAATGACCAGAGAAGGTACCTAACAACTAAATCAATACCCTTTAACAACTAAATCAGTCCCGTTAATAATTACTTTTCTTCTTATTATAAGGCACTAACTAGCAAAACTAGTATTTGGTCCTTAAAAAGGCAAGGCAGATTCCCAATGAGCATTAATTGTTTTTTTTTTCATGTCTGCCCATAATTAATAAGGGTAATCGGTGAGAGTAATGATTAAATGATATTAGAGTTTAGGGCAATTAGTAGGGGGTAATATTAGAAATTACTAGGACAACTTATTTGGTTTATATGAGAAAAATTAGTTGGCCTTATAACGACATAAGAGAGGGAGTACTTAAATTATATTGATTTTAACTCGAATTTGTTAGTTTGTTAGTTGTAATAATAATCGAAAGAGAGAGAGAGAGTGTGTATATATATATATATATATATATATATGAATGTTATCAGTACTATAATTTTGTATCTCTTTGGTGTGAGGCGTGAAACGTAAAAACACGACGCGATAGCGTAGCGTGATTGGTTTTGTTTTGTGATTGGAGAGTGAGATCTAAAACAAAATCTGGAACTTCCAGTAGAACAGGTGAAAGTCAGAGAAGCCCACCACGGCACCACCCCTGAACACATCAGAAGAAAGAAAAAGGGAAAATTACATGCAGGCCCCAAGCACAAAAAATAATTACAAAAAATTCTTTGAAACCACCATATTACACAGCAAATTACATAGAAACCCCAAGAATTTTTTTTGATATTATTTGTATTAACAATAGGAAATGCCATATTTACAACAGAAATGTCATATTTACAACAACATTTAAACACCTGACTATTTGCAACAGAAAGTGTCATATTTACAACAACATTTAAATACCTGGATTGAATTTTGAACGTAGAGATGTCATTTATAACAGAGAGAAAAAATGCTTTAGATTTACAAATGTTAAGTCTTATATTTACAACAAAATTTAAAATCCTACCATTTACAACAGAAAAATCCATATTTACAACAAAATTAAAAAAATTGAATTTTTTTTCCATACAAATAATATCAAAAAAGTCCCTTAAAACTTCTACATAATTGGATGATTTTAAAAGACTTTTTTATAATTATTTTTAATCTTGGGCCTTAATTTTCCCAAAGGAAAACCCTTTCTTGGGACTCATAAATCCCTATCTCTGCACATCGTACCATCACTCTGCTCCCTCTCATTAATCATCAATTCAATACCGGTTTCCAACAACGTGAAATCAAGCTGTTTTTATTATTTAGGTGTAATACCCCAAATTATTATTAATAATAATAGATTTAAATAATAATAATAATAAAATAACAGTAATAATAATAATAATGATATAGTAATAATAAAAATCTAGAATTAAATAATGTTGGTATTATTTTATAATTTATTAATTGGGAATAATTAAAGAAAGCCCAACCCATAGCTAAAACCCTAGATTTTAATTATAAACTTGTGCCTACCCACTAAAACTTAAAACGCCGACACTTTTCTTCTCCGCTACCTTTCTTCTCAAATCCTCTTTTCGTAGATCTCATCAAATTAAAACTAGGTCGCTAGAAAAAAACGGAGATCAGGTAATTATAATCCCCAGAAGTTTAGGTTAATTTACGCCTTGATAGGTAATCCTAATCCCATGAAGTCTAGAAGTATTAGGTTAATAGGCATTGTTGCCTTGTTTCAGATTGTGTGAGTAACTTTTACGATCACTTTTGTCGAATTCCAAAGTATGAATTGAATAAAAATTGACAATTGCTTTATTGCTCCGCCTCGGCATTTGTGCGTGAATTATACAATATACATCATCCCCTGTGCGACCCTGTCTGTGATTAGATGAATCAATTGCCTCGCCTCGTGCCGCGTGCTTCGATTATACATATATATGTATGTCCATGTGCGTCACCTCGGAATACAATTGAAATATTGAATACAATCCTTGCATTGAATTTCCCCTGTGCGTCATTTTGTGGGGTCCACGTCACTTTTATTTATTTATTTACTATTTGATTTTCTTTTTCTTTATAGAATATCTCCTGCGCAAATAAATAAGATATGAACAGATTTTTAGGTCAAAATATCCTTATATCTATATTTAATTAAAATAATATAAAAATATATAAAAGATAAGTAAATAATAAAAATAATTTAGGAGTTTATTGTGTGTATTTTAAGTAACTTAACCGTGGGATGATAGCTTTGGGATGATACCTCCCAAGGTGATTAACACAATTAAGCTTTATGCTCCGATATAATTTTTGATGTGAATAGATAGATCCGTTCTTTCCCAAAGTGGTGTTGCCCCAGTAGGTTTCCAGGGACACTAAGAAGAACCTTGGGAAGATGTGTGCACACTAGGAAGATATATTTTATGGCCAACTTGACGATTTGTGACTAGTTAGGTTTAGGGTCACAGGTAGATCCAGGTTTCCGGTCTACCATGGTTTCTTCCCACTAATTAAATTGAATAAAGAATAATAAAGTTGTTTTCTTGGATGTATATATATTTATATATATGGAAGATATTTTATTATGTAAATATTTTGTTTTCTCTATATTGCTTTGTTTTATTAGGATTACCGACAGAATTCTTTGATGTTTGTGTTCATGGGTCACGATGATCCTTCGGGGGAGCAAATTTCGGTGAAAGCAGTGCAAGGGTTGGGACAGCGGTGAGAAGTGAGGAAAGAACACTCAAGGCCTCTAGATAGTTTTATTTCTCTTTATTTTTATTTTCTTAAATAAATCACATTTAATTAAGTTTGGATTTTCATTATTGTAATAAGTAGCCTTGCACTTGTCCAAGACAAGCGGCGTAACACTCCTCAAGGTTGTTTAATTCGAATTTTCAAGTATTCCTTTATAAAATCATTTAAATTTTGAATTAAGATAATTATTAGAAATCGGGGTGTTACATTATGGGCCCAAAATCATTAACATAAAAATTTAAAAAATGATAAGTTCTATTTAGTTATATTCCTATCCTAGAATTCCGCCTTCGCGACGCTCCTCTCTCTCAAAACGCTCTCTCGGTTTTCCAAAGATTAGGGTTTCTGGCTCTCCAGCGAGCCTCCTCTTGCACCATAAACGCAGCATGGAAGCAGATTGGAGCTTGATGAGCCCGGGAGCGGCCAGTGAGTTTTAGTTCGAATGTGGATATACAGCGGTGTCTTCGTGTCTTCACCTGCGCCGGCTCTCCTTTGGTGTCCGTCCTCACCACCTCTCCGACTATGGCGTTCCTTTGTTTTCCTTGTGCGACGTTGGTCCTTTTCTTCTCCCTCTCCAGATCTGGCTTGATGGGGTGGGATCTTTTGTTAGGACTTCTTCCTTGCCAACGGTCACCGAAGGAGGGGACTTTCGACCTCAGCAGACGGCCTCTTCCTTCCCGGCGTTTTCCGGTGTCTAGGTGGTTTCCGGCGGCAGAGGGGAAGGTCCTTTTCTTTGTTATTTGTGTTTGTGGTTTTTAGCTGTGGTGTTTTTTGTTGTGGTTCAGATTCGTATTTTTGGGAATAGGGTTGTGTTGATGGTGTTGGTTGCTATATGTTTTACTTCTCAAAACGCCATTAGGGATAGGATTGTTCGATGGTGGCGAATCCAAATCACTTGTGTTAGCTTTAATTTGTTTGGTAGGTGTTTGTCAAATTTACTTGATTGGAGGAGAAGAAGTATTCTTAAGGACTTCGTTTGTTTTCTTTATGAGGTTGTGTTTGTTCTAATTATTGCCTCATATCGGGGTAATTGTGTAGCTGATCTAATTGCATCTTTTTCTTATAAGAAGGTGTGCCCTGTAGGGTGGGTTTTGCAACCAACACCTTCTTCCTTGTCTCTTCTAACCTTGGATGTCCTGGAAGCTGGTGCAGTTTCTGAAGCTACTCTTATTCCTACCTCTTCAGTATTTTTGACTATTAGTTTCTCTTTCATTTGGTTTGTACTGTTTTATGTAATTGTGTTCTTGTTCTAGTTTATTTATTTCAGCTGTAATTGTTCTGTTAAACTTTGATGTATCTTTTGATTTGAGTATTAATATAAGTATGTTTTGACCCAAAAAAATATTCATATCCTAGAAAAAATAATAAAACAAAATAGTTTAGTGGATCATTTGGCTAAGCTAGCTCATAATATTCTGAGAAAAAAAAAAAAAAAAAAAAAGATAGCTCACAAGATTATAGGAAATTTTTGTCTCCTTGATCACCCACCACCTTCATACCAAGAAGCTAGTTGGTTAATAATAATAAGTTGTAGTTTTTTCAAGAAGCAATAGTTGGTTAATGATAATAAGTTGTAGTTTTTTTATGTTGCACTTGTTTTTTTAAGTTATTAATGAATTCCAGTTTTCAATAAAAAAAAAACAAATGGAGGTATAGAGGAGCCTTCCGCACTTGTTTGATGGGAGATGTGACGGAGTATGACTAGTCAAAACTTCGATTAGTTAACATGATTAGTCCAAACTTCTATTAGGCAACGCTTAGGTTTTTTCTACTAAGTGCTTTAACTCTTAGGAAGAAGTTATCTTTTTTCTTCTTTTCCCTCATCAGTCCATCTAGGCTGTTGATTGGAAAGAGGAGAGAGATATTAAAATAGTATTGTGATTGATTGGACGGATATGATTTAGAGATGATAAGGGATAATAAAAAAAGGATTAGGAGAAGATCCTCTCTTGGGCAGACTATATATATATATATATACGAATGTTATCATAATCACAATTTTGTATCTCTTTGGTGTGAAACGTAAAAAGAAGAAACGATTAGCGTGATTAGTTTGTTTTTGTGATTGGAGCCAGATCGAGAGTGAGATCTAAAACAAAATCTGCAACTTCCAGGACATAAGGTGAAAGTCAAAAAAGCCCACGCCACATATCAGAAGAAAGCAATTCCAAAGAAGAAAGAAAAATCCTTCATTGGGACTCATAAACTCAAAATTCTTGGGACTCACAAACCGTACTCTCTGCACATGTACCATAGCTCTGCATTCTGCTCCCTCTCATTAACCATCAATTCAATACCGGTTTCCACTCAATTTTTGGTCAAATGGAGCCTGAGAATGAGAATGAAAAAATGAATCCTGTTCACCCCTGTTCTGTTCTGAAGGATGAAGGAAGGCAACGGGATTATGGTAATTTTGCATTCTCCCTAGTTTCTTTTCCTAACAATCTTGGTTATCCGGCCAAGTTTACCTCTTGGAAGTTAAGAAGTAAATCAAGCTACCTGAGCTCCAGAAGTTTGGACTCTTGATGCTAGTCTATATTAGTTATAGCCTTTTGGTTATTCGAGCCTTATTTTGAACCACCAAGAGTCGTCCAGGAAAGGAGCTTCAGCTATGCCAAGGATTGCTTTGATTCGGCAGGTTCCCTTTTTCCTCAAGAGGAAAGCAAAGCCTATTCTGATTTACTTTTGAACTCGGGATTCTTTTTAGCATAAAGCCAACCGCATAAAGTCTTTGTCACCTCTCTTCTCTTTTTACATTTATTCGTCTTTTTCCCTTACAACGAACCCAAATCACACATTAACTAATAACTAATAACTAAAAGTAAACAGAAAAGGCCTGGGTAATTTCATTAAAACTTTATTGTTACTGATATGATAATAGTTGCCTAACAACTAAATCAACTAAACATGAAATTATACAGACCTGGGTCTTTTCTGGATTTACAGATTGGCCTTTTTTAGGTTTTTTTTTTTTTCCTGTTAAAAGGCAATTTTTCCAAGTAGTGACCAAGCCCAGGCAGCAGCCGTGGATAGCGACTTGCCGTCTTTTCTTCACACATTAATTAAAAATATGATTAAAAATAGTGCCATAGCGACTTTTTTTTTTTTTTGCCCAAAAGCCATAGCGACTTGACATCTCAGTCTTTTCTTCACACATTAATTTAATTAAAAATAGTGTGTTCAATCAATCAGTGGCCCAAGCTGCTATCCTCTGGGATAGCGACTTGCCATCTCAGTCTTTCGTTTCTTGAGTATTTCTTTTCTTAACAAGACTTTTTGCGTTTTGACCCCCTTTTTTTTTTTGCCAAACATAATTAAAAGTTAAAAACAATAGTAGAATTGAACTTTCAGATTTTATATATGGCATACCACTGCTTGCGCAGTCACTAATACTTTATATATATATATATATATATATACACACATACTCCCACTAATCTTTATTATATTATAGGCACCAAACTAGTATTTTTTTTATAAGGACTTACTTATTTCAAATTTTCACTAGTCAGCACAATATTACCCTCACCCTCGTTAGAAAGAAAAAATATATAGAATAACTTTAGTAAGGTGAAAAGAAGTGATTTTGAGTACCTATTTAGTTCTTAAAATGAAGATGAATAGTACCGGATATAAGATGATACTAACCTTTTCAATAAGTATCTCAAACAAGAATTTTACTTTCCTCTCACAGCCCAATTACTAAGTAATGAACCAAACATTATCTTAATATAAAAAAGAGTATAATTATAGAAAAGATAATAGTTTAGCCGGGGCTAAATTATTGGTTAAAATAAAATATTATATAACACATGCATACAAATACATAAGATAAGTGGCCCAAGCTGGCCATAACGTGAATCCGCCACTGTGGTATGAGTTCAACCCCTAGTCAAAACTCATAGGTATAAATTGTTAGGGAAAATCTCATATAAATACTATCTGAATTTGCAAAACCCCCAAATGTCTGTTGAATTTGTTGAAGGACTTAAAGGTAAGGGCCATATGGGGATTTACAAATTCGAGTGAATTTACATTTTTGCCCTTAGTTTTAAATAAATTAAAAAAAATAAAAATTACCCTCGACAAAGGGTTAAATTTTGGCGGCGATAGGTTCTTTTTTTTTTAAAAAAAAAACAAAAGATTCATTGAAAGTGAGGGAGGTGGGGTTCGAACCCCCACTCCCCACACCTCCATAGGGTCAAGTGGCCTATTCTTTTGGTATATATATATATGTGTGCGCGCGCGCGCGCATTAACAAATATATATATTCTTCTTAACATTTTTTCCATTAACAAACAAATAATGCATTATCACAAATCTTTCAATGGCATTTACAACTTTTTTTTGAGGTTTTCCTTTTTTGCCTCTAAGGGAAAAAAAAAATATCACAAATCTTTCAAACAACGGTAATTACAAATCTTTCAACGAGATTTATAAAATTTTCAATGGCATTTATGACTTTGTTTTTAGGTTTACCTTTTTGAGGAAAAACAAAAAAATAATGCATTATCACAAATTACGAAATTTACAAAATTTTCAATGGTATTTACGACCCTTTTTTTTTAGGTTTACTTTTTTGTAAATGCCGTTGAAAAGATTTGTGATAATGCATTTTTTTTTTCCTCAAAGACAAAAAGGGTCAAAGGCGCTGACTAATTTGAGGGGGATTTTTACCAAAATGGTGTTTTAAAAAAAAAAATTACCGGATTAAAGCATTTTGGAAAGTATTTTCCAATATAATGCTAACGCCTTTAATGGCGCGGAAAGGGTTGCGTGATAAATTTGCCATGGCGATGGGGATTTCACGCGACTGGTAGCGTGAAGAAGGTCCACGGTACTAATGGCGTGAACCTATTTCACGCCACACGGTTGTCAGATTCTTTGACACCTTGTGGCGTGAAATAGTTTCACGCCACAAGGTAGCGTGATTCCAAAAAAAAAAAAATTAATTAAAATACTTTAATCATAAATAATAAAAAGTAAATAATAATTTTAATTAATAAAATTAAGGGAACTAAAATATCTAAAATTTATTATAAATCATAGGAATAAGATTAATTAGTAAATTAATTAATTAATGAATTTATTATAAACCTTAAGATAGATGATTAATTATTTAATTTTTTGTACATTAACAATTTGATATATAAAGTATCCTAAGATAGATATGATAAGTTTAAATAGAGAATAATAATTAATTTAATTAGTGAATTAAAAATTTACAAGAACATAATACAGATCCTTAAACAGGAGAATCTTTTGTTATAACCAAATTATACGGGGTAATCTTGAAGTAACCCAACAAGCAGCTGCTCTGAGTTGTTTTAAGTTCTAGCTTTAGACCGGAAAGTCGCGTCGCAATAGGAAACTCAAGATTCAATATCTATGATTCACAAATTATGCAGTTGTTGCTAACATGAACGAATTAACGAAGATATCAAGTGTAGAGTTATTTAACTCTCACAGAATAAAATGGACAGGCTAAAATTGCCATCCTTGTGAAAAATGGAAACAGAAATTAATGTACAGTAAAACAGCTTACCAGATCCACTCGTAGGATGAGCTGGTGAGCTACGAAAAGGAGTTTAATTTTACAGAAATTTGGGTCTGAAACCTAACAACAAAAACCATTTTGATGAAATAGAATTTTGCTGTAAAATGAAAGCACTGTTGAGAGGCATCTGGCACTCAAATCATTTTGTACTCTTGGTCTCGGTTATTATTGAATTGATCCGTAGCGAACACTTCAATTTTCTGTGATCCTAACATCACTCCAGCGAATTGGAGTTACAAAAAGATGTAATCAGCCATTTCAGCTGACAAGAAAGAGAAAATTTAGGCAATTCCAGATGGCAACCTGAGAAAATCGGATAATCTCTGCGTGCTTGGGGAATAAATCAATACGGTACTGTGAATGTTCCCAATTTTAGATTCATGTAAAGCTAATGGAAGAGGCATAAGACTGAAGAAGAGTTAGAGCCTGCTCAGAAATAGCTCTGTTTCTTGCCTGTCTCACCCAATCTGCAACAATTTCTGCAGCTTGTGTGCCTCTGACACTTTCTTCCAGAACATCCGCTGCTTCAGCAAGTTTTCCTTCAGCCAAGTAAAACTCAACTTTATTTATAATGGATTCAATCCCATCACCCGACTGGTCAGTTTCCCTAACCTGAATACAAGTCAGAGACGAACATCAATTTATATCTGGTGATCTAGGATGTGCTTGATGGAAGTGAAAAGGGAAAAGGAGAGGAATAGCAATAGACAGGTCAACTACTAAATTTCTTCCATTTGAAAATCATCTGTATACCTTTAACCAGGATGCTACATGAGCCAAGGAATGCGCCAATATCCCTCCATCTCCACGTGAAAAGAAACTGAAGTGCCGTATAGCACCTTTTAGAGCATCAAACTGCCAAAGAACAGGAACAAATTAGAAAAATTCATGAACGAAATTGTACTTAGAAAATTCATTGTAGACTCCAGAGTAGACATTTCTTAAAACATTGCAGCCAATAATGATGATGAATTAGGTAAAGGTGTGAAAAGAGACGGATTTGAATCCACAGACAAGTCTAACATCAATGCTACAATGTCCTATAGTTTCCAGAAACTGCTTCAGTAATCAAGCGTACTTTTTTGTTAAAAATTAACCATTGAGGAAGCTTCAAAAGATATGACATAAGCATGCTGTAGAATGTCGAAGGCAAAGGTATGCAACTGGTCGTTGATATGGAAAATGACAAATTCAACAGGGAAACCATAATTATACTATGAGCTTTCAACCAGTACAGAACCTCCAAACCAATCCTGAGGACTTCTGAATATTGAGTACTAAAAATACACCAATGAGTAATTGCTAGAGAATGGAACTTAACAAACTAGGGAATGGTACGTTTATCAATGTTAAGTGCACTATTTTATCATTGCATCAAAATAGTAGCATGTGAACACTTGGTTAAAAATTCGCTCATATGTCACAGTTGGATTCCTGCTTCACACATCATACAACCTTTCAGAAATTTCAAGCCAAACCATGCAAATTATTGAGGACTATGTTACATAAGAAAATTTTACAATTAAGCTCAAAAAAACAAAGCTTGCTATGATGTTTAGAAATGAATGGGCAACTTCATCAAACATGTATCGAACTTTATTTTTATTTTTGGCCCTAAATCAATTTGTGTCTAACAAAATTATAATGCACAGCAGATACAAAAGTTTTATTATTTTAATCACCACAGTGGCCAGATCAAATAATCAACAAAAAAGGATAACAAATGACATGCTGGAAAAGTTACCGCCCCATCAGTAGGGATGCAACTAAAGGTGTCTACCATCAGCTACCACTATAACGAAGTTAAATATGTAAATTGTTTTTTAAAAAAAAAAAAGGTTAATTAGGCTGTGATGGAAACCTCTGAACATCTCGTAATGGTAGCTGACATCCTCAGATGATTACAGAAAGATGAAAAGAAAACATAAGGCATGAAAGCAATATAAGGACGAAAGGAAGCTCTCTGGCACTCAAGAGGCAAGAAAATCTCCATCCCAAAACTGAACCGTCACTTCCCTCAGACCCATGACCCTCTCATATATTTCTCACCAACAACCTAGTCTCTTTCTCACCCACCTCTTATCCCACCTGACAGCTAGTTACAACCACTATTCCCTCTTTCTACCTCTCTGGTCAAATCATCAGTAGATGATGCAGCCTTGTCTTTCTTGCACCATCTTTTCACTTCACTCTCTTCTCATAGGTCTTTAGTACTTGTCCCAATAGTTACAGATGTCCATCAGATTGCAAAATGATGACAACTAACAGAATCAAGGCATATAACAACTAATGTTAATTCAATGACAGAAAATTGCCTTCTGTTTTAACGACAGCTGGGTGTCTGTGCCTCTGTTCTTTGTCTCTTCAGGAAGGGATGCTAGCACCAATCCTAAAACTGACTCTTTATCTCCGCCTTCAATATACGACTGCAAAGATGCAACTTCTTTATGAATGGGCAATCCTTTTGACAGTACATCTTCCAGGGCAAGAGCTCCCTGCAGGATTCAAACAGGGGTGATAACAAACTGCTAGGCGAAACTGCAAAATTTAATTAAAATACTAGATAATCATTGAGCCTTTAGGCTCTTTATGAAAGAAAGAGAAAAGAACAGCAGGAAATAAATTTGAAAAAACAATTTACCATGGAAAAATTATTTGCAGCATGAGTTTGACGAGCTTCTTCAGATCGAGCATAAAATGCCATGCCCAAGGCATTTATCTAGAATTGGAGGGCAAGAAAATTTTAGTGGCTCGTAAATGATATAGATAATTGGAAGAAAGAGAAAAAGTATGACTGACACAAGACAAATTATCTCATTAGTATCTGTTTTTATTTCATTTGCATGCATATGATGGGCAAAGAAACCATTTGCTCGCTCATTCTTCCGTACAACACTTCTTGAAATCATATTTCTTTTTATAAAATTATGGAAATTTGCTCATTAATCTATGAATAATCTAGATATAGCCATCCAGCCATTCTTAGTTTCAACAGAATCCTCACATCAACATATGCTTCAACCAATTTTTCAAGTTGGGCAGACTTCTCCTTTGCTATGGCTGCATTTAACTCTGCCTCAGCTAATTCCTGAACTTTTTTCAAATTCGTTTCTGCTTCACTTTCCTGCAATCACCCAAAAAGTGGCTTTGTTTTAACAAAATTCATAAGCTGACAGCAATGAGTAGATAGAGAGATGGAGAAAGAAAGGGGGAATAACACTAACATTTCCAACATAAAACTAAATGAGTACCTTTTGTTCAAGTTCCATTTTAAGTTTCTCTTCCATCTTCTCTTGAAGTGACTTGATAGCCAGGGCTGCTTTAGATCTTTCTCGTTTTAGCTCCTGAATAGTATAAAAACGCAAGGAAACAGATGAGCTTCTATTCTACCATATTTAAAAAATAGGCATATAGACAAACTCATTGAAACTTGTAAGCAAGCATAGAGCAGCACATACTATGGAGAACACCAGGTATATCAATGGACAAGTTGTGTTCACGTTTTTAAAAATAAGCCTAACAAGCTTAATGATCAATTTCATTGACTATCTTTATGAAACTTATTGGGTCAAACTGAACAGAATGGTATTGGGTCATTTTCACTGAATTATTAAGTTTAGTAAAAGACTAGAATCAATAGTTGAGTTCATTCAGAATTTCACATAAAGCAAACACCAAATGTTTATGCAATGTTTTCTCCATCTGAGGGATTGAATTAGCATCCATCCATTGTCTTTATTACGCTCATGAAATTCTGATGGGAAACTGATTATGGTACTGATGAGAATGTTATATGAGAATTTAAGTTGAGAAAAATAAATATGATAGTAAACTATAAAATTATTCTGATCTAAAGAGGAAGCAAGTATCTCACTAACTCTTTAAGAACAGCCTCTCTGAGATAGAGAGTAGGCAAGAATGTCGCCTCTTTTCTAAATCAGCCCACATCCTTAATAGAAAGATGAGCCAGAATCTGTAACCCATCAGCCTATTAAAGCCCAAGGAGAATCTCTCATACCAATTTACTCTCTGAAACATTCCATGCTTTATTGATGAGGCACTATGCCTATTTATAATAGTTTACAAAGAAAAAGACTAAATCCAAAATATATCCAAATATAAGATTCTGATAACTAATAATCCTAGATTCTAGCAACTAAATCTATTTAGTAGGATATTCCACTTATTTCCTAATTTCCTAAAGATAATAAAAATAGACTCAATTAATTAAATATTTATTCCTAAAATCTCTAACTTTCTACAACTTCCCTTATCTCCCGCTAATCCGGTACTCTATCAAATTCCAAGTCATGCTTTTACAGGAAAAAAACCGACTAGTGAAGAATGGGCTGAAAATGAGAGGAAGAAATTTTTTTTTTTTTTAACCTTATCCAACATAGCAACCTCTTCAGCACGCATAAGTTCTCTAGCAGCTGCATCTTTCAACCTTTTTTCATACTTTTCCTAACATGAACAAAGAGATAGGAACAAAATAAGACAACATAGCTAATCAAGTTATACCAAAAATAAAAGAAGTACAAATGCTAAGCAAATTTGATAACAGAGTTAAAAAGTTATACAAGCTATAGTTCTAGGCCAAACCTTCAGCATTTTCTTCTCTTCATTAAAAACACGTGCATCCAAGTCAGCTTGCCTTTTCTCAGCAGCATGGATTGCTTGTAAGAAATCAAGAACCAGTTTACCATCCTTAGATATGTATCCATCTTTAGGCCCCTCCAATTGCACTACTAATTGCCTAGTGTTTCAAAGAAATAAGTTAGTTTACAACTTCTCATGTATGATGGCATTATTCTCAGCAACATGCCAAGACTCAGAGTTACTAAACCACATATGTAATAAAACAGAAGCAAGGTCCAAACAGTAACCTCTTTTTCTTCAAAAAATTGGCTGTTCTCGGTAAACCCTTGACTATAAGAAAAAGTTCCAGCACTTTTTCGTCCTTATTTCTTAAGTGATATTCCTCAAGGAGAGGAGATGGCTGTTCTAGGCCTTTATCTATCATGTCCTGCTTTGAAATAACAAAGAAAAGAACCTCATGCAAAAGTAATAAACATCAAAACTGAATTTCAAACAATGATGACTTTCAAGTAATCCTCATGTAGAATCAATAGTGCTTAAACAAAATACATCAAGAAAGGGGGAAATAGTGAAGGATTCAATCACTGTCATCCTTGAATTAATGCTACAATACTTTTGATAGTAAAAAATTACTTAAAATAGCTAGGGAGTAACTAAATCATTTGATAAGCTTACATGCTATCATCGAAGTTAATCCAACATAGATACCCAAGAGTCCTGGCCAACATTAATTGTTAACCAGTAAATTAAATCAGGGAAAACTCATAAGTACCTCTTTTCTTTCCCCCATCACCTGTTGTGGTGGTTCAGTGTTTTCTTCCCCCTTTTCATCTGGACCAGCAGTAGTCAGAGTAGATGCGGGAGCTTGTTGAGTTCCCTCTTCTAGACCAGTGGCAGTGTCAGTCTCTTTGCTTATGTCATCAATCTCTTTTGGTTGTATCAAAGGCTCCTTACCTAAATCATCAGATGCTGCATTGCTTTGAGGAAATTCAGGCAGCTCACTTTCTTTGGCATTGACAGTACCCTTGTCATCCTTATCATATTTGTCTTGCACTTTAATCTGCCTATCACCAATGTCTCCTGTTCCATTTTTAAGATCAGGAAGTTGGGTATCCATCTTTTGCTCTGCAAGCTCCATAGAAGGACTTCCACTGCTCAATTTATCATTGCTAGGTGATACTAACTGTTCCACTGAATGTTGGAGGCTTTTAGAATCTTCATTGGTAGCATTTATCTCTGCATTCTGGGGAACACCATGCTGGTCTTTCCTAAGATATTGGTCCAAATAACCAGTTTGATAGGCTGCTAAAAAAGCAGCACCAACAGCAAAACTGCCAATGACAAACTTTGATAAAGAGCCTTGAGATTCAGGTGGCTTGCCTGTGGAGCCAGGAATAGAGGCCCCACCTGACTTAGATGCAGTTGAGAATTTCTTTCGTGAAGACAGACATGAAGGTATTGCCTGAATTATGCAATAAAGAAAAGAGGGTAATAAATTAGAAAATAAGCATAATACTCTCCCATATTAAATTTAGGAATGAAAGCAGCTGGCAGGATGTGGTGGACTTATTAGAGGAAGCAATGGGAAGTGGCTATGTCGATTTGTAAAGAAATTAGGTATTTGCTCTGCAATGAAAGTGGAGCTATGGGCTGTTCTAACCGGCTTAGAACTAGCTTTGTGTAAAAAAATTAGTACTGTAATTCTTGAATGTGACTCTGCAGCTGTGGTCCATTTGCTAAAGAATTTACAGGTTGCAGATGATGCTGGCACAAGGTTGTTATCAGAGATCAATGCAGCAATGAAGCAGTTTGCCAATATTATGTGTGTGCATGTGTACAGAGAAGGGAATAGGTGTGCTGATGCACTGGCAAGGTTTAGTTTTGTCCAGGAGAGAGCTTTTGCTATTTTAGAGTCTCCTCCTCTGATTGTTATCAGCTTTTGTACAGAGACTATGTTGGGGTTTCATACCCACGACTGATTGTTTGATTCTGAAATGAATATGGGCTAAATGCCTCGTAGTTTTATCAAAAAAAAAAAAAAAAATTAGGAATGAAAATTATCAAAATCAACAACCTAATTTGTTCATGTCACATGTATGGGTCATGGGCACAAATATGACCCAATGGTCAACCAGTTGGTCTGCCCTTAGCCCATTCAGTTCATTCTACTAGCTTAGCCCGTTTGAGCCCGCCTGTTTTGTACTCTTTTAGGGCAGGTCCAAATGGGCAAAATTTCTCCAAGTTGCGGGTGAGTACACTAGGTTACAAGTGGCTTGCTCAGGCCTAGATGAAATTTAAGATCATCAATGTTGTGCTAGGGGGATAGGAATTTGGTTTTGGTGGGGGGGGGGGGGCATTTAAAGAGGAAAAGATTTGGATCAGTAAGAAGTCTAAAGGCGCAAGATTGTTCAAATGCTAGATAGCCTGTTAATTTTGAAGCAACAGTTCAAAGGGGGGGGGGGGGCATTTAAAGAGGAAAAGACTTTTGGATCAGTAAGAAGTCTAAAGGCGCAAGATTGTTCAAATGCTAGATAACCTGTTAATTTTGAAGCAATAGTTCAAAGGTATGCCGGAGAACCAAATCCCAGGTCTTAACTTGGTTAACTAATATTAAAGGGGAAGACTTCATGATTGAAGTGACAAGCAAAACTACCTCGTGACAGATTGAAACAAGTGAATTAACAACAAATCCCGGTCCACAACACATTATATATGGTTCACACAATGCGTGTCCTACATTTATCTATGAATCAGTCTACGCAAGACCATATGAATATATATTTCATATATTGCGTTAAATAACTGCAGCACAGATTACGCACCCGATTTGTAAAATGTCTGGGGTTTATTCCAAGAGTTCGTCTGGATGATATTTCCAAAATCGACCTGCAACTCAACCACGTGGAATCAGTCTATACAAATGGCACGATGATATCGCAGCCGATAAAGCAAGTGAGGTGTTCGCGAACCATAGGAATTAAAACTGAGTTAGAGCTGCAGACTAAAATGCTTATAATCTCTCTTCAGCGAAGAAACCAGAAAGTTTCTGCAACGAAAATGCTAGATGTTAATTAGACGTTAAAAATGCTTATACTCACCTCCGTAACATTGCAGTGAGCTATGCGCCTCCGAGAGTTTGAAACACAACCAGAAAAGAAAATCCTGCACCTTGCCTCAAACGATTATTGGGAGTATTATACTAGTAGAAGGGAATTGAACGGCTGCTAGCTTGATCACAGCAGAACCAATCTTCTTGACTTTTAATGAGTTTTCAGCACCGAAACTAATTATTTGAAGGGGACAGGCTATTGGAGCTGAAGGAAGATCGAAATTTGTATTAATGTAGCTCAATCTAGAGGCGCTTGGTGGACGGAATGATCTCTGAAGGAGTTTACCAAAGTCCGGGGAGGTGTCTGAAGAGGGGCATCAGAAATTGTCTCTCGTCCCAGTAAACTGCAAAGCTTGCCCTTGGGTCACCGGGTCGTGGCATCTGGCCGGTGTTAGAATTCACGTTTGGGATCCGTTTGGTCGAGGTGCTTATTTATATATATCGAAACAAATCTTTTTTCACATGCTTATCTTATTATAAACGAAAACCAAACAAGCACTTACTGAATTAGTATTTAGAATTAGAAATATAAGCAAATATTCTGGATTTCTCTCCGGAAATAAAACAGAGAAATGTACCGGAATTTTTTTGAGCCGAGAAAATAAAACAGAGAAATGTACCGGGGCAACGGGCGGGTTACCGAACCGAGTTGCTTACTGGTTACCACTTACCACGGGTTAGCAGTCTCCCGATAGCCCAGGTCGGGGATAACATTTTTTTGGGGAAAAAAAATCAATTAAAATGAAGCTAGTAAGGAAGTCATAAAATACTGCTATCAATTAAAAACTGCGTTCCTTTATTTATTGACAAAATTATTCCTTACTGTTTTTTTTTCGCCTTCAAAATTATTCCTTACTGGTTACTACAAGATGCCAGAAGTTTCAATAGAATCACTTTCACATATGCAATTTTTTATATATTCCCCTTTTTAGCTTTTTTTGTTGTTGTAAAAGATCAAATTACATTAAATGATTAAAAGCCTTTTTTAGCATTTTCAACTTGTATTTATACGACTATATAAACTTATCCTCTACTCATTATTTTGACTTCCTTAACAAAAATAACTTTTATATGGTTGTATTACATTATTTACTTGTCCAAGTTATATTCTAATACTTTTAAATTTGAAGAATGATCGGCAAAAAACTTTGAAGAATGAAAAAAACTACAAGTATTTCATTGAAATTTAAAAAAAAATCAACTGAGATTCTCAAGAAATTTCAATATCAAGAAAATAACTTTATGAAGATACTTATAACTCAAAGTTCAGTTTAATTAATAACATTTATTACACAAATTTTATATATTCTTCAATTTACCTATATTTTAAATTTAAGTTTAATAACATTTAATTACACAATCATCACTTAACTTTTATTATCACTGAGCCAGACTATAAAATTAACTTTTTTAAAAGATACTTTATAAGGGACCAAAAGATAGAATACAAACTTGTCGACTATAAGATACTTTAAATTTATCAAGAAAATAATACTTACCATTGACTTGTGTTGTGAGAATTTTAACTATAATAATCTTTTTATATTCTTTATCATTTTTATCACTTTTTCACCGTTAAATCAAAATCTTGATCTACATTTACTCGATCTAAAAAAAGTAGTAAATATCATAATGACAATATCCTATCTCATATATTAAATACTTAACATTTAATAAAATTATAATTATAATATCTATTTATTATTTTGGATAACCAATCACGTGACTGAGGAATGAGGATCCATTCTGGCCGTGGAGCTAACCTATTACTGTATTATTCTTCGCAAACCGCCCTAGGCGCCGTCGCGCGCTTATGAGTCTTGAGTCTTGACAGAAACCTGTTTGCTGAGCATCATTTGTGTCTTATGAATTGTAACCTACAGCACAACCAACAATAACAAGACTTCATCGCCATCAATTTCTGGTCATCCTTTTTTTCAGAATGGGAAATAACAAACAGAGGAGATTCAGAGGTCATCGCAACCATCGCAGTCAATCCAGTCGAGACCAGCAGCTCATATTGTAATTCCTTGCCATGCTCTATGATCAATACTTAATAATCACCTATTTTTAAGCTTATTATTTCTTCTTTTCGGGCTTCATTGTTCACTCCATCCCGCTTGTACAGGGATGACGAATCTCAGAGTTCCACCCAAGGTGCTAATTGATCCTTTATTTTTCTTCAATCCATTATTCTTCTTAAGAAAAAGAAAAAGAAAAGATATTGAGTGATTGTCATTTCTAACTGCAGTAATTAATGAGGAGGAATCAGCGGGCCCAAAGATCCAACTTGCAATGTGGGTATGAAATTTTTTTTATTGCTATTTTGGATTGAAACCCAAGTCCTCTCCTTTTAAATTTTGAAGGGTATTGACAAAGTGAATTAGGCAGGTTTATTGATAGTGTTGGCCAGGATGTATTGAGGGCACGAAAAGTATTCTAGGTTATATTTTTAGTATTGGATTAGGAGTCATATCTCGGTGTTCGAATTTGCATGCTACTACATCTTTATCATCATCAGAAGCTGAATATATTGCTACAACTTCATCAAGCAATATGGCTAAGAATATTGCAGTTAGATCTTGGTTAAGAGCAAAAAGAAGGAAATAAAATATTTTTGCGATATTACATCAATTCCAATGACCAAGAATCTGGTTTTTAAGGAAGAACCAGGCATATTGATTGATGTGCAATCTCGTTTTATAAATAAAAACAACTTGCTGTTTTTGCAAACACAGCCTGTGCGCACACTCTAAATTTGCTTTTGTGGAGCGTTGTCAATGATTGAAAACTGTAAAAAAGAAAAATTATAGTCCATATGATAGGATGGAAGAGGGCAACATGAGAAAGGAGTGGGGCGGGGGTTGTGATAGTCATATGTTGTAAATTTCTATTTTTTTGACCCCTTCCAAGTTGGGAATGATCAATCTGCTTTTTATATCATAGTCACATCGCTTGAGCTTCAAGTTTTTGTTAATTTATTACTTCATGAAATTAAGCAGTAAGAACTAGATAAGATTCTTTTTGTGTACTCTCACCTTTGCGTCATTGTGAAACCCTCTGTAGGATGTATGTCCATATGACTTCAGAACGTGAATTTAAAAGAAATGTGCCTCTCAAATTTTGTAATTGTTGCTTATGATCTTGACTCAGGACTTTGGGCAATGTGACATCAAAAAGTGCACAGGACGCAAGCTTTCAAGATTTGGCTTGTTAAAAGCAAGTACTTGTTCTCTTTCTTCGTTCTTTATTTTCCCTTTTACACATGTTTAGGTGCTTGCACAACACACAAGCCTCAGCAATAATATGTCTGCATATAAGATTTTACATATATCTTATAGCGTTTCTGTATTAGCTGCTGCTTCCAAAGTGAATATGGATCTATTATTTACTTATTGGCAGTAGAAGTATAACGATTTTACAATCATAATACTCAGTTACTAATATTATTGTCAATTTTGTATTATCTGAAGGTCTAATTGCAGTACCTAAGCATGGTTATTTGTTTACTGACCCTGACTGAACAATTCTATGCAGGAGTTACGTGTGAGTAATGGTTTTGGGGGCATTGTACTAAGGTACTTGGCAATAAAATATTTTTCCTTCTCACCATATGAATAGTTGTTACTTTAGCCTGAACACACTTATTCTTGATGTTATAAGTCATCATTTTTACATCTAGTTTGACAGTCTTGTTGCTTCTACTACAAACAATTACATGGTTGTCAACCTATCTCTTCTTAAAATAGAATTATTTTGTTGAATCAGTCAACCTATTTACTTTTATAAGATGATGAATGAATGCATCGAATCAGTGAATGCCATAGTTTGGCCATTTGGGTTGAGTTCTAGACTGAGATAGGAGAGTGATTGGACCTTAGGATGTTGGGTGCTTGGTTATTCAACCCATGCAGGAATTTCCATAATAGTGTTGTCCTTGTTCTGATGGCACCTGTCAGTCCATTCTTTCAGTAGCTAACCTTTTAGAAGCAATGAAATTCCTGAATGTTGAGCAGCTATATGTTAGGAGCTCTTGAACTTGTATTCATTGATTATCTATTGTGCTTCTGTTTTGACAGTCCTGTTGGAAAGCAATGTGTCTCAAAAGAAGATTACCCTTTAATCGAGAAGAAAGGATTGGCTGTTGTGGATTGCTCGTGGGCACGTTTGGATGATGTGCCTTTTGTGAAGCTACGTTGCACTGCTCCTCGCCTCTGTATTAACTTATCTTCCTTTATCAATGCATTATATCTTGAATCGTGTAGCATAGAGATCTATGTTAGTTATAAGTGTCCTCTAGCAATGGCTCATATAGTTAGCGTCCTCTATACTAATGTTGGTATGATAATCATACTTTAGTTTTCATTTCCTTATATCTGACTAATGACTATATTGTATGAAATTGCAGTACCATGGCTTGTGGCAGCAAACCCAGTAAATTATGGTCGACCATGTGAGCTATCTTGTGTAGAGGCCTTATCTGCTGCTCTAACAATATGGTACCAAAATAGTTGTTTCTTATGTTTTTGTTTTTTTTTTTTAAATCTTTTTATGTGAGATAAACTTGCTTCCACGGGTTGCTACAGCTGTCATGAGCTGATATCTTAATTTCATCGTGCTTCTAGTTTTTTCAGCACTCCTACCCAAAGTAGTAATACCCTTGCAATTGGAATTTGTGTTGATAATACTACTTTATTGACTCTTTGCTATTAGACTACTAGCGCTAGGGATGCCTCTTGGATCACACATCAGCCAATAATACTTATATATAAAACATACATTTGATGATGCATCCCAGGTCGGCAGGTCCTAGCATAAGCTTCTAGGAAGGAAATCAGTGTCATTTGGAGTCATTTATTCTCCACCTAAGATGGAAATTTGTTTCACTCATGGCAGAGCTATATAATTAACTTAGCATTGTGTTTGTAGCTTTAAAGCATTACTGGATCAGTATTTATAATGTTCTGTTGTTGAACTTTTGCTTCATTATTATATAGATTTGAATAAATATACACGTGACAAGGTTACACATCTCTTTAATATGGCTTTACAGTGGGGAAGAAGAAACGGCAAATCTGTTGCTTAGCAAGTTCAAATGGGGTCATGCTTTTATGTCACTGAACCGGTATGCTTTAACTATTTTGTTATGTTTCTTTTAAATCTCTGATGTGACGGTGCGTGATTTGAAATACCAGCTTGGCATAAGTTTATCCTTGTTGGTTCAATAAGAATATGATCTTTATGGTCAGTGGTGGAAAAGAAAAGGGGCAGAGGGGGAGGGAGGGGGGAGTCAGAGCTTGAACTGGTCTAAAAAAGACTTGCCACTACTGTAGGCTACTTATGGAAAGCCCAAATGTGAAAAATAAAATAAGGAAAAGACAGAAAGGAAAAATATAAACAAATAGAAGTCAGAAAATACATAAACTAACATATCTCTAAAGAGTTTCTTGCACCTACATTAAGTTTTCCATAGTTTCCCATTTCAACTCCTTGGAAATTCTATCTAGCCTGGATTCCTTGACCGCAAAAAAATTCTTTACTCTTTTTTTAACCACTTCCATTTAATTTTTTATCTAAAAATAAAATCATTTATTTAGGTTTAATCTTTTTGTGGCCAAAAATAGAAGATAGTTTAATCAATAATTTAGAAGGGGACTAAAGTGCAAGTATCTTTTTGTGCATTTTGGAAATTGAGAGATAATCTTCCTAAAAGTCTTCATAATTTACTTTGTACTCTTAGAAAAAGGATGAAAATTTCATTGCGCTGATGTTCAATGGCACAGCTCTTCCTAAACTGTTTTTAATGCAGAACTTTGTATTATAAATCAATGCAGGGAACTGCTGAAGGCCTACTCCAAATGCCTAAATAGTTCCGAGATTGTTTCTGTTCAAAATGCTTGGCTGTCACAACAGAGACAGATTCAAAGGACTCCTTCAGACGGTGAAGGTGCATTTTGCTCACCCTTTGTGGACTCTCTTTTCTATACATTATATGCCCATTGCGTAATTTAACTTTTGAGGAAATTACATAAATTTCTTCGTTAATTTCAAAATCTACACAAACTTTCTCTAAAATAAAAAGTTGTTACATTTTAGCGCAACTTTAAGATAATTTCTTTAAAAAAAACTAAAGTTCCTTATGTAGACCCTCATAAATATTTTTATGGGATGTATTTTAGGAAAAGAAGAATGAGATGTGTATTTTGAAAATTTAGTGGATTTGTATAAGCTCAAGGCAGCTTGAGAAGGAACTTTTTGTCTTGTAAATGTGCATTTATATGGGAGTTTCTATGTTCTCTCGCATATGCTCATGGACTTGGCTGTGTTTTATTTCTCTTTCATCTAATAACATATATTTTGTATCTGAAAAGTTTATGGGTTTTCCTGCCGCTGTATGTACAGTTGTGGCACCTGATGCTGAGTCTCAAAACTCTTCTGATTCTGAAGATGGTCTTCCCCCTATTGAAAAGAACATGAATCATTTGAATTTAATCGACAGTGATGAAGAAAGCGAGTAAGTGGATGTTAAATCTCCAGTGTTCGATCTTGCTCACAGCATGCTGCCATCTTCGAAGTAACCTCGAGACGTGCACGATGCCCTGAATATATTGGCTAGCGTCGATTTAAGTTGATCGTTTGTAATATAGTTCCCAGCTCTCTATTTGCAATTATTATCTATCCAGGTATTTTTTATCTCTTTTTAGTCATTACCTGTCATTTTAAATTCGAACAAGTGAATGAAGTGCTAGTTTGTAGTAATTACGTGTTTGTTTTCTCCTTCCTTTGGATTTTAAATGTATGTTTCGATTTCCGTCTTGCGTTTTGAGTGTAGTTTTTGGTGACTTTTTTCAATTTTAAAATAAAAATCACAGCTTCATCATCGTCTTTTGTTTAACAAAGAAGGAAAAAGAAATAAACTCAACATGATCATTTATCATCAACGTAATAAAAAGCAGCATTCGCCATGGAGACAAACTTTGATGGCGGTGGTGTAAAATGCGGAGGCAAGCTTGATCATCAGATGGGTGGCTGATTCTATTGAACCATGCCATTTCCCATTTCAAGTTTTTCAATTTTTGTTTATGGATTAACGAAACGTCTTCTCAAATCTTTTTTTTGATCAGATAATTAGAAATGGGACCATCGTAGTGTCACGTGTATTTGAGGGCATTTTAGGCATTCTACTTGGCCAAATCTTGCTGTCAAATGGTCTGACGGCGTCTGCCTTCGGAGAAAATTGCTGTTGCCAATGGAAGCATCTGTTTTTTTAAAAAATAATTTTCATGGGACGAAGCTTGGATATATTTAGTGTTAGATCTAGGAGCCTCATGAGTAGACTTAAAAAAACGAAAAAAGAAGGTTTGAACTAGTTCCAGGAAACCTTCTCGAAGACGTCATTATCTTGGATGACAAAATTGAGTCCGACCAAGGAATTATAATGCAGAACCGTTAAGTTAATGTCACCTGGTTTTGCTGGCGTGCCTGGACGACTCTCCTGGGAGTGTGACTTGTCTGCCTCAGTTTGTGACCACAGCGAAGATACCCCTCCATATGAAGATAATGAAGAAGAGAACAAGGAACCAGTTTCATCTGAGAAATCCTCCACATTAAAAGCCCAAATCACTGCCCTCTTGTCTTGTCCTTCCAACTTTGCCTTTGCCTCACGAAAATATCAGGTCCTGCCGATTTACATTAATTGATTACTGTAACGATTCTCACTTAATGCTTTTAATGCTTTGAGAATTAAGGGCGACAGGGTTTCTTTCCTTTCCTTTTTGCCTAACCTTTTGGATGAACTTACTTGTCCGCAAAACACCTGGTCCCTGTGGCAATTTATTTATCAGACATATTAACCAACATCTGTTGTCCAAGTTGAATCTTCTGTATCAATTTACTCTAAAATATTCCATGATCTTATTGATAACTGTCAAGCCCCGGTAAGGTTCTTCGCTTTGCATCGAATTAAACCACATGCTCCACCGCTGCGGGCCTCCTATGCTTATTTATAATACTTCATTTGGCCCCTTAATTATAAGACATAGTTGACTTTTTTAAAAAAAATAAGAAGGTTAATTAAATTACTTTAGAGTATTTTTATTTTTATTTTTTCCAAAGTAATTGGTTTTACTAATAAACTAATATATAATCTAAAGATACACAACATATAAAATGATTAAGAACTTATTTAGCTTCCTTAATCTCTTCCAAACAAAGTCAACTATGTCTTATAATTAGAACAAGAGGTAGTAGTTTAGAGAGGGAAAGACTCTATCCAAAATATAATATGAAATCCAAAATATATCCAAATATGAAATTCAGATAACTAATAATCCTAGATTCTAGGAACTAAATTTATCTAATAGAATATTTCACTTATTTCTTGATTTCCTAAAGATAATAATATAAACAGACTCAATTAATTAAATAATAATTAATTCCTAAATAAAATAAACAATCTAAAATTATATTAATTAATTAGGTTGCTATCACACATCCCCTAAGCAAGGGTGGTATCTCTTGCATGCATAATTAAAAGTGGAGTACAGACCTGAAGCACATTGACAGTGAAAGTTGTTCATACTTCATACAAAACAAACATAAATGCAGCTCAAGTGCTCAACATTTCATTGCTTTCCTTAAAATAAAATCTCTAATAAAAAGTGGCAAGTGGTACATGATGGCCATGATGAAAGAGTAATGGCCAAGGGAGAGCCATGCAGGTGGTTTCTTCCTCAGTATGGCAGCTACAGTCTGTTTAGCGAATTCATCCGTCGGGGTGGACTTGGATTTCTGGGAAAAATAAGCTCTCTCTCGGATTGCAGCTTCAAAAGGTTTGAATAATTTCCATTCAGGCATGCGGCTGTAGGTAGCTGCCGCAGATTGTCCAATATTTGAATTTATAGCTCCAGGGACCACAGCCACAACATCAATCCCGAAATGGCTCAGTTCCAGTCTGTAAATCACATTTATATATCCATAAAAAAAAAATATCAGTTAGATTTAAGTGATAGTTATGCAAAGCGGATTTTTCTCACCAATCCATTTGTCTCCGGCAGATTCAAGCAACTTTGAACATCAATTATATAAAACAAGTTTGAAGGACAAGCAAATTACCTGAGCGTATCTGTCATAGCATGAAGAGCAGCTTTGGAGGAAGTGTAAGCACCAGACCATGGACCTGGGGCCATAGCAATTACACTACCAATGTTTACAATCTTTCCCTGTTTCCTAGCTGCCATATGAGGAACACAAGCTTGAATCAACCTCAGGGTACCTGCAAATGTGACAGAAACATGGAACATGAGGTCTTTTGTTGGCATTTTGCAATGACCAAATAATACTCTGTTATTATGCCAGTCCTCTTGTATTATGCAATGATAATTGCATGAAGCGTCCAAATGAAGTTTTATTGGTTTATAGAAATATTTGCATAGTTGATTGGACTTAAAAGGATGTCAATCTTTATAAAAAGGTTAGCTTCATTTGAAAGAAACTGTTAGTTCATGAAACACCCTGATATTGAATAGTTGTTTTTATTTTAAAAAAGTTATCACTGTGTAGATATTATTATCGTCTTGACTAGAGTTTTGAGATGCAAGCCATTCTTAACAATCTTCATTGTATCATGATGAAAAATTGTCATCACTCAAATTACACTGGATGTATGAAATAAGTTTTATTAAGCTTAAACGAAGTGTTGCCAACTTCTTAGAGACTATTTGCACAACTTTCCTTCTGATCTCTTCTTCTAGTAGGCTTCAAACTAGTATTCCTACCAACATCCAAAATTCCAATACCCATGAATCACTAAATCTACTGTACCCTCTGTTTCACAGTTCATCCTAAGATTTATAACATCTTTGAGCCATAAATGTCAACTCTACATGGCAAACTCGTAAAAAAGCAACTCCATATGCTTGAATGCCAAATCCCTAAACCCTACAAAATTACACGGATCAGGAAACATACATCCGCACAACCAAATTGTTCTTATCACTTGAAGATTTAAATCTTAGTGTAATCAGCAAAACAACAGAACACTTCACAACGCAGAAAGAACTTGAAATGATCATGATACGAACCAAAAACGTTAGTATCAAAAGTTTGGTGGATGGCGGAGAGAGGAACCTCGGCAAGTGGGCCGACGCATTGAACACCAGCGTTATTAACCAAAACATCGATCCGACCGTACTTGTGCAAGACATTGTTGAGAGTACGGTGAACGCTGTCATCAGACAGAACATCGAGCTCTTGCAAGAAAAACCTGGGGTCTTGATCCAAGATCCTCCATGGATGAGAGCGACCTACTGGTGGCCACCACCGTACAGTGGTGGGCGGCGAAGGCGCGTGCGAGGGAGTGGCCTATGCCTCCTTGAGAGCAGCCGGTGATGAGAACTACTGGTTGATATGATGATGGATATCCTCCATTGAGAAAACTATGCGAATTTGGAAGAATGCGAGAAGAGAACTAAGTAGGTGGATTGACAGAAATTTGAACGACTGGGACATCGAAAGATCCAATAAATGGAAGTGGCGTGTATGCTGCCGCTTCATGCCCATTCCTTCGTTAAAAATTATGATTCGTTGGCCAACTTCAACGTTCATCTTTAAAAGTTATGATTCGTTGACTACTCCTCTATTTTATTAAAATTACAGAAATCCTCCCTTTATTTTAAGAATCTATATAAACCTTCTTTAAAATTAAAATGTATACTACAAAAATCTTCCTTACAAGTTTGATATTTTATTTCCATCCGTCCAATGGTTAGTTGGCTATTGTTAGTTGGATGTTAAGGTTAACTATTAAACATTTATTTTAACCAAAATAACCCTCTTTCAACAAATGTATGAATATTTATATTTTCCTAAGAATAATTTTTATACTAACCGAAATCATTCTAATACATATGTTCAAAATTTGCAATATATTATGAAATTTATTAATTTCTATTATATTTAAAAATTTATCATATTTATTGAAATTTATTTATTTTGTATTCTTTCAAATAATTAAAAACATTTTTCTTTTGTTTTTTTGCCACAATACCATAATTGGTTCACCATATGTTATTAATAATATAATTTGAGATATGATATAACTTATATAAATTTTAAATTTGAATTTTTCAAATAATTTTTCATAATCATTTGTAAACATGTTTATTTAAGTATACATCTATTAAAATAATTAATTACATTTTTAATTAAGTTTTTTGTGATTGCATTAATTAAATTAAGAGTAAAATACATTGACTACTCTTGTATTTTACCTAAATTACATAAACCTCCCATTTATTTTGAAAATGTATGTAGACCTCCCTCAAAATTAAATGCATATTACGTAAAACCTCCCTTACATATTTGAGATTCTCGTTTCCATTCACCCTAGTTGACCAGATTAAGTTTGATTATTAAATATTCTATTTGACCAAAATACCCCTCTTTTACTAAATGAATAAACATTTATATTTGCCTAAAAATAACTTTTATGCAAACAAAAAATAATTCTAATACATATATGTTTAAAATTTCAAATAAATTATAAAATTTATTAGTTTTTATTGTATTATAAAATTTAAAAAATTAATCATATTTATTGAAGTTTATTTATTTAGTAATATTTTAAATGACTAAAAATATATTTCTTTGTTTTTTTCTAATGAAACCATGATTGAAAACCTATTTAAAAAGCATTTTTTAATCACCATATGTTATTGATAATGTAAATTTGATATATTATATAAATTTTATTTATTTAAAATTTTAATTTTAAAATACATTTTTTACACAAACATTTATAAATACGTTTATTTAAGTATGCATCAATTAAAAGAATTAATCATATTTTAATTGTGTTTTATATTTCTGCATTAATTAAATTTGTTTAGGTGTGGGAACAGGATGTCCACCAAAATTTGCGTGGTGGTTTGATTTTGGATTGGGTTGTCTCTACGGAGTATCTATGAGTGGAGATATCCGGTGAGCAAGGAATCACCAAACACAAGGCCGTTCGCCAAAAGGGGGAGGGGTATGTGTTTAGTGGGGGTTGTGTTGTGCGCGAAATGTAAAGAATGAGTTAGAACGTGTGCACTTGGTGTTACCCCCTGGTATTTATAGGGTGTGGCGTGATATCTTAACCGCTTATCTATCATATCCGGGATTATGGATATGATAGATTACCCCCTGATTGCGGGGAAACCGGATACTCGGGATCCTACTCGGGCCGCCACCGGCGGGCCAAGGTCCGGTATGCCCTTGCTTGGTCGTGTCCTTATTGGGCCGCGAGTAAGATCCGTACGATTGCCCCCGGCTCGGTAGTTCAAGGGTTTGAGTCTGGGGTGATCCTCAGTTCTCCGGCCGGGACGCGCCTTGCCCGGCCCCGGTACCTTAGCGGACTCGTCCGACGCGGGGTCCGAGGTGGGTGCCCAGCCGGGGTATTCGGACCCGAGATTGTTTCTCGAGGGTCGGCGCCGTTGGGTGACCCTAGGAGTCCGAGGTGATCCGCCGGGCTTCGGGGTTTGAAAAGCCCTTCGACTTCGCCATCACGGCGCCCGCCACTGGCGGCTTCGGAGTGGGAGGTTTTGCAACCGTCACTCTCGCCGCCTTTGGTTTTCGTGCGCCATTAATGCGCATTTTCCCGGGGTACGTCTCCTCGTTTTTGCCGGTGAACTTTACGGGTTTGCCCTTAATTCGCCGGCGCCTTTTCGTATCCCGGCGCGTTTCACGGGTTTTTAAACCCGCTTTCTCTTCTCTTTCTTCCACTTTCGAACATTTTCTGAAGTTTCTCTCTGGAGTTTCTCTAATTTCGACAAGTTTTACCACTTGGGTCTTTTGATTCCGGCGGCTCTCCTTGGGCGAGCTTCCTTCCATAGATTTCGGGCTTTTTTCCTCCGTGACTGTCCTCTTCCTCCTTATCCCGGTAAGCCTCTTCTCCCGTTCTTTGGGTTTTTGTTTCTTTTCTTCATTTGCTCGATCCGTCGTGAAACCAAGACGCCCGTGGCTTTGTAGAGATTTCGGGTAGGTTTTAGGTTGCCGATTTCGGGTAGGTTTTGCTTCCTCTCGCCTACAAACCTTTCGCCTCCATTGCCGGAGGAGTTATCGTCGTTTTCCTTATTGTCATTTCCGTCTCTTTAGGTTTGCGTCCTTGGGTGACAATGAGTGGGAGTAATCGACCTTCGACTTCGGGTCACTTGACTCCGAAGAGGTGGAAGCCCTTAGTGCCCGCTTCCCTCGAACTAGCCACTCGGTTATGGGTACTCCTTTGTCCGAGGAGCAAAGGCCGGCTTCCTCCCCGGGCGGGCTCGGGTGGCACGCGTAGGGGGCCGTTAGAGGGTCTCGCCCCCGTTAGATCTTTTCCAGAGGGTCGGAGAGGTCGCGGTCTTGTCGGCCTCACCCGTTAATCCTTATAACCTCCCCGTTCGCCCTAGGTCCACTCATATGCCGGAGGGGTATGCGCCCCTTGTTGGGATTGCGTAGAGTCAAGTTCTTACTTTGTCGCTAGAGGCGAAGATTTTAGGGCCGACGCAATTTTAGGCTCTTGTCGTCATGCTGTCGGCTCGCCCCTATCTTCTTCTTCTCGACCGACTGTTTCTTCTGTGACAGGTATCCTCGCATCTACTGATTCTAGCACTTTTATTTTTTGCTTTTATAGGTAAATGGAAAAGTCGCTTTCGCCAAGTGATGCCCCCTCGGGCGCTCGGAGGTCGGAATCCCCTGCCTCTCCTCAAACTCTTGCGGGACCACTTCATTGGGTGACCCAGGACGTGTGGACGACCCATTCGCTGATCACCGTTCGGGCCCTCCGCGATGAAGCTCTCGGCATGCCGGTGTTACATTTTTTGCCCCGGGGGAGGAGGAGCCCGTACGTGCTTCGAGGGTTGGCGATTTCACCAACTTCTTTTTCTTTTATAAGGCCTATATGACCCGGCTCGGTGTTCGCTTTCCGTTCACCGAGTTTCAAATGTCCCGCCTCGGCCCATCTCCGTCGGCCCCATCTCAACTCCACCCCAACGGGTGGGCTTACATAGTTGCTTTCGAGCGGCTATGTCGTCCTTCTTGGAACCTATTCCTTGTACCGCCACCTTATTCTTTTTCTTCTTCGGCCCTTTCACTCCTCGCTCCGGGAAGGAGGACGAGAAACTAAAGGGGCTCACCTCCCTCCGGGGTGACCCCGACCGAAAACTCCTTACCGCATTTTCGGACTCCTTCAAATACTTTAAGAATGGTTTCTTTAAAGTGGTGGCGAAACCCGGCCAGCAGCCTTGGTTCTTGAAGGGGGCCGAGGCCCGTGATGTGGAGTGGAGGTTTCCCTCTATGGACTTTTGATCACCATAGGCTCGCTTCCGCCTCGTACCAGTGATGTCCGACGACCTTCCCCCCGGCGAGGTCGTATTCGTTGACCGCCCGGGTTTCGTATGTGAAAACATACGATGCCGGGAGCGCGGCCTTCTTCATCACCGGTCCGGACGGAGCCGGGATACGTAATTTGTATGCGGCTTGTAGTTATTGTTACTGCGTTTGTTTTCGTTGATTTTGTCGCCTCACTAACTTCCTTACTTTCCTTTGTGTTTTGTAGCTGAGGCGATGGGGGAGCTTCCGCGGTACTTGACGGTCGTGACTCGATCCGGAGGCTCTTCCGAAGAGGAATCCTCGGAAGCGTCCTCCTTCCGAGCCCGGAGGTGCAGCCCGCGATGCCGCACAAGACCGGGTTGCTAAGAAAGCCAAAGTCGCGTCTCTCCCGTCCGGCGCCTTCATTACCCGAAGGTGATCGTCCGACGTCGGCCGCTTCTCCTTCCAAGGGTAAGGAGGTTGCCGAGGCCGTCATCTCCTGTCGCCTCTCCGTCTGCTCCCAAGATCGTCCGGGGTCTCGCTTGGGAGAAAGGCCCTTTGGCTGAGGAGCTCGAAGTTGCCTTCCTGCCGCCTCGCCAATTTACAAACGCCCTGCCACTGGCCGACATTGATGAGGCCGTGGTTCACGACATCCGTGCTCGCCTCGCCGTGGTGTTGGTTTGGCCTGTGCGTATCTCGCACCTTAAGGGCAAGTATGTGAGAAAGTTCGCCGAGGCTCGCCAGTGAAGAAGGAAAAAGATGTGGCGGAGGCGTCCAAGGCTAAAGGCGAAGAAGACGCGAGGTCGCGAGGGCGAGCGCCTCGAAGGCGTCCGAGGAGCTTACTCTTTGCAAGGAAGCCGTAGAGAAGGCTACGCCGGACCGGCCGCTCTTCGGAAAGCACATTTGGCGTGGTGGATGCCACGAAGACCGTTCAGCCGAGCCGGGCGGACCTATGTTCTGAACTTGAAGATGTCAATGCGGCACTTGCGGAAAAGAAACGAGCCCGGATCGAATGCCGGGACATATGCAAGGGGACCGCTTCGATCGCTTCGACATGGCCTTGGCCCGGATCCGTCTACTTAATCGGGGGTAGAGCTTATGACGTACGGCTATCATTACCAGTGCCTATGTGAAGGATGGCGTCTTCTACCCCCCGTTGCGTTGCCCGAGAATGACTCGACTCCTTTACCGGGGGAGGATCTGGATGGGGAAGGGGAAGTTCGGGTGCCGACGGGGTGATGGTGGAGAGGGGAGCTCCAAATGTGCTCCGGTCGAGGCACTGCTCCGGAGGCCGTGGCTTTAGAGGATGACCCTCCCCGCATAATTTATTTCAGCATTGTATTTTGAACCGACATCCGTACGGGTTCCTTTTTGTAATTTGTAGGTTTGAACCGGTGCCTTGTACCGGGTTCCTTTGTGTAACCTTATAATAATAAAACTTGATTTCAACCAATCAGTTTGTCTTGTCAACTGTTAGTTAACATTCTTTATTTTTTATGGCCGGGCCAGGGCCTTTATATGCGCAAAGATTCGCTAAGTGTTTCTTCCGATAGGTTGACTTCGGGAAAAGGGGTAGAGGGGAGTAACCCGAGCTACCGAGATCCGGATATGGCATGCGGGGTTGTTTTATCCGAATAGGGGCAAAATGTCGATGCACAATCGCGGTGTCCGAACGCGCGCGTTTGTACATGTCGGCCGACGGGGCCTCGCGTGACAATTCACCTTCCTATTTAGGAGCATTTTTCGATGCATCTTTTTTAAAAGAGATGGTGTTTTTACCGTCTCGCGAACCGGGCGTGGTAGCCCGGGTGTAGTACCGCGAATTGGTCATCGGTAATGCCACGAGATCGGGCTATACGCAACTGGGCGTGGTAACCCCGGTGTAATCCCTTCTTTTGGTATTTTTGCTCGACGGGTAAGTGCTTGTGCCTCGGTGATACCTTATTTAACCAATCCGTAATGGACAATTGGTGTCTCCACTCGGGGAGTCTTTCAATAAGAACGAATGAAAGAAACAATGAGTGTCGTCTTTCGCCGAAATATAAAACCGGAATCGAAAATACTAAATTAATTGAAAAATTGCGACATAAGTACGCCCGTCGGTTCTATCTTGGTAGGCACCGAGGTCTAGCGTAGTAGATTCTCGGTTGTCGGCGTTCCACGTCCTTTTGACCGCTTTTCGCTCGGGGTCTCCCGGGATGTAGGCGCCCTTTTCCAGCTTTTTCCTTTACGCGGTAGGGCCCTCCCGGTTGCCGCTAGCTTGCCATCTTTGGCGTTCTTATTTCCGATGTCGGCGCGTCGGAGCACGAGGTTGCCCCGGTTGAAGGAGCGGGGTTCACCTTTCGGTTGTACTTCGTCGCGATCGTTGCTTTTCAGTGAGGTCTCGGCAGTGCGCCAGGATCCGTGCCTCGTCAATGAGGTCTAGTTCGTCATCAAGGCGTCACTGTTCGGCTCTTCTCCTTCCCCTCGCTAGCTTTCATTTTCCTCCACGTCGGTTGGCCTATCTCGACCGGGATCATCGCCGCATCCATATGTCAAACGGAATGGGGTTTCTGCGTGGAGGTTTGGACGCCGTCCCTATACCCCCACGGGACGCCGTAGAGTTGCTCCACCTGGGAAGAGTCGGCGTCTCCATGCGTCTTCTTAACCCGTCGACGATGACCTTGTTGGCGGCCTCGGCCGCCCGTTGGATTGAGGGTGTTCGACCGATGCAAAGTGATGCGTGATGTCGAGGTCCGACATCATGCTCTGAAATCCTTTGTCGATGAACTGCGTTCCGTTGTCCGTAATTATCTCGGCCGGTATTCCGAACCGAGAGAGGATGCTTTGCTGAAAGAATCGTTGAATGCGGGCCGAGGTGATTGTGGTTAGTGGCTCGGCTTCTATCCATTTGGTGAAGTAGTCGACCGCGACTACGAGGTACCTTAGTCAGTCTGGTTGTTTTGAATGGACCGAGAAGGTCCATTCCCATTTGTAGAACGGCCGGGGAGCCGTAATGCTTTTTAGTTACGTCGGGGAGCCGCGGAGGATGTTGGCGTGTTTCGACAACCGCCGCACCTACGTACCGTTTCCATGGAGTCCGCCGCCATCGTTGGCCGAAGTATCCGCCCGAGTGATTTCCGAGCTAGGGATTTTCCTCCCATATGCCGACCGTTAATGCCTTCATGTATTTCGGCGAGAACGTACACGGCCGGTTTCACTCAAGCATCTCATCACGGGGAGTGTAATCCTTTCCTGTACAACTGATCGTCCACCATCGTGTACATGGCGGCCTGCCGGATCAACTTTCGCGCTTCCGTTGTGTCGGTGGGTATGATTCCTCTTTCTAGGTAGTCCTCGATCGGTTTTCTCCAGTCCGAGGCTAATGATATGGACATGACACAGCTTGGTTCGTCCAGGTTTTGTTGGACGACGGTCCGGTAATTTCCGGACCTTTGGTGCTAGCCTTGATTTGACAATATGTCGGCCCCGGTGTTTTCCTCCCGCGGATATGAGCGATCGTCACCTCTTCGAACTCGGCCATCATGTCTCCGGCTTTGTTCAAGTATTTTGCCAACAACGGGCCTTTGGTTTGATAGGAGCCTTGATACGAGCCGCTACGAGCCGGGAGTCGGTCGGGATTTTGACTCTGCGCCCCCGCTCCTTTGCTTGTTCGAGACCGGCCGCATCGTCGTATTTCCGCCCGGTTGTTGGATGTCGGAAATTTGAGGTGGAGGGAGTGTTCGACGGCGACTCCGTCTCGGATTTTCAACTATTATTCCAGCCCCACTCCCTTTTGTATTTGAGGATCCGTCTACGTATACCGTCCATTCTTTAAGACCGACGTCCCTTCCTCGAGGGTCGGGGTAAGCTCCTTACGAAGTCGGCCAAGGCTTGCGACTTTATCGTGTGTCGGGCTTCATAGGAAATGTCGACTCGATAATTCAATGGCCCACCGGGTCATTCGCCCGCCGGGTCAGGTTTGTGTAGAACCCGCCGGATTGGCCGGCCGGGTTCGTACCACCACTTTGTGCCCCCGGAAGTATGGGCGTAGGCGTCTTGCCGCCGTTAGCGGGCGAATGCTACCTTCTCCAACTTCGATATCCGAGTTCCGAGGTCCGAAGTGCCTTGCTCACAAAGTAAATCGGTGTCGGTCGGATTGGGTTTCTCGAACGGGGGCGGCGCTTATGGCTTCTTGGCCGACGGATAAATACGGGAAAACTGTCTCACCCGAGTCGGGCCGGATAGGACCGGCGGCGGCCGAGCATTGTTTGATTTTGCAAATGCGGACTCACATTCGGAGTTCCATCCGCTCTCGTCTCCTTCTTTAGCGGTTTGAAGAAGGAAGGGCATTTTCGGCCGACACGGGTAAGAATCTTGTCATAGCCGCCAACCTCCTTGGCCACCGCCGTACCTCCTTTTTGTTGGTTGGTGCTCTCATATCCAAGACCGCCTTACACTTGTCGTGGTTTGCTTCAATTCCTCGGTGTGTGAGCACGAACCCGAGGAACTTTCCCCGCCCGGACTCCAAATGCACATTTTGCCGGATTCGCTTTATTCGGTGTTTTTGTAACTTTTCGAACGTCCGTCCGAGGTCTTGGATGTGGTCTCCGCTTCACCGACTTGACGATCATGCCATCAATGTATACTTCTACATTTCAAACTCGAGCCGGTCTTCGAAGACTTTGTTCATCATTCGTTGATAGGTGGCCCGGCGTTTTTCAACCCGAACGGCATGACATTATAGCGAAAGAATTGGCTTTGTCGGTTATGAAGGCCGTCCGTTCTCGATCTTCCGGTGCATCGCTATTTGATTGTATCCGGAGTAAGCATCCATAAATGATAATAGTTGAAATCCGGATGAGTTGTCGACCAATTGGTCGATGCTCAAGATCGGTACGAGTCTTTAGGGCGGTGCTCGTTTAAGTTGGTGTAATCTATACACACCTCCAACTCCCGTTAGGCTTTAGGACCATGACCGTATTGGATAACCATGTGGTGTATTGTATTTCTCGGATGAATCCGGCCTCTAGCAGCTCCTTCACATGCTTTTCTAAGGCGATCCGCCTGTCGGTCCCTTGTTTTCGTCTCTTCGCGATACCGGGTAGATCCGGTTTGATTGCCAACCCGTGGCGGCGAAGTTGGGGTCGATTCCGGTACCTCCGAGGCCCTTCATGCAAAAAGATCTCGGTTTGCTTTTAGGAAATTACTTAATTCCTTTTTGAGCTCTAGGGTCATTGCGCCTCCTATCTTCGTTACTCCGGGTCGGATCTTCCCCAGACTAAGTCTTCCAATTCTCCCTCCGGCTCGGGTCTTGGGTTCTCGGGCCTCATCTCTTAGGTCCAGTTCCACCACACCGACGGCCTCGGCCCGCGCTTGCATTTTTCGCCGGCCGAGCTTCCCGTGGCGTTTGATCCTGGGGTGTTGGCGCCTTCCCCGGTCCCTTTCTCTCGCATGGTTTCATAATAACATTGTCGAGCTTCCTTCCGGTCCCCGGTTATGGTGATAACCGTATTTTTGAGCCGACCATTTTTAACTTCGGTGCTTGGTGGATGCAACCATATCCCACTCGTGGATGGTTGGTCCGCCCAAAATCATGTTATACGGGGAGGAAGTCGGCCACGATGAATCTTACCCTCTCGGCTTTGAAGGCTTTTTTAGTTCCCAAGGTCGCCTTGAGGTCGATGTACCCCTTCGGCTTGGATTGTTCGCCGTTAAAGCCTACGAGTGTTGTCTTGCGGACGCAGTCTTCTTTATCCAAGTTCATCCTCTTAAAGGCGTCCCACATGATGATATCTCGCGAGCTGTAGGGATCAACGAAAATCCTTTCCACAAGGCAGCTTTACCGGGATCCCGTAATTACCAATCCGTCTTGGTGCCCCGGTACGACGTCTTTCAGGTCTTCGGTGGTGAACTGTAATGCTGGAGGCGTCGGTCGGTCATGGTTGTCTTTGAACTTGGGGGGCTCTTACCGACGTACCTCCCTCAAGTATTTTCTTCTTTGGACGGAGGTGTCTCCTCCTCCGCCCATGCCTCCACCGATTACGTTACGTGGTTCATGTCTATCTCCCGAAACCGCCGTCGTCGGATGATGACCGTCGTCCTATTCCATCGACTTTCCGTCGAGTGGGGGCGGACTCGGGCCGGCCTAGTTTCCTTTTGTTGTTCTTTAGACCGTGTTTTTATCGCAGTCGGCGCAATTTACCCTCTCGGATGTATCTTTCAATTGCGTCCCCGAGTTCAAACACCGTCCGTGGTGCCCCGGTCCGTCGTGGAAATCACAGAACTTTGACTGATCCGTGGTTGGTCGGAAACGTGGGGGCCTCGGGTGGTCTACCTTCCTCATCTCTCCGTGAGGCCACTTCTTTCCATAATCGCCCCGCGAAACATTGAGCGGGTGTACCTCCGTACCTCGGCCTCCTCTCCGACTTGTCCGGCTTTGTTTTTGTCTCGATTCGAGCACGGGGTTTCTCTTTACGACCACTCGTTGATTCTTGACTCGGGGTGGTGTGCTTCGCTTTTCATCGCCATTAGTATTGGCGATCTCCATCTGTTCTACTTCCCGATATTGCTTCGCGCGGGTGTTGAACTCGGTGAGTGTATACCCGGTTCTTGAAGATGGAGTTTGCCACCGGGAAGAGGGTTCCAAGCCGTCCACGAGACAATGCACATGAACGCTTCGGGAGGGACCTTACCGGAGGGCTACCACCTTAAATCTGTCCGGGTATTTTTGTAGCGTTTCCCCTCCGTTGCTTTATCTTACTCGGGGTATACCGAGATTTGGGTTGTTTCCGGCTAGTTGCGAAATTCGGTTCGAATTTGCGCCCGAGGCCTTGAAAGTCGTGGATGGACCTTCTCGGCGGTGTGTGTAACCAAATTTGAGCCGGACCGATTAAAGTGGCCGCGAAGAGCCGACTAATGGCCGGGCCTTTGATTTGCCTTACGAACATGAGTAGCTCGAAGGCGTCGAGATGGGCCCTCGGGTCGGACACGCCATCATACTTGGGTAAAATAGTCGCCAAACTTGTCGGGGTATGGAGCATTCTCGATTTCTTTCGAGAAAGGGCTGGTGTTGTGTCCCGCTATGTATTTCACATGATATTCCGGGCGAGCCCTTTGGCGGGGCGGCCTCTCTCCATCTCGGTCTTCGCCCTCCGAGGTTTTCCCTAGAAAACGTTTCTTCCGACCCGACTGGGTCTCGGTCTCCTCATGCTCGAGTCCGTTTCCGAAGAGGTCGTTTTCTTTGCATACCGGTCATTCCTTGAGCTTCGATCGCCGAGGGCCTCCGTGTTTCCGGATATCTTTACTTTCTTTCTCGTGTATCCGGTCTTGCTCGTGTTCCGACGTTTTGGCTTGCCGGCGGTTGTCTTCCATGATCGTTGCATTACTCTAAAGTCTTCGACGCCGGAGGTCATGTCGCTTCTCCATGTTCTCTATCCTCCTCGTAATTGATTGCCGTGTATTCCGAGGAGGATGAGGTCGGGTTCGGTATGTCGTTACACTTAGCTCCAAGCGGGAGACGAGGCCGTGTCGACACACTGTTCCCATCCTTGCTATCATTGTTATTGGGGATATCCTCAGTAGGGAGGTCCTTGAGTTTGTTGTTCTTGACTGTCTCGGCTGCGCACGCGATGGACTCTCCGGTGAGGGTTCCGAGTGCGCTTCTCGGTAGTAGCCATTGTTGGTCACGGGGATCAAAATTTACGGTCCCCACGGTCGGCGCCAATGTTCCGGTGTGGAACCAGATGTCCAGCCCAGGCGGCTGGTGGTTTGATTTTGGATTGGGTTGTCTCTGCCGGAGTATCTATGAGTGGAGATATCCCGGTGAGCAAGGAATCACCAAACACAAGGCCGTTCGCCAAAAGGGGGGAGGGGGTATGTGTTTAGTGGGGGTTGTGTTGTGCAGAATGTAAAGAGCTGAGTTAGAATGTGTGCACCTTGGTGTTACCCCCTGGTATTTATAGGGTGTGGCGTGATATCTTAAGCTGCCCTCATCTATCATATCCCGGGATTATGGATATGATAGATTACCCCCTGATTGCGGGGGGGGGAAGGATACTCGGGATCCTACTCTTCGGGCCGCCTTGGCCGGGCCGAGGTCCCGGTATGCCCTTGCTTGGTCGTGTCCTTATTGGGCCGCGAGTAAGATCCGTAACAAAATTGATTCTATCTTTCTCTCAATATGAAAAAAAAGTAACAGAGATAATTATTTACTTAAACTAAAAATAAATTAAGAAAAATAAAAAAATATTAATTAAATTTATTGAACAAGTTTAGCCAAAATTAGGGAATTAGTAATGATGAAGGGTAAATTCATAAATAAAATTTATTTTAATATTAATTTTGATTAAAAAATAAAAATCCTCAACAGAGTTAACGGTTTGGACTTAAGACTTAAAATAGAAGGGAAGTACGTGTAATTAAGGCAAAATGGAAGGGAAGTTAGAGTATTTTACTCTTAAATTAATGAAGTCTTCATCTCAATATGGAAAAAAAATTAATAGATAACTATTTACAAAAGTAAGAAATAAATTTAAAAAAAGAAAAGAAAAACTCTTAAATTACTTAAATGATTTTATCCAAAATTAGGAAATTAGTAATGATGAAGGGTAAATTAGTAAATAAAACTTATTTTAATACAAATTTAAATTTAAAAATCAAAATCATTAACGGAGTTAGCAATTTGAACCTAAATATATGTTTTTAAAATAGAGAGGAGGTCCTTGTAATTTAAGACAAAACGCAAGAGATGTTATTAGAGTATTTTACTCTAATTATAAATATTTTAAAATAATTTAATTAACTTCCTTAATCTTTTTTTTAAAAAAAAATCATCCATGTATAATACTTCCTCCGGTCCCTAATTATAAGACATATATTTAACCGATTTTTGGGAGATTAAAGAGAGGAGTTAAATTAGTTAATTTTACTCATTTTCCAAAAATGCCCTTATATAAATTTTAAATGACATAAAGTGAATCAACAACCCCCTACATATCTCTCTCGACCTAATTTTTTTTTTTCCACATGCTCTCTAATTAAAATAATGGTTTTGCTATATATATATATATATATGTGTGTGTGTACATATAGATCTACACATATGTGTGTGTGTGTGTTTATATATATATATATATATATATATATGTCCACATACATGTGTGTGTATCTACACACATATATATTGACAAACACACACACACAGATGTCCATATATGTATACACACAGACACACACATATGTGTGTGTCTATGTATATTTGTGTGTAGACACACCCATATATACACAAAACACACACACACACACACGTGTGTGCATTCGCAAATTAACATCAGCTAATTGATAAATAAATTAAAATCCAACAATTTAAATGTTTTACAGACCGAAAGAGTTTACACACCCATATATATATACTCACCAAAAATTAATCACACTTGAAAGAATAAAATAGGGGTAGTTTAGGAAGAAATTGATAAAAACTAAAATATTGTCCTATAATTATGACCAAAACCAACTCTAAAATGTTGTCCTATAATTAGGACCGAAGGGAGTATTCAGCACACTATCATAAACTCTCCTTCCACACATTATTTTTGGGTTATCAGTATTAAAATTAAAAAGAAGGATAAAACAACTTGTGGTTAATGTTAAAAAATGGCTTGCATTGTAGCATTGCGATTAAAGAGACTGCCCAAAGTTTCCTCACACAAAACCAATTATGAATATACAGAATATCCACGATTAATAACAAGTCTTGTCCAATTTCATTTAATAGCTTTTTTTTCCCCCTCTGTCTACGAGTCATCACACACTAGTTAAATTAAAACGTATTTTGTTAGGTATATATATATTTTAGAAGTTATAATTAATGGAAAAAAAAAGGAGATAGCAAGCCTCCTCAACTTAATCTATAATTATAAGGCAGAGATATGGGATTTGAAATAAACTATACTCTCTTTGTTGTTAATATAGGACGAGTTGATTTTTTTAGACAAATTAAGGAAGCTAAATAAGTTACTCATATCATATGTTGTATATCATTATATTATATTTCAATTTATAAGTTAGGCAAAATAGTTTGAAAAAAAATGATAAATATGAATATTTTAAAGTAATTTAATTAGATTTCTTAATTAAAAAAATCAATTTTTTCTTCTATTTAAGACTCAATGGAGTATGATATTATTTAAGGAAAATCTCATTCAAATCCTAAAGACAAAAAAATATATTAAAAAGGTCCATAAATATCTCAGTGATATAGATACCAAATGTGGACGTACCTAATTGACAAATATATATGACTATATTGACAAGTCAAAGAGCGGTCATTGACAAACTCATCTATCATTTATATATGTTAATCAAACCAGCTCTCGTTAACAAGTGTATGTCTATATTGATAACTCAATGTTAACTAAAACAGTTTCTGTTGATAAGTATATGACTATATTGACAAGTCATGACAATTAACAAGTTTTAACTATCTCAATAAGATAACTAAGGATTTTTATTTTTTTATTTTTTTTTATTTTTTATAGAGAAATCTACATGAGACTTTTTTAATATCTTTTATGATCTTGGACCGGAGTAAAATTTTCCCTATTATTTATATACGCTATCAAATATATTATCTTTTTTTGCCAATCTATTACATATATTATCGCATGGCATAGTTATCATAAATAGGCTTGCACGCACCTTGTGCGACGATAATTCCTGGTCTAGGCGGGCCCGGCGCGGAGCAGCCAAGCCAATGAGAAATCTTGCTGTCAAATGCTCAGCCGGCGTCCGCCTTCGGAGAAAGCTGTTGTATCCAATGGAGGCGTCTGTTTTTTTATTTAAATAATTTTCATGGGACGAAGCTTTGATATACTCCGTATGTAGTGTTAGATCTAGGAGCCTAATGAACAAGATTGAGTCAGACCAAGGACCAATAATGCAGAACCGTCAAGTTGATGTCACCTGGTTTTGCTGGCGTGCCTGGACTACTCTCCGAGTGTGACTTGTCTGCCTCAGTTTGTGACTTCAGCGAAGATACCCCCATACGATGATACTATTGAAGAAGAGAACAAGGAACCAGTTTCATCTTTGAAATCCTCAACATTAAAAGCCCAAATCACTGCCCTCTTGTCTTGTCCTTCCAACTTTGCCTTTGCCTCACAAAAATGTCAGGTACCGCCGATTTACAATTAATTAACTAATGTTAACGATTATCATTTAATCCTTTTAATGCTTTGAGAATTAAGAGTGGCAGGGTTCCTTTCCTTTTCTTTTTGCCATAATTGGCAGAATTTCAAAGAAATGATCTTAAAGACACATGGTGCCTGCGGCAAATATCTGTGGCCAATTTATTCATCATTCATTAATTATAACATTAACCAACACCTTTTGCTAAAAAGAAAAGGGCTCAAGCCACATCCCCTTAAGCAAGGGTGGCATCTCTTGCATGCAAATTAACAGGGGAGTACAGGCCAGAAGCACATAGACAGTAGAAATAGTTCGTACAAAAGCAACATACATGTAGCTCAAGTGCTCAACATTTCATTAATTTCCTTAAAATATAATCTCTAACAAAAAGTAGCAAATGGTACATTATGGCCATGAAGAAAGAGTATTGGCCATGGGAGAACCATGCAGGTGGTTGGTTTCTTCCTCAATAAGGCAGCTACACTCTGTTTAGCGAATTCATCCGTTAGGATGTACTTGGATGTCTGGGAAAAATAAGCTCTCTCTCATATTGCAGCTTCAAAAGGCTTGAATAATTTCCATTTAAGCATGCGGCTATAGGTAGCTGTCGCAGATTGTCCAATATTTGACTTTATATCTCAAAATGGCTCAATTCCAGTCTGTAAATCACGTTTATATATCCAGAAATAATATCAATTAGATTTAAGTGATAGTTATGCAAAGCGGGCTTTTCTCATGAATACATTTGTCTCCGGCAGATTTAAGCAACTTTGAACATCAATTATATGAAACAAGTTTGAAGGACAAGCAAATTACCTGAGCGTATCTGTTACAGCATGAAAAGCAGCTTTGGGGGAAGAGTAAGCACCAGACCATGGACCTGGGGCCATAGCAGCTACACTGCCAATGTTTACAATCTTTCCCTGTTTCCTAGCTGCCATATGAGGAACACAGGCTTGAATCAACCTCAGGCCAAAGGCGGACCTACGTATGTGAGAAGGGGGCACGTGCCCCCCTGATTTTTTTTTTTTTTTTTTTTTTTTTTTTTTTTTTTTTTAAGTACTTTGTTCCCCGTGATTGCTTGCCTTCTCAATGACATGAAAATACTTACAGACAGTAATTAGTGTCTTGCTACACACAGTTTTTCTTTCCCCTGTAAAAATACTTGCGGACATATTTTAGCATTGTGACCTCAACCGGGAAAGATCTGCTTCCTTTCTTGAGATACTTTCCTAGCATTTTATTGCCTTTTCTCTGTATTTTAAGTAGATATTCCCAACACAAAAAATTGCTTGGAGCATGTAGGTTGCTAATTTTCTCGCATGGGTATTTTATGGCTAACACTTGCTCTTTTTCTTATTGATGATGATCAAATCCCAGAATCGATAACAAGTGAAAACCTTTCGAATTCTGTATTATTTTTTGTGCTTTTGATGACAAGTGAAAAAAAAAAAAATCAGTGCCCCCCTCCATAAATTTCTAGATCCACCACTGCCTTAGGGTACCTGCAAATGTGAGAGAAACAAGGAATCTGAGGTCTTTTGTTGCCAATGACCAAATAATGCTCTGTTATTATGTCTGTCCTCTTGTATTATGCAATGATAATAGCTTTGAGCGTCCAAATTAACGTTGATCATGGTTTTCACTTTTATCACGGAGTAGAAACATGTAAATGCCAAAAATATTAATTAAGAATAACTGAATCCAATGAGAGAAGATTTCAAAAAGGGGAAAAAATGAAGAAATGTGTCTCTTAATCATGACAATATTGCATGCTTGGTAGGACTTTGAAGTTAGAAGGATGTTAGTCTTAAGCAGTTAGTTTCACTTTGAAAGGTAGCGCTAGTTCAAGAAAACCATTATACTGAGAGTTAATTTTAATGAATAAAAACAAAACAAGTTATCACTTTATAGATATTATTGTTATCTTGGTTTGAGTTTTGAGAATGCTGAACATTTTTAAAAATCTTCGTTGTACTATAAGGAAAATTTGTCATTACTCAAATTACACTTGTGGTTTGAAACAAGTGTGATTAAGCTTAATCGAAGTGTTTCCAGCTTATTAGAGACTATTTGCGCAACTTTCCTTCTGATCTCTTCTTCTAGTAGGCTTCAAACAAGTATCCCTACTAACATTCAAAATTCCAATACCCATGAATCACTTTAACTAGTGTAGGTCTTTGAAATCGTGGTTTCATAAACCTTTTTTTCACTAGTCGAGACAAAATTCATTTCATATATATGATTTCTCTATTTCAACCGTCTTTATATGAGATACTCTCTATTTTTTTATGAATTATATATCACATATATTATCACATGGTAGAGTTATTATAATAGTTAAAGTGCAAATTCGCCTAAAAAATATTCATGAAGGAACAATGTTGCCCTAAAAATATTTTTAGTTTCAATGTTGCCTTGAAAGTCTAATAATATAACAATATCTCCTCCAAATTAATATCTCAAACGATCAAACGTTAACGTTAGTTGACCTTATAATTCCTTTTTTTTTTGCTCAAAAGTTGACCTTATAATTCCAATGTGGCATCCCATCACATTTTTTTTTCAAGTGGCATGCCCATGTGGCATCCCCACATGTGGCATCCTCATAATAAAAAATGTAATAGGGATGCCACATGGGCATACCACATCAACATTATGAGGCCAACATCATTTTGGTTTTTAATTTTAGATGACATTACTATATTTTTAAATTTTTTGTGTGTTATAGAGATTTTAAAAAAAATAGAGCAATATTATTCCTTGCCTAATATCTGCGGAGCAAATTTTCATCATATCATAAATAGACTATGGTTTCTATTCCCTTACATAAAAATTCTAGCGATTTTTGCCGCACTCTGCCTCATATATAATATCCAGAGCATCCTTTGCTTGCATTAACGATACATTCACCAATGATGAAGGATACATCCTCTGCTTGAATAGGTGTTATTCTTAACTCACATCTATTCATATATACTAGTATTAATTAAAGACAATTATATCATGAGAGATTATATTGTTATTTTGAATTAATTTTTTTTAAAAAAATCAAATAGATATGAGTTAGTTCATTTACCAGGTCCAATACTGTTGTGCTCCATAATAACCTACCCCCACTAAAATATAGACATTTTATCACTAGGATTTGATTTTAATTTAAAAAATAAAATAAAATCAGAATTATGTAAATTAATTAAGTGCACCGTTTGAACTCCCAGTATAAAACCCGCCTTACACTAGTACATTCTCTGTTCTATAAACAAGATAGAATTTTGCATTTGGGCTTGCGAATCCATTAAACCATTACCATTTACGTTTGGTAGCCGCACGGCCATGCAAGCTCTCTCTGATTTCTTGTTTCATCTCTACGCAAAGACCATCGTCCTGTTGGTCTTCTTGCTCATAGAGTTCATCATCCTCGTCCGAAACCTCAAAACTCACACACCTCCAATGACTATCTCCCAGTATCTCCAACTCATTGAAGAGAAAACCCCAACCGTTTGTTTCACCAGAACGCTGAATATGGCAGACCAACTAGAGTGTAGGGTTTGCTTATCTGAGCTTCAAGAAGGCGACAAAGTTAGGACCTTGAAATGTAAACACACATTTCACCAGGAATGTTTGGACCGGTGGTTGCTTCAGTTTTGGGCTACTTGTCCTCTCTGTAGAAACAGAGTCCTCCCAGAAGATGTCGTCACCAATTATCAACGGCTTCGGAATCAGGTGAATTATGATGACAATAATGATAACGTGAACCACCCAATTATGTGTTTGTTTTTTGCAGTACGTGGTGTTATCACCCTGCAAAGTTATCTCTGAAATTATATTGTCTTCCTGATGATTGATACGATGTTTGATCTGTGACTGTGAATTTTTCTTTTTCTTTTCTTTTTTCTGTTCTCTTTGGTTGTACAGAGGGAATTGATCATCTTTCCCTTCTGGGATTCCTCGGAAGATTAGTGATGTACTCTCTGCTGTATGTACGAAGAATATGGTAATAAAAAAAATCGATCAACCTCTATGTGCTCCTGTTCTACCTGCATATGACTATGATTTCATCATCTGATTCAAATGTTTGTAGTGAATGGGCTGGATCTCTGGAAATATTGAAGTTCCTGTCAGTCCAGTTCATGTTGAAAATATCTCAGCAGAAGAAGATATTTGTAGACATATTACTCTACAGATTTTCACGGAGTTGTATTCTCACAGCAGGAGTGGGACTGGTCAGGCAATAGTAAAAACGAGAAGGATGCTACAGCAAGTTGGATTTTCATGGTCTAAAAGGAAATTGTTTTCATACAGTGACATTGATGATTGGGTAGGTGGAGAAGTTAGAAGGTTTAATGCATGAAAACGATAGAAAAGTTTGAGCAATCTAAGGGCAACTTTTGATTGAATTGTAAGACCCCACAACTTCACAAAGCCAGGTTCACATGAAGAGCACAAGAGTTAGATGAATATAATAAAAGTCTTGATTAAAGAGCTTCAGAGCACGATAGTTTAACTGGATTTGCCGAACTAAGCAACAAAGTGGTCCTGCAAAATTAAAAGAAACAACAAAGTTTTAATGTAATGTTTCTTCAAATGTAAACAAAGCAATTATAAAAATGAAACTTCGTACACTCTTTCTTGTTATTAGCATACCACTATAACTAGTTAGTGGTTCTTAATAAAGTATAGTTTTCCTTTATCTCTTGGTTATGTAAACTTCAGGACCACCTGTTTTTCCCTCCATCTCGTCTGCTTTGGATCTGGATTTTTATGGTTTATTTCACAGGAGAATTATGGGCAAACATCGCATTTCCAGGCCAATCCATGTTGGTTTTCCAGAAAGGCAGAAAAAAATACCTTGGTAGATATGAGTAATGATTTATTACTTCTTACAGACTTATCTTTATACACAAAGGAGAATGATTCATTTTTGTTTCATCAAACAAGAAGAATCATAGCTAATAAATATTAGCTCTGGTTTTTAATATAATATTCACTTTGTAATTCAATTTGAACTACAAAGTGAATTTTATGGCAAGGACCAGGTGTAGTATTTAATTCCTTAGCATGCACTGAAAAGACATGAATCAAAGTGATGATTTGCTAATTAGCTCCTTTGAAACACTTGTGTGTGAAGTAAACGGCAAGTATTTCATGGAGATAAGTAACAAGTGCAATGTGCTTTGAGGCCTAAAATGAAATGACCCAAGTCACTGTCACACACAGGGCAGTGTCGTTTTGGTAAGCGCTGGCACTATTGAATGAGGAGGAGGAGAGGTAGATGACCAAATTCAGTATCAAATTACAAAACCAGATCGTTGAATCCTCTATCCTTTCTATCCTCTACAAGGTATTTTGAAATGGATCAAACATTTCAATTTCATATGTATAAAAGTAATTTTTTAACAACTTTCATAATATAAGGCTACACATAAGTATTTCAGAGGGATCATGTCACATATATTATAACTAAGTAATTTACTCGGCTGTCTAAATTAAGGATAAGAAAAGTAACATATTAATATTTTCAAGTAAAAAGTAATATTCTCAAAGTCACATGTTTAAATAAACTAATTTTTTTATTAGTTTAGTATGTTGCATTGTGCACTAATTGGTAGGGACAAAAAAATTCAGCTTATATGATTTTAAAATAGGGCTTAAAATGATATTTAAAATTTTAAAAAAGACTAATTATTGAATATAATCAAATTTAATTCAATTTGATTGATTTTGTGCTTGTTTGGGATCACGTTTAGGATCCCCAAAAGTGTTTATTTACGTATATCGAAATAAAACTCTTCTCACATAATTACTTCGTATACTGTAAATCACGATTGAAAAGTTACTTTTAAAAACTCAAATCCATTCCAAACAACCACATTGATTAGTTTTGAACAACCTAACATAACATATGGGACGAGACATCTACAAATGTTTTTCTAATCATAGGTTGAAACGAATAAAACGGCCAATGAATGCTGCCTCGTCCCTACCCTTTGGGAGTTTCCACCCAATTGGCCAATTTGACAATTATGTTAGATAAAAGAGAGGCGTTACTAAATTCTTCTGTTCACTTGTTACTTTGGAGAGTGTTGTAACAAAATAAAGAACACTTTGGAGAGAGAACAACTGTAGCGGGATACTGATATTTACATATAGATCATCAATGAGCCTCTTATATTGGTAACGGGATGGGTTATGAGTTAAATACTTTAATCATTATCAACCGGTGTTGGTTTTTAAAAAAAAAAAAAAAAAAAAAAATCTTACTGACCCATTTTTGTTAGTTGAAATAATAATCCTTTTGAAATTGACAACTACTTGTATAATAGACTGTATCATTCCAATCAAGTTGCATGTTGACCAAAAAATGGAGTCAGGAACGGGGAAATCGACATCACAGAAATAAATGGGCCTACCCAATTATGATGGCATGTAGTCTCATTTCATGTAATGCAAGCCCAAAAACTAAATGTGGGCCGAAAATGGCCTCTTCATGACCCAATAGTTTTTCATGCTCACAGATAAATCAATTGCAATGGAACAGCCAACGATGCGAGTTGGCGTAAGATAGGGAGAAGGGATATTATCGGTCGTGGGTTGATCCTTCGCTGTATTGGAACTCCGTTGTGGCGATCTCGTAAGTATAGTAAGTCTTATAGAAATAGTCTACCCGTGCAGTGGGGATGACGTAACCTCCAAAACCTTTTCCTTATCAAAAAAAAAATTGCAATGGAACAAGATCCTGATGAAAACAAAATATTAATGTGTCCAATAGCTATGATGTAATATTACTATTAGTCTACCCTTGTACTTGAGTTCAACCGGTAAAGTGGTCGAATACTCTCACTAAAGGGAGGGGGGTTGATCACGAAGTTAGTCGAGTCTTTGAAAAAGAAGATCCTAACTTGGGTCTGCCAGTAGAATGCTCGAGACGGCCAGCCGCCCGCCTTAACATCTCAGGTATCATCTAAAAGAAATGAGATTCCTTTCGCTTAGATTATGATTGAGCCCAATCTCTTTCCTAAAATTTTAATATAAAAAAAATATTACTAATAGTCTTGTTGGCAAGCAAAAAAAAAAAAAAATTAGTCTTGCATTATTTTTTGGCCAAACTAATAGCCTTTCATTTTAAAAGTGAGAAGTTTCTGTTTTGGATTAGATCACTTTGGGGTCCCGTCCATCGGTTGTGAATTAGGCGTAGTGCTGATAAACGTATTGTATCAAGAGATTACATATATAAATGATATTTATTCAGGAAAAAACATCTTTGTGAAAAATCCTTATATCCACCGGGAATGGATAAGGGCATCGAATTATTTGAATTATGTGATTGGCTGTCAAAATATAATTTTTTTGGGTACAAAAAAGTGGCACCATTATTGTCCTACTAATCCATTATTCCTTTACCAAACGAAACGATAGGTCCAGTGGGGGGCTACTATCTCCAATAGCATCGTAAAATGATCTCAGGTGCAGTAGATTAAAGTGTCGGCTTTCACTTTAAAAAAAAAAAAAAAGGTTTGATATCTACTGACATACCCTAACCCTAATAGGTTACTGTCTATTCCCACCTAAACTTTTCCTTGAAGGAAAACCCAATTGTAATTAGTTGCTGTTGCGAAATGGATGCGTGAGAAGACCTGTTGGGTGAACATATGTTAACTATATAAAGGTAGAACAGTATGCATCTAATAGTAAAATAACAGGCTTAAAACCCAATAACAAAAATAAAAAGTAAGGTAATTATGAAAGATGGATAACAAAAAAGTAGATACACAATATCTTATAAATTAGTAATAGGGTGGTAAATATAAAATATTTAATTTAATTTTTTAATTATTCGAGTCATTTTCCCCCTCACAAAACACAGCTAGTGGGAATAATAGAAGAGAAGAATGAATGTAGAGAAAAGGAGAAATAAAGGAGGATGAATCAAGCAGAGAAGAAGTTGGCAGAAGCAGCAATTGCGAGCTGGGATTTGGGCTCCCAATCCCACTTGAGGGACTCTCTCTTGGGCTTCATCATCATCATCGTCATCGTCAGCTTCGGAGCTTCCACAATCCTCTCCTGGGAATGGGATTCAAGGCTTGCCTTCCTGATGATCCCCACCCTCCTCTCGTACTCTTCCGCCACCAGTATCGCTATATCAGCCATCCTTCCGATCAAATTTCTGTGTTGTTTGAAGAAGTTGCCTTTCTACTTTCTACCCTTCACCAACAATGAAGCCTTTTATACACACCAACGCCTCCAAGCTGCCAAGTCATCACTTTTGGATAAGCCTCTCCATCATTTCTGTCTTTTCCCATTAAAGTTGCTGTCTTTTTTGTTTATGGCGCACTCCCACTCGACCTATCATATTTTTGCACGAGGCTAATTGAATTTTCTTTTCTTTTTTGCTATAAAGTAATCGCAACTTTCAGCCGCAAGGAGATTGATTTTTTCAAACTCGAAGCAATAAAATATCTGTTTTTTAAGGTTCGGCCCGTGAAGAATATATAGACTAGTGTGAATTGCAGGATCGGAAGCTAGTTTTTTAAATTTTAACTATTTTTTTACTTAAAAAAAAAACTATAATTAAAAAATTATAACAATTATAGTTATAATTTAACAAATAAATGTTGTAACATTAAAGTCTAAAATATATATATTATGTAACAAACAAACACGGCTACTAAGTCATAATCAAATGTAAATTATTGTCTACATACTACAATTACAAATAATTAATGAGAAGACTTAACAAAATTAAAAACATTTTTTATAAATATGTCTTAAAAAATGTAAGTAGTCAACAAAATAAACAACACAATATATAAATAAAACAATCACTAGAAAAAATAAGTCAAAAAATTAGTAAAAATGCTTATAAAATAGGAAATATCTTTTATAACTTCTTAACTCTTAGGATTCTTAATACAAGATGTTCTTATGAAACTTAATTCTAAAAAGATGATAACAATTAAATATTTATAACATTATTAACAAAATATAAAATTTTAACAATATTATTATCATATAAATAATTTTAAAATATATATGGGCCTAAAAAAGGAGAGCCTTATATTTCATGGTATAAACGACCGGTTTGACCCTACTTTCAGCTCTCTATTGAAGGTTTTAAAAAAAAAAACAAAAAGGAATATATATATATATAGGGAAAAAACAACTCATGTTGTAGGAGAAGTGTTTTTTTCACGTTACACACACATAAAATGGTGGGGACCCACATATATATAATTAGCATTATATATATATGTGGCCTCATCATTTCGTGTGTGTGGAAAAGTGCTTATTCTTAGCACGTAATACGGAAGTTTAAACCCCATATATATATACACACACTTTACCTAGAATTAGGCATTTAGTTGGGGCCATTGAATGATGAAACCAGGGGGACAGGGGAGTCCGCATCCTCTCTTTATCAGTTTTTTCCCTATCTCTCCTCATCAATACATCCTAACCGTCAAAATCCCGATCCAGGGCGCCCTAATTTTTTTTTTTTTAAAAAAACCGCACGCGATTTTTCTTAACGCACGCGCTTTTTTTAAAAATTATTTTGGACCCTTGGATCAAGAAATCGACGGTCAGATCTGATAATGGGGAGCGATGGGGAGAAAGATAATTAGGAGAGTATCTCCTTCCAGAGACAGGGGCAGTGGCCGTGGCTCCCTCATAGGATAGCTTTGGCAGCATCTCACATGTCCACTGCTCTTTTTCTTCGTTTTTTTATTAATGAAAAAGATCAATTTGGTTAACCAAACATAAGACCTTTATCTCCTCAAACCAAACACTCATTCTTTTCACTTTTTTTTAGATATTTTTTTTTAGTCAGCATAAAACGTTTCTCAAATATTTACTTTATAAATTGTAGAAATTATTCTCTAAATATAAACATTAAAAACGTGGACGGTCCCTCTCTTTATCTTATCGCCATACCTCGGCTTGTTGTTTCATAGTCCCCTCTCTAATTTATTCCGCGTCATCGTAGGCTTTAGGCCGCGTCATCGTAGGCTTTAGGCCTCCATCATATTTTAATACTGCCACATTTTACATATGGGTAAATTTACTGTTCTGAGTCGGTGGTCGGTTCTTCTATCTTCTTCCATCTTTATCATATGTCTGCTTCGTCAAGTTCTTCAAGGGCCCCTTCCATTTCATTACTCAAAAACATTTTTTGCAACTTAAAACACGTTTATACTTCACCATGCTTCATATATCTGATATACGGGCTTCTCAGTCTCTCACCCGGGGCTGTAATTGTTGCGGTGTAAGATGTTTCATGAAAAAAACACGCTTAATATGAATATTAGACCGGATGATGCTTCACATCGCTTGTTTCATCCTATATTTTCTAGTTTAACTTGATATATCAGCATATTTGAACAGACTGAAAACAAAATGCGGCGGACGGAATAAATCATGGTGGGAAAATATCGATATCATAATTCATAACAAAGTATTTAAGGGGCTCTGTTTTTTCAAATATACCCATGCATATCAGCAAAATTATACATATTTATCTATTTTGAGGCGGCCGGGACATTTTTTAGAACCGAAAATCTCTATGATCAGCCCACCTAAAGACGGGGCCGGACTATATTAATCATGTCAGTTATTCTCGTCAGCGAGCACATGACTCCTTCCTTCACAGTCATAGGAGGCCCAGTGTTTTCAGCTGCTGAACATGCTCGGGTGGCAGAGATGGGGGAGACCAATCAGACCCTGCCATCTCATCAATATCCTCAACCACATACTCCTGTGATCACAAGCAAAAACAGTTAGATCATCAAGTTCATGTCAAAATGTTTATTGGGACCTTTTTGCGTCAACACCGAACATGCATTATTAAACTTGTCCATCGCAATATCAGCATTAACAAAAATGCTGAATTTTCATTAACAACGCAAACTGGAGGAAAAAAGATGCATTATTAAACTTGTCCATCGCAATATATCAGCGTTTCTATGCTGAATGAATCATATAAAAACTTCCAACTATTTCTTGCACTAAACTTCTTGATAATTAGTAAGATTTTAGATTCTTAACGAGCCAATTCTAGGTATCAGTTACGTATTGAGGCAGACCAAGTTATTGCAGTGGGCCAATAATTAGTAGTTAAGGATCCAAAAGAAATGAAAGTGAGCCAATCGCACCTTTGTTAGCATCCTTTTCGCGAGTATGTGATAATGTCGCTGCCATATCCGTTGTCCTACCATGGTAGCCACCAATACACTGTAAAATATCCCTATTACAGTAAAAAGTCCTAGAACAATCAATCCCATTATAAGTAACAAGGGCAACCCTGCTTCCCCAGCACCTCCCAAGCAACCACCACATTCAGTGGCCATAGTTCCACAACTCTCAAAGCATGCGGTGCAATCAGTCCACATACAAAGAGTGCCTGGCAAATGACAGTCTGCACAAACTCTGCAGAAACAAACAAAATCAATCTCACACTATCATTCCGGGTCAGGAATTTGAAGCTTACATAAGATACTTCTTATATGACACAGCATAATTTTATCTGTTTAGAATGTGGAAGGATGTGTAAGTTAAAAAATGCTTTTTATACATTTTCTCTCCATGAGAAGGATGGCCTTAAATAAATAAATCTGACAAATTATTTGAAAGCAAAAATTCTGGCACAGAAAGGACCAAAAACAATTTTAAGAGAATCATCATATTGATGCTTTGGGTGGATGATAAGAGTTTAGTAATGTGACCTAACTGTATCAAATTTTCTTAAAAAAGTAGAAGAAGAGTTACTACCCAGGGTGACAACAACAAAGGCATAATTCTCGACAAGGCTGAGCCAAATCATTGCGCACCCTCCGATCATAACAGGTAATCAAGCACCCAGATAGGCCAAGCAAAGCAAAAAACAATAAAGCTCCTGTATTTGACAGTACAAACATAAAAAGTATGACCAAAATAAGAATCTTCTATGTGGAAAAAGAAAACTCTGAAACCAAAAAATACCATACTTGTATGGATATTGGATCAAATACTTAAAATCTTAATATCTTACCACATAAATAATAAAAGTTAAGCTCACTCTCAAAACCCCATATAAGACGAAGCCCGTACTGCTGGTAACCATCTATTAGATAAACCAAATAAGCAAGTGAAGTAATGACCTGCATACAATGGAAATAAGGTTTTGAATTAGAAGTAGAAAAGGATAACCCTCTATATATGGCTAAGATAATGGGAACAGTTCACCTACTAGCTGGACGGCCAGAAAAATAAACAAAATGTCTCTGGTAACAAAGAATCGAAACTTCAAGGTTCGCCATTTCCTATCAACAGCAACATGAACACGCAAATGATAAGGAGCCTTGCAGGTTGTGCAGTGAGCAAATGCAAACCCTTCCTGCAAAAAGATGAGGCAACATCCATATCCGTTATGCATGAAGCAATATAAACGGTAAAGTACAATGTATCATGTGTAGTGCTAAAAGCCAAAACTAAAATCCAAATGAGCTCATATTTTACAGTTTTTCCAATCATTTGTTAAAGGCAAAAACTCAGCCAAAGAGAAGAGGATTACAACAATGAATATCTAAGAGAAGTTCCAGTGAACCATAATATCCACATGGATTCTTGTTATATAGCATACAATAAATACGAGAAAAATGAAGTTTGCAAACAAGCCAATGAACACAAATTATGTTACAGCGGAAGATCTTAAGGAGTGATCTTGTCACACAAGAAGAAAAAAAGATTGCAAGGCACAGAGCAAAGCAATGTTCTATTACAAAGTACAAACTACTAGAAATTAAATAGCAAGTCAAATCTTTCATCGCTGATAATGGGAAGACACAGCCAGTAAGCAGAGACTAAACAGAAGGAGGGAAAGAAAGATCATTCCTCTAGAACTCCTATACAAATAAGAAAAAAATGAGATTTGAAATCAATGAAATATTTATGAGACAAAACAAATGAGAACATAAACAGGTCATCGTTGAATCAATCAAGAGACAGCCCAGTACACAAAGCTTCTGATATGTGTGGGATCCAGGAAGGTCCTTGTTGAATCAATCAGCTAAAGAAATAATTCACTGATCACCTGAATTGGCCAGGGGTCAGGTCAGTTTCACCAACGCAATCACCATCATCGCATGCAATCATCATATATGAATCACATAATAACCAGACTGAGGTCTGTAAACAGATGGGGTTCCTTGCTATGGCTACAGTATGTCATGCTTTGATAGTAAAATCAAAATTGATTGAGACTCTGAGATTGCCTTCCTACCTTAACAGCTCGCCAATGATCCAAGCACTCTCGATGTACATATTGTGATGTGCCTTTGCATTTGCAAGGAGCTATGAAATCTCTACCTGTGCAAAAGAGGAAAGATAAGATACATGTTATCACGATAGAGGAATCCACAACATGACAATGCCCAAAACAAATAAAAATAAGCCATAGCGCACTTACAGAAATAACTATGAAATGGTGCAAATAATTGCTTAATTATGGACTTCAAGTTAAAATTCGAATTCAAACGAGCTGGCGGTAGTGAGAATAATGCGTTGAATTGCTCCATGCAATCAAAATAACAGCGACCATATAAGTCTGGTTCGTTATTCAATATTGTTTGATACGATAAAATTAAGCTTGACTACCTAAAAAACAGAAAATTTAGACTACGGAACAGTTAATTGAATTAAAAAATTCATTATTTCACAATCAACCAAAATGAGCCCGGCAGACGTATTGATTTGCCTGGAGTTCATAATTTAACCAATAAAAAGAAAAAGACTAAATGCACGCTCTACCAAAAGAAAATAAATAAACTGGGATAAAACACAAGAAACGAAGGCCAGACTACCATCAGTTTCGAGGCAGATTCGGCATTGAATTTGTTCGCTCGGACCGGCCTCAAGGTCAATCTCGTTAGGGTCAGTGATCGGCGGTGGAGAGACCAGCGGTGAAGTATCTGAGTGATCCGCCATTAAAATACAGAAAAACTTTAGAGGGCAGAGTAGAATTGAGACGTGAAATAGAGTTCAGATCAAGTGAATCTAAAACCATGTGGTGGCATGATCGAATCTGTCCGACCTCCCTCCCTCACTTAGCGCCCGATTGGTTCAGGGAAGATGAGAGGAGGGAAAAGAAAAATTGGATTTTCCGCCCCGACTTCCCTAGGAAAATATCTTCCTGTGTCCATATTTTTTTGAAAATTGATTGGGAACTTATTTTCAAGTGGAGAGTAAAATTGCCTAAAGATACAAAAACCTATGATATAATTTTGGATGTGATGTAAAAATGTGAATGAGTTTATGGACATTTAAATAATTATTTTACTATAGAGCAAAACAGTCTTTTAACTCATTTTTTAATTTTTTTTATTTTTAAACCAAACAAAATTTTTCCAATAAATTTATTCTTTTTTCTAGTGAAAAAAAAAACTTATGTGACAAAATATTTTACATTTCATTCCTTTCCAACATTTTTCACTCAAACCTCTTAATATTAATTTTTTTCTGTTTTCTGTTTTTATAATCAATAGTCTGGCCTCTAAGGATAGACTTGGGCCTAAGTCAAACATCATGTGTCCAACAAAAATGAGCCTAAAAAAGGAAATGGGAAGACAAATTAATACAGATTGGGCATTAATGTGGGGTTGGCGTTTGGAAATTATGGAACAAGAGAAATAAATGGGTTTTCGAAGATTAGAACAAACCATCAGACCCAGCTACTGTCATTCTATATTCATGGAAGCTATTTGTAGAGAGACCAGATGAGTTGCAAACAGATAGAACAGTAACTACGACAGTCTCTTCGTGGCAAGCTCCCCTCCTGAATGGATAAAAATCAATGTGGATGGTGCTATGCCTTCTAATAGCACATGGATTGCTGGTTTTTCACATGCTCTTGAAGTATGTAACGCTCAAGAAGCAGAGGAATGGGCCTTGTTAGCTTGGAATATGGGTTTCAAAAAAGTCATTATAGAATCAGATGCTAGAAATCTGGTTAATATGCTCTTGAATAAGCAGGGCCTGGTCATGTTTAGAGTCAAAAATTTGCTGGAGCTTCAGTGGAAGATAAAGATTATCAACATTCCTCGGGTTCAGAACTCCGATATGACTCGTGTCCCTCGCATTTGAAGACCTTAGTGCTACAAGACTGTATGGAAATTAGTTTCCCTCAGTTAATTTTCTCATTCAGGCATGTCCCTCATTTGTAACCAAGAAAAAAAGTTATACTATTTCTCCGTCCCTTAATATAAAACATATTTATCTAATTTAATTAGATTAAAAAAATTAGTTGAATTAATTGATATGATATGTATTATCTAAAACACTCTAATCATCTTCCTCAATTCTTTCATTATCTCTTCTCCTTAATTATTGTTAAGAGAATATCAATAAGGGTAAATAAGAAAAATATTGACAAATATAAAAACTATACCCTTATATTTAAGACTAAGATCAACTCCTCACACTCACTTACTGGGCATGTTCGATTTCCTTTCGCAAAACCCATATTCACAGTCTCAAGGTAAAGTAATCATGACTTTTGTTTTCTTAAATAGAAAGCCATGTCAAAAGTCGGATAGAATACAATAAAATTGAGTCATATCAAAACACACAAGATTCCGAAAGCAGTTCCTAAAGTAACCATGACTTGTTTGAATGCCACTTAGTTTGGACCATACAACTGAAACAACAGCATGTACATAAAGGTTAGCCATTTTGTAAAACTCATGGTTATAAAAGGAAGAAACAAAACGCCACTTCATAGAGGAGCAATTGAAAGTGAACTATAAAATGGTAGACGAAACTCGACAGGAAAAAGCACTTCAAAGCTAGAAAGCAGTGAAAAGAAAACGAAGGTCAAAACAAAAGTAGGACCATAAATTTGTGATTTACTTTGAACTTGAAACTAGCCGCACAATAATGTTAACCATGTGATAATCTAATTATGCAATGGAAATCACAGATTCCAATTAAACATATCCTAAATAGGTCTTCTTATAAACTGAATAAAAACTTGCTTGAAGTTAGCACTCAAATTCGTACAGAACCATGCAAACACGAGGCCTCTTTGTACTAGTTTAATTTACTTCTTCCTCTTCTTTGGGGGCTGCAATGCTTCCTCCTCCTCGTCCTCATCCTCCTCCTCGTTATCCTCCTCTTCAACTACTTCCTCTTCATCTTCCTCACCACCCTCATCCTCTTCCTCATCATCGTCTTCATCGTCGTCGTCATCATCATCATGATCTTGTTCATCACCATCGTCTTCATCCTCGCCGTTCTCTTCTGCGCCTGCGCCGGCGCCTGCTGCTGCACCACTTTCAGCAGGAACCTTCTTTGGGTTGATCTTATTGTTAGAATTGTTGCCATGTCCAGCTCCATCTTCAGATGACAAGTCCTCTTCGCCCTCTCCATCATCGTCATCCTCGCCTCCATCTTCGTTTCCGTCCTCTTCCTCCGCATCAACCTGCTTCTCCTGGCTTTGGGAGTTACACTCTCCACTAACCATCAGCTGGAGAAGATCCTGCACCCATTTCATCAAACATATTAAATTAATCTCTGGCGGTTTCTGGAGATTAAACTATACAAACCTTCCTACTATGAATTCAACTTATATTATGATAAAAATAAAATCCTTTGATAGAAATTGCAGGAAAATCCCAGTTCTATATTTAATTATTGATCCCTGGATATTGGGGATAGTGACCAATAAGAATAAGTGCTGGTTCTAACCATTTTTCATTTGAGCATAACTATACTTTTGGATGCAACTTGCGCACGAAGTAATTTTAGTTATATTTATCCGCGATGCTCTCTCCAAGGGGTCGGATTCGACAGTAGACTCCACTACGTATTACAATGTCCCACGTCCGATGGGATAAGATTCGCAGAGAGATTGGAGGAATAAATAAATATACATGAAGATACTCATGGCAGGCACACAAAAATGACAGGTTTGCTTTACGCTATTCAGCATCTCCAAGGGAATAATCCATAGAATCCAATTCCTCTCCCATTACTTTCCTTGACTTTTGACTTTTCCCCTCAAGACACGACAAAAAGATTTTTCTATCCTGAACCGGCCCCACCTCACAAGCATGGCATATTATCGGAGAACTTCAATTCTTAACGACAAAACCGCGGTTTTTGTCCCTTAATGATGGTCAATAACACCACTAGTTTTCTACGCCCAAGGTGCGCACCTTAGCAAACCCGAACTTAACCACCGGCGTACGGGAGCCCAGCCCCTTTGAACCAGGCTTAGAGGCGAGGAAGCACCAAATTCAGATATTTTTAGATCCAGACGGCAGTTAAATATTTAGCTCTTATTTTTTAAAACAAAATTGAAATTGAAACAAGGTTTGAATTTTGGCACAATAAGTTAAAAAAATCAAGGGAAAAATTGCCAAAATCTAAACCAATGGTCTAGATACTGTTACTTTCGGCGGAGAGGATCCCATCTCCAAGAAAGGCAGTCGGGCGTACATTAGCAAAAGACAAAAATTTCCAAACACACTCCAAGACTCAAACTAGGATACCTCTAAAATCAAACGGGCATTCAATTGGAAAGGACCATGAAAAAAAAGCTGAAATTCGAATAAATATTATAAATACTTAAAATAGCAGTAAATCAGGTTAGGTTGCGAGCCAGTGAGATTTCTACTTTGGATTTTTTAAACGTTATTAAGTCTTTAGTTTCTTTTACGCCCCCTTTTACTAATTACACTTTTTTTTCAGTATAGATCGAGAGAAATAAATCACATACCGGGGCCAAAAGTTGGGTTTTGACAAGAGCTGAGACCAGCAAAGTCACCAAAGCTTCCGCGGCGCATGTTAGCACGCCGTAATTAACCGTAACGGTCACCGAACCCTGATTAGCTTCCATTCTCTGCCACCAACAGGTTCCTGCCAAACCTAGCAAATATTATCGTGCAAATAATATAATATAAATAACACAAAATGGGCTGTTCTGGTAATAAAAGGGCTGACCACCGTCAGATCCGTCCTGAAACCAAGGCCAGCCACTGATCTTGACTATTTTACTAATCTTACTTTTTTAAAAAAATTCTAATTAAAAGCAAAAGATGAAACTTTCAGTTAAGAAAAAACTCCTTTTAGATATCACCTGGAAGCCCGAGAAATCGAAAATAAAATTTCCCAAAAAAAATCAGAAGTCAGAACGAGAAAATAATGTGAAGACTGAAAAGTAAGACTTTTGAAGTGAAACGTGACGTGATAGTGCCACCAGAAGTACCAAAACTTGACAAATTCAGTACTGAAAACCAAAAGAAGCACAAATTTGAACGCAGAAACTGAGAGATCAAGAAAGAAGTGAACAACAAAGCTCGAGACAGAGCAGAGAAAGTGAAGAACGAAGCAAAAACTTAAAATACATAGAACCTAAGAAAGTCATAGTTGAAAGAGCATACCAGGAGAGAAGATCTGAGGACCGATAAGCGGGATCTGGGGGTTGCGAGCTCTAAAACCTCGAAAAACAAGCAGTACAAGTCCCGTTCATTCTGGACCGTCCGATTCTGATCGTAGGAGCACAGAGCACCTAAATATAGGAATATCAGAGGTCACTTGAGCTGAGAAGGAAGGAGGGGGGAGAGAGAGAGAGAGCAGGAGAGAGGTAATGGAGAGGTATTGCCCGTAATTTCTCACCAGGTATCGGGCAGGTTGGGCAGTGGGGTGGTAAGGCAAAAGGATTGCGTTGGGAGCTGCCCGAGGAGCAGGTAAGGACAAGTGTGGGTTACAGTGTTTGAGTGTTACTTATAAATCATTCATTCCCCTCGTCTAGGCATGGAAATAAGTAAGGTCAGGTTTGCTTTTATTTTAAACAGCCTGTAATAAATTAGGCGCAGCTGGAAGCATTGCTGCAGCTTTTTAGGCCAGGCAGCGCCCATAGCGCCAGTCAGCTGCTAAAGCGTTTTTTTAAAGCGCTATTTACTGATGTAGGCGCTTTAAAAAGCGCCCATATATTGCGGCCTTATAAGCCATAAATAGCTTTGTAGATTTTAAACTTATCAAAACTTATATAAATATATCTTCAAAATTATAATATAAGAATGAAAAATAATAAATATTATCTTATTTATATTATATAAATATAATTATATTTATTTAATATTTAAATGCAGCCAGAAGGCGCTCTAGTCGGGCGCTAAAAATAATACTTGAGCTATATACATATTCGCGCTTTAATAAGCGCGACCTTTTTTAACAAATAAAGCTGACAGCGCTCTAATAAGCTAAAATAGAAATGATAGAAGCTACTATTTCCACCCCTACCCTCGTCAATAAGGACTGATTAGTAATTACTCGTACATTTACCCGGTCTTCACCAGAAAGTCAATTTTAAAATTTCAAAAAAAAAAAAACTCAAAATTCAAATTACAAAGTCGTTTGTTTTCTTGGATTCGGCCCTTTATGAAAAGGCCTCAGCTCTCAGGGCTTTGTTAGATATGGTTTTTTTCCTAACCATGGTTACGCCACCCCTGGTTGTCTAACTTCAACTACTCAGGAGGAATCAGGATCCATGAACAAGAGTAGTAGATGAGTATATCCAAAAAAAAAAAAGAGTAGTAGATGAGAAGCTTTGTTTTATAGCGTTAATTTAATAAGCAACCTAGACCGTGGTAACCTAAGACAACCGTACAAGATAAAACAGGCAAACAAATGAAACAACAGAGTCCCATGAACCTTGTGGCTCATCTGTCATAACAAACTTCTTGTTCATTTTCAGTTTTAACAAATCCACGTGTAGGTTTCTTATGTTCGACTACGAGGATTACTATCGCAATTTTTTGTTGGTTCAGTTGAGTTATGCAGTAATTTACATACACAAGAGTCCTTTAAGATCTGATTAAATTCACTGCTTGATGAGTATTTTTGAAGTCAGGTTTCTCTCATCATCTGTTTTTTCATTATCTTTAAATCATGTCTGTCCAATCAATCTGAAAGGTCACATCATCAAGTTATACTCCTTAGATTTTTCTTTCATCTTTCTAATCAACGACCCAAATAAGCTTATCAAAAAATGTATAGTGAGAGGATCTACTTATGTATTTTTGTGGTCAGGCTCAAGCGGATCATTGTGGACCCAAAAGTAAACTCCGCTACGAATTAAGAAATCCCGTGTGGATGCATGTCGGGCTGTGGGCCAAGTTTCTCGTCCTATTGGGTATTTTTTAGGCCCATTTATAATGTCCAACAGAAGCCCAATAATTATGCGACCAAACCCATCTGATGGGTGAAAACAAGAGGAACGTCGAAAAGGAAACCAGAGAGAGAAGAGGAAATGAGAACAGGCCTGGATAGATGTCTCCATCTTTTCTGACATGTTTTAAATAGGTTGGGTTGATTAATTTAGATGAGCATATTAGGATGGTATTAACTATTAATATAGTACAGGTGCTAATTATAAAAATATATTTATAGTATAATTTATACTGTTTCGATAATTATGAGTAACATTATCCTTTTGATAGTTGCGTGACGCTGTTGAGGGAACATTCAGAGAAATTTCTGTGGTGGTGTCAGATCGGGCATCTATATTGTACTGAGAATCTTTCTTTTCATGTGTCAGTCATTATTCATGTCATGTGATCCTTAATTATGTTCATTACAGGATAATGCATGCATAATGGCTCACCCATTTTCTAATTAAACAGTCTTCCCATCTCTCAAATCTAAATTCGCCTCTCTTCAATGCTTTAATTTTTTAATTCATATATATACTCATTTCAGATATAGTAAACGCAACATCACAGTCCAGTCTATCAAATGAACAGCTTAAATAGTAATAATATGCTTAGTATTTTAATATATAAACAAGGAGAGAAACCTGGAACTAAAAGAGAGAGTTTTGGCTGGTAACTGCAAGAGACGGTGAAGGCTCAAGATCTGAAATTGCTGTGGCAAGATTTTCGCAGTTCAACGCTTGGGAAATATGGAAAAAGACGGCGCAGTGGGAGCATGGAGATGTTGACTGACTGATAGAAAAATGTGGCTGCTAATATGGTGTGTTTCACTATTTAGGGTTTCATAAGATTGTTTGGGCACGGCCTCTTATCCTATCAGTAAAGAGCATAAAACTTTCGAAATAAATAAATAAATGAATGAGAAAATGTCTTATAATGACAACATATTATATTTATCGATTCAAAAAATTTCGATCTAAGATGTAACAAATTCCTGAAACTTGATTTCAAATTTTGGAAACTTGTTTGTTGTTTTTTTTTTAAAAAAAAAAATTTACAACTTATATATTTGCAACACCTTTATCATTTTTTAAAAAAAATATAATAAAATCTAGGACAATCTCATACAAAGACGGTAGAATTACACAAATTCTAATTTGGGTTACTAAACTTAACAAATTATTAATTAGGTTATGTGACACAATTAAGGATTTAAAAATTGGACCAAATTACCTTTACATCCCTTAGTTATTGGAAAAAAAAAGGTAATATTGAAGAAGAACAATGTTGTTTATGCGTTATATAAAAACCCTAACGGTCGAAAATTCATTGGAGGACTTTGCACTAAAAATTTCTTCTACAATTTTGCCAGTCGGGTATGTTCTTTCGCTTTTTCGGTTTCTAATTTTTCTTTGATTAGTGTTCGTGATTGGCTTTCTGTTCTCCTTTTTTGGGTTTAATTTATTCCTCATAGAGATGATTCGCACTTGTAGGTTTAATGTTGAGATTGAGAAACTTGGAATTGTTTGTTTTTGTTCATAGACCTACGCCGTAATGCCCCCCTTCACCAATTATATATTCATCATGTAGATGTTCCGTAGCTTCTAGTAGATTAATAGTTCTTAAATATCCCTCATCATTTGAAAACAAAGCCTCTTGCTCTTCATAATCAAAATTGACCTCCACGTTAGACCTCCATTGAAGTATCCTACCTCATTTGTGATGATGAAAGTCGGTCAGGAAAGCTCCAAGATTTATATGGTAAATAATTTCTCTACCTTTTTCCAAGCGAAACTCGCAACACTCACTTTCCTTGTCTTAAAATTTAACCATGCACCATCTTCTCATATCATCTAGCTTGGATTGTGCTATACTGTAATCTGAATATTGTATTTATTGTGTAGTAGTACTGAAGGTTAACTAGGCTGAATTACAAGTCAACAAGTCGGTCAGGAAATTAAGTCGGTCTTTAAGATCACATGCATTAATCATTGGAGATAATGCCATGCATTGCGTTCTCCAAATGTTTCATCACTTCCTTGTTATCCATTTTGGAAGCTTAGTTATGTTATATATGTGCATTTTATAAAGTGACGATGATGACAAAAAATATACATGATAATGAAAGTTGTCTTGTTTGATGTAGTTTGGCACAAAAAAATGACTTCTTCAGGATCAACATCTGAAAAAGAACTAATGTGTGTTTTTTTTTTTTAATGTAGGTGGACAATTTGAGAAGAATGTTGAAGGGAGATTTCAATATAATAGGGGTAGTGTAAGGGTAAAAATTTTAAGACAGGGAATGCACTTGAAAAATTGAGAGTAATGATATCATCATGGATTGTCATTAATTGTTATAGTGGTGAGATAAAATACACTGTAACATTTGATGAGAAGACTCTAATAGATCTTGTTGATGATGTTGAACTTGCAAACCTTTTTCACCATAATGAAAGAAGTAGGCATGTGTATATTTTCACTATAATGAAAGAAGTGGGCATGTGTATATAGCATGTAAAAGGAATGACAATCTACGGAAACAATTGATAATTCACAAATTATGTGATTTTATTGTTTTTTTTTTTAAAAAAATTGTTGTCATTTGTTATAATATTGTTATTAACGAGGTAAAATAAGTTGTGGTTATGTAATATAGCATTGAGACAATTGTTGGTCGTCCCGAACAAAATTATCAAGCTCCAAGCAATTTGGAAATGAATTTGAACATGTGTGTTATGAAAACGGTCTCGACTGCCTAACTTATGAAGGTGGTGCAGGGCCTAGCAGTCTATCGTGTGGAGTACCAAGTATACCTATACCTGTGCCTAAGTTGAATTGATTGAAATGGAAAGGAAAGGTGTCGGGAGTATGTCAAACCTTTGCAAATGCTAATGCTTTCAAGCAAGCTCTGTACAAGTATAGTATCGCTCAAAATTTTGAGTACACATTTTTAAGGAACAACAAAGAAAGGATGTCTGTGAAATGTAAGATTGAAGAGTATCCTTGGAAGATAACAACAAATGCGATGGGGAAGACCACTCCTTTCCTCCACGTGACATACTTAAAAAATAAGCACGTTCATCATGCACAGGACAATCTTCAAGTGAACGTAATCATAGTGGTAGGGCAACTCTTACATCATCTATTATTGTTGAGGAGGTGAGGTCTCACGAAGACAAGCACCTTGGTGAAATTAGAAAGTGAAAGAAGGAATATCACCAAGAGGGGGGGTGAATTGGGGATATAAAATTTTTCGCAAGAATCCTCTGTTTAACCAAATGTAAAGCAGAGATAAAAAGTAGGGATAAGTGAGATTGAACACAATGGATTTATCCTGGTTCGGTCTAAATCCTTGACCTACGTCCGGTCCCGGACTCTCAGGGATTTTCACTAACTTCAATGATTACACACTCTGTAACTCTCGAAGCAATTCTCTCTCTAGAACTTCCTCCCCCTTACAAGTTGTAATCAATTATCTCAATCTCAAAGTCCCAATACTTTGAGATTCTTACAAGAAAAGATAATCAATGAAAGACTCTCTAGAAGAGTAGAATAATAATCACTGAAGCTTAATATATCCGAAGATATTATCTACGTAAGTCGAAGCTTGATAAGTGTTCTTAATGACTAATTGAATGCACGGCGTTTCGGTAGTTGGAGACTTGAATGCTTCTTCTATTTATAGGTTGGTAGCATTGATGACCGTTGAGAAGAATAAATGAGCCGTTGTGAGTAATGAATATATCCGTTGTAAATCACTTGCTCGTCTCCTCGTATTTCTTCCGTCATTCGACCGTTATTCTTTATTAACATTCTTTATTTGAATTGTCCGTTGGGAGACAAGTGAGAATGTTTTACGGGAAGCGACCGTAATGCTTTTTGTATGTCCGAGAGGTTTATTTCTTCTTTCGGCTTGATCGGGATGCATTTAATGCTTCGACACATATTGACTTTTCGTGATTTCAAGTTTAAAAACATGTTAGGAGTATCTGAAATACACTAGCAAACGATTAAACTTGGTTAGAAATGATAAGAATTAATTACATAAGATACCCAAGCTTTAATCGAATGAAAACCGGAATGTGCGTAAAGATCATATTCAAATCGATATGTATAACTCGAGTTGCTTCACATAACTCGAGTTATATTTAGTTTAGGAGGAATGCGCATGAGGAACAGAACTTGAGTTATCCTGAATAACTTGAGTTGGCTAACTCGAGTTACTTCGAGAATCAATTATTCAGGAAATTCTTCACAAATGGCATAACTTGAGTTATAGTAATAGCTGGAGTTGTCCAACTCGAGTTGTGTACTCTAACTCGAGTTTCGTGGAATTCAAATCGACAGAAAGTTTTCGCATAAAACATAACTTGAGTTATTGCGAATCGGAGTTTTTCCAACTCGAGTTGTCTTGAGTAACTCGAGTTACTTTTGAATTTAAATCATTCGAAAACGTTCGCACATAATATAACTTGAGTTACAAAAATAACTTGAGTTGGGCAACTCGAGTTATACTGTAACTCGAGTTTTTCGCTTCGAAAATCAAACGAAAGTTTTTAACACTTGGGCAACTCGAGTTTTTCCTTGTAACTCGAGTTATATCGAATACCAAAAATCGATATCGCGATGAGGCTTTTGGGAACTGAAGTACAACTTATAACTTGAGTTGTTTAGTGACAACTCGAGTTATCCTTCGTTTGATCTGATTTTTCTTAAGTGTAAAACTTGAGTTATGATAGGCAACTTGAGTTATGATAGGCAACTTGAGTTATGTAACTTCAGTTGTTTTCAACAACTTGAGTTACTGATTTTTCAAAATCATTTTACAAGAAACTCAGTGCAATTTGTCTAAACTTAATTCTTCGCAAATTAACCCATTGATCATTACAATTGTTAGACATCATCAAAACACATAGAGAACTAACATTCTCCCCCTTTTTGATGATGACAACACTTGTAGAGTTTTGAAAAATGATTTTGGGAGTTGTATCAGCAACCATATCGAAAAATATCGAGAGAGCAACATACTTGCATTTAAGAATTGTAAATTTCAAAATGAGTCTCATAAGCATAAACAGAGACGGTCGAATGAGTCTCATAAACAATCTAGCTACTTGCAGATTACAAAATACATAGATTAATGTAAACTAGAAAGCAAAAATGTCATGCAAGCATATGCAACATCAAGCAAACATCAAAACACTTCAAAACTCTTCATTTCTTCACTTTCTCTCCCCCTTTGTCATCAGGCAAAATGGGTGGAGTAGGGGTCAGTGATGCACGCAGAGCTTGAAGGATGGGAAGTGGTGAGTAAAGTGTAAGGGATAGAGAGGGAGGTGCATGAGGTAAAGTAGGGGTTAAAGGTGAAGAGGTTCTGGGAGAATGTGGAGTGGAGGAGGAGCTAGAAGACTGCTCATCAAAGAGATCAGCTGTATCTCCCGAAGAGGAATAGGCGGGGAGAAAGAGGAGGAGTAGGAAGAATGACGGTAGGTGGAGCGAAGAGATTAAGGGAGCGAGAAATAGGTGGGGTGGATAAACCGGGAGTAGGAAGAATAGGAGTGGCATCCGGATGAGATGAAGGTGGAATGGGCGGAATGGGAGTTGCTTCGGGATGAGGTGGAGAGGAGTGGGGGTAAGTAAGATGGGAGTGGCGAAGGTGCAATAGGTGAAGTATGAGGTGGTGAGTGATGGATAGGAGAGGTGATGGGAGAGTATCCGGGAGAAATAGGAGGGGAGTGTTTGAAAGAGGGAATTTCCCTTGAGGGACCGCACGGTCTTGTCGCAGAAGCCTATCTAGCTTGGAGTCCGGGAGTTGATAGAGCACATGCATATTGTCAAATCTCCGGCCCATATCTCCAAAGTGGCCTTCAATTTTTTCCGAGTCTATCATCAATAGAGTCCACTTTTCTTCGATAGATGAGACCTTCTCAACCAATTTACCCACTTCGATTCTAGTTTCTCGGACAACTCATAGTATTGAAGTGAGATTTGTCCGGAGAGAGCCAAATGTCTCTTGCATAGCCTTCTCCACAATTTTCTTGATAGTTTCACTCAGATTAGATGATTGAGGTGGAGGTGGGACTCGACCGATACAGGCATTGATTGGGCCTCTGTATGTCTAGAAAATGAAGCTCGGAGGCTGGATCTAGAAGGTGCTCGGATTGATCTGATCCCTCATGAAAGGATAAATTCATATAGTTGAGATGAGTTTGCCCAAACATCTTTGGCTTGACAGATTTCTCATTTAGTTCAAGGTACCAAATCTTGTTGGTGTATAGGATCAGAGACACCAAGTTAGGAAAAGGTATAGTGGATTTGGGAGTTGAAGACATAAACCTAAATTTTTTCATTTCTTGGTAAACCCAGTGGCCTATATTGAAAGGTACTTTGGCTATCAAGGATGCAAAAAGGGCATAGTCAGTAGAATTGAAGTGAGTGTAGTTTTTCCCTTTTTGGACTAGGTTTCTAGAGTATATGTACCATAAGGCTCTATGAACGGGAGGCATATCAACCGGGAAAAATTAAGATGTCCCTCATAGACTTTGTCGTGTCTAAGGATTTTGAAGAATTTCTCTTTGTCATAACTGAATTTGGGCACGGATGGAGGATGTTCTATGAACAGCAGAGAGTTAATTATATCGAGGAAATAGTAATGGATTTCCTCTTCTTGCGATGTGATACACTTATCCTCTACAAGCACACCTTTCCTTCCAACTACATTAGCCATAGACATGTTATAATAAAATTGTTTGACTAAAGTAGGTGAATAAGCAGTGTTGATGGCCAAAAGATTTTTAAATTGGTCTAACCAAGGAGACAAGTCAAGATTGCACTGCTCCTTTAGTTTAACCAAGTCCACATACACTGTGGGACAAAATCCACGAGAGGCATATTTATCTTGAAAATCTATTAGTTGAGCACTAGACATGGGAGTTGGATTACAAAGGAATTCATGATCAGGTGGTTTAACTAGATTTGGAGTATTGAAAACATAAGGTTGGGATTGAGGTACCTTAGGAGCGAGTCACCCATACTAGGATCACCTTGATCCTTAGAGCCGAAGCTACGACTTGGAGACGAGACCATTTTGGATCCTTGAGCTTCTCCGGAGCTATTGACACCCGTTTCTTCCGTTTGTGAGGTGCTACAACAACTTCTTTATCTCTTCGAGCCGTAGCTACATGAGGTTCTTGAACCTTTAATTTTCTCTCGCCTTTCTTTGGGGATTCCTCAATTGGCGGATTTTGGATTTTTGAAGAGGGTTTTCTCTTTCGGGATGGTCTCGTGAGAGGAGGAGGAGTAGAGGAATCGGTGGGAGCATACTCAGAGGATGAGTTCTTCTGGGTTTTAGAGTGTTTCGAAGGTTTGGGAGCCATTTGGGATGATTTAGGAAGAAGAGGTGATAGAGAGTTAGAGAGAGTTTCCGAGTTAGGGTTTTGAAAGTTGCGAGAATGAAAGTGCAGATTCGACAGACATATATATATATGACAGCAGAGCAACTCGAGTTATAACGTCTAACTTGAGTTGTTCATTTAAACAGTGAATACTGAATGTCGAAAATCATACCTGGAACTCGAGTTGTTCAGATAACTCGAGTTGTATAACTCGAGTTGGCTACTGAGCACTTCGATTGTATGCTTTCGATAACTCGAGTTTATCAGAGAACTCGAGTTGTATTAGAAACTACGTCTTGACAGCAGCAAGTATGTAGGATACTTTTGTCAGATCATTGCACACTCCTGCAAAAACAATCTATAGACACTCCGAAGCTTAAGTTAGCAACTTTTAAACCATCAAAACATACAACTAACATTATTTAAGAAGAATTAACTTACAATTCATTGGGATTTACCATTCCCAATTCTCTCCTTATGAACATGAATTGTTCTTTGGCAAGGGGTTTGGTGAAGATATCAGCAAGTTGCAGGTGTGTTGGGATGAACATCACTTTGATATCCTTTTTCTGAACATGATCTCTTATGAAGTGATGTCTTACATCAATGTGCTTGGTTCGAGTATGTTGAACTGGATTCTTGGCCAAGCTTATAGTACTTGTATTATCACATAAAATTGGGATCTCCTTCAAGTTGATCCCCAAATCGACAATTGTTGCTTGAGCCAAAGCACTTGAGCACAACAACTTGATGCAGCCTACATACTCGGCTTCGTTGAAGATACTGCCACACTTGTCTGCTTCTTGCTGAACCATGAAACTAGTGAGCCACTAAAGAACTCACATTGACCGCTTGTACTCTTCCTATCAGTTTTGTAGCCCACATGGTCTGAGTCTGAATATGCAACCAAAAATTCTTGTTGACCTTTTGGAAACCAAAGACCCAATTCTTTTGTGTCGATAGGTAACGAAAGATCCTCTTGACATGTTACGCATGTGATTCTTTTGGAGCGATTGAAATCTTGCGCACATTCCTACACTGAATTGGATGTCTGGTCTACTGGCGGTTAAGTATAGCAAGGAACCAATCATTCCTCTATACTTGGTCATGTTGAAATCTTTGCCCTTTTCTTCATCAGCATCTAGAGAGGCTGTTGAACTCATTGGTGTGTCTGCACCATTACAACTTTCCGACCAAACTTCTTGAGCAAATCACGGAGATATTTTGTTTGAGAGATGAATATTCCATCCTTCCGTTGTTTGATTTGCAAGCCAAGAAAGTAGTTTAATTCCCCCATCATAGACATTTCAAATTCTCCCCGCATTTTCTTGGAAAATTCTTCACAAAGAGAGTCATTAGTAGCACCAAATATAATATCATCAACATATATTTGGACAATCAAAATTTCGTTAGATTTATTACTCTTTATGAAGAGAGTTGTGTCAGCTTTGCCTCTAATAAAACCTTGATCAAGAAGGAAGTTGCTTAATCGCTCATACCAAGCTCTTGGAGCTTGTTTAAGTCCATATAGGGCCTTCTTGAGACAATAAACATGATCAGGATAATGAATATTTTCAAAACCGGGAGGTTGTTCTACATAAACTTCTTCTTGGATAAAACCATTTAAAAATGCACTTTTTACATCCATTTGATATAGTTTAAAACCTTTTACACATGCAAAGGCAAGAAGGACTCTTATGGCTTCCAATCCGCTCTTTGGAGCATAAGTTTCCTCATAATCAATTCCTTCTTCTTGATTATAGCCTTTAGCAACCAATCTTGCCTTATTTCGGACAATGATTGTTGTTTCATCTCGTTTGTTCTTGAATACCCATTTAGTGCCAATGAAGGATGGTCCTTAGGCCTAGGTACCAAATCCCAAACTTGATTTCTATCAAATTGATGTAATTCCTCTTGCATTGCTATTACCCAATCATTGTGCGAAAGGGCTTCGTCAATCTTAGAGGGTTCAATGTGTGAGATGAATGCGAGAAAATGTTACTTCATTCAAAGTGCTATTTCTAGTTCTAACCTCTTCATTCACATCACCTATAACCTGATCCAAGGGATGATTCCTAATGAATCTCCAAGCTCTTGGTTGTGAATGAGAATTATTTTCGGAAGAATTTTCAAAGACATCTTCAGAATTTTCAAGAGAAGCGGGGTGGTTTTTGAAAAGAATTGATTTCTATAACCATTTTCTTCCTCATCATCCAAAGACTTTTCAGATTTGGCTTCACTAAACACAACATGAATAGATTCTTCAACAAGATGCGAGTGCAAGTATTGAAAATCCTATAGGCTTTACTTCTATTCGAATAGCCGAGAAATATACCTTCATCGATTTTGAGTCAAACTTACCTAAGTTATCCTTACCATTATTGTGCACAAAGCATTTACACCCAAAAATGTGTAGATGACTAAGGTTTGGTTTTCTTCCCTTATATAGCTCATAAGGTGTCTTCTCGAAGTTTCTTCCGGATGTATGCGCGGTTTGAAATGTAGCATCTTGTGCTCATTGCATCGCCGGAAGACTTGAGAAGTTTGATTTTCATTTAGCATTGCTCTAGCCATCTCGGTGAGAACTCGATTCTTCCTCTCCACAACACCATTTTGTTGAGGAGTTAGAGGAGCGAGAGAAGTTGTGGTCTATTCCATGAGCTCCGCAAAATTCCTCAAATGCGTGATTATCGAATTCTCCACCATGATCGTCCTTAAGCCGAAATAGAAATACCTTTCTCGTTTTGGACCTTTTTGGCAAACACAACGAATCGATCAAAAGTTTCATCCTTTGATGATAAAAATATAGTCCAACAGAATCTTGAGAAATCATCAACGATAACTAAGGTGTAAAGATTTCCACCAAGACTTCTTACTCTAGCAGCCCAACTAAATCCATATGAAGTAGTTGAAGATGCTGTTAGATGAAATTTCATTTTTGGATTTAAAAGATGATTTAGTCTCTGTTTTCCTTTCCGACATGCATCACATATCATATCATTTTTGAACTTAAGTTTTGGCAAGCCAATGACTAAATCCTTTTTACGTAACTTATCAAGTTGAAACATATTGACATGAGCTAAACGCTTGTGCCAAAGCCAACTTTCTTCCAAGTTCGCGATAAAGCAATTTTCAGAAGAAAATTCATTGAAATTGTTAGAGAGATTTAGAGTATAACAGCTTACCATCTCCGGGGGCCCTAAATAAAGCTTTTGATTTGAGGTTGACCAAGGGTAGATCATCTTTGCTAACAATCAAGCACTCCTCCGAGTCGAAGATGACAAGGTTGCCTTTAATACGTACTCCGGCTCCACCGAGTAGGTTATGACACAAGCCTTCTACAAGATAGACATCCTTGACTTGTGGTCCATCATTGTTGCCAATTTCACCAATTCCAAGAATCCTTCCGATTGATTTCCACCAAAGGTCACAAAGTGCCACCATTTTTGGTCTTGAGAGTAGCAAATTTTGTATGATCACCCGTCATGTGTCTAGAGCATCCACTATCAATATACCACTTATTGGATTTCGATGCTCTCGAGACAAACCCTGCAAATCACAAGATATCATGTTTTAGGTACCCATCTTTTCTTGGGTCCTTTTGGGTTAGTTTGTGACTCGGGAACCTTATAAGATCCCTTAGGTATCCATTGGTAATTGCCTATAGGTTTACTCTTTCTTTCCTTTCTATGAAAACAAGAAGAAGTAGTATGGCCTTTTCGGTTACAATAATTACAATGAGCAAAAGGGTTTGATGTATGAACAGATTTTCTGAAATAATTCATATATAACTTTTCACCAAATTTCTTTTTGCCTTTCTTCTTATCAAAATCGGGCTTATAACCAATTCTTGATTTGTCATTTGTGAATCTTTCTTTGGTTCAAAATCACATTGAGCATTTCACTTCCTCTAGTGAATTTCTCAAGTGCTTTTGTAAGATGTTCATTTTTTTTTCTCAGAATCGCACAATCTTCACAAATGACATTTCCGAGAGAGATTGTTGACTTGCATTTCAAGAGTAATATTTTTCTTTTTCAAAGCTATATATTTTTCGCAAGTTTTTCAAATTCGGATTGCACAAGATTATATTAGAAAAAGTTCATCATATGACGGTTGAAGATCATATACCTCGGTGTTGTTTTCGATCTGCTCCTCTTCTTGAGCAACTAGGCATATGTTGGCTTTTTCTTCATCCTCAACTTCATCTTCGTCGGATGAGCTATCGCCCCATATTGACACATAGGCTTTCTTCTTGAAGTTGTTGAACTTCTTCTTCTCTTTGTTCTTCGGCGGGGCATTCGGACTTGATGTGGTAGGGTCTTTCACATTCGTAGCATATGATTGACTTCTTGGTTTCAATCTTTGGAGCTTCCTTGTGGAACTTCTTGTATTCTTGATCCTTCTTATAGAATTTTTTGAACCTTCGAACTATCATGCTTGACTCTTCATCTTCATCTCGCTTCTTCATCATCATTTGTCTCTTTTGTTTCTTTGTGATGCCTTGAGAGCTATGCCTTTGCCTTTACTATGAATTTCATCAAGTCCTTTCCTGAACTTGATCTTGCCTTCATACTACGATAGACTACCAAACAAGGCTGCTACCGATTGCATTGACGCGCTATGAGCCTATTCGATGGCGGTGACCTTAGCCTCCCATTCCTTGCCGAGAATATTCAAGATCTTTCGACTTGAAGCGGTTCATCGTAGAATTTTCCCGGTGCCGCAAGTTGATTAATTAAGTGAGTGAATCTAAGTTGGAACTCACCAATTGATTCTCCCGCCTTCATACGAAGAAGATCGTATTCGATCATGAGGGTGTTAACTCTATTTTCTTTGACTCTGTGGTTCCTTCGTGAGCCACCTCCAATGCATCCCACATTTCTTTTGCGGTGGACTTTGAGCATACTCTAAAGTATTCATTCGACTTAGAGCACTCGGAGCATGAGGATTGCTTTGCTGTTCAAAACAACCGGCTTCTTGTCATTCGTCGTATTCCTCTTCGAGCTTTGGAGTTCTTACTCCATCTTCGGTGGTTGTCGGAACGTAGTTTCCTCTTTCAAATACTCTCCGGAGGCCGAACTCGAGGCCATCACAAATACTTTAAATTTTCCTTTCCAAAAGGAATAATGCTCTCCAAGTAAATCCGGGTGGTCGGTTGATCGAGGCTCCATCGGGTAAAATTCCTTCCATGCGATCCTTCTCGAGATGTTAGTCTCTTTAGAGAAGACCTTGCTCACGATACCAAATGAAAGAAGGAATATCGCAAGGGGGGGTGAATTGGGGATATAAAATTTTTCGCAAGAATCCTCTTGTTTAACCAAATGTAAAACGAGAGATAAACGGAAGTAGGGATAAGTGAGATTGAACACAATGGATTTATCCTGGTTCGGTCTAAATCCTTGACCTACGTCCGGTCCCGGACTCTCCGGGATTTTCACTAACTTCAACCGATTACACACTCGTAACTCTCGAAGCAATTCTCTCTCTAGAACTTGCTCCCCTTACAAGTTGTAATCAATTATCCCAATCTCAAAGTCCCAATACTTTGAGATTCTTACAAGAAAAGATAATCAATGAAAGACTCTCTAAAAGAGTAGAATAATAATCACCGAAGCTTAATATATCCGAAGATATTATCTACGTAAGTCGAAAGTGTTCTTAATGACTAATTGAATGCACGAGCGTTTCGGTAGTTGGAGACTTGAATGCTTCTTCTATTTATAGGTTGGTAGCATTGATGACCGTTGAGAAGAATAAATGAGCCGTTGTGAGTAATGAATATATCCGTTGTAAATCACTTGCTCGTCTCCTCGTATTTCTTCCGTCATTCGACCGTTATTCTTTATTAACATTCTTTATTTGAATTGTCCGTTGGGAGACGGTGAGAATGTTTTTCGGGAAGCGACCGTAATGCTTTTTGTATGTCCGGAGGTTTATTTCTTCTTTCGGCTTCGAAGTGGGATTTGCATTTAATGCTTCGACACATATTGACTTTTCGTGATTTCAAGTTTAAAAACATGTTAGGAGTATCGAAATACACTAGCAAACTGATTAAACTTGGTTAGAAATGATAAGAATTAATTACATAAGATACCCAAGCTTTAATCGAATGAAAACCAGAATGTGCAGAAAGATCATATTCAAATCTGATATGTATAACTCGAGTTGCTTCACATAACTCGAGTTATATTTAGTTTAGGAGGAATGCGCATGAGAAAGAACTTGAGTTATCCTGAATAACTTGAGTTGGCTAACTCGAGTTACTATGTTCAACTCGAGTTACTTCGAGAATCAATTATTCAGGAAATTCTTCGCAAATGGTATAACTTGAGTTATAGTAATAAGCGGAGTTGTCCAACTCGAGTTGTGTACTCTAACTCGAGTTTACGTGGAATTCAAATCGACGAAAGTTTTCGCATAAAACATAACTTGAGTTATTGCGAAGAATCGGAGTTTTTCCAACTCGAGTTGTCTTTGAGTAACTCGAGTTACTTTTAATTTAAATCATTCGTAAAACGTTCGCACATAATATAACTTGAGTTACAAAAATAACTTGAGTTGGGCAACTCGAGTTATATCAGTAATTCGAGTTTTTTCGCTTCGAAAATCAAACGAAAGTTTTTAACACTTGGGCAACTCGAGTTTTTCCTTGTAACTCGAGTTATATCGATACCAAAAATCGATATCGCGATGAGGCTTTTGGGAACGAAGTACAACTTATAACTTGAGTTGTTTAGTGACAACTCGAGTTATCCTTCGTTTGATCTGATTTTTCTTAAGTGTAAAACTTGAGTTATGATAGGCAACTTGAGTTATGTAACTTCGTTGTTTTCAACAACTTGAGTTGCGATTTTCAAAATCATTTTACAAGAAACTCGGTGCAATTTGTCTAAACTTAATTCTTCGCAAATTAACCCATTGATCATTACAATTGTTAGACATCATCAAAACACATAGAGAACTAACAGAAAGGCATTGTAAAGAGTTACAATGTGAATTTGAAGTATAAACAGGCATACGCTGCTAAGTTAAAAGCACTTGAAGACATTCAGGGTAGACTAGAGAAGTCTTATATGCTTATACCATGGTAATGCTAACGATTGAAGGAAACTGATCCAACAATAATTGTTGAATTTGTAACTTTTGAGAAGACCACATTTGAGCATGTTTTCATAGCATATGGTTGTTGCATAGATGGTTCTTACTCGGGGCAAGACATGTATTGTACATAAATGGGAATTTTTTAAGCACTTGAAGACATTCAGGGTACCTTGCTATCAGCCTTTGCATATGATGGGAATTCTTTAAGCACTTGAAGACATTCAGGGTATGTACCTTGCTATCAGCCTTTGCATATGATGTAGACAATGAGTTGTTGTCATTTGCAATTGCTACTATGAAGGGGGAGACATTGGACAACTAGATATGGTTTTTATACATGATTAAATAGATAATAGGGTACGGTCAATTACGATTACAATAGCTTCAGACTGTCGCAGTACTATAATAGGAGCTATATATGCAAGCAATATTCGGTTGTGAGAGGCATGCATTTTGCTATTGGTATGTGAAGGAAAACTTCAGTGCGGAATTGATGAAAATAAATAAAGGAAATAGAAGGACAAGTACCCAGAGCAAGGATGAAGGAAGCACTAAAGTTTCTTGATAATATCCCATATGTAAGGCTTGAAAATGAATTCTCTTGTGATTTCGAGGTTGGGAGTCATGCAAAAGCGTCAACAAGATCTTCCAATGGAAGCCGAAGGACACTGGAGCATGGGATCTGCATGGCTCTTGGCCAATGTACGAGTACAACATCGACTTCTGCCTTTCCCTTTTCTCTTATCTTTGGACGATGGGTGAAAGGTATTATTGGAAAATAACTAACATTTAAATATTCTAAATTATGTCATTGGCCCAATTTAAAATTTGTTAAGTTTACCAACCTAATCTAGGATTTTTCTATTTCAACCATCTTTATATGGAATCTTCTCTTAAATATAAATAGTATAAATTGAATTATATTATTTCAATTAAGACCGGTCTAATCTCGAGTTGGCCCTTATCTAGCCCATTAATCCTTGCTTTTTTTGAATTAAAAAGATAGGTATAATTGATATGAGGTTACAAGTAGAAATAAATCCTATAAAAAGGCTGCAACATCTCACTTACTAGTAGGGAGCTCTCACACTACTTCCCAGATTTGGCTTTCGGTGCACTATTGTTATTACTCACAAATTAACATTTTTTTTTTCTGGGTGATAAGAATAGTGTTTGTTTTATTCGATTAGAAAGCTATTATGGTGTGGCGTTTTCGTGATCTCTGGCTACCATGCAATCCCCACTAATTTGGATATAATATTTTTAGTGGGAATAGGAAGAACCTCACTGACAATCATATGTCAAGCGTGAATAGGACTAACCACTCACTTGACAGATTAGTACGAATGTCTCTTCATACGAAGAATAATTTAACATAAAAGTTAATATTTATAATATAACTTCAGAAACATTTATTTATCAATACAATCACGTAGACTTGTAAATATAAATACATAAATTTGTTAAAATAGATCCATGAATTTGTCAACACAAGCGTATGGGGTAGTTGTGTCTTTTCATATATAAAAATTACTGTAGAAAAGTTTCACAATACTTCCCTACAATTTTGAGATTTTAATGGATCATTTTATCATAAATTTCTTTACTCAAAACCTAGGTGCAATTTTCTCATTATTTTTCTGTGACAATTTTTATGAAGTCCGCGAATTGAAAATTTGAAACCGCGACTGAATCAGTAAAAAGAAAACAAATTCAGGGTAATTATATTGCCGTTGGCTGGACGCTGCCTGGAAAAGAAAGGAGGTTGATGGTGACTGAGAATACAAAGATTTCCTGACGCAAACAGAATTACATCATCGAAGCAGCAGCCATGGAATATGGGTGTAGTTGAGTTTGATATCATCCGCCATTTCTTAAGTACCTGTAAAACATCGATCATGCAAACCCTCAAACATTCATTTGGCTCAAAGTGGTGATCTCTTCCACTATTGGATTTTCAGTTTTCCCCCGCCTTGTTTATTTTTGGCTCTTGCGTTTCATAATCTGATAGCATTACAAAAGCCGGTGGCAGAGGCCAGGAAGGCGTCGATCGATCACAACCCCTCAATTTTTTAATTATAAATATGTTACAGCATACGTTTTCGGTTTTCAGCATTTATGCCATGTAGTTTGTGTCGTCATGACTCCTTGTCGGGGATGTGTGTGACGAGTCCCTCATCAAGTAATTTTTTTTAAGACTTTGGGTTTTCCAACTTCAACAGTTAGTTGTTAGGAGGTGGTTCTCTTAAAAACTTGCTCGTAATATAGAATGTTACTTTGAAATAAGGCCTTACAAAACTCTAGCTGTTCTTCAACTCTTATTGTCTTGTGTTCTCATTGAGAGCCAACTAATCTCCTAATTGGACACAGTTGCCCACAAAGGATCCTAATTAGAGAGACTGAGTGTATGTGAAGTGGTTCTCACAAGAACTTAGGCTATAATACACCAAAAACAAAAACACACGATGATCGATAACCATTCTTAGTGACAAGTCACGCACTGGGGAAGAAAGCCAGAAATAGGAACAAAAATAATTGAGGGTCACTTTCGTGACGTCTGACTTGGCTTGGGATTCAATTATTATATTCAATTTCTGGCCAAACATAAAATGGAGTACTATTTAATTGAAAATGCCAATGATGCACACAGCACTATCGTAGTTTTGTTTGTTTTATACGCACCATTGACGCCAACATCTAATATCTCTGAACTTATCATATCTTATAAAATATTATTATAAGATGCCACACCCACATCACGACGTGCTTATGGGCATTAATATTAGTATTTTTTTAAAATATAATTTGCGTTATTGGTGAGTGGTGACGCAATCGAGTATCAAAGCAGTTGCTGCCAAGTACATTAATTTATATATCTTCACTCCTTATCTGTCCTCTTGCATTGTAACTCCACGCCCCCATCTATCCCCAACGTAATCACTTTTGTAAATGTTGAGGTTGAGGATGAGGATTTGGATCCAATAATAATATTTAGTTTTTTTTAATAACAAGTTAAATTATATTTAGCACTGCACTACAGTACTGCTTCAAGGCATCTCTGCATTAGATCCTGAAATGTATTCTTTACGCATTCTCAAATTACAGGAATCTAAAAGTTTTATGTCTTGAGAGGAGACTTCTGCCACGGAAAGAATCAAACGAGAATTTTGCTAATATCTTCTACAGGGATCGATCAGATAACTTTTTTCCTTAGCTGTTTTAATTTTCAAAATGTTTTTTAATGCACTAGAATCTTGTCCATACACGATGAATTATCATTTGTTTCATCAATAAGCTGTTAATATTCTCGACAAAACGTGATAAGTCTTAATGCAAAGCAGGTGGCCGGGTCACAAGTCACAAACCATGCATTTAATTAAAAAAAGCAAACTTGAAGGTCGTGAAAAGTAAAAATGCGGAGAAAGGTAAGCAAAAACAGTGAAAGAGAAGGGAGGAGGGAAGCAAGGTGATGGAGGAGAATGATGAGGCTGCCTAACAAGTACTGTTGGGTCTATCCAGATATGGTTAACAACTTGAAACCAAATCCATACCAACAGATGAGATCATGCATGTCCATGTGTACCCATTTGAAGAATATTTTCCAATACAGATAATATAATAAAATATAAATTTGAAGGGGGAAAAAGTGAAATTACGAAGAAAGTAGGGCCCTAGGGGGTAGTGGAGGAACCAAAATGGGTGATTGCCATTCTCGTCCCAGACGTTATCTGAAAGGCCAACATCTTTTCTTTTCATTCAATCGGTGTCCCTTCTTTCGTTTTTCCATTAAATAATTTATAGTTGCCTTTTTCTAATGGTACAAGATACACAATAAATTAATTGACAATTTTTAGTTTTAATTAAATAATGGCTTCCTTTTGTATCACGAATTGAAGTGGCCAAGTGGGATATGAGAAGCCAGACTCGTCTTCTCTCTCTTTCCTTCTTTCTTCCTACAACCAAAGATTCGTTTTGTTCATTTGTCAATTGTTATATATCTACGCATGGGCTGGCAAAGGAAAAAATTATCTACTTATGGATTTAAAAATATGCAATGTACTACCTTCAATCTTAAATATAGGACAAATTTTATAGTGCAATTTGTATTACAAACTTTATCCTATATTTCAAACGGAAGGAATATTCTCATCAATTAAAAAGCCTATGGACATGCAAAGCTCAAACTTCAAAGGATTGTAGTGTATGTTTGTTTGGATTTATGATAGAAGCTCTTTTTTCAATATAATTTACGAGTGTACGAGGTAAACATGTTAGAAAAGTTTTGTCTTGATTTACGTGAATACATTTTTCGAACTCTAACTAAAAAAACACTTACATATGTTTTGATTGAGAGAAAATTAGAAGACAAAGAATTAGAAAAACTCCTAAAAATAATAAATATTTTTATCATTTTGAGAAGTTTTTCCACTCCCTCTTTTCTCATCACTTTCTCAACATTCAAACATATTATTCCTTCTAGTCCTAAATATAAGACATAGTTCAATTTTTTTGTAGATATTAAGGAAGCTAAATAAATTACTTAATTATATTATATATATATATATATATATATATAATATATTTAATTATATATATATATATATATGTTGTATATCATTAGATATATATCAATTTATATGTCGGCAAAATAGTTTGGAGAAAAAATGATAAATATAAATATTTTAAAGTAATTTAATAAGATTATTTAATATCTCAAAAAAAAAATTATCTTATATTTAAAATTAGAGGGAGTATGAATCTCAGGCATGATGATTAAGGGGTAGATAGCTAAGTGCCTGTTTTGATTATGAAAAGTAATTTTGTGCGGTAGTGAAGTGAAAAAAATTCTTGTAAAACATAAAATACTTATTTTAAACTGATTAAAACATTTCATGACAGGAAACTCAAAACTATTTCATTTTATGTTTGTCGCGAATATATGGGCTGACTTTATTTCCGTTTTGGGGTTAACTTCAATGCTTGTAAGATGTCACTATCACTCGTCTCTGGTCTTTAATATAAAATATAATTAATTTTTTTAAAGAAATTAAGAATATTAAATATATTACTTAATCATAATATACGTCAACGTATGATTTGATTATATATAAATTTATAAGTCAGATAACTTAATTTAGTTTAAAAAAAGATAAATATCAATACTTTAAAATAATTTATTTAATTTTATTAATCTCAAAAAAAAGTAAATTATGTTTTATATTAAGACTTAGGAGGAGTATAAATTAATTACTCCCCTAATCTTTTTTATAAAAGAACAATATCTCTCAGTCATCATGGGTATATGGTTCTTAAAATAAGAAATAAATCATTTTTGTTTGAAATTTTAAACCCATCTTTTCATTTTTACTCATATTAAATATGTCACTCCTTATTTTTATAAACAAGGGTATAATTAAAAAAAAGCATATGTTTTTATTTTAAAGGAATGATTAATTTATTTTCTTTTCTATCACAAAACACTCTTTATCACCAATCTAATTAATCGTTTTATCATAGGCATTCGATCACTCATTTCCACAGGAATCCAATCCTTGTAATGGAATCCATGGCATGCCAGACACAAATTCGGTTATCAGCGTTACTTTTCATTATTTTCCCCCTTTGTTTTCGTTAATGACATAATCTTGAGTAGTCGAGGGTAATCTCTTAAATATAAAATAATTTTTTTAGAGTAATTAATGAAGTTAAATGAGTTATTTAATTATATTATATATTTTGAATCCTTAAATTATGAATCAATTTATAAGTTAGATAAAAAAAATTAGAAAAAAATTATAAATATAAATATTTTAAAATATTTAGGATATTAATTTTCTTAATTTTATAATATCCTAATCCATAATTAGAAAAGGAAAATCGGATGTTGCACTTTACCTTCATCCCTCCCTCCCTCTCTCTCGTCTGCCTTGAGTAGCGATGCCATAAGAAGCCGCCGATCTCGCCTCCCTCTTTCATCGCCACTTTCAGTCAAGTATTTCTCGACATCACTCAAATCTGTCACTATCTCACAAGACGCAAGATGCACTATCTCACCTGTTATTCCCTTCTCTCGCTACCGATGCTATAGAGATATGAACAAAACAATTAGAGAAGATCATTTTTTATATGAATCAGATCTTTATTTGCCAAGTCTTTTGCTTCATACGCCCAATTCGAATACAAACGCTGTCTTTACGATTGTTAAGGGCCTGTAAGGATAAAGATCTGTTTATATCCCATATAAAGTCTTTTGTTTATATCACTCAAAAATGATCTTCCCAAATTTTGTATTTGAATTGCACCGTCTTGGCGATCACTAAGGGCCTGTACGGATAAAGATCTGATTCTTGTCTTTACGGTTTTATTCGTACGCCCAATTCGTGGCAGATTCCAAACCTAATTAAGGGATATAAAAATAATTTAATCATTTTAAATATAATTGTGTTTTTCTTAGATTATATACCCGATTAATAATTTATTAAATTTAAAAATTAAAATTTAAATAATCAACCTCTTTAAAATAATTTAATTAAAATAGTTTTAAAAAAATTATAAATATAAATATTTTAAAATATTTTAATTAATTTTCTTAATAGTAACTCAAAAAAATCAATCTTATGTTATAGTATTTAATATTTATTACGGCTAGTGATACAAATACCTTCCTAGATTGTAATGCAGTATACTGCAGTAGGCTAAAGGCTTGTTTATAATCACTTTGGGAGGTCTCAAAATACTTATTTATATAAAAACACAAAATTTATCTTACATAGAAAAGCTATTTTGGAAAGTCCACTATGTTCCAAATTCCAAACGCTATCCTCACGCGTATACCTCCCGCGCCCGACTATTTTTGGGTCCCTGTCTTATCTCTTTCACTCGCCGGTGACCCACAAGTCTCCGACCACTGGGCTTATCGGAATGTGACGTCATCCAATCGCCGAAAGGGGGTGCGAACTATGCACCCACCATATCCACTGGTGCGCAATATAATGGGTAGTGGAACTATGACGATGACTGCTACGCCTTAGCCTATTGTGAATTATTCTTTGACTCTATCAGAATCACACAATGACACGCAGAGTATAACTACATTAACATAATCAAGTCTCCAACTTCAATCATGCATCCTCATTTTATATACTAAAATCGATTCAAACAGTGATGAGTCTGAAATATTATAATATAATTGGTGGAATATCACACCCAAGAGAATTAAATTAGAAGCTGGCGAGGGTCCCTTGCTTTCTTTTAATTAAGCTTGCGTTGTTCCTCTATCGATCATGTTGGAAGCTCAGGATCTTGCAAAGGATAGATAGTCCTCGCTTTGTTTATATCAAGTACAAGTTGGCATGATTTGAGCGGGAAAAAGCTTCTGAAAGTAGCTTTTAGTTAAAGGTCAGGTTTTTATCCCCTTCTCTTACTCATTTCTATTTCTATGGTATTAGTAGAGAACTACATTCCAAGGAAAACAAGGAATTGAATAGGAATCAAAATCCAATGACTTCCCATATGAATTTGATGCGTTGTCTTGAGGTAACTGCTTATGCAGTTTCTCGTTTTCTATCTGTTATTGTCACTGGCACTTTCATCTTGTAACTTTTCTTTCGTCTTTTTGACTATCACAGGGGATTGAACTTGTTTTCCAATCCCAAAAATGGTATTTTGGTTGTTGAATGAAAGTAAACGAAGCTTTGAAACCGTTTTTCTCGGAGTTCTTAAGTGTTACTATTATTTTTGTTGAAACTAGCCAAGATGAAGGAAGAAGAAACTAAAGCATGAGTTTATGTATATATGCTATCTTTATACATTTAGCGTCGGGGTTTTTCTTCAAATGAAAGTTTCATTTCTATTAACTGTTAAACGGTCCCAAATAATGCTCCTAGCGTTCATTCCAAAACTCATTGGTAGCCTGGGCTAAAGGGCTGGGATAATGATGTCTTATAAACTGAAATATTCACTTTATGTAATTCAGTTTTAGAGACTGTATCCATTACTTCAATTTGCTCTTGGTTGCAAGTTTTGGGCACCATTTTGCTTTCTCTGGGTTTTACCTATATGGAATATATTACCATCAAACACTAGAAATTTCTTTGCATCCTTAGTAATCCAATCGATCTGTTTTGCATTGTCTTTCCTTTGGTTCCCAGTGATAATTGTTCTTTGTTTATCTTGAGTCATCCAACGATTTTTATCTGTATTACCGTAAATTTCTGTTACAGCATTGTTATATATCATGGTTATATCAGAAGATCTGCCCCAGTGTTTGACATTTTTGTGCTATCAATTCATGTCATCCCATAAATGTAAATGGGAAGTTGATTCTATTAGTTTTGATTTAGCTTTTTCTTTGTTTCTATTATTACTCTCTTAGGTTAAATTAACTTTGATTAACTTCAATGCATTTTCTTTATTCTTCACAGCAGTTTCTTGTAAAAGGGCTTGGGAGTGTAATGCTGATTGAAATTCTGCACTAATCAGTCCAAAGAGCATGAATTCAACATCCACACAGTTTGTTTCCTCAAGAAGGATGGGTTTATATGATCCTATCCACCAGATTAGCATGTGGGAAGAAAACTTCAAAAGTAATTGTAATATAAGTGCTTCTGTGCCCTTAATTGGTGAGGCAGATGTCAAGTTAGATAATCAGGTGCAACTTTACAAAATTTGTGCTTATATATATATGTATAGGTAAGTTAAAAGCTTGTTCTATCTGCTAAGAAAATCAATTTCTGTTGGATAATAGTCAGAGGATTCTTCTCAAGGAATGCTCGGAATTCCAAAGAATTATGACCAAGAAGCTAATAAGTCTATTGAAAAGGTAAAACCTGTGCCTGATGCAACAAACCAAAAAAGAAAAAAGAAAAAACGAAATATCTCTAAGATGGGAATATAACATCATAAAACATGCAGATACAAAGACGTCTTGCACAAAATCGAGAGGCTGCTCGTAAGAGTCGTCTGCGGAAGAAGGTTTGAAATGTTTTGCATTGAAGATGTGTGGCAAATATAAAAGGTTTTATGACATTTGTATAATTTTAAATATGTTTTCTGGTATTTCCTTTCAGGCTTATGTTCAGCAATTAGAATCAAGCCGTTTGAAGCTGATCAAGTTAGAGCAAGAGCTGGACCGTGCAAGACATCAGGTACAGAGAAGAACTTAATTCAGAACCTCTTCAGCACTCTGCTTTCTGTAGTTCAACATATGTTTTGTTTTTCTGTTTTAATTTTTGAGGAAACAAAACTGCAGGGATCCTTTACAGGTTGTGGACTTGATTCTGATAATTTGGTATTTGCTGGATCTGTAAATTCAGGTTTGTTATTTTGTTGTTAAATGTTGATTAGTCATTTTCCCAACTAATTCTTGCATTCTAAAAAGAGTTCAATTGACAATTGTGCAGGCATAGCAACCTTTGAGATGGAGTATGGGCAGTGGGTAGAAAAACAAGACAGACAAATTTGTGAGCTGAGAAGTGCTTTAAATGCTCATATCAGTGACATAGACCTCAGAATACTTGTAGATGGTATAATGAATCACTATTCTCACCTTTTCCGCATGAAATCAGCAGCTGCAAAAGTGGATGTTTTCTATGTCTTGTTTGGTATGTGGAAAACAACAGCTGAACGGTTTTTCTTGTGGATTGGAGGATTCCGCCCATCCGAGCTTCTCAAGGTGATGCTTCATATCTTTACATGAATCACTAGTATAGTGTGTATTTTCTTGGATAAGAATCTCGCCACAAGTCACGTGACATTTAGATTTTGCTGTCCTCATTCCTTTGTCAAGAATTACATATGCAAACTTGACATGTAAATGTTCACTGGGCTACTTGATTCAAATGTGATAATTTCTGTCGTTAGAGTAACTAACATATGATGTATGTTGACAAGTTTATTTTTTAACGACAGGTTCTTGTCCCTTTGATTGAACCTTTGACAGAACAACAACGAATGGATGTTTATAACCTTGGACAATCATGCCAGCAAGCAGAAGATGCCCTTTCACAAGGCCGGGACAGACTTCAGCAAATACTTGTTGAAACCGTTGTCGCCGGACAACTGGTGGACGGAACTTACATTCCTCATATGACTATTGCAGTTGAGAAGTTGGAAGCTTTGGTGAGCTTTGTGAATCAGGTAATGAACTTCACTTTCAAAGAAAAGTGTCGTTTTCAACATGCCTTTGAGTGTCTTTACCTAGCTGTAGGCAAAAAGAAGTGATGATCCTTAGTCTCACGTATTCCATGAGAATACATTTAAAGTTTACCTACAATCTTAAATGTCAGTTTATGCCTCTTGGATCAAACTATATGTGGTAATTGTCTTTTTTTTTTCCCCACAAAGTATTCATTTTTTGACTTTACATTTAGGAGGAGTGATCTTGGAAGGTAGCTATAGAAGTTGGATCATGAAGTATACTTAGTGGTGTTTTTATTCCATCACACACACAGACAAATACCATAATTACTTCTAAGTGCATTTTGACTCCTGAAAAGCTGTTTCTTGGTTTTTTTTTTTTTTTTTTTTTTTTAAAGCAAATTTAACAAAGCTTTATGTGAAACAGGCTGATCATCTTCGGCAAGAAACACTGCAACAAATGTTTAGAATCCTTACAATTCGTCAGGCAGCTCGGTGCTTGCTTGCCTTAGGGGAATACTTCCAACGTTTGAGGGCTTTGAGCTCCCTTTGGGCTAATCGTCCTTCTGAACCACCTGCTTAATTGGTCCGGCAAACACAGAACAACCTTGGTGACGCGAAACAGAGACAAGTGTGGGGCCACCGACTCCGACAACATAAAAAAGGTCCAGCTTGAAAGCTTGTGCCACGCATGGTGCAGGCCCCCCCCCCCCCCCCAAAAAAAAAAAAAAATAAAATAAAAAAAAAAAAAATTCCAGCTATCTTAGTGGTATGGAGAAGTTGTAAATATGGGCATTATATAATATATACAGAGGAGTATGTAAATAAGTTAATGGTGGAAGCTAGGTGATGCTGTCTAGATGAAACATCTGGAATATGTAATGAGTTTTCATGGAAATTGGCAATGCAGAAGTAAAGGTTGTTAAAGATGCGATGTGTGTTTTTAGAATAAAATCCATTCTTCGCGGACAATTATTTTTTATCCAATCTCTTGACAATAACTTACCTTAAAATGCCCACGTTTTCCTTTTTTATTTCTTGTTTTCTCCTATATGTATGGAGCATGAAGAGTCCGTTTGGAAGTAACCTTAACTGTGCCCATGTTGAATGGATACCAAGTCCAGTCAACAGCTTTTTAATTATATGATTATCTACCTTAAGTCTGGTCAATAAATTACTTAATAACCGATGCATTGTGTAATTCACACTTGAAAACAACAGTTCCCCCAACAATAGCAGAAATCATTGCGATCATCCAAGGTCTTCAGATATGTTGGAATAAGGGATACAAAAATGTTGTTGTTCTATCAGATTGTGTTGAAGCTGTTAATCTTTGACTAGGGGTTGCGATTATTCTCACCCGTTTAGGGACATTATAGTTGATGCTTGGGGTTGTGGTATCTAAACCTGGGCTTGTTTTAATTAGTCGTATTAAAGCAGGAACAAAATAACTTACAGATCACGGCCTTAAAGCCTTTCATAATATTGTAGGAAACTTTTGTCTCCTTTGATCACCCACCACCTTCGGTCCGGGAGGCGGTAGTTGATGTAGGAGAATAGTTTGTAATCTTTTCTTGTTTGTAGTTGCTTTCTTTTGAGTTATTAATGAATTCCAGCTTTCATTCAAAAAAAAAAGATACAAACCCTCTCGCAGCGAAACATAATTGTTTAGCCAAAATATTAGTGAGATATCCCCTGTTAAAATACCTGGGGGTTTCGCCCTCGGCTAGTTTCTAGTTTGTCTTTTGTTTCATCTAGCTTAGTTTGCCTCTTGTAGACCAAAAGACAAAAAAAAAAAGAGAGAAGAGAGACCCCCGCCGGGGGGGGGGATCACATTTTGAAGCCACTCCAACAAGACGTCAATTCGAGAAACAGCCACTTATTAATCAGTCTGCACAAGAAAGTTTGTCTCCCTGTACATGATTTTCCAGTTGGATGCCATAACGCCAGATTGAAATTCAATTCATGGCACCAATCAACATTCATTATTGAGCAAATCTATCGATGCATATGAGAAAGAAATTCACTTTGTACGGGGTTGGGCATTGCGTTATTATTCAAAGGGATATAAGTGAAACATATGGACTGGGCAAGTAATCTTCCAGCATAGAAATCTGACCCAGCAATCCACGAGCTTATAGGATTCATAGTCATCTCGGCTCAAGCAGATTCTCAGAGAGTTGAAATAGCATATTCCAAGGCATCCACAACAAAATCTGCATATCATTAAGAAACCAGTGAATGAAATGACGTTCCTTTCTCAGAAGACATCAACAAAGAAATGACTTTAATAAGACAAGCACAGAAAGAACAAACCGGCGTCATCTTTGGTGAAACACATTGGTGGCTTGATCCTAAAAACATTTCCGTGCAATCCTCCTTTGCCAACTAAAACACCAAGCTCTTCACAGATCAAAAGCAAGCAGGTGGTTAGCATGTTCAGAAGACACTTCGGGGAGCGCTTTGTATATATAACAATTATTTTGGGTTGGCCAGTATATTTTGGTACCTCTGAGTTTTTCAAATAAAAATGCAGTTTCGGCCTTTGCAGGTATCTTCTCTTTTCGATCAGTAACAAGTTCTATTCCCACCATCAATCCTCTTCCCCGCACATCTCCAATGACTGCAAAACAAGAAATAGTCACAAGTACAGCACATAAAACGCAGATACAATTAAGGTCCCTTGTACCAAGGTTATGACTCTATTCAACCAAGCATATAAAAGAAAGGTAGAGTCAATAACAACGAAAGAAACATTTCAGGAATGTTAAATTCAAGATTACATACTTTCATGTCTATGCATAAGAGACTTCAAACGCTCGAGCAGGTGAGAGCCAACAACATCACAATGAGATTGACGCTTTTCCTTATCAAGAACCTGAAGCACTGCAAGTCCACCAGCAGAACAAACAGGGTTCCCACCAAAAGTATTAAATTGAATCTTTTGGGCCATCACACTTGCAATTTCTGGTGTTGTAACTACGGCTCCTAATGGCAAACCGTTGCCAATACCCTGATATGTGTGAACATGAGATACAATAGCGACCGGGCAAGGTATGGAAGGTGCTTAAAGCACTTCACCAGTATCAATTTAAAGAAAATAGCAAAAAGAGAACATAACAAAACAATATCCAAAGCAATAAAATGAAAAACATTAAATTATGACAAATAAAACAGATAATTAGTATTACAACAGACAAATGATGTGGCAATTCAAGTGCATGGTTAAAGTGTCCGGATAATAATGAGATGATGGTCTAGACCTTTGCCATGGTAACAATATCAGGAATGATACCCTGAGTCTCAAATCCCCAATAATGGCTTCCTGTTCGCCCAAATCCAGTCTGTACTTCATCAGCAATGCAGACACCACCTGCCTTGTGGATAATGTCATATACTAGTTTTAAGTACCCAGGCGCCAGTTCAACTGCTCCTCCAACCCCCTATAGGTCGTGAATATAATGTAAATAGAAAAATCAGACCAAGAGCATCGTTGAAAATAAATTTGAGCACTAATGTGGTAAATTATATAAACCTGTATTGTTTCAGCTATAAACCCAGCAACGTTTCCTGAAGTGCCGTAGTCAATGTGATCCTGTACTTCTTTGGCATAACAACTAGCATCTGAGCCAAAGACTCCACGATATGGATCTGGGTTTATAACGTGATGAATTTCACCCTTAAAATGTCAAAAATCGTCAATAAGAATAACTGAATACCACCTCTTTAATATAAAAATGTATAGTGCAATGTGCATTCACAATGGTATGTTTTCAACTAAACTTGCACGCAATCCTTATAAACTTCTTTCCCCTGCTGGTCTGTTTCTCCTTAGAAACCAAATATACAAAAAAAAATCAAGCCTGAGCATTTTGAAAATCATGCCATAACTTTGGCTCCTGAACTTGACATGGTAGACTTCAAGACTCCAGAAAAAGGAATTATAACTATATTGCCATGATTAGTGGTATTTGCATGAAGCCGATAGTTCAGAATGAACGTTGGCAGTGCCATCACTGCCATGTGAAATCAACCAACATTTGAAGATCATGTGACCTATTATATAGGCATACCTCTGGTATTGGATATTTCCACGTATTCAGAGCAGTCAACCCAATTGTGCTAGAACTACCTCCATGATAAGCATTCCTCAAAGAAATCATACCAAGATTACCAGTGTATAAACGGGCCATCAACATTGCTAATTCATTTGCTTCTGAACCAGAATTTACAAAATAAACAACCTGAAATTAAAGTTGTTAGCTTGATACTTATGTTCCACATGTCAATATTATCAAGAAAACTAAAATATCGAGCATAGTTTCAGTAATCAGTGCCTTAGCAGAAAGATCCTCTTCGTCCCTTCTTTTCATTCATTAAAATATAACTAGATGCCATGGAGAAATAAAGCAAAATAATAAAGTGGAGAAATTGTTGCTACTTTAAAAGCTTACTTATATTGGACTATTGGGCGGGTATTAGAGATATTTCAAATAGGTCGGGTTTTATAAAATCATGCTGGTGTCAGAATCTGTAATTAATCACAACTGATGAAGCGAAGGTTCACCTTAAGGTTTCCAGGCATTTTTGATGCCAACGCCTCGGCAAAATCAGCTATTGCATGGTGTAGATATATAGTAGTAGCATGCTGCAGAAGTTTGCTCTGCTCCATGATAGCATTCAAAACTTCAGGATGGCAATGCCCACAAGAAACAGTAACTATTCCAGCAAAAGCATCAAGATAACGCCTGCCACTTTCATCAAATAAATATTGCATTTTGCCTTCCACTATGTTGAGCTGGTAGTACAATTAAAGTTTGAATTAGATATACTGCGCTTATAGGAAAACAAGGAAAGAAGTATCACTACATGTGCAAAGTTCACACATTATACACTTGATATGTGGAGGGACCTGGACCATCCATATCTTAATAAGCAGTGACAAAATATAATAACAGTTCTGGTCATAATGAACGGCACAATGCAAAATGGGAGGAAATTATATCAGGGTCAGGAGATTAGATCCCATTAAAACCAAGAAAGGTTATGGCTGTAGAAGGGTAATAGATCATTGCAGAAACGGGATTCACGAAAATCCTTTCAAAGAAATGCATTGAATGGCGAAAAGCTACTGAGAACTTGCTCAAGTAAAGCGCATGCAAGCAGATCAGTTAAATGTTTGCTGGAATGAGTTAAACTTCTCTGCTTTAGCCCATTCATTGCACGGTTGCGCCCAAATTTTTTTTTTTTAAAAAAAGTCCTGAGCAAGTCCAGATTCATCTGCGGTTTCACAAGTAATCAGATTAGCATTTCACTTGTTCAAAGCATCGACTTTCATCTATACAATACGTACGAGTCACTCGAACAACAACGCGAGCGGATAAAATCGAGAAGAGGTATCTAAACAATCAGCGTGCGGTTCAAATGAAGAATAAAAGCTGTGTAAGTGAAAAACTGATGTGCATTATGAAACGAAGATTACAACAAAATTAGAAAATAAATCAGAAAATGAAAGGGAAAAAAGGGAATGCATATAGAGACAAATGCAGAGCAGAACAGAAAGGAGAATACTATTGATTGCTCATCGTTGGATTTTCAGCACAAGTAGGAAAAAGTTTTTTTTTTAAAAAAAAAACAAAATAGACAAGGTTTGATTGGTTGGGGGAGGCTTACAGGTTTCTGATAGTAGTGGAATAGGGAAGGACCCAGGAACTTCTTGCGTTTGACGAAAACTTCATCAGCCAATGGGCCTTTGTACGGCTGAGGCTGGTAATCAAATGGTGGAAGCAGAGACAAGTGAGCATCATGGGTGGCAGAGGCGGAAGTAGTGAAAGGAGAAGGAGAAGCTGTAGGGAAGGCACCGCAGAGAGAAAGGTCGAACCGGGACTTGGATTTTGCGATGGCTCGCTTCAGTAGCACTTGCAGAGCCATGGCCCTATGGATTAGATTCTCGGATCAGAGATTCAGTGCGAGGATGAAAGTGACTTGCTGGACCTGGACGTTACCGAATCCCACTCAGCGCTCCTAAATAATGCTGTATAAGTCGTGAGTTTAAGGAAAGGAGTTTATGGAAAAGCGTGAGTTTAAGGAAACCCCGGAGGACCTTCAAAAATCTAAATTCGTGTTGTAAATTCATACAAATTTACCTATAATAATTAAAATTATATGATAAAATAAATTAAAATACTAAAAATATCAACAATTTGGTTTAACGACATTGTTTGCTTCTATTATTAATATAATGTAATTGAATAGAGTTTATTCTTATCATTTTTTTTAATTTAAGGTTTATTTATTTGATTGTAAAAAGTCTAAAATATAGTATTTACAGATTTTGACCGTGGGGTTAAATTATAAGAACCTTTTTTGTAGTGTAAACTGATATAATGTTATAAAAGTTGTTAAATTTGATTAGTTGTTAAAAATTGTTGTTAACGGGTTGATATAGTTACTAACGAGTCTTGATATAGTTGTTAAATAGCGATTCGGTTGTTAAAAAATTGTTTGAAAATATCGAAAATTTACAGATTTTGACCCTGACGTTAAATAAATTATGGTACGGCCATATATTTTGTGGCAGTGAAAGAAAAACTGAAAAAAAAAAAAAAAAAAAAAAAAATCCGAGAAATTTAACCTGAGAGTCAAACTCGTAGAAAACCTATTATACTCACGACCTTGCTGCGATTCTACGATTTCACTTGCGAGTCATTACATTTTTTTATTCTTCCGAGTTTCTTACTGAATCAACATGTAAGGGGAAGGTGTAAGCATAAAATTGGTATAATTTTATGAGTTGAAGTGCAATTTTAACAACAATTATTATAATTTCTCACGTTACTAGTAATCATAATACAATAATTAATATCTTTATAATGCTTTAGTTCAACTAAATTAGTGTATGATTGCTTAGCCATCTATATTTATTCAAGCTACAAATTCATTTATCATTTATGGCTAACATATATATTTGTTGATATCAAAGTTGTGAGTTTAAACAAACTTGTGAGAATGATGTAAACTCGTATATGAATTCGAATCAGTAAACTTATAAACGTTGACTTTTATTATTAAATACGCATTACTATAGGATAATTGAATAATTAAAATATAAAAATAATAACAATTTGATTTAAATATATTTTAAATCCAAATAATTAAAATTAAATCTATTAACATTCATTATTTATCATATTTAATAAAGAAATTTTAATAAAATTTATATATAAAGCGTCGTTGAAACATGATCAAATTTAAAAAGTTAACACGATTTTACAAACTATAAATGTAAAAACGTTAAACTTGGTGTATAAGCTATAGTTTAACGAGTTTACAACTAGCGAGTTTAGCAGGTGTCCGACTCGCGTTTTATATGTTTTAGATAAAAACGATGCTTTTAATCAATTAGCGAGTTTGACAACAATGTCAATGTTGTCAAACTCGTGAAGTTTAACAAACTTATAAGAGGGAGGTAAACTCGAAAACATAAACTCATAAGAGTTTACCTATATTAATAAATAATAATTAAAATTATTTGATCAAATAATTGAAATACTAAAAATGTCAACAATTTGGTTTAACAACATTGCTTGCTTCTGTTACTAATATAATGTAATTGAATAGAGTTTATTCTTATCATTTTTTTCATGATTTGGGGTTTATTTATTTGATGGTAAAAAGTCTAAAATACAGTATTTGCAGATTTTGATCGTGGGGTCAAATAAATTATGGTATGGCCATATATTCTATGGCGGTGAGAGAAAAATTGAAGAAAATATGAGAAATTTAACCTGAAACTCAAACTCGTAAAAAACCTATTATACTCGTGATCTTGCTGCGAGTCTACAATTTCACTTGCGAGTCATTACGTTTTTTTTATTCTTCTGAGTTTGTGACTGAATCGACACGTAAGGGAAGCACGATTTTAACAACAATGATTATAATTTCTCACATTACCAGTAATCATAATACACTTATAATGCTTTAGTTCAACTAAATCAGTGTATGATTGCTTAGTCGGCCATCTATGTTTATTCAAGCTACAAATTCATTTGTCATTCATGGCTAACACATATATTTGTTGATATCAAGGTTGTTGAGTTTAAGTAAACTTGTCATAGTGATGTAAATTCATATCGTAAACTTATAAGAGTTTACTTTTATTATTAAATACTACTCTGGTCCTACTTATAAGTCCATTTTGACCAAAAAAATTGATCATATTTATAAGTCCGGTTTCACACCATAAATGAGATTGTGATAATTTTACCATATTAATTGTACCTATGAAGATAGAGAGAGAAGAAACAGTTGAAAATATTCAATCATAAATGCGGGCAAAGTAAAAAATTTACCTCATTGATGACTTCCCATTTTTAGTAGATTTGAGGTATATTTTGATATATTTGGGAAGTCATTAATCATAATTTAAAGAGATTTTATTGAGATTTTAAGAGAAATCAATTTGGATACATTATTTGGGGGATTTCAATTTAAAATAGAAGCTTTTGAGTTTAGGAAATAAATAATAGTAATAAGAAGTTTTCAAAGAAATAAAACAATAAAAATTCAGTTTTTATTATTATTATTTAATTTCCTTTTGTTTTTAACAATGTTCAGGAGAGTAAAGATTTGATTCATACGTAATTGAATTGATTGGAATAGGATTGGGCCCACAAATTAAATGCAATTGAAGACCTAATATAAAGGAGCAGAGGCGGCACAGTGAAGAAAAGGAGAAAAAAAACGCACGGCGAGAGGGAGAACGGAGGAACAAGACGCAAAGGCGCAAAAGAAGCGACACCCGGCGCGGGAGGAGTGCGAGAATTCAGATCTTCTTGTTCTTTCTTTTACTCCATTCTCAAATTTGGAATTTAATTTTGTCACGGATTTTATTATAGCTATGTGTGGCTACTTTTCTTTGCAACCTAGAGGACCTATGAACTTGTTTGGGTTTAGAGATTATTCCACTATTAGTTTTGCTTAATTTTATTTCCGTTTATTTAATCATGTGTTTATTTCTATTGCTTACTGATTGATCACCATTGAGCATGTTTTGGGGATTTATGGTTGAACTTGACGAAGGGAATCTTAAATTGACCTTGGGATTAAATAATGTGGAATTATATTTAAATTTAATGTAGAATTAGATTTTAATCTAATTTGCGTCTAGGATAGACATATACCTAGAAGCTCCGCATAATCAAATTAGAGTGAGCCCGATTTGAATTGCATCTTAATTAATTATGTGAGACATTGCATAATTATTTGAGGTAGGTGTATAAGTGGACCGACATGCATTTATAAACATTAGTACTCTAGATTAACTGGTGAGGTTAAGTTAGAATTACTTTAGTGGGGATAAAATCTAGGAAACTAATAAGGGATTAGTGACTCTGGGTTGCTCGTTTATTATTGTGGTAGTTTTTTTGATTTTATTTTAATTAAATTAAATTCTGATTTGCTTAACTTACACGAAATTGTAAAATCAATGCTTAACTGAGATTGTGATACAAAGTCCTCGTGGGAACGATATCTTTCTTATCACTTTATTACTTGGTACGACCCGTATACTTGCGGAGTTTATAGGCTTTAAAGTTTTGCCCTATCAAGTTTTTTGCGCCGTTGCCGGGGACTCGTGTGCCACAATTTTCTTGGTTAGAATTGATTGACCATTAGTAGTTTAATTTTGAGTTCGTATATATTTTATTTTATTTTATAGATTTTTAAAAAAAAATGGATTTCAATTGGCAACCAACTGGTCTTAATATCAAGAAGGAGAAGATGAATTCTTTGTCTTCTATACAAGATGGATTGATTGCTATTTTAGATTCTTTGAATGATAGGCAACGTAAAAGGAGCATAAATGATTGTTGTATTCCATATGTTGGTTCGTCTCAACATGTTTGCATGTCTTGTGTTTATTGTGGAGGGAATCATGTATTTGTGAATTGTCCATATAGTCCAACTAGTCATTGTGCGAGAGATGATTTTGCTAGGAATCAAACTCATTCTGATTATTCATTTTATCGTAGTGAAAGTTTTGAGCAACAAAATTTTAGGGATCCATATGTCTATTGTTCTCATGAAAATACCCCTCTTTTTTACTCTTATCCACATATTAAAGAACACACCATTGAGTATAAGGAAAAATCTAATGTAGAAAGATTGTGTATGGAATACATGGAATCCTTAGAGAGATCTAGTAGAGAGCAAAAGGAGTTTGCCTCTAGTGTTAAGTCAAGTGTCCAGAGGTATTGAGGTATATGCGAGTCAAATTGCTTCAACTCTTGAGATTCTAGGGCAACATAATTCCTTAAGCATGGTTACCACTTCTTATGATGATAATGATTATTGTGAGGAAGTTGAAAGTGTGGAATTGCATGAGACTATGGGTAATGTAGAAAGTGATTGTGAGCTTGAAATTGATTTAAATGATAATAGAGGATATTTAGAAGAGGTTCCGGCTGTGGAGCCTAAGGATTGTGATGTTGGTGATCAAATTGATGTAGATGTCCCAATTGTTGTTGTTCATGACCCTCCTCTTGAAGTGTTGACTCTTACTGATGAGAGTCAAGTGGATTTTGTTGGATGCTCTAAATTCTTGGAAGTGCCTATGTTTATTTTCAAAGATGTGCATGATGTGCTTTATTTGAATTCAGTGAATACTTGTACTCCAAGATTGTCTATGATTAGGGAAGTACAAGTAATTAACTTGAATGATCAATTTTGGTGTGAGATACCTTGTTGCCTGAAAAGGAATGGAGACAAGGTAATTATGGTGTTTGATACTTATGATTAGAAGTTGTTTTGAGAAGTCTGGCTGAAGACTTTAAACTTAGCGCTTCTTGGGAGGCAACCCAAGGTATAATTTGATGTTTTATTTGATTTTGTAGGATTGTTGATAACCCTTGATGATGTGTTCTACTTTGATAGCAAGGATTGAGAGTGCAAGTCAAGGACAAATAGAGGAGTTTTCTTCTACTTTTCTTTGATTTGTTCTATTTGATTGTTGATGATATATTGCTTGGGAATGAGTGCTGGTCTTAGTTGAATATGTTTCGTTAGCACTTGAGCTGTTTAATTGGTGGAAATATGAAATCTCTGATATTGGTGTTACCTTTACACTTTAGATATGGTTCTCTTCACTTCCATTACCTTTTGTTACTTGTTCACATTGAGGACAATGTGACATTTAAGTGTGGGGGTGAGGGTATCCTTGATTTTAACTTGCTTTGTCCTCAATTTTTTTTTTTTTTTTTAAAATCTATGGAAGTTTGATTTTTATTCGTGAGCATTGTCACAATTGGGTTAATTTGAACATGAAAAGAAATGAGTTTGATTGGGAATTGATTCTCTTTTCTTTGAATGTTAGTAAATAGGAACAGATTTGGTTTGGGTACTTTACTTTAGGATGTCAAGGAACCTGTAAGGAATTTGAGCCCAAATATTCATCATTCTAAGAGAGAGTACACCTATTGTGATTTTATCTCTAGAACTTGTTGTGAATCTCTTTTGAAGCGAGAAAAAAAAATCCTTTACATCAATAAAGATGATTTAGGCATTCGTTTTCATTAGTTACTCTAGTAAGTGCTAAGTAAAAAAAAACAGAGAGAGAGAGAGAGATTGAAGGGAAAAAAACAAAAAAGGATTAAAGACAATAATAACAACTCCGTGACATCTCTAGACTTGACTTAGTAACCGGGGCACTTCATCACCAATGTTGGCACTCGCGTCAAACGGTTCGATCACGAGAGGGTTATGAGTTGGGCTAAAAGCCTCTTGAGGTGCCTGTTGGAGTAATTGAGTAACCGGTGCTGCATCACCCATATGCAGGGTCGCGTCAAAAGGGGACCTACAACGGCTCAAGAAATATTTTTTTTTAAAAAAAAATCCCTTCATTCTTCATATTATGTATTGAGTTGCTTGGCACTAACTAAAGTAGTTAGCTATTATCAAAGTCCTTGTATATGTAATGGAATAATATAGTGGAGAATGAGATGAGGAACAAGCTTATGGTAGATAAGTTGCAATAGGTGGAAAAGAATGAAACACAAGCCCTTAAATACCTAGAGAGATGAGTGTAAACACTTGACTTGTGAGAGACATTCTGTTGTGATTTATCTTGCCTGATTAATTACCTTGCAACTTGCATTTTTGGAAGGTGGAAAAGATTTCTGAAAAAGTTTGATTCTTGAAAGTTTGAATTGACCTCAATTTTATAGTGTTTACTTTAAAAATCTTTCTTCCATGGTTTTTTTGAAATTAGTTGTTTTGGAATTTAAAAATCTTGAGGACAAGATTTGATGCAAGTGTGGAGGTGTGATGACTTCCCATTTTTAGTAGATTTGAGGTATATTTTGATATATTTGGGAAGTCATTAATCATAATTTAAAGAGATTTTATTGAGATTTTAAGAGAAATCAATTTGGATACATTATTTGGGGGATTTCAATTTAAAATAGAAGCTTTTGAGTTTAGGAAATAAATAATAGTAATAAGAAGTTTTCAAAGAAATAAAACAATAAAAATTCAGTTTTTATTATTATTATTTAATTTCCTTTTGTTTTTAACAATGTTCGGGAGAGTAAAGATTTGATTCATACGTAATTGAATTGATTGGAATAGGATTGGGCCCACAAATTAAATGCAATTGAAGACCTAATATAAAGGAGCAGAGGCGGCACACTTTGAAGAAAAGGAGAAAAAACGCACGGAGAGGGAGAACGGAGGAACAAGACGCAAAGGCGCAAAACGAAAGCGGACACGGCGCGGACGAGGAGTTCTGAGAATTCAGATCTTCTTGTTCTTTCTTTTACTCCATTCTCAAATTTGGAATTTAATTTTGTCACAGATTTTATTATAGCTATGTGTGGCTAATTTTCTTTGCAACCTAGATTACCTATGAACTTGTTTGGGTTCTAGAGATTATTCCCACTATTAGTTTTGCTTAATTTTATTTCCGTTTATTTAATCATGTGTTTATTGATATTGCTTATTGATTGATCACCATTGAGCATGTTTTGGGGATTTAGGATTGAACTTGACGAAGGGAATCTTAAATTGACCTTGTGATTAAATAATGTGGAATTAGGTTTAAATGTAGAATTAGATTTTAATCTAATTTGCGTCTAGGATAGACATATACCTAGAAGCTTCGCATAATCAAATTAGAGTGAGCTCGATTTGAATTGCATCTTAATTAATTATGTGAGACATTGCATAATTATTTGAGGTAGGTGTATAAGTGGACCGACAGGCATTTATAAACATTAATACTCTAGATTAACTGGTGAGGTTAAGTTAGAATTAATTTAGTGGGGATAAAATCTAGGAAACAAATAAGGGATTAGTGACTCTAGGTTGCTCGTTCATTAGTGTGGTAGTTTCTATTATTTTAATTTTAGTTTTGATTTCTTTTATTAATTAAATTCAATCTGATTTTCTCAACTTAAACGAAATTGTGAGATTAATGCTAAACTGAAGTTGTGGGTACTAAGTCCTCGTGGGAACGATATCTTACTTACTCTTTATTACTTGATACGGCCCGTGCACTTGCGGAGTTTTTTTAGGCTTTAAAGTTTTGCCCTATCACTCATAATCATTAAGTTAACTACCTTTTCCTTGGTATGTGAGATTTGATCAAAATAAACTTATAAATAGGACCAAGGTTGTAGGTATTACTAGTAGATAGTTGAATAATTAAAATATCAAAATGACAACAATTTGATTTAAATATATGTTAAATCCATTAGTATTCATCATTTATCATATTTAACAAAGAAATTTCTATAAAATTTATATATAAAGGTACTGAACATGATCAAATCAAAAAAGTTACACACGATTTTGTAAACTAGAAACGTAAAAATGGTAAACTTGGTGTATAAACTCATGAGTTTAACCGAGTTTACAACTAGCACAAGTTTACCGGTGACTTGACTCGTTTTTGTAAGTTAAAAACGTAAAAACCGTACACTCGGAGAGTTAACTCGTAAGTTTGACAACAATGCTACCCGGTTCAAGATATTTGGTCAACTAACTATCAAAATTAATTACGATAATGGTCAAAGCAAAATTGTCTCTCGAAAAACTTTGGAGGCAAAATTGTTTTAGTTATCATTAATTCGTTATATTTTGATAAAAAAATTACGGGATATAATTTTTTTTGTGGGAATAAATTATACTCCATTCGGTCCTTAATATGAGAAATATTCACTTATTTTGATTAGATTAAGAAAGTTAGTCCTGTTGGTTAATATGACATGTATTTTCTAAAACATTCTAACCATATTCCTTAATTCCCTCTCTTCATTGATTATTGTTGAGAAATCATTAATAAGGGTAAAATAGAACAAGATTGATGTGGAATTTATGAGAGATAAATTGTATTCTCATTGCATTGATTTATATTGTGATACAATATCTACTTATATAATACGTAGAGAGATAAAACTAAACAAATTAAGGAGAAAATCTAGGAGAGAATAGAGGAGAGGTTACAACAACCTAAGGAGAATAATATAATATAATAATATTACATAATAATATTCCCGCAATTGATAAATATAAAAGCCCGATTATATATTTATGACCAACATCAACACCTATATTAAAGACATGAGGAGTAGTTTTCCTGGGCTGATAAAAACTCCAAGGGGTAGTTCAGAGCGGGGGCAAAGCCAGAAATTACAATTAGGGGGCAAATATTACAGAATAGAACCTAAGTGTTCATAAAATTACATTTCTGCTCTACAAATATTTCAATATGTTCATTTTAGTCCCTTTACGAAATAAATAATGAGGACTAAAGTGAAAATATTGAAATTTATGAGGCTGAAATATAATTTTTTAAAACTTTGAGTTGTATTCTGTAATTTTAGGAGGGGCGAGGGCCACCCCTAGCTCTGCCCGTGGTTCAAAGTATTGAAAAAGGATTGGGTAAGTAGCCATCAAAGTAGTTCTTCTTGTTTTTTTTTTTCCTTCTACACATCAAAGTAGTTCTCATGCACATGCGCAATGAACCAACGAAGACAAAATTAGAAGGTTCTCCCTCTGGTCCTAAATATAGGAAAAAATTATCCTGTATTTAAGACCAGAGGTAATATCTTCTAATTTTTTTTCCCATGACCAAGCTATATTTCGAATATTTCCCCCCTATAAACGCATGTTTTTCTTTACGTCGGATAAGTACCGTTTTCTCTGTGGTTTGCTTGAGAATGATATATTAGGTACTCCCGGTCCTAATTATAGGACAACATTTGAGAGTTGGTTTTAGTCCTAATTATATGACAACATTCTAAATTTTATCAAAGTTTTCCCTAAAATACCCCTATTTTTTGGGAGTATATAGTATACTGTCTATTAAAAATAATAAATTACGTGTAGATTTATCCATGGAATCAGCAATAAATTAAAATCGGCAAGACTTAGGTAATAAATTAAAACCAACCGACCGGAGATAAAAAAAAGTAGAGAGAGAATGAAGATTGAAGGGTAAGAGAAATTGAGAGATTCTCTTCCCTTTAATGATTATGCATTAAAAAACATGAAGTGTTAGGGATAACCAAACATAAGTTTAGTGGATCGGTTTAGTTTAATGATATATAAGGATTATATGCTATAAGTGTCTCTAAGTTTGATAACAATCATTTTTTTTTAAAAAAAAAAAAAAACTCCTTTGGTACTAAATATAGGATACAATTTGTATTACAAATTACACTATAAAATATATCTTATATTGAGAATCAGAGATAGTAACAATCATGTTGATGAATTGATGACTGCTATACTATCCAAACCTATATCATCTTGTATTTTAGTTAATTTCACTCATGCATGAACACAAGCAAATCCACAAGGATGAGTGGAAACATATTACACGGAGAGCCTTGATCTTATTCTTCGTTGACACGAGCAAATCCATAGGGATTCTGGTTTTCTTGAGGAAGTGATGGAAATGGACTAGGAAATAAAGATCACTTACATGTCTCGTTCATGCAACTATGTGATGGACTACCTAGTGAAGAGAGGGCTTAAAAAAGAGCAGGGGCTCCATGAAGTATCTCAACCTTCTAAGGCTACAGCGATTTTACTAGCTTTATCAAGATTGTAATGGATATAGTACTCTCATTAGGCGTTAGTTGAGGTGTCTCAATTATATATTTTTTTTAAAAAAAATCACTCACGCATCTGTTCCACTATTCTCTAATATGATGTGTTGCTTTCCTAGCATAATGTCCATTAAAAACGAGTGAAGAATTGCGTATGGACTTGTGCATATGGTGCGCTAAAGTTTATGCTTTAAGAAAATGATGTAATATTAAGTATTTTAATGGCAATAATTGATGGATCCTTTTCACCAACTTTGGGCAACACTTTGCGACAAATCATCAATTATTTAGGGAGAATTACTCACAGGTCCCAAGGAAGGAACATAATTACAGTTAGGTCCCTCCAAATGTCAAAATTACACAGAAGTCCCTAGGGACTTCTGTGTAATTATTTCAAAACCTAAAAAGACTATAATGCCCATTCAATATAAAAAAGGAAAAGGAGACAGACCTTCTCACATGCCACGCGCGGAGAGCTTTCTTCAAACGGGATAAAACGCGAAATCAAGTAACCGGCAAAAGTCAATCGATTCTCCAAGTTGAGGGCAAGTAAGTGACATATTAATGGTCCAGGCAAAGCTTAGATTCTCCAATTTGTCATCTTTTCTTTGTTCGATGAATATTTTTTCATTGTATGTTCTTTGCATTCAGAGAGTGGAGGCTTGGTAATAGATTTAAGTTTGAGCTCATTAGTGGACATTAGTGGATTATAAGCTGGTCCCTAGGCAAGTAATGCTATTATTTTGCTAAAAATATCATCTTTATCATTGAATTTGGGGTTTCATGTTATTGGGTAGGGTTAATAACAATTGTGCTGTTTTTGGGAAGCTAACGAGAGGGATTGCTGTTTTTCGTTGGTTTTGGTTGAGGTGATGATGGAATGTTCGGTAAAAAGTTCTGATAGGAGAATATAAAGTTGTTGTTAATACGTGCATTTATTGTTGTAAATATATGCATTTTCAGTTGTTAATACAATCTTCTTTCACTTGCATTTATTATTGTCCACGTGTTGATGCTCCGACAGCGACACATATGCTAATACAGACTTTCTTGGAGCCTCCCATTACTACAAGGTCAGCAGGGAGACCAAAAAGAAAACGAATTGAATCTCAATTTCAAAACAAGAAGTCTTATCATTGTGGTAGATGCCATGAATTTGGACACGGTCAAGACATGCAAAAATCCAAATCCCATTTGAAAACACAATGTACATGCTATTGATTGTTAATAGCTTAGTCATTTTGTCTATGCACACATTTGTAGTAGTGACTTCTTGTAACACCTTTTTGTATTTTGGTGGGTGGACAAGAACTTGTAATTACAGCTTGCATATGGACGTGAAACTATATATGATATTAAGTTCAATGAGTAGGTGCAAATACCCACTTACTCATACAACTTAATATTTTGAAATGATATTCGCTTATTCAGCTAGCCTTATATAGCTGTCAAAAGTTTAAGAAGTTGTTGTTATTTCATGCATTTCCTGTTGTTATTTCATCCATTTTCTGTTGTTATTTGCTTCTGGAAGTTTTAAGATGGGAAATTCCATATTTTAACAAGTTGTTGTTATTTCATGCATTTTCTGTTGTTATTTCATGTATTTCCTGTTGTTATTTGCTTCGGGAAGTGAAAGATGGGAAATTCAGTTTTTTCAAGTTGTTGTTATTTCATGCATTTCTGTTGTTATTTCATGCATTTCGTTGTTATTCGCTTCCGGAAGTGAAAGATGGGAAATTCAGATTTTTTTCAAGTTGTTGTTATTTCATGCATTTCCGTTGTTATTCGCTTACGGAAGTTTTAAGATGGGAAATTCAGATTTTAAGAAGTTGTTGTTATTTCATGCATTTTGTTGTTATTCGCAGCATTTCTGTTGTTAATTCAAGCAAACAAGCAAGCAAAATAACATCCTTAACATTTTGAACTACACCAAGACAAACATGCATCAAGCTTTGCCTCCTCTTGATGTTTTCCTTTCGTTTTGTTTTCAATGAAAAAAGGCAATCACCACAACATCTTGTTTTCATTTCTCAGAATCAAACTCTACCAAAATAGAACTCCATCAACATAATCAAAGATTTAATTAAATGCACAATGTACACTTAGCTATAAGTTTAGTAGCAAATAGTCAGTATTTTCTCTTGGGTTTGGCATAGTTGATACGTCCGGTTCAATACTTTCAACTACTCTTCAATAAAACTACAACTCTATTTCTTCTTCTTCGATTGTTGGTTGCCGGAGTCGGGACAACACCTTTGCGCATGTATGTTTTTCTCATGAGATACAAGGCCCCATAAGCATTCAAGCTTTATGCGCGAGTTGCTCACGAGATAAATTAGGCATAGTATACCCTTCTTTGTCTTGGGGAGAGCCATCCCAGCTCTGTAACCATGATAGAACATGGACACCACAAGAATCCCTGAAATGTGAAATGTCACAAACAAATAACATCCAAAAAATTAGAAACTGATGCTTTACAATGAACAAAAAATCTGGAATTTCCCATCTTTCACTTCCAGGAGCGAATAACAACAGGAAATGCATGAAATAACAACAACTTGTTAAAATCTGGAATTTCCCATCTTAAAACTTCCAGAAGCGAATAACAACAGGAAATGCATGAAATAACAACAGGAAATGCATGAAATAACAACAACTTGAAAAAATCTGGAATTTCCCATCTTTCACTTCCAGAAGCGAATAACAACAGGAAATTCATGAAATAACAACAGGAAATGCATGAAATAACAACAACTTCTTAAAATTTGGAATTTCTCATCTTAAAACTTCTAGAAGCGAATAACAACAGGAAATACATGAAATAACAACAGGAAATGCATGAAATAACAACAACTTGTTAAAATCTGGAATTTCCCATCTTAAAACTTCCAGAAGCGAATAACAACGAGAAAATGGATGAAATAATTTATCGGAACACGGGATCTGAAAATGCATATATTTACAACATACGCAAGTGAAAGAAGATTGTATTAACAACCGAAAATGCATATATTTACAACAATAAATGCACGTATTAACAACAACTTTATATTCTCCTATCGAATTTTTTTTGAACATTCCATCATCACCTCAACCGAAACCAACAAAAACAGAGCAATCCCTCCGTTAGCTTCCCAAAAAAACGAGCACAATTGTTATTAACCCTACCCAATAACATGAAACCCCAAATTCAATGATAAAGATGATATTTTTAGCAAAATATTAGCATTACTTGCCTGAGGACCAGCTTATAATCCACTAATGTCCACTAATGAGCTCAAACTTAAACCTGTTACCAAGCCTCCACTCTCTGAATGCAAAGAACATACAATGAAAAAATATTCATCGAACAAAGAAAAGATGACAGCTGAACAATCTAAGCTTTGCCTGGACCATTAATATGTCACTTACTTGCCCTCAACTTGGAGAATCGATTGACTTTTGCTAGTTACTTGATTTCTGCGTTTTATCTGTTTGAAGAAAGCTCTCCGCGTGGCCATGTGAGAAGGTGTTTCCTTTTCCTTTTTTATATTGAATGGGCATTATAGTCTTTTTAGGTTTTGAAATAATTACACGAAGTCCCTAGGGACTTCGTAATTTTGACATTGGAGGACCTAACCGTAATTATGTTCCTTCCTTGGGACATGTGAGTAATTCTCCCAATTATTTATGTGGTGGATTTTATCTCCTAGTCGGACTATTCGCACCAAGTAAGCCTATGATTATTAATTTATTTTATGTATTAGGTGTATGAGTTGGATTCAGCCTTTTTTTTTTTTTGGGAGGGTTGATACAAATATAATGTGTCGCTAAATAAGCCTAGGATAAAGGGATTCAACACATTTATTAAGCCTAGGATTCAGCTTTTTAAACCCTCATATTTATTTTTTCAAATTAAAAGTGCAGGTACTAAAAACAAAATATTACCCGTCTTTATTTTTAGAGAGATTAGAAAGCTAATTAAGTCATTTTAGAGTTTTTTTTCTCTCTAAATTTTTTTTATTTATAAATTGATATATAATATAATCATATAATATGATTAAGTAACTTATTTAGTTTCCTTAATTTCTTTACAAAAAAAAAAGGCAACTAAATCTTATATTTATAACCAGAAATAGCATTACAGGTGGTATTGAACATACGATCTAACACATTATAGAGAGATTTTATGCCATTACACTACTGAATATCTGATTTCTTTTCACTTCAATTGCATTTCTTTCTCTATTTTTATTCATTATTCCCACCATGCATTTCTTCTTTCCCTCTTATTTAATTATTTATTATGGAATGCTTATGTTGCTACGCTCTTCCTTAGCCATCCCTCCTGAATCGCTCCATTGCAAGTTCTTATTTATTATGAAGAAAAAATTTAATACAAACCACAAACCCTGCTATAGTTGGAAATTTTCATCAAAACGACATGACTATGCAGCTGAAGCATAGCTCACCAATTCACAGCTCCAACACGAAGGAGCTGCAAATCAGAGCAAAATGGGAACAGATGAAGAAGCTTGGGATTCCATATCAGGAAGTAGATTCGGAGGTGTAGATCACCAGAAAGAAGAAAAACGACAGCGTTTGATGGAGGCAGAATCCAAGCGGTGCAGATCTATGCTGAAGCTCCACAAGTCGCCCACCTTCTTCAAGTACTCTGACCCCGACTCTCCCTGCCGGGGAGAACAAGTTGCCCTGGCTTGGTTCAAATTATATCCAAACTCCAAGTTCAGGCTTGTCGATGGAGTTGTGATAAGTATATATTTTATAATTAAATAAGTATAGATTTTGAGATATATTGGATTGAATTTATTAATATTTTGTACTTATTTAATTATCTTTATGTACTTATCTATCTTTTAATTAAATATAGGATAAAATGATATTATAACGAGAAAATCTATTGATATCCTATTTATTTGTGTAGGAGATATTATGTGATCTAAGAGATGAGAAAATATAGGAAAAGCAATCGGGGCAACAAATTAAATTGAAAATGATATAATATAATATATTATTATATTATTTATAATATAATATATCAAATATGCCATGGGAGATTAAAAAAGAATCAGAACACACAAGACGAAAAAAAAGGCACGAACCCTAAGCTATTAATATACATTAGACGCAAGAAATTGGAGGGAGAGTGCCGCGAGAACGAGAAAGCGAGCAGTACAGAGCACGAGACGCAATTCGGACGTAGAGGAAGGAGCATTATATGTTAGAGGAGAATCAGAATCACGGAGACGCACACAGACGGCATTGGAGAAAGAGGACCAAAACACCATTATGGAGATCAACCTTCCCCAATCTCTGAAGAACAAGTCTGATTTTCATCTCTTTTATTATTTTGTTAACCTAGCCATGCTTGGCTAGTTTTCTTTGTAGTTAGGGCGAGGATGAACCTATGCGAATTTAAAGTATTTGGTTGGATTCTTTATTGATCGTTATTTTCTTGATTGAATGAATTATCTTTGCTTAAAGCTTTCTTAAAGATTGATCACCTTTTAGATTGTTCATAGGTTGGTGTATGACAATAGAGATGTTGGTGCATTTAACTAGAACCGTTAATTCATCATAGAGTTGCATGACCAAGACATAGGTTTACGAGTTTATGCGATCTCATAATTCTGGTTTTAAAATATGATCTTTCCAAACAATACTAAGACATTAGGTTGTTTTCAAAGATAACGGACTAAGGTAGCATCAAGACATTGTGACTTAGTCTAACTTTAGAGAATTGATCGTCAATCGTGGGAATAATAATCAATTAGGGATTCAATTCAAATACTTGGAGGAACATAGGGGGATTCTCATCCCTAGCTGCGTTTTTATTAATTACTCATCTTTTCTAAACTTTGTTCTTGAAAGTCTTGATTTTGGATTTTTGTTCTTTATTTAATTCTTTAAATTCTGTTTGGTTACAACTCACCCCATATTACTCGATTCATCCAACTAAAGCGAAAATAGCGAATTAGTGATTGGAGTACTATTCCTCGTGGGATGATATTTTTCTCACTACTTTATTACTTATAACGACCGGTGCGCACTTGCCGAAGTCGCTATCAAGTTTTTGGCGCGAATTCTTGGGAATAGTTTTATTTCAACACTAAGAGTAGTTATTGAAACTCTAGATTGAATTTTTCTTTTTCTTTTGTTATTTTACTGTTTATGCGAGGTACCATCGATGTAAATTCGCTGCAGGTTTGATCCCGAAATCGAAAAGACGGGAAGGAGAAACCGGAAACTTGCTAAACGAGAGAAAAGGAAAGGTTGTTAGCTCTAGTACCGGGACTGAACTGGTTATATTGGCAGAAAATGGTGCAGATCCTCCCCGTCCTCCTCCAAAAAGGACCATGGGCGACTACATGACACTTAATCCTGCCAGGACTGCAACTAGCATTGTCAATCCTGCTGTGAATGCGAATAATTTTGAAATCAAGTCATCCCTCATAAGCTTGGTTCAACAAGGTTCTTTTAGTGGGAGTGATTTAGAGGATCCTAATCAGCATATTGAGACTTTTCTGCAGATTTGTGATACCATCAAGATGAATGGGGTTCCTGAAGATGCTCTTCATGTGAGACCGTTTCCTTTCTCTCTGACGGGGAAAGCAAGAGCTTGGCTTTGTTCTTGTCCTACTGGAAGTCTCTCCACTTGGGACATTATCACCACAAAGTTCCTTGAATTTTTTTTCCCTTCTTCTAAGTATACAAAGCTGATGTCAGATATTAGTTGCTTCACTCAAGGCAATGGGGAATCATTACGTGAAGCTTGGGAAAGGTTTAAGGAGTTGCTTAGGAAGTGTCCACAACATGAGCCGCAAGACTATGATCGGCGAGAATATTCTTCAATGGGATGCTTCCGTCTTCAAGGATGATGATTAACACTGCAGCAGGTGGTAAGCTGAAAAACAAAACTCCAGATGAAGCATTGGAGTTGTTTGAGGCTATGGGGTCCCTTGAGAATGAAACTGTTACTCCACAACCAAAGAGGGGAGTTCTTCATCTAGATTCTTACAATACAATTTTGGCCCACAATGAGAACCTTTCCCAACAAAACAAGATGATCCAACAGCAATTAGCTACCCTCACTCAACAACTTGCCTCTTCTCAGGTCTCATCCATCACTTCTCAGCCTCCTTTGCTTTGTGATTTTTGCAAAGGGGAACACGCTAATGGAGATTGTGAAGCTGGTAGATCGAGAAACAGTGAGGTTAATTACATGAGTAATCCTCCTAGGAATCAGTTTAATCCATATAGCAACACGTACAATCGGCTGGAAATCTCACCCAAACTTTTCCTATAAACCCCAAGCAAAGCCTCGCGGTTCCAGTTCCCAAACCAAACCACCACCACCATTACCGATCGGAAAAGGCTTTGACACGGTTGACTCATACCAAGACCGAATACATACGGGGTTCGAAGCTTTTCTCGGAATGAAACAAAGTCTTCTCTCAAAAATCGGGAGGCTTCAATCCGGAACTTGGAGAATCAGATTGGTCGTTATCAAAGCAAATAGCGAGAGGAGCCAAGGGTCATTCCTAGTGATACCGTGGTCAATCCAAAGGAGCATTGTAAGGTCATATCTACAAGGAGTGGTATAGTGATTCAGCCAGTTGAGAAATCTGTTCCGGTGAAGGAAAAATCTGAAAAAGGGGTGCAGCAGGTTCCAAAGGAGATAGCTACAAAGAAGTCTCACACTCCTTCTTATGCAAAACCTCCTTACCCCCAAAGGTTGAAGCGCGAGATTCGAAGCAACGGTATGCCGGGTTCTTGGATATTTTTAAGAAACCGCAGATTAACATTCCTTTTGCGAAGCTCTTGAAAATATGTCTAATTATGCAAAGTTCATGAAAGATTTGCTTTCCAAGAAGCATAAGTTGCAAGACGCGAAACAAAGTGGCATTGACTCGGCGGTGTAGTGCCATTATTCAAACAAAGTTGCCACCAAAGCTTAAAGATCCGGGCGGCTTTAGCATTCCTTGTGCAATAGGGAACGTCAATATGGGCGAGCACTTTGTGATCGGGAGCTAGTATAAATTTAATGCCCTTATCTGTTTAGAAAGCTCTCGGCATTAAAGAGATGAAGCCTACTATGATGTCGTTACGGTTGGCGGATAGGTCCATTAAGAAGCCGAAGGTGTCATTGAGGATGTGCTTGTGAAAGTGGACAAATTCATCTTCCTAGGTGGATTTTGTGGTTCTTAACATGGAGGAAGATGCTGAACTTCCTTTGCTTTTGGGAAGACCCTTCTTGGCTATTGCTAGAGCGGTAATTGATGTAACTGCAGGAAAAATGGAGTTCCAAATGAATGATGAGAAAGTCACTTACAATGTGTTTCAATCCATTAAATACCCAGCTGATAATAGTGATCGCCAGAATTGATGTAGTTGATGAGGTCATTCATGAAGATCTTTTTCAAGAAGGTTCGGATGAGTCTATGGAGGATGATCTTGCTCAATTGTTACAAGTGGAAGAAGAGGTTTCTCTGAGATGAGAATTCCGATTACGGGTTGAGGAGCTGAAGAAGAAAGATTATGATGCGCCACTTGTTACTCCTAAGGTGGAACTAAAGGAGCTCCCTTCTAATCTAAAGTATGCTTTTCTAGGGAAGGATGACACTTATCCCATTATTATTAGTCTTGAGTTGTCACCTACCGACGAAGAGAAGTTCTTTGAAAGTTTTGACTACCAACAAGGCGCAATAGGGTGGTCTATATCTGATTTAAAGGGGATTAGTCCTTCATTTTTCACTCATAAAATTCTTATGGAGGACGATGTGAAACCGATAAAGCTGCCCTAGAGGAGACTTAACCCGACTATGAAGTAAGTGGTGAGAAAGGAGGTGGTGAAAGCTGTTAGATGCGGGTATGATTTATCCTATCTACGATTCAAAGTGGGTTAGTCAAGACGGGTAGTACTTAGAAGAAGGGTGGAATCACTTGTAGTGCAGAATGAGAATAATGAATTGATACCCACTAAAGCATTACGGTGGAGAAGGTGTGTGGATTATAGGAGGTTGAATGATGTCACTCGTAAGGACCACTTTCCTTTGTCATTCATGGATCAGATGCTTGAGAGGCTTGCAGGTCACTTTTATTACTGTTTCTTAGATGACTATTCCGGTTACAATCAAATAAGGTGGCTCCAGGAGGATCAAGAGAAGACACCTTTCACTTGTCCCTTTGGGATTTTTGCTTATAGACGGAGGATGCCCTTCGGTCTTTGCAATGCCCTTGCCTACTTTTCGAGGTACATGTTGTCTATCTTCTCCGACATGACGAGAGATTTATTGAGGTATTTATGGATGATTTCTGTTTTTGGCACTTCTTATGATACTTGCTTGGCTAATTTGTCTTGTGTGCTCCAAAGATATCAAGAGAGTAACTTGGTGCTTAATTGGGAAAAATGCCACTTTATGGTGAAAGATGGGATAGTCTTGGGTCATAGAATGTCTGATAAGGGGATAGAAGTGGATAGAGCCAAGATTATAATCATCAAAGACTTACCTCCTCCCACCAATGTGCGTAGCGTTCGCGTTTTTTCTTGGTCACGTAGGTTTTTATCGGAGGTTTATCAAGGATTTTTCCAAGATAGCCAAACCACTTAGTCGGTTGTTGGTCAAAGATGAAGACTTTAACTTTAACAATAATTGTCGAGTGGCATTTAACTTGTTGAAGGAGAGATTGACCCTTTCGCACCTATTACGACGGCGCGATTGGGAGTTACCGTTTGAGGTGACGTGTGATGCCGGTGACTATGCTATAGGGGCTGTTTTGGGGCAAAGGAAGAATAAGTTGTTGCATGTTGTTTACTATGCGAGTAAAGTTTTGAATGAGGCACAACTGAACTATGCAACAACTGAGAATGAGATTCTTGTAATTATTTATGCATTGGATAAGTTTAGACAGTATTTGATTGGTTCCAAGGTGATTATTTTTACGGATCATCTTTGCTCTAAAATACCTCTTGACTAAGCAAGACGCTAAGTCAAGGCTTCTCGATGGATCTTTGCTACTACAAGAGTTTGATATTAAAATCAGAGACAAGAAAGGGGTGGAAAATGTGGTAGCCGATCACTTATCTAGGATACAGGTTAAGGAGTTGCAGGATGATTCAGAGATGGAGATTCGGGATGAATTCCCAGATGAGTATGTCTTGGCAATCGGCAATGTACCTTGGTTCGCTGATATTGCTAATTATAAGGCAATTGGGATGATACCAGAGGGACTAACATGGAAGCAGAGGAAGAAGTTCATGCATGATGTTCGGCGGTATATCTGGGATGAGCCTTTCTTGTTTTTCAGGTGTGCGAGATGGAGTGCTCCGCTATATCCCGAGGAGGAAACTCATAAGGTTCTACGGCATTGTCACGGTTCGGATTATGGTGGATATTTTCCTGGAGAACGACCGGCTTTGCTAAGGTATTACAAAGTGGTTTTTATTGGCCTACATCGTACAAAGATGCTAGGAAGTTTGTGGAGCGTTGTGATCGTTGCCAAAGAAGCTGGGAATATCTCTAGGAGACATGAGATGCCCCTTAACAACATTCTTATTATTGAGATATTTGATGTGTGAGGGATTGATTTTATGGGGCCATTCCCAAGTTCTTTTAACAACAAGTACATTCTTGTAGCTGTGGACTATGTCTCAAAGTGGGTAAAGGCAATTGCTCTTCCCACTAATGAAGCTAAGGTGGTGGTATCTTTTCTCAAAAGAATATATTCAACAGGTTTGGGGTACCTAGGGCCATTATCAGTGACGGAGGAACTCAGTTTTGTAACTGACAGTTTCAATCAATGCTTAGCAAATATGGTGTCACTCATCGTGTCACTACTCCATATCACCCACAAACTAGTGGGCAAGTGGAGATGTCTAACAGGGAATTGAAGCAAATTCTGGAGAAGATTGTTGGGAAGTCAAGGAAGGATTGGTCTAAGAAGCTTGATGATGCTTTGTGGGCGTACCGAACGACATTCAAAACTCCTATTGGCATGTCACCATTTCATTTGCTATATGGTAAGTCTTGCCACCTTCCGTGGAGCTTGAGCATAAGGCGCTTTGGGCAACTAAGCCGCTGAATTTTGATGCTAAATCTGGCGATAAAAAGAGGTTACTTCGGTTGAAAGAGCTTGATGAATTCAGAATTTTTGCATATGAGAGTGCTAGCCTCTACAAGGAAAGAACCAAGAGATGACATGGCGGGAGGATTATTCCTAAAGAGTTTCATCCGGGACGGAGTACTACTTTATAATTCTCGTTTGAAACTTTTTCCAAGGAAATTGAAGTCTAGATGGTCAGGACCTTTTGTAGTCAAAGAAGTCACACCTTTTGGTGCAATTGTCATTGCACCAATAGGTTCAGATGAAGCTTTTAAGGTGAATGGGCAGAGATTAAAGCCTTACCATGGTGGAGACATTGACGGAGGAAGAACCTCGTGGCATTGGAAGTTGAGAATTAAGGTGACATCCGTTAGGCTCGGGACGGTAAACAAGTGCTGATTGGGAGGCAACCCAATAAGTTTTTCTTGCAGTTATTATTATTATTATTTTGTTTTTTTTCTTTTATTTTTCTAGGTTTAAAGATGATCACTCCTCTTGTGGCTGCCAAGTCTTGTCTTTGGGCACTCTTTCTCTCTTAAAATTTGAAACATCATGGATGGTGCGGATGAAGCACTCCACATCGAGTTAGAGACCTAAAATCGGGGAGTACTAGTTCCTTTCCCTATATTGATTTTTACAACATTTAGGACAATGTTTGATTTAAGTGTGGGGGAGGGATATTATCTCTTTGGTAGTGCTTGTCCTTATCCAATTGAAAAGAATTCTTTTGATTTTTTTTATTGTTTAAGATTGACCTTAACTTTGAGAATCCACCATCTTAGAGAATATTATCAAGAAAAACAATAAAAAGGAAAAGAATGTTTCAATTAAACCTCTAAGCCTTGAATTTTTGAAGCAATCTTGAGATGAACTATGATAATAGGGATTAGTTTTTAGTATGATCAGCAGATTATTAGTTTATGAATATTTTGCTACATGATTTCTTTAGGAGATGAGATGATGACTTTCATTAGCTAAGTAAAAATTTCGTTTAGGAGATGACTAAAAAAAAAACACAACTCCAATGACTTCTCTAGACCGACTTAAGTAACTTAGGCTTGCATCACCCATGTGCAGGGTCGCGTCAAACGGTAAAGTCAAAGAGGGTTATGAGTTGGGCTAAAAGCCTCTTGACGTGCTTGTTGGAGTAACTGAGTAACCGATGCTGCATCACCCATGTGCAGGGTCGCGTCAAAAGGGGACCTACAACGGCTCCAAAAAAAAAAAGAGTTATTTCCTACCTGAGGATCCCTATGAAATTAACTGAAAAGCTTAGTTTAGTGGGGGGCATTTGAAATTTTTATGGAGAAATTGAGTAGCATAATATTCTTTTACTAATCTTATTGTTGAACTTATTACTTGCCGATCCTTTGATCATGAGATGTTAAGAGATTATTATGATTGTTTAAGGCTATTGGCTTAGTGACCCATTCTTATAAGACATTAACTTAAATAAAACTTGATAACATTATCTAAGTGTGGTGGTTACGGCTCTTTATTTAGGGATTTCATAAACAATGTTGTTCTCATTTAAGAGGAAAAAATTATATTTCTTTTGCTTGAGGACAAGCAAATGTTTAAGTGTGGGGGAGTTTGATAAGTATATATTTTATAATTAAATAAGTATAGATTCTAGGATATATTGTATTGAATTTATTAATATTTTGTACCTATTTAATTATCTTTATGTACTTATCTATCTTTTAATTAAATATAGGATAAAATGATATTATAAAGAAAATCTATTGATATCATATTTATTTGTGCGGGAGATATTATGTGATCTAAGAGATGAGAAAATATAGGAAAAGCAATAAGGGCAACAAATTAAATTGAAAATGAAATAATATAATATATTATTATATTATTTATAATATAATATATTGTTATAATATATCAAATATGCCATGGGAGATTAAAAAAGAATCGAACGCACAAGACGGAAAAAAAAAAGGCACGAACCCTAAGCTATTAATATACATTAGACGCAAGAAATTGGAGGGAGAGTGCGCGAGAACGAAAAAAAGACAGAGCACGAGACGCAATTCGGACGTAGAGGAAGGAGCATTATATGTTAGAGGAGAATCGAATCACGGAGACGCACACGGAGACGGCATTGGAGAAAGAGGACCAAAACACCATTATGGAGATCAACCTTCCCCAATCTACGAAGAACAAGTCGATTTTCATCTCTTTTATTATTTTGTTAACCTAGCCATGCTTGGCTAGTTTTCTTTTGTAGTTAGGGCGAGGATGAACCCTATGCGAATTTAAAGTATTTGGTTGGATTCTTTATTGATCGTTATTTTCTTGATTGAATGAATTATCTTTGCTTAAAGCTTTCTTAAAGATTGATCACCTTTTAGATTGTTCATAGGTTGATGTATGACAATAGAGATGTTGGTGCATTTAACTAGAACCGTTAATTCATCATAGAGTTGCATGACCTGACATACGTAGAACTACGAGTTTATGCGATCTCATAATTCCGGTTTTAAAATATGATATTTCCAAACAATACTAAGACATTAGGTTGTTTTCAAAGATAACGGACTAAGGTAGCGTGAACATTTGGACTTAGTCTAACTTTAGAGAATTGATCGTCAATCGTGGTAATAATAATCAATTAGGGATTCAATTCAAATACTTGGAGAACATAGGGGGATTCTCATCCCTTGCGTTTTTATTAATTACTCATCTTTTCTAAACGTTGTTCTTGAAATTCTTGATTTTGGATTCTTGTTCTTTATTTAATTCTTTAAATTACGTTTGGTTACAACTAACCCCATATTACTCGATTCATCCAACTAAAGTGAAAATAGCGAATTAGTGATTGGAATTGTTCTATTAGTGGGGACGATCTTTTCTCACTACTTTATTACTTATAACGATAGGTGCACTTCACAAGATTCGCTATCAGTTCGGAGGGTTGCATTTGATTTTTTTGAAGTTAGGGGCATTATTGTATTTTCAGAATAATAATGTGGGCCCCACCACCACCGTCACGCATGATTTAATGGTGCTGTGACTTTTGATCCAATTTTCAAAGTTCATGTGTGCTTTTGCACCTAAAAAAACACTTGGTGTTAAACGCTTATGAGGATAAAACATATGTGTATTTTTACACATTTACCCTTTATTATAATAAAGGGAAATGTAACATGTATTTTATTCCAAGAAAGAATCTTGGACTCTTATTCATAGTTTACAAATCACAATTGCACAAACAAGAGAGACCATACAAAAGTTGATGAACAAGGATGGATCTTAAAATCTTCTAAAAGCCAGCAGGAAAACCACCCTTTCTTGGATCGCTCACTGCCACTAGTTTCCCAATACCATTCTTGGACCGTTCAACGTCTTGAACAATAAACTGGCAAATAGTCCCTCCTGCAAGGCCTTTCAGGACATGGCCTTTCTTTTGAAGGGCAGCCCTAATGTCAGCAGAAAGTTCTATGTGGTCACCGCTCACTGTAGTCCAGTTCTCATAATTAACCACGTTAGGTATCAACTGCTCACATCACCACATAATTAGTTTATCGATTAACAACTTGGCTGGAAGAAATAGTGAAGGAGCTTTGATATACCACATCATCATGTAGCAACTATAATCAGTTTGCGCAACAGAGAAAAAAAAGGAGAGCTTTGACAGTACCTGATGATAAACCCTTGGAGACATTACAGAACGAAAAGGATCCATTCCTCTGACAAAATGATTCAAAAGAACTTCTGCAGTTCCAGCAATGATCATAGCTCCTCCACTGGCACCTACCACAGCTTTCAGCTTCCCATCCTATAAGGGAATATAGACAGATATGACTGGAAGGAAATAATACAAACACCATTACATACTACCTTAGATTATGCCAATTCTCTCTTGGTGAGGCAAACTAGCTAGTTGTCTTGGACATGACATGCATCTCAAATTAGAAAAAATTTAGCTGAGAGGATATATACCTTGAGGACTATAGTTGGAGACATGGACGATAAGGGTCGTTTCCCTGGCGCAATAAAATTGGCTGGAGCTGGTGGTGGAACATTTTTTGAAACATTTGCAGGCATGGAGAAATCATCCATCTCATTGTTCAACACTATTCCTGTACTTGGTGAAAGCATTCCTGCTCCAAAATAATAATTTATGGTGACAGTCATAGAAACAGCATTTCGCTTCTGATCTATGATGCTTACATGACTGGTACCATGATCTTGGACCTGATTCCACCTTTAGGAGGAAATGAAAAATAAAACGAAGAAGCATAGTTCAGATTCCCTGCTGGTTGTATCTGTATTGACCCTCCAAAATACAAAAATATTTACAGTTCTGCATAGTCATGATTGAATGTAAATGGTTTTGCAGCATGTTTCTTAAGCATCAGCCCCTAAAGCTGAGAATAATTAACTCATTTAGACTATTATGTGGAACAAAAGACACAATATGTCAAGAACTCTACTGATTAATACGAAAATCTAAAGCTTTATGAAGAAACATGGGCAATTCAACCAAATATCTTGTTATCTCTTGTCAGTATTGCAGCTCACCTTCCACCATAATGACGGGGGCCAAAAGTCTTACTATCCTTGATGTCTTTCTTCAACTCCTTGGCAAACTTAGGAGAAAGCATGTCTGAAAGAACTGCCGTTATATTTACAAAATCCGGATCGCCAAGATTCATTCTCACAGCAAATGCATGTTTCAGAGCTTCGATTTCTCGATGGATCCCCAGTGGACCTAAAATTCCAGAAGGGACTTCATATTGAGCTAGAATGTTCAGCATCTGTGTCAGTACATGAGATATTAGTAACACATTTGCAAATTATGAAAATCATAATGGCCGCTAACAGTGTGATAGAGCTGGAAAGTTTATTGAAACATATGAGAAGGAATCAAGGAAGACCAGGAGGGTAAAAGAGCAAAGTAAAAGCTAGACTAATGATGTTTTGGGAGTAGCTTGTGTTGGAAGTGATATGTGTTCCTTTTCTGGTTGTTGTTTACTTCATCAGGTCAAATCAAAATGCAAAGAAGATATACATACAAGTATCGTAGGAGGGCCACCCGAAGGAGGAGGCATGCCAAGGATCTTTAGTCCAAGAATGTCTGCAGATAATGGTTCTTTCTGCTTAACTCTGTATGCTTGCAAGTCTCTCATGGTCAAAATACCTCCAGCCTTCTTAACATCTCTGACTAAATTAAGGCCAATTGTTCCATTATAGAAGGCCTGTGGACCAGATTCGGCTATTGTTCTTAATGTTTCTGCAAGCTTTTCATTACGGCATATGTCACCTATGCGCAAGAGTTTTCCTTTTGATGTGAAAATAGCTCGAAGTCCAGGGTCCAGTAATATGTATGACTGTGTTGAAACCATTTGCATGTGGAGGTACGGTGATATCTTAAACCCTTGACGAGCAAGTGCCTCTGCTGGCTGCACAAGCCTCTTCCATGGCAGCTTCCCATGTTGTTTCCACACTCTGTAAAGACCAGCAAGTTCTCCAGGGACTGCCACTGAAAGCGCACCTCTCTGCTTCAGAGTTGTATTGCCACCATACATATTCTGAAAAAAATAAAAAATTACTTTAGACTCATTTACTGAGGGATTAATAATGAAACTTGTCTAGTCACATTACAGTAGGAACAGTTCAATTTAATGATCTTTTGACTGGCAGATTTTCCAGGTGGAAAGGTAAAACCTTGGAAGCTTAAGACGTTGTCGTTTGTAGAGTAAAACTTCTTTCTGTTTTTTTCCAGGTGGAAAGGTAAAACCTTGGAAGCTTATGACGTTGTCGTTAGTAGAGTAAAACTTCTTCTGTTTTTTCCCAGGTGGAAAGGTAAAACCTTGGAAGCTTATGACGTTGTCGTTTGTAGAGTAAAACTTCTTTCTGTTTTTTTTTCAAAGATGACCCGATTATAAAAAATTAAAGGTGCGATTTTGTTTTAATTTTGACATTTGGGTCATTTTGGTAAGAACAAGACGGAACTTGAAAGTCAACCTGAACGCAATCAACAGGAATTTTTTTTTAAAAAAAAACAAAAAGCGACAGAGCTAACCTGAGAAGCAAGTGAAGGAGCAGTTTCTCGCATGTCGAAGGCTTTTGCTTGGCCACTAGCTAACCGGAGAAGCATGAAGGCTCCACCACCAAGGCCACTCGACGCCGGACTCACAATCCCCAAACAAAGAGCAGCAGCGACGGCAGCGTCAACGGCATGCCCTCCTTCACGGAGAACATCCGATCCGATTCTCGAACATCGACGATCATCCGTCGCAACAGCGCCGTGAGGCACACCGATGACCTCATTTCTCAGCTTTTTGTGCCCAGTAGTAGCATTCAGACTCGAAGCAGAAGACAAATTTGAAATAAGCAGGAATGTTGTGGCAATTGCAGCCCATAGCGACAAAGCTGCATATATATCAAATTGACATATCATACGGAAAATTTATGTCGATATAAAGTGTTCCACAGTCTACTCTTACACATTCTTTATTTCTATTTTGGGAACTAAACATCGTATGAATATAAAACTAGTAGAAGGTTGCAAGATTTCTCGATTTAGAACAGAATCATCGTTGCGTGGCAGTAGACATACCTGGACCAGGCATTCTGTGTGAAACTGATCCCAAAAAAACACATACGTTGCGATTGCAGGTGGAGGGAGCTTACATGCTTTAATACTCATCTTATTCTCTTGTGGCGCGGGCTAATTAATACTCCCTCCGGTCTTAATTGTTGTTAATTATAAGATATAGTTAACTTTTATTTTATAAAGAGATTAAAGGAACAAATTAAATTACTCTATAATATTTTTATTTTTTCTTTTAAACTAATTAGTTTGACTACTAAACTAATATATAATCTAAGGATACACAAAATTAAAAATGATTAAATAAGTTATTTAGCTTTCTTAATCTCTTCAAAAAAATTAATTATGACTTACAATTAAATTAATTGTTCACTTTTCTTTTGGGTTTTTGTCTTTTTGACCAAGGAAATAAACGACAAAAAATAATATAATATAAACTATAAAGAACATTTGCCCCTGAATTATATGGCAAAACGCTAAAAGAATATTTTTTTCCCCAAGTGGAAATGGTACAAAACAATCGTGGGCAAAACAAAAAGGCCAATTTTTAACGAGGGGGAAAAAACAAAAGCCAATTAAGTCGTTGGCCAGAATAAAGAAGCAACCCTCTGGCTCTAATCAACTTGGGGGAGACAATTTGGGTAAGGGGAAAAAAAGCTAAGCTAGTAATGCGCATTTGCAAAGCTTCTGAATGAATATAAAAGAAAAGGATAGCATTTAATATATTTAAGAAAAATAAGAAAAGTACATGTTTTATGATCGAATATCACATGCTTATATATCTTTCAAAAATCTTACATGCCTAGTTTATTTTGATTTTTTTTTTAAAAAAATTTCAATTAAAGCCTCACAATGAAGTAAAAATATATTTAAATGGGAAATGATAAAAATAAAATGATTGAATTTAATGATGATTATTTATATTTTTTTTGCTTCCATGTTCTTCAATTAAAATCTAGAATAATACTTATGATTTTCTAATAATACTACATCAGATCCACACAGATGATTTCTCCTGTAATAATTTTTTTATTATATTATCATTTTACGCTTAATACATTTGAATTGTAAAAAAATATAATGAACATAAAAATTTATATAATTTTTTGAAATTCCATGTTATGTAGATTCAAATGAAATCAAATAACATAATTTTGTAATCTAGAACTCTCTTTTTGGTCGAAGGGACTGAAATCCCAAAAAGTTGGAATCCGGCCCAGCTTTTTTCCTTTTGTTATCATACAATATGGGCTTATATTTGTATTGGGCTAACTTCAAACCCAACCATGTAAACGGTAAGGTACAACAACGTAAGTTTCTTCTTGGCGCCTCCATGTTTTTGTAATCTGCACTTTTGCGCCAACGTTCGAAAACTTTTTTCTCTTGACCTCTCCGGCGAAAGAAAGAGTGACGGAGGGAGTTTGCAATTGGCACACTCCAAACTGCAAGGTCCGTCGAACGGCGACCTTCCATCCCGACATTGATAGGTTGCCGTGTTTTCAAGATTTTGTTTCTTCTATGCCAATATGGCAAAGCGAAGAGCCCGGAGAACAGTTAAAGAAATTGAACCGGTACCTGAATCCAATGGGACCGGTTCTGAAGATCCCAAGGAGCCTCAAGTTCGAACACGAGGAGCTCAATTCATTGACATCAAACTCGAAGGTATATTCCTCGCTTTGCTTGCACTGTGTCTTCTTTTCTCCTCTAGGCACTCATAATAGGGGTAAAAGCCCCGTAGAGTAGACATACAGACTAGTTATATTTTCCTAGATTCCTAGTCCTATAAAAGGCGAAGCTTTAAGCTACGAATTACTTCATTATACTGCTTCGAGATTATGCTCTCTGGATCAGCGGACTCTTACTTCCCTATAGAAGAGGGAAATTAAACCTTTTGTTTGTTAGTTTTTCCCCCTCATTAATGTATTAATGAGTGAATACGAGTTCTCTTGATCATTTCATGGAAATTTTCGCTCTAACTTGTGATTTTTTGTAAACTAGTACAGCGACAAATTGCTGCCGTTAGGGCTGTGCGTGATGTGAAGATTGAACGTTTACAGACTGAATTGCGTTTGCTTCGGTCATGCTTTAACAAGGAACTGCTCCAGAAACCCGTACTACGATTCTTTGAAGAAAATTTCCCTGATCTCTCAGCTGTTAACGATAAAAAGAATAATAAATTTGAATTTAGATGGAATGGTGAAGACAGTAGATTGTCCATGAACTGTGCTGATCAAAGATATGTAGACGTTTCATTTCTGCAAAGGTTGTCTATTGCTTATCCTGACTGCGCTGCTGCAATCCCTCCTTTGGGTGGCTATGAATATTCTAGCAAAGCAGGTATATTTTACTTTATCTTATGCATAAATTTGAAGTCTTCCTCTTCTTTCTGGCATGGATTATAACTGATTTCACCTATTCGATTGTTTATAGGAAGAACAAGCCTTCTTGGTGCTGATAACCTGCACATCAACGAATTCGTATGTTTTTTTGTCTTGCTCTATGTTAATGCTGAAAGTAAAAGTTTATCTTTTTTTTTTTTCTTAAAAAAATAAACCTCTGTCAGTGAATGAACAGTTTAAACTTTTTTTATTCAAGAGACATATTTGTGTCTTTTTGGGAATTGGATCCCCGCCGATCTCAAAAGATGGATTGGGCAACCATCTCATGATAAGGACTGTCGGATTAAAATCTGACGGTTTTATTTTTTCAGGTGCAGTTTTGATTTTTTTCCTTTGAAAAAAAAATCATAAAAAATACAAAGTTGCATCATCTTACGATGTCAAAATATCTCTTATTTTAGTAATGATAAAAAAAAAAATTATTTACAGGAAAATGCCCACTAAGCAAAAAAAAATGAGATGGGTAGCCTACCTATCTTTTGAGTTGAGTAGGGGAACCAAATCCATTTAGTTATGACTCAGAACAAAATGTTTGTTGTGTTGGTCCGGCTCTCTCATAATGCAAGATGTTCTTCAGACTCCTGTGGTTTGTATCTTCTCCCCTTTTTTATTTTACTAAGAAACGATATTTTCTGCAGTATTTCTCTGTCATCAGGTTTCTGTTCAAATTGTTAGGAGTTGTTTATCTCTGTTTATTTCTCAACGGGACGTGAATTCTTGCATCATTTTTTGAAACACAGAATGTTCATGTGGTTTACTTGGACAAATAATTTGCAGTTTTTTCTTTTTACTAAATACAGAATGTTCTTGCATCAGGGCTGATAGTCTTTGTCAGCTTATGTTATATTACTTGTCCATATGTCAGTTCCAAAGATGTTCTGAAAATTTTGTACTCCCTCCGGTCCCAATTATAAGGCCAAAGTTAATTTTTTTTGGAGAAATTAAGGAAAGTTTAATTAAATTATTTTAGAGTATTTTTTTTTTTTCTCCAAACTAATTAGTTTAACTAATAAACTAATATATAATCTAAAAATTAAGTAACTTATGTAGCTTCCTTAATTTTTCCAAAATAAGTCAACTCAGTCTTATAATTAGGATTAAAGGTAGTACTATCATTTACTATTGAAAATCGTTTAATCACTTACTTGGTGTGTCTATTCCGTTTTTAGCATAACTTGAATTAAATGGTTGAGGGGATTATTTTAAGGTTTGAGTGAGGAGGGATCATAAAACGCCTAAAATTCAATCTGAATTCTTTGTTCTTTTAATTATAACTTGGAGCTAAAGGGATGTCTATTTGGCTTTTAAATCTCAGTAACTGAAAACATTTAACTTGTTAGTGATGTTTTGTAGGTGAGCAGTCAAAGATCATCTGTCGGAATGACCCCTAAAAGGCTGCCCAAACGTGGCGAGATGCTCCTCTCCGTCCATGGGTCACCCTTGGGTGTTTACAAGGAAAACAACATGGAAGCAATACATGGTATGAAAAATGTCTCAATTATCTCTATTTCCTGTTGTTTAAAGAATTCCTTTCTCTATTGCAAATAATAGAGGTAGTGGATTGTCTCTTCTGTCTAAAATCTGCTTACATATTACATACATACATATATATCTTGACCTATAATGTATAACGTGCCTTCCTCTTCTGGACCCTGCATCTATATATTTATGTCCTATCACGCCAGATGAAATACGGTTTCCCCTTTTGGTTCTTATAGTTGATAGTTGATACTACTTGTGATTTGCAGAATCAGAGGAATGTTGAATGCTTGCATAAGTTCTTCTAGCTCACTCAGATATTGGACTAGGTTGCTCCCGGAACTTCGGAAGGCAATTCTGACTCTTTTTAGCTGTGTAGTTGTCTGACTTGCGTGGTGTTCTCTTTGATGTGTGTATGGCCAAACCCGAATTGTAAAAGAATTTATTTTTATAATGAAGCAACGAAATATTCCTTTCCAAACAAAAGAAACTATACCCTGCAGAAAGTGGGTTCAAAGTTAAAGATACAAAATACTCACGTCACATCTAAATTTTAATTTGATATTAAAATATAGAAGGACGATCGATAATGACAACTACTAAAAGCATATTTCAAGAAAACGTTCAAAATGTCATTACTCAATGCAGATGGAGAGACTAGGGAGATAAAGACGGAACAAACATAGAATCAGTTTCCCATTTACCATCCATATTTATTCTTTTTATCTAATATTTTTAAATGAAAAAATTATTTTTTAAAAAAAAGTAGTTAAAAAATCTTTAATATTTATTTATTCAAATAATTTTTTTTTTTAAAATGAATCTGGATTATCCAAATCGACTTAGATAGGTCGAGCTCCTCTACTTATCCTTATTCAAAAGATAGGCCCGGAAACTGGTTCCACCGACGCAAGGCTTTGTTTCCAAGTTCCCATAGAGGGTCGATTCGAGGGACAGGAAGTAAATGACAAAAAAGAGCATCTTTGGTGCAGGAGCATTTTAAAGCATGTTTGTGATAGGTGTCTCAAAAAAACCTATTCATGTAAATTGAGAAAGAATTCTTTTTAAAGAGTAGTTATAGTCAATGCTTTCCGTTCCAGGATTTTTATTGAAATAAATATATAAATAAATGTGGTGAGACCTACTTAATGAAGGGTGGATTATTGGACACTATTTAGTATTTACCATGCCTACACTAGCTTGTCAGTATATATGTAAGAGACTCTGTTTGCTTCAAGGAGACGCACACGTTTTAGTTAAGCTAGCTAGCTAACAGAGATGTTATCATATTGAACCATGAGTTGGATTGCAATTTTTCTAGTTTCTCTTGCTTATTATCTCCTGAAAGCATGGAGAAACAAGAAGGCGATGAAGAAACTACCTCCTGGTCCGAGAGGGTTTCCAATCTTAGGAAACCTTCATATGTTAGGGTCTCATCCTCATCGAGATCTCCACAAACTGTCACAAAAACATGGACCCATCATGAGCCTACGATTAGGATTCGCGCCAGCCATCGTCGTGTCTTCTCCTCAAGCTGCTAAACTCTTCCTCAAAACACACGACCTCGTATTTGCCAGCAGACCACCTCTCGAGGCTGCCAAGTACATGGCTTGGGATCGGAGGAACTTGACCTTCAGCCAATATGGTCCCTATTGGTGCAACATGCGTAAACTGTGCACCTTGGAATTGCTCAGCAGTTCTAAAATCAATTCTTTCCGACCTATGAGAAAAGAAGAGCCACTACTAGAAAATCCACCATTTGCGACGGAATTTGTGAGGGAAAAAAATTCCGTCGTAAATTTGGGTAAATTTGGAACAAAGTTTCGCCATTCAACCGGGTCCGATTTTGCGAGGGAAAAAATGGTCAAATTTTGCGAGGGGTAAAAATTTTCCTCGCAAAAATCACCATTTTGCGAGGGAAAAATAGTTCCTCGCAAAATTGACGAAAATTGTGGGCAAAATTCTCGCAAATCCCCATTTTGCAGGAACAAGGTTTCCCTCGCAAAATCATGAATTTTCCGAAAAAAATGGTCATATTTTGCTTAATTTGCGAGGAAAAAGCGGTTCGCAAATTACCCTTTTTGCGAGGAGCCACTTTGTCCCTCACAAAATCGATAAATTTTGCAAGGAAACTTTATTCCTCACAAAATTACTTATTTTTGCGAGGACAAGATTTTTCCCTCGCAAAAGAGTCCTTCATCTTCGCAATCGGGGCTTCAAACCCTAATGTCATGGTTGGCCGATATTGTTCTCCTTTTTTTTATGTTCGCGATGGGGAACCTAAGCATTTTGGAGGGCTTCAAAAAATTATCTTCGGTTAATCGAGCTTTTTGGAGCCAAAATAGCGTGGCAATTGATTAAAGGGGCAGAGGGCTTGTGGGCGGAGGTCCTCCAAAACAAGTATATGTTTAGGAGCGAGTCTTCACTATTAGAAGCTAAAGTGACGGACTCACCGTTGTGGAAGTTCATCTGTAAGCAGAAAGAGACTGTGGAAGAAGGAATGCATTGGCAGGTGCGCAATGGGAAGTCAACGAGTTTTTTCCTGGACTGCTGGTTGCTGAAAAATAAGAGGATTAAGGACTACTGTATTAGACCTTTGAGCGCGGTTGAGAAAGTGAGCAAGGTCGCAGATTGGGTCCAATGGGGTACCTGGGATTTCACTCGTCTTGCAACCGTGGTTAACAGTGAAATTATACAGCGTCTGATCGCTGTGTTACCAGCTATGGGGGAAGCAGGGGAAGATGCCATATTTTGGGGAGCTAACTCACATGGGAACTTTACGGTTAAAAGTGCCTATTACATTATTGAATGACCACCAAGACACTTGTACGTAGGATATATAAGAAAAATGGTCTTGGGATGGAGCCGAGCGGATTCGTGTTTTCCTTTGGATAGCCTTTCACAAGCGGGCGACGAACGAATTACGTAGTAAATGGTCACCAAACTCGCTCTTTGCTCTCTTTGCCATCAAGAAGTAGAGGATCAACTTCATATTTTCCGTGACTGCATCTATGCAAGGCAATTATGGCAATCATTGGTGGACCACAGGTTTGATTCTTCCTTTTTCTCTATGCCTTTAAAAGAATGGATGGATTTTAATTTGACAGAGGAATTGGGAAGTAACAATTTGGAGAGCTGGAATCAGATTTGGGGTGTATCTATTTGGTTCCTTTGGTCATGGAGAAATAAGGAGATATTCCAAGAAGATTTTCATAAACCAACCTTCCCAGCTCAGGTGATCAGGAGCGTGTGGAAGAAATTCTGCTCAAAGGAATTGCTGGAGAATGATAATTCTGTTGGCACAGCAGTTGCTAATAGCCCTCGGTCCTGGTTACAACCACCTATTGGGTGGATTAAATTGAATGTTGACGGAGCGGAATAACCGACACCGGAAGGGCGGGATGCGGAGGAGTAGTTCGGGGTTCCAAAGGTGAGTGGGTCTTTGGGCTTTGCTCGAATTTGGGAATCGGTATAGAAGAGAGAATTTGAAGAGTGGGCTATTTTAACTGGTTTAAAGGCGGCTTGGGATGAAGGCATTAAGAAGGTGGTGGTGGAGTCGACTCAAAATTCACCGTTGACGGGATTTTAAAGGCGGGAATGAAGACTCAAGAAGTTTAGTTGGCATTCGGATCGGACTTCTGCGAACAGAACTGGGATGTGATCTTGCGCATGTCTCCGTATGGAATGCTTTAGCGAGATGCTATGGCAAAGGAAGGTCTTTCAAGATCTTTTCTTTCAAATATTGTTCCTCATAGATTGAGGCCCTTGTTATCAAACGATTGTCCGGGACTTGGTCCCCCTTTTCATGTTATTTAATTAAAGGCTGAGGCCTCCTCATTTACCAAAAAAAAAAAAGAGAGGCTTAAACTGATGTGGTTGGGTTGAGGATTAGCATATTTCAAATCTGAAATGTTAGGTTGACTTTTTATGCTTTCTTACCTTGTCTGGGAAAAAGTGAGAGGAATTAACTTGTTTATGTAGCTCTGTGTGTATCATGTCCGATTTCTTGGACAATTTTCCTTACTTGTCAACTACGGACTAGTTGGAGTTCTTATGTTGAGATGCCTTTTGTTAAAACAGATACAAAACCTCTTGATAAGGTTAGTGCTAGATCAAAACATTCAGTGACTAAGCAGCAAAGGCGGAGCAAGATAAATGAAAGGTATGGGCAAAAAATATGTTCTTTGGGCCGAAAAAATTTGGTGGACCATGTGTAATATTCAAGTCTTCATAGTGGTGATTTCAACATTCTCATCACCATAAATTAAGTGAGAATTGTTCTTTTTAGACATGCGCTTGGGTATGAGTGATATCCTTGATGGTCCATTTAATTTAAATGAATACATGCTTCTCGCTAGATTTAACTCGTGCCTTTCAGATTAAGCTTCACGGTCTTGAAATGTCGACTTAGTGAAAATTTGTTGATCTTGTTCATACATTTAATCACTTTTCACGAGTCTTGAAATGTCGAGACTTAGTGAAAATTTGTTGATCTTGTTCATACATTTAATCACTTTTGGAATATTCATTAATTTAATCATTGCAAAAGGTTAACAATGTCTTTGTAGGGCAAAAACAAAAAGGTCAAAAAAGTTTCTTGAGTAGTTTGTTTTTTGTGAGGTGCAAAGCACGTTAATAATGTGTTGTAGTACAAAAACAAAAAGATCAAAACAAGTTTATTGCGTGGATTGTGTAATTTGTTTTTTATGAGGTGCAAAGCATATGATATTATCCCCTAAGACTTGGAGGCCAACAGATTTATATGTTGCACCAGCACTACATAAGCACTCTATAGCATATCTTGGAATTTGTTTTCTTGTGATTTTACCGCATTTTTTAAAGCCTTTCTTGCAAAGAGTCGGCGTGATGTAGATTGATGAAAATTAACCCCTTTCTTGATTCCGTTATTAAGAGATCTCATACCTCATAGTGATCAAAAGAGGGATACTGCATCATTCCTATTAGAGGTATATTATGAGATGCCAATCACCTTGATCAACTTGTTGAAATCGGTTTAGAATATATATTCATATTACCCGATGACTTGTCTTTTTTAGGTCATTGAGTATGTCCGGTACTTACGGGAGAAGGTGCAAAAGTATGAAGGTTCATATCGGGTTGGGGTCAAGAGCCCGTAAAGTTGATGCCTTGGGTAAATGAAAGATATTTTGTGCTTGCTTGTTGGTTGGATATGTTGTTGACTTCAAAGACATGACTAAAGTAGCTAATGTGCTCATTTTTTAAATTTTTTTCGACAATTGGTGAATGAATATAAATGAAGGATAATTTTATCTTGTTTATATGGATTCTTGGTCCTCTATTTTTTCTAATTTACTTGATGTAATTATGACTTTATTTCTTCGCACAACATCCTAGGTCTCAGTATAGTTCGGAAAAAAAAACCTGCATAACGTTATTTCTTCTTTTTGATTTGCTGAAATTGTATATCATGATTTGATTTGAAGTTTGCAACCTTGATATTGTTACTCAATAAGTGGAGAGGAGAGGAGACGAAGATGGAAGAAAGAGATGCAAATGTTTTAGTTATGGGAACTAGTACTTTGTTGTGGTCAAATTATTTGATCATTTACATTTCATATAAGTTTAGAAAGCAATCATAGTCTTTCTTATGTTTTCATTGTTCAGAATATATGTGACATTAATTGGAAGTTTGCGGCTTATTATACTTGAGGGGAGGTGGATGAAGAAGCGATGCAACTATCCAAATAAATTGTGAAAACCACAATGTGTTCATCTCTTGGTTTTTTTACTATGTGCAAATGAGTTAAGTTATGATTGTTGTATGTTCCACGAAACTATGATGGGATGCTTGGCCAACACATATCCGAATGGACATGAAATGAGATAAATCAAAAAGTAGATAAAAAGAAAGTTAAGAAGAAATTTGAATAAAATATTGAATTTAACTTTACTTGTTATTAGTTCACTATATTTGTCTAAAATGCGCTGAGTTTATCACAAGTTCTTTATCATATTTGCTATGACCGGTTTTTAGTTCTCTAATTATCGAGCTCTTTTTTATGGTTAAACCATTAAAGTTATAATGATTTAGTTTTCTTTCACACCTTAATGGTACAGAGAAACAGTCATTGGTGTGTTCAAAGCTTTGGCCAACCTCAAGTCAGTAAAGAATGGTTCCGGTCCCTGATCACCTTTTCTGGGAAGTTTGATGAAAGCAACATTAGTGTCTCTCCAACTATGCTCGGTGGTTCCCCGAATATTGTCGATCCCGAACATAGCGGGGATATTGTTAGTAAAACAGTGGAGAGGCAAGCTGAATGCAAGGGGATAACAATGCCAATGCCTATGCATGCAAGCATGTCTCATTCTGTCGAAGTGATGGTGCACATGCCCATCCTCTTCGGGGCCTCTTAAGGTATGTCGTGCTAAATGTTGCATTGTTCTCATATTGGGTATAATTGTTTGGCAACCGGAACCGGCACCCTCATTGGACTATGGGGTTCACATATTCCTCAAATTGTTTCATGTGTAATTTTGCCTTCTACGCCTCTTTTTCTTCTTTGTGTATGTGATAAGTTTGTTCCATACTTTCTGGTCACATTAGTATTGCAACCTTCACATTACAACTTTCTTGGTGAGGTTTGTTGTACATTTGGTTTTCGATGAGTTCATTTGTTTTTTGTTTGATGCAGGTATTATGTGAATTTGATTGGGAGTTAGATGAGCTTGAGGTAAAAAATACTTATGTATTGTTTGTTATTTAGAAAATGTCAGCACAGGCAGCTTAGAAATGGGTAGTTTGTAAGTTTAAATTATCTATGCATCACTTTTGTTTTTCCAGACTATCAATCATGTAACTGTATGTAAGACTTATGGAAATCATTTTATAATATACAACTATTTTTTTTAAAATATTTTTTGTGTATTTTTTTTTCCGATTTTTTATATTTTTTAAAAAATAAATTGAAATTTGCGAGGAAAAGGTTTTCCTCGCAAATCCCGGATTTTGCGAGGAAAAGGTTTTCCCCTCGCAAATATTGGATTTTGCGAGGGAAGAAGTTTCCCTTGCAAATTTCAAAATTTTGCGAGGGAAATGATTTTTCCTCGCAAATTTCGAGATTTGCGAGGGACAATTCTTCCCTCGTAAATTTCTGAATTTACGAGGGAAAAAGCATTTTTGACGGAAAATCGTTTTGCGATAAGCAGATTTTCCTACAAATTCCGCCGCATAATCAGTTTGCGAGGAAAAAGTACATTTTCGAGGAATTTTTCCGCCGCAAAAAACTGAATTTCTTGTAGTGAGCTCGACCTTTTAATCGAGTCTCTCAAAGAAGCAACACGTGATGAAGATTCTGTGGATCTTAGTGCCAAGGTTGCAGCACTGAGTGCCAGCATGAGTTGCAGAATGGTACTAGGAAAGAAGTACATGGACGATGAGTTTGATGAGAAGGGTTTCAAGGCTGTGGTGCAAGAGGCAATGTACTTAGCTGCAACGCCTAACATGGGCGATTACATTCCTTTCATTGCTGCCCTCGATCTCCAGGGCCTTAATCGTCGCATGAACGCAGTGGCCAAAACATTTGATGACTTCTTCGAGAAAATCATAGACGAACATGTTCATCATCAATCCAACAATAATAAGGACAAGAAAACAAAGGATTTCGTGGATGTCATGTTGGACTTCGTTGGGACTGAAGAATCAGAATATCGCATCGAACGCCCCAATATCAAAGCCATAATGTCGGTACGTACTAAACATGTCATCTATCATAATATAATAAGACTGTTTTTTTTATGAGATTTTTTTTTTTTTTTTTAATGAGATAGATGGAATTAATTAAGTTAGATTAAATTATTTATATTTATCGTTTGCTTGTTATTTATAAACTCATATATATATATATATATATATATATATATATATATATATATATATATATTATAATAATAATATACTATTATCGATCCTAAATATAACACATAGTTTGTAATGCAAATTGTACTAAAAACTACCACTCTAATCTTATTTATAAATCCATTTGATGATCAAAAAATTGGTCTTATTTACCCATATTAATTGTACCAATAAAAATAGAGAAAGAAGAAATAGTTGAAAGATATTCATTTATAAATGAGGGAAAAATTGAAAATTTATCCTATAATCATTGAACTAACTGCTCCCTCTGATCCTTATTATAAGGCATCAACTAACAATTCATACAAATCAATAAAAATAGTTAAAGTCAATATAAAGTTGTCCTACAATTTAAATAACTTCCAATATTACCCCTACTAATTGTAATAAACTCTAATATTATATTAATTATTATTATCACCCACTACCCTAATTAATTAGGGGCATATATGGAAAAAAATAATTAATACTCCTTGGAAACAAATAAACTTGCTAGTTTGTGCCTTATAATAAGGACCATAGGAAGTACTTCTCATTGGTATGTGTAATTTAGTTAAAAGGAACAACTTATAAATATGACCAAATTGATATGTGCTATATTTAGGATGGGAGGATCAGAGTACAATATATGATTAAATAATTTATTTAATTTTTTTGATGTCTTAAAAAAAGGTTAAGGTACAAATATGCACATGTGCTTTATTCCAAGGAGCGTCCAACACCGAAATGTTTTTTAGTTGCGAAAGTAAGATACGTGGTTACAAATTAGATCGAAAAATTTGCTTTCAACGTTAAGTTTGACTTTTTTTTCAGCGGACGATAACGTGGTTTTTAAAGTGCAAAAATACACATATGATTTGGCCAAAAGATACTTCAACACCAAGTATTTTTTGTTTAATTTAATAATTTTATTTCAATTAAAGAAAAATTAATTTCTCTAGGTATAATTCTTGGGAGGCCAAATTTTTTCTTTTGATTTATCATTTTGGGAAGGAGAATTTATTCAATAGGTAAAAACAGTAAAAAATTTATTTCCACAATTTATTTTCTTTTTTAAAAAAAAAAATCCTTATTAAATTTTCTAACTAATAATTGATAAATGAGTATTTATGCATTTGAAATTTGATATTATAAATAATATATTTACTTTAAAAAATTTAGTTTTTTGAAAAATAAATAGTTAAAGAAATAATTCATTTATTCTATAAAAGAAATTCATTTAATTTACTTTGAAAAATTCAATTTTATAACTATAAGTCTATAATGTTCTTTGATTTACTTTCTTAATCATATAAATAGAAATAGCTCATTTAGAGGTGCAAACATTTATATTTCTTATTTCTTAATGCAATAAAAATTAAATAATATTGTTTGGTTTTGATTGAAAAATTATTTAAATAATTTTTAGTTCAATTTGTTAGATCAAAAAATTAATATTATTTTTAATTAAATATAGTATTTACAATATCAAATTTCAAATGCATAAATACTCATTTATTAATTATTAATTAGAAAAATTTAATAAGGATTAAATAAATAAATAAATTATGGAAATAAAAAATTTGGCCTTCCAAGAATTATACCTAAAGAATAATAATTTTCTTTTAATTGAAAAAATTATTAAATTGAAAAAAAGAACTTGGCATTAAGCGCTTTTTTTTCGCTAAACCATACGATATTTTTACACATTTGAAAGTCACGCTATCGTCAACAAAAAAATTCAATTTAACGATCAAATAAGTATTTTGCATCTAATTTTTAATCTCATGTACACTTTTATAAAAAAAAAATTTAAAAAAAAAAACACTTAGTGTTGAAAGCCCCACCTCAAAATAAAACACATGTACATTTTGCACTTTATCCTTAAAAAAAACAGCCAATTGTCTATTATATTAAGAAACGGAAGGAGGGAGTATAATATCGAATTAATACTCATTCTTCGCCGACACAACTCAAACCTAGGAGTCTGGGACTAATAATAAGGTGATGATATCGCTTTCTGGTAGGATATGTTGGGGGGATCAATGGACACGTCAACGACATCCATAGAATGGACAATGTCAGAGCTGATGAAGAACCCAGGGGTGATGAAGAAGGTTCAGAAGGAGCTGGAAATGGTGGTGGGAATGGAGAGGAAGGTGGAGGAATCAGACTTGGAAAATTTGGAATACCTAAACATGGTTATAAAGGAAAGCATGAGGCTTCATCCAGTGGCTCCCTTACTGGCTCCACACCAGTCAATTGAGGACTGCACCGTAAATATTTTATACCAGCAAATTCCAGAGTGATCATAAACGCGTGGGCAATCATGCGAGACCCCAGCGCGTGGAGCGAGGCAGACAAGTTTTGGCCGGAGAGATTCGAGGGCAGAAGCATAGATGTGAGAGGGCAGGATTTCGAGCTGATCCCGTTCGGGGCGGGTCGGAGCGGTTGCCCCGGTTTGCAGTTGGGTCTAACGGTGATCAGCTTAGTGGTGGCCCAGTTTGTACATTGCTTTGACTGGGACCTCCACGTGGCATGTTGCCATCAGATTTGGACATGACTGAGGAGTTTGGCCTCACCATGCCCAGAGCCAACCATCTAGTTGCCGTTCCCACCAAATATCGACTCCAACATTGAATTGTATGGATTTACCTCTCTCAGTCTGTCTCAGTGACCAGCCCAGGAAATTCCAACCTTGTTATTCATGTACTTGGGTCGTATGATTTATGTGTTTACGTAATCATGCATGTTTTTTATGTGCGTACATATTGGAGATTTTATAGACTTCATGACTTTGTCCTCTTTATTTGTAAGTCTATAAATATCTTATTTACAAGTGATTTGGGGCAATTTATCTAAAAATACCCAGTATTTGGGGCATGCAAGTCAAATACCAAATACCGAGTATTAATCTTCTTCCTCTCCGTATCGTTCTTCATCATGATAATGATTCAGTATCGGCTCTCGAACAAAATATACATTAGTCCGTGGAATTGTCTCAACAAATATAATTAGAATTAAATATAGAGAGACCTCAATAAGAAATTCAAATTTTAATAAGTTTTAAAGCACGGAATATATATGCCATCATTCACTTTGGAACATTCCAATTTAATTTCCATGTCTTAATAACAATGCCGTTATGAAAACCAGCTTTTATGACAAATTAAAGGAAAAATAAATTAAAGAACGTAGAAACTAGGGAGCTCAAATATAAAAACAGTACTTATTTCATTGAAATTATTAGCGCATTAACCTAGCCAGCTAGTCTAAGTATGAAAGGGGTGATCCCAACCGAGTAGCATTAACATAGTCTTGAGGAAGATGATTAGGCAACCCAGGAAGTGCCAATCCAATTATCCTTAAAGTTCTGAGGAACCATCCTTCTCTATAATCCGCCCATATTTGAAACCAATAAAGAAGCTCCTTATAATCTCACGTGCAGCATTTACCATCATCGGCATCATCGCCCACGGCGAGAAGTAGTTCTTATTCGGCTTCTCTTCCACCATCTGCCTCCAATTCAAACAACCACAAAAAATCTTTAATTTCTAGTGAGATCGATGAATGACCAAACTTAAAACACACACACACGTACATATATACTTGCCTTGCATTTGTAGTTGCTATCAAAGTATAGGCACCGACCAAAGTGCTTAAACATCAAATTCTTGTAGTCGTAGGGCAACCTAGGAACAAGGTCATTACTGTAAACAAATCTGTAGTACTTAATATGGCGGTGTTTGAGTTTGTGTTCCATGTACTCAGCAAATTCATGATCTGATCTCCAACTCGAGGTTGCCCAAACGTGTAGACTCCTTCAAGTCTATCCAGCGACAAGGTTTCATCGTGAAGCGACAATATTGCAGGAAACAGAATAGCAAGAGCTCCACCCAAACTATGGCCAGTCACAATGAATTTGGCTTCATTATTTGCATTCACGTGCTGCTTTAGAACATCTCTAATGGCGTAGTAGGCTTCTGGAGGGTGGTTATTATTATTATCGTCTCTTTGGATTTGCTTGGGCCAGCCCACGACGCTTTTCTGGAGGCCCAAAGCTTTCATGAAGCCTGCATGGATCTTTCCGACACCAGGAAGGTGGCACCATGACAAGTCAATATCTGTGTTCCATGCATCAGCATCGAATGGTTCGGTTCCTCTGAAGGCCACTACATATGTCTGCTTCTCCTCGCTTTTATCTAACATGATGAAACCCTGAGTCGTGGCCTTCCCTTGGTAATCTGTTGATTAATTAGCACGTTTAAGTTAATAGAATTCTATTAAGTAGAACTTGATCTTGTTGTTATGCATGCAAAGGGATTTAGTTCTTACGTATGTATGTACGTACCATTCCAGAAGTCACCACATTTTACGAGTTCCATCTAACGCATACAAAAAATTCCAAATCGATGAGATTATATTAACATTATACTTCCTCCGGTGCTTGATATAAAAACTAGGTGACTTTTTTATATGGAGAGCATAAAAAACCTAAATAAGGGAACTTAAAGTTTTTATATTTATCATTTTTCTTCAAATTAATTTATCTAAAATATAATCTAATGATACATATATAATTAAGTAATTAACTTATTTAGCTTTCTTAATCTTTCTAAAAAAAAAGTTAAGTGGCCTTATATTAGGACCGGAGGGAGTATGAGGTTAAAACTGGTAAATTCCTTGGCATAGCAGAGTTACGTACCTTCCAGTGATTTTTGACAATAGTTTGAAGGTAAGCTGCGTTCTCGTAGGATAGTTTAGAAGCCATGACAGAGAGTGAAGCATTGTACCTACCATCTCCACTTTTGATAGAAGCATCTAATTCCACGCGCATGTCCATATACCCCACCACTGACAAATATTCCGGTGAGCTAGGATCCGGTGTCGTATCCTTACCTTTATTTAATTAATTCACAGTTATACTTGACAAATATATTCAGCAGACACATGTGGTTAAAAAGAAACAAGTAAAATGAAATACCCCGGAGATAGTTAAATAGGAGTGGGACAACACTGTGGTGGTTGGCAGAAAGCAGGTTCAACCATCGCTCAACGAAAGAACCAAGAGATTTAAGTGGGAGTGCCAAAAGTTGAAGTAATTTCTGGGCCAAGAGAGAGATCAATATAATCCATCTTCGGGTAAAGTCCACGAAAGTGGCTTCAGTGCACTCCACAAAGTTTCTTCTGTGTAAGTCTGAGACAAACAAGAATGCGAGGACGTCAGAGAAACTCAATTTCTGGTCAGGTTTCAGAAGCATATAACTGCAGGCGAAGCACTTGCGATGATCTCCTCTGTAAGACATGGCTGATGTGAAACCAGATAATCAGACAATGCGAACAAGAAGAATGGATGAAAGAGAATTCAGGGTACTGGCTATGTATATATTGAATTAGTAGTCTGGCTACCAAGTTTTCTTTAGCTTCCAAGAATACTGAAACAGTAGTTTCTTATTTTGAAGACTTTCCTTTTATATTATTGTATTTTCTTGTTTTCTAAGATTTTCCTATTTTATATACTGCTTTTAGATTATTTTTTTGGGTAAAAAAGAATACATTTTTTAAATATCTGTGAAGATTAATTATGATTCTGCGGCCCCATCATTAATTTCTAGAGAATGGTTTTGGTAATTTCAAACTTAAATTTTAATTATATATACTTTGAAGAAAATATTTTGAAGAAAAAAATATAACTTTTGGTCATTGTAACAGCAATAAACAAGCACAATGCCCGATGACTTGTTACTTGTTATTCATGTTATGTTTTCGTGTAGAGCAAACGAATGGATCAGCATCGGAAGTGCAAGTTAATTAATTGCCTTTAGAAATAATATGTTAATTTTATTTGTTGATAAAAATATTATTGTTACGTTGATAACATCTCTGATTTATTCGTTGTCATCACCTGTAAAAGCTCATTCCTTGTTCATCCCCAAACGGCTCGATGAGTGAGATAAGAAATTAAAGAAAACGAATATTAAAATGAGAATGCCTTAAACACGTCCCTCGCAAAAATCATGGGCATCGAAGGATATTAGTTCAATAATTTTAAGTTTTAGGCAAGTGCTTATCTTAAATTTTATATTTCAAAAGAGTCTTATTGTTGGGCCAACATATTTAAAGTTTGAAGTAGTCTAAGAAACTTGTTGAAATTTAAGCGGCCTAGAAATTTTTTGCGACCCTATGAAGGAACTTCTTATGGAATAAATGATCACCAGACGCCAAAACTGTCGCTAACCCTTTGTTTTAACATAAATGTCAAAAACTGTCCTGGCCTTCGCCGTCCAAACACTCGCAGATCTGTTTGGCAACAGACGCATAAGAATTTCAAAGGCCTAGGAAGAGAGTGAGGAAGGAAACTCCCAGAATCTCTTTTCCCGGAAGAGTTTGGAATCAGCTAGTTCATCCAGTACTACCTTCAATTCTTAATATAAGAGCTAGTTGGCTTTTCTTTTTAAAAATTAAAGTAGCTTAAAAGGTTGCATTAAGGTATTTATATTTATTTTTTTTCTATAAAATAATTTGATTGAATTATAAACTGATATAAAATCTAATAATAAAAATTTATTTAACTTTTTACTAACATAGAGTTGATCTAACGATGTAAAGTTTTACCCTATGTCAGATAATAATATTTAAAAAAAAAAATAGTTTTCTTAATTATTAATATCTCAAAAAAGAGTAAACACTTTTTTCTTACATACCCTCTAGGTTTTTAGAAGTTATATGTCGAGCCACAGTTAAATTCAAATCAAGTTTGATGGGATCATATAGACATAAAGTTATCTGAACGACAATTTTCTTCGTATAGAATGCTTAAAACTTCATTTACAGAAATCAAGGAGTGAACCCCTTGAATAAAGCATTTGATTTAGGAAGAGGGAATTATCCAAAAACAATAAAGTTCTGAGGAGACAGGAGGGGGGTTATGAGACAGAGTATCTAAAGAGTCATGTTTTCAAATCAAACTCAAAGCACTGTCAATTAATCAATTGATCGAACGTCACTTTACAAGGAGATTGTACCAGCAAGAGAAGAAAGAAAAGAATTTGATGATTATCCAAAATCAGATGACTATAAACCAATTAAGGATGAGATGGAGGAAATCAGAAAACAACAATGGGTCGAGGAACCAGAGAAAAATACTAATTCCCAGAGCATTTACACAAAAAAATTCAAGCCGATATGGAACAAAGATCGTCTAAGACTTGTCTGATATTAGGCCTCTCATTGACAGGGAGAATACACCTGAGCGATATTGAAAGCAATTCGTCCATCTCTCTTGAAGATTCTTCATCGCCTGCAATGTCTCTGTCAATACAGTCCATTACACGTCCTTCTTGCTCACAAAGCCTCACCCAATCTGTTAGATCAACAGCCCCAGATTGACCTGATATTATGTCGCCCGCACTTTTTCTCGTTAATAATTCCATTAAGATCACACCAAGTGCATACACATCTGCCTTAAATGATGGGACTGGTTTATTAGCAGAGGCAAGTTCTGGAGCACGGTATCCAAGTGCTCCAAGATTTAGTATCTGCTCTGAAATTCCGGCAGGCGTCATGAGGCGGTGCAGACCATAGTCAGTTAGACGGGCACTGTATTCAGGGCCTGCTAATAATATATTTGTTGGTTTTAGATTCCCATGGGGAAGCCCTCGATCATGTAGATATAAAAGGCATCGAGCAACTTCAGCAGCAACTCTTAATCTCTGGCTGAATGACAATGGTGAGTACCTCCGGGGTGTTGTCTCTGCAAAATTCATATTGAAATGTGCTCAAATATTTAAACCACGAAAACAAAGGCATGAGTCCAAACACTGCCGCATGCACAAGCAAAGGGTGCGTTAAGAAAACACTGGCAATATTGACTCTGGCTTGAGCATTTTTCAGATCATTCCCCTATAAAAGAGAATAAAGATTGAGAAAATAAGAGAAATGTGATATTCCATAGAGTTGACCTCACAATATCAATCTTATAAAAAAATCGCACTATTCATAAATCATGAATAGTTCAGCTTATCTCAAACTCCATATGAGCAGGGGACCCAGACTCTAATTATTTTATAACTAGGTATGCTTATATACAATTACAGTGAAATGAAGCTGTTTCTTTCAACATTTTCTTCAACTTTTGAACATGTTAGTATTGTATTCTCCTTTTTCTTCTCCATTGAATAGTTAGGAGATTGTTGAGGACACTAAAAGGGAAAAACCATGAATAGAAAAATATAGCAGTGTAAAAAGTTATATATATGGCAGTGTAGACATTCCAATGAACACAGCATTGAGGGGGAGTTTAACAATTACCATAAAGATGTAAGGCCAAGCTGTCGCCAGGTATATAGTCAGCTAAAAGAAGCCTCTCTTGTTCCCTGGGCCCCCAATAGTATGCCCGCAATGGGACAATGTTAGGATGCCTCATAGAACCAATCCTTTTAACTTCTCTAGCAAATTCCTTCTTATGTTTGACCAATCCAACACGTAACCACTTTACAGTCAACATATGACCACTGTCTAGTGTAGCTTTGTATAAAGTACCATGGCTGCTTCTGCCAAGAACTTCAGCTGGAGCTCGAGATAATTCCTCCGCACTAAATGCTACAGAAGAATCAAGGAAGTACAACTCTCCAGCCAGGCGATCTGGTGAATACACATCCAACATTACTGGTTTTTCTTGTGCTTCTATAAAACGGGGGGAGGAAGATAATGGGGAACCAGGAGATGACTTCCTTCCAGATGATGTGGGAGGGTTATCCATCAAATCTGGATTTACAGAAGCTGAACTAGCTGCTCCCTTTCCCTGTGCTAAGCCATGCTCAGTAATTTCAGTTACAAACTCCGACTGTCCAGAGAGTGATCTTGAATTGGATGTCAGCAAGTGATCATTTGAAAAGCTCAATGAACTTGCTGGTGGCTGAACATTTGGGTGGAACTTGAAGAGGGAAGGCCGTACAAGCCCTGCTGATTTGATATCCCTCCCAGTATTTTGACCAGCGAAGCCATTTCGGCCACGAAATTCTTTAAGTTGTGTTCTGTGATAAGCCAAGAAAACAAAAACAATCATCACAGCAGCACCAACTGAAGCAAGAATAATGGCTATCTTAATATTTTCCTTTGAACTATGACGTTTCCCATGACCATAAATATTATCAGGCACTGAAGAACCACCAATATAATCTGGTGAGTTCAGCTTTTGATTTCCAGGGTGAAATGATGAAGGAGGAAACCTCCTCAAATTATCTGGAACATCACCAGAGAAATCATTATTGGACACATTAAACACATTCATGTTGGATGAAAGCTTATCAGGAATTTGTCCCTTGAATCTATTTTAGACAAATCAAGGTACTCCAAATTAACAAGTTTACTCAATTCACTGGGCAGCTGTCCTGAAAAATCATTCCTGGCAAGATTCAACAGTTTGAGCCCACCCAACCTACTTATGTCAGAAGGTAAGATACCTTTTAAGGAGTTATCAGATAAATCAAGATATTCCATTGGCCGATAAGGTGTCATAATTATTAATTCACTGGCTCCTGAGTTTTCAAGAGGAATTGACCCAGTAAAATGATTTCCAGAAAGATTCAGGCTTGTCAATGTTGTTGAAGTAAATAAACTAACAGGAATAGGGCCATGAAGTTCATTCAAACTGAAATCAACCATAGACAATTTAGAATAGGTCCCCAAATTAGGAGGCAAAGTTCCAACTAAGGAATTATTCCTGAGAGCAAGTGTGGTTAATCCCTCAAACTGATTTGTCAAATTGGGAAAGCTTCCTGACAGCCTGTTTGAACTCAGATCAAGAACCTCAAATGTGGCTTCCCAATTCCGCATAACAGATACATCACCATCTAACATATTCCTGCTTAAGTCCATCACAGTGCATTTTCTCAAAGATGTTGGCAAAGAGCCTGATAAACCATTTGATGAAAGATTCAAAATATTCAAAGATGTCGAGTTGATTGAAGGAATTGAACCTGCATGTGTTAAATATAATGCATAAGACATATGTAACAGAGCACTGAGGTATAATTCATCAAAAGACTTAATGAAAATTTCTTTGACAATTGTAAATGCAATTGGCATTGTGTGGGGTTAATAAAAAAGGACCAAGCTCCCGAGTTCCACAAAAAAACTGCAAAAATCTCATGATTAACTTTAGCAATGCAAATTACATTGTTTTTCAGGGTAGTCATAGCAGACGAATGCATTCCTGTACCTTATACGGCTGCAGCACAGTATAACCTCACATTGCAAGATTTCTAGTGCAAAGAAACTGTAAGCATTATAACTGCAAGGTTTTGGTCCATCACATTGCAAGTTCACATATTATTTACCCACGGTAGTCAAAGCCTGTCAACTCCTTGAACCTCCATTGCTTGCATAGGCTGGAACACATAGGAACCGCAGGCATTTCTTTAATCAGTACACCGCTCTATCTCATCATTCCCTTCTCCTCCACCTCCCTCCCCTCCCCACACCCCTGTTCGCTTCTCTGTGCTTGCTAATTGCTTATATTACGTAAAATGTAAAAAAGAATTCATATAAGTTCATTTTAAGCTAATTATTCCCTACCGACCTTCCTCACTCACAATGTTTATGGTAGAACGAAAATATGTGATCAAATACTAGCTAGATTCCCTTTATGCATATTTGCTATACCGAACAATTCAGACATTATCGAAATTCGAAAAATGCACATGCAAACGAGCATGTGCATTTGCAGCTTTTACAATTCCTCTATTATTGTCTCAACTCTTCGGTAGTAAAAGGTTAGGATGGAAGTAAATGATGCTCGTCTGATCTAGTTTAAGATGCCTTTCACGAAATGATAATAGCTTGATGAAAGAAACGGAACTATATCGTTCCAACTCTGCTTCGCTCAGAACAAACTAAGAAGGATACTGAAGATCCATGCTAAGAAGACAATATGTACTACGAAGAACCAGATTATAACAAAAAAGAATTAATAGCTGGCTTGTATTCTGAATAGCTTCCCAAACCCATCGTAGTATGGTTGGAAACAGGATAACAGGCAGAACAGAGAAATGAGTGAATCAGATGCCAAAAAAGAAACTGAAATTACTTACCCGTAAACCCGTTGCTGCTAAGATCCAATTCTTCTAGTGACATTGAAGTTTCTAACAACTCCTCCGGTATTGACCCATATAATAGATTACTGTCAAGTCGCAAAACTCGAAGACTTGGCAATGACCCAAAAGAGGGAAGCTCCCCGCTGATCTGATTGTGACCCAAATCCAGAACTTGCAGATTACGAAACAATGCAATTGAATCACCCCCAAAGAACGGGCCATTTAATTCGTTGTAACTCAGATTTAGAAAATGGACCGTATTCGCCAAGCCAGAAACATTCTCCGTTCCAAGAGAAAGCCCTCCGTAGAACTTATTACAGCTCAAATCAAGATGCTCCACATTCCGCAATGCGGACAATACATCACCAATATCACCCCAAAGCTCATTCGAACGCAAATCCAGCCCTCTCAGCTGCTGAAGATTAGATAACCCTCTCGGAAACCCACCCTTGAAGTTATTCTTAGACAAATTGAGATAATTCAATCCCCAAAGATCATTAATTCGAGCTGGGATCGGCCCGTAGAACTTGTTGTCGGAAAGATCCAAAAGCTGCAAAGTGGTCAATGTCCCCAATGCCGGCGGCAGCCGCCCAGTAAAGTCATTTCCGGAGAGGCTGAGATTCTTTAGCATCTTGAGTTCAAGTAGAGTGTGAAATTTCAGCTCACCCCCCAAACTGAGCCTATCGAGGACCACGGCGGTGACGTTGCCGGTTCCATCTTCGCAGGCAACTCCAGCCCAAGAATGAGGACAGTCGTTGAGGTCGCTGAGTGAAGACAGCTTCCATGAGTCGAAAACTCTTCCAATCGGATCCCTATGAATCCCTTTCTTGAATTCGAGCAAAGATCGGAGTTCAGCTTCTGAGGCAGAACTCGAGAAGGGCAGAGAAAGAAAACAAAGGGAGAAAACCACAACAAAGAAGTTGGGCACGGAATTCATCGGAGTTAATGTGGAAAGCCACCTTAATGATTCATTGAGGGGAAAGGAGGGAGAGAGAAAGAAAGAAGGAAGTTTCCGAAACCCTAGAAGTTCAACATTGGGGAAGATAGCTAGAGAGAGAGGGAATGGAGATGAAGGGAGAGAAAGTGCAGGTAAAGCTGAGCTAGGGTTTTATATAAGAGAGAGAGAAATCCGTTAAAAATGGCGGTTTGGTCAGGTGGGAGAGTGTTGGTTGGTGGGAGTGAGTAACTACAGTCTGTAAAGGACAAGCTCTTCGTCCTCTCCATTCATTCACCCACAACCCCCTACTCTGTTCCACTCTCTGTCTTCGTATTTGTATGGGGAGGGGGGAGAGAGAGAGAGGGAGGATGCAGCTGTAGTTTAAATCTTCTCTCTCTCTCTACACAGCACTACACGCACATGCGCTTAACGTCTCTCCACGCCGTCAACTTCACTGTGCCAATAACATCATCTTCCGAAATGGGAAATTCCAGATTTTCAATTACGCAGCCAATTACGGATAAGAAAATGCCACTAAAAAAGTTCGAAATTTAAATTTAAAAAAAAAAATAGGTGGAGTGTGGGTTGGCGGGGATGGAAGTAACGGGAGAGAAAATAATGGAGGGAACGACGTGAAGGGAGAGATGGAATGGACAGCCAAGCGAAGATGCCGAACCAGAGAAGAGCGTGTCTGGAAGCGTACAAATGGGATGCGCCATCATTTTTACCAATTCTGTTACCCTTTTTGACTCCATTCTATTCCACATTTACTTCCTTCTCTTTCATTTGCCATTTTTTCATAACTAGTCTTTTCTGCCAAAATTTATATTTAATTATTTAAACTCGTACCACTGCCTGTAAAGTGTAAATGTATTTGCTTTTTACGGACTTATTTTTGAAAAGGATTAATGTCATCTTTTCTTTTTTTGGATTTGTGCTTATTTTAATTTTGATCTTTCAAATTTTAAATTATAGGTTTTGGTTATGACAAAATGATCCAAGTTTTTATTAGTTTATAGGGATCAATGTTTTAAATAAAATTAAATTTGAAAGACTAAAATCAAGATGAAGGCAAATTTAAGGAACTAAAGATTATATTAACACTTTTAAGAAAATTGGTTAAAAGTAACTTTTCAAATATGTTATCCACTTAAAAAAACTGGGAGTATAGCTTGCCGATTGTAACTCTTCTTCAATTGTTTGCAATATATTTATCTATGTGCAGTCTATTTTTTAAGGCTTTTATTACACAATTGAAGAAAAAGAGTTATCCTCTTTGAAAATGAGTTGCATCAACATTTTTTGGGGGAATAAACTCCACAAATAGCGGACCTGGCTTTGGTCCGCTGCCATCCTTTTTGTTGAAATTGTACCGTTTTGGCGTAAAAAAGTGACCTGATACCTTTTTTTAAAAAAATATTTAAGGATATTGACTAAGATCTTGAAAAAATATTTAGATATCTTGCAGAGTCTTGAAAAATACTTCATGATCTTGAAAAATTATTTTATGATCTTGAAAAAAAAAATTGAGCGTCTTAACCGACATTGAAAAAATATTTCATGATCTTAAAAAAATCATTTTAGGATCTTAAAGAAAAAAGGGCACCAGGTCACTGTTTTTACGCCAAAACGGTACAGTTTCAACGAAGAGGATGGCAACAGACGCGCTATATGTAGCAGATCAAGGCAAGGTCCCAAATAGGCATGTACCTTCAACCTAATTTTCCTTTTTTTTTTTTGTATATATAATTAATTATTATATATGTTAGTAATGTCACATTGTATTGTTGTTTTAGTACAGCTGTATTGGAATTTTATATGTCATTAATTTTTTTGTATATGATATTTTTTTAATTATTACTTGTGCGTAAGTTTTGAATGATTCTATGCATGCACAAGGACTAAGGACTGAGCTTCTCCAAACAGCAACCTCTTCATAACCATTCCTTAATCTAATAAATTTAATAGCTGATGAATCAATTAGGATATAAAAAAATTTCTTTGTGTGGGGTGGGAAAGATTAATACTACTCTGTATTATTTTGTACTGTATTTTTACATTGAGGTTGATGAAGTAAAATCTCATACCATACTTGTTTACCTATTTACAAGACCATATCACTACACGAGATACTCCTCAATATTATTTCTATTTATATATTACGAAAATGGAAGTAATCGATTACAACTGTATATAACACACAAGACACAAGTGCACGCAATATATATAATCATTGTTCAATAATTGTGATATCCCTTTCCCCATTTTAGTAAAGATGTACTTCGGTTCTAAATATAAGATAGAGTTGATTTTTTTGTAGAGATTAATTAAGCTAATTAAATTACTTTAAAGTATTTATATTTATGATTTTTTTTCTGCAAATTAATCTATTTGACTTATAAGCTGATATATAATTTAATAATACATAACATATAATATAATTAAATCGACTCTTATATTTAAAACCAGAAGTAGTATTATTTACCCGTTTTGTTGTTTGAGTCAAAGGTAAAAGATTTATAGCATTCATCTCTGGTTCTCCATATCTCAAGTGAGAGCATGCAACTTTTATTCAATCATATACAAACGAAAGACATTTAATTTGTATACATCTAGACTGCTAAAGAAATGTTGCACCCAATAAAGGACATAAACTTTAAATACTTTTGAGTAATGATAAATTTTAGGGTTAAAGTGCAGATTTGCCAATAACTATTACCCGAGGAGCGTCTCAAGACAAAAAACAATTGAAGGGGACCAAATTGGGTGACGAACTATTAAAAAGTGAAAAAAAAACCCAAAAAACCATTAAAAAGTGAAAAAAACAAAAGAACTATAATAAAAAATAAAAATAAATAAAAAATTATCATTATTGCGTTAAAATATGAGGCACTGGCGTAGGACGGTGGCGGAAACGTTGGAGAAAAAAAGTTAAGCATTTTTGTTGGATAAGACAAACACCAACAGAGATGGGACCCATGCGAAAGCGTTGTGACAACAATGGTTCTTGCTTGTGGCAGATCGGAGGCACACAACAGGGTGGTGCAATGAGCGTCTTGGTCGAAAGTTGTGGATTTCTCTTTGGATGAGTTCAAAAGGGTGAGTGGAAACACCAAAGAACAAATGGAAAGCTTTGGAGACATCGACGTCGCCAACACTTGTGATAATCAATGGAAGACAGAGACACCAAGACAGTGACAGGGTAATAGTTCGTTGGTGAATCTACTCAAAATTGTGTGTTTTTTTTTCACTTTTTAATAGTTCGTTGGCCAATTTGGTCATTTTCAATTGTTTTTTGTGTCGACGACGCTCCTCGGTAATAATTAGTTAGCGAATCTGCATCTTAACCCTAAATTTTACAATAAGAAGATTTTCATCAATTTTTCTTATAATTATTCATTCATTGTCAACTTAAATTCAAAAAGAAAATTCAGCAGCACCGTTTTTTTTTTCAGGGCCAAGATTATGCTTGAAAATCAATGGTCTAGATTTCATTTTATATCAAAACGGCGCCGTTTTATCCAAATGGATGCGCCATGAAGAGGTTCCTTGCTAGTCTTACCTTGTTTACCATTGACCGGTGTTGATTTTACAATTTTTAAACCTTAAAAAATGATATATCATGGGGTTTAAAATTTCTACATTTATTTAAAATGGTGAAGATTCCATATTTTATTTTATTTTTTTTCAAAAAAAAAAAAAAAAAAACTCAAACACGGAAATCGAAGATATACGCATGGCGAGGATACACTTCTCCTACAACATGAGAAATGTATTTCCAATCATTTAAATGCATCAATAAAAACTTATATAAACATCTTACAAATTGGAAACAGATTATATATGGTGTAAAGTATTAGGGATAGGGTTTGGTGGTTCAATGTTGCAATTAATATTAAAATTAAAATGCATCAATTTTGTCAAAACTTGGATTTGCTTTTTATCAGAAATGCTGGCGCCAGGAAATAAGGTTCCAAATGGTGCTTATCAGCAACAAACGTTGACATTCCCATCCTATCCTCATATTGCACACTTTTATTGTTCTAACATTTTTTAAAAAGTACTGTATAAAAAAATTAAAAAGTAAAGTACGAGATACGGTATTTATTTTTGTCATTATACAAGGGTATAATACGATCACTTACTCTTGTTACAGTGAACAAAAGTTAGCGAAGGTTCCACAACAATGATTCTGCTGTAACGGAAGCCATGAAACAGAATCATAATTAAAACGTAATATTATAATAAATTACACTTAAAAGTTGGGCTGTGATTACTAATTATAACTGTTGATACAATTATTAATATCAAAATCAAAGTTACGTGTTGGGTCTAACCACTTTGATATATGAAAGGGAAAATATGATTGAAAATACCTACAAAAAGAATAAGAATTATTCCCTGAGGAAATAATTGAGCGATGCATCACATATTTTATTTAGAGGAAAATCAAACGTACAACGAAACCGTGTTCTTAAAGTTATACTTATTGGACCACCTAAATTGTTCGATCATACAAAGCAAATTCCAACATTTGATTACCTCAATAAGCCAGATACTAGCTGGATTATATATTCATAAATTGACGGATTCGATTTGCTCAGAAGCTCTCCCCCTCAGTATCCCTCAGTATCCGTCAATCCTAACCGTTTAAAAATTGATCTAACCATTCAGAGAGAGACACCTCATGTATTTCAAACTACCGCATGCGGTAAAGATAAAATTTTTAAAACTAACTTAGGTGTCTCTCTCTGAACAGTTGGATCAATTTTTAGACGATCATAATTGATGAATACTGAGGATACTGAGGGGGGGCTTTTGAGCAAATCTGATTCCTAAATTGACTCAATCTTACCATAAAGTAGCATTTAAAAATTAAGGAGAATTATGGTAAGAAGGGATTTAACTATCAAAATGTCCCAATAACAAGTATAAAATTGTCATTTTACACTCCTTAGTTGTATGAGATTTTTGTTAAACCTTTTTACTTGGGACTTGATAATAATTCCCAAATAAACTATTGAGAGAATTGTTACGAGGTTCTAAAAGATGAATATAATCAATAAAAAATTTCTTAACAAGTGAGCGACTTGTTGCTATTTTCTATAGCTCACTTGTAATTGAGATTTTTTTTTGTGATTATATTTCTCTCTTAAAATTTCATAGTGTTTCTCCCGAAACCATGTTTTACTCTCTCTAATTTTTATTATAAGATATCAACTAACAATTCTCACAAACCAAGAAAAACAGTTAAAATAATTAAATTTGTCCTAAAATTTAAGTAATTTCCAATATTTATTCATACTAATTACATTAACTTTAATATTATATTAATTATTACTCTCACCTACTATACTTATTAATTATGGACATACATGAAGAAAAAAATTAATGCTTTTTAGAAATAAGTAAGTGCCTTAGAAAAATAACCAAATATACTTGTTAATTGGTGTCTTATAATATAGACCAGAGAGAGAGTATATAATATGAACTTGATTAAAGCCTTTGAAGACATGGATCCATATCAAAAACAAAAAGATTTATAATCGCAAACGATGGATCAAAAAATTGATATTTACCGTTCATATATAATAAAGCACTTGAACCCCTCGTCTAGGTTTAGCGGCGAAGGGTGGACTTCCCTCACCTAAAGGGAGGGGGGTTCGATCCTGCGTTAGTCAAGCGCATTTGTGAGACATCCAGATATCAGGAAGCAGTGGAAACACTTGGTAGAGGTGGTAAAACGTGTGTCTTTCTCTGGCCCAAGATGCTTCGTAGACGGCCCTAAACAAGGCTTTCAACCCTTTCCTAAAATTTTGTTTATCAAAATAATAATAATAAAGCACTTGAAACTGCAGAGACTGTCCCAATTATTATTTTTTCTCATTAAAACAAGAAATAAATAAAGAAATGGCATCAAACAAAGGTAGTGGACAACTCTCTGGGCAAGCGAAATCTCTCAGCTTCTTGTGTCGTTTAATTAAAAATAATTTAGTGAGAAAACACCAAGAGAAGCCAACCTAGCTCTTGATGTGCGAGCCTTATGCTCAGGAATCCGAAGACAGGTCAAAGAAGAAGCCGAAACTCCTAATTGAATAATACATTATTACACTCTACAATCTCATCTTTTCGTCGGTGTTGCTCTGTAAAGTTCTCGGACCACCTTCTTCCTTATATAAGAGACGACACTAAGCTGAAATCACACACATCACATTGCAGGATTCAAGGTTAAAGCTAGATACCTATAGCTACAACAATGACACTCTCGAAACCAGCCTTGTTTCTGATTCTGGTAATATTCGTCTTCAATGTTATATTTGCAGTTAATAACGATGAACTAGTTGTGGGTTCTGGCAGTTCTTCCTCAGTTGATGTGAGTTCTGAATCTCTTTCCGTCTCTGATTATTATTGATATTTGAACGATGTTCTGTTTAGGGTGAATTTTCTGGGTGTTTACTTAGATTAAGTCGAAGTTTTTGGAGTGATTAATTAATTACTATAATATGATTATGTTTATGCAGAGAAGAGGTGGGTGTGTAAAAGAGGGCTTTGAGTGCAAGAAAGGGAATGGTGGGTTGGAAGAAAACGTTCTGGAGGATGAAGATTACATCTACACCAACTCTATACCTTAGAGATACAAACGAATATTTCTGTATGGTTTTGGTTTTTAATTATGTCTAGCTTGTCAAAAAGTTACCCACATTCGTAATTTTAAAGGATAATTTATTACACTACTACTTATTGTTTTGCTGATAAATTTTGAGGTTCAGATTGTACGCATCTATTGCAGAAACTCAACTCTCTAATCTGCTCACTATAGCAGTTAATGCGGGGAATTGTAAATTTACAATTTATAGTTTATGTCTTTCCCTCCCTTATCACGAATTCACTAAGGTAAATAATGAATAAACCGAAAAGAAAAGGTTTCTAATTAACCTAACATCCGGACTTATTTTGATAATCATTCTAGTTTTTTTGACATGATTGGAGACACTCATTTTAACCTTTGGGGGAGAAACACATTTTACCTGTTTCTTTCCGGTTTACATACAAGCAATTTGATCGCCTTGGACTTCACGAAGATGGCACTTTGACTTGTTTTCGGAAAAAAAAAATCATGTGTTCTATTATTCTAATGGCAAGTAATTGACATTTTTAATGAATGGGCCAGTGAAAGGGGACTTGTATATTAATTCGATGACCCGACATACTTCTTAGAATTGAGATTTTTCTTCTTACCAGATCTTGGTGATGAGATACTTGATTAGTAGCACAATATTTCTGTCTCATTTAGGTTCAGATGACCTGACCACTTTGTCTTGAGATTTTTTCTCTTAAAAAAAAAATTAATCCTAACTTGGATAAAAGAAGTAGGAGAAAGAACGAAATTAAAGGAGAAAATAAGAGAGAACATGTAATTATATCATCATTTTGAAAGAAAATTAGTTCCAAAGTCAAATGACTTGATTACGACAATGAAGAAGAAAAAGATCTCCGTTCATACGAAAAGCTAGGCTTAACAACAGAAGTCACAGAACATGCCCATGTTTGGATGTCTGCATAAACCACCGTCCATTCGAACGGGAACGTCTTTAGCGAGCTACGTCCTCCTGTGTCATGATGTATACACTTCAATATTTGAATTAGAGGGATGAGGACATTTTTTTTTTTTTTTTAATTTTTATATATATTATATTTATTTAGATTTAAATTATATCATGGACACAGTGGGAATGTTTTTTGGTAACAATGCCGGATCTCAAATTAATTAATTTAGGAGTTTCTTGTTGAGAGGGACGGTATTACGAAAACATTTTTGAATGCGGGTTTTGTAAATTAATTAATTTGAGATATTGGGTGTAAAAAATTCAGAGCATCAGAAAGCCATATATAATTTAAATATAAATAAATATATTATATAATTAAAAAAAAAAAAAAAAAAAAAAAAAATGTGCTCATCCCTCTAATAGAGGGACAGAAAGCACATAAGGTGCACATAAGGATGTGCACCTAATGTGAACCCCCATTCGAACGTTAGCGAGCTACCTAGCATATGATGTTCGTTCCTTGGGATGCTCTCGTCCTTATTCCTGTCTTGTGCTTGTGCTACGTCCTCCTGTGTCATGATGTATACACTTCAATATTTGACATTTTAGGGAACGGTGACATTAAAGCCACGAGGCTGAACAAAAGGAAATCATTTCTTCCATGGACACGTACAAACCAGAGCCACAGAAACGGCAAACAACGGATATTAAGACAGAGATCTTGTCAGCTATGAAATGGACAAAGCCTTCTTGCAAATATTTTTTAAAAAATATGAAATGTGGGCATTTTGGTTAAAATTTATTATTTTATACCGTTGATGAAATCTTTAAACAAAAAAATAAAGAAATAGATATGTATTGTATTAGGTAATTCTAATTCTCGGAATAAAAATAAAATTTGTTCACAAATGTAATTTTGATTCTTAGAATGAAAAAAAATGTGTTAACAAACGTAATTCTGATTCTCGGAGTAAAAATAAAATGAGTTAACAAACGTAATTCTAATTCTCAATTCTTCCAAGCGCATTTAATCGAGAAAAATGCTGTTTCATCCTAAACTTGATCTTTGGGGAAGAAGGAATGGTTCATGTACAAACCAGAGCCACAGAAACGGCAAACAACGGATATTAAGACAGAGATCTTGTCAGCTATGAAATGGACAAAGCGAATTAAATTAGGTCCTGTGTGCACAATGATGAAGTGTTCAGGACATGAAACTCTCTGTACATCAATCACGTAAACTACCAAGGGTCAAATATGTCGTTTGAACAGCAATTTAAAGCCATCACATGGATGTCATATACTTGCATTTTCACTGAAATTCAAGTTCGTCAGTTTCAGGATGAGCTTACCACTGTCAAATTTTGTGGGAAGCTGCACTATATCATATTCTAATTACAACGACAAATGCTAATTTATCATTAAGCCTATGTGGAAGAAGTGGAAAGAATACAATTTATGAACTGTTATTGTGTGAATATACCAGGAACGGGGGCTCAGGTTAACCAAAAAAAAAAGATCTGGCACACCTCATAGGTGCCTGATATCTGAACGAGATGATAAACAGAAGCCTCGAGCCTGTAGGAACCCTCACGAGTCAAAACATATGGTTTGCCGGCTGAAATTTTTTGCCTGCATTGGCGTCTTTTGAAAGGTTGAATTTAGCTTTCTTTGAGCTCTCAACCATATTGTCATCCTGGACGTCGACTAGTAAGTAGCACCAGCACGAGCTATATTATCCATTCTACTTCTGCAATGGACCAAATCAAAGAAAACGGGAAAAAAAAATTAAATGGGCCAGTAAAGGATACCGGATAGAGTTTTGAAGGACCTCACCACAGTTTTAATTATATATAGCAAATCACGTAAAGCTAAAGAGCCCTAGACCGTTCAATTGATATAATATATATTATCTTAGGAGGTACTACCTCCGGTCCTAATTATAGGAACACTTTTGTAGTGCAATTTACACTATAAAAATGTTCTTATAGTTAGGACCGGAGGGAGTATTTGGTATGCTGGCATCATATCAGATAAGCATGAGTCATCCGTTCAAATATGCATTTGTCAGTCATTCACTTAAGCAAATAACATCTTTTCCCTCTGTAGTGGCAAACAAAGAAGACCAGTCTTTCATTAAAAGAATTACCCAAGAGCAATCACAAAACTAACATTCAAAACAATGATCATACAGGCAGTAGAGAATACGCTTCTGCCCACTTTACTTACTGGTTGATTAAGCTGTCCCTGTTATCAACTTTTCCCGTTCATCTAGCTTCTTGACCTTCACAATGCCAATGAGAACTTGAAAACTGAAAAATGCACAAAAAGCATATGCTACAATAGCAGGTACCTGAAAAGGGTAACAAGTAACAGAGGAACGAGAAAGAAAGATCAGAGAATCAATTAATTGAGTTGCTAATGACTTTGAGAAAGAAAGGGTAGTGAAAAAGCTTACGCGAATTGAACTGAGATACAAAACTGTTGCAAGATTTATTAAGCTCCCGGCAGCAACACCCTGTCAATTAATAACGATGGTAAAGTGAATAACTGAATATGTATCATGACATTGCCTAGCTGGTCTTTCTGGTTTTTCCTCAAATAATAATATCATAAAATAACATCAACAAACGGGTAAACAAAATATATGCATACATGTATAAAAGCAATATCATCGTGTCAAGTACAAACAAATTATGCACATCCATTAGTCATTTATAGGACGTGCATACGTCCCAGAAAATAAATATATAAACACCTAGCAAGTAGAACCATAGAACAGACTCGTCTCAAGTGATAAGTAGACTTTATAATTCCCAAAGTTAAGGGCCAACTTGACTCACATTCCCTATTGTCTTCTGGACAGCGGCAACACGTTGAAATGCTCTCTCAGATTCCAGAGCTCGAACTCGGAGCTTCAGATCACCTTGCTCCTGTGTAAAAATTAAATGCAGTAAGCAGAGATTTGGAATACCAGAAGTTGAAGACCTAGCAATAGATATCATTAAACAAACAGTTCGAATTATATCAGTTTAAATCTGAGTATTACCAGCCTTTGGATTATGTCAGCAAGCTTTTCAACCCTTTCAGCCTGTCTAAATAAGTTATAAAATGCTTGAGACTGTCTGTCCCACCTCTTCCTGAAGTCCTGCACAATTACAAGATGGATATGAGAAACCAAATCCGTAGAGGATACTGAATTCAAGCACAGAAGACGAAATTTATCATTGCCTTTAGGACAACTTCAACCCCTGCTTCACGAAATCTTAGCAATTCCAAAGCATAACTGCAAGGCAAAGCAAGATAGATAGTTATGCATGAAAAAATAAGGCTTAAAATTGACATTTAAAAGGAATGAAAATTTTCAAACTAAAAAAACAATACTCACGGTTTGGCAATCTCAGTAATGTCAAATCGTGGGTCAAGCCCCTTCCCAATGCCATCCAACACTACAAAAGGAACATTAGCTCTTAGAATTAATAATCACAAACATATGACATGCAAAATCGTTGAATTGGCCTAAATTATATTTACCTGAGAAGGCTCGAACAACAAATGTGAATGTTGCAGGAAACCGGAAGGGCTGGTCTGCAGCAATGGATAATAAATCTTCACCTGTTATAAAACGAGACAGCTATGAGTGGCAAAAATACCTTTTCTCAAAGTAAAATTAAGTCTATTGATTACAAAATGTTAATGAACTAAGAACATAACATCCAAAAAATTTAAAGACCAAAGGTCCAGATGAAAGACATAATGGTTATAATCAATTTGGGGCATGTCCAATTTTCCGGTCAAAACTAAATTATTTTTCATGTAAATCCACCAATGATGAAAAAAACATAATGCATGTAATACGTAACTCAGAAAACTAGACATAAGATTTTTCACCTAAATGTAAGCTGCTGGATAAATTTTTAAGAATTCAGTAATAACTAAATATAAAATTATAGGAACAAAACAAGGCTAAGCGGGCAATAACATGAATACCAAGTAATCTTTCCTGCAATATGCCCGATTGCTTCCCCACATGTGACCAGAATAATGATCATGGATTGTCATATGCTTTAAACCCATCAATTGAATAGCGTAAAGTTTAAACATAAGGAACTTCAAACAATTACACCAGGCACATTACCAATAGCAGCCAAACGTTCTTTCTTTTTCATTATTTTTTCCTCCTTGCTCAATGGCTTTTTGAATCCAAGTTCAGTCATTCCCGCCTCTCTCTCCCTCCTCTGTGCAGCTAGACGCTCTTCAAAACTATGAAGTATTACAAGAACTCAAGATCAGAAATTCCCCGAGAAAGTTCCACAGATTTAAGAAGATTGCTAACATAATCGGTTACTCAAATTATTCTAAAAAATATTAACAGCGACGGCAAAGGAAATCCCACCGGAATCAACAACTGGTCAGGAATCATAGAGGATTACATATTAGTACTCCTAGCATAATTAATCAGGATGGACAAGTGGTTCTGAAAAACCCTTATCGACAAATAAAGCTTTTCAGCCACTAACATATCAGATTTAGAGACTGTTTGGCCAAGCATTTGTAGAGGACTAGAGGCTACTTTTTTTAATTTCAAAAAAGTACTTTTTTGGTTAACAGAGGCATCAGGCCCGGCTTTGATAAAAAAGTTGGTTCTTAGCAGTAGCAGAAAGGTTTTTCTTTTTTTGGGAAAATCACCCATAGGTCCCAAGTAAGAAAATGAAATACAAATAAGCCCCCAAATAACATTTAATACTAATAGGTCCAAGGGATTAATATTTACAAGTCAAGCTTCATATTTTTAAGTAAAGTTAACAATTTAATGATTACAAGCTGAACTTTCATATTTACAAATTAAGTTGCATCATTTACAAATCAAACTTAATAAATCCTTTCGGATCTACTAGTATTAAATGAATTTTGGGGAACTTATTTGTATTTAATTTTCTTACTTGACCCTATGAGTAGTTTTCTCTTTTTCTTCCCCTCTGGCTGAGCAGAAACAGAAGAGGAATATATGTTAAAACATTCATTCCCCCACTTAGAACTGTTAATTACCATAAATACTAACCTCCGGTCCTTGATATAAAACCTAGTTTGTAGTGCAAACTAGGTCCCACATTTAAGACTGGAGGTAGCAATATCACCCACCCTTATAATACATGTCCTTTTCAGTAATTTGATGATAAAAAAGCATTTTTCATGAAAATTTTGCCAAACACGATAATCTTGACAAAGGCAGCTATCAAATGATTTTAAACAAATTTTTTTTTTTTTCTCTTTGTGGATTTTGTAAAACCTCATTTGGGAAGGAAAAATTTTAAATAAAAAAACATGTTTCAAGATAAGTATAAGTTCACAGCAATCCCAAAAGGGCTCTACTGAACAAAGTGGAGAAATACGATTTATCTAGGGAAGAAACGAAACCCCAGCTGTGTTAAACTTACAAAAATGTTTCCAAAATCAAGGGCTTAGATTCTTCAATTTAGTAGGACACTTGATGTGAAGTGAACTCTACTTAATCATAAATGTTCCAATCAACTATTGATAGCCATGATATACTTTTTCACACAATAACGTAGACATATAATAATCGTACTGGCGCTAGAAATTTTCTACTTTTGATAACTCCCACCAGCTGGGTTCAGCAAACTACCTATTAAGGAAGAATTGTGCTGTTCGTCTTACAGCTGTCATATCTCCAGTTGGGACAAGAACACCCATTTGAACCATTGCTTGAAGGACCTAAATCAAGCCAGAAGATTCGTTTAGTAACATAAACTATGGGATTTTACATTACAGTATACAAAGCATGATATGACACCATTCACAGAAAAACAATAACCTTATCTGGATTTTTCTCATAAACTCCATAAAATGTTTCAAGCAAACCTTCTCGGATGTTTGAACTTATACTGTAAGGTGCAATAAAGACAAAATGTGAATCATCTACCAAGGTTAAAAATTGTATTAATTATATACATTCATGTTTTAAATAGCCAGAGATTAATTATAAACCTTCCCATCATTCCAAAGTCATAAAATATCAATCTGCCACCATTGACATCATCAACTGCAATATTCCCAGGATGCTGCAAGAATGTGAACAAATTGTAATTACAGACAAGATAGGGCACCAAGTGTCAAATTTCCAGAGTGATATCCATGAAACATAAGAATTGAAGATTCTTCATCCTAACAGTACCAGGAGTGACAAGACAAATATATACATAAATGCACATTCAACGATAGTAGACCTGACATGTTGGTTCTACCACATAAATAGGCTAAAAAATTTTAAAATACATACATATCTATAAGACAAACCTAAAATTACTAATCAATATTAACATCAAGAACTCACTGGGTCAGCATGGAAGAAACCATGTGATAGAATCTGTTCCAAGTATGACTCAACAGCATATCGCCCTAACCTGTAAAAGATAAGAGCAATGTTTTAATTGTTTTAAATTAGACATTATTCTGAGCCTCAAAGTATACAAGTAAAACATGACGTGTTACTATGGATTTCAACGTAGAAAACAAAGAGGTTCCACAAACCTTTTGCGGTCAACCCCAAGCTGATCTAATGCTTGTATTTTGTTTATTTTAATTCCTGGAACATACTCCATTGTCAGAACCTGCATTGGATATCAAGTTAGAATTGAATAGATAAAGAGTGATATTAGATCTCAAACAAGAAAGAGCACTTGGCTGCATCCATGGACAACAAACATTAAACCTGCGGTGTTGTATAATCCCAGAAGATTGTAGGAACTTTAACATAATCCATGTTTTTAAAGTTACTGGCAAAGAGCTCTGCATTAGTAGCTTCCTTGGTGTAGTCAATCTCCTGAAAGATGTCAATTCGCATTGCATTAACAGGAAAAGAGAAAGTTGAGAATGTGTTGGAGCATATGAGTTGCAAATGCATCCTACTGGAGCAGTAATAATATCCATTAATCAAACAGGAATTAGACTGGATTAGCAGGGCTCTATTTTATAATTAGATACACTTTTTCCCATTACAGCAATATAAAATTTTAACCTTGCAGCTCATAATGCTGCAACCCACCTCTTCTCTCTCAATTCTTTCCATCTTTCCAATTCAATGCATCACTAGCCATAAAGTCTTGGTAACTATATGTAGGATAGCCTTTCAAATTCACAGAGTAATTCCACTGTCTAGAGACAAGAAGTTAAATATAAAACCTAGAACACACAACAAATACGCCTCAATTTGAAGAATGACACTGTCTCAAGACAACTAACTACATTTTTAGCTCTTTTATGTTTGAATAAAATACCCTCTTAATCAACCTACAGGCATCTTTTTAGATGCCATTACTAGATTATCCTCACCTGATATAAGACAGAGGCACACTCGTCATAAATAGCAACCCAGTCCCTTTTTGCCCCATCTGATTTTGGATCAACCTTTTGAAGATATTCAGCAATAACCTGGAGAAAAAACAGGCTTAAGTATCAGCGTTTGACACATGGGTATGGGTACATAAGCTTCACAATAAAGGTATGGGCACCAATTCAATAGTACCCATGCAGACATCTGAGTATGATATTGGCAATGAAGACGAAAGAAATTTTCACCCAAAAAATACACACACAGACTTTGCAGTATGGACAATGTAATATATGATATCTTGAAGAAAAATTGACAACTTTGGCAGGCTAGTAAAATTTAGATAAGAAGTTCGAGATAAAAATAGTGTGATTATCACAAAGAAACATCACTTATGCACGCATCAGCAGAAGGTCATATGGAATGTTATGATAGGGCTTATAACACTAACCCTGAGGTTTTTAAGATCAATATCAAACAGACCCTTGAGACCAGGCCTTTGCACTTTAAGAACAACCTCCTGTCCCTTTAATCTTGCACGGTGAACCTGACCTGCATTGGAGAAAAAATAGACGAAGTCATTATTCTTGTCTTCTCATCAAATACGACACCAAGAACTTAAGTTCACTTTTTCTTGGTTCGATTTTGATTTCACAAATGCACTATTATAAATACAAGCAAAGTAAAATTATGTTTACCAAGACTTGCAGCAGCAATTGGTTCATAGTCAAATCGATCAAAGATTTTTCCTACAGGTGCTCCAAGCTCTTCTTCAACAATAGCTAAAGCAGTCTCTGAGGGGAAAGGGGGGACTTGATCCTGGACCCAGTAATGAGGTAGCTTAGGCCCCAAATAAATACAACCTTAGCCTAATTTTCTCTATTAGTCATAAACTTTTTATAAGTACTTTTTTTACGTCATATACTTCGTCATCAGATTTCTTAGTGAGACTAGATGGAGAAGGTGTACATGTAATAATTCAAATTCAAGTATGGATGACTGTATACCATTAATAATAAAATATACAGAAGGCGATACAACAGAAGCAAGTTCATGATATTCCATTCCAAGATTAATCTTATAAATGGAGTCCAAAATAAAAACCTGTAGTTCCGATAATTGGTCAACATATTCTTGTGGAAGAATGTCCACCCTTGTGGAGAATTGCTGGCCAATTTTGATAAAAGTGGGACCTAGTCTCAGAATGCTTTCCTTCAGCCACTTGGCAAGGGCCTTCCGTCTTAAGGTTTTCTTTTCGTCAGTCATTCCTCCTGCAAACAATGTTCATGACGTCAGTGAGGTTAACAGTTCAGGCGGAGTTGACTGTGTAGCAAGAACCATAATTAACCTGCTATAACTTTTACAGCTACTTCGTGAATTTTAGTTCACAGCGATTCACAGTACTAAGAGAAAATGAATTAGTCCAATGGTTACAATAATAATGTACAGCTCACGAACCTTTGTAAGAGAACTTCTGGTTGTCCCACCAAGCCTTAAAGATAAATGTTACAACAAATCCCCAAATTTCCAAGGTTCTCTGAATTGTCGAGTACGTTTTGAATCTACTCCAACGGCCTCCAGGCGCAACAGCAACCTGCAAAATACACATATTCGTCTGACTTATAGAATCTCAAGTAAAGAGATGATAATCAGAGCCCAGAGCACGAATCAACTTCGAAGACTCAGTACCTCGACCATGTCTTCCCCAGATTTTTTGAACCAGGCGTCTTCTTTGCCAATCTGCTCTATCCTTCTCTTCCTTCCATCCTCCTTTAGTTCGGAGGCTTCGACATCTTCCACAATTTCCGCCGCCGCCGCACCATTTCCATTTACATACTCCACCAAGCTTCCGTTGTTGTTGCCACTCTCACTCTCTACCACGCCCGGGCGACCATTTACGTATCCCTTTATGGATCCATTGGTGCCATAATTACTACCAGATGCTCCATTGCCACTCCATTCTATATCATTCACTCTCTCCACTAATTCCTTCTCTTTCTCTTCAACTAAAGCAGCTTCTTCTTTGCCGGCGCGGATTCGCCCACGAATAGCAACACTGTACCTGGTGTGCCCAGAAATAGACTTGAGCGGATAATATTTAGAGACAGCAAGACGACGTCTAGGAGCAATCTGTGAGGAAAGAAAATGGAGTTCCGGCAACGGTAGAGTAGACAAAGCCATCATTGACACCTATTAGAGTGATCAGAATCAAACTCTAAACCAGACTTTCATGGCGGTTGAGGTGCACAGAAACGGACGGGAAGAGCCGAAGAGGAATCGTGGGGGACAGTGGTGTGGGTGGAAGCAGGCAAGACAGAATGTGAAAGCAGACAGAGCAAAAATGCATAAAAACAAAGGAACAAAGGGAAGAGGAGTGGAGGAGGGAAAGGGTGGAGATAAAGAGGACACGTGTCAAACAATAAGATGAGCCATCGAAGTATGGGAGATTTTCATTGGTAAAGAGTTTCGCGGTTTGGCCCGGGCTCAAATCAACCACACAATGACTCTGCAGGCTCTCGCTCGCGTGGAATTTGTTTGTACTCTTAAGCTTACGTGTTCGGGAGCACGTTTGCGGTTTCATTACGACTACAAAAAAGGTCAAAGACATTTGGGTTACTGTATGGGCTCTCCGCTTTACAGCCTGGCCCATCATCATCAACCCAATCCAAGACAATCCGGGCTGCTTTAGCCCAAATTGAGCCTTTTTAAAATTTTACTGATAACTTCAATTAAAGAATTATTGTTTAGAACCTTAAATTTAGGGTTTTAAGACTTAGGATTTCATATAATTCTTTTCACCATATTATATAACACTAACAAATCATATATTGAGTATTGTTGCATTCAATTAAAGAAGTTATTCTCACATCATCTTCTTATTCATAGAGTTCAAGAATCACTACAGAATATTGTAAAGGTATTCTTCAAGCCATCTAATCACAACAAGTAATTATTTACTGTTGAGATAATTCATAAAATTAGCCTTGTTTTTAAAAAAAATAATAATAATCAGTCTTTGTCTAAGAGAAAAGAAAATTAGAAAACACGTGCAAACATACGTGAAGAATCAACAAATTTAATCGAGGAAAAGCAAAAATATGATTGATCAGCATTCATAATTCATAAATTATACTACAATCGCGTGCAAAAATTTCATGCTAATTAAATAGTTAAAGTCTTATGCTCTAGCTTGGGCATACCCAAGCACATGAAGTAGGTTATATATGTTAACTCTATATACTTCCTCTAGTCCTAATTATAAGACCTAGTTGACTTTTTTAGAGAGATTAAGGAAGCTAATTAAATTACTTTAGAGTATTTTTATTTTTATTTTTTTCTTTAAAGTAATTGGTTTAACTAATAAACTAATATATAATCTAATGATATACAACGTATGAAATGATTAAATAACTTATTTAGTTTCCTTGATCTCTTCAAAAAAAAAAAGTCAACTAAGTCTTATAATTAGGACCGGAGGCAGTAGTAATTAACCTACAAGCAAAAGAAACTTGAGAGACCTTTTTACAATAAACAGATTATTACAGTAAAAAAAATAGTTGTTGATAATTAATTATCAACAGAAAAATTGCGTTTATTAATTAAGGTTTGCTCATCACTCATCAGCCATGCATTTGAGATATATACCCAAAAAAAAAAAAACTTGCGTTTGCTGCAGTTTGGACCATGCATCGTGGAAGTGTTATTTTTAGCCGTTCTTTATTATCGCTGCAAATACATTTTGGTTGATCTCATACATTTCATGTTAGCTGGAAATTATGAAGATTATTGTTTCCTGCTGTAATTTGTCACCAAGTTTTGTGGCACCACATCTAGCATGCACTAGTTTTAATTTGGTCATGCTTTAATATCCATAACGTCACATATCAACCATCTCTTTGTTTCTTATTTTTTGAATTTTCCCTTCGCATGCAACGTGATTGCGATGTTAGCTGACTTTCGAGCAGATATGTGTAAAATACTAAAAAGCCGGCAATAATCAGATTCGCAAATGATTGCAAATAAATAAATAGAAAACGTAGTCTTAACTTGTGCAAATTGTTTTTTGTACTTGTCAATAATCCTAGGGCTACCAGCATAAGCACAATTAAGCACATATACTATATACCTCGAGCCATGCATATTATATCCCAGACGTTATCTCACTCCGCATCCGTACCGGCGTGGCTGTATTAACAAACTACAAACCCAAACAACTCTAACCAAACAATAAACAGACCCAGTAATTAATCAACACCACTCATAAACTTTTATGAACGTAAAGCTACTTTGACCAAACCCGACACAAAAAGATTTGTTTTCCCACTTTAAACTAATGAATATTATGCATCGATCGGTAAGTAGGCAATGATTTTGGATGTAACAAAATCTTGCTTACGCATGCATCTACTAGCTATATATGCAAGCTAGCCTGCCTACTTTAACTTCATAATCAGAATGGGCTTTATTGTTTAGGATACCGATAGGAAAAATGACTTAAGGAAAAGTTAGGTTGGATAAAAATCAGATTGTGAAATATGATTTATGTTTGAATGGGCCACAGACAAATAAACTTTTTTTTATTCCATGCGCATAAAGGTTTAAATAAGGAGCTTTTACTTTATAAGTTAGGAAAATTGACTTTTTAAATGAGCTGCTCTTACCCCATAAGGCCGATTCAGAATTTTTTTCATCCAAATGGAAAAAAAAAAAAAAAAAAAAACCTAAATCCAGATTGAAATAGTAAATAAACCCCATTGCCCCTTATAAAAGCTATACCAAACATGCATATTATATAAGATAGATGATTATGACTTGTATATATATATACTTGGACTTATTATTTGGTGATCTTTCTGGTTCACTTGTCATCAGCAATTTAGAGTGTATCTGGACACCACCCAAAACTCCATCTAGACAGAGATTCTATACCTTTTTATAGCAGCTTCTGCACAAACACGTTTACTTCAAACACACGCTAAGATTGTCCTGGATTTAGAGGCTTTAATGGCAAAGAGTCCGTTTTCTTCTCATATCATGTTCGATGTGTTTTGTGACATTTCATCACAAAGAATATTTAGCTGGGTTTATTCTTAATCACCAATGATTATAGCTTTGACTCAACTTTGTTAAAAAACAGGAAAAAAAAAAATAGTGCCAGCTGATCGAGAACACGCGTAAGAGCCGGTTGGATTAGTAAGCGGTTTAAAATTAATTATCAATGCATGGTGGTGGATGAAGATCCACAGGGTTGCACTTGTCAGAAGCCTGTTCGATAGCTTTTTGTGCTCAAAGTTGTGATATTTTTTTATGCAAGCTAGCTAGTGAGACTTGACAAGATATTCCAAAGTGTGTTTGTTTTCGTGCAACGTTTTTCCTTCACTGATCTTAATTTAGCTGGACATTAGGTTCTTAGTCGCACCAAGTACGTAGCAGTAAAGTAGAAAAAATTGGGGACTCAGGGTGGAGATGCCCTTGACATGATACTGATATATATACATGATGTGATCGATCAAAGAATCTTTCAGATAGACAAAGCAATGGAAAAAAGTAGGGAGAGCACAAATGCTAGTGCCTCTTATCTTGTTGAATTCTTTTTCCCAGCCGTACAAAATTATCCCACATGCACTTTGTACGAAGAATTCACATTATGGGTTATGGTTTTGAGCTCTAAACCAATGAAAAATCCAACCCCAATGAACAAAATGTATTGTGTCTTGTAGCGACCCCTTTCCCATAATCTTCCTCTCATCATTTGGTTTATGTAACTTTGAACAATCACCGTTTTGGTACATTGGTTTTTATTACTCTCTCTCAAAAAGCATTTCGATCTCTTTCTCTCTAGAAGCTACTAAAGATGGTCCAGAGATTGGGATACTGAAAAATTTTGGATTAGGAACTTCGAGGGAAATTAGACACAGTTTCGAACTGAATCCAGCAACATCATCATTAAGTTCCAAGTTTCGTCAGTGAATTAAGTTGAAATTAAAGGAAATAATTTATTTTAAGTGTCTTTCAAAAGGTTCATATCATACCAATCTCTTCTATGCTCCCAAAATTTAATACATATAATAAACAAAATGTCCAAAGGTTATTGCCGCCATTGACCCTTTCCAGTCATAGTTCCACATTACCAATAGAAATATAGAGGAGTTCGTATATCATATATATTGCATAAACTAATAGTTCTTTCAACATGTATCTGTCCAGGTTCTTCAATGAACTAATAACTCTTAAAACTTGTATGTATATGACCTCCAAATGGACCCTCCAAAAAAAATCTCAAAACTATATCTCTCCGATTAGATTATGATTAGTTTATTTAATCGTGATGAATTAGGGAGAGAATTGCGCCATATATAAAAGGCCATCCTTTGAGAAAGCCTTCATCGCATTTCGCTTTGCTTTCTTCCCATATATTCTAACATCCAATCGCCTTTTTCTCCCTTTTGCCGTTGATACTTGTTTTATATATATCTCCCCGCTTCTGCTATGGCCTTGGCTTATTAAGAGCCCCATCACCCACGCACACTCAGACACACAACACAACCCATCTTTAAGGTTTCTCTGTTCCAAACATGTCAGGGAAGAGAAATAACCAAACTAGTCCTGCTGGAAGCCCAACTTCTGGGAACATCTCAGACAGCTCTTCCAAAGATCAAGACAGGTTCCTCCCCATTGCCAACGTTAGCCGTATCATGAAAAGGGCACTTCCAGCTAATGCCAAAATCTCCAAGGAAGCCAAAGAGACAGTTCAAGAATGTGTCTCTGAGTTCATAAGCTTCATCACCGGTGAAGCTTCCGACAAGTGCCAGAGAGAAAAGAGGAAGACAATCAACGGCGACGATCTTCTGTGGGCCATGACAACGTTGGGGTTCGAGAATTATGTTGGACCCTTGAAGGTGTACCTCGGTAACTACAGGGAAACAGAGGGAGACAAGAGTTGTGTTGGTGTCAAACAAGAAGATCAAGCTCAGGCAGAAACTAATGAAGGGGTCGCTGAAATCAACAGGTTGACTAATTCTGTCCCAGCAAAAGCAGATCTTGCTGGTTTCAACGGTGCGTTTTACTCTGTTATGTCTCCGGTTGCTCCAAAGAGCTTCGCAGAGATAGCAGGGTTCACTGGTTTCAGAGAGAACCCCATGAACATGGCTATTGCTCAGAGTGCAGTTCATAATGATGCTGATGGAAACCTGAGTTACAGGGTTGAGTGGTAGAGTCTCTACCGTAGAGATGTGATGGAAAGAACTAATAATTTTATAACTTTCATTGCAGATTAAGCTGCTAAGGGAACGAATCACTTTATATTTGCTTGAAAGCTAGCCTCTAGCTAGATATGTGCTTTTGAAAGAGAAGTCAATAGATTAGGATTTTGTATCCTGCTTGTAACTCCAAAAAAGAAAAGAAAAAAAGAAGTAAATTCTCTGTCTGATGAAGTAGTTAGCGCATAATTTCTCCATGATCATCGCATTAAGTATTCAAATATGAGTAGAACTACAACTAGGTAGCAACAAAAAGACAGGAGTTTGGCATGCTATGCTGCTTCATTTATGAATAAATTCTTGTCATATTTTCCTATATGTGTGTGTGTGTATCTTTGGTTGGGAAGGCTTCTGATAAAATGTGGGATATAATTTTTATTTTGAAAAACTTGATTATCCAAAACAAACATAATTGGAAGTTTTTATTTTTAAAGTCAGGATAGATAAATCATCGAGTTACTTTGAACAATGCTCTAATGCCACAACTGATGTTGATTAGTTGTTCACCGATAATTCGTTATCAAGGGTCCACGACAACCAACTTTTACGACATTATTGTGTGAGCTTTTCTAGTTTTCTTCACCATAGAACAGAATACGATTGAGTTTCTTGAAGATAATTTGTTATCCGACTTTCCTCTTTTGCTACTCCCATCCGTTGTCCTCTTTAACCTTAGAATGAGGCCGGTTTGGCGCAAAATACTAAAACTGTGCCCTTTTCTGAAAAATATATAATTTAGGGTATACATTAACAGTCAGTCTGAAAAAATTATTTAAAAATCTTGAAAAAATATCCTAAAGTATATTTTTAGTATCATTTAGTATCTGAAATATGTTTTTAAGATCTTGAAGTATTTTTTTCAGTAGCAATTAATATCATCAATTATCTTTTTTTAGTACTAATCAGTACCCTCAATTTTTCTTTTCAGGATCCTAAAATAATTTTTTAAGATTATGAATATCTTTTTATTAACAGTAAATACCTGAAATATTAATAAATAAATAAAAATGCACAGCTTCAGTTTTTCGCGCCGGCGTGGTTTCAAGGCAGGAGAGCAGCGGATTGAAGTAGCAAAGGAGGAAAGCCGAATCCGCTTGTGTATGATCCTTCCTCTTACCCCTTCCCCTGCAACAAAAGCATGGAGGATAAGTGCACCACCGTCTTAAATTCCGAGAACAATCACTCTCATATCAAGGTCGACAATTTTCCCCTGAGAAAATGCAAGAAGAAATCTTTACTGAAGAAGGAGGAGGCTCTCAATGTCTCCGAATTGCCATCTTCGTATCATCCCCTCATTCACCTATGGGCGTGAGTGCAGCCCTTAAACGACGAAACCCAAGAATCCTAGTTCGCCGCACTCGGGGTGATGTATCCGCAATTGGGCATCCGCTTGGAATGTCTTTCGCGGCTGTTCTGGCTCAGGTGATTTTTGTTTTTTGCCTTCTCTTTCCTTGGTACATTCGGATTTATTATTCTACATCTATTTCTTGAATCTTGACTCGAGCAAAAAAAATTAAAATTGTTGCCCCATTCTGGCATTTACCCTCTGATCCCCATGAGACATGTCCTGTTCGAGATTATAAGTTCTTGCAATGTACTTTCTTTAATGAGAGGCAATGCTTATCAAAGTAGTCATTCGGTTCTGGAACTCTGATAGTGTTAGTTGATAAGTATTTATACCTGGTAAATCTATCTCATAATACTGTGCATTGGGTCTTTAATTTATTGTTTAGGTTTTGTACAGAAGAGATGCTGCAGCCCAAAGGATTTCTCCTGATCTTCTCTCGATGGTACTTTTCTCTTCCATTTCTGACTCTGATTTCAATAATAAACTATTACTCCGACTTCGCAAGTCTTTGCATTCATTGAACATACTATGTACATTTGTAAAGATAGCTGACTTGGATTCTTAGTCTTAGATTGTGATAATAAGTATGATGTTGCAGAAATACAATATCTCGTTGAATCATCTGGCTTATAACATGAGAGAGCTGTCTTTTTTTGAGATGGATTAATTAATTGGTACAATGAAAGGCAAAGGCCATGCCCATAAACCTTTATATTCACCTTGACATATCCCAATTATTTTTATTAGGTTTTGATTCAAACCTCCACTGATTGTATAACTTGCTGATGTGCACATCAGCTGTCGGATAATCTCTAGCCTATGCAGGTTAAACTTGGACCCTAGCCTATGTAAGTGCTTTCTGCCAAAGTGTCTACAATACTCAAGTTCTGACTACCCATATGGCCACAGGTTCATGGAGACAAGCTAGATGGTTTAAAAAGAAACTTTGAACAATCTTTTGGTAGCACTCTGACTCTCTGAGTACTCTTGAACTAATATATGATTCATCTGCAAGTAACAAGGGTAATAATAATAACTCCAATACCATGAGGATGGAAGTTCCAACTTCCAAATTTTCTGTTGACAAAGGATATAGCTCCAGGGATGTTGTCACAGAGGATGTTCATTCAAAGACAATATTACATACTGAAATCTCAGATCAATCAAATCATGATGAAGAGGTCGAGGAGAACTTTCCTATTGACCAAGGAATTTGTTTTTCTCCAACCACTTGCTGATAACTCCTTGATTGGCACTTTTAAGAAATCGGTCACAGAGCAAAGTCGTTCCAATGACCTGAAGGAATTAGAAATTCATCTTGCAATGAAAAAGTTGGAATTGAAGAAGATGGCTCTCAACCATGATCTAAATGATTTGGAGAGAACAAAGTTAGAAATGGAAAGATCAAAGGCCTCTTTTAAAGGTGAAAAGTTCAAGAATCAGTTAGAAGATTCAAGGCTCGGCGAACTGAACAATAAATGCATAGACTGTCTTATTGCTGGCATGCTTGTTATGTCATCCTCACTTTTCTACGGTGCTTATACATATTCCTATCAACGGATTGTTGAAGCTGTTATTCATAATGTATTGAGTAGGTAGAAATTGAATATACAGTAAACAGAATAGTATAACAAGAATCTGTATTAAATAAATAGCACATACAGAGAGCATACAACAAGTCTGTATGATATGAAAAAAACTATAAACGAACTCACAAGACTGTCGAATATGGTATGAATAGTGCAGAAATTCGGGCCCAACTTTCGTTGTGTTCTTAAGACAATATTGCTCCCTCAATACGGATGCCGAAGTTTTCTGAGCAATTGCCTCTCAGGATAGAGCGGTTTATTCGTCTCCAGAAAGATGACTTTGTCTATCTGAAACCCAAGCGAATCCAACGAGTCTGCTTTTGGAACGCACAGGATATTTTTATGTATGTAGTATGAGTGTATATGGAAAAAAAATCGGTTGCAATATTGTGACTAGGGCGCCCTATTTGTAGACTTCGAAAAACCTTGATCAGATGGACTCATCTCATTCTGCGTGAACCGGTGCGTTGTGCAAACGGACGCACGCACCGTAACTTTAACGAACGACAGGCGACCCACGTCTCTTGGCGAATTGGTGCATGACGGAATTATTCAACGTTTGGAAATTCAAAAAATAAATTAATATTAAATATTATTTTATTCAAAAAATAATTTAATAATAAAATATTATTTTTTATTTCACACACGTGGACTGGTCGAGCGGGTGGCACGCGTGTGGTGGACCAAGGGTCGCCTAAGTCCTCACCCTCCACAAAAAGTAGGTTGGCCCAAAGGCCCGATTAATAGGGAAAGAAAGTTGAGGCTTATATACTCTCAAACTTTTCTCCACCAAACTAATGTGGGACTTCTATCCACACACATTCCTTCTTCCTTTTTCCCTCTTCTTTTCCAACCTTCTTCTTATTCATAACGCATAGGATTTTTATCATAAATTCCAACAGAAGCTACCGCCTCATGCACACCTTTAACTAAGGCAAGTTTCACTTTTGTTGTCTAACTCTTGCTTTGGTTATATGCATGCTCAGATCGCATCTAATTTTTTATATCCACATTGCTTTGGTTAGACATGAATGGGGATCTTATCTATGCAGGTTTTTTGGAATATGAGTTGAATCTGTAACACATGAACTACTACTGATGATCTTTCTTTTTCCATTTTAGGAATATAACTCATAGTGGACTCCCAAGGCAGTATCCTCTTTGAATTCAAGGTTGAATATTTTGTGGTGTCATGTTCAAGTTATGAGCCGAATGGCATTTGGTATGTTAATGATATTTGCAGTTGCATATCTGCTTGTCCAAAGGTCATCGACATCAACCCGGATGATGCCCGTTAGCTTTATCCTTTTGTTGTTAGGAGTTGGTTGTGGCTATTGAGGGAAGCTGTGTGTAGATGCATTGGGAGGGGACGGTCGTATCTGGCTTTTATATTGGGAGATTCTTTGCTTCCTCCACTTCCTTGTACTTGCCTGTACACCCACTTTTTACCGAATCCTCTATGGACCTCTCGGCGCGCCACAAACGACCAAAAGGAATGAAATTTCCCCGTATTGGATTCGCCGATCTTTATTCTATGCTACTTTGCTTGTGTTCCTACCATTGGCTTGTGGTCTCGTGCCATTTGCTAGCCCTGCTTAATGGAAAGAACATTTTTTGAAGAAGGCCGTTGGGATATTTTACAGATTCGGGTTTGATGTCATAAAGCCGGAAGCAAATCCTCTTAATGATCTCTTTTTTTCATCATCCCATATGAAATTATATCTGACCATTGAGAAGAAGTTATAAAACATGTCAAAGTAGTATTACAACCTTTTAGATTGATTGGACGGACATGATTTAGAGATTATAAGAGATAATGATAAAAGAAAGATGAGAGAAACCCAACCTTTAAAATCACAGTTTGGTGAAGTTTGATGCATAAATTTTTGGTTATTGTATTTACCCACTGTTTGGGATTTTTGTTTTTGGTCAGAACTGTTGGGATTATTTAGTGCTTGTATTTTTTAGTTTCGGTTGGAGCATCTAGGGATAGAAAGAAAATCCACTGAGCTCAAGGCGGAATGAGAAATTGTAAAGAGAGTATATAGCTCACGCCTCTGTATTCATTCTGTTTTTACGGTAAATTATGGAAGTTGAGATCAGAACCATGTGAAAGTGTGACCTATAGTTCTTTGCATAAAATGGGTATAAACTATAAAGTGGTTTAATTAAATTCCTTCACCCACCAGCCAATTGGAGCTTTGGAGCTTGCAAAATTTAAACTACCTTCACCAAAATCATTTGCCACAGAAAAATCCAATCAAAAAAAAAAAAAAAACAAGAAGAAGAAATTGCGTATAAGAAAAGGTATTGGGTACAGGTACGAATATCATCTGTATCCTAGACAAAAGCCTAGGAAACGATATGGCATTAACGGGACTTTATATATATATATATATATATGGAACCTCTCAGGACTTCATCACAAGCTGGGAAAATTACACAAATAAACAGACACGGGAAAACTCGACAATTTTAAGGTCATATAATAGGTGACTTGATGATTTTATTTCCCGTTAACCTACCTTCCGTTAATAATGTGAACTCCATTCTTTAGTGAGCAAGAACTCTTCTTTATTTGGACCTCAGAAGTGATTTGCAGACTACAAAAAACGCTCCTATAATTTGACACGGCGGAGGAGTATTTCATTATTATTTTATATTATTTTATCTTATATTATATTACATACTATATTTTAATGGAAGTGGCAGGCAGGGGACATAAATTTCCAGCATCATTGTGCACAAATGGTGGTAATACGCAAATTACATTCAATTACTTCTCAAATTTAATAATATTCTACTAATTCGGTTGTTTAATTATTCCTTTTAATTAAACATTCTGGCTAATTTCACAGGACCACAACATGGATGCATACTTTGTAAATGTGTGAAAAACAATTGTGTGAAAAAAAAAATGTATGCTCACTCGGTCAATTTATCAGTGAAACACACCATCCAAAATTTTCTTGCTAATTATTAAAATTAGACTGTTAAATATTTACATATCTTTCTTATACAGGTTAGAATAATTTTTTATTTGTTCATGATATATTGGGAAAATGGGACCAATTTGGAATTTTATTTCAGTGTATTATTTTGTAATTTTATCATATTTAAGTAGCCATAATATTATTATTTGATATCATTATTTGAAGTTTTATCAACAATGATTGAATTCCATCAACAACAAAATATATGATTGAGCAGAAAAAAGAAAAAAAATTGAATGATTAAGAAGAAAACGCAAAAAAAAAATTGTTTGTGGGTCTTCATGTTTTATATTATTAGTCAAGTGGAATTGGATTGAGAAGGTTCTGAGACCAAAAAAAAAATAAAATAGATCCATTATTAAAAGATTCAAATTTGAAGGTATTAAAAAAAAACAACCAAAGATTTGATTCCATTCGATTCACTCGCTATATATATAAATCACCCAACTTATAAATTTTGATAGAGTATTAAATATTTTGACCAAAATAGAGTATTAAATATCTTTTCCTTGTATGTTTATAATTATTAAGGGTGGTGGGTTAGAGTAATAATTAATATGATATTGAAGTTTATTGTAATTAATAAAGACATTATTGAAAATTATTTATATTTAAGGACAAATTTAATGACTTTAATTAATTCTATTATTTCATGAGAATTTTATAATAAGGACCGGAAGGAAAGGAGTATCTATTAACATATATACAACTTGTGAGGCCAAAAAGGTTATTTTGAAAGGAAAAATTATTTATATGTCTCCTACAATTGGGCCAATCATCAAGGGAAAAGCTATTATTTAAAATTAAGTTCTATTTTTTCAAACCGAAAAATATTTGGAGAATAAATATTGGTTTAATTTGTTTTTAGTAGATATAAATAATATAAATATATTATATATATTACGTGATTATATATATATATATATATATATATATATATATATATTATTACTATTATTATTTAAAAAAATTGAATAAGGAAATCACGGGTGGTGTTTGAAAAAAAAAACTCTTTTGGGCCCTACGTGCTTTATATTATTTTATTACATTTAAATATATATTTTTAAAAAATAAGGAATCACGGATGTAGTTTGAAGATTTTGAATGTGGGCACCATATGTTTTAAATATGAAATAGTTTTAATCCACATATATAATGATAATTTTTGATGTATGGGTCTCACTATTTTTTGGTGGTAGAAATCTTCTTCTTCTCCTACAAATACGGAGAAGTTTAAACCCCTTCTTTTAACCTTATTTTCAGATTATATGGGGTATAATTTTTCATCTTTTATTTTATTGAATATCTAGAAACCATATATATATATGTGTGTGTGAAGGCACTTTAAGCAAATTCACAATGGAACCGATTTCTTAAGTAATCAGGTATTATATAATCATTTGTCCCTTTGTTTTATTTTCATATATTCTGATTATATCGAGTTTTATAAATGACAATCTGGTATATTTCTTCAATTCTTATTTTCAGATTATATGGGGGAAGCTATAACTATTCATCCTATTTCTTAAGTAATTTTTTTTTTTGGTCAAATATTTCTTAAGTAATCAGGTTACTTAAAATGAAGAATGAATCCCGTATCATGTATGAAAATATTAGTAAGGAAACTGTATGCGTAGTGTTTAAGAGTTGACGGATTATGTTTTATTTATTATTTAATTTATTTGTCATTTTATTATTGTTAATTTGACTCATGAGTAGATATAAATTAAATGTAATAAAAAAAAAAAAATATGGTCATTTATTTAGAAAATAAATATTTCAATTTTTGTTTGTTGCTAAATCCTCTTCACAGCTTCTCACTCTCTTCAAAGAAAATAAAAGTCCATGATGTAATGTTACGTTAATATACTTATAAAATGCTAGATAATCTATTATATTTTTTTATTCAACAATGGTATATAGGATTGCCTCCCGAGAGAAAATACTCGTGCCTAAACCAAGAAAAATAATGTTAATTTTTTTAATATAATCAATAAAGTCTATAATATTTAAATAATAATAATGTTTTTTTTTTAGATAAGCTTTTTCTAATGACTAAGATATTAGATAAAAGATTTAAGATCTTCTCAATTATATTGGTCTATTTTACTTAGAGTTTAGTTTATATAAGATAATATAAATCAGAAAAACAGTTTAATGTTTAAATGGCCTAATATCTGTGTTAATATTACGCAAATAATCATCTACCACTCGTCCCGGGGACTTCAATTTTGGTTTGCACGTAATTACGTAGTCTATAACGTAGGGTATTGTTACAGAACTCGTTTATAGAAGCCAATGTACTTGCCTCAGGAGGCTTGATTTTCTGCTGTTAAAGAAATTAGAAACTGTTTGTTCAAATCAATTAGCAGATCCAGTCTTTCCGCAAATCGCTCGCTCTAAATTAGCAGATATACCTCAAATTAGAATGCGCATCTGTACATAAAAAGCTCATGCAAATTATCTTTCCCGCAAGATTGGACTTATTTCTGTAGAAATAAAAAGGGGAAAATATCAGGAGAGTTTTCAAGAAGAGAAAAAATATCAAAAAAGTCTTAACCTCAAATCTCTTATACAAAAAGTCTTTAGAGATTTTTTTTTATATTAATTACCGAATTTCAATATCAAAAAAATCTCGTTGTCAAAACAATTTTTCCTGTTGTCAAAATGGTTTTTTATGTTGTTAAAATGATTTTTCGTATTCTAAAATTTCTTTATGAAAATATTGTTGTTAAAATGGATTTTAACAACAATATTTTTTAGCAACACAAAAAATCATTTTTACAATTTAAAAATCATTTTTAAGAACATAAAAAACCATTTTTTACAACATTTTTACAAAAAAAGTCATTCCGACAACAAGACATTTTTTATATGGAATTTCAGTAATTAATATAAAATAAGTCCTAAGAACTATTTTAACAATATAAAAAGTCATTTTAACAACATATAAAATCATTTTGACAATGCGACTTTTTTTTAATTGAAATTCTGTAATTAATATAAAAAAAGTTCCTAAAAACTTTTTTATAGAAAATATGGGGTTGAGAGTTTTTTAATATTTTTTCTCACCCCCAATAAAAACATGCTATTTTAAGCATGAACTGGCATTATTGAATGCGTCAAGTGCTAAAATAAGGGAAAACACCAAGATCATGGACGATTTAAGTTTCTGGAGAATGATTCTCAGCCGCAAACTCATACCGGACACTTCAATGTCCGAAGCACAATCCATTCTTTCGGCACTGATTCCCTCCTCTTACAGATTCGTCTGCGTCCACCACCCATGCGAGAACTCAGAACTTCCTCCATCCATTCAGAGGCCTCTTGGTCTACGGCCGTCGATACTCCAACCTCCTCTTCCTCCACCCTCCGGCGCCGCCACCGCTGCCGGCCCGTTCGCATACCCTCCTCCAACCAGCCCACAAAAAGAGACACAGAACCAACGTCTTTCGCACATTCCGTTCCGTTTTCCGATCCTTCCCGTCATAGCCCCCTCCTGCAAATTCCCCTCCCTCCCCAACACCTCCGTCGAATGCCATCACCATCACCACCACCACCGCAATTCCCACTCCACAAAGATCACCGGAACTTTATTTGGTTACCGGAAAGGACGCGTGAGCCTCGCCGTGCAAGAAAACCCTAGATGTTTACCTTCCGTGGTGATAGAACTCGCCCTCCCAACGAATGCGTTACAGAAGGAGATGAGCGCGGGAATGCTGAGGATGGCTTTGGAATGCGAGAAGCGACATGAGAGGGATAAGATCAAGTTAATGGACGAGCCTCTGTGGACAATGTTCTGTAACGGTAAGAAAACAGGGTATGGCGTGAAGAGGGAAGCCACAGGGGAAGACCTTAATGTAATGGAGCTTCTCAGGGCTGCGTCCATGGGCGCCGGTGTTCTTCCGGGGAATTCCGACGTGGACGGATCAAATGCTGAGATGGCATACTTTCGGGCCCAGTTTGAACATGTTGTGGGCTCCAAGGATTCCGAAACTTTGTACATGTTGAGCCCAGAAGGGAATTCTGGGCCTGACCTAACCATATTTTTTGTGAGGCTATAACATTTTTGTCGCATCATCAACGAGGCTGAGTTTGCAGAAAGAGCTAGTCTCCCTTACAATGTAGCTAATCAAGGTTTGAATTCTCGTTATGAGAGGTGCTCGCTTTTAATGTACAGCAGTATCTCAAATAAGATTACCTTCAATAGAATGGTACATGTACTTAATAAAATCATTGTTTTCACATCTGATAAGCAAGTATAGAGTATTTTTTTTTTTTGGGTCAAAAGTATAGAGTAGAATAAATGGTATCAAATTTAGTAGATTTCTGGTTCTGGTAAATTTGCCTCCTATTGATAACACTTGCCCCACTCTTTTGTAACCGGAGTGTTTTGTCAATAACTAGAACTTAGCAACTCTGTGGACGTTTCTGGAAATATTGCAATCCTGAAATTTAAAAATTACATTGTATAATTCAGACCTGCAATTTCATAATGATTTCATCAACTTTAAAAAAAAGGGGGGTTAGTATGTAAAAATACATATGTAATTATTCCCAAAGTGCACTTAGTAACAAATAATTTTTAAAGTGCAAAAATAACCATAAACTTTTAAAATAAGGGTAAAAGTTACACTTGTCATTAATTTTGTCGGTTGGAGTCCATGCGTGATTTATTCATCCTTTGACTATAGATGACATAGCGCTTGGGGGAGTGGAAGACCCCATTGAAACCGACACCAAATCTTGAACCTTGAACTAAATCCCTAAACCCATTTCTATTTTGATCCCGATTTCATCTTTCTGTACCCGATATTCTTCTGCTAATTCCTAACACCAGAATTTGGAAGGCGTCAGCCTCCAAACTTATTTGTGCGAGCGAGGCTATAGTTTTTTATGGACATGACGCAAATAGATGGATCTTCGTTTGCGCTTTTCGAGGCCAATGGTGATTTCAAGGCTGATGGTGTCGTAGACGCTATCATGGATGAATAATCTGCAGGAGTCGATGGTGACTATAACATCTTCCATTTTAAAGGGTAATTATGAATTACTAATTTAATTAAACCATTTATTAAAATGTTTTATGCAAACATTTGAGTTTTGGATTTTACCAGGTCCAAAACACAGATTCTGTAAGACAATTTCTATATCCAATTTCATATCATGAATCACATATACAACATGCCAAACAAAAGATTGATGCCCGACCATCCTTATCACCCCACCATTATAACTGCTTGACATAATTCACGGGCTATAACATAGGTTTAATCTTTTTGACAAGATTGCACCAAGCTCAACAATGATGAGTATAGCTCAGCCAAAGGCTACAAAACTTATATCGGACCATGGGTTTCCTTCCTTTTGAATAGAGAAAGATGTCATTGTCCCAAGGGCTGACTCTTATCCCGGCCAAAGGAAAATGGTGATACCAAGGGCTATGAAAATATCAAAGTCATCCATCACAGACCGAATTGAAGATACCACGTGGTATTATATATACTTCTCGAGGTCTAATTATAGGAACATTTTTGTAGTACAAATTGCACTATAAAAGTGTTCCTATAATTAAGACCGGAAGGAGTACACAATAACTCCCATCATCACTCCATATCCATCACCGCTCCACATCATGATAAACAATAATAATCTTGGCATGTATATACGAGTTTCCAAACGATATTTATAAAAATAGCACATCGTGTCAATAATTATTGAGATAACAATATTATTTCAACTCACGAAATTATAACAAAAAATGCATATCTAAAACATATAATATCATAATTTTCTGTCTCAATAATCATTTTCAAAAATATACACAAACTATATATTAACACATATAACAAGTAGAAAGTGGTTACCTCAAGTTCTTGACTCAAGAAATAAACTTGAGAGATATCAAGTCCGCTCTAAAAATAAATATATAATTATAAGTTAATAGAATTAACAAAAATATCAACTAATACAATAATAAATAATTAATTAAACTATAATTGTCACATTTTAATTTACTTAGAAGAAGTGACAATTTATCTATTCCTCAAATTATCTTACAATCCCATTTCATTCCTTAATAAATTATTTCTCACTAATTATGATCATCAAAATATCACCATATCCTTTGGGCAAAAAAACAAAAAAATAACCATATCCTCAATTTAACCAAAATACCCAATTTCATACCATAAAATTTTCACCTAAAAATTCAAATTTCACAATCATTCATAAACCTCAAATCTAATCCTCAATATAAACTTCAATAAATCAAAAATGAATTATAAATTCGAATACAAAAGACCTATTATCATAAATCTCAATTTATTAACCTAATACTAACAAATCTTCAAACCTCCACATCATCAAAATCATATCAAACTCGATTTAAATTCCGAATCCCAACTCATAATTTCATATAATTCAAGATTTAGCAAAACCTAACATTTTAAACTGACAATAATACTTTTAGGAATCCAAATAAATGTCTTAAACCTCATTTAATCGGTAGAATTATCTTATAGGACATAAATCCTAAATTCTTTTAAGGTTAAGTACCATTTTTGCCCCGGAAGTATGCGCTGAGGACCAATGTTGCCCCTCCGTTAAGGTTCCGTTAACAGACCTAACGGTCAATGTTAGTTGACTCCGTTATGCTGACGTGGATTGTCTGCGTGGCATCTTTGTCACCTTTTTTTATGGGATAAGTAGCAATTTTGCCCCGGAAGTACATGCCCAGGAGCAATGTTGCCTTGGAAGTTTATTTTTGGCTCAAAGTTGCATTGGAAGTTTAAAAACGTAGCAATGTTGCCCTCCATTGATAGCCCTGACGGTCAAACGTTGGTTACCCCACAATGGATTGTGCCATTAAGAGTGTATCTATAAATCTGCTTCCTTTCCTCCTTTTTTATTTGAAATTTTCTTATTCTGTAGGAAATTTGCCTTTGAAACTTAAAGGTAGAGAACACTTTAGCCGAGCTCTACGTCTAAAATTTTGTGATGAATTCTAAGTGATTTAAATAATTAATTGTATTTGACACTTTTTATAAGTTTTATTCTCTCAATCATCTCTTTCTACATTGCATTAGTGGTTCGTTAGTCGTTCGCGTAGATAATTCCGCAGGCGAGTGATTATTGTTTGGAAAAATTCGTTTGAACTGCCTGTGACATATTTGTTTTATCTTCTGTTGGACAAATTTGTTCTTATTTTTTTGTTTGATTTGTTTGAAACATTTTTTCTAGAAAAATTCCGCAGACGAGTGATTATTGTTTGATTGGGGAATGCCTGCGATGGAAGATGCTATGGAGAAGAAGGAGTAGGCTATGTTTACTTTTTTAAAAAAAAAAATCATTGCCCCCTACTCCCTTTAGTCATAATTATAATTATAAGATCGGGTTGACTTTTTAAAAAAAAAAATTTAAGAAAACTAAATAAGTTACTTAATCATAGTACCTCCGGTTCTAATTATAAGACCAGGTTGACGTTTGACAGTTAGGGCTGTCAATGGAGGGGCAACATTGCTACGTTTTTAGACTTTCGGGGCAACATTGAGCCAAAAATAAACTTCCAGGGCAACATTGCTCTTGGGCATGTACTTCTGGGGCAAACTTGCTACTTAACCCATAAAAAAGTGACAAAGATGCCACTTAGACAATCTATGTCAGCATAACAGAGTCAACTAACGTTGACCGTTAGGTCTGTTAACAGAACCCTAACAGATGGGCAACATTGCTACGCTTTTATATTTCTGAGGCAACATTGCTCTTGAAGAAACTTTCAGGGCAAAATTAGTCTTCGGCGTATACTTTCTGGGCAAGAATTGTACTTAACCCATTCTTTTAAGTAGGAAATTAAATTTAAATTCCTACAACAACCAAATAATGATTCTAAATCAATTAAAATTATCTATTAATCATGCTCTAAATATATACAATTATCTATTATCAAACTCAAAACTTTACCAAAATTCTAATCCTAGAATTTTCACTAATTAGTGCTATATTACCCTCATTAGAAAGAGAAAAATACTCAGAACAACTTTCATGAAGAAAATTTGTTGAAAAGAAATTAATTTAACCACCTAAATGATCTTATAAAATAAATAACTTACCTTAAAACCTCAGATAGACTTTCTTTTCTTCTCTTTCTCCCCTTCTCTCTTCTCACCATCGCACAAACACACACCGCCTCTCCTCTCTAGCTCACTCTCTTGTTCTTAACACAAACACATCACTCTTCTACACAAACCAATACACACACGCATATAAAAAGAAGAGTGATGTGTAAGGAAGAAGGAGAGGAAAAGAGAAGAGGTGAATGTTATTTTAAGGTATGTTACTTATCTTATAAGATTATTTAGGTAACTAAACTATATTCTTTTCAACAAACTTCTTCATGAAAGTTATTCTACATATTTTTCTCTTTCCAATGAGGGTAACATTGTGTTAGTTAGTGAAAATGTTGGGATTATGATTTTAAAAGAGTTTTGAGTTTTGACAATAGATAATTGTATATATGTAGAGAATAATTAATAGTTAATTTTAATTGGTTTAGATTTGTTTGTTGTTGGAATTTTAAAATTAATTTTGTATTTGAGAAGTTTAGGATTTATGTCCTACATAATGTTTTTATTAATTAAATATTGTATAAATAATTTATTTGGCTTAATGGAGATATTATTGAAATTTTAATTGGTTTAGTTTTGAAATATGAAGGATTGAATTGTTATTTCTGAAATTTGTGGGACTAAACTGTCATTTTTAAAATTCATGGAACTAAACGGTCATTTAAAAAAATGTAAACTCTAAATTGTTATTTTCTGCTTTTATTATAATAATATATTGTTATTAAAATTGTATATTTTTAATTATATGAAATTATAAGTTATAATTTTGATTATGTGGAGTTTTGATTAGTTATTAATGGTTTGTAAATTGATTGTGGTAGATTGATTTTTGGCATGTCTTTGAGCTCTTGAATTAGAAACAGTGTGATAATAATTAGTTTCGGTGAGAGGTAAACACTTTCCACTTGTTATATATATTAGTATGTTGTTTGTAAGTATTTTGTGAAATGATTATGAATATCTTAATAGAAATTACCTTACGGAACCTTATGACTTGAATCATGAATACATACATACATATATGTATGTATGTATATAAGAATTGAGATATTATGATATGTATATGAGAATGATTTAAATAACATAAAATGAACGTGAAAATCTTGAAAAATTCTTGTTGAGCTATTTATTGTAATAATTATGGTAATGGTTGAATTGGAAAGAAATGGAGTAGTTTATTTCACCATGTGGTATAGTCTCCATTGGTGCACAATGGTTGGCTCTCTATCGTTATACTAGTTCAATGAGGGACTGCCCTATTGTTTCAATGATGACTTGTGACACCCCATTAGTAGGGGTGAGGAAAACACCCGCAACCCGCGGATCCGCCCGTGCCCCGTAGCTTTTTGGCCCATTTAAGCCCGCCCAGATTGGGCTTGTAATGGGTACGGGCTGCCCCATACCCGTATATGTTAAATGGGGCGAGGAACGGGTTAGGGCATGGGCTGCCCGTTCTCGCCTATATATATTTATATATTTTTAAAAAAATATATTAGTTACATTATAATATATTAAGTTTGAAATAAACATTACATCATTGACAGTTAGTTTCGTGGCAAGGATTGCGTTTTTCAGCGATGAGGTCTGTGATTCGATCCCTGGAGCAAAAAGCTGGCACACTATTTTATGCCTGACACATTTTTAATTTTTATATTTTTAAACATTTTAAATCTCAAAATTTAAAAAGCCCTAACTTACTTACTCTAATTCCCTCACTTTATTTCACCGCCTCCTGTCCCCCTTCTATTTTCTCTTTCCTCTCTCAATCTTCACCTTCAATCTCCAATCTCGCGTTATAGTTCTCAACCATCCGTCAACTTCATTTTTTCCCTCCTCACTCGGTGGTTCCGTTTACGGCAACGACGCCGTCGATCTTTTCAGATGCGTTGTTATTCTTGGTTGTTACTGTCGATCTCTGTGACAGTCAACATATCGCCGTCGAGCATCACAGATCTACCTACCATCTTTTCTTTCATCTCGTCATCTCATCTCTGATCTATTTGGTTCTCTTTGTTCTGAGTTTGTTTGGTGGGATATGTTTTTTTTTCAACTTGAAGAGATAAACGGGGAACCCGAAACCCGTTGGAACCCACCCATGTTTGCCTGTACCTGTTTATCACGGGTTACACCACGAGTACGAGCTACCCCGTGCACCGTGCAAAGTAAACGGGTGTTACACGTGTTAGGTCATGGGGCAGCCCCGCCCGCCCATTGCTCAACCCTACCCACTAGTTCAATGAGGGGAAAAGACCAACGGTGTGGGACATGTGCTCTGGAGATTCCCGGTCCTCATCACATGACCAATGAGCTTTTGAGTAGCCAGTAATATGGATAGTAACTTAGCTCATGGGCCTAGTCAGCGGAAATAAGGCAATTCAGTTGGATTGAAGGGAGGCATCTTAGGAATTGTGTTAGGAAAATTTTGATACATAATTCGTGATATGAAATTTGTGATGTGATATTGATGAATTATATTTTTAATATTTTGTTATGTAAACTATTCCACTTGCCACCTCACTAGCACATATTAGTATTTGTAATGAGTTGGATTGATGGTTACAATATTTTTCATGTGATAGTTCCCGTGTGGGTCTATCAAGGAAGACTTCAGAAGCTTAAGCTACTTCTGCTAACAGTAGTGCTTTCATCTTTTTGGTATATGTTAGATTATTGTATAATGTATATTGCCACGTTAGGGCTTATTTTGATAAATGATGAAGCATTATTAAGTTATTGATCACACCTTAACTAGTTATTATGTTAAGTAAAATGGAGCATGTTACAGTATTGTGGGCCGAATCAATGATGCCACGCTCCACCGCTTGCTTAGCCGTGACCTTAGCAACTTTCGCGACCAATTCATGGCGAGCTGCCGATGACTCGATCTTGGCCTTGAGAATGGCGATGAACCACGGCGGAACAACAAGCTTGATGTCAAGCTTGCTCATGTAGAGAAACCCCAATATCTCTCCTCATCAAGACGTAATCATGGCTCAAGGCAAGCATAAAGCCGGCAGCGTAGGCATGTCCAGAAACGACGCAAATTGTAGGCTGGGAGTGAAATTAGATCCATGATCACCGATCGGAGCAAGGAATCCATGAGGACCCTACGATCTTCAAAGGACTAAGCTTGAGCTTTGGCCCAGGCAATATCGTAGTCGTTGGAGAAGAATTTTCCGTGTGCGGTGGTAATGAGAGTTGAGGAAGAGGATGGTTCATATCAGACACGGCGGAAGGCAGAGCGAATAACATTGAGAAGAGTAGGATTGAGGCGGTGCTCGTCGGTGCCAGCAAGTGTTAAGATGAATATCTTGCCTCTCTTCTCCAACAAGCACATCCCCCTTTCTCTTTCTCTCTGGGTTTCTCAACTTATTATCTCCTTCTTTGACTGTGAAAGAGAAGAAACAATCATGGATTATTATCTATAAAATGCGGGAGCAAAAGTTGAGATTCTGGTTCCAATATGGGGATGACTTAATTAATAAATTTATTATCTAGTCAAGTCTCCAGGGTTTTTGACCAAAATAATTTTTTTTTTTTTTTTTTTTACCAATCTACAGTACTTTTGAAACTATTTACCGAAATATGGTTGTTTTGGGGCAGTCACGCTAGGTAGTACGACGGAACTAATAGTGGTGGCAGGGTTTCTGACGGAACCATTAGTTCCGTCAGAAACCCTAACAGAACTGATATCAAGTTCCGTTAGGGTTTCTGACGGGACCATGGGTTCTGTCAGGGTTTCTGACGGAACCATTGGTTCCGTCAGAAACCCTGACGGAACGCGTCAGGAATCCTGACGCTTAACGGTCAGGAATTGAGGGAAAATTAAGAGAATAGAGGGAAAATCATATAAAAATCTTTAGTATTCGATAATAATTGAAAAAAAATTATTTTCTTTACTTTCTAAAGATATCAATTTTATTTTTTAATCATATTATTCACGTTTTTTTGCCAACATATATTATTCATGTTTTTTCAAATCTATAAACCTAAAATATTCTTCTAATATTGAAAAGATCAAATCGTAATCCTATAGAATATATATATATATATATATTTATTATTCACCTTTTTTTGCCAACATATATTATCCATGTTTTTTTTTTTTCAAATTTATAAATCTAAAATATTCTCCTAATATTGATCAAAAAGATCAAATCGTAATCCTATATAACACACATACACATTTTGTAGTTATTATAGATCAGTGGTTAATATAAGAATGAGGAGATTTATTTCAGGAGATCAAATTAAAGATTTTTTAAACAAAATTAAATTTTAAAATAATCCCTATAAAAATATGAGCACTAGTAAAGAGTGTAAATAATGTTGTTGTTATTATTATTATTATTATTATTTTTAAAAAATAATAAAGAGTGTAAAATAACCCCGACGCGTTTCGTCGGGGTTTCGACGGAGAAACCAAATGGATATCGTTCATGTGAGGGTTTTTAACCACCAATCGCCGTAAACCCCGCCACCACTATTAGTTGGCCATACTACCTAGCGCGATCGTCTCAAAACAACCCTATTTCAAGTAAATAATTTCAAAAATATTGTAGATTGGTAAAAAAAAAAAATTAAAAAAATATTTTGGTAAAAAAACCCCAAGTCTTCAACGTGTGCATTGAACAATACTTTAATGCAAGGTCTAGGAATAGGTGCCAATTTTAATAGGTCTTCCACTCCCCTCAAATGACACGTCATTTATAGCTAAAGGATCGATACATCACACATGGATTCTAGCTTGTAAAGTTAATGGCAACCTCCAAATATTCTGAGGTTATTTTTGCATCTCAAAAAAATTTAATTGATGGACACACTTTTAGAATAATCATATGTATATTTTTATATTTTAACACTTAAAAAAACGGATAATGCTATTCGTTTTTTGGGTTCTATTTTATATTTTTTCTGATCCTGCTGTGAGCTACGTATTCTACTTGTTAGCCTCACCTCGCATGAAACTCTGGCAACCTCCCACTCCATCCCTCCCTATCACCCATAATATAATATTTAATGATTCATTAAAACGACTGCACGGTGACCACATGAACTTTTGAATTGCCTTTCACACCGTGATCTGAAGACCACCGTGAAATTACACGTAGCCATCAGGGGGCCCACTTCCTCGTTCATTACTACTGTACTTATTATTCAGCCCCCTGGAATCCGTCTCCTCTTGCGTCTTCCATGGCACCCGCCACTCGTGCACCGCACTGCCGGCTGCGCTCTCCAAGATCCGCGGTTCGGTCGAGGGGATCACAGTCTGGACCGGTTCAGGTTTCGGTTCCCAAACCCAAACCGAAGGCGGAATCAGAAAGCACCAATATCGTATTGCAGCCGCGGTTGAGTAATTTGAGAGCGTACGGCTCTGATCGAGTCGGAGTGATCAAGACTAGGAACGATGGCGAAGACGGTGCCGACGACGTATCCTCGTTCTTCGCGACGCTGTTCGACTATATCGAGAGCTATAAGAAAAGCCAGGATTTCGAGACCATCTCTGGTCGCCTCGCTATGGTAAGCAAGCACCTCGAGGCTTTCCATCAAATCTATTAGGAATGAAAAAAACAGGTTTAATTCATAGAAAACGTAAAGAATTTCACGATTTAGTAACAATCTCCATTCTGATTATGCCTAGTTATGATTTGAATCTGTGAGGTGTTAATTGTAATGAAAGGGGAATTATAATTGATGCAGATGGTGTTTGCAGTGACGGTGACAAAAGAATTAATAACGGGAAGCTCTGTGTTTGGGAAAATGGATATTGAAGGATTAACAGAAGCAGGAGGTGTGTGCTTGGGGGCTGTGGCATGTGCAGCTCTGTTTGCATGGTTCTCCAGCGCCAGAACCAGAGTGGGTCGAATCTTCTCCGTCGGCTGCAACTCCTTCATCGACTCCGTCATTGATCAAATCGTCGATGGCTTATTCTATGAAAGCGATTGGTCTGACGAACTCTAAGTGCATGTATGTCAAACCATAGAACCATGTTTCAGAAATCTTGGTCCTTACAAAATTCCTCATATATACTTACCAAAACTATTCTCCATAAGCTAATCAAAACATACAAGAATTCCTTGCATCTACTACGTTCTACACCCTTCTATTCCCTTTCCCTGTAATGTGTGTCTTTGCTTTTCGGGTCTATGTTACTATTTCTGGACACAAGTTGGAGACTGGAGTAAGTCAACGTCGAAGATGGGTGGGAGTAAATCAGTAGATAATAATGATGCAGGGGAAGAAACTCAGTACTCAATACTCATATATTAAACCAAAATATTCTACAGTGCCTTGTTTTCTCTCGGGAAAACTGTACCTTGCCCTTCTCCGAGTTGTTGAGTTGCGAGTCAATATGTTTAATTTTAGTTGTTATAGTGTTCATGTATATTCACCGTACAATTTGGATGATATCATCACCGTAATTATATGACGATAAAAAAATTTAAATTTTCTTGGGTGATAAGCTAGTAGTAGATGAATTTCGTTCACGTAATTATATAAGCCTTTCTTTGCTTTAATTCCAATGCAGTGATTTTTTATATATATTTTTTGGATCTGGCAATACAGCGAATGGCTTCGAAAGTTTTCCATCCTTTGATTCAAACTCAAGTCTATCAGTCGAAAAGCATTCTCGTTGATGTCCCGTTTGATAGCAGCAAAAGGAATATAAATCCAAATGCTCATTGTTTATCAGCTGTAATTACTTTTTCGGTGAGAAAAAAAATCGACTGTAATTACTTATTAGTAGTATTTGTTAAACTAATGAATGTTTATTATTCATTATCATCGAGTCTCATGTATACACTGCCTTATATATATAGGCATAGGGCATAAGTCCATATATGTTCTAATACAAGACTACTTCACTAATACAAGATCACTAACTACTCATACTAACACTCCCCTCAAGTTAGGGCTATATACATCATCAATAGCACCTAACTTGCTAAGAGAATACTTATGAGCTTTTATTCCCAACCTGTACTAGTCCACCAAGATTATCTCTAAGATCCAAAATGAAATATGAAGCTCCCATATTTTGTAGCCTCTTCATTGCAATGATTAAATCTTACCTGAACCTAACAACACACAAGATAAGCCTGTTACCAGCTCCTCTTCAACCTTATCAGAGTTGTCATCTAATAAATCACACTACTCAGATTCACATATCTTGCAGTGTTCTTCATATACAACATGTGAATATTTCTCATTTACACATGTCTTCTCTCACTTTGGAAGTTCATTATTTCACCTGATGGATGATGTTCTCTAGCCAACAATATGATCACACTCCGCATTTGAATATGGTGTTGTTCTAAACCTGTCAAGACCACCTTCCAAGTCCTTCATTCTTTCATAGATGGCTTTTGCGCCCTCCAAGCTACCAATCTTACAATAAACCTTCAGTAACGATGTCAACACAATTAAGGTAACGATGTCAACACAATTAAGTTTGCTGCTATTCCAGACTCTTCCATCTTGTGGAAGTATTCATGTGCCTCTTCAAGACTACCACATTCTGCAAATCCATTTATTAAAGATCCATACACAACTTCATTTGGTTTTATTCCAACTTGCTATTACAATTGTTCCCTCCAGGAGCAAGAGTGCCGGCATAAGTGTATTGGTACCACCAAAAAGAAATTTAATAGTCATTTTTTTAGTTTTTTTTATTTCATTCTCTATGGTAATATATGGGACAAGTTCTAATTTTTGAGAATTAAATTATATAATTATTACTGACTTGATAATAATATTTTTTGGACAGGTTTCTTAGCCAACAATTTAGTTCAAGTTGTTTTAATATTTAGTTTTATAATCAAGTCTCAAATTCAAGCCTTTAAAAATATCATAGTCAGACACAAGCTCGAATCTCGTGGTTGAAGTATGCCTAATTTTCCGACATAAAGAACACTAGAAAAGTATCCTTGAGTTTAGTACGTTTTCACGATACCAAAACTTGTATTAATAAGATTAAAAGTACTATTAATATATTTTTGTTCAACGCCCAAAATTACTCAGACCCCAGTATACCTTTAAAAACCAGACTTTTTGTTTAAAAGAGATCCAGTGAAATTTGTGCGTGTGAGTTAAACTATGCTTATAAGTCATAACTTATAAACCGATGGTAGAGAAATTAAATATACACTCACTAGATATGAATTGAGAAAGTTTATGTCAAGAAGCATCGTTTGTTGATACATAGGAGTGGCACCGAACAAAAAGCAGCAGAAGAGCTGAAGAGCACCACTTGGAATATTTGACCACTACTATAGAGTATAGTCACGTGTATTCAATAGACTACAGTCTACTCTACCCCCAGGGCTGCTACGTTTCGATCAATTTATAAAGAGTCTCTCTTCCTCGTCAGATTTACTCCTAAAGCACAATTCCAGATAGATGGCTATATCCATCTCAACCTCTCACCCACAAGCATGGCGCTCTCTCTCATATACGCGGGCTGGCTTCCTCCACCCAACGACGTCTCTTAACCTCTTCGGCTCCGCCTTGTTCAAATCCAAAGCAACTCATTCGCTGATCCATTGCCAGAGTGTCTTGTCTCATATCAGCGTCGGTGAAGATTTACCCGATGATTACGGGAATTGGCTGCCCAAGCCCGGCCCAGATGATCGGAGAAGAGCCGGAATTCTACTCCATCCGACTTCGTTTGGAAGTCCCCACGGAATTGGCGATCTCGGAGACGAGGCCTTTCGTTTTATTGACTGGCTTCACGGTGCCGCTTGCTCCGTTTGGCAGGTTGCGTCTTCTTCACTTTAGCTCCTTTGTGCGGACACTTATCAAAATAAACAATGTGCTGTACTAAGGTCATCTTCGCTTGACCTTGGTCAATTTTAATAAATTTTATGATCGGGAAATTTGTATATTATGAAGAGTCAAAATGGTTATACATTATTATCCGTGTTAGCAATATCTTCCTGCGCCAGCTTCAAGTTATTTTGCTACCTCCCTAGTGTAATTTCAATATTTTGGTTGATATTCCTTCATTTGATTGTTTAACTCTTGTGCATGCCATGCAGGTCCTGCCTCTTGTGCCCCCCGGGAGAAAGGCCAACGAAGATGGATGCCCTTACGTAGGCCAGGTTACCAATTTTTTGCAGTTAGATATAGGCGCCTATCTCTATATCATAATTTTTCTTTGACAGCGAAGTTAGGAACAGTTGGATGTATTCAATAGAAAGGACCATTGGAAGATGTCAGTCATAATGTCCATTCCTCCTCTCTGTTTTAGTTTATTACATGTATAATTTCTCATAAGCACGCAGTGTCATATTCACCCTCTCTGTCTCTGGCAAGATTGAGTTGGGTGTAGGATCAAGGCTCAACTATATTACTCGCGTCCTCAAGAGAACAAGCTTTGATGTTTATTTTCAGGATGCAAATTGTGGCAACACCCTCTTGATCTCTCTAGAGGAGCTTGTTAAGGATGGACTGTTGTATAAGGATGAGCTTCCAAAACCAATGTGAGGAATGTTAATATGAGTTGGGAACATAGTTTTGACCTCCTTTTTGGGTCTTATTGTTTGTCTATCAGATTTTTAACATTAAATGCATGCAGCAATGCTGAACGTGTGAATTTCTCACTTGTTGCCGATCTTAAGGATCCTTTGATCTCTAAGGTAAGTTATTCAAAGCATCTTTACTGCTCATATTCTTTTGTGCTTAAGGAAAAATGCATACATAGGTTACCTTGGTTGAACAATTAACTAATGAAAAAATTGTCTATTCTCTTGAAATTTGATGCTCCAATTGTTAATTGATTATATCATCCCCCACCCCCTTGTAAAGCATGTCAAAGGGCTTGAAAATTGAGCTTGGTGTGGCAAGAGGCTGGTTAACAGATTCTACTGTATTGCAACGGACAAGAAAATCAACACAAATCTATGCTTTTCATAAAGATTGTTCGAAGTCATTTCATCTCTCATGCCAATTCTTGCGATTTGAACTTTATTCAGTAGCATACCCAGCAATTTATGATTTTAAACTTTATGTTGTCAGAGTTTTCAGTTTAATTGTGATCCACAAATACCATGTTAACATAGTTGAGAAGTCTAGTTCACAGCAGTGGGTTTTCAAAATTACAACTGCTGATGGCAGACAAGTGAAACTGTTAGTCTTACATTAGTTTGCAGAGGCTTGTAAGATTCATGTGACTATTTGTGAGGCCAGAGTTACCCTATTTCCTATCTGTCAATGAACATGCCTCTGGTAGTTTATTTCAAGTCTCATTGAAATTTATCTGCAGGCTGCAAAGAGGCTCATTTCAAGTGAAGGGGAACTTAAAAAGCAACTTGAGAATTTTCGTAGGGACCCTAACATATCAAGTGAGGCACTTAATGAGTTACTATTCTTCTTTTGTTTATATTTATATATTCTTTGCTTCAGTATCCATAATACGTATTTCATTTAAACACGGTAGGTTGCACATAATAAATAAGAATTCAATTGAATACAGTGCTACAAGATATAATCCCCCCCCCCCCCAATATTCCTGCTCAGGGAAGGGGTGTGAAGCTTATGGGGTGTAAAAGTTGGAAATATCAGGGATTGTGTTGACAGGTTGTAAAAGTAAGAGATCTTGAACAATAAAAATTGCATGTGCATATCTTTTCTCAAAAATGTGTACGAGAATGTATCCCTAAGCCTGAATACCATATAAATTATTGGTTCCAAGGCTTTTATGCAAGGATTTTCAAAATTCAGTGTAGGCTAGTTTCATGCAATGTTGTAATAGTTTTGCTATGTTTTAGGCTGGCTTGAAGATGCAGCTTATTTTGCCGCTATTGATGACACTCTAAGCACTTTAAGCTGGTATGATTGGCCTGAACCTTTAAGGAACCGCCATCTTGTAGCTCTAGAAGAAATTTACCAACTCAAGAAAGATTTTGTAAGATTAGAAATCAGCTAGAACTATCATTACTGTTTTCACATTGTATGCACACTTGAAGTTAGAAGTGGTCATGATGAGTTATGTGTTTACCATGCAGATTGAAATATTTATTGCACAACAGTTCTTGTTTCAGAGGCAATGGCAAAAAGTTCGTAACTATGCCCGAAGTAGGGGAATCAAGATAATGGGAGACATGCCCATATATGTGGGTTATCACAGTGCAGATGTTTGGGCAAATAAGAACCAATTTCTGCTGGTTGGTAGCCTGAAATGAGTTAAAATATAACTCTGAAGTCTGTTCTAAGCATGTTTTTATAACCATTTTGTCCTGTTCGATCACCAGAAATTCTCTTTTTGTCTGACAGAGCAGGAGAGGTTTTCCTCGTTTAGTTAGTGGTGTTCCTCCTGATGCATTTAGTGAAACTGGTCAGCTGTGGGGCAGGTTGGACATTAACTAGTCATATGCTACCAGTAATTTTTGTACTGATGCCAACTTAAATTATCCTTCCTCTTGATTTAGTACGTCTTATCATACTGAAATAAAGTTTGGGAAGACGTCTCCTGCATCTTTACCAGTGGAGTTTCTTGTATCTCTCTTTCAATTCTTTTTAAACAGTTATGTCCGTAAATGCCACCTAATAATCCTGCTATTCATTTTCAGCTATTATTTCGCCTGTTATTTACCCCCCTTCCTAGTCAAACTTTTAATTATTTTCATTCTATGATAAATTCATATTGTAAATGTCCTCCTGTTCCATTTAAATAACTGATTTCTTGTTTTTGTTTGTACATTCTGAGTTTTTAAAAGCCCCTTGTATGATTGGAATGCCATGGAAAAAGAGGGATATTCATGGTGGATACGCCGAATACGACGTGCTCAAAATGTATATGATGAATTCAGAATTGATCACTTCAGAGGATTTGCTGGATTTTGGGCGGTTCCCTCTGGTCAGTATACCCTAAGTTAATTTCATCTTTTTGGTCCCGATTGGTTAACAAGTATCTGGCCTATAATCTGCAGAAGCTAAAGTAGCAATGGTTGGAAAATGGAAGGTTAGGTCCCTGCCACTTGGTTCTGCACCTATGCCTTTTATTTGTTTTCTCAATCCATAATCTGCCCTATAATCTTTCATTTTCTGAATCTATCTCATTGAAATGATAGGTAGGACCTGGAAAATCCTTCTTTGATGCCGTTTTCAGAGCAGTTGGAAAGATTAATATAGTAGCAGAAGACTTGGTATGTATTACCAAAATGAATTTTGATTCTGATAATTTTTTAACTCGTCTCTATGGTTAAGTCTTGTAATTTTTGGATTACGTGGCAGGGAGTTATTACTGAGGATGTAGTTCAGCTAAGAAAACATATTGGAGCACCTGGAATGGCTGTTCTCCAATTTGGTAATAATTAATTAATTTTGTTTTCCATCCTTCCATCACCAGACTGAGAATTACTGCTAGGTCTCTGTACCTTAAATTTTCCCCCCCAATTGCCCAGCATTTGGTGGTGATGCTGAGAACCCTCATTTGCCCCATAATCATGAGTGCAATCAAGTTGTGTATACAGGGACTCACGACAATGACACAGTAAGAACTACTTAATCTACATTTTTTTAATGCTTCATATGTGTATGCTTAAAGAGGATTCTGGTTTGCACTGGGGTGGTCGAACAAAGACTTATATATTCTACTTATCACATGATAATTGTATCTTCCTCATTATTTTTCTTGATGTAAAAACGTTGACCTTTTCTGGTACAGACCAGAGGTTGGTGGGAGGCTTTGAAGCAAGAAGAAAAGTCCAATGTCAGTGCTATATGTATTGGTAAAAATTTTATTGTTAAAAAATCTTGGAGAAAGCTAACATCTGCTTGTTTCATTGTGTCCAATTTTCAGGTATCAAGATATCTTTCACTAACAGGGGAGGATGACATCTCATGGGCGCTAATTCAGAAGGTGCTGTCTTCTGTTGCTCAGACCGCAGTAATACCTATGCAGGATATTCTCGGACTTGGAAGTTCTGCAAGGATGAATATTCCTGCAACTCAGGTAAAAGCTTTCATGCAAAGGCTTTATTAGTTTGTTTTAGGAACGCTAGTATTTTTGGCATCAAACAAACCATACTTCCTCATGGAAAAGCTCTTTTAAAGAAAAGAAAACGGATCAGACACCTTGTAACCGAAAAAGCTTTTGGGAAGTTGCTGCCACCTCCCCTTAAATTTCTTAGAAGAATGATCTCATTGATGCTCATTTCTTTTAATAAATGCAGTTGGGAAACTGGGGCTGGAGAATTCCAAGATCTGTGACCTTTGATAGGTTGGAGAGAGAGGCGGCTAAGCTTAAAGGTACGCTATCAATATACGGGCGACAATAATTGGAAATCGCTTTTGGGAGTGCTTGGAGCATAGCTGATTTTGGTCAATCAAGGGCGAGTCCTCGTTAACAAAAAGCTTTGTATATTCACAAAAAAGAAAAGGAGTTTTTTTTTTTTTTTTTTTTTTTTTTTTGGGGGGGGGGGGGGGGGGGGGGGGGGGGGTGTTTAAAAAAGAAAAGAAAAATAAATTTAAGAACGTACGATGCTTCCTATAATTATTTATTGTTGTAATAAAAATTATTAGAATTGGCCATATCGCAATAAAGCAAAGCTCCATGAACTTGTCAGGACGAGCTCCGTAGAATATCATGGTGCCTGTCAACATTTTGTACGTAATAAAACATTGCTATGTTTATTTATTTTTTAAACATTTAGTGTGTTTGAACCAATATTAAACCGGTCATTATGGCCATGGGTCAGAGATGGCCAGACCTAACTATTTTGAGATCAAACCGATGAAAAGTAAAGATTTTATGGTTATTAATATGAAATTATAAAGAAGATTTTTTTAAAATGATTTTTTTAAAAAAAAAACTGGGTTAATGACCGAATCAGACCGGTTTGTCGGTTTCAAGGCCGAACCGGGGTTAATTACACTGGTTGAACTCTCATTGGACTTGGTCAAGCCGTGGGTTTAATAGTTGTATTTGCTTCATCATCAGCCATATCTTATTAATGTGGTGGTGGGTGAGGAAAGATTAGGGGAATTTTGTGTGCACACACATATAATGATGCAGTTTTCATTAAAGAAAAGGTTGTCAAAACAACATGGTAATTCATGTGAACGTTGTAATCGTAAAAGCATAATAAAAGTAGCTTTGTATCAAAAATTGTAAAAATTTGTTTCTAACAAAAAAAACCAAACAAGCACTTGTCTATCTGAACGTGCTGAAACATTACAATTAAGACACACATATAGGCCAACTTTATTGCAAGACTAAACAATCATAGGCATAATAAAAAAGGACAGTAGCTAACGAACAAAATGAAGATTCAAGAATGTACAGTTTAATCTTCTCCACTGCTCGCTATGTGTGAAGAAAGAGATAGAGGAACGAAGAATAACCTCTATTTTCTTTCCTGGGTAAATGAAGAACCGAAGTTTTTCATGTTTCAAGTATGGTTCATGGTAAAGATGTATACTTAAGAGTTTCGCACTTAACGGCTTATCAAGGTTTGATGCGGTGCTACTCTGCACTCTCGATTGCTTTGATGCATTCCAGAACGCTTGCCTTACTTGACATAGCTCTCATCAAGGCTTCATGGAACACCTTGTTATTTTTCAAGAGAGAAGCAGCAAATAAAACCTGCAAGCATCAGCATTCAAGTGCAAAAACGCATTAAAACATTTTACTACAACAAAAGGGCATTAAAACGAAGGACACATTCAATCCTGATATGATTCAAACTCTCAAATCAATAAAAAAATCCATTGCATAGCTTTTGGTTTGGAAGAACCCACAGCCCATCTAGTGAGATTTTGTTGTTGATCTTTGCTGAGTTGCGGCTTGCTTCGGTTTATAAATCTCTAAAGCAAACAAGGAATACAATTGTTTGAGACAATAATTGAGCATAATAACATCCAAATCTCTTAGAACAGCGATGTCAAACCTGGAGAGTGAAGAGATCAGCAGATTGACCAACCACCTTGTCGTATGTTAAACCTTCAGCCGCCAATCCAGCCATTGCCACAACAGCCAATCTAAAATATACAATTTCAATCAAGCCTTTATTATTGTTATTACTATTATTTTAAATTTAAATTTTATGCATCTTGGTTTTGGTTCTTGAAAGTCATAATTTGGCAAGTCCCATTGTACAGCTTTTAAGAGTAAATACTAAAATAAAGCTGCCAAGTACACACTTATCTAGCTCCTTAGCATCAAGCTGCCCGCTATAGATGAGCTTTTCGAGCCTCTCATCAATTAGATTTACATGCTCTTTCCCAATATCCAGAGAATAGCCCAGGATGGGGAGGCCAAGCAGATAAGCAGCTAGAATAACACATGATGATCACAGGCCAAAGAGACACTCATTAGTTCGAGACTATCATGCCATGTTACAAATATATAAAGCTTTCACTTTGAGCACGTAAACCCAAAAAGGAAACAGTACTCAAAAAGTGAGCTGCTTCATGTCTGGTGATTCTCTCTTGATAATCAGGAAAAACTGATGAAAAGCTGCTGATTGCAGCTTGGAGAAGCCTGCGATAACATATAAAAGCATTAATATGCCAAGGCCAGCCCTGAATATGGAAGGCATTCACTCACATCTTAATCAAAAGAAACTCACCCAGGTGCTGTGCTACCCACAGCCAAAACCACTAAGGAAATACTTCCAATCAAGTATGGAACAAAGAATCCCCAATCCTACAGTGTCAGCACTAATTAAAGATGTAAATGCAAGGCACATTATATTAAACTTCTGTTGAATTAAAGACTACTCTAGTCTTAACTTCATAATTTATAAATGCAGAAAAGTATTTAAGAAACCTTGCTTTAGCAAAATTCCTTTCCATCACAGTTCTAAGACAGGTTTACCAGATACAGACATAAATTAAGCAGGGTGTTGGAGATACCCCAGGAAGTTGGCCAGCTAGAAGAGCCAAAAATCCAGTTGTTCCCACCACCGTAAAAAGAAAAGCTGCCTGCATAATTAGAGATATAATTTAAGGCCTCTAGAGTGAACAGCTTCAAGTACGCATACAAGAAACTCCTTTGCTGTGTTTTAATGAAAAAGATTGCAACCAAGACATGTTGCATCAGAATTAACTTTGAGGCATTCAATCTTACAGAGACTAAAAGTACTGGTCATTCCATTTGACACTAAAAATAATTGCCAGAACTCACATCATTCCTGACACTCGGAATTGCAAGATTCTCGGCGTTTTTAATTCCTAGAGATGTCAATTCTCTAACTGATGTCTGGTGCACAAAGTTGAGCAGTCAAAACTTGCACGGCCAATCAAGGTTACGTATGAGTAAGTATTGGAAGCACTGAACAAGTATACATTATATGTATGAGCATGAATGCACGAATTGGAAGATGAGCCAAATGTTTGAATGACACTTCCCCAGAACTTCACACTCGTAATGGAGACTGACCGTACGACGCGAAACGTATGGTTGAGAACTCCATTTCGTGGCCCACCCAACTTCACTCAGCTGATCAAGCGCCCCTTTAACTGCATTGCTATCTTTCTGCAAAAATATATGGTTCTCAAGTTTCAATTACACATCAAGGACGAAAGGGCGTAACATCCTAAGCGAACTTCGCGAATTAATTATCGTATCATTCAGGATTTTAAATGAATCGGTTCGCATGGAAGAAATAAAAAAAATAAGACATGGAATCGCAATTGAACTCGTTTTGGACGAAGGATTCATAGTGAAGCCTAGTATTTCTGAATTGTCACATCCTCACTAATATTAAATTAACCAACTGAATACAAAAATAACCAAGAGAAGCAACTCCTAAAGTTACGGAAACTAAAGAACTCATAAGTGACGAAGGAACAGGGAATCATGTGAAAAATGGAACCTGAGAAATGGCAGATTCGAGCGTATTGAGATCGACACCAGGAGCGGCAGAGGAAGCTCTAATTCGCCAGGTTGGGATTGGAAGGTTGATGGTGAGGCATCTTCGATGGCAGGGATGAAAGTAGTACTGAGTGTGAGTGAAGAGTGGGTTAGGCAGAGATGTAGATGCCATGCATGTCACCCACATTATCCCTTCGCGCTCTGCTCTGCCTCACACACACGGTTGGGGAACGAGTTGAGGATAGACGAGGGAAATTAAAAACAGATAATAAAAATTAACTTACTCGGATTTTAAGGTTTAAAAAGCAGACAATAAGAATTAAATGATGGCTCGGTCAGATTTTAGAGTAAAAAGAGACGGATGTGACGGCCCAGATAATAATACGGCCCGCTAATTTTTTCAGGTAAAATGAAAATAATTGTAAGAAGAAACGGATATGACGGCCCAGATAATAATACGACCGGCTATTGGTTTTTGAAGGAAAAATGAAAATAATAATGTTGAGAGTGGGATTTGAACCCACGCCCTTTCGGACCAGAACCTTAATCTGGCGCCTTAGACCAACTCGGCCATCTCAACTTTTTACTTATATTGTTGTGTAATATTAAGTTAAATCTTTATACAAAATATAAAACATACCCATTAATTGCTGTACTCTTAAAATTTATACTTATATCTTGTGGGCAACGAGACTAAATGATATTTTAAATTTTAATGGTATTTTCTTTTCTTTTTCACTCAATCTTTTTACCACAGTTTTTAAAAATGATAGAAATAAGACACTTTTGAAATAATATAGATATAAATTTTTTTGATAAAAAAAATTTAGGAAAAGGTTAATTTATTTCACCAAGTCAAGAAAGACTTGGAATATAGATATAAATTCTTTCAAAGTAATTAAGCCTATCCTTAAATTTCATGTTTTGGTCTCTTTTAAAAAAAATTCACAAATACTCATCTATAGACACATTTTGTTAAAAAAGTGGTTTTATTTATTTTATTTTTTGTAACTGTTTTTGTTTCAAAAAAGATTTATGTACATTGTAAAGGGGAGATTTAGTATTGCATTCTTTCTTCCATTGTCAAATTGCAAAGGATTACAATGATCTACAGCTTCGTAGCTGCTTCCCATGAAATGTTTCAGTGTTTGGCACTGAAAGCAATTCAAATGTTTATTTAGAACAAACCAAACTCATGAAAGGCAGACATATGTTGGTTAAAAAAAAAAAGGCATACATAAAATACAATACACTTCTAAAGATCCGCGTTTATACTATACAAGAACAATTGAGAACTTATAAGTTAAAATCATCATAAGCACCGGTTTATGCCAATGTTTGATCTAGCACCCTGCATAGTGGCCATCTTCACCCTTCAAAAAGCACTCAATTTGTTCTAGCGCCTGGTAATTGATAAATGCGTAAAATACAGCATAGATAAGCATTGAGAATAACAAAAATAGATTCAATTTAAGCGAAAATGACTTAAATAAGTAGGCCAGTAGTGGGGCAGCAGGCAGAGAAAGATAATGACCTCAATAGCAATGGTAATCGGTGAGATATCTGCCACATCTCTACAGCCCAGTTTTGCAGCAATATCTGCACAAAACAACACTGTGCTGTCAGCGTTGGAACTTCACATAAAAACGCATGTGTGGGAAATTTTTTAGGGCTTTTTGCTTTTTGGAGGGAGGGGATGAGGAGGCCAGGGGACAAAGTAAAGTAGGAAGGTTATTCATAATTCAGGGGACAATCTAGCATAGTGCACCGATTACAAGGCCAAAAATTTGAGTTGTGTTTTACACATTCACGACGCTGGCTAAAGTCTCAACAAACAAGAAGTCCCGTTTCCCTTGTGTTCCCACAGATAATGAACAAAACCGCAATTTTTCTTACAAATGAAAAGGGTTTGATAGGGCATACTTTCTAAGGACACTCGAGCATTGGCATTAGCATAAGCTTCACCTCTTTCTTCGAAAAGTGTAGACAAACGCATCAAAGCCTGAAAGTAAATTCCATATGGCCAAGTTATTTAGTGGAATAGTAATTTAGTCTTTGAAACTAATTTAGGTTGAGGCCTAAAGAAGGATGCTTAAGCAGTTCATAATGATTATATGAGTAAAGGGAGGGTGAAGCTAAGAATGGAAGAAAAATAACCACCCGCGTGTAAGCATCTCCTGCTTCATAATGCAGAAGTGGACGAGAATTAGTTCCCACAGCTGCAATTCTCCGGGCCAGGGCTTCTAAAGGTACATCCAACCAAACAGTGACCCCCTTGTGCATATATTTCCTGGCAATCCACATGTGAAGATTGAATAACATATACAGACTAAATTGAGAATACAGTTAATCACAAAATATGCGAAGATAAAATTTCTCTTATTTGTATAAAAGTCGTTATACCAATTGATGGGCCTCACAACTGCACCTCCACCAGTAGAAATTACACGTCTATGCATAAGTGACAGCTTATGCAATACCTCAGTCTGAAAATGTAAAAGAATAAGTATGAACAATGACTAACTATTATAATGGGGTAATCAGAAACTTCAAAAAAACTTAAATGTAGTATATTTTTTAAAAATCTCCGAACACTGGAATCATAAAAATTGCACAAGTTGAGCTTACTAACTTACCTCCTTGTCCCTGAAGAAACCCTCTCCATAGTGCTTGAATATATCAGCTACAGAAGTTCCACCAACCTCATCCTCCACCAATGCATCACTAAAGCACTCATCATGAAGGCACCAAGTGCAGAAAATATTCAGCCCATATTTAACATGCCCATCAAATTAGACTCTTGTATCATGCCAAGGAATATGACAACTTTTAATCATAATCGTAAACACCAAAGTAGATCATATTATTATATTTAGAATACAGTCATGCTATATCTTCTTAGAGTCTTTGCAGTTGATCAAACATTATCACCAGCTAAAGCTCTAATCGAATATTCAACTTGGTGAAATTCATAGACTGTTTTGTAAGCATAGTTCATTTTTTTTCCTGCCTTTTAGTCTTTGGATAACCGACTGATGCAATATTCACTTTCCCTAAGTTATCTTTCAATTCGGGTTTTAAAAAAAAGAACAATGGATCACTCAATAAAAAGGGCAGCCCAATGTAGAAGGCTCCCACAAAGGATTACTCACTAACCTATCAAAAAAGGAATAACCAAGCACTTGTGACAAAATCTTCCCCACAGTTGTCTTCCCTGACCCCATCATTCCTGCATGTCAAATTTAAAATATTAAAGCCAAGGCAGATCACGCTTCCAAAGTATATTATATAAGTGCAAGGACTTCGACCAAGAGACTGACCAACAAGATATATACAGCGTCCATTTAAATAAGGCTCGATCTCTTGTGTCCTAGTCTGCAATTTTATTAACTTGAAGTAAGATAATGGGTTATAGTTGCTTAGAAAAGCAAAAAACTGAGCTAAACTGCCGTTTTTTATGCCTTCGCTTAGCAGCATAAAGAAAAAGGTGTCATATCACACGACTAATTGGCTCAACTGAAAAAGACCAATTGTATCAAGGTTTACCTGTAACAATAACTCTTCATCAGGATGGGCCTCTAAGCTTCCAGAGTCCAATGTCAAAGCTGCAAGAATGATATTCGAAATAAACTACTAATAATCAATATAGCTAATGTTTGTAATAATAAAGTGATATACTAAATTTCTCGCAGGCAAATACAAGTAATTACTACACGACATCAAACCTGATGCTCTTCAATAAGAAATCTTTAAAGAGACTTTCTCTGACTAAAACTGTTAATTGGAGTGGTAAGTAGTTGAAACCGCAGACAAAAACATCAATTTCAGAATTCAGAAATGTGTATTTGCAAGGATCACCTTGACAGAAACCAGTCTCAAGGTTCCAGCAGATGAGCCTACCGTCCTTTCACAATGATCACATCTTTTGTTCCAATAAAGATATTCCACTATGTTTAGTCCCAAATACCTATGCCCAAACATAAATAAGTTTCATAACCAAAAAAAAAAAAAAAAAAATCTAGCTTCTAATGACACTCAATTGAAAATGTTTTGCAGACTGAAGAAAGGTGTTAAAACCTTGGTGAATGACGAGTTCAGTATGACATCTATCTAATGTCCATTGCAATAAGAAAGATCTCAAGAATTAATACCCAGATACGAAGGTACTTTTGACGCAAATTTGAAAACTCCGAACATTTATGGCATGGTTCCTTCATCCCAAAATGTTGACAGCTTTCAACTATAGTTAATTGTAACTTCTTCAGGTTATCCATGACTCTTTCATAATTAGCACATCTTAATTCCTCGAATAAGAGATATCACTGTGTAATAGGAGGAGAGGGAACCAATAATAGAAGAGCAAGAGGACAATACTGTCAAGATATTGATTTGATCAAATAACGAATAGTACGTTTGGAAAAAACTGGGAAAGCCAGATTGTTTTCAAAATAAAATGCTATTTACAACAACCTGGCAAATTGTTGTAGGAACAGTAAACCTCCAAAGGGGCCGCCCGCCCCCGATTGCGGGAAGGTCTTGCAGTTGCAGGCTGCAAAACACAAACCCGAAGCTTCTGCGGCTCTTCAAAAACTCTAGGGAATTTCACAGAACCACCGAATTTCCTCCCAATCTTCTCGTAATGAATCAATGTTGAGAATTGCAGCCTCTGGGCCGCTTTCGCATCCATGGCGTCGCCGCAAAATAACTGACAACCAGCCTGATATAGCTGTGAGCGCAGAGTTTTCAGCACATATACTCAATCCAGATTGACGAGCAGAAAGAAATAAAACGAGAAAATTAATGAACGAAACAACTCCAGAAATAGGCACGTAATTTGTAAGTGGCATTAATGTATTTGTAGCGTTGGTATGCTAAGAAAACGTCAGAGGGAGCACATAAAAACCATCAACTTGTAAAATCTCACCTCTTAAAGTTTATGAGGAAAAAGGCCGCCGCACAAAGAACCCACCACAAGCGTGAAGGAAATGAATCGGAACCAAATCAGAGCAGCTGGAATCAGAGCAGCTAATTTTTCTTAATTTTTTTTTTTAAATTAATAATTAGCGCGAGCAAATTACCTACCCACTTCGTGCACAACTGCACATAACGAGGTCTGAAATTAGTTGATGCTGTGTGGTTAAATTGGAGAGGTAAGAATCATCCTCATCATCATCTTTTGTAGAGTACATGTATAATGTATTGGCAAAGTATTTATTGAAGCCTTTTTTAAGGTCATTATTCCACCAGGTACAGGTGGGGAGAAAAGAATAATTAAAATTTGTTATAATAAAAATCTAGATAGGTTAGATTTCAAATATTCATTAAGTGACAATATTTATAAATGATTCAACAACAGTGCTTTGCACTAATATTAATAATTACTACCTCCGGTTTTAATTAGAAAAGCTAGTTGACTTTTTTTGGAGAGATTAAGGAAGCTAAATAAATTACTTAATCATTTCATATGTTATGTTTTCTTTGATTATATATTAGTTTATTAGTCAAATTATTAAGTTTGAAGAAAAAAATAAAAATAAAAATACTTTAAGCCTAATTTAATTACTTCCTTAAACCTCTCCAAAAAAATCAACTAGCTCTTATAATTAATAAATATATTATATTGAATTGATACCCCTATAAAATATGAGGGATCTTGCTGTAAAGGAAATTAGTTTTTATTGTAGTTTTATTTGATGTGTGGTAGTACAGGGTGGCCACGTAGGAGGAGAGCATGCCACCAACCAAAGATGAGTGTGAATTGAATTCAAATGGGTAGGTTGGTGAGTGGGGAAGGCGAAGCAGCGTAGTAGGAGGATGATTGATAGCTTCTCTCACCAACCCCCCACCCCAACTCGCATGCCCCACAAGTGTCACCAGTGTCGAATCTTGGGATAAATGTTTGTGGGGCTAAATGTATACTTATTAATTAATTAAGGAAAAAATATTTAAATGTATAAATTTTTAGTAAATGTATAAATTTTGTATAAAAAAATCTATTTTATATTAAATATTTAGGACAATTTTTTTTTGGGGGGGGAGTGACCCCCTCTGGCCCTTGAGAAGCTCCGCCGGCGTGTCACCAATCATATCACTACTCATATACCCGTTTTGGTTAACAGTAGAAGACGCTATTTTTTCAATGTGATTTTCAGTTTACAAAATAAGTGTGTTAAGAAGAGTTTTAATTCGACTTACGTGAACGTATTTTTTTAACGTCAATTCAAACATACACGTAAAATTTTTAAATAATGATTTTAAAATATAAAACTCATTTTTTGAAAGATTGATTTTATATACATTAAAATAATTTTTCTTTTCAAACAAAAAAAATTAAAATTAAAATAATATAAATCATCTAAATTAGATCTAAATAGTATGCAATGGTGACAAGCTCTTAATACTCATTATTACGATGAGCATTGAATCTAGTTCCACTCGATTTTTTTATCATGAAAAATTGGTACAAGGTCCCAATGAAAAAAATGTGATTGTAAAAGAAATCAAACAACAAGTATGTAATAACAAATTTCAATAAATGAAATAAAAACATATTTATATAACTAATTTACTATTAAGACTTTTTTATGATTATATTTATTTCTTGCTACCTCATGGCTGGTGATTTCTCCATAAAATATAGATTTTTTTGAGAGAGCATGTAGCACGCGTCTATTTTTCTTTCTTATCTTTTCTTTTTTCCAACTTTTTAATCAACCACGGCAATTTGATAATTGTAAGTATAAATTTTTTTAGGGTTAAGAGTAATTTGGCAAACAAATTTTTACTTCATAAATAATAAAGATAAATAACTTTTAAATTGATCAAAAATATCTAAAATAAAAATAAAAATGTAAAGTAACCACAACGCCGTTAAAAAAAAAAATAACATTCATTATCTAAGGTGCAGATTGGCCAACAAACTTTTACTCCAGGAGCACCCAGAACAAAAAAGTCTATGTGCAATCCACCCAAAATCTAACGGTTGCAAATCCTTATCTGGGCCACCAACCATGTGCATTGGGGTTAGAAAGAATGAATGCAACAAAAAAATCACAAATGTAATGAGTAGATTTCATTGAGTAAGGATTTGCCACAGTCGGATTTTGGGTGGATTGCACATGGATTTGCCCAGGCAAGTTAAAAACTAACCGTCCTTACTTAAAATGAAATCTACTTGTTACATTTGTGATTTTTTTTGTTGCATTCACTCTTTCTAACCCCAACGTATATGATTGGGGGTTCACGCAAGGATCTGCAACAATTTGATTTTAAGTGGATTGTACATGAAATTTTTTGTGCTCAGTGCTCCAAGAGTAAAGATTTTTTGTGTAGAGCGCTCCTGGAGTAAAAGTTCATTGGCTAATCTGCACCTTAGATAACGAACATTATTTTTTTATAACAGCGTTATGCTTACTTTACATTTTTAAAAGTTTTTTGTGTTGACTATACATTTTTAAAAGTTTTTTAGTATTTTTGGTTTACTTAAAAATTATTTGTGTTGAACGTTTTTGAGAAAAAAATGTTACCCAATTTCCTGTTTAACCTATTTATTTATAATCAAGTTCTCGGAATTAAAATAAACTCACTCATATATATCCACGCCCTGTTCTTGTTGTTGTTATATTAATAATATTAGGGTAAAAAAAGCAAAATACACGCTGCTTTTCTTGAGCCATTTCAAAGACCATATCTTTTTTGGGAGCAAAAATACACATGTAGTTATGTTTTAGGAGCAAAAATACCGTTTGACCGTTAAGTTTAACTTTTTGCTGACTGGATGATGACGTGGCATGTCCATGTAGACATGCCACGTCATCATAGACATGTCACGTATAATTGTTTAGTCCAGCTGGATGCCACGTGGACATACCACGTCATCGTCCAGTTAGCAAAAAAGTCAAACTTAACTCAAACTTAATTGGCCAAAACTGGCCCGCGATTTTCGTATTTTCAAAAATCTTCAGATTCCCAAAAACGTAATCGTGTCACGCGTGTGTATTTTGGGCCTTTAAACTAAAAAAAACAAACAGCCAGGCCGATCGTTTTTTAAGATTGGACGCCCCTGGCCTTTTTCCACCCTTATTTACCCATAATATTAAGACATTTTCGCTTTACTTTTTCCACCCCTATTTACCCATAATATTATTGTATTTATGATATATCAAAATCACGCTAAAGTTGACAAATTGAGGTGGGGACAAAGGAGATTCCCTGGACTGCGTTGGATCTGACGCAGGATCACTATTGATTAGACTATTTAGTTCTGTATATTCAACCAAATTTTGATGATTTTAAATGAACCGGCCACGTCATTTTTAAAAATTTATTGAGAGGATAATATCATCAGAACTCAATTCGATGAAATTTGTCCAATTCAAATAAAACGAATTCCATGAGTTATTAATTTTATTTTTTTAAAAAAACAACTTCCTAATAAATAACGTGACTTATTATTATTATTATTGCTAAATTCCCCATCATGCATGGCTCTTATTTTTCTCTCGTCTACGTTGTTCAACCTCTGAAGCTGACAGGTGACAACCACAAATGCATCCACGAAGTCTCTCATCTCACGTCCTGCTTCACTCTTTTGTTTTGGAAACAATCGATTTCTGGTTCTTTCGATTTTGTGGAAAATTGATTTCTTACTTATAATAAGTTCTTGCTATTTCTGGTTGAGTGGTCGCTTTGCTTTTCCCCAGAAAAGATTGACATCGCTAACAATGCTGAGGATTGTTGTGGATGACTTTCTCAAATCGCATTTAATGAAATCAGGAATATTAAACATTCTTAAAGAGCAAATGTCTTGGTTTTTCAACAAATCAAATGGTTTTACATCTTAACGAAGTGAAGGAAACTGCAGAATTTTACGAATTAAGAAAACTAACTTGAACAATTTTTCTATTTTTTAATTAGACAGGTGTATATTTTTTTCAATAACGTACGATTAATTATTTTTTATCGGCCAGTAATTGATCTTGAAGGCTGCTATGAATATCGTAAACGGTGAGACTTCAACGTGGTGGTGAGTGTTAGAATATGTGGGTGATTAGTTGAAGTTAGCAAGGGAAAAGAAGGAAATCTTTCAGCAGGAAAAGACATTTTAGGGCCCGTTTGGATCACGGAAAATTAGGTGAAGGAAAAGGAAAATGCTCATTTTCCTTCTCAGGCAGCTGTTTGGTTCGCATTTTCCATCGAAAGATTTTCCGGCGGCGAGACGATTTTCCCTTATACGTGGGAAAATGGGTTCACCACAATTTTGTGGGAACCATTTTCCGGCGGAGCAAGAAAAATCAAAAAGTTATGTAGAGTGTGTGTCTTCAATCCACAAAGAATCACGGTGGTGATGATGGCGGACCCAACCGATGTTAGATCCGAGATCGAAGAAAGCACAGACCAAAACCAAATATCTCGATCGAAGAACACATCGCAGTAAATCGAAGAGGTAACAAAGAATCCTAGATCAAGCACTTGAAAATATTCTCCCACAAGATGAAGTTTATTGATTAGAGATAATCTATCGGTGAGACCTTCGGATGAGAGAGAGAGAAAGAGAGAGAGTTGCGGAAGATGAAAATTTGTAGGTTCTTTCTTGGTTGCGCAATCTGAGATTTATGAGGTCAAAATTTCTAAAGCATTCTTCAATATTGTTAATACAATTGATCCTTCTTCATCTTCTATATTTCTTATTCCAAGCTTATTGCCCAAGGCATTCTTGAGAATGTCTTAAATGCCTAAGGCATTCTCGAGAATGTCTTTTTTTTTTTTTTCTATTTTGAAGGGTAAAATGACATTTTTCTCATTTTCCTACCTTATTTTCTTCCAACCAAACAAATTTTTTTCCTATCAACCCATTTTCTTTTCCAAAGCCAACCAAACGCAACGAGGTAAAATATTTTCCATTCCATTCCATTCTTTTCATTTCCATTCCTTTCAATTCCCACATTTTCTTTGATCCAAATGGGGCCTTATAGGAAAGAAAGAAAGGAAAATGAGGTCTCAATCAAAAAATAAATAAATTAATAACAAATCAAAGAGCAACCATTGAGAAGTTAAAAGAACTAATATTAACAAGTTTTAAGATTTTTATTGATATTATTTTTTTTAGTTGGGACCTTAATGTCATTTTCTCAAAAAAAAAAAAAAGAGTGATATTTTAAAATTCTTATTAGCAATACATCAAATCCTATTCTGGACAAAATTCCAGCCACGTGATTTCCTTAAACTACCCAATAACTCTCTTTACTATTTTTGTTAACCTCTGTCTCGTACTTAACTTGAAAGGCATTAGTCAATAGCAAAACTTTGAATTTAAGACGACTCAAATAAAACAACATTCAATCAATAAAGTTATTTGAAAAATGTAAACTTACTCAATTATCTTCAACTTATCCAAAATTCAACACAAAACTTAAATTTTTATTGATTTTAAACATAATTTATTTATTTATTATTATTTTACATTTTTATTTAAATAACTTGCTATTTATAGTTAAATCAAGTTATTCAAAAAGCTCACATTATTTATTTTTATACAAAATAATCAAATTCATTACACTACGAAGCCCAAAGCATATTCAAGCCTCCCTTCTTTTTCTTTTTTGGGGAGAATATTTAAACCTCACTTTTTGTCCCCAATGCATAAGTATTTAGCAATTAGCAATTCTGTTTGGACATGGTCATGTTGGGCTCGGGTTCGGGCCCGGGACACCGCAAGGGACAAGGTACATATTAAATATTAATTGCCCCAAATTCACTTAATACGTTTTGAAATGATTCCGGGCTAATCAGATTGAATCCATTGAAAGATTCATCATCTGGCGTTGAGTTGGCACAGATTATGCTTTAAAATCATTCATAAAAAAGGCGGGAGATTGGCTGCTTTCCCCGCTTTTTTTATTACTACGTACCCTGTACATTTCAAACAATGAGTCAGGCGCATGCATGAGCACAACTTGTAAAATTCCAAGCTGTATAATAATTGATTCAAAATGATGCAAATGTCGTCCATCATCTTGCATGAAATTAAAAAAAGGAGATTTGATTGAGAGCACACGAGCTGCTAAACTTTTTCCCCCACAGAGCTTCAATGATTTCTCTCCCCACGCTGATGGCTGATTCAACACATTTCATGGTCGTGTTAGAGTTTCATGAGTTACAAAACTACTCGCAAGGGTCATTTACATTTTAGTTTTTACCACAATCAACTCTAATTATGTTAATCAAATTTAAAACTATAATCGCAACCGATAGAATCAACAACGCAAAACACAGGGAATTAAACGGAAAGGTAAGTTTTCTTCAGAGTTGTACGAGCACAATTGTCACCACTCACAATCTTCAGAAGATCAGTGCACCTGCCCTTGCATATCATGCTTTCACACAGCAGTTGAAGCAGCTCAGGATGCCCTTCCTTCTCTGGCCGGAAAAAATTACAAGGTGTTAAAGATGCCAAATAGCACATGCTGATATTCCAAAATTAGTTACTCAGTTACAGAATTCTTAGGCCTTACACAGAGACCAATCTCTTGTAGATCTAGAGAATGAATCTGATTTGCAGTATATCAACATAAAATATATCACTTTGGTCATATTTATAAGTCTCTTTTAACTAAATCACACATACCAAGGAGAGGTAGTTAGCTTAATGATTACGAGGTAAATTTTCAACTTTAGATTCATTTATGAATGAGGGTATTTTTCAACTCTTTCTTCTCTCTCTATTTTCATTGGTAGAATTAATATGGGCATAATTGTCATAATCTAATTTATTACCTGAAAAAAGACTTATAAATAGAACCAATTTTTTTGGTCAAAAGGGACTTATAAATAGAATAAGAGTGGTAAAATCTATAACAATCTGCATTGTTTATAAGTCAAAATCAATGCAACTCATTCCTTACTAGTCCAAATCTAGTTCTTACTAATAAGATATTAAGCCTTCCACCAAAGACACTAAATTATGAAAGATATAACATGAGCAGATTGGAACAATATAAAATTAGAATTGCTTAATATGGGAGATCGTCCAATTTCTTATTATAGAATGTAAGGAATCTCTTGCTTAGATGTCAGCCACTTAGATTTCTTCACACCAAAAATCCTAATAACAAGAAATATAATAGATATAGGATCTCCTTTCCCTCTTTATAAATTTTAATTCAAGGCCCCACTTAGGAATGAAAAGAATTCAATTATTCATCCCATTAGCAGCTACAATTGCCAGCTGCATAATGAGGTATCATATGCGCTTCACACCATAATCTTAGGCTTTTCAAGGGGAGAGGGGCAAGCCATTTGTGTTGTTTTAAAATGTCACTTGCGGCAACAATGCATGAACTGCACCTACCTAGAAGATGCACCTTCATACTCATCCTCATTTAAATAGAAAGGGAAAAAAATGCTAATTTCTGCCAATTATGAATATCCTAATTTTTTTTTTTGCCCCTTTATGGAACCCGGAAACTTTAATTTTTGACATAGCTACTGATTGTATGATAATGGCTTTCATGTGTCCAATATATATTAATGAATAAAAAAGGGGGCAAGAATCTTACTGTTGGAGGCTCATGGTTTTGATGGTAGTGGGCTGGCACCGGCTCACTGTGCCCAGTGTTGATGCTGGCAGTGTTTGTAGCCATGAGCTCTTCTTCATTACCAAGACTTGCCCTGGAAAGATTTGTCTTGTTCTGCTTCCTTGTTTCCCGGATTTTTGAGAAATCCAGCGAGTAGTCCGGCACTTGGCCGTCCTTCTGATCCCAATCCCCAAACTGTGGAACTGATAGCCAAGGAGCAGTTTTCTAGAAGGAAAGAATCATTCTTTGTAAATAATTACCGGTATAAACGATAGCATAAAGGACGATAAAAAATACAAGTTCTTTGTTCGGCAGATCAACTTTGAAAAGTTTTGACACAAAATAAATAGTACCATTTATTAGCATCTGATTAATCCAATGCCATACCGCAGACAAGTTCACAACCTACCAGCTTCTCAAAATTTTCATGTTCTTTTACCAGAAAAAGATTTTTTAAATTTAAAAAATTTTAGAGCTTGAAAAAAGAATTATCGACTAAGGGAAACATGGAAAAGAATCTTAGGGATGAAATTGACTCATTCTTTTGTTTGGGAAGACTTAAGATTTCTTGTGTGATTGCAACAGAGATATCATAATTTCAAAGTTTGAAGTTTGAACACAAACAATTGGTTAATTGAATGGACAAGGAAAGAACATCATCATTCATCGTGCTTCCGTGTACTTTCGAATTTTAACAGATTAATATAGTCAAAACCAAAAGGCCAAAAAGTTTTACCAGCACTTGAAAAAAGTAACCAAAAGAAGAGAGCCACCAAATACTGCATGACCCATTAATAATAGATTGAAGGGTTTAATTACCCCAGAAATAGATCGAAGAGTAGGAACTATGCCCAGCAGAAACTTAACAAGGATCCACAGGCAGGAGTTTTCTAATAATCATTCTCAACATATTTTCTTTTATAACTAAAACGAATTCCATCGAACTGAATTTTCCAATTTCATTCATACAAGCTTTGACAGACTATTTTGGCTTGATTTTTTATTTTTTTATTTTTATATAAAAAAAACGATTTAGCTTTCAGTGCTCTCGTTCAAGTAACTCTACTGAAACCTAGATCAGTCAGCAGTTATCACAGATAGAAACTCGTAATCATCTCCGAAGATTCATGACCATAACTCGTCACAAACGAATAATCGTCTCATTTCGGCGAATTGCCATAGACACAAAAACACCCGGGCAGAAACGCCAATTCCTAGCAAAGACTATAATCATCCAGTTCCTGACCTTTTTCTTAGCGAAAAAGCACACAAGGAGAAATAAAAACTTACCTCTTTACGATCATCCATGGCGAGTATTTCAAAATCCAATGGAGCAACAGAATAATCAAGAAAAGCAAGAGCTAGCGAGCGAGCCAGAGAAAAAAGCTTGGCTTAGTGATACAGCAGCAAAAAGGAGAGAGAGATGGATGGCACTGATGATGAAACGCTAAACCACGGGGACCATATAAGAGGATTTCGTTCCGTGATTAAAATAACAGGTTGGGCGGTCAGATGCGATATCTCGAGAACCGGGAGGCCCTACTCTCTTTTTTTTTTTTTTTTTTTTTTTTAAATTTCATTTTTCAAGTTAAATTATTTTGATTATTGTTATTTAATTAGTTTCGTAATTTTCGCGCCACTATTATTAAGAATGTCGCCATCCGTAGTCTATTTCTTAACTTGAATAAATATCACACGGTTTTCCGTTTATAGGACATTGCACAATCACAATTCTCTCATTATTAAAATTAAAAATGAATTACATTTTTGACTCTCGGAATCCTGAGACTAAATAAATAAGCAACTCTAATACTCACTGTAACCATGGCGAGCAGATAAAGTGTTGAAGAATGGTACTATTGTGTTGGTGCCTAAAAAGACTGAAGATGAGAGAGTAAAGAAGAGAGTTTGATTTGTCGATGCGCCTTGTTTGACATTGATTAATTTTATAGGAGCATGATTGTGGTCCCAGCATGAAAAGTATAGCACCATGTGTCCATGAAGGGTGAGTGTTGCACTCAATTATCCGCGTACCGAAACAGCTCATTTCTTCAATAATCCTTACTACTAAATTGTAACTAAAAGGCTTTTTAAAAAAAAATAATAATAATACAGTGCCATGTCAACAAAGTCACGCTCAGCCGCTGACTTTGAACTCATAATCTGTTTGTTAACTAACTGTCATATGGTTGTACTCTACTTTCATTCATTTTATTCTTTAAACATATTTTTATTTTAAAAAACAACTTCGATAATTTGTTTGTGGATGGCAAAAGAGGCGTATGGGATTTCTATGTGTTATTTTCTTAAATTTAAAATCATTGACAATCAATTTCTTTTTCTCTTTTTCTTTTTTCAAGGTACGGGAATCCAACTATTGAAAACAATCATGTTCAAGCATTAACGGTTTGGACATTAAATGTCTACATCTTCTAGTTGGAATTCAAACATTGATTTGTCAGTTATGAGAGACCTGCTCCTTTCATTAAACTCAACCCTGATTGGTACAGTTAGTTTCTTTCTAATGGATCTGAACTTTTAGTGGCATGGGAAAGAGGACGGGGAATGTATGACAGAACGCTTTATTCTTTCAGCCCATCAATATGTGATATTCTTCGATAAAAAAAAAAAAAAAATCAATTTGTGTTATTTGCTTTGTTTTGTTTTTGTGGCCACAAATTTCACATCAGAGAATTATTATGTAGTTATTTGTCCGAATGGAAATTTGTCTTACCATTACAAATTTGGTCTTGTAATGGTAAGACCAAAGCTATACCGTCCTTTAATTTTTAATGATTTTTTAAAGACTTAAATATTTATTTTTTAGTATAAAATATCAAAATGTTACGCATTTCACACGTAAATTTTAATGATTTAGAGAATAACATTAAAATAAACAAAAAAAAACAAACACACACACACACACTTGTGATGACCCCTTGAGGGTAGTTGGGAGCACAGCTGACACCCGTCTCTGTCCCTAAGTTATGTAGAGAGATACAAACTCTGCCATTGATTTGAGGTTGTTGTGTCATTATAGTTACCTCAAATTTTATTATTCCTTTGGTCAAAAGAAACATGTGATTGACAAACAAGGCCGCCATCTAAACTGTCTGAATATTTACGCCAAGCAATATGTTTCAGTAAAAGTTGAAGTTAAGTGTTCAATAAAAGAATCCAACATCCCATGATACACTATACCAAACTGGGATCTGGGATCGCCCAGCACTGATAAAGAATGCCTCTAAAACAATGAAAGAATCGACCTGACTCACTTACAATCACAAAAATAATAATTCATATAAGACACGCAACCTCATTCCTTCAAGAATACTACACGCGTATACTATTAGTAAATGTCCGATTACCATTATACAAAGATTTTCAGACATTAATATCCGACCGCCTTGTTCTGGTGGCAGCACTGATCTCTGAGGAACTAGACAGAGAAAATTTTGGGAAGCTATGATTTATAGAAGACGAGACTGGCTGTTGAGGATAAAGCGTGGGAGGTGGAGTCAGATTTCGTTGAGCTGGAAGCGGAGGAAGTGTGTTATACTTGTAAGGATCACCGCTCATACTGCAATTACCAAACAAAAATGGTAAGGGGTCGCCCAAAATACGCTAAGAAAGTGACAAGTGCCATTTATACAACTCTGTCAATAAGGAAGAATTATACATGTAAGATTCTAGATATAATTCTACGGCCACCGTTCGACAATAAACCAACCCTGTTATTTATTTAAGAGGGAATTATTATGAGGTCCTAAGGCAGTGACTTAATTACTAAGTAGTCTCTGATAAGTGGGTTGCCGTCATTTCTTACAAGGGAACTTATCATTGCATGTTCCTCAATTGTCATTGAGACTTCTTGGTAATCAAGTCCTTTCCATAGGACTTCAAAGCAATTCCCCAGAGAATGAATGTGAATCTACCATGAACTGAAAATTTAAGATCAGGCAAGCATCCTTGTCTAAAAGAAATTGAGTGAGGATTAACGGCGATGATAAAAATCACTGCAGCTTCAAATTATTTAGCAAGCCAGGCCTAAGATACCTTTTATTATAGGATTGATAGTCGTCCGTTGAATCATCATCTAGACGTTGGGGATGTCCCTGAACTGGTGAAGCAGACCATGTAGAAACAGACCATGTATTCGGTGCAGCTACTTCATCTGAAAAATACCTTCTCCTGATCAACTACAAGGAGAGGTCCCAGTAAATTTAGAAGATGCTCAACACCATGAACAAAAAATAAAAATATTTGAAGACAATATTCACCGTTCGGAAAAAAGTCATCACAGCTTCCTTGTCATACCTTGCTTCTTTTGCAGCCTGCAGATGTCCAACATATAAATCACCACGGCTCTATATAAGTTCAATTGATATTAACAATTATTCAACAGAATGCATAAACGTACAGATTTCTATATCAAGTGTCAAAAACTCTGATTTGTTACATCATCAGAATAGAATGGAGGATTTGAATAAGTGCAATAGAAATCACAAATCTTCATTTCAAGAAATTCCAAAGCTCACATCACAATAGCCAATCTGTGATCTCAATTCATCATTTAATTGTAACCACTTAAGGAACTACCGCTAAAAGAGAAAGGGAAGTAATATTTTAATCCACAGCCCCTCTGCACTATGGAGCACCAATGCACCGATTCAGCAGGCCTAATAGCACAGCAGCATAGGTACTATAAGTCAACCCATTCTTTAGGTGCAGTCATTTTTTCATAAATATTGGTCATACAAATCATGAGAATCATCCAGACATGAATGTATAAAAACACAAAATTCTGAAGTTTTCAGACTAACAAGTAACGTGCAATAATAACAACAGGTTATTGCACTTTAATGTGATAATAACATAATAATTTTCACAAATTATGTATTCTCTTTCAAGCATAGAAAGAGAAAGGAGAATTCTAACAAGAAAGACCAACATGTAAAATAGTTTAGACGAGTCACCTACAGCAATAAGGTTTCCACTGCCAGGAAAACTCTCAGTCAGCGGAAGCTCCTCACTGGATGGAAGCAGACCCTGCTTCTCAACCCACTGGCGTGCAACATCAACAAGATTCCCACTGCTTCCTCTTGTACCCTCTTTTGCAGCAATATCAGCTTTGTTGCCAATAACAATATAGGGCACAGGAAGACCACAAGGTCCAGCAGATCCTAAAGGAGCTGAAAAAGTTCCAGTTGCAGCAACCTCAGCTGCCCACTTCTGCAAACCAGTCTTTGTTCTCCTTTGCGAGAGATCATGAACAAAAATTACTCCTACAGATGAAATTCAAACCAGAATCTCCAGTTAAAATAATCACACAGCCAAGTTCCAAATATGTCCTTATGACTAAGGCTTCAATAATTACTAGTGAATTCAAATTTTAAAAAGTTCTTGTACATTAAAATTTAAAAGGCTGTTAAGGACAGTAAGAAGGTATTTACTTAGCAAGTAGTCTTAGGTTCAATCCTCTGGTCAATTTGAGGTAAAAAAAAAAAAAAAAAGCTATTAAGGATAAAATTAATTATAGGAAAAAATGAGCAGATGTACTCATTGAAGGGATAAGACGAAGGCTGAAAACTCCAAAAAAAAAATTAACACCAAAACAAAAGATTTAATCATATTCCATGACAAGAAACCAATGCCAACAAAGGTTGGTCCAATTGACAATGATGTGACTAATACCCCACCAAAGCGTGGGTTCATGCTTCAGTATATTGAACACATAGCTTATTATAAAGGTAAATCACTGGTTAAGAAATAAAAATGAAAATAACAAAGAGGATCTTTTCTCACCATTAATCTGGGAATAAAACAGAGACCGGCAATCTTTGTACCGTTCATGGCCAGACACATCCCAAAGTTCAACAAAAAAATCTCTCTGAGAATCACCTTTAAGGCTACTTGAAGAGCTTCCAGAATTCCCGTAAGCAATGTGCTGCAAAAAACAAAAGGACACTAGGTGAAGATTCCAACTACAGCAAAAAGATGCATTTTGTGGAGTAGCCAGAGAATGGGGAGTCTATACCTTTACACCAACAGTACAACCAATTGTCTGCGGAGGGTGAGTGATGGGAGAACCATTGACAACAAGGTGAACCAGAGAAGTCTTCCCAACACCTGCAAGGAAATGCAAAATTGAAAATAAGATATATCTGCAGCTATTAATATGCGAAGATGGTTGGGAGAGAAATCATAGAGGCAGAGCAGGACAAGAAAACATGAGGATAGAGAAACCAATTCTTTTCTTCACAATCAAGCACATGCAAGCCTATGATATTTAAATTTAGGAAATAGCCTATTTCCCTAATTTTGCTGAGCTATTTTGGTGTTCTTGGACCAAGTGATACAAATAAATAGAAAACATAAATCTCTGATTGATAGACACATTCACAGTTTAAAATCAATCCAGTTAGACACCATATGCCAGCAAATGTTCACAAACATATCTGTCTATCCGGCATAGAATAAATCGATAGCCAAACCAATCAATAGAACATGGAAATAAATGCCGGAACTATTTCTCTCCTCCAAGCTAAGAAGTACTAAGCCACAATAATTCCACTTGATTTCAGGCAACTTGACTTGTATATTTTCCGTTCAGACCTAAATGCACTTATGGGAATAGAAATTGAGGAAGCTCTCCTTCAAACTCAAAATAATCTATCAATCATCAACGTGTAAAATACTTCTTCTTTTTTTAGGTAACAACTAACAAGACAAGCACTAAGCTTGAGAAAAGAAAGACAAAACTAACAGCGACCTAAAGAAGGTTACAGCTAAATAAAACTAGAATCAATTTGTAAAATACTAAATAGAACCTCAAGGCCTCATTTAGCGGGATAAGTATCCTGCTGTTGTAAATGTATCTAAACCATCCTGTTTTAATATTTTTTCCTTGCGTATAACAAATAACATAACTCTCGGAAACTTCACAGGTATCTAAGGGTCTAACCGTCGTAATTACATCTCATAGTTCTGCACTCAAAGACGTTCAGCAGGCTATTGTCATATTTATTTACGTAAGAACTCCCACATTCAAACGATCAATAACAGAAATAACTTGATTTTGTTCACCCTGCACAATCCCAGTGTTAGTTTTGCAGAGCCTCCTGCTAGAGCAATGATTCGGCATCAAAGCAACACTAAACATACAAAACTGGGAAAGCCTAACATCAGATACAACAATAAGAAGGATCATGTACCTGAGTCTCCAACAACGAGCACTCTAACCTGCCCATATGGCGGCCCACCGTTTTGCTCTTTGCTCTCTCTATAACGGTCCCTCCGGAACATGCTTTCCCCAAGACCTCTTCACGGAATCAATTCCAAACAAAACAACAAAACCAAAACTCAAATGCTTTCTCTACGGGCCAACCATAAAAAATCGCCGATCAAGTTGCAGCTTCAAACTCAACGAGAATGAGCAGTTTCTCAACATGGAAACCAAAGCTTTTCCAATAAACCCCATGTCATGTGAGAATTACGCCAAGATCCGAGCAGAAATCGGACAGTAGGTTATTATTCATCTCTGAAGAACACGCGAAAATCTACCACATCAACCAGAAATCTAACCACTTCGCCAACTGATCTGACGAAAAATCTATGAAGCGGGTATCTCAGAAATGAAGTTGACAGGGAAACTGAATAATCAAGCTCGAGAAGTTGATGGTGCTCGAAGTTAGAGATGAAGTTAAAGTAAACAATAATCCTCAAGATCCCCCAAAAAGATGGGATATAGCTGATGGGTTACCAAAGATTTTTATCAAATCCCGTTTCTTTAATCAGGCAAAACATAGACAAACAGGATGCAAAATAAGAAGCGATGTTCGGTCTAACAGCGTCTTTCTATGAAGCGGGTATCTCAGAAACGTTTTTTTTTTTTACTGAACTTTTTCGACCATGTTGGTGAAGCAAGAAATGCCCAAAAAACAATTTGATGACTAAGAATCCAACCCAAGATCATAGAAACCCAATAAACTATTGAGCCCGCCGAGGGGACCAAAGTAATGTTTTATGGGTAGGCCCTATCCATATTTTGGAATAGCTCTCTGACTCTGGGCAACCAAAATGGACCCGCATATATTTTTTTCGTGTGGTTCAAATTTCAAAAATCAGTTTTGTCTTTTCCAAGTAAGTAGAGGTATTTGCAATTTGCATATGCATTACACCCTAAATTTAAAAATATTATAAGATTCATGATTGTGATTTGGTAAAAATCTTATATTCTATGTTATGGATTGCAACTTATTTATTTCAGGTTTTAAAAAGAACTCATGTAGATAGCTTAACGCTTCAAGTAATAATGCTCTGGGCTTCGTCCTTCTATTATTCAGGGGCAAAAGCCCATTTTAGGCTCGTGGTCAACAACCAAAAAAAGAACATGTCTTGCTGTGAAACACTTAACAATTTGGACGAATAAGATTTGCCGATTATATTAGATGCTCTCATCCCCAAGATATATAAATTAATTATAAAACTTCATGATCTATGTTTGTTGTCTCTGTCAGCTATGTCATCCGACCATAGGGTGCTTATTACTTGTTTGTTTTAGCTTTTTAAAAATGATTTTAGGACTTACAATATAACTATACGAGAGAAGTTTTATCTCGATTTATAGAAAAAATTTCTCAAACCATGGTTCGAGGGTTTCTCAAATAAGCACTAAATCATTAAAGTGAGTTATATATCAATAAGCTGAGTGAGAAGTTAATTGCAAATTATAAATCCACAAATTGATGTGGCTCTTCGTGTGTGTTTGAGTAATAACAAAAAAGCACTTTCCAACCTAAATCATGGTTGTATCAAAATGCGCTCAAACATCCTAAATTTTTGTAGAAGCACTATTCTACTGAAACTATGGGTTTTTTTAGAAGGCAAACTTTTTTTCTTTTCCAAAAACCATTTTTCAAAATTATTCTTTTACTTTTTCTCCAGGAACTAATCCAAACAAACTCTTATTCTGAAACCAATAACTAAGTTTTATTTTCCTAGAAAGGAAATAAATTTTAAACGGGGACATTTACTGTTTGACGCCACACGTAAGTGATATTCATAACTATCAAGATACAAGCTTCACATATGATCTAAATCTATCGTCCCGCCATTTAACTGTTCTCATTTTTTATTTTATTTTTGGCGTATTTCTTGTGGAAAAAGAAAAGGCAGAATACCATGCGGACGTGTCTCTTTTGACTTAATCTGGGCATTAATTTTATACATAATCAAAACGTCCGTTACCTGTAAAAATCATTATAATTAGATAATAGTAGAGAGATAGTTTGCAGACCGTACGTATTTTTGGGCAGCTGAAACTGGCTGGTGCCTAATAATTAAAGTTGCTGGGCTCATTGTTCCTGGTATGAATATACAATGAGGAATAATCATATGAAAATATATAAGTAAAAGAGGGGAAATTAAAACTCAAGGTGCTACATATATATATATGTGTGTGGAGGAGTGAAACTAGGAAGATGACGAGTTAGATGAAGAGTGAAAGGGCCAAGGATTAGGATGGAAGAAGGAAGAGTGATAACTTGGGATCTCATGGTTGTGAACTCCTTCATAACTTGTTATCACGTAACTTGAATCATTCCTGTCCCTCTCCACCCTCTTCTTCACACTGCATCCTCCATACGAACACTTGTAGTAATTCCTGCATTCATTCTCATCCTCGTTTCATTAATTAGTGGACACAACAAATTAAACATGATATTGCCACGTAATTAAATTCATGATAATGAACTACCATGCTTTGTTTGTTCATTAGTTGAACATGCCACTGCCACTTACCAAAGATTAGTATTCACATATATACAAATTCTAATTCACCACATCATGTGCTTGCATAAAGAGGGAAGGACAACTAATCATCAATGGCAGCTACATATATATAGTATACGTACTAAGAGGCTGTTTAATTAGTTATAAGCTAAGGTGAAGAAGCTAATGAGGGATCAGTCAAGTTGCCAGAGATCAGTAACTGACAGACACACCCATGTTCACAAATTGACACTACATGTAAAAAACGAGTGAATCAATCACACATCATCTAATCAATTGCTTCATCATATATATATAGAATTCACCCGCAAGATAGTTAATTATATAGATCACATCAGTTGCTCTTGCTTAAGAGACAAGACAATATGCAGATATAAGCTAGCTGGGGTCCATGACAGCACTCTCAATAAGTAATAAACATGAGGTCCACGAAGCCTCCAAATCAGCCGCCGCTACATTATTCATCCACTACACACATATATATTTAATTCTTACGGATTAATTCGATGAGCCTCTGGCCATGGATCCATTTTTTTAGTTAGTTCACCCGTACTGTCTCCATTTATATAAATTCTTTAACAAGATAAACATTTAATTAGTGTATACATATTACCGCCAGATCTCAAGAGATAGATGAATTATTAAGATAATTAATTATTTAATTTACCTTGGATTCGGACTGTTCTTCACTGACTTCTTTCCGTACTTCCTCCATTTGTACCCATCATCCATAACCTCAAGCTCCGATCTGGTCCTGAACGCGATCCTTCGCCTCATCGTCTCTTCCTTGTTTCGTTTGATCTCGTTTTTGCATTTTCTGTTCAAATTAAAGTTATATTCAAAATCTTATCTTATACCCATACGCAAAATAAAAGAATATGAGAATTACATATATGTACAAGAAAGAAGAGAGAACAAGCACTTGCATATTATTATTCTCGGACGAGGTAGCATCATTCGTAGCAGCAATAAATCCGCTGGCATCGCTAGTTGCCTTCTCCGATGATTCTGTACTGTGTGGCCAGCAGGATTCTTGGTGCCCAACACCATTATCAAGCACCAAATAATCAGAAATGAACTGATCAGATGAGGATGGATTTGCTGCAGAGAATTGTGAGTAATTAGGGTTTCCAAAATAGTAGTCCATTATTGCAAACCCAGTAACTAAGAATGAATGCTTGAAAAGCAAATGGACCAAAGGGATGGCATATATTGGCTTTTTATGACTGTTAATTTGGCTTCGGCGTGCTGCCAATGGATATATTTAATAATATCTGACAAGAAACTAAAGGTCTTTTTTACCCTCTTATGTTGTTGCTTGGAAGTATCTTTCCACAAAAACAACTTCCTGGAGGGAAGCACTAAGGTTCTTAACTGGTCCACGTGGACACCCACGTTACGCCATTCTTATGACGTACAGCGTCGTCACTCCAAACTTCGTTGTTTTCCGCCAATACTTCAATGTTTTCTAGATGATAGATACTTAATTAGATGTCTAAATAGACTAAAACTTCATATCATTTATAATTTGTAAATAGTATAATTCTATAAACTTTCTATCATACTCTATCGTCAAGTTTTGGGTGAAATATTTTTTATCATTATAATTAACGTGCGAGCAGATTTTGAAATTAATTATCCAATAATCTCGATCTCTTCATTACAAAATAGGTTTCATGCACCTTTAATTTCTCTGTCATAATTATATGTCGTTCAATTCCTCACATTTTTTGCATGAAATTTTTTAACTATATCATTTATAGATTTTGAAGTAATTTAATGATTCTGTACTATGAAGTGGTTTTAAACTTCAGATTTTGAATTAACTATCCATGACCCCATCAAACATGCACTTTAGTGAGAACCACTTTGCTTTATCTACCTCATACTATAAACCAATAAGTTCACTATATATATATATATATGGTACAAGTGCTTTATATGGCTTTGTCAGATCTTTAGTTGATTGATCGTGAAAAGAAAAATAAATTATGAATCCTCAGAATTGGTGCCCTCGAAGAATAAAAGTATACGAACGATGTAGTATTGATCATTATCTTGGAGATAAGGTTCCTTGGCGCTTTTTCGGTGGGGTGAAAAGTTGAGTTCATACTTCAGGTAATAAATAATAAAGTTCAGTTCATACTAGTTGGCTCTCTCTTTTGTCATTTAAAATGATTTCTTCGGTTGTTACGACTATAATAAAAAGAAAGCAGACATGGTACTGATGCACAACACTCGTCCTTTATTCTTACTATTTTTAATTTTGACTGTTAAATTTCCCAAGAGGTGTTGGGATTCTCACTCCACATATAAAAAAAAAAATGATCAGTAACTTCATAATAATGGAATAATTATTAGGAGAGAAAAGAGAGAGAACTCTAAAACTACAAAATCCCATACCAGGTTTGTTATCAAAAGTTGATAAGATAATGACGAAATTTGATAAACAATTCATAACTCATTTTTTGAGAAATAACTTTTAGAAAATTTGGAAATTCAATATTCTTTTTCTGGCTTTTCTCCTAATTATAATAAAATTAATTTTTTAAATAAAAGGTTGAAAGGGACGGCCACTCTCATTTTCAATTGTTTTGCACTGTTAGGTTTGATGAGTGGAAATTTAGCTAGCTGGAGCTAATTGGATGATGCAAAGCAGAGAAGAATATTCATAATAAAATGATGACGTGAAATTGCAAGGAAATAGGGTGAGATTATGATTTGAACAGTGACTTAACGTAACCCTGAAAAATCCAAGTCCAGATACAAGGAACATGGAGTTTACCCCGGAGATAAACACTGTTTGGGGATTGTGACCCTAACCCTAATCCTAGTCAATAGAAACCCATAAGTCTAAGTGGTTCAAAGTCCTTCCTACAAAAAGAAAAAAACACAAGTTCTTTGTCGTGACGAGAGTGTTACAAGCTAGCAAGCCACTTGGTCGACAAAAGTGAGAACCTTAAACAGCTCTCATTGCGTAACTAACGCGGCTATGCTTCTAAAACTAACTTTTCTTTACTGTTCATACACTTCAATCAACAGTTAAACACATAAACTGTAGGCCCCAAGCTTGAGGCAAGGAATGTAAACTGTGACTTACGGGTAATACAATTTCTTACCCATTTGATATTACTCCGTATTTATTTATCTCGTTAAGACCATTTATATACTGCTGACTTATTATGATCGATCGGTTGGGGATGTTTATATCAGAAGTCCAGTTATTACCCGCTATCAATGGTAGCTAGTCGCCTTTTGCCTTGCATATTAACACGCACGTATACGGTATACATATTACGTCTCTTTCTGTGCTGAGACTAATTAATCTATTTTGTCGTCCCTCTCTCTGATCCATTAATTAGCTCATGAAGTCGTAGTCAACGGATAATGTTTTACATCATGGTTCATTTAATTAATAAGGAAAATCACAAGATTGGATTTCGTCGGAAAATGAAAGGCAAAGGGGCTTCCTCGCAGCTTCTTCACCGGCCACTGGATTATCAATCAACTAGTCAATTATCAATTAGTTATATACAGTAATATATTAAAACCAGAAAATATAATCAGTCAGCTCGATTGCTTGGTTATGGAATGTTGACAATTTTAGAGAAATTATTGTGTGAATGCCACATCATTTCTGATCTAACCAATTAAAACATAAAAATTCATGAGTTGATTTGATATACATCCCTCATAAATATCAACTAACATTTAAATAAAATTAAAAGATTTTACAAGATTTACTATTACATTACTTGTAAAATCTTAGTTAAATGGTTTATTTTTTTAAAAAAATAAACATGTGAATCAATGAGCAACCAAATATAATTAATGTTAGTTTTGATGTTGTATTTTAATTAGTTAGACCATTAATAACATAATAAACAGAGTTCACACAAGAATTTCTCACAATTTTGTCCCCTTTTTACTAGGGATGTCAAAAAAAAAACCCGTAGTCCAGGTGGCCCGACCGTGCAAGTGAAAAAAAAGCTGATGCGAGACCGTTCACGCACAAACCCAGACTGATGCAGTCGGGTTTGGACTGGACTTCGGATTCAGGGGATTCGATCCTATGGACTGGTCCGGTTTGGCCCGAAAAAGTGTTTTTTTTTTTTTTAAAAAAAAAAAAGTCATTGCATCAATCTCTCGCAAGACTCTACCCAAATTTGCAACTTTACTCCCTTTCACTCAAAAGATTGATCTGTGGTTTGACTTATAAAATTTATTTGGCTTTATAAAAATATGCCTCTATTTTATATTTTAATTGTATTCTTGTTCAATGACATGTTGTTAGAGATTATTATGAGTTTAAGATTAGATTTAAGATGTTTGTATGTTTATTTTATTGTCGCAAGTGTTTTATTGATTTAATTATTGTTCTAGAAGTGGAAAAAGATTTTTTTTTTTTTAAAAATAAAAATAAAAATTGGTCCTGGACTACCTAGAAGTCAAGTCAAGATCCCTAGACGGTCTGATCCAAATCCACCTGGATTGGATTATCTAAATTCGGAGTCCTCTGACCAAGACCTCCAGGTTGATTAACCCTGGCCTGCGATCGATCCATGGACATACCATACTTTTTACTTTACTTAAATTGAGCCGCCACCTAATCCTACGGTAAGACCATTTCTAGTCGATGCCGTCCTTTAAATATATAGAATGGAAAAGAGATGTAGATAAACAAAAAAGTCACATCTCCCTCGTGCTCATAGTCACCCTATCCCATTCTTGTGTCCTTGTCACACTATATTTTTTTTATATATATGAACGTGTAAGATCTGGAGCATATATGACAAGGCCCATTCTCAACTCTCTAGTGGGGGCTTCGGAGACTAGCCCAACAAACACTATGTTCGGGGTTGGGCTCTAATTGGATTGATTGGGCCAAAAGTACTTTTTTTTTTTGGTCAAGGGGGCCAAAAGTACTTAAATAAAACAGTCATAATAATTATATTTACGATATTTTTTTATAAGCACAATTATCTCTCAATTAAAGGCACAGTTGGGTACTAAACATGGGAAGATGTCTCAATGGGAATCAAAAGTCTATGAACTGATATCTTACGGCTAAAAAGAACTAATATCCTCTTCTAAAGAATCAATGACAAGGACTAATGAAGAAAAATATGTGAAAATTATTTGCCCAGTGTATGACTATTATTTCAAGGTTGAGGTGATTCAGTTGTTATGGTTGTGCAAACGTCAGAATAATATACTATAATATTTGAAATTGTAGGGGGAGAGAGAGAGAGAGAGGGAGAGGGATACATAAATATGAAGGAGAGGGAAGCACGTCTACATGGCCTAATACTTGGCTGGCACTCGCGTTCTGTGTTGCTTTTGGTTGGCGATGCCTCTCACTCACATGCTTCCCCTGCAGCCTCATTCAATTCAACTTCCAAGACAGCAATAAAGGCAACTCTCTCATTGTACTTACCCAAAACGGCACCACCTCCGACTAACAAGTAACAACATCCTCCACCCTGGCCTTCCCTTATATATCCCTTTTACCTCTTGTTTTTGTTTGTTGCCATTACCTCTCTCTCCCTTGTTCAACGCTTACTTGCCAAATTCAAAAAAAATAAAAACTCAGAAAGAAAGCCGTTTCTGATTCTACTGTTTCGAGGTCTTCTTCATGGACATTTCCCACAGAAACAGAACTCTGCTCAAGGTCATCGTCCTCGGCGACAGTGGGTATGTCTGCAGCATGCATATGAATGATTCTTCTCTCAACGGTTCTCTGTTCATACCAATGCAGGGTTTGAACTTATATATCCCCTTTTTCTTTAATTTTTTCTTCAGGGTGGGAAAGACCTCGTTGATAAATCAGTATCCATTTACACAACCAAGTTGATAATTTTTGGTACTGCCTTTCTATTGTCAGTGATTCCGCTGAACTTGGAATACAATCTGTGTCGGAGGAAGTTAGGACTAGTCTCACTCCTTTTGTTTTTCTAACATAACTTGAAGCTCTTTGAAATCTTAACTGTTTAAAATGACTAACATCCCAGTTATGGTCAAATTCGCCTTTTACTTTTAACATGTTTAAGTTTGTGGAACATTAACAACCCCTATTCAGATACGTCTATAAAAAATACAGTCCACAGTATAAAGCCACAATAGGAGCAGATTTTGTGACGAGGGAAGTACAAGTGGATGACAAAATAGTGACTTTGCAAGTAAGTGCTTATTTTTTCTTCTCTTTCAATGCTGACTTATAGATTATTGTCTTCTGGTAAAATGATGAAGAAAATAAAATGCGATTGTAGATTTGGGATACTGCAGGGCAGGAAAGGTTCCACAGTCTAGGTGCTGCATTTTACAGAGGAGCAGATTGCTGTGTTCTTGTGTACGATGTCAACATAAATAAAACCTTTGAGACCTTAAACAATTGGCACGACGAGTTTCTTAAACAGGTCACTTCACTTGCTGACTTGCTGTCTGTCTATTTTCATCGTTTTTTGTTTTTGGCTGTCTGATTGTCGTTGGTCGCATTTTTTCACTTGTGCAGTCAGATGCGAACGATCCTGAAGGATTTCCCTTTGTGTTACTTGGCAACAAGGTTGATGTGAATGGTGGACAGACTAGAATGGTACTGACAAAAAAAGAAAGAAAGAAAGAAAGAAAGAAAAAGAACCTTGAACTTGGTTTCTTTTATGTATGAGGAATCATGCATGATTCTGAAGTAGTTATTTTGCAGGTTTCTGTGAAGAAAGCTAAGGAATGGTGTGTTTCCAGGGGGAACATGCCTTATTTTGAGACCTCTGCTAAGGAGAATTACAATATTGAGGAGGCATTCTTATGTGCTGCTAAAACTGCACTAGAAAACGAACACGAAACAGAAATGTACAATCTCAAGAAACGACCTAACTTTCAATTGATAATGCTGATTATTATTACTTCAACATCTTATTATATTATGTTTGATATATTCTGCAGATATTTTCCTGGAATCTCGGAAACGGTATCAGAACCAGAGCAACGGGGTGGTGGCTGTGCGTGCTGAAAGTGGAACCATGAATATTTTATTTTGTAACTTTGAGATTTAAGGGTGATCATATTTTAATCCCAGACTTAATTAATATTAGTCAAACTTGAGAGAGCAATAACGTTATATATATTGACCCCAGTCTGGGTTTGTACTTGTAAAGTAAGGGAGATAGATTTGAAGGCGGTGAAAAGTTAGGTGGCATGTCAGCTCACATAAAAGTGCAACTCATCATGTGATGCAACGTGAGTAGCTACTGATGTGTTAGGTGGTATGTGGATAGAACCCACTTGTTTTCCTTCGTCTCCTTTAATAATGATCCCTCCATTTTGTTGGTGCTCCGTGGATTCATTTATGAACCTTCTCTTTTATCAGTAATTTTTATCCACATTTAATCTTTTTCACTATTTAATAGACTCTAGCTAATTTTTATCCACATGTAACCTTCTCTAGCTATTTATGATTTCTAAATAAATATATATAAAATTGTATTCATATGAAATAGTGCGTTAAATTTGATTATTTTGTTTCAAACAAACCCGGAAACCCGGTCCGTTCCTCTTCAGGATAATTCGGATTGGGGGAATTCGGTGTTGTAGAAAACAAACCCAGAAACCCAAATGATTGATGAAGAAGAGATCCCGACAATCAAGAAAAGAAACAAACAAAGTTTCAAAGCAAATTAACCGGACCACATGTTTGGGGCAATTCAATCAGAATACAAGTAAATCCGGGGTTCGTTGAAACTCGGATAAAAACTTTATCAAAATTAAACAAGTTGTAACAACTCGGATAAGATATCCAGGTTCAATAACAGATTCACTCCGGCAGCCCAGAGCCCTTGACTGTCAGGCTGGGGGGGGCAACTACTATACAGTTGTCAACGGTGTAAGAAGAACTAACGAAAGCCCTCATGGGGTTATTCGAATTTTCAAATAAATGGTCGGTCGCTGGAACGTTGCTAGTGAAAAAACATGTTCACCATCAACCGAGATCGAGGCAAGCGAAAACAAAGAACGAGCGAAAGACAAATAGATTCTGCCTTGGGAAAAACCTATCACCTAAACAAGCAAATCTGGGAAAAACCTATCGCCTAAACAGGCAAATTGGTAGCAGAATACGAATGATCCAAATTCGTCAAAATGATGGTAATCGCAGCGAGAACCCCGACCTTGAAACTAAGCAAATTCCCGGATATTACCTCAGATCTTTGAGACACTACCTTGGATCTTTGAGACACTACCTCGGATCTTTGAGCAGCAGACTACTGCCTCAAATCTTTGAGACATTACCTCGGATCTATGAGTAAATGACTTTGGTCGCCATGGCCAGAATGACCCAACCCGGCAATGCGTGATAGACATACGAGAGGGTAAGGTTAGCGGAAGTCTGGCCCGGATAACCTGCTTGGGGGCAAAATACATCCCGATAGCTCGAAAACTCAAACTACCGGGCTGGGGGGCAACTGTTACGGACCTGTATAAGGCCCATATTCAGTATATGGCCCAATAGGTTCACCTGAATAACGTTACTTGATTGAGTTGAATCGATAGCACGCGATATATATCAAAGTCAAGTTTAAATAAAATTTGTGTTTTCATCCCCTCCACAAAATTTCATGTTACGATAAGTCATTCTTACGTACGAGGATCGGAAAAAGAAGCCGTTTACAACTGTAATGCACTCATGCTCGGGTCCCTCTAGGCTCTAGAACAACTAACAACCATCCGAGATATGTCTCCAATAATATTTTAAAACATGAAAATAATAATGTTCGAGGGGTTAGATTTAGGTAGAAGAACAAGTGATTGAAAATAAAAGTAGCACACAATGTTTTTAAGGCGTGGGTAACATGTTTTTCTAATTTTAATTTGTCCCCACCTATACTTATTTTATAGAATTTAATCTAGATTAACGGATGAATTTCCTACAGAATATAACGAAGGTCTTTGAATATAGATTGCACTCTCAACACTTAAGTTAAAATAACAATGGCTTGTATGGAGTGATAATTTAGTTTGAGTGTATCTTTTAATAAGTTTGATCTTTTTGTTATTGTGTGGTATGGTGTCTGAATGTGTAAATGAACTAATGATGATGGATATTTATAGGTTATAAATTGATGTCTTGAAGTGATGCCTCTTAAAGTAGCAACTCAATCTTCAATTAAAAATCATAATAATTTATTAGATTATATTCATGAACGGCCTATATGTTAATTAATTCATAAGTAATCATATGAAGAGTTACACGTTTATATTATGTAGAATTTTCTTATAAACACAACTTTTCACCAAGCGATGATTATCACACATTTGATTATAACCTTTCACATTTATCTTTAGAAATTAAAGAGACATGACATTTCTGACATTTACGGTTATAACTCTCTATACCATAAAAGCTTTTTACATAAATTCTTTAATTTACAAGAATATAATTTTTTTAAAAAAAATACATCTCTTTATTTTAAAATATTTCAACAAATAAATTATACCACTACTAAGTTACAAATAAATTAAAGTAGATTATATATATTTTTAAATTTCCGTAATATAAATAAGACTCGTATCTAGTTAATCATGAGTTAATAATGGCTATTAACAGTGACTCCAGCTTGGATCGCGCGGGCATTAGTTGCCATTTGACAAACAAAGATGTGAATATATGGTTGATTAGTCGCGTCTCTTCGCTTAACTTGGAACAACAAAACAAATTACCCAAAATGTGTTGTACAAGTAACAATCTTGGTAATAACGTTGTGCGTCTAAAAGTTTCAGCTCAAGACTCCTCAGAACACATCTCCACCTCCTAATAACAATATATATATATATATATTGCATTAATTTCTGGCTCGATCCCACCCTTCGTCTTTGTCCTCCATATATCTCAGAGCTCTTAGAAGCTGTGTGCTTTATAAGCAATGGTGCGAGCGCAGTTTCTAACATGTTTGATGATGTTGATGGTGGTGACTCATGTAAAAGGCCAGGCATTAGCAGGTCTTGGTGTTAACTGGGGATCCCTGGCTTCTCACCCAATAGAGCCTTCCATTGTGGTTAATATGTTGAAGGACAACGGAATCAAAAAGATTAAGCTTTTCGACTCCGATTCTTGGACGGTCAATTCCTTTGCCGGCACCGACATCGAAGTCATGCTCGGTATTCCCAATGATCAATTGAATCGCTTTGCACGTAGCTTCAATGACGCCAAAGATTGGGTCAAACATAATGTCTCCAAACATTTGGGCAATGGTGGGGTCAATATCAGGTATGGAATCAATATAATATTTGAGTCATAGTTAATTACTTGCAATCGAAAGTCGAAACATATGTCTATCAATCTCACTCCATTATTATGGGGGGAAACTTTAACGTAAGTTTTTTTTGGTATATATATTACAGGTACGTAGCTGTTGGAAATGAACCATTCTTGAAAAGTTACAACGATTCTTATATAAAGCCAACGTTGCCGGCGATGCAGAATATTCAGAAAGCTATAGAGGAAGCTGGGTTGGGAGGTCAGGTCAAGGTCACCGTGCCATTAAACGCCGACGTTTATGAATCACATTCGAACATGCCATCGGATGGAGATTTTCGCAGTGACATTTACGATCTTATGTTACAAATATTGCGTTTTCTTAACAACAACAAGTCACCATTTCTAGTCAACATATATCCCTTCCTCAGTCTATACCAATCCCAAGATTTCCCTCAAGATTTTGCATTCTTTAACGGTGGCAAAACAATCACCGACAAGAACAACCAATACACCAACGTGTTCGACGCAAACTTGGATACCCTCGTTTGGTCGTTGAAAAAAGCTGGTTACCCCAACACGACAATCGTGGTCGGAGAAGTTGGATGGCCCACCGACGGCGACAAGAATGCTAATAACAATAACGCAAAAAGGTTCAACCAAGGATTCCTCAAGAAAATGGCTAGTAAAAAAGGAACACCTCTTCATCAAGGACCCATTGAAGCCTATTTATTTTCACTATTCGACGAGGACTTAAAAAGCATTGATCCAGGGAATTTCGAGCGTCACTGGGGGATATTTCGCTTCGATGGGATACCAAAATATGCTCTGGATTTTACAGGGCAAGGAAGAGAAAAGATGCCAATAGGAGCAAAAGGGGTTCAGTACCAAGAGAGAAAATGGTGTGTGTTAAGGAAGGACGGAAATGACAAGAACGAAATGGTTAATGCACTGAGCTATGCGTGCCAAGGTGCTGATTGTTCGAGCCTAGCACCAGGTGGTTCGTGTGGGAACGTGGACTTGCCTCATCGAACCTCCTATGCGTTTAACCAATATTTTCAAGTCAGAGATCAAAGTGTTGATGCTTGTGATTTCAGTGGAATGGGGCAAATTGTGAGCGACGATCCATCTTCACTGAATTGCTTCTTCGCTGTAGAAATACAGAGTAGTGCTCACTTGCTTAAAGCAGGGCATGTGGTGACCGTACTGTTCATTAATGCTTTCTTGTTCATGTTCTTGAATTTCATATAAGTTTCAACAATAGTCTACTACTTTATTTAAAATTGTAATTTGTGTATACTGTCATTTAGCATTTAGCATTAAGTTCCATGCTAGTACGTACATGGAACAACTTGTTATTTTTTTCATCATTCTTGGTCTAAATATACTTTAATACAAGAATTTCAGAAATGTCAAGGTTTTATTTTGGTACTTTTTCGATTAAGATTGAATTAAAAGCTAGTTAAATAATCGAACAATAAAAATATCAGTGCACCATAAATCTCTCAGATATTTTTCAGTGAAAGTTTCGTTTTTCACTTTTTCATTGATATTTTCTTTTGAATAAGTTTTGTAATGATTTAAATTTAGTTCTTCATTATTGGTTTGATCGCGGGTCGGGTTAAAATCCAAACTTCAGTCGGGTAACGGGATAACGGTCCGTATCCTAAAAGTCTAAAATATGATTATGGAAGAGGGAATCCAGGCCTTTCATTCTTCGTCGTTCTATCCGTTGTCTAAGCTCGCGCCTGTTTCAGCTCCGTCATAGTCACTGTAGTCACTGGTAAAGATTCTGTGATTCTGTGTCTCTCTCTATTTCCTTGTCTCTTGCTCTCTTTTGTTCCTGCCCCTTGCTTATGGAGTTGAGCAAATTATATCGTGAACCCTGACTTCACTAAGTACTTTGGAAACTGCCTCTTGCTGCAGCTATAGTTTTAGTTATTTATTATCCCCCATCGTTGTAAAACTTTCAATTTTAGGAATGTTGTTGAATACTTCCTCTGTTGAATTGTTTAACAAACTATTGGTTATGGTACATATTGGGTCTTTTTGATTCGGTTAATCTCTTATTCTCCCAGTTGTTGGACCTTGATGGGTCCCTTTACACTGCCCATTATTGCTGAAGCCTCTTCCATATCATCTCCAGGTAACACGTGTCACCATAACTTAAAATTCATACATGGCATTGTGTAGAAGTTCGAATTATACCTGTGCGAGTAGACTAGCTTCCAGTAAATTGGCAAGGATTCTAGATAATTTGGTTGTTAGGATTATGAAGAGAGACGCTCTTACTCTAATTGAAATTGTTTGTCTCATATGATTGTATGAAGATGTGTGAATTTTTGCCAGGTACCTAAAAAGTATAAAATTTACATAATTGAAATTTTGGTGGTTCATATAAATAATCTGGCTCTGAAAGATTTCAGAAAAGTAGTATAACTACATGATGGAAAATGTAATTTTGTGCTCCTAGATTATTTTATCTGATTTCTAAACCGGATTCTAATGAATGTACATTGTTCTATGAGCATTATCTAGCACCTTATCAATTTGTGACAGAGATTATGTTTGTTCTTTGCATTCCTGAGAAGGTTATATACTATACAGTCAACTAGTCACTGTAACCTAGGGATATATCCAGATCCAGGTATAATGAATATAAAAAACACATTACTAAATTTAATATGTTATTGTTTTTTTGGGTAAGAAGACGCTGGAATTCATTTCATCGATTAGCTTCAATGCTTCATGTCTTTCACGAAATTATTTAACAAACAGATCAAATATATATGGGGAAGTGGGGGGAATCTCATTCATGTGATATTCTTACAATGTCTTCCGCTGGATTATACTCTCTGCTTGTTTGAACAGGGAATATGGTTTTGCAGATGCTTGTACCAAGAGGACGCAGAACTCATTGCTGAGAAAATCTTTTGCATCAATTAGCATGGGAGAGGAAAAGCAGGAAAATCCTTTTGATTTTCTACGCACTGTGTTTGGCAAGTATAACACGTTCCTAAAAGATAAACTCTAAAGTTATTGTTGTCCTATTTTATATAAAAATGTTTGTAGTGGATTTTTTTTCTTGATGGTCAGACTTGAGACCATGATAATGTCTGATGTGCAAAGAGAATGTTCAAACTAGTCATGTTTTGAGCCTTTCTGGGTGCTTTCCTTTTTCTGTTGTCTATTCTGGAGGATATCTTATCCTATGCCCTCAATTGTCTCTTCGTCAAATAATAAAAATGATGACATGATATGCTTAACAGGAGTGTGACACATTTATTTTTTAGTTCTACATCTTGAGTACTGTTTTGGACCGAATCTATGAAATAGAAACCATGAAGAGCATGGTTTGTCTAGGGTGATTTTGGGTGATTGTTATGGAAAGAACATATTTTTGTGCCCGTACCTGCATATAAAGGGTAGGTATTCATAATACATTTTGAAATCAATCCAAAGCGCTTCTGCTTTATACTGTAGGTAAAGAAAGCATGCTAATTCTGTTCCCTTGGAACGAAAAGGTAGGAATTGTGCCTGAAATATTAAATACTTCTTGATGGAGTACAATAAGATGATATTCGTTTTAACAGCAGCATTTTGATGTTTCTAATGGACCCACAATTTTTTGTAGAGGGCTTAGTTGCTGGAGGTACAGCTGGAGTTGTTGTTGAAACAGCTTTATACCCTATTGACACTATAAAGACACGCTTGCAGGCAGGTTACTGTGACCATAAATCATGTGAAGATTGGCCGTTTATTGTTTTTACTTAAATGTTTGTTGAACTCGTTACTTTTGATGCAAAATGGTGAAAATCCCCTGTTATTCTAGATGATAAGGGCATGGAACTAAGGGCGAGATAAGCTATAAGGACGGCTGTGTAACAAACATGATTAGCTAGGCATGGAATATCAAGGGGATAAACAGAGAATGCTAATGGAATAGGAGGGGTTTAGGGCTTAGGAGGCATGAATAGGAGGGGTTGTGTCAGGAATAGGCATGGATAATGATAGAATGGTTTTGGCTGGAGATAGCTAGCATCTCAAAAGCCCAGAAGTATATTTATTTTTGCTTTTTTTGTTCTTTCTGTTTCTGCCGTTTCTTCTGTGTTTTACCACTGAACTTTCTGTCCTTTAAGAGTAACTCCTTTAGATTTTCTCCTTGCCTCTTTTTCTGAGTTATTAGACTGCAGTGCTAATATTTTCTGGAGTTCTCTGGCTGGCTGCTATATGTTACCTTGTTTTTAATTAGTACCAACTGGCTAGGTCAGATTGTTGGAAAACCCAATTTGAGTGATAAGAGGCAACTTAGCTTTTCCTAGGATGAGATACCTTTGTCTACTGGCTATTAAAGATATTCATCATGAAGATTTAGTTGTTTCAGTTTGTGAACTCACAATTTTATTGCTATCCCTTTTATTTTTGTTGCGATCTAAATAATTCTCATTTGCCTAAATCTATAACAAATATATGTATCATTTCATTACAGGCTGCCCGTGGAGGAGAAAAATTAGTGTTTGAAGGTCTTTATTCTGGATTGGCTGGAAATCTTATCGGTGTCTTACCGTGAGTATTTTCTGGAATGCATAGTGTTTCAAACATAGGAACATGTGTGTCAACTATAAAATTTTAGATCTCTAAAGATATTGGCAGGTGTAGGGCGTATAACTTCATCTTGTTTACACTAGTTTGATGAAGAATTGCCTAGTGGCCTAGCCGATGAAACTCCATTGATTAACTTTTCTATAAGCTGGAACCATTGTTCTTTTTCTCTCACAATGGGCGGTCTTTGATGATGCATGGCACTGCAGAGCAGGATCAAGTTCAGTTCTGATTTTTTGAATGAAGATTGCGCTTAAGCGAGATGCATCAGAGGAGTGCTTGATGGGGGCATTTTTATATGGGTTGAGGACAGAGGTTCAAGCCGAACTGGAACTGGCCGATGAAACCGATTTGGAGGGCTTGATTAAGATGGCGATCAGAGTGGATGCAAAGAAGAGGTTGCTGGAGATCGACAAGCGTAGCCAGAACTACAAGACGACACAGAGCATTGGGTTAAAAAAAAACCCGATCCAACCTAATTACTCTCGGGCCACCCACTATACCGAGCCCACACGGACGATACCCTTCACCAGCCAGATAGCCCAAACGACCCGAAGCCATTGGAGACGAAAACTGGGAGTTCGACGTCGATGATTTCAACCACCCGCAAACTAGGGTGGAGCCGCCGTCTCTCCGACTCCGAAATGACCCGCCGGCGAGAACAGGGACTTTGTTTCAAATGTGGGGAGAAATACAGCCCTACCCACACTTGTCGAGACAAGAATCTACAAGTTTTTCTGATTGACGTGGAAACCGGCGACGGCGAGACTAAAACAGAGGAAACAGGGGACGGCGCAGACTTGTTTTTTGACGTGGAAGATGACACACACCGAATGGAATTATCCATGAATTCTCTGGCGGGCATAGAAAATAACCATACGATGAAAATAAGAGGGGAAATTGCTGGAAAATCAGTGGTAATCCTGATTGATAGTGGGGCAACTCACAACTTTCTGACCGAAGGCTTGTTACACCAGTCAAGAATCACGATTGAAGAGGTGCTAGAGTACACCATTACAGTAGGCGACGGCTACACCATGAAAAGAAGACAGCGCTGCCCAAATGTGGTCATACGGGTACAAGGCATAGAGATTAAACAGACATTCTATCCATTCCCATTGAGAGGAATTGATGTCGTTCTGGGCATTGAGTGGTTGAGAACATTAGGCGATGTAAAGGTGAATTGGGGCCACATGACCATGAAAATAGGAAGAAAAGACGATCAGGTATGCTTGAAGGGGGACCCAACATTATCACGAACTCAGTCATCATTTCAATCAATTGTGCGGATGATAAGGAAGAAGAGCCAGGGATTTCTAGTGGAATGCAGAAGTATTGAGAAGGAAAGTGAAGAGAGTCAGCCTTTAGCTCCAGAAATTCAGCATTTATTAAACCAATTTCCCACTGTATGTCAAGCAACTGGAACATTACCTCCCAGACGCTTACGGGACCATGCAATTGTTGTCAAACCAGGGGAGCAGTCGCCTAATATACGACCATATAGGTATCCACATGCTCAAAAGAAAGAAATTGAAGAACTCATTAAAGATATGCTACAGGCGGGAATTGTGCAACCTAGCACTAGTCCCTACTCAAGCCCGGTGCTATTGGTAAAGAAGAAGGATGGGAGTTGGAGATTTTGTGTGGATTACCGAGTCTTAAATAAGATAACTGTGCCTGATAAGTTTCCCATACCAGCCATAGATGAGCTATTGGATGAACTAAAAGGAGCCACAAGTGTTTTCCAAACTAGACTTGAAGTCCGGATACCACCAGATCCGCATTAAGGCCGGAGACGAACACAAGACGGCTTTTCGAACCCACGAGGGACACTACGAATTTAAGGTGATGCCTTTCGGGCTTACTAACGCCCCTTCTACATTCCAAGCACTAATGAATGAAATGTTTAGAGGGTATCTCCGAAAATTTGTACTTGTGTTCTTCGATGATATTTTAATCTATAGCAACAATGCCAATGCTCATTTAGAACACCTAGAAAAGGTGCTGACCCTTTTGCAGGAAAACCACCTGGTCATCAACTTGAAAAAGTGCGGCTTCATGCAACCAAGAATAGAATACTTGGGTCACATAATTTCAGATCAGGGCGTCCAAGCTGATCCATCCAAAGTGGAAAGTATGATGGCCTGGCCCCAACCGGTGAATGTAAAAGCACTGCGAGGATTTCTAGGTTTAACCGGGTATTACCGACGGTTTGTAAAAGGGTACAGCAAAATAGCAAGCCCCTTGACAGATCTGTTGAAGAAAGAAGCCTTCCATTGGACTTTGGAGTCCTCTAAAGCCTTTGAAGCTCTCAAGACGGCCATGACCACCCTTCCGGTACTCGCCATACCGGATTTCTTATCCCCATTTGAACTAGAAACAGATGCTTCAGGGACTGGGGTGGGCGCGGTTCTGATGCAACAGGGGCGGCCAATAGCTTATTTCAGCCAAAAATTGTCAAAAAGAGCCCAGCAAGGTTCTGTTTATGAAAGAGAGCTGATGGCCATTGTGTTGGCTGTAAAAAAATGGAGGCACTATCTTTGGGGGCAGAATTTTATTATTAGAACAGACCAGAAGGCTTTAAAGTACCTACTGGAGCAGCGGGTTCTGGAGGAAACTCAGCAAAAGTGGGTATCCAAATTAATGGGATACAAGTTCGAAATAATGTACAAACCCGGGAAGGAGAATAGGGCAGCCGATGCGCTATCGCGAAAGGAAGAGCCATTGAAACTAATGGCTTTCTCTATGTGGCAGCATGAAGACATAGAAAGCTGGGAGAAGGAGGTGCAAGCTGACCCGAAACTCAGAGGTATAATGCAGCGAGTACTCACCGGCGAAGAAGGGACAGATGGTTATACTCTGTTCAAAGGTTGCTTGCACTACAAGGGGAGGTTAGTTCTACCTAAAAATTCGACTCGAATTCCTGGGTTAATGCACGAGTACCATAACTCACCAGTAGGAGGTCATTCGGGATATTTAAGAACTTATAAGCGGCTGGCCAATGTGGTATATTGGGAGGGAATGAAACGAGACACGCAACAGTATGTCGCTGAATGCGAAATCTGCCAAAGAAACAAGCATCAAGCTCTCTCACCAGCAGGATTATTGCAGCCTCTCCCCATTCCGCAAGCGATTTGGGAAGACATCAGCATGGATTTTATCACGGGACTACCTAAATCTCGACGGTATGATACCATCTTGGTAATTGTGGATCGTCTAACGAAGTATGCCCATTTCCTTCCCCTTCATCACCCCTTTAGCGCCAAGGATAATACCAACTTCTGCCTTAGGATTTTCTGAATCTCAATTTCATGAGTTTTACACATTAGTCATGGCCCTCTTCTTATCTAGGTTTTTCTTTTAATGGCTAAAATCCACAGTAGTAACTCCTTACCAATATCCATGCTAGATACTGAATCTTTTCACGTTTTTCTTTTATTAACCTTAAAGCATTTTGGTCTGTAGTCATAAAGATTTGAATTCACCAACCATATCTGGGTTCTTTTTATAACATCTTGGAGTGATTTGTTGTCCAAAATTTGCAGGGCTTCTGCTCTGTTCGTTGGAGTCTATGAACCTGTAAAGCAGACACTGTCGAGGATATTTCCAGAAAATCTGAGTGCTCTAGCTCATTTTGTAAGATACCTCTTACTGAAAATGTTAACATATTGGAGATTCAGATTCAACCAAACTATAGAGTCTTGTCAAATTTCAGTATTGCCCCCAAAACCATTTGATACATATGCTGCTAACTCTGAAACAAGACACAGACTCCTTATTGCCTGGTCATGTCTTCCCAAGTCTGCAAGCTGGTTAATTAGGGTCATGAAGTTTTTGGAATTTGTTTGGCCCTTACTAGAGTTGATACCAAGTCTATGCAATCGCTTTATTCTATCGTTGCCTGAATATATTTTGATTGATGTAAAATCTTTCAATCCTTTGTTTTTAAGTGAAATTATTTCATACGGATTTTAGATTTTGTATAGACTGCAGGTGCCATAGGGGGCATTGCAGCTTCACTGATTCGTGTGCCAACCGAGGTAGATTGTCTCCCTGTGCATAAAAATGGTATTTCCGTGATTGAATTCAGCTTCACTGGACAACACCAATTTCATTAATGATCCTTAGGTTGTTAAACAACGAATCCAAACCGGGCAATTCACTTCGCCTGCTCTTGCTGTCCGCTATATTGCTTCTCTTGAGGGCATTAAAGGACTTTATGCTGTATGGAATCTCTCATATTATCATCTCCTTTCAAATTTTGGATTACCTCCATTCCCATGGAACTTATTGTGCATTAAAATGTTTTTGTATGCTGATTTATGAAATTATAGGGATATGGGTCTTTTCTGCTGCGTGATTTGCCCTTTGATGCTATTCAGTTTTGCATCTATGAGCAGCTTCGAATAGGTTATATGTTGGCGGTAAGCTCCTCAAGTTCTTTACCTGTGTGTGTATGTATAATTTAGTGGCTGATCCAATTTTCCATTTGATGTCCAGCATTTTTTTCATGCTCCACTTTTGTGTTTAATTTGATGACGATTGACTTGCATTTCCCTTTTGCTAGGCACGAAGAAATCTGAATGATCCAGAGAATGCCATTGTCGGTGCTTTCGCTGGTAATATTATAGCCCTATCTATACATGCTAACATATATTTAACGTGTGGACATTGCAAATATCATCTCATCAGAACGGATCAATGAACTTACGTTAAAATGCAGTCAGTTAACAACATTTTGATTTTAGGTGCACTGACTGGCGCTATAACTACTCCCCTTGATGTCATTAAGACGAGGTTAATGGTTCAGGTAAAGATCATGTAGCTTCCTGCCACCTGTATTCTTTTAAAAAAAAAAAAAATCTTGGGAGGATTACCATGTGGGCTGTGGCTCCGTAAGGATAGAAGACTACGTGTAGTGTATAGTAATCATGATCCATATGGGCGTTTAAAGAGTATTGAACTCAATGCCAATTATGAAGCCATGAACATGAGTTTCTATATTTCCTCTGTAAGGGAACTGCAAACCGATACAAAGGAATCTTGGATTGTGTTCAAACTGTCATCAAGGAAGAGGGACCTCAAGCTTTCCTGAAGGTATGGGCTTTCTCTCCATTTTCTCCTTTACACAGTGGCTTCTGTGGCAGACTAGCAGAATTCTGTCATTGTTATTATGGCACCACGTTTCTTCTTTTCTTCTTCTTTGTCTTGCATGGAATTGAATTGAAAGCTAGTTCCTTTGGGAAGTGGGTCTAATTGCTGTGAAAAATTCAAAAAAGTGGGGTGATTCATATTTCTGAGCTTGACAAGCATTTGTTTTTTTGTGTGATATGGTAATTGGTGGAGTCCTTTTCCTCATCATGAGGTGGTTGGTGGAGTTTTGCGTGACATGCTTCTCATGTCCATGTCTAAGAACAATCATTGTAAATATGGGTATGAGTGGGTTTGGTTCTTAACCCCACAAGCATTTTCATTAACGCCACCGTCCTCCTCTCTTACATTTTAGATGGAGTAAAAATCTTGTCTGGTAGTACATGTTATTATTTCTCCACTGTTTGCATGCATTTGTTTGTGCACCCACACGAAGAGAAAGCAATCTTAGTCTTCCTCAAATCATGTTCTCAACAGAATCTAGCATTCATCATTTTTTTAGTGTAGATTACATGTACTTCCCTTGAGTTTTATTTTTGAATTATACAGTTTCGGTACAGGTAAAAATAAAACAATATGATCTGGGTTTCAAAATCAATAAAAATTTTTTGATCATTTTGATAAAACCCCAAACAAAAAGAGTTGTGTAATTTGGTGTTGGTTTGAATATGTGTGTTTGTGGACAGGGCATTGGGCCAAGAGTGCTATGGATAGGGATAGGTGGCTCAATCTTCTTCGGCGTTTTGGAGGGCACAAAGCGTATTCTAGCCGAGAGGCGTCCTAATCCTCCTCTTCCTCCTCCTCACAACTCTAACTCAAAGCAGAAGTGAAGCGACAATCTGAGTTTTTTTTTTTTTTTTTTTTTTTTTTTTTTTTGGGGTGTGTGGGTCACTGCTCTTTCTTCATCTTACCCTCCCCAAAATGTAATATAATCTTGTTATATATCAGACATACAATAAATAAATTTAATATACTGAATCCGAAATGAATCATCTTGCATCGATCAATCAATAGCTATCTTATATTAAAGATTGGAGGTAGTACAATTTAGGATAGATTTTATATTTTATAGTAATGTTGACATAAAAATGAAGGGTAAAAAATAAAGGCGATAAAAAACTCACATGCGAGGAAGTTGTCATAACTCATACTCATGTGACGTGACTTTTTAACTAAGATCTTGTTTACAATGAAAGTCAAATCTGGGGTATACATAGTCTCTACATTGGCCACACATTTCCCACACTCATGTTACCAGTTCCTCTTGAAACTGATTAATATATAATGGGGCAAAGTTTATAAATTCTAAAATATTATTTCGAATCATTAAGGCTGACATTTATTATTAATCCAGTGCCCTACCACCAAACAGTTTTCAATTTTTCTTCCGACAAAGAGAACAGAGTCAATTGCGTGTCAAAATATACCTCTCCAAAATAAAAATGAAATGGGAAGAGAGGCACATGTTATATATATATATAGCAGAAAACAAGTAACTAGGCTGATTGGAAAAATATAATTGGTAACTGGTAGGGCAGGCTATACACTGTGCATTGACTTTTAGGTACAGGTGCCTTTAGTTTTAGTTAATACTATATGCTACTACATTATATCTTTCTAGTAACTTGAATTTGAAGCATAACACAAGGGTAATCTGTCATAATGATTATTTGACGCATTTAGTTTTGTATTTATATATAAAGCTTATATCACCGGCAATCAAGCTAGCTACGTCAGTTCCATGATATGTTCTACAATTTCAACTCAAACCAACCAGTTACATTATTTAGTGCTGATTCACCATATATATATATAGATGTGGGGCTTCATATTGTTGAAATTAATAGGATTCAGTAGCAAATTTGATCCAAAAGTACACGTTCATGAGCAATTTGGCTTTGGGAGTTTTTTTGGCTCAATACAACTATGGAAGTCTTAAAACGTAACAATCTTACCCTTTTCCATTAAAAAACTAATGTTGATTGTTAAAAAAGTGACATTGACCATCATAAACTTTTTAAAGGAAAATGACAAAATTGTTACATTTTAAGACTTCCAGAGCTACGTTGAACCCAATGGCGGATCTTCATTAGGCCCCCAAAAAAAATGTTATATATATATTTTTTTTAAATGGACTAAAGTACAAATCTTTGAAAACTTTGTAGAGAGTGCTATAATTTCTAAAAAAATATGGGTATTTTTCTGTAATTTTCCTTAGTCCCTTTTTCTTCATTGATTACAATTTTCAGAAATTTCAAGGACTTTTCTATAACTTTTCCCAATCCTCAAAACATTCATTCTGACCCTCTAAAATCTTAAATTTTCTTCTTAAACACCTACAATGTAAAATTAAAAACAAGTAGTATCAAAAGTCCAAGAAATAATTTGTATGAATAATTAACAAATTATCATCATTTTACTCCTAATATCAAAAGTCCAAGAAATCATAACAAACCTCATATTTTTTTTAAAAAAATTAATATAATGTAAAATTTAATATAATATTTTTAAAATGTTATATAATCATAATTTTTTTAATTAGTTAATAAGTATACATTTGGCCCCCCAAACATTTTCTCCAAGATCCGCCACTGATTGAGCCACAAAAAACTTCCAAAGCAAAATTGCTCATGGATGTGTATTTCCGGGACAGATTTGCTACTTAACCCAAATTAATATATAACTTCTACCATAAACCTTATACTTGAATGGCATCCCGCTAATTGCTCCAGTGACAGCATTGGCCGTTATGCTTGGATGAGGTTTTAAGTTTGAACTCAACGTTGACATGTTTATGTGTGTATTTTGATGGACTGAAATAACAAGGAAAAAAAAAAGGCTATGGAATCAAACTTTCAGGCAGTTTAAAGGAGAGTGAGTGTGATTTTTTGAGGGGGTGTTCGCTGCTTCCTCTTGAAAAAAGAGTTATGATATGATAATTTTGATGGAGCAACAAAAGGATGACGAAAGCTGGATGGTTAGGTGGATTTGCAAAGAAGGTGGGCTGTTCTTCAGGATCAAAGCTAGGGATCTTTAAACTCGTGGTGGAAGGTGAGTCCAGTATTGCGATTCAAATGTTGCAGGAAACATGGAAGGGAGGCAGGATTAGAAACAGAATGCTAGATGCATGGCTACGTGAATCGTGATGCAAATAGAAATAGTATGCAGGTATATATGTTTCTCTCCTACTCTGTGATCACATTAGATATATAGATGCATAAAATTATGTTTGGAAACCGTTGAAACTTGAAAACAGGTTTGTAACTCTTGAAATAAAACTATTTCTTGTTTCAATTAAGACCAAACGAGTTTACAAATACACTAATTATGTTTGGCAAGATGTGTATATACGTCATTCACATGAACACCTGTTGAGGAACGTCACATTTGGGAGAAGCAAAGCAAGAGCGTCGGAACCAAAGTCCGTTTATTATTGTTAATGAGTGAAAAGTAAGTAAGGATCACTATAGCTACCAGTTTCATTTTTCTTTGACAATGAAATAATAATATGATTTCATTTGTTTGTACAACGTCAAAGTTTATAATTATGTCGCATATAATTGCCTAGTTGGCTAGAAAGAAAAATGTATACTTGGGTGACTTATAATGGCAAACATATGTAATAATAACATAGACTTTTAAGGCAAAATAATCCTTCTCCAGGGTAGGCCCCTTATCTCATTACCTAATTATCCTTAATACCCAATAAAGACGGAAAAAGATGGAAAAAAAATTTATCTTGACATAAAAAAAATTATTACAAAAGTGTGAGCTTAATGATATACTACAAGATTAAAGCATTGTCTAGAATGCCACTTTTTAGGCCAACGGTTACCTGTATGGGAAAAAAAAAAAAAAAAAAAAAAAAAAAAGAAGCTAAAGTAATTATGATGACTATTAGTGCCCGATGAAATATATTATTAGTTATTTGTGATCCATCCAACATACATTGTATACGGATGATTGATTAATTATAAATCGGGGATTACTTTAGTTACTAATAGACAATATTATCGAAACAAAGTTTTAATTATTAATGCTGAATACAAATTATATATTGTACATATTCGTTCCGTATAGAATGTATATAGATCATATATATAACTCTATAACTTAATTATAAGGTGACCACGGAAAAATAAAACTTAATTATAAGGGTTAAGGAGTAATTTTGCTCCATAAGTTTAAAAAATGAAGTAATTTTGCTTTGATCGTTATTCCATTTAATTTTAACCGTTAGTTGTTCAAATATGCTGAGCTGACAATCCATACGTCATTCATTTCATTTTTGACATGTAGAGAGTATCAGCTCAGCATATTTGGTCAACTAACAGTCAAAATTAACTAGGATAATGGACAAGACAAGATTGCTCCATTTTTAACATTTCTAAGGCAAAATTACCCCCCAAAAAAACTTCAAAAAAAAAAAAAAAAATTGGTCCTGAAAGAAAATGTTCAGACCAAAATTGCCCCTTACCCAAATTATAATTAACTTTATCAGCAGAGATATAATTACCCTAATCTCATTAAATGAGTAGCTGGAGAGTGAAGATAACATTGGTGCTTGTTTGAATTTATTTTTACAATAAGGATATGAGAGAAGTTTTTTGCGGAAAATGATTTATGAAACTATGATTTAATTATTTCCTAAACACACACATTAGATAAAGATAAGAAAGTCTTATTGTAAGTGAATGAAACCAAATTATTATGATAATCATAAATTTTGTTTTCGTTATTGAATGAGTATTTTTGTTGGGAAAGAAACCAAATGATAGGGTTTGTTCTCTTGACGTTCTGATTTTATGGCTTTTCAGTGTTGAGAGAGACAGCAAACGGACAAGAGGGGGTTTTGGGGTTTGTGAAGCCGAAGATCGGATCTGACACACTACTCATGTCTAAGACTCACGCATGCCAGAAGAATCCCACTTTAGCAGTAAAAAAAAATACTTAGTAATTGTAATATAACACCATCTTTGGTCATTTTCATTTTTCACACACTTATTGTAAAATTACAGGAAACACTTGAGTCACTTCGTACTCTTCACAGTGCAAACACTGAATATTCACTGATGTGATACTTTTATGCTTTAGCCGTACGTAGCTAGCTAGGGAATGTGCAGAGAGGTAAAGAGCTGAGCTCACTATTCAGTATTCACTAGTATATTCCAACTTGGAATATAAACCAAAGGCCGCTAGGTATGGAGAAGATTTAAGGATTGAAAAAATTTATAGAAGGGAAGGAAAGGAAAGATTTTGAGGGATGGAAGAAGATGACTTGAGGAAGATTATTTATTTGGTATGAAAAAAATGAAGGGGTAGTAGTTGATAAAGAATAAAATGAAAAAAATACCTATTTTACCTTTAAAAGGAATTAATTCAAAATAAATAAAAAATTGCTAAAATATATTTTTTAAAAATTATCATTTGAATTTATCAAGTTTGAATTTATTTTAAAATATTCTCTATCAATTTTAATGGGATCAATCTTTCAAATTTTGTCTAAAAAGTTTTCGATGGCTAGGTTTGAGTTTGATAGCGATGATAAAATATTTCTAATGGGCACTTGTTTGTTTGACAAAAAAAAAAAGGTACTTGTTTGCATAACTTTTTATGAGATGAAAAATAATAGAAAAGTTTCATATTTATTGTACAAAATGTGATAATTTGAGATAAAAATTTAAATAGAAATTTTCCAAATAAAATAATAACATTACCATTGAAAAATAAATTTTCCAAATAAAAAAGTTATTGCCTTTTCTTTTTGGGCAAAAAATATTTTATAATGAGTAAATATTTTAAAAGTATCACTATTCACGTAGAAACTTGAGATCTCATCAATTTTAATGGGATCATATCTTTCCACATATAAAAAAAAGATTAGTAAGCTCAGCGTAAGCCCAAGAATTTAAGTTACTGAAAGATTTCACGAAAAAAATATCAAATAATGAAACTTGTTAATTTTCCTTTTTCTTTCCATCCAATCTGTGTATCGACAGGTGTGTACTCGACAGGGGCTAAGTACTCTCCATCATCACTTGTATACCCTCAGGCCTCAAGCCTGAAAACCGTGCGCCTTTGCCTGAAAATGCTGCACATTTCTCTCCTCAAGAATCGAGGACTTTGCAGGCATTTTCTCCATTGAGTTTGACCAGGCTCTCATTAATTTACTCATCCCCAAGATTATATTGCTGGTGGTAGTAGTAAATAATACTACTATTTCACACACCCCGCCATTGAAACTTGATGTTGGCCAGCTTATCTCGTGTGTGTAGAGTTGGAAATTAGCGTCCGTTCTTGAAGGGTTAGGGTCTAACAGGGCTAGCTCTACAAGACTTGGAGTAAGAAAAATATATATTTTTCAGAGCTTGACCCGAGAGTGCCAAGGTCAAGGCCCGAAAGTTACTATTCTAAATTTTAACTATTTTTCCTTAGTTTTTTTTTTTTCAAAGCAATATAATTAGTAAATTACAACAATTAAAGTTCCAATTTATCAAATACATATTGTCAATATTAATATCAAAACAACACGAATCATCCAACAAATAAACATATTCACCAATTCATAATCAAAAGAAAATTATTATCCACAAATAATTCACATAAAACATAAGAAGTATACTACTAAGCAATATTAGTATAATGACTATCATTGTCATCTTCTTCGCCATTATCATCAATTTCAACGACATTTGATTGTGCTTTACTTTGAATAATAGACTTTGCTTCATGAGTAAGAATATCATAAATTTCTTCTCTCGCATCATGAACACATCCAAATTCTTTATCTACAACAAATAATAAACCAAATCATAATATAGTTATTATGTATTTAAGTTTTTGTACTTAAACAGACAAATAACTCTATAACAAATACAAAATACATATAAATTAGTAAATTATCATCATATGTGAATCCATGCATTCAAAAAATAATAATAATAAATTAAAAGAGCTTGCAGCGTTGGCTCGAGGCCCTGCAGGCCGGCCCTTTTAAGCCTGAGGCCCCATAGGGCCGACCCTATAGGGCCAATTTCATTTAACTCCTCTAATTTTCAACCCTGGACCTTTAAGGGTTAGTGTTTAAAAGGGCCGGCCCGATTTCCTAGCTCTATTATGTGTCTATGTCATATTGAAAAATCAACTTCTACAGTTAATCCAAATAGGCATTGATTCATGTGAATTAGTTGCATGTATTCTCATTATTTATTAAATATGGAAAGCATATACTCCCTCCGGTCTTTTTTATAAAAAAACTTTTTAATTGATTGCACAAAACGAAATGATGGTTAAGATTAATTAAAAACAATAAATATTCAAAATTGTCATTTTTCTTCCAAATATACCCATATTTATAAAAATAGGATAGGAAAGAGAATAAGAGAAAATGGATAGTAAATGATTAAATGAAAGAGAATTAATTAGTAATGAGTGAGAGATAATTAATATAAAGATATGATTTAATAGGAGTAAAAAAAATGAAAAAAACAACTTAATTTTTGAGACACAAGAAAAAAATAGCATATACAAACAGCCCTAAAAGAGAGAAAATTGCTTATAAAAAGAACCATATGGAGTAATTATTAAGAGTTAGTCCTCTAATCCTTAATATAAAATATATTTACCTAATTTAATTAGATGAAGAAAGTTTGTTAAATTAATTCATATAATATCTATTGTCTAGAACACCCTACTCATCTCCCTTAATTCCTTAATTCCCTCTTCTCTTTAATTATTGTCAAAAGAGAATCAATGAGAGTAAAATAAGAAAACATTAACAAATATGAAAAATATGTCTTATATTTAGGATTAAGATCAACTCCCTAAATATATTTTATATTATGAACAATAGGAAATAGACCTTATATTGAGGATATGAGGAGTACCACTTTGGTCCTATTTATAAGTCTCTTTTAACTAAATCAAACATACTAATGAGAGGTAATTAGTTCAATGATTTGAAGTAAATTTTTAACTTTACCCTCATTTATGAATGAGTATCTTTCAACTTTTTATTCTTTCTCTATTTTTATTGGTACAATTAATATAGGTAAAATTATCACAATTTTATTTATTATTTGAGAGGGGATTTATAAATAGAACTAAATCTTTTAGTAAAAAAAAAGTTATAAATATGATAGATATATGCTACACAAAAATGGGCATTGCAACTTGCAAGTTCCATTTTTGTTTTTGTTTTTGGTGAACGTTGCAAGTTCGATTTGGAAAAACGGAAAGCTAAATAGAAAAAAAAGGATAAGTATGAAAAACGACAGCATTAGACTGTCGTTAATACTAGTAATGTTGAATTGGGAATGTAGAATTGTACACAGAAGAGGAATGGCGGTGTGTGGTCACAAGAGGGTCGTAAGAGACTGGAGGGGGCATGCGTTGTCTCTGACAAAGTGAGGATCTTATCAGCAACACAGTCACAGACACTTGAAGGAAAGAAGGTGCGTGCCCTCATCATTTCCTACATCTCCACACAAATATTCACAACACTTTAATTTCATCTGCATAATTATACTACCTTACCTGTCTTTATTAAATGGAGATCATTGATCTTTTAATCTGAAGTTTAACAGTAAAAGTTAAATTCAGGGACTACTGCGCCAATGGAACTGTCAGTATATATCATCACCTGACCCGGAACACTCGCCTTTGTCTCTCTCAATAGCATTATAAAAGACAGGGACTTGAGTTCTGCTATGTACATGCTGGTTTCATCAGGATATATAAATAAATAAATAGTACTCCCACATATGAATTATTCATATAGTAATTATCAATCATGACAACAAAAAAGAGAAGAAAGAGTTAGCTAGAGGCTACTGTGGGAAACAATGACTAAGAAATTAAAGAAGAATGGATTATAATTGCGAAGGAAAAGGGGAAGCAATATAATCAGCAGTGAACGATGAGAGCGATAAACGAGGGATTGTTGAAGGAGGTAATCTGAAAGGCATAATGAAGAGACAAAAAGAAATGATGTGTGTTTGCCACGGGATGCCCTTTAGTTTCTCCAACTTGCTTAACCCTTTAAACATAAAAACCATTTAATTACTTTCATTTAAATTTAATTTGCATCACATTAATAATTAAACCTAATGGCGGTTTCTGTAGATATTATTCGCCTCGTACGTCTTCCCCCTGACATCATCACCACGTCAGCCTAACGCCAGCACTAACCCTAATCACTCCATTTTCCATTTTATTACACTTATTATAGGTGCCTAAACACAATATGCCCATCTCTTGTTCAGTGGACCATTTATAACTTGTTATTATAAATTGCGGGCTAGATATTCATAGATTGAGATGCTAATAAATACAAATTAAATATTTTTACTTAGATGTTTCATGAAGCACAAAATAATACATAAATAAATTAAGATGAAAAAATTTAAAATACACCCACAACTATTTGCCTCTGCCATGAATATATATATATAGTGCATACAGTGTATACACAGACTAAACCACAATATATAAGAGATGAATGTTTCCATTGATCTCTCTCCATTTAAGATATTCATCCTTAAATCAAGTTTTAATGATTAGAATTTAATATTATATAAAAATATTATTACAAGATTAAACTTTATAAAAATCTATCATCATGGTAAATATAGCGTGCAACCGCTGATGTTGTTAATACATGGACCAAAAAATTGTCATGTGAAAACCTGACTTTTCTGCTGGATGGACAATAACGTCCCATCCAAATTTTTGGAAAAGATCGCCTGATAAAATATTTTTTATGGAAATATAATTATTGGTGGAAGAAAGTGCAGTATGGTGGCTTGGTGATCATTCCTTCCCCCTCCCTTCCCGTTTTTCCAAACAGTTGTTAGTCCAAAAAGAACTGTACAAGGAAAAAGGCGCAGTTTTAAAAATGAAAGATCAGAGTAATAATATAGTATGAATTCATATGAACAGTGCCTGAATATTTTAAGTAATTGTTCCAATACAAACCCTAAAAAAAAGTACAGACACATACATGTTGATAAGTTTTCTACTCTTTGTACATACACAAGGTGCCCGTTTAGGTTAAGTTTAACGTTAGAAGCTACTTTAATTTTATAACGTGATGTATAATTTATGAAGTAAGTGTGTGAGATAATTTTATTTCGATTTATGTGAACGTAACGCCAACTAAAATAGGCATAACTGGGGCTGCAAATTAAAACACACAATGGATGCTAACGCCAATATTGAAATTATTAGCTACTTTTCATTGCTTGTTAAATAACCATGCATCAATAATACATATGTATTATTGCTCATGGTTTTCATCAATCATATAATCCATTATTTTCCTATTATAGGTAGGAAACTCTAATTACTCAGCAGCTACTTTTACTTCATTCATTAATTTCTGCAAATGAAACTCATCATGTTATTGAGTTAAGAAACAAAGATGAAGTACAAAGGCCACACAATAATTATAGAATTATGGGTTAAATTTAAGCCGGTAGATAAACTGTGATTTCAATGGCCACAGTGGTCCACAAACATTCGACACACTTAACAAGTGAAAGTTGGCTAACCATGATTAGTGTTACACGCTTAATTGATCCAACAATGACAGGCAATAATATAATAAGTTTGGGTTTGGAATTTGATAAAAAAAGTTGGTGGGTTGTGGGGTTAGTTAGAGTTTATTAGAAAGCCAAATTGGAAAAGGGAGGCGAGAAAGGTAACGAGCTTTTTTGCTGAAAAAAAAGTCAATAAAGCCTCGTTCACTCATCATAATGATATCCTTCCCAACGAGAGAGAGAGAGAGAGAGAGAGAGAGAGAGAGAGAGAGAGAGAGAGAGAGAGAGAGAGAGAGAGAGAGAGAGAGAGAGAGAGAGAGAGAGAGAGAGAGAGAGAGAGAGAGAGAGAGAGAGAGAGAGAGAGAGAGAGAGAGAGAGAGAGAGAGAGAGAGAGAGAGAGAGAGAGAGAGAGAGAGAGAGAGAGAGAGAGAGAGAGAGAGAGAGAGAGAGAGAGAGAGAGAGAGAGAGAGAGAGAGAGAGAGAGAGAGAGAGAGAGAGAGAGAGAGAGAGAGAGAGAGAGAGAGAGAGAGAGAGAGAGAGAGAGAGAGAGAGAGAGAGAGAGAGAGAGAGAGAGAGAGAGAGAGAGAGAGAGAGAGAGAGAGAGAGAGAGAGAGAGAGAGAGAGAGAGAGAGAGAGAGAGAGAGAGAGAGAGAGAGAGAGAGAGAGAGAGAGAGAGAGAGAGAGAGAGAGAGAGAGAGAGAGAGAGAAGGCCAGAAGGGTGTGATATAGATAGATATGCACCCAAGATTCATCATCATTGTCCTCTGTGATTTCTTTTTTATATATATGGTGTCCCCAAAGTGATCACTTTGTATTAAAACCAGCCAAAAAAACCCTAGAAAAGTGATAAGTATATGTTTCACCCCGCTCTCTTTTTACTCTTCAGCGGAGATTTTGTGGTGAATGAATGAATGATAATAATTTTCCCTTTTATATATATTATAATTTTAATCATGAATCTGCTTCTATTATTGTGCACTCAACACAGCTTTCGCTTTTGCCCATATATTATAATTATGATCTACAGTGACCGGCTGTTGCATGGAAGTTTCATACAACTTTGCAAAGGCACCAAACTTTCTCTCTGTTGAGACGTTTTGTCGTGTAATGTTGACCTCCTTTGTCACACAGTAAAATTCCACTAACCTTGAAGAAGGACATTGAATTTCCAAGTTTTTAAGGATTAACAATACCATTTATCTCTGCCGCTAGCAGATATCAAGGCCAGCTTTATTTGAAAGCAAAACGTTACAAAAGTGAGTTCCTATGGTCTCATAAATATTTTTTATTCTATACCTACCTAGTTTCTCACCCTTTATGATTTTTATTTAAGAGGGGGGTCGACGTAGGAATTCGGAAATTGGCACATATCTTGGTAGAGAGAAAGAGAGTCACAACCAGAAGGGAAAGTGGTTTTGGGAGCTTGTCAGTTAGAAAGTTCAAACCCTTCCTTAGAAACAGATCGGTTCCTTCAAGAAGAAAAGTCCTGTCTCTTTCTTTGTTCGCATATTCAGAAACTTTGGGCATAGCTAAACAGATTAGCTTAAAGTGAGAGAGAAAGAGATAGTGATGTCAACAACCACACGATCGATTTTGAACCATGGTGGTAACTTGTTCGAGGATCAGCAGTATGTGATGCATACACAGCTGGGGTTCCTTCCGAATTTCCCAGCAAATCTGACCTTTCCTTCTTTGGGCTGCCATCAATCTTTGAAGGGCTTCCATAATACTATGGGTAGTCCTTCGCTTTCATCCGAAACAGCTTCTACCACTGCAAATCTAACCGAAACCCTATTTGCAGCCACAGCTCAAAAGCCAAGGCAAGACTTTGCTTCTAGCTTTGGAGGACCAACCCATCATCTCCTTTCCTTGAACACATCAAGTGTACTCAATCCATGGTAAAGTAAAATCTCAGTTTAATTTTCACATCTGTAACATGCCAGCACTTCATTGTCAATATTGTCCCCGGCGGGATGTTGCAACACCCACCCTTGCATGCTAGATAGATAGCTTTCTTTATTAATTGGAAAATCAACTCATTAATTAGTTATATAAAACATTAACTATATATTGAGCATTTGATGAATAGGGGATGGGGAGAAATAAGCGAATGCTTGAGCAGTAAAAGAAGTGGAGGAGAGAATGGTCATTGTCTAGGGATGTCGGCAATGAAGATGAAGAAGATAAAGGGAAGGAGGAAGGTGAGAGAGCCTAGGTTTTGCTTCAAGACCATGAGCGATGTCGATGTCTTGGATGATGGCTACAAGTGGAGGAAGTACGGACAGAAGGTGGTCAAGAACACCCAACATCCCAGGTTTGTGTTCCTGTTTTTCTCTTTTCTTCATTTTATCATCACCATTATTAATCCACTTAATTGATTTCCTCTAACTCGCTGAATTTCTAATGCTCACACAAAAATTTAAAACTTGAAAGTGTGTTTTGATTTTATTTCCTCTAACTCGCTGAATTTCTAATGCTCACACAAAAATTTAAAACTTGAAAGTGTGTTTTGATTTTATTTGGTTGGGGCTTCCATACATGGATATAGTTTCTCTGTCCAACCAGCCAATCCCTAGCTAGATATGGCTGTCTTTATTTGTTTCGATCATCATCATAATTACGATCTGCTTTATCAAACAGGCTCTGGGATCATTTTTATTTTAGTGAATAATGCCGGAATGATTACACTCGTTGATAATCAACATATTAAAGCTTGGATCACGTTATAACTGTCGAGCCCTCTAATAAATATACATACACGCAAGAGTATTTTTGAATAGGAGAGGATATTGAAATGTTGACCATGTTAAAAAGAACGAGAGATTACTAATAATTAGGACCCTATAGGCCTATATGCATAAACCCATCAGGCATTACAAATTTATTTAGCTTAGCTTTGTATTTTATGCAAGCTTAATTTGGTCTTAATAATTTAAGTTTGCTCTTTAGTTGAGGACTAACTCAACATGTGTGATTATCTGGTGATGTGTGTAGAAGCTACTATCGGTGCACACAAGACAATTGCCGCGTGAAGAAGAGAGTGGAACGCTTGGCGGAGGATCCGAGGATGGTAATAACAACGTACGAAGGGAGACACGCACACTCTCCTTCCAATGATCTTGAAGACTCGCAAGCTCCTTCACAGCTTACTGATTTCTTGTGGTAGTGATCCTTACATTTTCAATTCTGTGTTGCAAAGGGAAGAGTGAAAATTGGCAATGTATCTTATTATGGCAATCATATGTATACGTGCGGGTGTCTTTGATTCATTTTCAGTTTTCACTCTTTTTCCATTAATTTCTAAGTATAAGAGTGTGTGCTTTGTGTTTCCTACTTTTAAATAACTACATATGCATGTATTTCCTCATCAAGTGTTTCTCTTGTCTCTGTTGTCCCAATATCAGAAACTAATAATAGACCCACGTCCATTGCAGTTACTTCTGTAAGCTGCATGCCCTTGTCTATATAAATGTTTTACCACTTTTCTCCATTTGGAATTAGAACCAAGCATAGAAACCCACTCAATCAAATCTCATTGAGACATGTCCACTTTAACTGCATCCAATCTTAAAATGTGTTTAGTTTCGTGCTGGAGAAACTAAAAATGGAAATAAGAAATTCTTCATTACTTTAGCACTCATGGGACTGGCATTTTTATTTGTCATTCCATTCCTAGAGTTTTATACTTCTTCCAATCCTAAATATAAGATAAAGTTAACTTTTTTAAAAAAAAAAATTAAAGAAGCTAAATAAGTTACTTAATTAATCATATTATATATTATATATTCATAGATTATATATAAGTTGATTAGTCAAACTAATTAGTTTGGAGGGAAAAAATATAAATATAAATACTCTAAAGTAATTTAAATAATTTTCTTAATCTCCGCAAAAAAGTTAATCATGTCTTATATTTAGAACCGGAGGAAGGATATTGTTTGGAAAGGTCATGAGGAGGAGAGATGGGAAGATAAAAAAAATTATAGGGGGCCTATAAATGCAATTTGGTTTGATTACATTCTTTTGGATATGTACTGCATTTCATACATTTGGATATGTACTGCATTGTTATAAATAGCATACATTTTTTTTATATTTTGAATTCATTAAAAAAATTAAGGTGATTGAGAAACAAAAAATTATTTCTCTTTTTTTTTTTGGAGCGACCAAAAAGTTAAAAATGATAACAATTGGCGAAAAATCATTGTACAAAAAAGAAAGTTTCTTTTTGGGCCGAAATGATTCAAGACTTGGAAAGTGACAGGGATGTGTAAAGGGTGCAAAAGGATTTAGAGTAGAAGTTATGGACTGGACATGTGATCTGTCCATCCTTGAGGGCTGAGGCATACCTAATCCAGAGTTTGGTGCCTTTTATATCTTCAATTTTGGACTGGATCACTCTTCTAAAGACTCTTAGGTTAAAAACTCTATTTGCTGTGGGCCAATGACTTTGAGCCTTGGGCCGTTAAACATTGTTTTAATTATGGCGGATGATCAAACTTATGAAACAGCAAAATTACTGTCACGCGTGTTTAACGAACATGACCCCTAACGGCTAACGCCCAGTTTTTTCCAACATCAGCTCAACCGTGACCCAGTTAATTGGTATTTCCATAGAAAATGAATTCTCTTTTCTTTGAAGAATGAGGAATGTGGGAGGAACAGCATACGTGGAAATAGCGATGAGCAAATAAATAAAAGGGAAGCAAGCTAAAGTAATATCTTGGGTGAGAACACGCAATGCAAGCATTTGAAATTGCAGATCGCCTTTCAAAGAAGAAAACAAATATGTTCTTTTCTATGATCGTTGTTGAAGGCAAGTTTGAAAGTTCGAAGGCAGTGGAATATAGAAATGGAGGCAAGTCATGGAGCACGTGCCCCGCACCTTCAGGGTGATAATTAACTTAGTGGAAACTAATAAATTAAAAAAGTGAAAGCCCTGATTTAAATGGGAAAACGTGAAGATCGAGTGAGTTTGAATAATAGAGAAAAGAGAATCATTGTTTGTTCTAGTGACCCCTCCCTCACCCCTTTGGCCCTTACCTTCTAATAACGTTAACTTGAATCATCAACCAGCCCCAGCCCCTTAACTAGCACCAACCATATAACATACTACGTCCGGTCCTAATTATAAGACCGTGTTAACTTTTTTTGAAGAGATTAAAGAAACTAAAAAAGTTACTTAATCATATCATATGTTGTGTATCCTTAGATTATATATTTGTTCAATTAGCGTCAAATTAATTAGTTTGGAGAAAAAAATACAAATAAAAATACTTTAAAGTAATTTAATTAACTTTCTTAATTTCTCCAAAAAAAGTCAATTTGATCTTATATGCACCGAATGCGCGTGGGTAGATGTGACCAACCGCACACATGGCTGTACACGTGTTACATTACATCATCGTTATTAATTATATATATTATGGGTGGTAATATAAATAGTGAAAAGAGAGTAGTAGCACTAGCATCACTCGTGAATAAGGCCCTGGCCCCTACCTCTCCCCCAGTACGCTGCTTCTTCTGTGTGTTGTGCACGTTGTGTTCCCACTATATCTTGTCCACACGCCTTCTCTCTAATTTGTGATGCCTCCCTTGAAATATATATACATCAACCTGAAATGAATGAATGAATCTCATGTGATGATGCTTCTGTTGACTTCACCCTCCTTCCACACCCAATAGTGGCCCAATCCCCCCACCCCTAACTTCAAAAAAAAAAAAAAAAAGAGGGGAGGTGGCAGAAGAGTCAATTAAAGCTGGACCCGAAGCGACGATGTCGTACCACAAAGACGACGTTACGGGATAAGATTTGAGACACTGTCAGGTGGCCTTGTGGCCCACGTGTCACGATCCCACATGTGGCTGGGAATGTGCGACCTTCATACCGTCCCCCCCTCCCACTCTCATTACCTTAAGCTTCACATGCAAAATCATCTTTCTTTCTTCAACTTGCTCTTGTTTTGTAACTTGACATGACCACTTACAGCATTTCCTTTTCAATGAAAATTGGCTTGTTACTGTACTCTCAACGAACAGTTTCAAGATCTTTGAGTGAGGTAGAACATCTTAATTACACAACCCAAGTAAGTCCATAAAGATTCTCCACAAATTAGATTCAGAGCGTCAAGAAAATCAAGAAGCGGCCTAAAAGAACAAGATAAGTGAGGCTTGAGTTTGATTTTGCCAAACACGAGTCTAATGACAGATCATGGGGTGGATTCAAAAACAAAACATAGACAATGATAATAATAATACTGAGCATGTTGGGTGTGGGTGGGGTAATTAAATCCTACTTACGTACCACTGTATGTCCTTTCACAAATACGCTATATCAGTGCTGGAATATATATCGAATCACTAATGACAGATTAGAGAGGACGCCAAGGTGTTCCCAACTGGTGCAGAGTTGGAACCCGGACAATACAACAAGAAAAGACAGGACCGATATAAAATAATCAGAATAAAAATAAAACCATCCGAGCGAGAGAGAGAGAGAGAGGAAATGACACGACAATATTAAATGATACTAGTAATACGTTACTCCAAAATAGTGAAACCTGAAGGACAGGTGTGGATCGCCAATTAATAGCTGTGAGGAGGGAAGCTTGAGCTTCAAAAATATTCGAATGCAGTTTATTTTATTAAAAAAATGAATGCAAGGGATTTAATTACTTTGTTGAAGGAAACGTCAAACAAGAGTTGTTGTCCCTGAAGCGCACATGGTGATTGTAATTAAGCCAGAACAGAACAGTGAGAATGGAGTAGTATATAATACAATGTTTGTCCCCGCGTGAGGCAAACGATTCTTCCCTGTTAATTTATAGCTACGTGCTCATCGATAAGAGTCAAAATTAGGTGGCCACCACATCGCACATTTTCCCAGTCACAGAAACGAATAGTATAATTTCACCAGGTCCCATGGTCCAGAACTCCAGATGGCCAGATCACGTGCCTAGCACACTTGGTCAAGAAACAGACAAGATGCACTCATTTCTTGCCCTTTCTCCGAATCAGAAAGACCACTTGAAGATTCTCGATAGTTAAATAATAGAGTACTACAATATTGATTTGTGGTGCAGGGTATTACTATTAACCCTTCCAAATGCTTTTGAAACATCTCTTGTCGCGGGGATCGGGAAGTATCATATTAGGCTAGGTATCTTTCTCGTTTTAGTCTCACTCAACCGGCAGGGAGATATTTTTTTGCAGTTTATTGATTTTGGGGTGGATGCGAAAGAGAAAAGGACAGGCTTGAAGATACATCGTGGGTTTTAATTGGTTAAGAGACAATAAGAAAGAGGGTTAAACAAGCAAAGAGTTAGGGTGCAAGTTGGTCAAGGAGACAACATGATCCATCAACGGAAGGAAAATGCCGCGAGAGGAGCGGTGTGTTCCCTGCAGGCAAAGACCTATTAATCAAACCTTGTTATGAACTCACAACATGATGAAAGTGTATAGGGATTGAGTTTCTCAATCAAGAAACCCACGTTTTAGTCGTTTAAAGACATGTCTTGACATATTACTTGGCAAATTGGAGCAAATGTAGTTGAAAAAACAGGGGGCAATCATGTAAAATGGCTTGGACAAAGGTCCAAACTCCAAAGGATAGTTCACTTAGTCACCGTCGCTGGGGTCGTAAGATGCAGGGTCCCTTCTCAGGGATTATTTGAATCGAGAATACTTTCGAAGTCTAGGAAACAAAGACGGCAGGGGAACAACGGGAGCTGTTCGTGTTATAATATAAAATAAAAATTTATCCCAGTTTGAGCAAAAGTTTCGTGTATAAAACAACAATATTACTTACATAAAATGGTAGAAACATAGGCAATTCCCATTTCCCACTTTCACTCACTTCCTCTTTTCCGAAATAATTGGAACTGGGTCAAGAAGGAATTTTTTTTTTTGGGGGGGAGCTGATGTCATAAGCTGCTGCTTCTTTCGTCCTTTTCCCCCAAAGAATTCTTCCCTACTGCTTGCTGCTTAATTCTGGGATTTCTTGTATGCTCATATCTACCATTTCCATGGCGCCGAAACCGCCATCCTCACTCGTGATAGTAGACTGGGAATCCATCCCAGATCCTGCTTGGATTTCCTTAAACATTGCCATCACTTGAATCATTGTGGGACGCCTCAGAGGTCGATCATCAAGACAAGCAGAAGCAACTCTTAAGTGTTGTAAAAGCTCAATCTCAAGACTCGGATCCTCTTTCATGATCTCTGGGTCAAAAACATCACTTATTTTTAATTTAGCATGCTGTTTAACCCATCCCACGAGATTGTTATCACCAAAGTCTGATGAATCTGTGGGCCGTTTCCCTGTCAGTAGCTCCAATAAAACTACACCGTAACTATAAACATCACCTTTAGTGGAACATCTAAAGCTCTGGTAGTATTCAGGAGGAACATAACCAGGGGTTCCTGCTAGTGTGCTGACACTTAAATGGGTATCCATAGCACTCATAAGCCTAGCCATTCCAAAATCGGAGACTCTGGCTTCCAGATTCCCATCAAGCAACACATTGCTTGATTTCATGTCTCTGTGAATGATATGAGGAATGCAATTGTGGTGAAGAAAAGCCAATCCCCTAGCAGCTCCAATTGCAATCTTCCTCCTGGCTGCCCAGTTCAGCTTCATCCCGGATTTCTTTGGATCATGCAAAACATCCTCTAGGCTTCCATATTTCATGTATTCATAAACCAAGAGTCTTTCTTCTCCAACTTTGCAGTATCCAAGAAGGGGAACAAGGTTCCGATGCTTAATTTTCCCAATTGTTTCCATTTCAGCTGTGAACTCCCTGTCCCCTTGTCCGCTGATATGAATCAGTTTCTTAATCGCCACTACACTTCCATCTTTCAACTGAGCCTTGTATACATCTCCAAAACCACCTTTACCAATAAGACTGTCATTGTGGAAACCATTTGTGGCTTCAAGAAGATCCCCAAAAGTAAGCTTCCGAAGGGGCTTCTCAAAAGTTGCAAGATTTATGCTAAGAGCTTCACGGGCACTCAACTTCCAACCGGCATTAGCTGTACCTGAGTGAGACCGGCTGTCGATGTAGACATCCAAAGTAGCCTCCTTCTTCTTCCTCCTCTTTCTTGCCTCGAAGGCGATTATAATGAAACCAAGGATGCAAAAAAGGGCGAACAGCAAACCAATGGACACACTCCTAGCAAGAGATGCCCGTCTCTGGTCAGACCTCTGATGCCGGGCATTTGCACCTGATCTCGAGTCTGATCCACATGCAACAAGAGGGACACCACATAGACCAGAATTATTTGCAAATTTGGCAGCTGGAAAGGTATCAAATTGACCAGATTCAGGAATCAATCCTGAGAGATTGTTGTTTGACAAATCAATTTCAGTGAGCATGGAAATGCCTGTCAAGGTTTGAGGAATCTGTCCTTCAAGCCTATTGTTGGAGAGATCAAGAATGTTGAGATTTTTCATGTCTCCAAATTCCGGCGGGATGCTCCCAGATATATCGTTGTATCCCAAGTTCAAAATAAACACAGTATTCATACTCCCCATCTCCTTGGGAAGAGTACCCGACAACATATTATGTGAAATGTCCAAAAAAATCATAGAACCACTATTAAACTTGGGACGGACCTTGCCATTATAAACTCTAGTGAAGCTAGTGAAATTGCAGGGGCTCCTGGATGAAATTCTGCTCATCTGCTCCATTTTAATACCAGCAAACTCTAGCAAATTTCCTGCTCCATGGCACTGCTTACTACCGTCAGTCTTGATGTACACATATGTCTTTCGACTGATGAAATTAACTTCAATTTTGCCCGACTGCTTAAATAACTCAGTAGGAATTGATCCATTCAGATAATTAGTATTCAGATCCAACCATATCAATCTTTGACAATCGCCAAGCTCCGGCGGAATCCTCCCTGAGAAGGAGTTATTACTCAATTTCAAGATCGCAAGATTTGAAAGCTGACCAATCCATGCCGGAATCTCCCCACTCAACCTGTTATTAGACAAGGATAACCAATTCATGCCGGTGCAGTTGCTTAAGCCAGAAGGGATGGTCCCAGACAGCTCATTGAAGTCCAGAATCAAATTCTCTAGAGTCTTAATGTGCTCAAGCTCTTGGGGTATTTCTCCATGGAGCTGGTTCAGCCAAAGAATCAAATCTTTGAGTTTTGAAAGGGACCCAAAGCTGGAAGGGATAGTCCCCGTCAAGTAGTTGAAACTCAAATCCAAAGTCACAAGCTGAGAACAGTTGCTGAGTGTGGGTGGAATAGAACCCGTCAACAGATTATTCGGCAGGTATAATTCTTTCAAATTATTCCTCGGATCTTCACACAGCCCTCCAGGAATTGAGCCAGTGAGGTTATTAGAGCTCAGATCCAATGACTCCAACTTTGAGAACTGAGACAGGGTATGAGGAAGTGTACCCGTGAAATCATTAAAGGAAAGAACTAGCCTCTTCAAGCCAATCAATTCTGAGAAAAAATCAACCGGAAGCTCGCCGGTGAATTTGTTGTGGGATATATCAAAAGATTCCAATGAAGAACAAGCCCTGAAATCGCTTGGAAGCACACCGGAAAGGTTGTTTGAGGAAAGATCGAGTACCACCAGGGTAGGGCACAAGTCAGAAAGGCTAGCAGGAATCTGTCCCTGGAAATGGTTGTTGGCAAGATATAAGAACTGTAGAGAACCGGACGGAAGTGAGGGAACCGGACCGACGAACTCGTTGGACGAGACGTTCAAGTAGCTGAGCTGCTTGCAACTGGAGATGGCGCGACCAATGTCACCGTAAAACTTATTAGCAGAGATGTCGAGGTACTCTAAAGCAAGACACTCACCAAAAGAAGGAACAGCAAGAGAGAAGTTATTAGAGGAAAGGTCCAGATGCTGCAAAGCTTTGCAAGTGGAAAAGTTCATTTCCCCTGTGATTCTGTTGCCCTTTAGAGACAAGAGCTTCAAGCCGTCGCAGCCCTGTGATAAGATCCATGGGAGGACGTTGGGACCCGAAATCTTATTGTTGGAGGAAAGATCGAGGACCTGGAGACTGAGCCTCAACCCGGCTGAATCTCTCCCTGAAAATTCTAGGAGGTTACCTGAAAGATTGAGGGACTTCAGGGCCGAACAAGAGGACAAATAGTTCAAGGACGAAACGGAACCAGACAAAGTGTTCTGAGACAGATCTAATGAGCTCAATGAGCTGCTACACCTGGAGCCAACCGAGAAAGAAATGGTGCCGGAAAGGTTGGTGCCTGGCAAACTAAGAACTTGAAGATTGTCGAGGGTGAGGAGATAGGTTGAGACAAGGCTGAAATTAGTGTTCAAGGGGACAAAGCTGAGGTCTATGGAAGAAACGAGGGTATCCCGGCAAGAAACCGAAATGAATGAACAGGGATTGTGATTAGGGAGCCAATTATGGAGTACGGAGGGGTCAGGGAGGGAATTCTTGAAGGTGAGAAGCTGGTGAGTTTGGTCTATGAAAGCTGAGGAAGAAGAAGCAGAAGATGAGGGAGGAGGCTGGAGGGAGAGAAGAGTTAACGAGAACAAGAGGAAGAAAGAACGATGATAGTTTGTGGGGGAGAGGGGTTTCATCTTGTGAAGCAAGGAGAGATAGAGAGAGAGGGGAAGGGGGTAGCTTTTTTTCCTTAGGGTATGAGGTCTGCCATTAGAGGGAGTGAGCAGAAGCTCTGGTAAACACTGTAGAAGGAGAAAGCGATTTGAGTGATGAAGATTGGAAAGAGAAAGATGATGGGGGGCCAGTGGAGTCAAAAGTCCGAGTAAACAAGGTAACAAGGGTATTTATCTATCAGAGATGAAGCGAGCGGACGGCCACACTTGTTGCTCACAGTCACATGCTTGTGACTTTTTTTTATTAATTTTTTAACATCAGTGTTCTCCTTTTGGCGCTCAAATCCATCTCCTTCCCTCTAAATGATAAGTATTAATATTACTGGCAGTATTTAATTTAATGTTTTGCGTTTGGGGTGAGAGAGTACTGTTCCAGTGTAACAGTCAGTTTCTCTCTCTAAGCAAAATGGTCAGTTTGTTCTCTCTAGCTTTCCGCGTACGTGCGACGAAGCATGGATCCATCGCCATCACTTAATGGAGATTCCCTCTCTTAATTAATCGGGATCTTCTGCTCACGAGGGTCTTAATTAAGTTATTGGCCACTTTTTTTATTTTTTTAAACTTTTATTCATCGTTTTCCCCGCCCCCACGCCTCTTTTTCGGGGATCAATTAATTCACTGTAAACAGTAGGAGGATGTCCTACAGTGTCCTCGCCCTCACGCTTCTTCCCATGCACCCCTTCCTTCTCGCCAATACAAATGAGTGGCAAAATCTCGGTGTGTGCATTTTTATTCAAGCAGTGACTTTGGAGCATATATCGCAAGTTGTTCTTATTATTAACACAAATGACAAAAATTGCCCGCAAGATAAAAATGTTTATGATTATGTCTTTACTAATTTGATATGGGTTTTGAGAAAGCCAACTCAAAAGGAGAGAAACTGAAATAGTAACCTAATGATTTTGTCGCAAAGTGACAAAATGGTAGTGTCGCCATGCATGGCACGATCGTGCTTAATTATTATGGCACTCCAATTTCCAATCACTGGATGATTATTATGATATCCACATGAAAAAGCTTCTTAGCTAGATATCCATTCACTTTTACTTTTGTCTCCAATTATTATACCTGTAATAAAATATATGAAAGATTGCTCTAATATAATTTGTTAGCGAAGAACCATCAATATCTTTTGCTATTGATAAACAATTACGTACAGCCAAATAACTTGTGTATTTGCTGGGAAAAAATAGTACTGATAAATTGGTGGGGGTGAAAGGAAAAGAAGTGAGTAAGGGGCAGATAGATTCTGGGGAGATTTGGGATATTCAGCAGTTGTTACAGTTGATGATAGATCTGCTGGATGGGCACAGAGGAAAGGTGAATCTTTTGCTGACGACAACACCTACTTTATTTAACTTGGATGATTTTCGCACCTATATATATATATATATATCGCGCCTTCCATTACTTTCAAACACTCAAATGCCTCTCCAAGTCCCAATTCTAAAAAAAATACCTCCTCCAACTCCCAAGTCCTCACTCAGTCAAGTCATAGATCCAAGTCAATTTTAATATTCTTTTTTTTTTCTTCTAATTATAAAATAAAGTTAACTTTTTTTTTAAGAAAAATTAAGGAAGTTGATTACATTACTTTAAAGTTTTTATTTTTTCCTTCAAATTATTTATTTTGACTAATGAGCTAATATATAATTTAAGGATACACAATATATAATATGATTAAATAACTTATCTACCTTCCTTAATTTCTCCAAAAAAATTAACATAGTCTTATAATTAGGACCGAAAATAATAAGATATGAATTACTAAACTCAACTCAGTTGTCTCCAGTTAAACTAAACGTGACAACATTAAAATATGTTCCATTGATCCCTCCAAAAGTTTTAGCTCCTTCACTCAATTAAACTAATTATCAAATCTTATTTATTTTCGAGCAAAAAAAAATCTTATTTATTGATCTTTTCCAACATATTTCGCTAAATCAAAAAAAAATATTAATCTTTGATAACTCTGCCTTTTAATTTAACAACTTTCTAACTTTACCTTTATACAAGATAAACTATATTACATGAAAAAAAAAACTACACTATAATGTTATAAAAAAGTATATATAGTAATAAATAAAGGATAGAATTATAAATTTATATAAAAATCTAATAACGTGAATTATAAATAGGATTAATTATAAGAGCATGTTTAGATCTTTGTTTGTTTTCATTCACCGTACTATTTTTTTGGGTAATTACCTTCCCATTTGAAAGCTGATTAATTGCCAAGTTGCTTAATTAGCTCACTTTCTACCTGTTAGAAAGTTTTAATTTTGTTTTAGAAATAAATATTATCTTCTATTTTTAATATAAGAGTTAGTTGGGTATTGAATTCGATCAATCCTAAACATAAGACCTCAATTCACTTTATTTATTAAATTTATAATTTTTTTCTAAAGTGCCTCCATTGATCGCACACATTAAAGAATTTGTATGAAATGATGGTTATATAGGGTGAAAAATAATAGTATTCTAGAAAAACAATCTATATTTCTCATAAATAACTAACATAACTAATTTTTTTAGTCTAGCCAAATTAGTTGTACAATTCTGATATTAAGAATAGTCTATTGTTGTTCTCCCATTATTGTAGTCTTATATGTATACATGAAAACCATTTTTTAAAACTCTTGGTGCTTACATGAATTTTTAGCTCACTTTTTGTTGTCATGGGATTTTTCAGGGTTATTAAACCTCTGGAAACCGGTCGGGGTAAGCTGGTCCGGTCCGAGCATTAACCCCCTTTTTTTTTTTTTAAAAATTATGTTTTTTTATATAATTTCATATTAATAATCCTGAAAATCTTTATTTTTTTACCGGTTTGACTTCGGGTTAGTTTAGTTTAACTCACTAACCTTTAACCTAAGCATCTCGACAAGTTCAATCACCAATCTAATTTTGATAACCTTAGAGTTTTTTACTCACTGTGGGAAGCATTTTTATTTTTAATGTTAGGAAAATAAACTGCGTTTAATTAATCTTAGACCACATAGGCCAATATTTTGTCTTTTACCCTACCTCAGAATTACAGTAGTGTAGCATGAGCTGATACCCCTCTTGTAAACTCCAAACGTATGCTTGCCTCTATCAAATAAAAATAATAATCTGCATTCAATCTGGATTTATAATTTAATCTGAATTCAAAAAAAAAATAGAAATAAAAATCAATTGATCCTATCCTTTTTCTAAGGAAAGAATAACTATCAAAACCATGTAGTTCAAAATATTTATTAAGAGTAATAAATACTTAAAAAATATGCATTTTTGTTTACCGCGTTTGATTAAACTCCACAAGCTCACGATCAAAATTCGTTTGGTAAAACAAGTTCACCATTGAATTTATATGATTCAATTATGCTTTTATTTTATCGGACGGATGCTTTCATTCGAGTGTAGTAATGAACCCATGGGTATTACCCTATTACGTTGGGAAAGGAGAGAGAGATGGACCCACGTGAGTATGAATAGAGGGGGGACCCAAGAGGGATGGGTGGGGTCAGGGAGGGGGTGCGAGTGAACAAAACGGGCACTGAAATTCTGAAAATGAAGGAGAAAGAAGAAAAGGAAAACGAGAAAAATTAAAGAGAAGGAAAACGATGATGAACGTGATGATTAAGATGTGGCGGGACCCCAAGCTGCGATCAACACGTGCGGTTGTCCATCACGTTGACGTGGCCCAATCAGCTTTAAGTGCCCCTCCCTTTGACCGCCTCCTTACCCACAGCACACGCACACGTCGGCCACCCCTTCACTGTTCTACTACCCACGTTCCATCTCTTCCCCTTCTCCTTCCTTATCTGCCCATATCAATTATTATTATTATTATTCATACTAAACCCACAAATGTATATTTATTCACAAAAATAGCAATATTTATTTTTTTAATAAAAAACATGATTATTATATAATTTCTGTTCGAAAGCATCAAACAATTGAAATAGTAACTTGTACATCTGAAAACAAACATAACATATAGGACTAGTTTGACGGAACATGCTTATCTTCTTTCTAGAATATTTTGGGCCAGACCAGATTAGGCCCAATTTCATGACAAGGTAGCGCTAACCCAGATGTGAAATTACAGTGGATTGAAACTTAAAGGACGAGTGTAAACTCATATAATTGGACCGACCGGTTGGGCTAAGAGGAGGATTAAATAGGGTGGGCCCGGTGAATACAGAGAGAAGGGAAGAACGGAAAAAGAGGAAAGATGGGCCCCACACTGCGGTTGGCCGTTGAGTGCAGGAAATTAGGAGTCCAATAAAGAAGAGATGAAATGAGAATGAAATATGAATGCCGCACGAGAGCGAAGGGAAGGCTTTTTGGAGTGTGGCAACGTCGTCATAGCCATTGGGAGAGCGGAGACTTTCATACAGCTTTCACCCTCCCTTCTCAATCAATACCAATATATATATATATATATATGTTATCGACTCATATATTCGACAAATATAGTAGATATATTGGCCAAATGAGATGGCTTATTTAATCCCGTTTAACTGCGTAAATTGTTAATCTCCACTTCATCGTGCCTATAATCTAGGACCGTATACGTAGAAAGCAGTACAGGCGTTTGTAGAACGTGGGAGACGACATCATTCGAGAACGGATTAAGCGTCACATGAAAGCAAAACCCTGGTAATCCCTATAAATAGGAGGATTATCCGGGTGCACGCTCTACATTCTCTATTCATTATTTACTATTCAGTCTCATTGTGCGCACACCCCACCCCTCTGGCGAAACGCCGCACTTGTGTAGCACAGTGATCTGAGAACACTCTGTGGCATCTTCTTCATAGTTATCACTAAATAATCACCTTCTCATTGGTGTTTGTGTTTTACATTAGAACAATATATATGTCAACATATATTTATAATAAATTTTCTGTATAAGTTCTTAACCAACAAATTACTACCTTTTCCAGCCCTAATTATAGGAACACTTTTGTAGTATAAAATTACACTAGAAAAGTATTCCTATAATTAGGATCGGAAGGAAAGAGTATTATATTTGATCTTCCATGGGATAAAAAATTTAAAGATTAATTATACTTGAGAGACACTAGCGGTTTTTGGCAGTGTGTACAATGAATGGAGGAACGTCAATGGCTTGGAGCGTTGTGTGACATAAGCTCTCTTTTATAAGTGAAAAATTGTGGGTTTGATCTTGTTTTTAATCTCATACCATTAATGTTTGTTTTTTTTTTTTTAATTATAAAAAAACAAATAAACGGATTAAAGAGGACATAAATCCTCATGCGATGTGAGGGGACAGGACAGGACCCATGGGCTGCTTTTCTCCAAAAGGTGCGTGGCCTCTAGATTTGCAGATCTACCTGTTGATCCCTCCATTATCTAACAGTAACCGTATAAGTCTCACGTACGTACACTCTGATTTTTCACCCAACAAAAGCAAATGAATTAACTTTGGTCCTAATTATAGGAATATTTTTGTAATATAAATTAAGGTTGTCAAACTCGTAAGTTTAAGTAAACTCGTGACAATGATGTAAACTTGTATCATGAATTCGAACATAAACTCGTAAGAGTTTACTTTCACTGTTAAATATGTATTAATAGTGTATGTTACATAATTAAGATATAAAAAAAATGAAAATAATTTGATTTAAATATATTTTAAATCTAAATAGTTGAAATTAAATTCATTAACATTCAAAATTTATCATATTTCACAAATAAATTTTTATAAAACTCATATATAAATTTGTTAAGTATGATCAAATCAAAAAAGTTAATAAAAGTTTAAAAGTAAGTTAATACGATTTTGTAAGCTATAAACGTAAAAACGGTAAATTCGGTGTATAAACTTGTGAGTTTAACCGAGTTTACAATGGTCACAAGTTTACCAGTGACTCAACTCGATTTGGTAAATTAGAAATTTAAAAACGGTAATTTTAGAGAGTCAATTTACAAATTTGACAACAATGATATAAATTATGTTATAAAAGTATTCTTATAATTAAGATCGAATAAATACAGCAGGATTTTATTTTGCCAAACTCGCTCTATCCAGTTAATTGCTAGGGGTTTACATTTCACAATAAATCTTTTTATTAGGCACTCCGGTCAAAAGCGGCATCAATTATTTGAAGTGACTAGACTTGCACGTATCCATGCAACCCAATCATGTACCTATGCACGCACAGTTCACATTTCAACATTTTGTTTTCACCTGATCGATCACTCTGACGTTTAAACTTTAAGGCCACAAAATTGATGGTGCACTCCTTTTTTTATGCACATCCCTCTAATTATCCCTTTAATTTAGGGATTTTTTTTTAATTTTTTTATATATAGTATTTATATATATTTAAATTATATGATATTTTTTTTTATTCAATATCTTAAATTAATTAGTTTACAAGGATATTGGTGTTAAGATAATATTTCGTATGCGGACCTAAACTAATTAATATGAGATACGGGTAAAAAAACATGAAAAAGATCATATAATTTAAATCTAAATAAATAGTATATATATAAAAAAAATGTGATCATCCCTCTTATAGAGGGACAAGCACATAAGGTGCACATAAGAGATGTGCACCTAATGTGAACCCAAAATTGATTTGCTGATAGTTATGGAAATCCTGCATTGTTATTTATTACTTTCCGTTTTAAATATAAAATATAATTTATTTTTTTAAAGATAATTAAGTTTACGGGATATTGGTGTTACAAGATAATATTTAGATGCGCAGTGACTAAACTAATTAATATGAGATCTTGGGTGAAAAAAACATTAAAAAGATCATATAATTTAAATCTAAATAAATATATATATATAAAAAAATGTGATCATCCCTCTTATAGAGGGACAAGCACATAAGGTGCACATAAGAGATGTGCACCTAATGTGAATCCAAAATTGATTTTGCTGATAGTTATGGAAATCCTGCATTGTTATTTATTACTTTCCGTTTTAAATATAAAATATAATTTATTTTTTTAAAGATAATTAAATAATGATACACAATATATGATATGATAAAATAATTTATTTAATTTCATTAATCTCTCTAAAAAATCAACTCTATATTATATTTAGGAAGATATGGAGTATAAACACTCTCTTAAATTCATTTTTATAAAAAAACTTTTGGATGGAGGGAAGGAAAGAAAAAGATTATCTTGGAATTCTCTTTCCTTCTATGATTATTAAGTTGACAGCTTGAAGAGTTGTGCTTGAACGCCGACTAACTGCCAGCTCTAGGCAGAAAATGACGTTGGAAGAAAAGTCAGCATCTATATAGGTAATATTTGATTTAATTTGCTGAAATTGCTGTGTTAACTGAAAAATGAAAAACAAAAAATAGCTGGTACGTAATCCTCAATAGTCATTCCCATCAAGTTTCTCTGGGTATAGGGCATATGCAGAAGTGGATCCCCCCCCTCCTCTTTTCTTTTTCGATATTGAACTGTCTCTTTTTTTTTTCCTTTTGATTAAAAATTTTTAGGAAAGGGGGGTTGGGCCAACCAATAAAAGACGAAGTCTCCTTCTCTGCAGCGATACCAATATAGGCGAAGCGCCGTCTATTATCCTCAGACGTTTACCTAGGCACCCAGGAGTTAGAATGTCTCTCCTAGCGCCTTGACTAACTCCAGAATCGAACCCTCTCTCTTTAGTGAGAGTGTCCGACCCTTTTACTAGTTAAACTTAATAACAAGGGGTTGAACTGTCTCTCTTTAAATCCACGTCTTGGTATTTTTTTGTTTCTGGGTCAGGTCCGCATTTTGGTCCAGCCCAAAGTAAGTTTTAACTTTTTCATTTAAAAAATAACAATCATTACATTTAGATGGGCTGTGACTATGCGAGTTCTGGGTGTGGGGGAGTTATAAGGGAATAAGGGATCATGAAGGGAAGTGGGTGGTTGGGTTTTCTCATTTTCTGGGAACATGCAGTGTTTTTTTTTTTTTTTTTTTTTTTTTTTAATATAATAAACATGCAGTGTTTTTGAAGCAGAGGAATAGGCTATAGTTAATGGGTTCAATTTGGCATGGGATTGGGGGTTTCGAAAACCTGTGTTGAAATCTGATTCAAAGGAATTAATTGATATGCTGAAAGATGACCTCAAGGAAACTAAGGGGAGCCTTTTATTCTGGAAAATCAGGGAATTCATGCAAATAAGTTGAGAGTTAAAGAATGAGTATATTTCAAAAGAGAGGAACAGAGTGGTAGATGCTCCTTCCAAGGAAGGAATCTCATCTTCAATGTTTTCAGATGCGTGTCCTGAGTCTTTACGAGAATTGTGTGTTTGGCTTGAGGGGAAATGATAGAAGGAGAGGGAGGGGAGACCTAGAAAAACTTAATTATTAGTCTCTAACTTTAATCTCCTTTCTCTTTCTTCCACTCCCTTCAAACCAAACACATCTTTAGGATCACAAAAGAGTTTTGGATTTAATAGAGAGGTGAGTAAAAGAAGAAGCTGGAGTTGAACATGGATGATTACATAAATCTAAATGATGAGGTGGCATTGTTGAGAGTGCCAAATAAGTAAAACTAACCGTCAAATTTCACTTTTTTAATGGGTGGGGTGAAATTGCTATATTTTTTATACTTTCAAAGTTGCTTTTTAAAAAAATTTCAGATACCTAACGCTCTTCAACAAAAAAATTTAGGACAAAAATGGACCTTAACACTTCAATGAAATTGTTGACATTGTTAGTTGATAGTGGAAAGAGTGATTATGTAGGAAGTTATGTTAATTGACTGGATGTGAGTCGTTACATTTTAACCATTAATCATGTGTTTATTAATGAGTACGCAGTCACGATAATTATTTAAAGATACGATAATTATTTAAAGATAGCGAAGTTCCCCCATTATAAGATTATATTCACACAAATGGAATTAGTCGGTTGCTTGTAACACATCAATATAATCTCTAGCTATCCCCTATTTTTTGCAGGCAACACAATTTTACCGCCCCAGCAAGTACAAGAGTTGAACATCAACTTTCTTTTAATTATATATATAGTGATTGCTGAATGATTTTAGGTTTAATGATGATTGATTTTAAATTATATTTTACCTCACTACTACCTGCTTTTTTATTTTCAAATGAGAAGGGAGCAGGGGCTAGAGATATTTTTTTTTTAAAAAAAAAAACAGAGAGAAAGGGTGACAAGATTCACACGCTTAATGTTTCTTAATTCTCTCCTCTTTCTATTTCCCATCACTTTTTTTCTTAATTTAAATACCTTAAAAATATTTTTTACTTGATCAAACCGCAGTATTATAAAAATTACTTTATGATATGTTTTTTTTTCATCACATTAAGATAAAAAAATACTCCATCTGGTCCTTATTATAAGGCACCAACTAATTTTTCTTATAAATCAATAAAAGCAATTAAAGTCAATAAAATTATCTTAAAATCTAAGTAATTTTTAATATTACCTATACTAATTACCATAAACTCTAATTATTACTTTTACCCACTATCCTTATTAATTATGAGCAAACATGAAAAAAAATAAGTAATGTTCATTGAAATAAGCAAGTGTTTTATAAAAAAGACTAAATAAATTTGCTAGTTGGTATTTTATAATAAGGATTAGAAAAAATATACGCATGAGTCGGAAGAAAGTATAGTTAATTATTAATTAATTAATTATCCGTGGAAGCAAAAAAGAGCATAATGAGTAGATGTCCGGTAGGCAAGATACGCCACGTATACGCCACATGGAGATTCATCCACACCGTCTTCTCCGTCTCTCTCCAAAGCCCCAACCTCTGGCCGCAGAACCTCGCCGTTTTCTTTTTATTCCCTTGACCCCTTCTCTAACCCTCGAATCAAATTCATTATTCATTACATTCCCAAGTTTCTCCGGTTCCCCCCCCCCCCCCCCCCCCCCACCCCACCTTTCAATTCCGATGACCAAGAAGAGGAAGTCCGTCGCCACCCGCCTCGATGAAGTCGACCGCACCATGTACTCCACCTTCTGCAGCGCCGCCAACTCCCTCTCTCAACTTTACACCCAGGCTATGAACCAACAAAAACTCTCCTTCCAGGCTGGAGAAAGACACGCTCTGGTTTGATCCCTTTTCCCATTTTCTTTCATCCTTTTTTTATTCGTCGCTAGTTCCTTTCACGAGTCATAGTTTATGGATTTTGGTAATTTTCTTTTGGTTGTTCGCCTTCTCCTAATTGAAATCAATTAATTGAATCTATGCCGGTCAACATTCGTTTAGTGGAATCTTTTGGAGGATCAGAGAATATCTGAGTCTTGATCTTTTCTTCAATTTATTAGTTTTAACTGGCGCCACTGGGCAAATTCAACCCCCCTCTTTTCTTTTTCCAGTAACATTATCATCAATCCCTCTCATCGCTCACAAGATAGGTTTTATCTCAACTGCTTGCTTGTACTGTATTCTCTTCCGAACATTTTCCTTTATACGAAGTACAGTTTTCGAATTACTCATCAGAAACCGATACTAGGCACTGGCTTGTTTTAGACTGACTGATTATAGGCCATCATTTGATGTCTTGTACTCCTGTTTAGGCGAATAAAGATTTAGGCAATCAAAATCGTAGTCTTGATTTAAATATCTTGAGGGCTCCTCAGTGGCTCCGTGAGTAGTGTTTTTCAATCTAGTAATTTAATGCTGCTGATTGACACGATCCTTCCATGCTTGAATTTTTGAACAGCCAACAATTATGTTCTTCATAACCAGGCAACTTAATTTTAGTATTTTCTTGCTTGGTGATACCTCTTGGCTGCTTTATCGTGGATATATCAAGCAGCTGGTTCTCTCTGTTTATGATCAGCTGCTTGGTCCGCGTGCACTCATGTATTTGTGTTCTTGCTCTTGTGGGCACTGTTATTGTGGCTATTTCTCATTTTGATTGACATTGCTTCTTTTGATATACAGGAAAAGTTATATCAATGGATTAGACAACAAGAAGAACGATCAAGAGTGACAACTATTGATATAGTGACTCACTTGCAGGTTTTGTGGTCACTAAATGTCTACATTTTGTTTTTATTGCCGGGAGGAGGGTGGGGTTGGGCTTTGTGTATTGCAGTGTTACATCTTCATTGAGCTGTCTCGTCCCTCTCTTCTGGTCAAATTGATTCATTATAAACTCTCCTTTGTCATGGCATTCGTCTTTTTTGCATCAAGGTTATTCTTGTCATGGAGCAGGCACCCAACTTCTGTTGCATCCCTCTTGTTATTGTACTCAGATCCCTTTCTCTGCTGATTCAAATGTGAAATTACTTTTGATGGAGACTACGATTAGACCCTAGCCTTTGACCTAGTTATGGATGTATGAGACCAATTGGCAGTAAATATCCTCTAATTTTGCGATCTTTTGCAGTGACATGAAATGACCGGCACCGTACAACTCCATTTTGGGATGGCTCTTTGTAGATGAAAACACATATAACCTACATTAGGCTAGCTAATATTACTCCTTAATAATGAGTTTTGTGTCTTTATGTAGAATGAGCTTGAATATGGAGCAGAAGAGTCATCAATGTCCCCAAGGCAGCCATTTCACCAGCAACAATTCCAGACTTCAATGCATGCCAATACCATTAGTGCATCTATACCCTCCAACGCACTTGCAGCGGCTGTTACCGGGCAGGCAATTCGTAATGGGCAACCTGATCAGCAAGCAAAGAATTCTGTTTTCTCCAATGCTCTGTCTAGCCCCATTTGTCACAGCAGCCTTCCGCCATATCAGTTAGCACAGGGTGGTAGCCCCTCAAGTAATATCATGTCATCTGGGAATGGGAACAGGAACACTGAGATAGGGTATCTTAATAACCACAACAGAGACGCTAATCCTTCCAACTCTAGTGATAGCATGGACATGCATGCAGAGAGTTCAGGTCATGACTTTCCGTATTGATGCTGATGATATTGTTGGAACCGGGGACATGAAAGAGGATTGCTGAAGTCTCTGGTAATATGTGTGGTGAGAAAAGATGAAATTTGATGTGGATATTACTTTATTCTTTTATGTATCGTGTGGGCCAGTTTGAACATGTGAAATCATAGACGGTATTGAGGAAAATATTCTGCTGATATCCTAAGTGATTGCTCCAAACACAGATTGTATAATGAGGGGTTTGTGGTCATACTACTATGAGATACTGTGTGATATCTGCAGAGTGATATTAATAACTTGAATATCCGTTTTCGCCCGAATATAACTGGAATATCTTTACTTGTTTAGCATATAATTCTCATTGAATTATGGTCCTTAATTAATTTTAAAATTGTTTCCGCGTGTAAATGATATACGCTGATATATGCTCTAAAAGTTGTTGGACTACTGCTTCAGGGATTGCACCGTACTTTTGTCTTTTTTATTTTTATTTTTATTTTCTTTCAGATAAGTCATATTTATTAAGTATTAGCCTTAAAGTTCCAGTTTTTATTCTATAATAAAAACGTGTGGCTTGTGATAATTTTATTTTTTCATGTTGATATATTAATATCTTGATATATTGTGTTTCTTTGGCTTCAAACTAAAATTCTTTTCAGTGCAAAAGATGAAAATTGAAGACATAAAAGGAGAAGAAAAAAAAAAGACAAAATATGGAGGCAAGTAGGGTCTAAACCTAAATAGTAAATATATCAAAATAAGGATAACATTCACAAGTTTGTGGCAAGAAAATAAAAAGAATATTGTCCATAAGTCCAGAATGCAGCGTTTCTGTACGCACAAAAAATCCCACAAAGATGAAAGGCCGAGGACGAAGGAATCACGAAGTGGGCGGATCCAACCCCAGTCCCCAGCTGCCTTCAGTAATGGAGCCACGGGTCCAACTGAAAACAAAACGAATCTGTTGGGAAATTGTCAAGCCTTTTTCACAAATTAAATAAAACCCTTCTCACATATTTATTTATTTCAAAAGTCGTAAAAACACTTGTGCAAAGTTAAAACAAATAGGCAATTTGTTAACACACACAGTCCGTATGGGTCATGGTTGAAACGAAGATGAACAATAGTCACTAGAAAGAATAACACAAAAAGAATTTTGAATCCTAAATCAAGTTTGTTATAAAATATTAATAAAATAATAAAAATATTTGATAGGCAATTCATAACTACTATAAAAATATTTTATTTAGGATTTTTTAATTTCAGAGTTCATTTTCTACCGTTTTCTCTAATAATTAATCACTTCAGCAATGATCCACTGAAAAATGGAATGACCCCTTCACAGAAGGCGGTTAAAAAGAAAAGGAAAAAAAGAAAAAAAAAACTGAAAAAGAACTTAAAAAGGCGGAAAAGAATACGCACGTGGACAAGAGGGCAAAAATATATGGCCCCACAAAGAAGGAAACAGAAGCGGGAACCAGCAAACCGACCCACCAAATTGCGCTTAAAAATTATAGCGGCAACGAGGGAAATTTGAACCAGTAGAGGTGATGATCATCGATGATTTTCGACCTATACCAAATTCTCCCGGAAATCAATTATAACCCTGACAAAACGCAATCTCGTGAGTAGCGGATCCTTTTTCTTCGTTGACGAACGAGCATTCCACCCTCCATCGGACGCCGTCCACCGTTGTCAGCCGTGCGTCGTTGTTATCGGGCAAGTAGCGAACAAGGTTCGAACCCTAGGTCTTTTTCTACTTCCCAAGTCCGCTGAGATTGATTTGTTCAATTTGGCTTTGAATCAATATTTGAATTTGCTCCCCGCGTCTTCCCTGTGTGGTCCTTCATGGTTTGAATTTTTCATTTTAATTTGGCTTTGGATATGGTCGCATAATCGATTGAATATTGACGCTTTTGAATTTGGGAATATTTCTAGATTGGGTTCAATATTTTTTACTACTTTTAGCTTGAACGGTGTGTATTTATTTTTTATTACTAGCGACTTGTATGCTTTGGATTGTGTTGTTTTGCAATGTTGGATGTGTTCCATATTGACATTCTGCATATTAATCCTTTTATGATATCATCAATTTAGAAAATTCTAGAGGTATTTGTGATGTAAAACCTTGCAAATGACTTGGCTCGAGAGGTGTCAAAGTATCTGAAACAAAAATTAAAAGATATTGTATCAACTGTACATATTTCAAAGATTTCAGTGGGGCAGATGCCCGTAATACAGGCCAGCCTATGGCTTTGGTGTTATCTGTTCGTCTTTGATACACAAGTACTGTCTCCTCACAGCAAACCGCTTGCTATGCTGAAAAGATTATTAAAGGAGTTGACATAGAGAAAGGAAAAGAAACCCTAACGTGCTTATTTGATTAATTTCCAGTGCTTGATTTTTCATTATACCAGAAACTTCACATATTAATTGTTGCCTTCTCTTGAATAAGGATCATAGTGAAGTGTGAAGACAAAGGATTATTTCCTGTTGTGCGTTTCAGGAAAGTTGAACCATCATGAAAGCAGGCAGATCTCTAGACCAAAAAACCATGAAGAATTCTAAAAATTGCGTTCAAAAGACAGGAAGCATCGGAGTAACAAAATCGTCAAAGAGAACTAGTAGGTCGATTCACAAATCACATGGTGATACATCTTTCTTTTTCTCTGTAATGCAGAAAAAATAGGATCCAAATTAGTGGATTGAGCTATCCTCTTACTGTTCATTTTAAGGCAATCAATTGTTCTATTTGCTTGATCTGCACATTTCATTCCATATATTTATACAGATATCTATTTGTCTTTATACTGGATAATTTGCTAAAGCTGATTGATCCTTTTTTAGGATGTGGTATAAATTTGTTGAATGAAAAAGAAGTTCAGTGCTTACCCTTTAAAGAAGCCGGGGGAATGGTCCAGGAAATTTCTGCCAAAGATACATTTCTTATGGAAAAGAGAAATGCTCTTGAACTTCATCCTGAAGGAAAAAACATTTCTTCTGGAAAGATGAAGTTACAACTTTTTCCAATAAATAAAGGCACACAAATAGGATTGGAAAAGGTCAGAGGCTGAAAAATGAAACCTTTGGACAAATTTAAAATGCTTTACATCTGAACCAGTCCGCTGATTGTTATGTGCTGACGTAGTTTCCTCTTCAGGGTGGACACAATCCTTATTTGGAACTCACACTTGGAGGTCAAAAGAAAATTTCTTCAGTGCTGAAACACCTTAAAAAGAAGTGGGAAAGTTCAATTATAGCTATAGGAGAGCCCATGCTTTTTCCATACAATATAAAGGAAAACCTGTCTAACTGTAGAAGATGGACATTGGATGATAGTGAAATAACAGCAGCAGCAGTCCATGCTGCTGTTGGAAGCCCTGCAATTTTTCGTTTGAGGTATCTTGTCTGATCACTTTGTTTTTCAAATTTCCTTTTCTAAAAGGGCCGGATAATTTCTATAATTTTTTGATTTGTTGTCTCTTTCTAAGGTATGGTTGGTTCTCTACCAATGATTCGAGATCTACGGCTAAGCTTTCAGTATCATTTCCCCTCGAGGCTGGCTTACAGTCCAAAGGTACACAGGGAGGTGGTGTCACTAATTCCAAGACTTTGAATGATGATCACAATGAGGCAAATACAGAGTACAAAGCAACTGATATGGGTGATGCAACAAATACAGTTGGGGCTCAGAAAATGGACCCTGCACCAGGTTTATCGCTGGTAAGCTATGGCTTAGATGTTTTGGTGTGCATTTCGTGCAACAGTTGTATTAAATTAACAAAAAATTTGTTAAAGGAGAGATTGGAAGTGCGGTTGGATGTAGATTATTTATACACTCATTTTATTTGAGGATTGGAACATAGATGATCCTGTGCAATTATTTCATATTATACTTGAAGAACTATATGGAATATTGAAATTAAATGTTTTCCATGAAAGAACCTTGAGTGGTTATTTTGGCATATTTGGCTATTTGCAAAGGAGTGACCTCAATTAGAGTTATTGGTGGGATTGTTTATTATTTGTGGCCCTAACACATTTGAAAATCTTGTAGTGGATTGACCTGTATTCTAATATGTATACTAAATGCCGCATCGCAGCAGTTATTATGTAAATGACTCATGCAGTCATGTTTTGTCCGGAAATTTAGGTTCAATCCGTTCCATTTCCTATCTCTTACAAACACCTGTCTTGTTTTGAATAGGATAATGAACCAACAAATAGTGTGCCGGAACAAGCGCCATTTTTGTGGGTTGATGGTCTATCGAATATAAGCATTGGAGGACTGCTTTCTGAAGTATCCTTACAGGCCAAGTTAAGTGCCTTAGATTCGAAACTAAATGGCAGCAATGCAGGCATGCAACCAAGTCAAATAATATCTGATTCGTTGGATGCTTTTAATATTTCCCAAAATAGTCATCCTAAGGTATCTACTGAAGACTTACGCCCATCTATATTGGATGCTGAAGAAACGTGTCACGCATTTCCCCTTCGAAAGTTCTCTTCTCCAGGAACTCATTTACAGTCTTCAATTGGGACAACTTGTTCTGGACCCAGCAGCCTGGATATTTCTAATCCATTCAAGTTGCCAGAGGCGGAAAAGGTTTATTGCTCTTAGTCTTCGGTTAGAACGTTTTAATGAAACGTAATATTTCATGTGGCTCATATCTGATTCCGTGACATGAAGGCTATTAAATTCCGTGTAATATATTTCTGTTGTTTTAGACAATCTATTTTAGATTATTGGGTTTGCTGTGAAATATGTGTGCGCTTTGTACTAACTACTAAGAATGGAAATCTGGATTTAATTTTGGGTGAAACCTGCTGCTTGATATGTAGATCGTATGTGGCATTGTGGCCTTGTTATGATTATTGACTTTGTCCTTTACTTTGTCTGCGATGGTGTTATAAAGGTTAATAATAATCCAGACGGATTGCCTCAAGATTTTGCCTCCGGAAGGAATGAGAGAGACTTACAGCTTCTTTCACGTACATATGATGAAGAAAGAAGTCTTGGATTAGGAGGCATCAATTGGGTACTCAACTTTCTTATAAAAGTATAATGTCACTTGTTGCCGTGTTTTGATTCCCCTGATGACTGATTTAAATTATGATGTTTTAATGCAGTGCGACTCTTTGGGGTCTTTTGATATTGGTATGCCAGCTCAGAAGTTTACTGGAGGAGACAGTGTTAGCCTCGGTGGATTTGTTAGATAGTGGCTTGGATGCACATGTTGGAGAACAAGTGGCTTCACCATCTTTAAGATTGGTGCATATTGAAGGAAATGTACATGATGGAAACAACATTTGTAAGACAAGGGATACAACAAGGGGCCTGTTAAAAACTGAGTTACCTTGAGGGTTATATGGCAGTATATCATAAAGAATTACAGCAACAGCGAGTTGTTAGGTGACAAATCAGAGCCCATGAAGAGTCTACTGATTTGTTGCGATGGCTTATCCGTGCCTTGATGGCTTGATCACATATTTTTAAAACAGAACTCTCTGTGAACTTGTAAATGAAATAATAATTTTTTTGTAGTTGTTAGAGATGGTATTGATATTGAACTTATCATTGATAAACTAAACTAACAACCTTTATCAATTTTTTCTATTTTCTTAATTGGTTTGCATTTTTTGAATTTAACTATTTATATCACAACGGATCTGCTGTTAAAAACTTTTTTTTAAGAAATCTATAAATAGGATCAAAAGAAAAGTGCACCAACACATTCAGTCCAAGTTACCCAAACTGAATGAATATCAATACTCCTATATTATAGTCACATTTTCAGATTGTGTTGATAGCAAAATGTGGTTAGTTTGTTCCAAAAATAAAAATAAAAAATCACCTTGGGTTGGTTCGTCTGGATCTACACTGGAAAATAAATCGATTCGTCTCTCTTTCTAAATCAAGTGAACCATACTTTGCCTGGATCAACTTTCTAAGTTGACGAGATTATCAGGGTTTTTAAGCTTATCAACAACAGTAATAAATTTATCATTTTGCACCGCTCATAATGGATAAAGCATCGAAAATAGTGAAAATGCAACATTAGGCCACACCTTCAGTTTTTTTTTGGGGGGTTTAGAGCAATTTTGCTCTAGTCGTTATCCCAATTAATTTTGACCTTTAAGTGATTAAATATGTTGAGCTGACAGACAAAGTATTATTCACGTCATTTTTACTAAAATGCAAATTTGCACTGGAAGTCCTTAGTCATGTTCTTCATTTTTCTTAAAGTTAGACTTAAAATTTATCAGACAAATTTTCACCTTAACTATGGATGATACGTAGACTGTCAACCCAACATATTTGATTAATTAACTAGCAAAATTAACCGAGACAATGATCAGGGCAAAATTATTCATTTTTTAACCTTTCAGGAGCAAAATTGCCCCAACTTGGCAAAATAGATCCTTAGGCCCTTTTATTTTTTATTTACCTTGACGAATCAATTAGACTTAATTTTTATATTAAAAAAAAGGACTTAATTTTTAGGCGGTTCTACCGAGCAAGATTTGTCCAAAACTCTAGAACCAGACTGTAACATGATAAAGCATTTATTTAGACGTTCAGTTTTTTGGCGGTATGTTGCGCCGGCCCTTCCAGAAAACAATTTGAAATCTGCCGGGTTCGTTAACAACACAGTGTCTCTGGTGTTGAATACGGTATACGGGGGAATAATCCAAACACAGTTGTCTAAATTCATGCCTTTAATCGTCATCGACGGAGAAAGCGTCATCGCAAGCTTCTGTTACTTAGCATGCCTTGAAGAATCAAAACCATGCCGGCCAAAACATCCTTTCACATCTTCTCAGAGTAATCCAGAACCTCGCTGTCTCATGCTTCTGTGTCGCAATGGGTTGCGTCAACGCCAAGCCGTCTCCCTCTCGCGACGAGAAGGGGAAACACGGCGACTGTGGTAGTCAAAGCAGATCAGCCATACACACGAGTCGCAGCTATAATAATCAGAGGCCATTCTCCGATAACAAGCTCCAGCATAGGATTTCAACTTCAAGAACAGCAGGGAATGATGGTGGCGGTGTCAGAGAAGAAGCGAGAGGAGAAAGGGTGGTTGGTGGAGCAGAGAAGCATGAGGTTGGCAATGTTTCAAAGAGATTTGTGGACAAGAAGATTGGAAAAGATGTGTATGTGGGTGCTTGGCCTAAGTGGTTGGTTGATAATATACCTGCACATGTTCTGGCTGTCCTTGTTCCTAAGAGTGCTGATTGTTATGAAATGCTTGCCAAGGTAACCAACCAACCAACTAATTAACTAAGAGTTCGCATTTTCTCTTGGTAACTGTTGTGAAACTTTGATGCATCATAGGATCACATATTTCTTCCATCCATATGTTGTTTCGTGCTTCATTCACAAGTTTATCAGTTGACTTTATTGTTAGAATATAATTAGTATATGTGTATATGATTAGTGTTTACTAATTATACAGATCCTCCTGTAGAATATTTTTGTAGACACGCGTATGACGTTTATAGGTTCTGTTATATTGCACTAACTATAAAGATTCTTCTAGATTTGTATAATCTCTAATATATATATCAAATACGTCTGGGCACTACGATTCAGTGTTTCAGCATCATTTCCATTCTTGCCTTCTACTGTTTTTCTGTATTTCCTATCTTAGTATCAGAGCAATAATGACGTCCTCATTGTCTTCGTTGCTTCTGCTTCCTCTGCAAATTCAAAATCCTACTCTTTATTCAGCTCCTCCAGTCAAACCACCACGATCAAGTTGGATCGTACTAATCTCCTGCTTTGGGAGTTTATAGTTCTTCCATTAATTGAAGGGAATCGCCTCGAAAGCCACATTAATAGCAATACGAACGCTCCACTGAAGCTTATTACGGGTGAAAATGGAAACATAGTCAATAATCTAGAGTATGCCGATTGGTTCTCAGTCGACCGGATGTTAGTCGGCTGGCTACGCAACACAATGACACAAGATGTAGGAGCTCAACTTCTTCATTGTCAGACTACAGAAGATGTATGGAACTGTGCCAGGGACTTCACTTGTGCGTCTACAAAAGTACGCGTCATGGCGGTTAAGAACGAGATCTATAATACGAGAAAGAATGCCTAACAATGGTGGAATACCTAAACAAGATGAAAAATCTTGCTGATGAGCTTGCTCTTGCAGGCTCTCCTATAGCTACCAATGATCTTATCCTTCATACCCTTAATGGCCTAGATGCAGAATACAACGCAATCGTAGTTAAACTCGTTGACAAGCTTAATTTATCTTGGATTGAAACTTAAGCAGATCTGCTTTCTTTCGAATCACGGCTCAGCCAGCTGAACCACTTCTCCAATCTGAGTATCCAGCCTTTTATAAATGTTGCACAACATATTGATCTCCCCAATAACATACAAAATGATTCTGGTAACAGCCGCAGCTGGAGAGGCAATTCTCAGAATTTTCGAAACAAGGGAGGTCGTTTCCGTGGTGGTCTTCGTGGTGGCAGACCATTCTGCATCCACTGTCAACGTCCTAGCCACACTATAGCGACATGCTATCACCGTGAAGACTCCGGCCACAACAACAATTTCAATTACTCAGCTTCTCCTCAGGCTTATTACGCAACTCCTTATTTAGTGGCTGATCCTACTTGGTACATGGATAATGGTGCTAACTACCATGTAACTCCAAATCCTGACCACCTTGAGAACATTGCTCCTGTTGGCAAGTCACATCTCAGAACCTATATAGGTGAACGAAGTCCCATTATTGGTATCAGATCTTCTGTTATATCTGGTAGTCGTACATCTAAGCTACTTCTTAATGATATTCTCTATGTTCCATCTGCCACTAAGAGCCTCATAAGTGTTAATAAACTCATACATGATAATCCTGTTCATGTTCATTTCACTAACCAGAGTTACGATGTGAAGGATTCAGTGACCGGAGGACTGTTGCTTCAGGGAATTCCATAGGCAGGGTTATATCCAATGAAGGTAGTGAAGGGAAGAAAGCTTGAGTTTCGGCTGAAGGTGTTAATGGCAACTAGAGATGATGGTCCACATTCAGAATTCCTCAAATGGCATCACATGTTGGGACATCCAAGCTCAAACGTTATGAAATATGTCTTAAATAAATGTAATAAGAAAGACTCATTTGTTCTTATTTAAAGATCACTATTATGTTAAGCTTTCCAGTTAGGCAAATCAAAACGATTGTCATTTTCAAAATCTATCTCGCAATCTATTTATCCGCTTGAATTAATTCATACCAATCTATGGGGTCTTGCTGCCATTCAATCTCGTGGTGGGCACAGATTTTACATTCACTTTGTGGATGATTATAGCCGTTATACTTGGCTATATCCTCTCAAGCATACAGGAGAGGCAGTTCTTGTATTCAAAATCTTCAAGGCATTAGTGGAAAGCCAGTTTGATTCAAAAATCAAGGCCACTCAATGTGACAATGGCAATGAATACTGAATACAAACCTCTTATACTCATAGCTGAAGAAGCTGGCATCAATGTTCGTTTAACATGTCCCTATACGTCAACCCAAAATGGTAGAGCGTAGAGGAAACATCGACATATCGTCGAAATGGGCTTGACACTCTTAGCACATGCCGGAATGCCATTGAAATTTTGGCTTGAAGTATTTCAATAGGCTGTATTTCTGATTAACAGACTGCCAACGCCGGTGTTGAAAAATGATACTCCCCTGTTCAGGTTGCTAAAAACAAAACCAACATATACTTCCCTTCAACCTTTTGGCTATGTTTGCTATCTATGTCTCAAGCTGTATAATGTTCATAAGTTCCAATTTCATAGCCAAAAGTATGTGTATCTTGGTGTTGCATCACAACATAAGGGTCATCGATGTTTAAGTCCCTCAGGTAAAATTTTTGTATCCTGACACATTGTTTTTTATCCGCATTTGTTTCCATTTCAAACAAGTTTTATGGCGGACGTTGCCTCTACTCATATTTCAGTAGGCTCAGTCCTTCTTATAATTCAATTTGATTAACAACCCAGAGCCATGAATGGAGATAATGAGACAGACGGTGATGTTAACGGTGGTGAGTAAGTTTCTTCACCAGTCGAGAGCACTTCGTCAATGGACATGGTTGAGTTTACTGGAGAAAGTGATCCAGCTTGAGACCCACGTCCAAACACAACTGGGCCCAATAATCAGCATCACATGATCATAAGGGCCAAAGTGGGAACAATAAAGCCCAATTTTCATTATGTTGGTTTAACTATCAAAGAATGCTCTGATTAAACAGAACCCTTGACGACTCGAGAAGCTTTGTCTTCTCCCGTATGGCACGATGCAATGAAGAATGAGTTCGACGCCTTACTGCAAAATCGAAGCTGGTCGTTGGTGCCGTTTGCTAATCAGAAGCTCATCAATAACAAGTGGGTATCTAAGACAAAATTTCGAGCCGACGGTACAATTTCAAAGCACAAAGCACGGTTGGTCATAAAAGGCTTTCAACAAATTCCCGATATAGATTTCGGCAAAACCTTTAGTTCGGTTGTGAAGTCTACCACAATCAGAGTCATTCTATCAATGTAGTAACCTAAAAGTGGGCTATTCGGCAACTGAATGTCAACAATGCATTTCTAAATGACTTCCTGAAAGAAGAAGTTTATGTGACTCAGCTAGAGGGTGTCATTGATCCAAAACGGCCAAACCATGTCTTTAAGTTAACTAAAGCCATTTATGGGTTACGACAAGCTCCAAGAGCTTAGTTTGACCGTTTACGTCTTACTCTGCTTGATTGGGGTTTTCAAAAGTTAAAGAGTGATATTTCAGTTTTCATGTTTCAGACATACAACTTGACTATTTTCATTCTTGTATATGTGGATGATATTCTGGTAATTGGCAATGACTCTGTTTATGTGGATAAGTTTGTAAGCAACTAAACTTGATATTTTCATTGAAGGATTTAGGTCCTCTTTATTATTTTCTTGGTTTGGAGGTCTACCGAAGTGATATAGGAATTTTTCTAAATCAAACCAAGTATGTTATTGATCTGTTAAAGAGGTTTGATATGACTGATTGTGCACCAGTTACCGCTCCAATGGTAACTGGTAGATCAATTTCATTAGGAGATGGTGAATTGTTAGGAAATGCTACTGAATATACAAATAGGCTATAGGGTCTTTGCAATACCTTACTACCACACGTCTAGACATTTCTTATGATGTCAACAAACTTAGCCAATTTCTGTGTCAGCCTCGAACTGTACACTTACAAGCAGTAAAGAGGATTTTTCAATACCTTAAGGGTACTTACAATCTAGGCTTGCATATTAGACCATTTAGTAGTCCTTAACTTATTGCATACATGGATGCCGATTGGGCATGTGATCTTGATGATAGAAGTTTTGTGAGAGGTTTCTGTGTGTTTTTAGGAAATAATCTCATATCTTGGTCTTCACGAAAACAAAAAGTTGTTTCCCGATCCAGCACTAAGTCTGAATATAGGTCTCTTGTTGATGGATCTTCAAAGATCAAGTGGTTAAACTCTTTATTATGTGAAATAGGATTGTTTATTAAACATCCTTCGGTGATTTGGTGTGATAATTTAAGTGCAAAGGCCTTAGCTACAAATCCAATCCAACATGCTAAGAGTAAGCATATTGAGGTTGATGTGCATTTTATCAGAGATTTAGTTCTATATGGATTAATTTATGTTTGATATATCCCCTCTTCGTATCAAATTGTAGATTGTTTCACAAAACCCTTGTCACAATCACAGTTTCAATTCTTCAGAGACAAACTCGGGTTGCTGGTTACACCTCTCGTTTGGGGGGAATGTTAGAATATAATTAGTATATGTGTATATGATTGGTGTTTACTAATTATACAAATCCTATAGAATATTTTAGTAGACACGTGTATGATGTTTATAGGTTCTGTTATATTCATGGTTATTGAACTCGGACCGAAAACCGGAGAACCGACCCAGTATTAAAAAAAAAGTGGAAGACAGAGAGGAAGAGGAACAACAATCGACCCAGATCACGATCTGGGTTTTGTGCGACGATTTAGGCTGGTGTCTTCGCACTCTGTCTCGTCCCAATCTGGTTTGGCGGAGGGATTAGAGGTCCCGTCAAAGATCAGAGTGTTGTGGTCTGTGTTCACTCTTGCTGAGCTTTCTCTTCTGATTTCTTAGTTCTCATTCTTTCTCCCTCTCCACTCTCTCTCTTTCTCTAGTATGAAGAAAGGATGATGAATGAAGATGAACAATGAACAAGGAATCAGCTTCAAGGACATCGCCACTTTCACCTTCTGCATTCTATCTGACTCTCCAGTGTCCCCCATTCTCCAATATTTCTCCAATTATTATTTCCACAAAACTATCCCTGTCATTTTTTATTTATTAAACATGCAACGCATTTGACATCTTTTTTTTTTTTTTTTGTCAAATGACGCATCTGACATATGAGTTTCTCATCTCTTGTACTTTTTTATATTTTGTTAATTATTGTAAATTTTAAATCATTTTAGTAATAAATTACAATATGAATCCCAAGAAAACTGAGTTGGGGGAGAAGTATTGGGCCACTTACTTGACTTTGAGGTGATGGGTCTTGTCAATCATAGTTTCAAAATCTGTTTGGTTCAGCAATGCTGTTTGAATTTAAACCTCCTTTCTGTTCGAAATTTGTACCTCCCTTCTGCATTCTCTCTTTTTTTAAAAAAAATTCTATACTAATAATCCTAAAATTTTCATTTTATCACATGTTTGGCCCGGTTTGACTCTAGTCTTACCCTCTGACTCTTGATCTAGTACCCCGATTGGTTCAATGACCGGTCCAATTTTAATAACCCTGGTTATATTGCACTAACTGTAAAGATTCTTCTAGATTTGTATCATCTCTAATATATATATCAGATACGTCTGGGCACTACGATGCAGTGCTTCAACATCATTTCCATTCTTGCCTTCTACTGTTTTTCTGTATTTCCTATCTTTTATCGTCCTGGTACAATGTTCACAATTTTGCATGCTTGCATTGGAAATGCAACGTAAATTAACTTTTCAATTCAATTTCTGTTAACCAAGGTGTTAAGACCGGATTGTGCAAGTTAAGTTTTCAAATAATTGAATGTAAATCAAGATGCACAGTTAATCACCTTTGTGCCAGTTGTTGTAATTTTATACTAAAAGATTAATGACTAGGATTTTCTGATCTGAGTTTTTAGTGAATTTGGCTCCCGACATCCTTGTATAGCACATGGTCAAGTCGAAAAAGAAGAGATTAAACAGAAGGAGTTTGTCATGGATTGATGCAGGGGAGAAAAGATAATACTTCAAGGTCTTGTAATTATTGAAAAAACACCTGTGTTAACATTTGAACATGTTTTTGGTACATTTGGGTTTCAGATAGGACGAGGAACATATAGCAACGTGTACAAAGCCAGAGAAAAGGCAACGGGGAAGATTTTTGCCATGAAGAAGGTCCGGTTTGACACATCAGATTCTGAAAGTATAAAGTTCATGGCGAGAGAAATCATGATTCTGCAGAAGCTGGACCATCCCAATGTCATCAAGCTTGAAGGCATAGCCACCTCAAGAATGCAGTATAGTCTCTACCTAGTCTTCGAATACATGCTGTCCGACCTTACCCGAGTGATCACCCGCCCCGGCGAGAAACTCACTGAACCACAGGTTCTAAGTGTTCCCAGCAACAGATTCATTAAAGATTATAACTTGAGAATTTGCATCAAGTTGTGTGATTGAGAGGATGTTGGTGTTTGCTGCAGATTAAGTGTTATATGCAGCAATTGCTTTCTGGACTACAGCATTGCCATGAGAGGGGAGTGATGCACCGAGATATAAAAGCTTCAAACTTGTTAATAGACAAGAAAGGAGTGCTAAAAGTTGCAGATTTTGGGCTGGCAAATTCTTTTGATCTTAAACCAAAAGGTCCTTTCACCAATCGAGTGGTGACACTCTGGTATAGAGCTCCTGAATTACTTTTGGGTTCAACTGATTATGGTTTCAACATTGATCTCTGGAGTGCTGGATGCCTCTTGGCTGAGATGTTCTTAGGAAAGCCCATCATGCCTGGCAGGACTGAGGTGCTTCAACTTTCTTAACACAGTTTCGATATCTTCTTTTAACATTTTAAGATATGTGCTGAAAATGCTAATTGGTGAAGGTTGAACAATTGCACATGATCTTCAAGCTGTGTGGTTCTCCAACAGAGGATTACTGGAAGAAATTGAAGCTAATGACAAGTTATAGGCCACCAAATTACAAGCCTAATTATGAGGAAGCCTTCAGGGATTTTCCTCCCTCTTGTATTGGACTCTTAACTACGCTTCTCGATCTTGATCCTAACTATCGCGGCACTGCTGCCTCTGCTCTCCAATCTGAAGTCAGCTTCTTCCTTATTTACCATTCCACTTCTCTCTTTCTCTTATTCTTTACAAAATTAATGAATAAATAAACATGCATTGTATCGCATTTACAAGCTAAGTTGGTTTGTGCTTTCAGTTCTTCAAGACTAGTCCTTTCCCGTGCTCTCTTTCAGCTCTACCGGTAATATCCAAAGACGAGGATGAGCGCTCACATACCAAAAGACGCAAAAAGTAAGTTATTTTTATATCTCAAGTTTTGAAAGTGCCGATGAAACAAGAGAGCTTAGTACTAGGCTTCCTTCTTGTCTCTGTGACCTAGTTGTTTTTCTTGATATGCGTACTTAGGCATAGGTCAAACAAGAAAGGACAAATACCTCAGCCAAGTAACTTAACTCAGTCAGGAAAGAATAAAGTTGCCGACGGACAAGTCGTGGGAAATCCAGAATTGTCAAAAGAGGTGACACCTTTGGTTTTTCTAATTTTAAAAGGCTATATGACTGTATAACTAAGGATATCTTTGAAAAGCATCAAGTTAATATCTGAAATTAAGTAACTTGAACAGGAGAAGAATGTGGAAGGAAGCATGTCTGGTTTAGAAACGGGGGATAGTGTAAGCAGCACATCGTCGAACTCAAAACAATATACAACAGAAGGAAGCTTGAATACATCACTGACTCTGTCTCCAGTTTTTCTGTCAAGTGGTGAGAAAAGATCTCCCAGGACTGAAGCACATCCTAATGCTCTCAAGAACGTCAAGAACTATAGCATCAGCTACTTGCAGGCCATGATGAATGGCAAAGAAGGCAATGACTACTCAGCTCAATTTCGCCGATCCTTTTCTTTTGTGGAACGGTTTGATCCTGATAAGTTATCTAACCTCATTGAATTAAATAAGAGGTTGGGCAATCGAAATTGAGGAATTGATTTCTCCAAGTGCACTTATAGGTGAAAAGGTAAAGAGAAACACAGAATAAATAAGGGTCCCAATTTTCTAATATCCACAAGTGAGACTATTTCCATTTCCCTCTATAATTTGCCTAAAGTGTACTCAAGTGTTATACTTTGTTCTTTTTCTCCTACTATTTTTTTGAATCACTTCTCCTTCTTGGAAGCGGTGTCATAAATAAATGAGTCCTCATTTTGGACTGGATGTAGCTTCATACATGTTCTAGTGAATTTTCCACAATGTTTACTTCACACACATACACATATTTATGCTGTGTTAGTGGAGTCAGAAATTCATCCTTTTGTATGATATTAAGTACCCACATATATGGAAAATTTACAATCATGGGAGGATTAGCGTAGGGCAGGGGCGGACCCGATTTTTTTTTTTTAAAGAAAGTTTTAAATGTATTAAAAAAGAAAAGAATATAAAAAAAATATTCATGAAATCAAGTGAATACTAATGATGTAATAAGAGAAGCAATTATTTTACAAACCATCGTTTAAAAAGCGAAATTTAAGTCTTTGTTAGAAAATGCAATTACATAATTACAATATAAGCTAAAAATTAGAGGTAATTAGAATGAAATATAGAAAAAAAAACAAGATTAACATAAATTATACAAGACCCCACATGTAACAATTGAATTATGGCAAAGATATAAAAAAGGAGAAAATGTATAAAAAAAAGAAGTTGGGGGGGCCAAAATTAAATTTTACATTATATAAAAAAAAAATTAGGCAAATTAAATTTTACATTATAAAAAAAAGAAGTTGGGGGGCCAAAATTAAATTTCCATTTCCCAATTTTCTTTTTTCACACGCAAACTGGCGAAGGTGGTGAGGCCTACTAGTGATCACTGAATGCCAAGGGCCAATCAGTCATTTTCCACATCTCACGATCATAAATCGGTGGATAGATACAGTCCAGCTTGTGGCGTCCGCAAAGTCGTGTCCCTAATTTTTATGGGGAAGGATAATGTGTAATAATGCATCAAAGGCCTCGTAAATAAAAATGATATGTAAAGACATATATACATGTATCTCATTCAGATTCCCAACTTTTTTCCTCTAGAGAACAACATCATCTTCCTTCTTGATTCTATCTAAAGCTAAACTTCAATCAAGTGCAGTAGCAAAGATTCTAAGCGCCACGTATATTCATTTGTGTCTGCCACTGCTACAGCTTTGAAAGACAAAATCGACGTTTTTAAGACTAGTGTATTTTCTTTGATTATGCAAAACTCCTTATACACGTAAATGAGCATGCTAATTGTTGGATATTTGCCTAATCCCATGGGTTATGAATAAGAAGTCACGTCGGTTCACCACCACCGGTCGCGTCGGTTCGCTGAGGAGACTCCATCTGATCATTTCATTGTCTATAAATAGACATGCGTATGACAGAAAAATATCTCATTTTTCTAATACTACGCTCTCATACATATAGTTTAATGCATTCTGTTATAAGTCACATCTATGCGATTCTGAAAGCAAACTCGTTGGATTATTTAAAGGCAGAGATTGAGAAAGTAAGTCATCTTTCTCGAAGGCGAATAATCCATTCTATCCCAGGAGACAATTCTTCATCATCCTCGCAAGATCCATATAGAGGAGCAAAATTATCTTAAGACACAACGAAAGTTAGTAGGATTTCTTCATAGTTCATTACCATATTCTATGATCTTGTGAGTTTTTTCTGGTTTTCTTCTTAGTGCAGTAATTTTGTATGTTTACAGATTATTCATATTGATTACACATATTCTTATTTGAAAGTATTTTCACCAATACTAATTAGTGAGTACTAAAAGAATATGGATTAATAGAAGTAACCAACCAAAAGAAAAGAAAGAAAGAAACTAGCAATTATGGGAAAATTAACTAACCCAGTGAACGAAGATTGGCTCGAAAGTTCAAGCCCTTCAGAAGTAAATGAAGTTCCTGTACGTTCCAAGATTTCAACATCAGAATCTGGAAACGAAAGAAGCGGGAAGTAAACATTATCTGCTCCGCCAAGTGTGGTCTGGGTTTGGACTGGTTTTCGCCGTCGACAGCACGAGATTGGTGGTCGGGGAGGTTTGTTTGGATACAAGGATGTGATATTCAGATCGATGTAATACTAGGAGTCTAGTAGTATTTTTATTTGGGTTGACTAGCAAATTAGATTAGAAGTTTTTGTTGAAGAGTAATGTTACTTTAAAATTTTTTTTTATTTCAGTGTTGCCCCAAAAGTTTCAAAATGTAGCAATGTTGCCCATTTCTTTTAAAAAGTTAACGGTCAATGTTAATTTTTTGACGATCAACGTTGGTTTTTTAATGAAATAGGACAACATTTCTATGTTTTGACACTTTTAAGGTAACATTGAGACAAAAAAAAAATTCAAGATAACATTGCTCCTAAGCCCATACTTCTAAGACGAATTTAATACTTAACCCTTTTTATTTCATTCTTTTCCGATCTTTTAAAGCAAGGATGCCACTTCCTTCAGTAGAATTATTCTAATATTTCTAAGGGGGAGTTATTAATTTTTTAGAGAAAATTCCAGAAAAAGATTTTTTTTTAAAAAAAAAAAACTCGTTTTTCAAATATTCATAATACTAAAGAGATGTTAGTACCTGATCTGTCATTTTTTAAATTGAGTAAAAATGACATAAATGCCCTTATATTTTTTCTTAAAAAATATTACCCCACCCCGCCAGTGACTAACCGTCAAAGCTTTGATGAGAATAAATATGGAAAGTGGTGGGATTTGAACCCCTACCATTTGTTTTACCGAAGCCACCAATGCTTTACAATGTATGTTATGCACATAAATATATATAAACTAACTCTTTCTCTTACTTAAGTTCGTTCATAATTTTTGTTAAAGAATTCACAACATTTCATTAGATTTTAACGATTTTTCATTTACTCAATAAAAAAATTTACACAATCAGCTATTTCATAAGTTTTGTTAAAGAATTGGGTAAACAAAAAATCATTAAAATCAACGAAAAGTTGTGAGTTCCTTAACAAAAGTTGTGAAAGACTGAATTTTTTTATTGGATGAACGAAAAATCGTTAAAACCTAATGAAATGCTATGAATTCCTTAATAAAACTTGTGAATGAGCTTGAGCCAGAGAAAGAGTTAGCCTATATATATTTGTGTGCATAATATATATTGTAAAGCATTGGTGTGGGCCACCAATGTTTTTGGCAAACAAGTGGTGGGGGTTCAAATCTCACTCCTACCACTTTGCCACATATTTATTCTTGCTGGAGCTCCGGTCTTTGTGGTGGGGGGGATTTGCCGATTGGTCGATTTCGATGATGGAAGTGAACCAGTCGAACAAGTAATAAAGAGTAAGTAGAGTATCGTCCCACAGAGACTGAGATACCGAATGATGACACTTTATTGCAGGATTAGTTGTGCTTAAAAATAAATTAACTTTAATTGGTTTGAGAGGTTTGGTAGCTATACTAATGAACAGGAAAATAACTAAATGATCGTAGTCGTAAGAAGATATCAGTAAAAAGATAGACTGAACTTGGAATCCTTTCTAAGTATATCATTCCCTCAGTTGCCTATACGCAATGCTATAGCATTCATACTGTACAGCTCTCACAAATGCCATGAACACCCTATGCAAAGTTATTCAGTTAACCACATCACGCTAATCAACCGAAGCTCTCGCGTCCGATACATACAATCCTAGTCTGTACTTCTCCTATATGTCTATTACGATTTTTCTAGTCGGATTATCAATACAAATCAAGGTGTTATGGTTATGAGCGGTAGACCCATTCCTGAAGTCTACAATAATAGGTCAAGCCTTGCACCAAAGCCCCGCTTAGAAGAATCACGCTTCTCAGATGTCTAACCCCGACTCCCTCTCAGTAAGTCGAGGCCACTGATCTAGTCCCTAGCTCTCGCTAATCGACAAGAAATTGAATTACTGATAAGCAACCGAATATATTAAATTAAGAACTAGCAACTGGATTCATTTTATACTTAGAAAATCATCCACCGAAACAGGCAAACACGCGCAATTTTTTCTTAAGCCATCATGGGGATCGATCCTGCAACCTTCTCAATAAGAGGAGTGAGGTGATGCCAACTTAGGAGTTGATTAATAGATATGTTTTGTTTATAAATATATCCCACTTTACTTTATCTTTTAAATTTATAAGTTTTTCTAAACTATTTCCATTAAATAGATTTAATTGGGATTATCCTTTTTCCTAACCTTTATATTTAGGATAAAAATAAGTAAAATAATGCTACATTTTACATTGAGCTACTTTAAAAAGGAAAATAGAATTTTGTGAAATATTATAATAACGACTTTACAACCCAGATATTTCCCTGCTCTGATCCTCTGATTAAAGCGGGGAGTTGTGGCTGATAAACCTCAAAAGAAATTAATAAAAGAGCGATGCCTATATTGTCATCCTTTTGTCTTTTGCAAATTAAAAGAAATATGCGTAAACATTATTTTGTCATCGCTAGAAAAGACTCAAAGCAGTGATATATAAGTAATGGTCTTAACGAGTACATGCATGTATTGAATACTCCTAATTATAAGGTCTAGTTGACTTTTTTTGGAGAGATTAAAGAAGCTAAATAAGTTACTTAATCATTTCATATGTTGTGTATCTTTAGATTATATATTAGTTTATTAGTCAAACTAATTAGTTTCAAGAAAAAAAATAAAAATATTCTAAAGCAATTTAGTTAACTTCCTTAATGAAGTAGAAGGGAAACAAGGGCACGTGAGGATGTGCCCTACGCCACAAATGAGCGACCAAAATGGTCGAGACAGAGAGGAACCACTAGTCCCATTCCTCAAATAAATCCCAAACCAAGCGTGATTGCTCTTCTGAATCCTCTTCCTACCACGTGACGTACCAGAATCCCTTCATGTCTTCCAAACAAGTTGGGGGACCACCCTCCCTCTTGTTTTGTCCCCAAGAGAAACAGATTTCCGTCCCTAGTGTTTGATTAGGCCTTAATCATGTTTAATGAGATTAAGATTAGTGGGAAATGAAGGCGACAGAGGAGCCTGCCATGTGAGTGTGATGGAGGCCTCATAGTTGTCGGGTTATCTCACTTTGAATGGTTACTCTGCTGCATAATCAAACAGGGGAATGAGTTATTGCAGAATGAATGGTTGGGCCTCCCTTATATATAATATTATTAAAAGAAGAAAAATTAATAGGGAATGATAAAAAAGGAGGACGCCAATTGATGCTGCTAAGTAAGGTGTCCTAAGGCAAAGGCCATAAGGCCATTTTGCAGGGACACCTCTGCCATGTTAACTTCTCCATTTGCTTCTATGAGACATGCCACTCTTCACTTCTCTGCCTTCACTTCCCCATATTTAAGTGGTTAGTCTACTTTTCATCTTTTTCCAATACGTTACCAGACGTCTTATTGTTTTATAATTGAGTTTGAGATTTTTTTCAGCCAACTCAAAAGCATGTAAGCACAGGTATCCATACCAACTAAGGCAATAATTTTTATCTTATTTTAGTATATTCTTGTATGCATATTCATCTTTTAACCATCGAGGTCAAATTCTTCACGGCATAGGTTGTTTATATTTTGCATACGCAACGTTATTGTCATATTCTCTCCCGCCAAACAGGCTTTACCCAAAAACACTTGTCTTTTTTGCCGTTTTAGTGAAACACTACTGAGCCGAATAAAACATGCGTCTTTTAGTACCGAATGAAGGAAAGGTTTATATAAACTATATAAGAATTACAACTCATTCTAGTTCCTTGTATTTTTTGCATTATATTGTTATAAAAAATATACTTTTTCATGTTATTATTAAAAGATCACATACTTAGCATTTTAAATATACTATATGTGTGTGTGTGTAATTGAATATGAACCGAACCATTCAAACAAATGATATTGTTCTTCATTTGTTTTATAAGAGGTGTTTGCTTGGTGCGTGTCTGATATTACTAACTGTAGTCCCCATGATTTCGCACGGGATTTTGATGCTCGCAAATATTAAATTTTAATTAATAAACAGTTATTATTTCCTACTCGAGACTTCTTCCATGGTTTATGGAATGATTATTTTATTTGTCTCTGTACATATTTGGTTTAGGGTAGGTGGGCTTTTCAGATCATAACCCATTAAGGGCTGACACTTTAGAATCGGACTGACATATATATCACAGCTTTAGATTTCATGTTGCAATCTATTAAAATCATAGTTTTGTTCATTCTTAATGTGAAACCAAGTATGCATTATTTATACCAGTTTGAAGCAGTGACTAAATACAGCAAATCCATGTTTTGCCTTGGGATCTTGAAGCAGTATTTATAAGCTATTATTGATTGTTCTTGTGCTATGCATTAATTCCTCCTGGTGATTATCTATAGGGCTGGTTTAATTTGTTTAGATCATGAAAAAGGTAATTTTAGTTTAGTTAAACATGAGGGATATATTTGTTAGTGAAAAAAAAATCCGTTTATTAGCTTAAGTCAAAAACAGATCTGTTTTCCAGCGAATCCTTTACAATTAACTCAAAATTCTCCCAACAACACTCCTCATACTCCAACAATTTCAATTCCTCATGTTTAAAATAGAATGGTGATTTTTTTTGGGAGCAGTAGGCGCCAAAGAGATAACAACGAAGGAATTGAATAGGGAGATCCATGACCATCTGTGAAGTTTAGCCTTGTCCTTTTCTTGCACGACATTGCAGGAGACATTGATTTGAACCTCAGTTTCTCCCATTTATTGATCTTGTCTCCTTTCTCTCCCCTATAAAACCACTTCCCTCCCTTACCTTCTCCTTCACCTTCATCTTCTGCATCTGCATCTGCATCTGCTTTTGGCTTTCGCTTATGTTAATTATATATACATACATATATATATACACCAACTCTCTTCAAGTTCCAAAATATGGTTATGCTACGACGCCTTCTTCTTGTTGCTTTTCTCTTCTTTTGCATCGTCTCTTCCACAGCTTCAGGTAGACCTCATCATTCCCTTTTATCACTCTGATCTCTTTGCTTGATAATCTATCATCCATTATTTCATTTCATTTGAGCGATTTTCTTTTATGTGTTGCAGCCAGAAGTTTGAGGGAGACATCAAGACATGTAGATGAGAAGGCACAGAGCCCGAATAGTGCGTTTAATAATGATCACAAGGTACAGAGACAAGCAGGAGAACACTTCAACGGTGATGATTTGGTTACCATGGACTACACTCCTGCCAAAAAGAACCCTCCCATTCATAACTAATTACATCCTCCTTCTTTAATTTATTGTTTTCTTAGAGGAAGCCATAGATATATGTTCATATTCCAGCTCTATTCTCTGCATTTCTATGTATATATGGTTAATATTATGTTGTCAACTATTTTGAACCTCTAGGAGATCCCACAGTCAAAATAAATCTCCCATACTAGTGTCTCTAGCTGGCTCGCTACTATATATTATTTAGGCCCTAGAATTTGTGTAAATAGGTTTCAAGTCGAGTGAGTTGGAGGGAGGATCGAGCATATGGAGAAGAGTTTTTCAAGTTTTGAGCAGATTACTAGATACTGAAATTTTGCTATGTAAAAAAAAAAAAAACAACAACATGTGCCAATCAATTATATCTTGTTTCTTCTTGTTCATGTTGTTACACAAGAACAAAGTGTATCTCAAGAGCTTGACCAACTATCTAGAGCTCTTTAGTTGTGATTCCAGGTATTATGTTAACAATATAGCAGTAGTACAATTACGACCAACCTCTGCAGTCAATGTAAAATGACAGTCATTCACTTTCAACACGAAAGAAAATTTAAAGTAATATAATCTTTTTATTTATAAGTTATTTATGAAAATACACGATAGTAAATAAAACAGTATCTAATAATATGACTGAACTGATGAGCGGTTCAATTGTTTCAATATATTATCAAGTCATCAACCAAGTAAATTAGAATCCAGATGATTAGAGAAATAAATGTACAACTTATATAGTTGTCAAATGCAAAAGTGTCAAGTTATAGGCCGATTAATATCAAACTTTTTTCCCTTAGGTGGGGAACTATTTACTGATCAACTTGAGCGTTATTTTATGTTGTTGTCCTCAAAAAGTCTCCAGTATAATGTGAAAAGTTATCAATCATTGCAATGCTTATGCTGACGTAACGGCTTTATTGATTTTTGTTTTGTTCAATTCTGAAAAAGCTTGGACTGATAAGTGATAACAGTTGATTTATGAATATGATGAGGATGAAATTAAAGAAGAAGATTGAAGAAATTATTGAAAATTGTTATTCAACAAATTCTGTTTTGACTTTTAAGAAGTGAACACATATCTGCGCCTCCAAACATAGAAGTGCTACACATATAAGAGAAGGATATTTCGTCGGATGGTGCCTTTCAAAACAAGATTTTTTTTCTCTTTCTTTTCTATCAAAAAAGTGATGGGGCCTTTTCAATCTCATAAACAATTGGATCTAAACCTTTCAACTTTTCGGCTTTCTTTATAGATATTACAGGAATTGAAACTATTTATTACTAGTGCTTCTGTGTAAATTATTCGAATGTCTTGCGATAACTAACTTGTAATAGTACACAGTAGCTTGATTTACGGTTGACTGAATGGTCCGTTATTTTCACTTGGGCTCAGAGGTGAAACTTTCGATTATAATTTACGGAATTTCAGATATATATAACAGTTGACACACACACACTTATGATGTGATGATATTGAGTGGGCAGCTACAAATTTATCTATTAAAAAACAGAGATAATTGCTTGAATTCAATTGAGCTTAATTAATTGAGGAATCCAAATCCAGTGAGAGAGATATAATTTAGGGCGTGTTTGTAATCTTAACCTATGGTTTGCCTATTCAAGAAAAGTATAAAATTAAATTTAATAGTTTTAAACAAATTGCTTAAAACCTAAATTCTGTAGACTATCTGATAAACTACTAGGAAACAAATCCTAAGAAACTTAAAAAATACCATATATAAATACAAGGGTCCTGATTGGGTTAAGTAATAAATAGAGTGAAGATAGAAGTGAAATTTGTTGACGAAATATGCAAAGAAATAAGAAAATGTTTGGTTTGAGTTGTATCCGAAGACATTGTTCTTAAGAGATATTCTACAATTCTCTCAACAGATAGGAAGCGGCATCTCCCAAGAAATAAATAAACTCTTCTTTTAAGGATACAAAATGACAGAACTAACAGAAGATAAAGAACTCAACAAGAAAGTACTGAGATTTCTCATTCTCTTCTATAAATAGTGTCAAGATTGAGGTATTTATAGGCAATGAATTGATAGATTGAAGTAGTACCTCTCGAAGACCATACCTCTTCAACTAAAAGTCAAAATCATTGATTAGATTTACGAACCATATTAATTTATGAACCAACACAAATTCCTTAATTTATAAAAACATAACTTCTCAAAACACATCTTTATTTTAAAACATTCTAATAATATTGGAGACTCTTTCTTTTGACACCCCCTGATATAATGTTCACAACAATCTACATGATAGATATGGTAAAGTTGATTTATACAGAAAGTAGACAAACTTTGTGAAGGTTATAGGAGAAAGCTGGCAGGGAACAAAGAACCAAGGACCTACCTCCATAGCTACATATATATGTAAGTAGAAAAGTTACCACTCACTCTAATCTCCAATATTAAAGTTACTTAACTAATTACAATAGATTAAAAAAAACAAAATAAATTGTTTCATTTGAACAAATGTGACATGCCCTCACTAAAATATTTTTGTATGACAATATTAGGTTATATATCAATTTATAAGTTAGATAAATTAGTTTGTGAAAAAAATGATTTGATACATATAAAAGATAAAATGGATTGAAATATTATATTTTGGACCAAATTCAACCTCTAACTATAGTAGCAATTATTCAAAACTATGGATGGATGATGGATATAATTCTCAGAAGATAACAACAAAGAAGTGGCAAATGTCATAAAGCAAGGATCCATCATAAGAGAGACCCATCTGATCTTCATTTTTATCATTTTCATTCTGTAATACTTATATACATCGAATATACAAATATACCATGCATACATTGAATGTTAAAATGAAGAGGTATATATATATGTGTGTGTGTATTAATACGGGCAAATACAAGAGGGTTCAGTTCCGGGTTTCTGGTGATAATTAGGACAGATCAAATGGGATGCTTGCCTTGTTGATTTCACTCTCTATCATAGCCTTTATTAGCTCTACTACATTAAATCATGTTTGGGGTTGGCACAATATGCAAGGGACAAGGTAGGCCTACCAGGTAGACGATGAAGCACATCGTCCCATGTGAAGCGTACGTAACTTTGTCTGCTGTCTAACTCTTTCACAAGAAAATGAAAAACATTGTGTCTTGTCTTTTCCGAAAATGATCGTCGTCTCTCCTTTGTCCGTTTTTCTCCCTCCATTCATTAATGCTTGGCATCTTCCATTATCATATAATCAAATCTTTCCACCCACGCCATCTAACTTGAGCGCAACCAAACAAAACAATTATATATAATCGCTGTACGTGTTATATATGTTACGCTGAATTTCACTTGGCATCTTCTTCAATTTATTATATGTCATTGAATTACTGCAAAGCCATGGATTTTTAATTTAATTTCACCCCAGCCAAGGCTTTGGTTAATGTTTCAAGAACTGCAATAAAATAATTCCTTCCTCGCTAGTTCCATCCACCCATGTACATGTGATGATAGGCTAGTGTGTGTTGGATCGTAATAATTAAAGATGCTCAAAAAAGAACTTGTGGATATTGAAGAGCGACCAAAAAGGAAATGCAGGTGGCAATAGCGTTACGTTAAAATGTTTTGAGGATGTGAAGGCGAGGTAAAATGCTTAAGATTGGCTGGAGAAACAGGCACAGAGCCAGGTATATATGGCCCTCTTGCATGCTCCAACGTATTATCTTGTCTGAATATTCCCTCGCAAATTTAATGAAACAGCTCAACATTTACGCATATCTAATTTCCTTCCCTTCATCAAGTTCCATTGAGATTGGTACCAACCATTCATGTGTTATTATTATCTTGCTTGCCCATGGCTAAGAGTAATGACCTTTTCAATAATGCGGGGACTTCTCAGTTTTCACCCAAATGGAGAGAAAAGAGCTGAGTTTGACAAACCAAGACATACTTGCTTCGGCTTCATCATCTATGAATTGGCGCTCTCCAGCAACAGTGTCAATAAGACCAGTAATTTAATGAAGAGTTTAGGTACTGTACTTATCATACCGTTCATATATATTCAATACCCCCACTAGCTAGTCCAAATATAAAAACTAGACAAGTAATTTAGTACCTAAGTATAAAATCTTAATCCACTTTATTTTTAAAATTTATAATTTTTGCCCCCAAAGTATCCATTGTTCATTATAAGTATTAAAGGAATTTTCATTGAAAAGTTGTTCTAATACACATGATTAAAAATAATATATTATAGAGAAACCAACAATTATTATTTTTAAATAACTAAATTATCTAATTTTCTGAATATCTGTAAATTGATTATTTAACTCTTATGTTAAAGATTAGAGGTAGTAGTTCAATATCATTGAATGGAGTGTTCATCAATCATCATCCAAATGTACTCTTTCCATCGTGTGTGCACGCGCGCGTGCATGTGTGTGCGTAAATATAAGTCACATATATCACATTTTTGCATATCAGGGAATGCATTAAATTGGTAAAAAAAAAAAAAAAAAAATTTCCCTTATTAAATTTATTTACCTCTCTTTATTTTACAAATGATTTTCACACTCCTCTCTTCTATTTCTTTCTTTTCAATAGGAATTAAATCGGGTAAAATTAACAAAAAGATCATTACTTGCACTACAAATAACTTATATTTTGAACCAAACTTTTTTCATAGAAGTGACCTATATATATAGGCACAAATTAGTACCAAAGAGGAGAAAGAGTACTCAATTCCCTTATTAAATTTATTTATCTCTCTTTATTTTACAAATGATTTTCACACTCCTCTCTTCTATTTCTTTCTTTTCAATAGGAATTAAATCGGGTAAAATTAACAAAAAGATCATTACTTGCACTACAAATAACTTATATTTTGAACCAAACTTTTTTCATAGGAGTGACCTATATATATAGGCACAAATTAGTACCAAAGAGGAGAAAGAGTACAATATTGAGTCACTTAGCTTGCTCTCACTTGATATCTTTCTATATGTGTGAGTGTGTATGCTCCAACTTGATAGAATTGAAATTGATGATGTACAAATGGCTTGTATGATTTACTTGTGCACGTTATAATTCAAATACACAGCAGGAAGAGAGTACGTATGTCCTGCTCCAACGGGTGTGTTTGTGATATGTAACTGGGGAAGAAGCAACTGCTGCTATTGTTTTTGTAGGTTAAAAAGTAAGAAGTCAGCAAAAGTTAATTAACATTATGGCGTGGAAGCTAAGGTTGAGGTTAAGGGATAGGAGACGATGATAGGATATCTGGAATATTCAGAATTAAATGTTCACCCAGGAAAAGCACATTAGCGGTCTATTTATTGTGAGACACAGCAGCAGACAGCGATGTTGACAGTCGTAGACCCTATGGCTCATAACATATTCACAAATTCCACGTACGTAGTAGTTGCCCAATAATCTTTTATCTTGGTGACAACTTGCAACTCACTAGCTACCTAGCTACGGTATTATAGCATCTCTTGCCCATCTTCATCTCTATATAAGGCACTGAAACCGAGGTGATTATTGTATAATTATAAACGAGACATACAATACAATGGCTATTAGGCAGAACAAGCGACTTGTAATTGTAGTTTTCTTCCTTCTCTGCTTCATCTCCTCTCAAGCCACAGGTATTATATATCTATATATATACACTTGCATGTGTGTGTGTGTGTGTAACACTCTTTTAATTTCTTTCTTCATGATTTGGTTTCCTTTTTAAAATTTTGATAATCAATTGATGTATATTTTTTTATCCATGCAGCGCGAACATTGAAAGAAAGAATAAATGCCAATAGTAGAGTTCATAAAAAGGAGGCACGTGATGGAATATTTAAGCCAAAAGAAAACGATAAGGGTAATGCAGATGGTGAAGTATTCTCAATGGATTATACTCCAGCCAGGAAGAAGCCCCCGATTCACAATTAAGATTATTAAATATGCTTCCCAAATTTATAATTAATTATTGTACCTATACATACTATGGCTTGATTTCGTGCTTGCTATATTACATTGCACCAAAAATGCAACTACATAGAATTTACCGTGACAAAGTCTCTTTTCCTTTCCACACACACGCGTGAAAAGGTTGCATATCATATACCTCCGGTATTAATTATAGGAACACTTTAGTGTTCCTATAATTAGGATATAATTAAGACCGGAGGGAGTATTACTTTTTCAAACAAAAGTGTTAATAAAATCATATTGAGTTCTGGAAAAAAAAAATTGATCGTCTTTTTCTTGTAAGCGTAAACACAAAAAGTACTGAGCAGCATTAATTTTAAAAATAAATAAATAAAATTTTGAACAATCTAGCAAAAGTATAGCTGGTGTACATGGTTATTTGATCTTATAAACTCATCCACGCGAATCTCTTACTACATAAAAGCAGCTGTTTGAGAAGCCCCCTGCTGTCATATAAGCATTTCAATTGCTATTATATTGTAAGAGATCCGTGGATGAGTTTATTCTTATAATATTGGGAGCAGAAAGAAGAAGGAATGGATCGGAGAAAGAAGAGGGGGCGGGGGTGTTTTCCTTATCAATATATTTGTAGTTATTTAAGGGGGAAAATCGAGGGATTTTTTGTTGTTGTTGTTGTAACTTTACTATAAAAAAATTTCAATTACAATATAACAAGTATATAAATTTTCGTATTAAATATATAAAGAATTGATAACGTAACGTTATATAATTATTTATTTAAACTATAAATGTGTGGTATGTTATCCATATTTCATATTTTAAATAAAAATATAACCATTTAAAACATAAAAAGAAATCATATCTAAATTCAATCTATTATACCTAAGTGGCCGGACTCTCAACCAGTGCATGAAATCTGAATCTGAAGAATGAATCTCAGTACTCTCTATTATTCACAATTTATTATAATTTTATATCTTGTATAAAATATTGATATTAATAAGGGAAAATCCATCTTAGGGCCCATATTAGCACAAAAATGTCAAAAAATGCTCAAGAAAAAGTCATATGTCAAAAAAGGCCCTAGTGCCTTTTCTAATATTATTTCATAAAACGTTAACAACTAAATCAGTCGCATTAACAAAAACACCCTAACAACTAAATCAGTATCCGTTAGCAACTATATCGATCTTATTAACAACTAACGTTTATGAAATAATACGAGAAAAGGTTCTGAGGCCTTTTTTAACATGTGATTATTTATTTATTTATTTATTTTGTCTTTTTTGACATTTTCTTTTGCTAATGAGCCCAAAGATGGATTTTCTCTTTTACTAATTGGTTATAAGGACATAGCTAAAGTAATGGGAACAACCAGGAGTGTTTTTAAAATATATAATCACGTGTTGGGCTAGCCCGCGCTAAATCCTTAATAAGCAAGGCCCGTTGCAGCTCTTGAAGAATGGACGCGCGTGTTGACTTTGTTCTGAATGTTTCCTTCGATTCTTTGGTAATCTGCCAACTGCACAATGTTCTGGACTGACATTCCAATCCCAAGCAGTATCGATATGATGGCTCCTTTCCCTGTTTACTTATACTCAACTTAGCTGTGTGTGGCTTTAAAACTCGAGCCTTTTCTCATGCTAGTCTCACTTTATGCTTAATCTTCGACACTTCGTTTCTGAGCATTGAGTTACTAACATCTGCAAATGCCTCACCCATTGTTTCGACTTATGCAGAGAAGATTTAGTTTCTTCTGCTCTGGTTTAGTTCGCCTCAGAATTCGCTTGTGACCAACTTTGAAATGTATGTTATATTAGCTACATTTGTTTTATTTGGATATGACGTGATTGCTCCCTTTCAAATAAATCTTATGGAAAATATGTTGGTGCCTGGTTTTAAAACCACATGGTCAAATGTAGTCATGCCTTCTCAATTCTACCTTGGAGCTTAAGAATCTGTTTTGACATTTCAAACTTTGAGTGAGTTTTCCCTAATTTGGTCTTTCATGGCTTGCTGCCCTTCTGTCGAATATTTTATACGTGCTCTATTTCCCACTTTGTTGCCTCCTTGATTTGTGGTATATTGGATTGCTTTCAAAACAGCTAGTCGCCGGTTATGTCATCCAGCAGTGCACAACTTTCTGGGATGCATGAAAGAATGAGGTATTGAGAATGAAAAGAACTTGCTCGGAGGACCATTGGGAAGCATCTCTCGGACATGGTTGTGATAAAGTTGTTGCTTTCAGAGCAGCCAAGGACAAGAGAACGGGAAAAAAAAAAAAAAATAGATGTAAAAATCTTGCACGCACTCACTTGTGAAATACTTTTTATGTTTTTGTTGCAATGCTTCTTTCTGGTAATTGGAGGTTAACCCCAATATAGATGTGTGATTTTGAACTTAGAATGCCCTATCAGGATGTTTACTTGAACTGTGTTTGACTGGGTTGGTGAAACTTTGAACAAATCAGTTCCCTTTTTCCCGGTGGATGAAAACTTCTACTTGAGTACAGTGATCTGGAGTTTCGCAAGCAGGTTAAGAAAGTTAAAAACGGACTTTATGCTTAAGCCTATGAATCCTATCCAATATTTTGAGATAAAATCATGGAGAGTTATTGAATTGGATATTATATTACTGATCTGGGGGGAAAAATATTTACTAATGGATGATTGTTTAGCTTAACGCTAAGCACTTTGGTTTTTGATTTTAGGATTAAGTAGCAAATTCGTTTCGGAAGTATACGTTCAAGAGCAATGTTGTCCTGTTGTAACTGTAAGTTGTTTTAGTCTCAATATCATATCGGAAGTCAAAAAACGTAACAATATTACTCTTTTATGTTAAAAAAATTAATCGTTAATGTCAATTTTTTTACTAGTCAACGTTAGTTTTTTAACATAAAAAGACAACATTGCTACATTTTTAGACTTCCAGGATAATATTGAACCTGAAAAAACTTTCAAGGCGACATTGCTTGTAGCCGTCAAAGCAGATTTATTACTTAAGTCTTAATTTTAATATGAAGTTTCTTTGTTTATTTTAACTTTTTTTAAAAGTGATCCCCATTTGCGAAAAAGTACTTAAAAAACACCTTCTCATGCTTCCCAAATCCCAAATGAGTCCTTAAAAGTTAGCACACGTCCTTTTTCCCCTTCTTTCTTTGAGCACGTCAAATTTTGGTCATTCGCACACATTTGTCCCTGCACATCTGCTTTTAGTTTCACGCGCAGAGAGAATAAACAAATCCCTTTATAAGTGGTCTGTGTTGCCCGCTCTGAGTCTAAACCCACAGACCATACAAATACTATCTTGTTTCAGGTGGTAAGGTTTACAACGGACACCTACGCGCACACAGTAGTATTATGTTCTTTACTCTTTAGGCAACTGTAGCAATGAACAACAAGTCGTAGAGTCGCATCAATCAATTGAATTTATCCATTCTTCAACTTCAAAAAATTATGTAAAATCAATGCCAGTCTCAAACAAGAAGATGAAAAGAATAAATGTCATAGTAAGAAAGAAAGAGAAAATGCGAACAAACGAACAACAATGATGATGTTATCCAGAATAAAAGGTGTAACCGGCGGGAGAAAACGATGAAGGTACATAATATTCAGAATCGCTCATCTGAGTCTGTGCAGGATAAAGCGAAGGAAGTGTAGTAACGGTGGAGGCAAAGGCGGAAAACGGCATGGAGGAGGACGCAGGCGGCGGTGGCGGCGTCAGGGATGGTTGAACATGTGAAACCATGTGATCAATCTGCAAGTTGTGAAGATTTGGGGGAGGAGAACGCAAGGTGACATTTTCAGGGAAATTGAGTTTAGCCTTGTTGCCTCTGAAACGCAGGGCAGCTTCGTCGTATGCTCTGGCTGCGGCTTCGGCTGTGTCAAATGTACCTAACCACACCCTCGCTGCTTTAAATGGATCTCTGATTTCTGCAGCCCATTTCCCCCATGGCCTCTGTCTCACTCCTCTGTATTTTCTTCTCCCCTGCTCTCTGCTATTCTCTGCTCTATATTCATACACCGCATTTCTCATTTCCATCATTTCGCTCCTCCCTTCTCTGTCTGTATTCCCATAAACCCAACATTAATTACCCCTTCAAAAATGATTTCCTTTTCTTTTCCTATTCAGTTTAAGTCAATGTCAAAACATAGTCTTAAACAAATGCTTCTTATTTTTCAATTTCAAAAACATGTGGGGACCCATCAAGATATATATAATCTGATAATAAAGAATAAAACAGTATTAGTGCTTACTTGTTGGAACAGCAGGGGATGAGGATGAGCCTCTCTGTGAGGACGTGCCATCTTCCATACTTGTCGTTGCAGCAGAACTAGAACCGTAGAATGAAGAAGACGAAGATTGTGTGGCAGAAGCTTGAGCTGTGTTGAGGTACGTTAAGAATTGATGAGAAGCCGTATAATCAGAGGGCACATCTCCGGACACAACTTGGGTCAAAGCTGAAACCATGGCAGACATTTCCCTCTCCCTGTCTATATCTGGAAATATCATCGGCATAGATGACGTCACGGGATTGCTTCGACGTTCACCTTCTTCCTTGGCCACCTTTGACATACGACTATATCTATAAACCAACCCTACCTCTTGGTCTTAGCATTCAGATTCTTCAGACGCCAATGCACCTTTGATATATATATGTATGTGAGTGTTGATGGTTTGAGGGAACACAAATCCGTTTTCTCTTTCTTCTTGCCTGCCCTTTTTATTATATTACCCACCTTAATCCCCTTTTCAGGTGAAAGATGATAACAACTTGATGACGGTTTGGTAGCAAAGCATAAGACTTTTAATATTAGCAAAAAAATCAATGAACAGTATGGGTACGTCAATGTGAATGCTGAAGGAAGGTGGCGTTTGTGAGTGGATAAGCAACTTGATATTGCAATTGGCAAGCAAGTCGGTGAAAGAATGTGAGGCCAATTGGAGGAACCAGGACGCGCCGACGTGAAAAAATAGTCGCTTTCATATTAGATGCACCGCACGGGGCATTCAAAATAAATAAATACCGTAGGGGGTACAATTTATACTACTATTTGATTGATAATAATGTACGTCGCTAATTGCAATATTATAAAATATGGTGAATGATCCAGGCAGGAAGGTAGGGGAATGATCCACTTGGGGTCAGGCCAACTTTCATTATTTAATTATTATCCAAAACTGCTTTGTGGTGATACTGATGTCTGATACCGTCTTTTTATCCTGTAGCTTTTGAAGAACATGACAAATGCGCATCGAATTGTATTTCTTTGGAAATCAGGAATGTGAACTCGGGGGTTCCTCTGTGCTTTCCTAACCATAAATATTGTTTTGGATCAACCCAGTTAAGATACGCGTTTCAATTCACGGGATTTTAAGTCTGATTATTTTTAGTCACAACTTGACAAGTAGATAATTATTATTTGTTTAGGTTAATGATACAAACTGCTTTTACATCATTACTTATAGTATAAAATATAAGTATGTGAAAAGAATTTTATATATTCAAACCTGCCATAATTAGTTGGTCGAGGTGTCTCAGTCAAAGTGGCCCACCCTGTACCTATTATAATGATGCTTGGATTGGATATGGTTGGATGAGGCTTTTATTTTATAGTGTTTTCTTTCACTATTTTCTTTTGCCCTTGACTCAGTCAAAGATGGGTTTCCTGAATGGCTGATGCTTCCGAGTTCTCTTGTTCATCTTCTTCTGGGCCCGGAATGATTCTGAGTTAATGATTCTGAGTTACGCTGTGTATTAATATAATATATATCCTTTGACCAAAAAAAAGACATCACATTTTCAACGGCTTTTATATTATATGATCGTTAATTCTTCACTATTTAGATTATACAGATTTTGGTTGGAAGTTTCATTTTGGAGGGAAAGGAAAGAGATGAGAGGGTTTTGGTAGTTCAAGGAAATGAACTATCAAAACCCTCATTTCCCTTTCCTTTCCCTTCAAAAATAAACTCCCAAACAAAGTCTTAGATTTTATTCTCACTCATTCATAAACACTTTGAATCACAAAATTAAATAATACTTCCTCCAATCATAAACATGATTGAGTAAAATAAAAATGATCATAAACGCAAGAGAAAACATAACAACAAACCTTATCCTGTAAACAATAAACGCAAGAGATAAATAAATTAATTTTTATTAATAAAATAAAATAAGCTTTTGTATTTAGAATTAAATCAAATTTCTTATGTAATCCTTATATTTAGTACCGAAAAAATTAACAATTACTAATAAATCAACGATCATATGAACCAGTATAGATAGGTTCATCAGCTTTATAATGACAAGGGAATTTTGTTACGGAAAAACTCAGTTTTTTACTTTTTTTTAGAGGCTGAAATTCCTCCACGATGAATGAATTTGTTCAGAATTCATCTAAAAGAATGGGCCACAGCAGCACAGCCCATTTTGGTCCTGTCAGTCAATCTCGCCGAAAAGGAACAAAGGATGAGAATGAGACGGTGAAGTGAGCGACGGGCAAATTGGTAAATACAGCTTTATTAGGACTACATTATGCAGTCCAGAAATATAATTGAAGACTATAGACAGAGCAAATAATACACGTGGAAATTAAAACCACAAGAAAGGCAGACAAAATTCCCTGAGAATGTTTAGCATGCTCCCTCTTATGGAGATGAATTAGGGCTGTACAAGGCAGTCCGAGGGTCTAATCTGATCCAGTATTAATTTGAGGTTCGGTTCAACCAGATCGGGTTTGGTAGATTTTTTAGACTAGTTTAGGCAATACCTATAATAATATGAAATGTGTCACATAAAATTAAAACATTGTGTAAGAATATCCAACAACAATAAAAAAGTATGTTGGAAAAAAGGATTTAAACATGATAAATACAAGATAAAAAATAATAAGGAAAATTCTATTAAAATACCATATGAATTTATAAAACCCTCAGAAGTCCACCAAATTTGTAAAAAGACTGAGAGGTGACAAGGACTTTTGAGGGATATCGAAATTTACGAAAATGACCACAATGCCCTTAAGGTTTTCGGATTCATTCGCCTGCGTGTGTCGTCGTCGTCGCCGCCGTGACCCATTGCGTCGCTGCCACTCCCCCCACCTTGGACGCCGCTCCCGCCGCCATGGACGCCGCGGCCGCCAACTTCATGGAGATCGAGCACAAAGAAGAGCAATTCCGATGACGGTGAAAAAGGGGGGAAAAAAACCTACCACAATAAATTTTTCAATCACGTTACAAAACGGAAGAAGAAGAAGAAGGAAGGAAAAAATAAAATAAAACGAGTGCATTGAGAATTGGGGCATTCTCGAGAATGCCCACGCGAGCTCGCAGGATGCCTTGGGCATTCAACAAGAATGCCTTCAGGCAGAGAATGCGCGAGATTGCCTAAGGCATTCTCGCGCATTCTTGAGAATTTCCTAAGGCATTCTCGCAGAATGCCCCAATTCTCAGTGTACTCGTGTTTCTTCTTCTTCCACTCTGTAACGCGATCGAAAAATTTACGGTGGTGGTTTTTTTTTTTTTTTTTTCATGGTCATCCGAAATTGCTCTTCTCTGTGCTCGATCTCCACGAAGCTGGCGGCGGTGTCCATGGCGGTGCCCACGGCGGAGGGAGCGGCGTCTAAGGCGGGGGGAGTGGCGGCGACACAGTGGGTCATGGCGACCACGACGACGCACGCAGGGCGAATGAATCCAAAAAACCTTAAGGGCATTGTGGTCATTTTACATGAATTTGCATATCCTTCAAAAGTCCTTATCACCTCTCAGTCTTTTTACAAATTCGGTGGGCTTCTGGGGATTTTACAAATTCAGATGGTATTTTAATGGAATTTTCCCAAAAAAATACCTATAATCATATAAAAAGTAAAACTTAATCATATATCCTTAAAAAAAACTCCAACAACATTAAATAAAAAATAAAAATTAACATCTAAATTATAAAAGTATTTTTAAAAATTGACATTGACCTATCGGACCAGTCCAAGTGGTCTGGTCCTCTAGTCCGGAACCCGGTCCAACCGGACCAGTTAGTCTAGTCCAGTTTGGTTCGACTTCATCATTATATTACTTGTTTGGTCTAGACCATATCAGATTGGACAAGCTCAGGTTGAACCAAGCCGGACCGGATTACTGAGTTTTTGCCCACCTCTATTCCCTCTTATCTTTTAGAGTAAATACCCTTTTGGGTTCCTAAAAAAAAACACGGACCCCATTTTGGTCCCTCACACAAAAAATCTTTCTTTTGTCCCCGAAAAGGACGAATAAGGGTCGATTAGTGAACATTTTTGGCCCCTCACAAATTTCCAAAAATCCTTTTTACCCATAAAAAAGTCTCATTTTAGTTCAGAACGACAAAAATGGGGCCCGTATTTTTTTTTAATTCAAAAAAGGTATTTACTCTATCTTTTACTATAAGTTGCCTTAAGGTTCAAATAATAGTTGTATTAAATTTATTTTCATTTATTCCCATATTAATACCGTGTTATAGTTTATCGTGGTTAATTAGACTTTTTCGAACATACAAATTCAATATTCATGCACCAATTTTTAAGTGAAAGGATCATTTTGTATAGAAGATATATTATTAAAAAAGTTGTCAAAAGTCTAACTGATCTTGAGGGGGGGAACAAACAAAATCTAAGTCATGCGAAACATTGTTTATTTAGCGGACGAATATGATCCGAATGTCATTAGAAGTTGATGTTGAACATATCCACGTTTTAATAGTTTAAAATGGCGTTTTGTCTGCAACGTGGGTCTGACTCGCAAGGAAGATCAGCAACGGCGTCAAAGCAAACAAGTGGCGATAATTGATATGGGCGGTGCTTTGGCTATGGGTTTCTCTGTTTCCATCTCGTGGGTCTTACGTAGTTCTGAGTTAGCATATGTAATTGCTTGTATTGTATATGGACTATTTGTGTGTTTAATCGGTGAAAAAACTGCCTAAATCATATTTGTACTCTTGAATATTGTTAGGAGTTAGGGCGGTTCATGATCTTCACGGTCCCAGTCGTACGCCCGCATCCCACTAAAAAACTGTTTCGCTCTACCTAAGGAAAAGCCGCCTAAAAAAAATGGGCTCAATGAAATTTTTGGACATTTTTTTTGCGGCGGACATCGATACCGCTCTACCCATCGCTTTCAAGATTAGTATATATTATATAATTTTTAATTTTTTATAAAATAGTATTTTATATTTGTTATAAATTATATAACCTATTTATATATCAATATATATATATATAATAATAATAATATCTTTTCTACAAGGCTTTAATTTCTATTTTTTGATTCTTTGTATTTAATGGATTATGGACTATTTTTTTATGCCTTGTTAAGACAAATGGTTGTCTTTTTAAATTTAAGACTTAATTTGTAGACTTATATTCAAATATTCAAAAGTGTATAATATAGATGTTATTTAATTTTTCAATTACTTAAATTTGTTTTTTTATTCATATAGGATATGGCGGGATATCGCCACTGGGCATGGAAGGGCCATCTATTTCAAACCCATTATTACCCTGGTCCAAAAAATGTTAGGCTCTATCGGGCGGGTCGAATCTTGGCCGCTATATTTTATTACTCGTGATCTTTCAGTAAAGATCGGGCAAAGGTCTCGCCGCCTTGCTCCGCCTATGAACACCCCTATTATGAGTTATGATTGTATTGGGTTTATTTGCTATCATGTAATGTAGCTTTTTTTTTATCGCACATCTAGTATCTAGAGCTTCGCCCTAACTAACCCGGATCCGACCTACATCCTAACTATGGTATGTGAGTCTCTTAATAGGGTTTTTCTACATTCACAAAGCTCAAACTCGAGATTTTACTTAATGTAGTTGTTTGGAGTTACTAGTGTTATTGTGCTAATTAGGTTGTTATGTAGTGCGGCCCAGTAAGCCTTGTTTTGTACTATAAATATTACTACCTTCAGTCCTAATTATAAGACATAGTTGACTTTGTTTGAAGAGATTGAGGAAGTTAAATATGTTACTTATTCATTTCATATATTGTGTTTCCTTAGATTATATATTAGTTTATTAGTCAAACTAACTAATTTGAAGAAAAAAATAAAAATAAATTTCAAGTAGTGTTCGATCGATTACGTATTAATCAATATTCGATTGATTGGTCTCAATATTCGATTGATTGGTCTGAGGTTATCGACAAAAAATATTTCTCTAAGTCACTTAAGTCACTTTGTTTCTTTTTGTCCAAGTTTCTTCTCTTTTTGTCTAACTCACTTCCTTTTTTCTTTGTGAGTTTCGGAGTATCCCCATTCATAGGTCCGAGATCCACATCCACTCTAAAGTAATTTAATTAGATTCCTTAATCTCTTCAAAAAAGGCAACTATATCTTATAATTAGGACCGAGGGAGTAGTTTAGTATTCAATAGATGGTTGATCTTGCCTTTTCATTATTTTGTTGGAAGTTACCCATGAAAATAATAAACTAAATTCCCTGAGCAGTGAGACAGATGCAATGGGGTTGTTCTATCTTGACTTCTTCATTCAGTAGACCGAGAGATCACCAACGGGATTGTGTTTTATGATGATGCTTGTCAGGTATGGACAAATTTGGAGCAGCGTTTTCACAAGATGGATAGACATCGAGCTAAAATTTCCTGTCTACATAAGTCCATCACTTCTTTAACACAAGGCGTTATGAGTGTTTCTACCTATTTCACTCAATTAAAAGGATTTTAGGATGAATATGCCTTGTTGTTTTACCTTCCTACTTGTAAATGCACTATTTTCTACTGGGTATGTTAAAATTGTAGAGCAGCAAGCCAGCAACGACTTTTGCAGTTTTTGATGGGTCTCTGTGAGTCCTACCAAAAAGTTAGATATCATATTTTGCTCATGTCTCTGCTTTCGAGCATCACTCATACGTATTCTATGATAACTCAAGAAGAGGACCAGCAAACCATCTCTGTTCAAGCCTCAAGTAATCCAATTGAAGCCGTTGCAACTTTTAATAGATGTAGTTGTCAAGGCAGGGGCAGAGGTCGTGGATATTCTCAAGATGTGTGTTCTCATTGCCATCAAAGGGGCATAAGCATGAAACTTGTTAGTGGTGAGAAGCAAGCACATGGGAGGCAACACTATGAGAAATTAGACTCCTTGTTACATGATCCATCACGATATCAAAGACTAATAGGTATGATGTCATAGCTAACTGTTACAAGGCCTGATGTCTCTTTTGTTTTTCCAAACTTTGAGCCAATTCATGAGTGCTCTAAAGAAGTTACATATTGAGGCGGCTACACGAGTTGTAATATACCTCAAGGGAACACCCGGATTAGGGATTTTTTTGGCACCTACACAACATGTCAAGTTGGAGTCCTTTGTAGATTCTAATTGGTCAACTTGCCAAGACACTAGGAGATTATTGACAAGGTACAACATAAAATTTGGAGGGTCCCTCATATTTTGAAAATTGAAGAAACAACATATGGTGTCCAAGTCGTCAGTAGAGGCCGAATACCATCCATTGTGAACATCCAAGTCTGAGGTTGTGTGGCTGTCTCATATGTTGAAGGATCTTAATGTGAGAAATTTAGAACTAGTTTCTGTATATTATGATAGCCAAGCTACAATTCATATTGTAAGTAATCTGATTTTCCATGAACGCACTAGACATATTAAGATAGATTGTCACTTTGTGCGAGAGAAACTTCAACAGTGAATTATTCAGTTAGTGCATGTAACCACTAACCAGTAGGAACTAGCTTGTAGATATTTTTACAAAGGTTTTAGGTCACGTTGATCATAGTCGCTTGTTGAGCAAGTTGGCGACCATTAATTTGTTTGGTCACCAACTTGAAGGCGGTGTTAGGAGCAATGGTCATATCTAGTTTATTTGTTGTTCTATAGTTGTATGGGCTTACTAGCGTTATTGGGCTAGTTAGGTTGTTATGCAGTTTGGCCTAGTAAGAGTTGATTTTTTTTTTTGATATAAAAATTTTAGGAAAGAGGTTGGGTTCACCCATGATCCAAGGGCAAGGCAAAATCTCCCTTCCTCCTAGGTGATACCGATGTTGGGCAAGACGAGCCATCTATTATCCTCAGGCGTTAACATAGGCACTTAGGAGTTATGATGTCTCCCTCAGCGCCTTGACCAACTCTAGAAACGAACCCCCTCCCGAGTTGGATTTTTTTTGTTTTTGTTTTGTTTTTGAAACAACAAGCACCAACTCCCCCCGCGCGATGCGCGCGTGCAATAATTCCCTAACATGAAAGTATATCATGAACCTATCACTCATTGAAATTATTAACAAATTGAATAAAACACAAAGGCACATAAAGAAAATAATTGGATTTCAAATCTAACAAAAAATAAAAGTTGTATTACTATCTAAAAATACAACATGAACTACAACCATTTCAATTGTATGTTTATACATTTAGCAACTTCGCCTCAAACTCAAGCTAAATATGTGTAATATATCAACCAAATTAATTTCAATAGAGGATATATTGTTATCAGTTTCAATAATTTAAATGTGTAATATATCATAATCAAATTAATTTAAATAATCCCACAATCTTTGCTCCCATATCTGCACTCAATTCCTAAAATTTAGTATTTTGATTTTTACCAAAACACTAATAATCTAAATAACAGGAAAAATTCCAAGAGGCAACTCTTCACTTCTCCACGCCTTTCACCATTGTCCTCTTTTTTTCTTTTATTTTCCTACAAAAGAAATTAACCAAAACACATTGGTAATGCATCAAAACTATATAGGCAAACATGAAAGAAGCCAATCCCCTAAGAATTAGTCATGAGAATTGGTCATGAGAAACCCTTTAGTCAAGTTGTTAATAGAAAATGCCAACTCTTTCCTTTAAAGAGGAGCAAATCGAGAGAGAGAAAATCAGTGAATAAACAATTAACCCATAAAAAAGAGCACATAATCCAAAGATTTGATTCAGAAAATCTTCTCTCGTGCTTCTACATATCTACCAACCACTCTATGAAACAAAAAATTCTTTATTAACAACAATGTCAATATCACATCAAATAATCTAGAAGTAGGATAAGATAGTGATGAAGAAGGAATGAAAGAGAACTCACTGCATTATGTCTTGAGCCACATAAGAGAATAAACCACAAAGGGACACAAAAGAAAAGAATTGGATTTCAATGAATTTTCTCTTAGGGAAAACAACACTAGGTCAACTCCCCTGTGCGATGCGTGAGTGCAACAATTCAATGACATGAAAGCATATCCTCACTTTTCACTCATCCAAATCATTAAGAAATTGAATAAACCACAAAGGGACACAAAAGAAAAGAATTGGATTTCAAATCTACCGACAAAAAATAGAAGTTGTCTCACTACCCAAAAACACAACATGAAGTATTTATTAGTCATTATTATTATTTTATTATGTATTTACAGTCTGTAGACATTCAAAATACAGGGCAAAAGAGAATAAATGAAAGAAGAATCCTCAGTTTCATACCAATGTTGGCAGCGAAGCGTAGCCCATCTATTATCCTCGCGTTAACCTGCAAAGACTTAGGAGTTAGGATGTCTCTCCTCGCCAACTCTAAACGAACCCCTCCCGAGTTGGATTTTTTTTGTTTTTGTTTTTGTTTTGTTTTTGGAACAATGGTTTTAGGTACATTCATCACAAAACCATATCTCAACTTAAAATTTAGTTATTGGGCCACAACCAAGCAGAAGTCACTCCTTTAAGCCTTTTGAATATACTATTCTTATTTTTTTCCCTAAAATATATATTATTTAAAATATAATCCAAACACATCTAAGACATCAGTTTTGACGGTTGAATTCAACGGAGAAATTTATCCCAAAAAAAGGAGAAATAGTAGTGATTATAATACTTCTAATCATATGTATATTACACGTTATCAAATAAACTATAATATATAGTAGTAAATATAAATAACAATAAAAGACCAAATAAAGAAAAACTTGAAGGGTGTGATTTGTAGCTATGCATGGGATTGAATTTCGTGGCCATTATTTTTTTGGCGGAAAAATCTCACGGGAAATTGGAAAAATGATACTTTCCAATTCTTAATATACAATATTTATATAATTTAATTATATTTTAAAAAAAATAGTTAAGTTAGTTAATATGATATGTATTTTCTAAAACACTTTAATCACATTCCTTAATTTTTTTTATTCTTTTTTTTTAATTATTGTTGAGGGAATATCAATATAAGTAAATTAGGAAAATATTGATAAGTATAAAAATTTTGTTTTATAATTAAAACCAAAATGGGATTGTCAAATTTGAGTGGCCGGAGGAAGTAGAAAATTTATAAGTATGTTTTTCAATAAGGTAATCAATAAAATAAGTACATTGTATGGGCATTTTAAGGTGAATACTCAGATATATGTCTCTCAAGTTTCTAAACGGAAAAAATTGGCAATAAATGTATTTATCAACATGTAAATTATCTAAATCACCTGCATCATATCATCCCTCCACTCCTTCGGCCATTTTAGATCTGCAAGTCAACGCAGCGGCAAAAATATTTGTTTTCGCTAACTTCTGTAGGAGAAATAGTGTGGTTGAAGGAACCATTTGGGGTTGGGGAGGGGGCGGATCTCATTTCTGGCCTGCCACGTGAGTTTCGATATTGCTTAGCGATACAAACGGGAGGCTTGCTTGCAATCCAATCCAATATGTAAATAAGAGTCTAATCAATTTGCGTCACTATCATCAACCTTCCAAGTTTAATCATTCTATCAAGTCGCTGCGCTTCTCCTGGAAATTGCCGTCCGCAGCTGAAGAGGAAGCAGAGAAGAAGAGATGGCCGAAGAAAAAGATCCAACTTCAGTACCTCTCAGTCAAGCTGATAATGCGGCTATTGAGGATCCCGAAGATCCAGCCAAATCCCCCCCTTCATCTCCCAACTCATCCACTCGCAAGGTTTGTTCAATTTCCCCGCTTTTCCCTCCTCAGATTTCCTCTCTCTTTTTTCTTATTTCCCTGTTGACTTGTTCATTGCCTGTATCTTTCGACTGTTGAAAACATGAGGACCTAACAGTGTCGTTTATATTTGGAATCATCTTTATCTGCGCTCACTAATTGTTTCGAAAAACACTAGGGCATCCACGGCCCAGATTATATGCTTGTTCCCCGAATCCGCAATTTTGTTGCGGCTACGATGAGTTCAGACCAGTAGCACCGAAAATTGAAAGAGATATGCATTTTCTTTATTTCGATTAGCAGTAGATTGAATTAACAAAAATTGGGGGTTCCCTTTGAACTTCAAAGGCGTGCTGGTGCATTCTAGAATGTCCAAACCACTTGCAGCATCGGAGGCAGTCTAATGAAAACTCATGATATTATTACGTCGTGATTCTCTGACCGGAGATTAACGCTTTATAGGATTGAACTCTGAAAATTTGGGATGCATGTTTTTTGCTTCTTTCTCTTTTTCTTCTTAGCCCAACATCATTCCCATTTTAGTCCGTGTAACTTTGGTAGATTGGGTGGATGAGCATTTCATAGCAGGCAAATATATCAGATGCTCAGTGCATTCTATTGGTCAATGTCATTCGTTGGAAACTTTCAAGACAACGTTTCTGTAACTTATCTGAAGGTGCTGGAGAATGATGTTATGAGTCCCACATTGGGAAGTGTGGTGGGGTTTATATCTTCACAGGCTTCCCCTCATAATAGGCTAGTCTTTTGGATTAGGTTCTCTCTTTGAACTTGTGTTCATAACAGAAGACTTTCTTCTGTTGAAGAATAGCTGCTGAGAACCTGTCCTTTGTTTTCTACTTGCCCACTCTTTTCTGCCAGAGTAAAATTCGCAGTGTTTATTGGCTGATGGATCATCGATCATTGTTCTCTTGCCATTAAATTAACTGTTTCTGTGTTCTTGCTTCAGGCATGCTGCTTTGTTCTGCAAAGCTGGGTCTCAAAGAAATTTATGACTGGATGGTAACGGAATGAACTTACTGAGAAGACTCATTGTTATCAGTATCATAGGCCTTATGATCATTCTGAATTTTGAATTTGCAGTGTAGTTCTTTTTCCAGTTGCGGTTACCTTTTTCATAACATGGTGGTTTATTCAGTTTGTTGATGGCTTCTTCAGCCCATTATACTCCAGGCTTGGCTTTGACATATTTGGTGAGTTGTTCATTTTTCCTTTCATTAACAATGGCTCTAATTAATGTAATTGCAATTCCGATTACTTTTTTTGGCATAACTGAAAGGAACTTTTTTGTTCTATATGTTAAAACATAGCAAGTTAATTTAGAATAATGCATGAACTCGTGATTCCATACAATGACAGGTAGGCATTATTGTTTATTCTCAGAGCTGAGTTCCAATCTGGGATACATTATCAAATTCTATCTTAATGACAGGATGAGAAGATGAAGAATTTAAATTTTTGTTCCTCTTATTCTATGTGTAATAACAGTCGAATTGTAAAATTGGATTTAATGATGACTGTTCCTTGTTGCTAGACTGAAAATTCTATGCGAGTTACTTTTGCTGTTTGTTGGACTCTAGGAAAGAATTAAGTTTACTAACCATTAATTACTTATGCGCACGGTCTGTTCTATTTCCTTGTTTTTCAATTAGAAAATTGATTTTGGTCATTAGTGGTATGGTTGGTGTCCAAGGAAGTATACCAACACCTAAAGATGCATCTATTAAAAAATATATTTTTATTCACACTTGAGATAGGTTATGTGCAACAACTTGTCATTATTTCTTACTCTTTTTTTCCCGTTCATATTGGTGATCTAGGAATTGCTCTTTGTCCTTACTCTTCTGATGCTGTGTTATAATTTGAAGGTTTTCAATTTGCGGTGCAGGACTTGGTTTTGTTACATCTTTGGTTTTTGTATTTCTTGTTGGCGTTTTTGTTTCATCATGGATGGGTGCAACTGTCATCTGGGTTGGAGAATGGGTCATTAAGCGAATGCCTTTTGTCAGACATATATACTCAGCCTCCAAGCAGATTAGTGCTGCCATATCTCCAGGTATGCTCAATCATACACAGTGCAGTTGGAATTCACACCTCTTTCTCTCACCTATATTTGAGTTGTTACTAGTCTAAAATGTTGATAGAGTGACCATTACTGAATATTGGTGACGAGCCTGCAACTATTTGTTATGTTGTATTATCTTTACAGATCAAAACACAACAGCATTTAAAGAGGTAGCGATTATTCGTCATCCACGAGTTGGCGAGTATGCTTTTGGCTTTATTACATCAACTGTCACCCTACAGGTACTCCTAATTCTCTCACTCTATCTCAATTTATATGCCAGGCCCCATCATATTTATACTGGACATTTGAGTTCCTGTTTTGTATATCGAACCTTTGTATTTATCTTTTTTTTTCCCCATCCTTTTCAGAAAGATAATGAAGATGAAGAGCTATGCAGTGTTTTTGTCCCTACAAACCATCTGTATATTGGCGATATATTTCTGGTTAACTCCAAAGATATAACAAGACCAAATCTTTCCATTCGAGAAGGCATAGGTATGTATGTTTTATATGGCGTGATATATGCAAGACCTCCTACCCCATTTGATCTTTTATTCTTGAACGAAGAATTGTTTAGTGATGTTATAAAGTCAAACTTCGGAAATAATGTTTCTGAAGCTTTTAGGAATCAAACATATTACTCGTCTCATTCATCACTGACCCACTATTTTAATTGTGTGCATGATGCTGATGCAGAAATAATTGTTTCTGGGGGAATGACTATGCCGCAAACGATCTCTCCAATGCAAAGGGTTGGTCGAGCAAATGACAGAATCCCCATGAACAGATTAGGATAAACGCCTTCAAGGATATATAAGTGCTGTAAATGAGCTAGTTTTGTCTGATGTTATATTTTATGTTCAAATGGGAGTGATATGGAGCTTGAATCTTCTTGGTGCGTATTGACTCATTTTTCCTCACTCTTCCATCCTTGCTCCAAAATTGGACAGATGAGCAGACTATGATAATTTTATTAAAGTCTCCGTTGTAATGGTCATCATGAAGTGACTCTTCTTCCTATGGTCAATTTGTGATTGAGCACGACTTGTTCTCCAGTATTTGGGGTTCTATCTAATGTTGTGTTAGAAAACTTCTACCATAAGTCAACACTACTTTCTGATTTTGCGGTTTTTCTTCTCGATGTTGATTACGATTGGTTTGGAAAAAGAGCGGGTTTGTTTGTCCCACGTCTCCTTAACGCTCCATCTGGATGGAGGAAAAAAATGGGAATTTGGATGGAGGAAGAAAACTTGGGTGGAGAAAAAACTGGAGAGGACCTCTTCTTTTTAACCAAGGAAAGGAACTATGCGAATGTTACCACTTAAAGGTTGGTTTGAATTAGTAATGGCAAAAGTGATTTTTTTCCAATTAACTTTTATAATTTTAAGATAGGATAAAAATCATATTGTAAATGTGATTTATGTTTGGACTGATGTTGGTAAAAATTCATCTACACTGTGAAAAACAGGTTTTAGTGAATTTTTCTTAAAAATAGCTTTTGGTCTAAAAGCTTATTTGATAAATGTTAGCTCAAAAACCTCATTTTGCTCCTACCGTATCTTTACCGTCCCTTTCAACCTCCCACAACCTAGGCCCTAACATGACAATAATTTCTTATGTCCTTTTTTTTTTTTTTGCTCAGACCTTGTATCCTAATTCATTACTACTATGTTGGCTATTTTTTTCCTTACTATATTTCATGTCATCATTCATTATATGTATATACTTTAAAATCAAAATAATTTTACATATTTAAAAATATCTATCTGTGTACGCTTAAAAATAAATTGAATAAAAGATTATTTTTTATATTTGTGGTAGGCGTGGTGAAATAAGCACTGAAAGAATAACTTTTAGAGAAGTTGGTGGGAAAATGTGGTGGGTTTTACGCTTCATTTTTCTTCCTCAAACATTTCTTCTTTAATCTCAACAGTTGGAAACTCCAATTTTACCGAATTCTTTCACTTTTTATTATAAAATTAGAAAAGTATTTTCATTATTTTTCTTCATGCAATTCAAAATTGAATTTTGGGGCCAAAGTGTCATAATTAAATTTACATCACCTAATAGTAGTTTCAGACTTTCAATTGTTGTTACCAAAAAGCTTACAATTGCATGATCTTTTTTTACTGGTATCTCATTAGAGTATGATTCATCAATTACAAAGAATAAATTCCGGTGTGATGATGCTTCGTGTAAATTAGCATGCTAGGTGATGGCCAAAAAAAAAAAAAAGCAAGTTAGGCAACCATAACTATACCCTGTACATTTTCTTAAATACTACTTAATGTTCTAAATATAAAATATAAATATTTTTTTTAAGAGATTTAAAAAAATATTAGTAAATAAATTACTTAGTGATATATTACGTATCATTAAATTAAGGGAAAAACACTTTTCATGTTGTAGGAGAAGTGTATTCTCATGTCACACACATGAAATGATGGGACCTACATATATATATAATGCTCATTATATATATGTGGGGGTCCCACCATTAATATGTGTGTAGGAATCTTCTTTTCATACAACATGAAAAGTGTAAACTCCTTAAATTAGAGGGAAAATTACGCTCAGGTCCCAACGAAGGGAATTAATCACAATAAAGTCCCTTGAAATCATGAAATTACACAGACTTCTGTGTAATTATTTGTGAATGTAAAATTACCACCTTAACCTTCCCTCTCTCCTGTCTCTCTCCTCTCTTCCTTTTTCTTCTCTCTTTCCTCTCTCCTTCTTCTACTCCTCTCTCCCTTTTTGCAAACTCGGCTTTTCGAAAGAAAGCACAACGAGATCACTCATGGCTCTGGTTCCTCTACGATACAGAGTACCCATTCGTTGTAGAGCAGTTGAAGGGAAGGAAAAGTCGATCTTTGATGCTTCATACGGTTTGGGTTTCCAAATTTGGGGTAACCAGCTGTGGATTTTGGATTTTGAAGTGGCGTTGTTGAGAGTATTACGAGTTGTGGGAGGTTTCTGAGATAGGAATCGACGAGGAGGGGAGTGAAGAACTGTCGTTTTGTTTATTTTCAGGTGCTCTGTGGATTTTGTGATTTCAGACCTGCTCCAATATTCGACCTCCGCTTCCGTTTTGCTTACTCAAGGTGATCACTTGACATGGCTGACGGCAAGACCACAGATCCAACGAACTTGCCTTTCTCTCATCCCTTGTTCCTTCATCCATCCTTCATCCTCTACTGTTTGTGGTTATTTTTCTAAAGGTTGTTGTAAATATATGTTTTTTCTATTGTAAATATAGCATTTGTTGTTGTAAATAGCCTCTGGAAGTTAAAAATAACAAATTCGAGGTTTTGAAAAGTTGTTGTTAAAATATGCTTTTTTTTTGTTAATAATTTGTTGTTGTAAATATCACAGAAGTTAGAAATAACAAATTGTTTTGAAAAGTTGTTGTTAAAATATGCTTTTAAATTGTTAATATAGACATTTGTTGTTGAGAATTGAAAAAAAAAATCCAAGTTTTCAAATGTTGTTGTTAATGTATGCTTTTTCTGTTGTAAATATAGCATTTGTTGTTGTAAATAGCCTCTGGACGTGAGAAATGTAAAAAATCCAGGTTTTCAAATGTGTCTGGGACGTTTGAGCTTAACTTCCGAGTTCGAACTTAACTTCCCAGTTCGAACATATACAAACAGTCAGATAAACAATGTAACTGTGGCTAGCACGTTCAAGCTTAACTATGGATTTTTTTTTCATTTCTCACGTCCGTAGGCAATTTACAACAACAAACGCTATATTAACAAAGAAAAAAAATATATTTTAACAACAACTTTTGAAAACCCTAATTTGTTATTTTTGACTTTGAGGCTATTTACAACAACAAATATTATATTAACAAATTAAAAAATATATTTTAACAACAACTTTGAAAACCTGGAATTTGTTATTTCTAACTTCCAGAGATTATTTACAACAACAAATGTTATATTAACAACAAAAAAAAGCATATTTTAACAATAATTTTTGAAAACCTGGAATTTGTTATTTCTGACTTCCAGAGGCTATTTACAACAACAAATGCTATATTAACAACAGAAAAAACATATTTTAACAACAACTTTTCAAAACCTCGAAATTGTCATCTCTCACTACCGAAGCTATTTACAAAAAAAAGCATAAATTAACAAATTAAAAATGCATATATTAACAACAACTTCGAAAACCTCGAAATTGTCATCTCTCACTTCCGTAAGCTATTTACAAAGAAAAAGCATAAATTAACAAAGAAAATGCGATATATTAACAACAACTTTCGAGAATTTTGACGGTATATAAGGTTAGCTGAAGAAGTGAATATCATTTCAAAATATTAAGTTGTATGAGTAAATGGGTATTTGCACCTACTCATTGAACTTAATATCATATATAGTTTCACGTCAATGTGTAAGCTGTAATTACAAGTTCTTGTCCACCCACCAAAATACAAAAAGGTGTTACAAGAAGTCACTAGTACAAGGTGTGTATAGACAAAATGACTAAGCAATTAACAATCAAAAGCATGTACATCGTGTTTTCAATTGGGATTTGGATTTTTGCATGTCTTCACCGTGTGTCCAGACTCATGACATCTCCCACAATGGTAAACCTTCTTGTTTTGAAATTGAGATTCAATTCGTTTTCTTTTTGGTCTCCCTGCGACCTTGTAGTAATGGGAGGCTCCAAGACAACTGCAACAACAAGATTGTATTAACAACTGAAAATGTATATATTTACAACAATAAATGCACGTATTAACAACAAATTTATTATCTCCTATCAGAACTTTTTACTGAACGTTCTATCATCACATCAACCAGAAACTAACGAAAACAGAGCACAATGTTATTAACCCTACCCAATAACATGAAACCCCAACTTCAATGATAAAGATGATATCTTTAGCAAAATCTTAGGATTACTTACCGCAGGGGACCAAACTTATAGTCCACTAATGTCTACTAATGAGCTCAAACTTAAACCTTTTACTAAGCTTTCACTCTCTAAATGCAAAGAACATACAATGAAAAAATAAATTATTCATCGAACAAAGAAAAGATGACAACCGGAGAATCTAAGCTTTGCCTGGACCATTAATATGTCACTTACTTGCCTTTTACGTTGGAGATTCGATTGACTTATGCTGCTTACTTGATTTCTGCGTTTTTTCCTTTTTGCCGAAACCTACCCCCGCTTTTTTATTTGATCTGTCTGTTTCCTTTCTTTCTTTTTTTTGTGCTGAATGGGCAATAAAGTAATTTTATGTTCTGAAATAATCACGACTTCTGTGTAATTTTGTTATTTGAAGGGCTTTACTTAATCGTAATTATTCTCTTTTTGGGACGCTTGGCGTAATTTTCCCTAAATTAAATATTAATTTATAAATCAAAAAAATTAATTAATTTTTTTTATAAATATAAATACTTTTAAGTAATTTAATTAATTTTTTTAAAAAATTAAATTTGCCTTCTATCTAATAGCCGAGCCGAGGATTAATGTCCCGCTACGGACTAGTGTTTGTGTGTATAGCTGAATTGATACATACAAGTCAAAATTCGCAGAGCGCGGGGCGACCAGCCAAACCTATTCTTCCTATCCAAACTGGAGAAAACCCCAAAACCCTAGAAATTGGGCTTTGAAGCATCTACAGTTCTTACCACACAGGACTTTATATCATTTAAACGGTCTATTCCTCAAGCTAAATTTGCTTCGCAGGGAGAGAATTTGGAATAACCAATGGACTTTGACGAATACGATTACTTGGAGAAGACAGTGGAGGAGCCGGAAGATCGAGATTCGAAGAAGAAGAAGGAGAGCAGCGAGAAGGGTGAAAGGAGTTACAGGAAGCGCGAGGTAGACGGGAATCTGGATGGTGAAGAAAAGAAGAGCAAGAAGATCAGAGGCGACGAGGAGAATGGGTCTAAGAAGGATCGTGATGACCGCGACAGAGAACGGTCTAGCCGCGAAAAGGAGCGCCATAGGAGCGGCAAGGAAAGGGACGGGGATAGAGATGGGGAGAGAGAGCAAGAGAGGAGTAATAGAGAGAAGGATAGGGAGAAGGAGAGAGACCGAGATAGGGATAAGGATAGGGAGAGGGATAGAGAAAGAAAAGGCAAAGAGAGGGAGAGGGATAGAGAAAGTGAGAGGGAGAAGAGAGAGAGGGATAAAGAGAGGGAGAGAAGGGAGAAGGAGGAGAGGGAGAGGTCCACGAGAAGCAGAAGTCGTTCTGATAGAGATAGAGAGAGAGAACGAGAACTGGAAATTACTCAAATTAGAGATAACCGGTACTGGTCTTTACTGCATTTGCCTTCCTTGACATGTCTGTGTTTTTTTGTTGATTTTGTTCTTGTTACTTCATTCTAGGGCGAGTACTCGATATGCATTGTGAGCATTACTCGCCATTGACCTGCTGAGCTAAGGACCTGCGTTAAACCATATGTTGCGGTTCCTGAAATTTATTTTTCCTACGGTTTGATATTTGGTTGTGCTAAGTAAGCGTGTTTTGAAGTTGTTTTGAAAAATCATAAATGTATTTTTCACATAAGTTAAATTGTGAGGGCTGGGTAATTAAAGCATATCCTTTATGAGACTAGTTTGTGTCTGCTTATCCTCCCTATTTAATGTCAATCCTATACTTTTTGTGACCCTTGTGCTTTAAAGACAAAATTTATGCATTTAAGCTTGCTATAGTAATATTCCAATTATGATATTTACATTTCTGAAATATAGAATAGAAGCCTTCTCCCTGGTAACTGAGTTGAGTGTATATGTTCTACATAGCATTTTTAGTGTAAAGTGTTTGCGGTGCTCAATCACAAATTAGTTGACGTGAAGTATTTCCACATTTCACAGTATTCATGATGGAGATATATGTGAAAATCCATTGTGATTTGTAGACATTGTGGGAGTAATTGATGTTTTGGATTCTAATATCAACAGGGAACATTTAGAATGGCTGCGCCAGTGATAATTTGAAACCCCCTGGAATATCTAGTCTCCTTTTGGGTTCTAATATTAGGAATGTGAATTTGGAAATCATGGCTACACATTATTCATTATGGATGTTAAATTAAACTGAAGTGAACTTTTCTGTATATATTTTTTTCTTATAGCTGAATTTTTCATTTGGGTTGTAGGAGAATCAGAGACAAGAAAGAGACCGTGGAGCCTGAGGCAGATCCAGAAAGGGATCAGAGAACTGTTTTTGCATACCAGGTTTATATTTCTTTGTTTGAATTTTAATTTGAGGTTGGATTGTTTTGGATCTTTTTAATTTGTTTCTGATGATTGTCATTTTACCATGTGATGATTGCAGATACCCTTAAAGGCCACAGAGAGAGATGTTTATGAATTTTTCTCAAAAGCTGGGAAGGTCAGTTGATTTTAAATTTTCCTCACTTTTGATGATAGTACCTTGAACACATTAAGGTGTTTGCATGCTTCGGGTGTATTTCTTACATTTTTCCATTATCATATGATAATTCCTGATTTTTTTGTAATTCTAATTCTAATATTCCTTATTTTCAGGTGAGGGATGTCCGTTTGATCATGGATAGGAATTCAAGACGGTCTAAAGGAGTTGGGTATGTCCTTGATTACCAATTACTTTCTTATTTATATGCATGTGCTATAGTCGAATTAAGATATCAAATTCCAAGAATTATGTTTAACTGTATTCTTAAATGGACTAGCATTGCGATAATAATGAGGGATGATGGGAATAACATGCACTCATGTTTAATCAATTCATGCTGCATACTCAAGGTAGATGACATAATCCTGGTTTTCTTTTTGGTCCTTTTCCTAGTTTTCTTCCTCTACATATGCCTTACAGTGAGGGTTTTATTCTTATGTTGATGAGCCTGTCCATTGTATTTCCTCCCTCTATGAATTCAAAGTCTCTTGTGCAAGCCGTTGGGTTATTCCTTAATATGGTTGAGGGTCATTTGGAAGAGGATTCTCTCTCTCTCTCTCTCTCTCTTTTTTTTTTTTTTTTTTTTTCTCATTTTCCCTCATTAGCCCATCTAGGCCATTGATTGGGAAGATAAGAGAAATGTTAAAGTAGTGTTGTGAATGATTGGACGGATATGATTTAGAGATGATGAGGGATAATGAGAAAAGGATTATGAGAGAAACCAACTCCGGGTCATTTATGTGTAGGAGATTTTTTAGTCTTCTATTTCCCTTTTCATTTTGGAGGAAGTTGATGGATGGTGAGCATCTAGAAGAGAGATGCATATGGATTTGATGTCATCTGATTTTTGGTATTAGTTGATGGGTGATTTTCCATACCGGGCTAGCTTTTAGTGGGGTTTTTTCATGGGATAATTTGCACACTTGCACGTGTTCAAGTGAAGTAGATGAGTATCTGGTTACCTTATTAACCAATCCTCCATGACTCAGTGGTTCCTCACACATTATTCTCTTATGGCCTTCATTTATTCTCTAAATTAATTGTGGATGATTTAGTTTTATTTTTTAATTATGACATGCTAACCTTTTCTTTACATGAGTCAGATACATCAAAAGAAACTCAGCTTGAGCTGTCTGCACTAGAGTTTTTGTTTCCCTACATCTCTTTGCTGTATGCATTGTAAGTTTTGATTGCAACCATTTGTACTTTGTAGTTATGAAAATTTGATGCAAGTTCTTGGATGAGGCTGCAGGTATATTGAATTTTATGATGCAATGCCAGTGCCAATGGCAATTGCTCTCTCTGGTCAATTGCTTCTTGGACAACCCGTAATGGTCAAACCTTCTGAAGCTGAAAAGAACCTTGTTCAGTCTAATGCTTCCACCGGAGCTGCAGGTGTAGCAGGACCATATGGAGCAGCAGACAGGAAACTTTATGTGGGAAACCTTCATTTCAACATGACAGAGAGTCAGCTGAGGGAAGTATGTGGTTCTATTTTTGTCCTCCGTTTCAACATGACCATTGAACTGCTAAAAATTCCTTGATGGGTTCAATTACCGGCCCGGTTTTTAATACCTTGATTAAAATCTTGATTTTTTTAATTGTTGGTTCAGATTTTTGAGCCGTTTGGTTCAGTGGAGGTTGTACAACTGCCTACTGACCTGGAGACAGGACATTGCAAGGGTTTTGGCTTTATTCAAGTTAGTTTCCCTGCATGGGTTACCTTGAGAATGATGGTTTACTGTAATACTGTTATTTATTGTGATTGTATTGATTCTTGAACAGTTTGCCCATCTTGAACATGCCAAAGCAGCTCAGAGTTTAAATGGAAAACTGGAGATTGCTGGTAGGACTATCAAGGTAGATATGTTTGATTCCATGGTTATATATATTTCTGGTTCATGTATGTTTGCTTTTATTGGCAATCACTTTGCTACTCCTACTGTTCTTGACTGATGCTTTTTATTGTGCTCAGGTTTCATGTGTGACAGATCACATCGGGAGCCAAGACATAACTGCAAAATCTGCAGACTTTGATGATGATGAAGGTGGATTGGTACGTTAAGATACGGCAAAATTTGTTTCTGAAAGATGGGTTATCGAATTCTTCATCTCATCATATAACATAGAACTTATATTTAATTTGAAGTTACTAAAAATTTAGCCTGATTGGTTATTTTTTCAGGTTGTTAGAGGCTTGATTGGCTGGCAGTTTCGTTTGTTTCATAGTTCATCAATAACTATAACAATTCTAGCTATATATATTGCAGGCTGATGACAAGATTATTACTCTGTGATAGATAGGTGCATTGATGTATTAGTGCTTTTGAGCACTCTTACTCTTTTAAATAGAGTCACTAAATGCAGAAGGCAACATTTGTTCTTAGTTGCAACACCACAAATACAGATATTAAACAAATATTCTGAGCTGGAAATCTTGATTAATGACATGTTTTACAAGATTCAATATAATTAGGTCAATATTGGATAACTCCTGCATTTCTTCATTAGTCTGGTTCAAATCAGACGTCGTCTTTTATGCGTCTTCTGTTTCCGTCCCCTTGTTGGCCTTTGTCTTCCATCAGAAAGGCATCTCTCTTCTATCTGAAAACCTCACTTTTGTTCTATTTGGGGTTTGGTGTGGAGTGGTGCTTGTCATTTTCCTCTCTTTTCTAGTGACATGATGTTGGTGAACTTTGTGTCCTGAAACGATATTGTAACCTCTTTTCAGTGACGCATCCCTGCTCATGAATTATGTATCTTCTGTGCAGGCCTTAAATGCTCAATCTAGAGCATTGCTTATGCAGAAGCTGGATCGATCTGGCACTGCCACTAGGTTTACTACAAAACTTTCCTCTTTTTTTTTTTTTTGGGGGGGGGGGGTGTGACTTCTTCATTTGCTTGACAGATATTTCATTTTGCAGCATTGCAGGGTCTGTGAATGGGTCACTTCCTACTCAACAGCCTGTTAGTTTGCCTAGTGCTCCAGGTTTAATGCCCACATCAGCTCCCCTAACACAAATCATGCCTTCCCCTGTGGTAGAACCTGTAGGAAGCCCTAGCGAGTGTCTATTGTTGAAGAATATGTTTGATCCTACCACTGAGGTGTGACCAACTGATTAATTTTTTCCCCACTAATGTTTCATTTTCTGAAGTACTGGTATTAAATTTCAATGCAGACGGAACCAGATTTTGATATTGACATTAAGGAGGATGTAGAAGAGGAATGTTCTAGATTTGGCCGGGTGAAGCATATTTATGTAGACAAGTAAGTTAATGAATATGTGCAACAGTCATCTATAAATGTTCCTGAGTATTTCTATTTTATTGGCTTTTACATATTGTGTGTAGGAGGTGCAATTGCTTGATTTTTTGTTTCCCATACAGAAGTGCAGGATTTGTGTATTTGCGTTTTGAATCAGTGGAAGCAGCAAGTGCTGCTCAACGAGCTATGCACATGAGATGGTTTGCACGCAGGTCGATTTCAGCTGTTTTCATGGTAATTCATTTCATGTCTCTAGTTCCCTTGGTCTTTCTTTCATATTTGGATTTGCTGAATTAATATGTTGTGATGTTTGGTGTCTTTCTACTAAGGATTGAGGAATCCGTTGGAGAGGCTGATTAACGAGATTGTCTATATTGCAGTCATCCTCTGCGGACTTGGATAGTCTTGTTATCGTTTACCAATAGTTGTATCTCTACCGTTTCTTTGACTATATTTGCAGCCATCCTCTGCAGAGTTCGATAGTCTTGCCAATCACTCATCTTCAGTTTTTTGTACTTCTACTGTTTCTTTTTGGTATATAGCAGCTAGCCGGTAACAAATTAAAATATTATTAAAAACGATTGGGCTAAATTAGACGGTAGAAGTAAATCATGTTTAATTAGAGATGCCCATTCATGCTGTAGTAATCCAGAATGTTTAAAGAAATGGTTTGTGTTGCAGGAACCCCAGCTATATGAAGCCAAATTTAAAGTGGAAGCTTGAAGACAGGACTTGCTGCTTCTGATGACATCAGTCTCTCATAATTTGTTCATACAATTGAGATATAGTTTTATAGATTTTGATCCTTGAATGGTCTCAGATGTATGGTAAGAGAAATTACCATATCCAGATGTTAATGTTTATGATTTATTGTACCATCTTGCATCTCCGTGCATAAACGTTTATATTCTTGGTTTAGATCTAATGCTGAAGTGTTTTTATATATGTTAAGAAAAAATTTCCTTGACAGCCAACACACTCGTTTACTTGTCGAGGGACGCTCTAACTATATTGCAAAAACCGTAAATTATAATAAAACGCTCCCGTGTTAAATGTAGCACTTAATTTGAGAGTAAAATTTAGTTCTAAATATAAAGTTTTTTTTTTTATTTATTTCCTCTTGTTTTTCTGTTTTTAAACTAATTTGCAAAACTTATAGATTGATATACAATATAATGTTACTTATAAGTAATTTATTTAAATTTTTTACTTTATTCAAATTAGATAAATAAGTCCTACATTAAATATTAAAGGAGTATAATAGTATTTTGCTACTCTTTTGGTGGGGAATATTTTGCTGCTCTAATTATAATGTATAAAATAAGTTTCATTTATTGATGTTTAAGATTGTTTTAAAAATGATTATTCCTTTTTTGGAACTTAAAGTGATACAAAGTAAAGAGGATTCAAATAATTAATCTTGAGGGAAAATACTGCTCAACCATGTTTCATATTTATTTCACATTCTACTTGAACAAATAATCTTTTGGGAAAATTTCAGTGAGCCCTAGTGTAACAAATTATTTTCAGTCAACCCCAAAACCTTTTTGAAATTTCATTGCACCCCATGCTCAAAATGAATTTAAGAAGCTAAAAAGATTTTGTCCATTTACAAAAAAAATATGGAAATTTACAAGATAAATAGAGTAAAGGTATTATTGTTTTTACACCCACAAAAATTAATTTCATTTTGATTGTGAGGGTGATTACAGAAAATTTTAGAGGTTGGCTGAAATCAATTTCTTAGTGGCGACTGAAATTTCCTTTAAGATTAAACCTTTCAACTTGGCTTTTGTAATAACACTGTTTTCTGGCTTCTTAACGTCTTTCATAATCCTGTCGAAGGTAGAATATTATATTTAGGATGTGTCCAAAGAAAATACTTCCTCAGATCTTAATTATAATATTAGTTGACTTTTTTTGAAGAGATCAAAACTAATTAAATTATTTTAGAGTATTTTTATTTTTTTCTTCAAACTAATTAATTTAACTAACAAAGTAGTACATAATTTAAGGATATATAACATATGAAACGATCAAGTAATTTATTTAGTTTTCTTAATCTCTTCAAAAAAGTCAACTAGGTTTTATAATTTGGACTGAGGCAGTATCTAAAAAAATTATTCTACCAGCATCATCCGAAATCTTACTTTTGGAGATGACACGTGTTTGTTAGCTGTTTTGAAAAATAAAGCTGAAAGAAGATATAATCATAAGTCTATGGTGAAGAGAAATAATTATTTTTTGTTGCTTTCTCGGACAAATTAGATATATCATATTTATGGACAATCAACAAGTAAAACATACGGAGTAAGAAGGAAGAAAAATTGTACTTTTTTTATGGACAATACGAAGTCACAGTTACCCTTTTAATTTTTTTTTGGAAAATTAAATAAACCATTTTTAGACAATCGACAAGTAGGGGGGAAAAGAGAGAGAAATGCATTTTCAGGCGAGAAAAAAGAAAAGAAAAGAAAAGAAAGAAATGAGGCCCGTAGATTGGTTGTGAGGAAAGGCCCATACATAAGGCGGGGCTTAATTCAGTGTGTTTGGCGGTCTCGGCGGCAAAAAGACCGCGAGCTCATAGCCCTACTCTTCAGGCAGGTTGCTCTGGTTCGCCTATATAAGGGAGCAATACCACACGCGAGACTTTTGGGGCCTAAATTCAAATCAAAAGCTATATCCCCAGAGCTTACCATTGGGACATAAATCAGAGAGAGTGAGTGGTACCCTTCACGCAAACTTCATAGATTCGCTCCCATCTCCGGTGCTCACTCTCATTAACAATCGTGAGTGACGTCTCTTAACCCTAGCATCCTTCCATTTTACCTCCCTCCCTCACTCTGCTATTTCTACTGTGGCATGAATTTTGGTTTTCTCATGTTTCTTACATATTGAACAACTTCTTGATGCTTTATTTATGAGTATTTTTTGGTTCCTCTTTGGCGTTGGCAATAGATGGATAGGTATCAAAGGGTGGAGAAGCCAAAGGCAGAGACTCCCATAAATGAGAACGAGATACGCATTACTGCTCAAGGCAGGATGAGGAATTATATTACCTATGCCACCACTCTCCTCCAGGTATTATGTAACGCCCGTGTTTCTCATCCCCTCCTCTCACGCGGGCCCGATACTTTGTTAGAAATTTTGAAAATTTTAAACACGGGAATGAATATGGAAATTTCTAATTTCACATGTGAATTGCTGAACTTGATGTAAAAGTTACTTCCTAAGGGGAAATAACAGCTCTCTTGAATGATTGATTTGTAGAATGCCGTTGCCTCTCTCTGTCTCTACCATTTAGGCTTATTGTACTTCATATACTTAACCTTGCGAGTCATTTGTTCATAAGGATCTCATTAACTTTCTTATCAATAAGTGGGTGATATATCAGTGAAATCTTAATCAGTTTGGAGGCTGAATGGTGCCCTGGCATTTAACTAACTTTACCGACCCATTTACTGTCAGAGTATTGAACTTGGCCTTCTTTTTCACGAAACTTTTGTTGTAGTGAGATTAATCTGTGCACAACTCTTGGTGGATGTGGTCTAAACTCTAGAAAATTGATAAGATGCAATCTTTCTCGTGTTTGACTTTTTTAACTAGGGCTTGTATCTTTTGTGAATGTTACTACCTTGCTGTTCTTATGTTTTGGTTACACTACTTTATCAGTAATGAGTACACTACCTGCGTAGCTATGTCTCTCTTCATACATGCTATTTTAGGAATAGATGAAAATGCTTTGTTTTCCTTTCTTGTCATTGTGTCTTTAATTTGCAATTTGGAATTGAAACTTTATTTATATTTTAGCTTCATTTTCTAAGTGAGGAAAAAATAGGTACAACTAGAGTGGGTTCCGCGAATTTCATGGAGTCTGGGACTAACCTCAATATTCATGACTGTTAACAGTATGGCTTTCTACAACTCGTTATAGATTTATTGATATATTGATTTCCAAATAGTTAGCTTGTCAATCTTTTTTTTTTTCCCTTCTTGCTTTAACCTATTTCTGTGTATTTTGATATTTACTTCAGATACTTAATCTGTTTACATCAATTATTGGTTAGTGCTATGTTTTAACTAATTTTCCATTTTGATAGGGTCCACACTTGCATGGATTGCTTTGTCAATGGGCTAATATTTAAATGCTCCTGATATATTTCTGTGTCACATGTATCTTACTTTGGTAGTATGTTTATAGGAGAAAGGGTCAGTGGAAATTGTTATTAAAGCAATGGGCAGAGCTATCAATAAGACAGTAATGATCACTGAACTGATCAAGGTGAGAGGGCTAGTTTCTGTGTCACTGTGTGTTTTGCGTGTTACTGGTTACTTGTGTTTTTCTTTCTTTGTGAGTAATCTGTTTCTTTGCTTCAGAGAAGGATTGTTGGCCTGCATCAAAATACTGCTATTGGATCAACTGGCATAACGGATATGTGGGAGCCACTAGAAGAAGGCCTTCTTCCGTATGGAACTACTAAAACTTTTCATTGTATTTGTAGCCTAACTAATGAATGATTGATTTGTTTCCATGGGATCAACTTTCTGTTTATTATTGCATCCTCAGTTTGGAGACTACTCGACATGTTTCAATGATCACAATTACTTTGTCAAAGGATGAACTGGACAAGTCCTCTACAGGGTAAGAACTAGTTTACTGATATGCAAGCTTATGTTTCACTGTATCTGATTTATTACTCTCTGGATAGACACAATTGCAACTCAGCTTGAAAAGCACTTCTGTAAGGAAAGTTTCATCAGTTTACTTTAGACGGTTAGCCTTTTCTTGCTATGTTTGCTGGCAGCTGGAAGACAATACAGCAGATATTTCTTTACTGCCTTGACATTACTTGTGTTTTGAACTAATAGCTTGGTGTTTTGAACTATTAGCTTGGTGTTTTAATGTAACTCCCATAGCTTGGTCTCTTGAATTGATAATAGATTATTGAAAAGGCTTTTATTTGATCATCTACTTGACAAATATTATCAATTGTTCTTGACTTGAATAGTTTTTAAGATCCATGCTGCTTACTTGTGAACTTCTCAATGATGTTCCAATTGTCGTTATTTTATGTGTTTTCTCTCATGCAGATACCAGCCTCCTCTCTCAGCAGATCAAGTAAAACCTTTAATTGAATATGAAGAGGAAGGAGGTGACTTGATTAATACTTTTTTCATTTTAGTAGGCTTGTGTGGCTTATATGACATGAGTTGCTAAATTTTGGTCTCCAACAGAGGGCACACGAGTGATGCGAGGTCGTGGTCGTGGTCGTGGTCGTGGTAGGGTTAGAGGTATTTCTAATTAATATATTTTTCATTTGTTTGATTGGAGTTAGATGTAGTATGAGTGTACATATTTGCTTTGTCATATAATGTTTGAGCTGTTAAAAGTTAAAACTGCTTTTAAGCAAACAATCTGCTTCATTTGCTTAGGAAATTATAATGGGGGTATGGATTATAATGGAGATGGTTGGGATGGTGGACGTGGATATGGTGGTAGAGGGCGTGGTCATGCAAGGGGTCGTACTTTCCGGGGCAGAGGACGGGGCTACGGTGGACAGTCTGTTGGTTATTATGATTATGGTGAATATGATGCACTGCCTCCCCAACGTGGTAAGCCTTTTCCATAAAATATATTCATCTAGCAAATAATATAGTCTAAAAGTTGTCCCTCTAGTCTCGTATACAAGGAAAAAAAATAAGTTTTCTAGCAAATAATGATAAATTGTTATGCCTTTATTGCTTTTAATTTTGGTTCGTACAATATGAGGTATGAGCTGTGGCATAATGAAGTGTTGTTTCAAGTTTGTTGAGCTACATTTATCTATGTTGAAGTGTTTTGTCCTTTCATACTTCATGGTAGTGTTTAGTCAAGGTACAGAAGGAATAGAAACAAACTTTCCTTATTTTAATTTACTCAACTGTTTTTTACTTCTATATTATTGCATCTCTATTTAATTGGTTTGCCATCCAACAAATTCTTTCACTTGAAAATGGTAGTGATTCTTTTTGAGGTTTTTCAGGTCGTGGCCGTGGAAGAAGGGGCCGTGGACATGGTCGTGTGTTTAGATCAGATGGAGCTGGCAGGGGGCAGGAGCTTAATTAAGCTGAGTTGGTTTGTCATTATGTATATGTTCAGTTATGGTTGGGTGGTCTCTTTGCTTTGTTCCTCTTGAGATCTGCTTATATTTTTCATGTAATTTGGAATGTCAAGTGGTGCAGCCATCGTCCCTGGTCCTTGCAGTTTTGTCGTCTTAGTTACTTTCCTTATCTTTTGTGATGTCTCTCAGGTTTAGTGTTGACTAAGTTCTGTAGGCTGTGGTCAGGTATAATTCCTGCGTTCATGTTAGCAATTTTTCATATCAAAATTGTATTGTATATTTTTTTTTCCTAATCAATAGAGAGAATAGTAGTGAATTCTTTATAAACTGATTCAACGGATGTTGATTGCTGTACTTTGCCTAGTTGTACGGAATCCATATCGTGATGACTCAGTCCCGGGTTGAATCGCTTCCTCTTTTGAGTCCGTTTTTCGTTGGCGTTTAAATCGTGGATTGAGCTCTGGTAATTAAATATCTGCCATGTTAAACATGGAAGGATGAAAAACACGTGTGAAGTATAGCACCATTAATCTAGCCGTTATACATCAACATTTTTAACTATTCCCATTCAGACTTTAACGTTTGAAATGACATCAAAGGAGCGCACTTCGGACTTTGTCCAGGTCTTGTCTTTCTGTTGTTTATTTATTTTTCCTCTTTTGCCAAGTTACTAGAGAGGTAGGAGGCCAACAACGAAGCAACTTCTCTTCAATTTTCCGTTCAATTTTGTCTGAAGCATAACTTCTTATAATTTTGTTATATCAATTTTGTCTGATTACAGAACGTCAAACTGCAGAAAGTTTTTTATAATGTTCATCTGATTTTGCGTTTTGATAATATTTGTACTTTTGTGTGTGGAAATATTTATACTGTATTTATGCAAAAAATTAATAGTAAATATATGTCTTAAGTTTTTTCCTCCACAAGGCCTTGGAAAGTTGTGGCCAGTTAGAATTTGACCTCCAACTCGGGTTTCCCTTGGCGTCAAAAATTTTCGCAGGATCTAGAGACAGATTAGTCTTGAAAGGTACTTCTTCAGGTCAATATTCAGCTAAGGGATTACTGCTACTGAATGCTTCTGAATCTTGGTAATCTGATGAATTTTGGAAATTCCTGTGGTCTATTGCTGTCTTATTTGGTATGTCTCTTTGGCTGTTCTTGTGATGAGACTACTCCCATCTTTTCCGGGAATGTCCTTTTACTAGGGCAATATGGTTTGGATGCTTGTCAATTATGGCTGAACATGCTAATTTTGAGGTCCTTTTGCTCGTGGTTGAAACAAATTTTAATGCATCTTTAAATGATGGTCATATCTCCAATCTGTTCTTGGGATCATCATCTTGCTCAATGTAATATGGAGAACTAGAAATAATGTTCTTCATAAAGGTTTCAAAGTTAGACCTGAGCAAGTAATTGATAGCATTCTTCATGCAGTCTTTCTTTCAGATATGTGTTTTCGTGTGGAATCTAATAAGGACACTTTTTGCAATGTTTCATCTGATTTGATTTCTCCTCCAGAGTTAGTGTCTCCATCAATTGATCAGGAAGATTGGATTATTTTCTTCTCAAAATTCAGCAAGCAAAAGGAACTTAGTATCACTTCTTGGATTTGTTATCAACATCAACCGATTCAGAAGTTTGAGTGGTCCAACTCATCTGGTGGTAAAAAAAAAATTCATCAAGAGATGCTTCAGAGCTTGCCCATTCTGGATCAACAACAATCCTCTGTTTTATCATTCACAGAAGCTTACAATTTTCTATCAGAAAAAGATCCCAACATGGACCGCCACTGCTAACGATTCTCATATGGATGTGGTGCAAGAAGACATTAACTTTATGCTCAAGTCTTTCTCTTCTGTTAAGTCAATTAGTGCTTCCCCTATCCCTCCTCCCTTGTATATGTTGTTAAATCAGTGTTGCTCCTCTAAATTTACAATTTAGAAGAGCAAAACTTTGTAATTAATGTCGTTTTACCTAATATATTGACTGTTATTCCAAAAAAAAACTTTAGCTCCCAAACTTAGAAAGTTGTGGTTGATCGTTCTTTCAAATTACGGTAGTTATTTTATTAATTATCTGGGACTCAGTAAGTGTATTTTATTATCAATCAATATAAAATATCAGGCAATGTAACATATATTGCATGCTACACTACTTTTCTTAAATCATGAATAATGTGTCTTAATGTTCATGTCATACGTGGAAAACGCATCTAGTTAATCATAAAAGTTTCATCATTTTCTATCAGAAGCACGAAGGTATAGAATTGTCAATAATCATCTTTATAAACATATTCGAATTTTAAAGCATGTACCTAGTGAGCTTCTCATATCCAATCTAACTAATTTTTTTTGGCACAAAAAAATTGTCCCCCAACCCCCTTTTTTTTTGGGGGGGGGGGGAGGTTGTTGTCATTAACCTTTTAATAACAGAAGTGAATGAGCATTACGTGATTTAATGGATTGGCTGAACACACTAACATGACTCCGCTTTTTACCACATTAATTACTTTTCCTTCTAATCATTCTACAAATGAAATTTTACCAAAAAAAAAATAAAAAATTCTACCAATGAAAAAATTCATCTTTCGATTTCGTTTCAACTTTCGTTGGAAGGATCGATCGAGGAACAAATTCTGAGTTCATAAAATTAAAACCAATGCACTTGAATCACTTCATCAAATTTAACAAACAGAAGTTTAAGTGCGAGTAAACTGGCTATATGTGATAAAGGACTTCATCGAAATGCTGAGAATTTATTATCCAAAATAAGCTTTTGGAATTGAACAAACATGAGTTAACCCTTATCAGGTGTGCTACTATTGCTAAAAGTGAATTTCTATCTTTAGCACACAGCAGGTCAAATATAACACTCCTGACCATTGAAATAATGGTAACTTTAATAGCATTTGAACGCGCATTTCAAATATGGAACAGCTTCAGAACTGGTTTGTGGTTCAAAAGTCACAGTGCCGTGTTTATTATGATTCCCATTTCATGAGACTGACACATATCATACCGTATCCGTTTTATGATAATGCATCAGTAATCTCTTATAATGCCATTCCATCGGGTCACCATATATATATATATATATACATACATACATATATATATATATATAAGTATAAGAATGTTGAGTTGTTTAAGGAGCTAAATTATATTCAGATAATAATATTTCATTAGACCACATAAGTGCAATTATTATTTTGTAAACGTTCCAAACTTTCAAGCCTGCGTCAAAGGAACCGAACATCACCTTAACTAATTAACAAAAATCATGTGGATTTATCCGAAGATTCATCAAAATTAGACACTGACCTTGTTTCGATGATTAATTTTTCTTCCTCTTGTATCTGGTTTCAAGCATGAATGGGTGTCGTCACCATATATATGTGCTGGAGAGATCGATATCTCTGCTGCTTCTTGGTCACGAGAACCTCATCTTTCCAAAATATCTTGTTGATTTTCGTGGGGATTAGATGGCGTAGGACTTGATCAACCCCTTCTTCTTCTTCATTAACAAAGCTTCTGTTCCTCTGATCAACCTCTTCTTCTTCTTCATCAACAAAGCTTCTGTTCCTCTGATCAACCTCTTCTTCTTCATCATCAACAAAGCTTCTGTTCCTCTTGCCCATAATGCTGTGATTGTTATCTTCGTCGCTGAGAAGCATGAGCTGGTAAGCCGCAGCCATGTCCGACTCCGTCAGGTCATTGTGGCTGTTATCATCACGTAATGAACAACATGCTTCCGATTCTGCCATTCGAATCGTTCTTTGACAAGGTTTTGGCTCTTGCGTATTTGATTGATGAGAGAGAGAGAGAGAGACGAGGGAGGGAAAGTGGAAGGATATTTCTATGAAGATGACGGGCCGATTTATTTTTATTATTCTATTATATATATCTTATTGCGGTCTATTCCAGAATAAGTGTGAACCATTGGGATGATCCGACGGCCCTTGTGTTTTCATTTCTATTGCCAACGTTGCTTTTTTTTGAGTAAATTGTCGGAGACGTTGAATATGAGGCTATGAGACAAATCAGAAATAATGGGCCAAGCTAATAAGTTGACACGAGTCTTGTTGAAATCAAGAATCAGAGATGCCTTAATTTCTCTCTTTCTTGCCTTGTATGACTGATAAACGGAGGGTCCATGTTATTTGTTAGACTGCATTATATTATATTCCAGCCGTCAGATTTTTCGCCAAAGACTTGTTCAAGGGAGAGTCCAGCACACTTTTCTTCCCTTCATGAACAAACTCTTCTTCCTTTTCCTCAGCCGTGCTAGTCCTTTCGCTTGCTATACACTAACTGTGATCAAAGAAAAATTAATCATGATTGAAGACTATTGGTTTTTTTCTTAGGTAAAGAGCGATATCATGCTGATCTTTTTAACTCCCATTCATTCTTCTCCAACCATCTAAATTAAGCTGTTTAAACAAACACTAGTTTTTTATATATATATATATATATATGCTTGTAACTCAAACAGAAGTATGTGACTGTGATTGCTACAGTATAATTAACTAGAAACGGAAAGAAATAGAGATACCTACAATATGAGCAGCAGGAAGGAGAGATCGTTGGTGTTATACTTTTCTGCGAAAACAGAATCATAAGCTGTGCTTTCAAAAGGAGGAAAATGATCCAAGTTTAGATTATTTTTTTCCTATTACTCCTCTATATATCCTTCCTTAATTTGCCGGATGATGTTTATGCACTTCACTAGTGTTAAAATGCATGTTTATATTTTTGAACTGCTGGTATTCTCAATATTCGTCACATAAGGTACCAGAAATCATTTGGAGCTAGGGTTTAATTAAAAGCCTCCTTAATGCAGCTGAAATAAATAATGAAGTTATAAAGAAAACACGAGAAGACTCGTGAGAGATTCTTCTCTTACATATTTGTTCATCGCTTCCCTGCTTGACGGATATTTCGACATAATTACCCTTTGCTACCAAATGAAATGGCTTGTTTATTTTATTTTATGAATTCTGAAACCTCTCCAAGTGTACATAAGTCAGACGGTTTTCGGTTTTCAGTTGCCCCAATGTGGTCAGTACTGTTCCGCATTATACTGCTGCTGATATCTATTCTATTGCTCATATTAGTACGTAATAATAAGCAGTCAATTTCAAACCACGGTAGTTCTGTATTATAACATATCTCTCCTTTGGACGATAATTAGCTAACTTGACGAGATTGCATGAGTATTAATTGTTCCTACAAGCAGGGAGTCTTCATACATATGATTACTGGATTCACACATGAATAAGACAGCCAGGTAGAGTCCACATACATCTGCGTATGTTGTATATTGTATATTGATAAGTAAAATATGCGGCTACAAGACTCCCACTATCCATTATGTGAGTCTAGGGAGGAAGGGATAAATGTACAGCTACAGCAACCTTAGTGCTGCGTCATGAGCAACCTTACTGCTGCACCATGCATGTTTCTCAGCTTCTGTATATTAATAAGTAAAGCACCATACTCACACACAGTGTACTTGTTCAGGTTTGCATGATCATTATATTTACCGTTGTGAAATTCGCTTGTTCATTAATTAAGAACACAAGCCTCAAAACTAGAAGAAGTTGGAGAATGATCTGGTTAAATTAAAAAGAGAGCAATCATATGATTCATGAACCACTCATCAACGCATCGATTTGAAAACTGAAAGCTTCACAATTTCACTCACTATATACAGACATGCTACAATTAGGACTTAATTAGGAGAGTTAACGACATGATTTTAACGCCATCTTGAAATTTGAAGAAGATTCTTCTATTTAAACAGCAAACTCAACCATCCAGCCTAGTTACGCCTCAATTGACAGATAGTAATCCTATTTAGGGTTTTATATCTAAAGATTATCTTTATTGTTGAAGGCTCCCTCTTGGTAAATAGGTGACGTAGCCTTGTAGATGTGGGCGAGAGACCGATATTTGCGCTGCTTCTTCTTCCTCGGCCCATAAATCTCGTCTTTGCCGAATATCTCTTGGATTTTGGCCAAGGTTGTATCGCTAATATCAAGTGTTTGTTCAACCTCTTGTTCATGCCGTCCCTTTGTGTTTCTCTCGCTGTTATTGCCATTGCCAATGCTGTTATCTTCATCGCTGAGCTGAATGAGTTGTTGGGCGGCTACAATTTCAGGTTTCAGGTGTTGGAAAAATTCTGACGATCTGACGAGTCCAAGGTTGGATTCTTCCGCCATTGTTGCTTGATCTCTCTCGACTCTTGATCCTTTTTTCTTTCTGTGTTTCTTGACAAGCTATTGGGTGAGTGGTGTATGTGATTTTGGGACGTAAAGCGCGTTTTGAAGGTACGTGATGTTGGGGGAGAGATTGATGAGAAACTGCTCCGTTGGTTCTATGAACCTGACCCGAAGGCTGCCTGATTTGATGTTTCTGTTTTTGCCTTCTTTGTACTTTCTTTATTTTATTTCGTTCATCACCGTTGGATTGATCTCCCTTGACCTCTGGGCCCCATTTGATTCCGGATCCTATTTAATCCATTACAATATCCTCGCTTTTTGTATGCCAAAAGCCCCAAATAGTACACAGCATCATTATTAGAACAAGGAATATTAAAAAAATTATTTAGGAATACTAAAAACGAAAATACGGTTATTGAAATATATTTTTTTTAAATGATGCTTATATCCATTTTATCAATTAATTTTTTTATTATATAAAGTTATGTGTCCAATTTTATTATTAAACTTTAAACCCATATGAAAAAAATATGACACGTGACTATGTGTGATTGAAGAAATTGACAACATAGACCTAAGAAATTTCATGTAATTATGTTTCTTACGCCTTAAATTTGTTAAATGTTTGAACCAAATGTTTAGTTCATTGTAAAGATATGAACGCATACATATTTCTAATTTATTTTAGTTTGGGCTGTTTGGTTAAATGTCTGACGTCATTTAAAAGACGTTTTGAACATTGAATTGAAAGCAATTTTGAAGAAAAGGAGGCTCGACCATAGTACCATTGGCATTATATATAAAATGCCTTTTATGGGGGGAAATATTTATTCACAGCAAAATAAAATTGAAAATCTATATTGTATTCTTATCTAATTATATTGCTACGTTATATTACCCAGACAAACTAAGAATAAATTCATATAATTCAAGAGAAAAAAAAAGTGAGATGTTTAAAATAAAAATAAGGCATTTTACTGTTGTAGAGTTTGGGGTCGTTGGAAACCGAAAATGGTAAAATAATCAAGGAGGCTAGGACCACCATACAATCAACAATGTGAACAGAGAAATTATAGTTCAATGGTGAGAAATAGAAAGAACTCAGAAACACAGAAGTTTTTTTCAATTGGAAATAAGAAGTGAAAAGGCCTTTTCCTATAATGGGCAAACTCAATTATGACTCCAAATTTGTCTAAGAAACAATAATGAATTATAATTAGGTTAGGTGGTCTCAAATCCATGCAAGTTTGAGTACTTAATGTAAACAACTTTGAGTTAAACAAATCAATCTTTTTAATAAACGTATTCAAATTTCAATTATAAGTCCTATTACAATAACAAACTTTTATCAAATTTTAGTTTGACAAATGAACTTCTGATAAACGCATTTCGGAAAATCAAAGCAAACAACCATACAGAGACAAGTAGGGTGGGTTCTTACTATTTTAGGCAAGGTTGAGGTTAAGTCTAAAACATTTTTTTCTTATTCTTGGAGCCAATTTTCACAGAAATGACTCTTTTAATCTAATTCTATGAAAAATAGTACTCCCTCCAATGTATAATGTAAGACACTTAAACTATATAATGGGAAACAAAAAATGATAGTTAAATTATTTAATATGTCTGTAATTTTTTCCACTTTATTTTTCTTGAGAAATGTGTTTAATTGCATTTTAGAGAAGGGATGTAATTAATAGTCAAGATTGCAAAGTGAGTATTAATCAAAGGGGTAAAATAAAATAAAATAAAAAATTAATTAATATTAGAATATTTTTATTCTAAGAGCGCCTATATGGAGATGAGGGAGTACTTCAATAGCATAGGGGCCTATAAAAAGTAAGTGGTGGAGAAGTAGAATCTTTCAACTTCACTTGTTTTTTTTGTTGGCATTCACTTTTACTCCCTTGGATGTTTATTATAAGGTACTTACTAGTAAGTTTGTTTGGTCCTTTTTATAAAGCACTTGTTTGTTCCCAATGTGCATTAATTATTTTTTTCCATGTATGTTCATACCACTCTAGTCTCATTTATAAGTCCAGTTTGACCAAATCTCACATACTAAGAAAAGTTAGTTGACACAATGATTATGGGGTAAATTTTCAACTTTGCCCTCATTTATGATGGAGTATTTTTTTAATTATTTCTTCTCTCTCTATCTTCATGGGTGCAATTAATATGGGTATCATTTATTACATGAAATTGGACTTATAAATATGACCAAAAAATTTGGTCAAACTGGACTTATAAATATGACTAGAGTGGTAATTAATAAGGGTAGTGGGTGAGGGTAATAATTATTACCACTATGATCCTATTTATAAGTCATCTTTTGACCAAAATACACATACCAAAGAGAGGTAGTTGGCTTAATGACTATAGAGTAAAATTCCAACTTTACCCTCATTTATGATTAAGATCTTTCAACTCTTTCTTCTCTCTCTATCTTTATTGGTATAATTAATATGGGCAAAATTGTCACAATCTCATCTTTTTCCTCAAAGAGGACTTATAAATAGGACCAAATTTTTTTGGTCAAAATGGACTTATAAATAGGACCAGAGTGGTATAATGTTAAAGTTTAGTGTAATTAGTAAGGGTAATATTAGAAATGACTTAGATTCTAAGATAAACTTTAACTATTTTTATTGGTTTGTGAGAAAAATTAGTTGATGCTTTATAATAATGAGTAGAGGAAGGATGTGGTTGGGCAAGGCTTTCACATTCACTGGTTTGATTGACTAAAGGGATTTTATCTGTTTCTGTAAAAGGAATTGTGTCTTTGTTGTGTGATTTGTTTCTGACACGCGCCTTTCCTGACGTTAAGGAATAAGCTTATCCATGGAAGTGGCACTCAAATTTGAACGCGTTCCACGTAAAATAAAGCAAAGGAGACTTTGACGGGTCAATGCAATAATTCATGCATCCCCCTCGTTAAACTTAAAGTGCCTTGAACTGATGACTTGAATGATGCCAGAATAAGACAAAATAATGTCAACCAGGGACTTCATTCGCAATTTCCCAAAGCTTGTTTCAAGTTAATAGCCCACAATCATTGAACCCACAATTGCTCTCTCCTCATTGCATTTGCTTTGCTTTAACATTTAATTTTTGATCAATCAACACCATCCATCTCCATAACCAAGTTCCTACTCATAGGAAGTTGTGATGAGTATTGTCGTTGTAAGAATTCCAGGTGTACTCGGAATCTGACTGACTCACTCACTAAAGTATCCACACGAAACTAGAATATTAATATGGACCTTGATCACGTAGCAAATACACCGAAGAGAGGAAGATAAGATAAGAGAATAAATTTATGAGAGATCCTTTTAGAAGAGGAGAACATTATTCTGTGGTGTTGTTTAGATTTTACTTCCTCAGTGTCACGCCATATATATACTTATCGTTAAATAAGAATGGATGTAACTCTTAACCGTATGGTTGCATGAGAATATAGACATAACTATTAAACTATAAAATGATTATATTTTTCTTTATGAACTCATGTCTCTTCATGATAACCCCTCTTAAATTAAATTAGGGTTGAGCCCAATCCACCAAGAGTGGATTGATATATTCCAACAGGCTCTCAAACATCAGAATATCAAACTACTACGTATAAAGATTTAGAAAGTGTAATTAATATCTTCTGTTCGGTTCACAGAGCGGGGCATTTGATTTAGCATCAAGACTCCAAACAAGTATAAAAAGTGGCAACTGAGAAACAAGAACATCCATCCACGTTGGGGTTATATATGTTACCCAGATCAGAAACATAAACGACCAATGTCTTCACGGTTTTAAACAAGAACCATACCTTGAACCAGGACAGCTGATTTAAGACTAATGACCTTAGATATTATGTATGTGTATTTCGTATTTGTATCAGTTATGATTAGTTATTGACGGTTTCTTAGGCATGATTAGGGAGACTACTTATCTTCGGTTATGTATTCAAGACTATACATGTTCTGTTATGCGTTTTATGAGACATTATTCAGATATTCTATTTCCCTCTTTCTGTAGAGAATTTCAAATACTATAGCATCACCCTTCGCGTACTTTGACTTTGAGGAGGGAATAATTAATCATTCAATGATCTTTTATAAGAATACATGGATAAAGAATGACGCCGGAGAAAACCACAGAAATGTAATCAAAGAATAAATGGAAAAACTTCCTATTATAAGAGCCCATAACCGAATTATGTGGTCTAATAAAATGGTTAAAATTAATTAAAAATAATAAATATATCTTAAAATAAACTCTTTTTTCAAGTATGTCTTTATTTATAAGGGGCAATTAAGAGAAAGAAATAAAGGAAATATAAGTGTCACCAACCCTTTAATTAATGTATTTATATAATTAATGAGGGGTATAAATGAAAAAAAAAACTTATTAAATAATGAGACAACTCTTATTAAGCTTTTATAAAAAAAATCAAGACAATTCAATTTTTAAACTCTTAAAAAAAAAATAGAGGAGGAGGTAGTAGGTAACAAATTTCTAGCACAGCTCCATCTCTGGAAACAAATTATTCTATGGTAACAAATTGAGATTTTTTTTTAATAATAAATTTGAACATTTGTCCTATTAACTATTAATCCAATTTGAAGAATGATACTTTTTTTCATCCGCCTTCGAGAGTGAAAAGAGTAGTTAGATACTTATGATAATTATAGGTAAAAATTTCATTATTAAATTTGTACATTTGTCCTATTAACTATTAATCCAATTTGTGAATGATACTACCTTCGATCAAAAATAATCCTATAATTGCCCCATAACGGAGGGAGTACTATGTATCATATATTCATATATAGAGCGCCTGTTAGTACAACAGTAGTACTTATTTTATTACTCCCATTGTTCATTGTTCTTAATGTATGACTTGATTGTGGAGTTAATGTTGGGCCTAAGTGTAAGATTTATTTCATATATTTATCATTTTTTTCCAAATTAACATATTGATATTCTCCTAAAAATAATCAAGAAGAAGAGGGAGGAAGGAAATTAAAAAAGATAACTAGGGTGTTTTAGAAAAACATATTATATTAATTAATTTAATTAACATTTACCCTTAATCTAATCAAATTAATTAATTAAGGCATTTCTCTTTCCGTTAAACATATAGGGCAGATAGGAGTATTAGCACATTTACGTTTAAACAAGGTATCTCTAGTTGCAACAACCCCAGCACACAACCTCCATAAAAAATGCAGAATCTTAGGAGGGACCATCACATTCCATATGCATTTCCAGAGAGTTTTGGAAACTAGAAAGGACGTACCTGGGTCTTTGATTTTATTCTCCTCCTTGACTGATTTAGCCACTGCATACCCAGATTTCACAGAATAATTGCCATCATTAGCTACCATCCACACTGCACAATCTGAACAAGAATTGGTAGAAATAGGAATTTTTAAAATCATGTCTCTTTCCTCATTGCTAATCCTTGATGCAATTGAACTAAGATTGCCCATTGTTTATTCGGCCACAATGGCTTTTTCATCCTCCAACGTCAAAAGCTCATTGTGTAACTTGTATCCAACCCCTGGACCCATTGGTCCTTCCATATTCTAACCTTTTCACCGGGGCCTACTTTCCAAAGATAACTCCCTTAATAACAAGTCTCTGCCTTCTAACAAACTGGACCACGCCCATGAAGCATGCCTACCTTTTTTTGCATCTAGGAAATTTCCTTTGGGAAAATAAATTCCCTTGATTATTTTGCTCCACAGATCACTAGGTTGATTCAATAGTCTCCATGTCATCTTAGCTAACAAGGCCTTATTGAAACATAATAGATCCTTGAAGCCCATGCCCCCATCCACCTTCTTCATAGTCATGTGTTTCCAGCTCTTCCAATGTATAGATCCCTCTTTTCCTTGCTGTCCCCACCAAAATCTAGAGATCAAGCTATCAATTTCCATACAAGACTTCTTTGGGAACAAGAAGCAAGTCATCGGGTATGTAGGTATAGCATTCACAAATCAGAATTTTCTAGTTGTCCAATACGATTTCTCACAAAAGCAAGAGCCGCCGCTTTAGATCTACCCAAATGATAGGTAAGCCCAAATATTTCCCCGCCGGTCCGAATATTTAATGCCAAGACAAGCCGAGATTTTTTCCTTACTTCTTGTTGGAGTATTTGTCGAGAAGAATATACTTGATTTCTCAAGATTTTGTCCCGACGCCTTCCCACAATAAACATCCATAATACGTTTCGCAGTATCTTGCAATTCTCCTCATCGGCCGTCCAGAGGAACAGCAAAGCATGCGCAAAAAAGCAATGTGATAAGGGTGGTGCACCACGAGCTAGTTTCACACCCTTCAAGTCCTTTCGTTCAATGTGTTGCTGAATCATCAAGGATAGGACTTCCGAAGCAAAAATGAACATGTATGGTGAAAGGGGGTCACCTTGTCTCACCCCCCCTTTCAGGTTTAAATGTGTCCACATTGCTCCAATCCACTTGTAATGTAAATTCAGATGTAGATATACACTTCATAATCTTTCTCACCCATTCCTCACAAAAGCCCATTCTCAACATACGACCGCCTAAGAAAATCTCATTCCACACGATCATAGGCTTTGTTCATATCTACCTTTAGATATGAAATCCTTGGGCACGTTTGGTATCCTAGTTGGGTCCTTAATATTGAAAGTGAGGGCATGGGATTGGGATGCACGGCACAGCAGAAAGAGAAGTCCAAACTGATCCCAAAAATTCATTTACCATGTCATGGTTCTTATTGGAAAAGGAATTAATATTCTTGACTTTCTGCTCTCGTCAACAACATATCTTCTTTTAAGTTCTCTTGCTTTTGAAAAAATTGTGTGTGGAGTTCCCTCTAATGGTACATGCATATGGAAAAAGGTAAAAAATGTGAGGGAAACTATTCTATTGTGTTTGGTATATTACAAAATGACTTCATTAAAAAGAGATATATTTTCTTTGGTAGAAAACAAGGCCTTCCACTCTTGAGGCTTATAGCGTAAAAGGTTTTTGTCATTCCCAACAAGTAAGTTTCTTGGTATTCAAATTTGTGTTCTCCTCCTTGTGGGGTAAGGCCTTAATTGAATTTGCACAATCAAATTACACATTTGAAAGGGTCCCATTAAATTGAAAGCATGATCATCATTAAAATTGAAAGGGCTCCTTTCAAGGCCTTAATTGAATTTGTAAAACAAAATTATAGCACAATGCCACAACATTACTCCAAACACACACTCAATACTAAGGTATTAAAAATATGATCGATTATTTAATGAATCGGTCAAAACAGTGGCAAATTAAGGGGCAATAATCTAACCTTGGTTAAATCGAGTACATCTCAATCATGATTAAAATAATTAAGATCAGGTATGTTCTATCAATTAGCTTAAGTCATTTTGATAGAAATGCAATCTCAACTATATATATATTTCTAACATTCAACACTAAACAAATCCAAAACGGTGTTCCCAAACACAAACTAAAATGGCAGACAGTTTTGGTGCTTAATTATATCAAACTGACCAGACTACTTTACTTTATGCATAGGTAATTTTGATAAGAAGAAGAAGAAGCATTCAGATGCATATATAAATGTATATTTCTTACCCGATTTTGACTATACGTGATGTTGCTTCCCTCTCTAGCCTAGTGTAACCCTTCTTGTGTACGATATCAAACTGATGGCTTCCTCCCGAAATTAAACTTGTTCGCTAACATTTTTACTACTTCGAATATCTTAATGTTAAGAAATAAGTGTATAAATATTATGCAGCCAACAAGTAGTTCATCTTTTTAAGAAAATAAGTGAAAGCACTTACTGATTTTAGATCATAGTCATCGGCCGTTTTTTTTTCCCCTGATAATCCCAACGAATTTCCTTTGATTCAATATCGGAAAGTGCTGTATTACTCTAGGAACTTATCTTTTGTCAGTCGCCGAATTCTGGTGATTTTCTGTTATAGAGAACTAATGTCATGATCCAATTGATTCCTGTGCCCAAAAAACATAAACAAGGGAGGATATATTTACTTACTTCTCACATAATTTGATACAGATAAAAGTTGCTGTAGATTACACCAATATATTACAAAGCAACTCTAGCCTTCTGACACTACTATAACATGGGATCAAGTAAATGGCACTCTGAAAAAGGATCTAGCCTTCAAAGCGTGTCCTTATTAGGGGAGGAAGAAGATTTTGCTGAAACTGGGTGTCTCTCCATTGTTGTGCTAGGTGCTTCTGGTGACCTTGCTAAGAAGAAGACTTTTCCTGCACTTTTCCGCCTATATCGGCAGGTTTGATGTCCTTCATTTGTGTAGATTCCACGAACATCAATTTATGTAAAATGAGAAAATATTTATGGACCATTATGATTAGCATGTGATATAGAACTTTGGCGAAAAACAGAGGAAGGAACGAAGGACGTAATATAGATGATCTAACTATTGATGGATTAAAGGAAAACCCTTAATAGAAAATATCTCAAGGTTTTGTGATTCCGATCAGGCTCTAGTTGAAACCTTTATCACTATTCTGACTGTCTACTTTCTTATTATCTAACACTGGGTATTTACTTCTACCTGTTTCTGTTATAGATCAAAAAAAATATCTACTCCTAAATTATTTTCATTTCTTGAAGGGTGACAAAATATTTTCGACTAGCCTTCTGCTTCGCTTCCAGAATCCAATGTTATTTTTTCTGAATTTGTTGGATTTTTTTACAGGGATTTTTACCATCAGATGACGTTCATATTTACGGTTACGCGAGGACAAACATCTCCGATGATGACTTGAGAAACCGCTTGCATGGGTTAGATTATTTATGTTAAAATCTACACAGTTTTCTCTAGATTTCCTAAACAAGTAAAAGTATTTTCCATCACTGTCCTTGCTGTCATCATCAATATGCACAACAGGATTATCCCCCGGCTGACCAGATATTGCATCCGTAATAGGAGCCTCAGAACTCTGGTCCATTGCTGCAAGCAAAGAGGAGACAGAGATTCGATACCTGGGAAGTATGAATTCCAATTGTGGTGCGGCATTTTGTGGACCATATAATATATTGTATTTTGTGTTTGTTTCATGAATTCATTAATATATGAAATATTAGGAGGGAGATGATGCGAGAGTTTTGGGGGCGGCATGCAGCTGTTGTCGGTGGCAGAACATAATTCAACATTTTGAATATAAGTTAATTTTCCCAAAGGGAGAGCAGTCCTTCTGGTAATTTTATGAAAGCTTGTCCCTTCCCCAGTCGCAGTATAAAACCTGTATGTCAAATCAAACACTCTAATTTATATTGCTAACAATAACCAGACCCCAAAAATATTGATTATTGCAGTAATTTATACGAATGAAGCACATGGATGGAAGTATAATGCTGACGTTTTGGGAAGACCCCTCCAGGCTTGTGAGTTCTAGAAAACAGAGACGAGAGATTTTTTATTAGAGGCCTTTTGTTATCATCATCACTCCAAATTATAAAGATAGAGGAGATGGTAAAGAAACAAGAGGGGAAAAGGAGGAATGGGAACATGACACGTTGAACACATGTGAAGGAGGGGACCATCCCACCGTCCCACATCGACTCCGTGATTTCCTTCATGAACCTTTTTATTTAACCATAAAATGCCTGTGACGGAAAAATGCAGGAATTACAAGTTGAAGAAACGACAAACTCCTCTTTCCTGCGCCAGCTGTATTGCCAATCTGCCCATGTCTTTTATTCTGACTTATAAATCTAAACATTTCATGATGTTGCCACGAGATTCACCTACCAGGAATACCAAGCAGAAACCGCAAGTGGAACCAGTGTCTCCATACATGTTGGTATTACAAACGAGGACGATGAATGCTCCAAGTCCCCCAGGGTATTGGACAAGAACCAACCATACTTAACAAAGCACAACTCAATTGAGACTCTGAACATCCCTCACATTGAAGAGGGAAGTATTTATCATTCAATGCTCTCATAAAAATACAAATAAACTGGAACCAAAGAAAAAAGAATGACACTTAACAACCCCCCGAAATGTAATCAAAGAATAAATGGGAAAAACCACTATTGTAGGTAACAATATGTCAGCCTTCATTCCCCCTTCCCCTTTATCTACAAACCCCAAAAATACAACTTTGCATCCAAAAATTCGTGCAATATCACCACGCGTGTTGTATCCAAGTGAAATTTGCTTCTTCCTCCACGCACCGCAACAACCAGGCGTAGTCTTGGCTGAACCACAACTTCAGCCTTTTTTCATGACTCGTCACAGTTCAAGCCACAAATTTCTAACACTGGTCCGTCTCTCGAAACAAATGGGTTGATTCGAACCCACATGAGAGTTAAGATGGAAGCCAAAAGAATGGACCACACCAACACAATAGTCGGCATCCGATCTTGCTTTCCCAGCAACCCCTTCAGGAAAGGGTAAAGATGGATGATGACCCACAGGGCAAAGAATAACCTTCCAAAGAGAGGACCCCATGAGTCGTACCCGTTGTTTATCGCATCTGAGACGCCAACCACGACCCCAACAATATTTATGATCAACAATGTAGTTGGAGGGATCAATAGTGATGTCCACTTGAAGACATAGAGCTCTGAAAATTCTCCATCATCAGCTGCTTTTGAGGTAACAGTGAAATTTGTGTCCACACCAGCCAAAACCTTGAGTAAACCCTGGAAGAGGGCAAAAAGATGGGAAGAAACACCTCCAATAACCCAAAACTGTTCATTTCTCCACCAGTCGTCGATACCAACTCCACCCCACTGCATCTCCAGAATACTAGTTGCGGCAATGGATATGAACAGGGCCATGAAGATCACACTAGCATAATTGCTAATCTGCAAGTTCAGATAGATAAAAACTGCTCGTTAGTAAACCACATTACCCCTTTAATTTCTTATTTCAACACCAAAAAGCTTGAAAGCATTTCTTGTTTTTAACAACAGAATTAGTAATCAGTAAATAATGAATAAAAAGCAATACCTCAGGCACTATAAATTTTCCGGTCAAAAGGCATATAGCTGGTAGAGTACAGTAAACAAGCAACGGAAGGGAAGTCCAAGGGTATATGACAGAATTAATATAGGAAAATCGCTCCAACCAGTTTAACCCCCCACCATAGCCATACCAGATAGGGCAATGTCTGCTCAAGAAAATCTCAACTGAACCAAGGGCCCACCGAAGAACCTGATTTAGACGATCTGAAAGGTTAATGGGCGCTGATCCCTTAAATGCAGGCCGCTTAGGGATGCAATAAACAGATCTCCAGCCATGGCAATGCATTTTGAATCCAGTCAAGATATCTTCCGTAACAGAACCATATATCCATCCAACCTGATGATGCATCAAAAAATTTTAAGAACTAGCTAGTTGGTTAGTTAAAAATGCATATGTTTTTTCTATTTACTCTGAGCATACCTCTTTTCCCCATTCAGTTTTATCTTCATAACCACAGCTGATGACTTGGATAGCTTCTTTTAAAAGAGATACATGTCTCACATTTGGTGGAAGTCCACCATTTTCCACAAGTGCGGAAGCAACAAATACAGGAGACTGCCCGAATCTCTTCTCCAACTTCATTTGATTGAGATCAGGCGAGCTCTCCTCCTTAACCCCTGCAAAAGAAAATCCACCAGTATATCAGAATTTTGTATCATATACATGTTTTGATTGCAAGGACAGACATCATGATGCTAAATATTAACCTTCAGTTCCCTCAATATTTTCAAGTGCATGAATCTGCTTTGATGCATCCCCAAGCTTCACCTTCTTCTTTGTCTTCGTTTTGGACTTTCCATTGTTTTTCTTTCTATTGCCACAGCACCAAAGGCAGCAGCACCATTTTGGCCAGCAGTTGCATGTTTTACTAGGGCGCTTCTTCTTGGCAGGTGCATCATAACCATAAAGCGCTTGCCTTCTGAAAACACATCCAGTTCCAACATAAATTGGTCCTTGCAAGCCATCCAGTCCTTTCATGTTGATCTGTTTTCAATTGAAAAATTAGGGATTTCCAAAATAAATAGGTAAAAAAAAATATGGAAACAAGCAATGCAAGAGGAAAACTATAGAACTTACATCAAAAAATACAACATTTCTATTTGAGTATCTATCATGACGATCGATTCCATCAAATCTCTGAGGGAATTGCACATAGCATACTTTTTTCCCAGCTTGAGGGTCCATCATAAAACACATCGCCTCTCTAAGCGCCTTGCTATTATTAATGTAGTGATCACAATCGACATTCAGAAGATAAGGTGCATTTGAGAGAATCGCCGACACTCGTACCTTCACATAATGTAATAACAAAAAAAAAGCATGTCATCCAAAGTACTAGATCTCAGCTGCACCTGATCAAAAATAAAAATTAAGTTGATGGTTGATGCTTACCAAAGAATTCATAGCTCCAGCCTTTTTGTGGTGATCAAACCCTGGCCTCTTCTCTCGAGATACATATATTAATCGAGGCAACTCATTTCCTTCAACATCAGGAACACCATCCTGACCAAGGAATACCTGTTGAAAAAAAAAGAACATTAGTTTCACACCCAGCTTCTGATACAGCAAGGAAACAAGAATTCAAATACTCCAAAGATTTCACAAGCAAGTCTAATTGCAAACCATCTTTGCTGAATGGAAAATTGGAAGTGAGTTAGAACTACTAGGCAAGGGATTTCATTAGCAAATAAGGGGCCGTACCAATTACCAGAACTCTCTTACAACACACATGAAGACAATAACTACACATGATGCAACATAATCCATGAAACAGAAAAGCAACCGACAAATGGCCAGCCAATAATTTTAGCAAACCAATATATATTAAATAAACCAGATTGTATCAGTTCAAATGATACCCCCACATTACCTGAATCATGCCAGGATGGTCTCTAACATTATTTCCAGGCCATGGAGTCCCATCCTGCATGGTCCATCCATCCTCAGGAACCTTCTGAGCCGTTGCCACCAAACTGTTTATCCTTACCTTGAATTCTTCATACTCCCTCTGCAACACATGGAAAAACACAATCATGAGTGCCAAATGATTGTGAAAAATTATGCACAAGGAGCAACTTATTTAAGAAAAAGAAGAGTAGAAATTCAATACCTTCATTGCTCTTCTTTCCCTGACAAATGCTTGATGTACTTTATTTTTCAGATAATCAATCTTCAGATTAAAATACCATTCTGGAGCCCGAGGTTCAATATTGTATTTCTTACAAAACGGGACCCATTTTCTAGCGAATTCAGATGTCTCAGAAAGTGCTTCAAAAGTGAGCATGGCAGCACCATCATCAGAAACATAGCAAGCAACTTTATCCACGGGATAATCAACAGCAAGGATGGAAAGCACAGTGTTTGCAGTTATCAGCGGAGGTTCTTTCATGGGATCAACAGTACTGACAAAGATGTCTACACTTGATAATTCAGATGGCTTTCCTTCTTTTTCATACCTGCAGCCATTTCAGAAGCCAACACTGAGAAAACATTCTACAATTAAGCATAAAGAAAATGGATTGACATGTGTAAAACATAATAGGTAGATGTATGTGATGCCTTATATACCTAAGTGACAGCCGATCAAGGTATGTTTCACGCTCTATTGGATACCATTTTGGGAACTGATCCATTATCCATGATACAGCAAACCATATTTCACAAATGACGGAAGTCAACCACAGGGCATATGCATCATTAACTGGATGGAGAATTCTATAATGGAAAAAAAGCCCAAGAATTACAAGGCGCATTATTATGATCATTCTGTAAGGATTTATCCTGCTCGAAGGAATTGGACGCTTTCGGGAAAGTGGCTGCCTGCCTTCATCCATCCTGATAAAATACATTGTGAAAATCTTATTAAAACACAAATAAATTAAATTACAAGAACAGGCGGCAGAGAATTAGAAAAATAACATAATTCTAATTCTGATGACATTTAAACAATCCTACATTACCTAACCACTAACAAATGTAACAAGAAGTTAGAGAGCTAAAACACTGGTTTGGAAGGAACAAATAAAGATTGGATGTAAATAGATATTCAATACATAAAAAATATCTTGACAGCAAAATGGTTAGGCCTTTTAACTTTAGAGAGGCAACCTTCAGTTTCAAATCCAATAATGGAGTAGATGTATAAAAATAAAGTTGAGGAAAACAGTATGTTGATTCAGAATCAGAACCATACATAGGCAAATCAGAGTCATCCAAGTCATCTCCACCAAAGTTTCCTCCATCATGCCCTTCGTGCTTCACCACCTGAAGTTTCTCACCCTGCCTTTTCTTCCAATCTTCCATCCGGTCTTTCCAACGTACGCTTCCATAACCATACACTGCAAGGTCTTTGTTTGGAGCCAAAGGCCTGGGTTGCACTAGAACAGGAACATTAGGGTCAGAAACCCATCACATAAACAGATAGCATGAAGTGTAGATATGCAAAATAAAATAATCTTTAAGACTTACAAGGAATAGATGGATCATTATAGGGCATGGGATGCACTCTATTTCCATGATTCATATATGGTGGAACAATTAGAGCATGCCGATCAGAAGATATCTCAGAGTCCTATCCAAGACCCCGAAAAAAAGTGCCAATTAGCATTTGTCATCACCAGCGTACATTAGTACACAAAAGGAAAAACACAATATTTCAACACAAAACTTGCAGATTTACCTCTTCCCCATATGTCAAGAGAGGAATTTCAGAATTGAGAGAGGATTCATGATCCAAATTTGCTGGGATTCCAGAGGAACCACGACCAGTGTGAAGGCGTCCATCCGACATTGGGTGTGTGCCCAAAGCATCAGGGTCCCCATAATCAAATTCGTTGTCCAAATCATCAATGTCATCCTCATCTTCATCACCCTCAACCCTTGGACTACCTGCAGTGTATTCATCAGTTGAAGAACATTCATATCAAAAGCAATTGTAAAAGTCAATGCAAAATACGATAAAAACAATCTCACCTTTGATGCGCTTGTATCTGGTTTTACACTGTGGACATGCCTTATTTCCCTCCCTTCTCTCATACTCATAGCAAGGCCGACAAACAGGGAAAGCACATTCATTGCAAGCAACAAACGGCTCCCCGTCTACCGTAATCTCAATCTCATCCCCACAAATCTGACATATTTGTCCACTTAATTCTTGGACAGACTTAATCTGCAAAGAAAAAGGAAAAAAGGTCAACATAACAGGCACCTGATATTCAAAAGCACAAATTCAATTAAGTTCAATGAATAACACGCCAAAAGGATACAACATTAAAAGCAATATATAGCCTTCATAAAATTTATGAATCTAAATGCTTGTCTGTTGCATAGATGAGCATGGTAGGAAGAAGACAGGAAGAGAAAACCAACTTCATACTCAGTAGTAATTTCTATGAAAATAAAAATCATGTCATACGTGACCATCAAATCTCCCCAAATCGTGGCAAAACAGCAACTCTTCAAGCTTATCAATTAATTAATCTTTTATATAAGGAAGAAATATTTCATCATTCTCAACCACATAATCTAGATGGATCAAAACCGAACTACAGTCAGTTAAAAGATGGCCTCAAGATACCAACAATGAACCATCAACAAAGTTTCAAATACAAAATTGACTTGAAAAGGGTGGCTCATACACATTAAAAAGAAGCACCCCTCGTCAACTATAAGCAGAAAACTTGATCAAAAGACCATTATTTCTGGGGATGACGTTTTAATTGAAAAGTAATAACAAAGGTACCAAATAGAAGCCAAGATGACCATGGGCAGTAATGGACAAAGAAATAAAAAATCAAAATGTCAAAAATTTCCGTTGGTAAAGACACCAGACGAAAAAATAGAAAACAAACCCCGGGGGACCCTTCAATCCTAAGATTATGTTTTCCATCAGACTAAAAGCACAAGACTTTGATGCAAAGGGACATCCCAAGATCAGTAGAGAAATCATAATGAAGGGCTCCAAGACAGCTTACCCGTCCATTCTCATCAGCATTGATCAGGACGAACTCATTCCTATTGTGAGAACCAGCGATGAGTCGTCCTCCTGTATGCATCACTGACGACTCAGAGTCAACAAGTCCAAAGTCCTCAAATCAAGAAGCCCCAACTCAAAACCAATGTTCTTATGAGACAAATCCCTCCAGTCACTCAGATCCGCTTTCGCATTGGGGAAGAAGGCCCAGGACAGCAAGCATCACAAGAGAGCCAATGTTCTCATAAAGAAAAGCAACAGGATCGAAAATGCCTTTATCAAAGAAGAGCTAGCAGAAAAGAAGTCCGGGGGCGTGCTGCTATTTCGATTCTTTCACAAGCCAAGTCTCCACTGTGACCAGGCTGGTCCTAGACCTATGGCGAAATTGAAGAGAAAAGAAGAAGGGCGAAGGGGGCAGTAAGTACAAAGAGGTGAGGGTTGAGGGGTGTGTGGAAATGAAGACGCGTAAGAGAGAAGGAGATACAAAGAAAGGAGGGGACAAAGACAGAGAGATCGAGAAATAATGAGAGGGATTTAAAAAAGCGGAAAAGGGGGCCAAGAGCCCAAGAATATTAAAAAATTCAGCAAATTTCTTAATTGGGGTGGTGGGGCCCAGAAGATGGCGGTGGCGGTCAGCTGTGCCCCCACCGGTGCTGGTGAAAAGAACCAGTAAAACTTTCTCCGCTTGGGTATTAAATCTTGAAATTGTGGGTGATTTTTCTAAGCCTGGAAAATTTGAGCTTTCGTCGGCATGATCCAGATGGTAGCGTCTACATCGTCTAGTGGTAGTGTTTGAAAATCAAGAAACTCTGTCACTCCCTCCTGCAAGAGAAACTAGTACTCCGGCAATTGGAGGGAGACAACAGGGAGGGAATATAGGAATTGGGTAAGAGTTGGATACTTGGATTTGGATCTGCTCGGGCGGGGAAGATTATTCTGTAAACTTTTTTTTCACTATTTTCTCTCTCCAAGCTGTACTGAATGAAAAGCCATGTGGTGAGGTGAGTATTTGGCGGTATTATACCATTTATTCCCTTGTCTGGTCTCCGCGCCCATTTTTTTACCGCCATCAAATGAAATTCATTAATTAGTTTTTAGTTTTTTATTAAGAAAGGAGAAATTGAGTGCATTGTCAAACTTTGTGAATTACTCTATCTAGTTTTGTCATAGGGTAGCCATTAAGGATCTGCCATTTTATATTTTTATATGAAATTATAAGCAGATGCATGTTACCTAATGTTTTAAATAAATTAAAAAAACGATTTTAATAGTTGGACTAAACTTGAGCTGCTATTGTGTCCATACTCAATTTTCAAAAAACTAAATGAATTTTTGGCTTAGTGAGAAAGAGGTTTAAAAACTATTTTTTAAAAATTGATCATTTCTAAAAGTTCAATTAGTTTTCAGACAATTTGTGGCCATTTTATTTTATTGATATATACACACAGATAAATATAAATAATGCAATTATCTAACCAAAATGTCCGGTCTTAAAACCTTGACGTTGCCTGGTATTCTTAACTGTGTGATTGTGAATATTATCTTGTAGGCCAAAAAATATGTTACCAATTTTTTGCCCAAAAAAATGTATCTTAATGTTGAGCTGCATGTGTAAGTCAACGTTTCATCTGAACCAAGAAGCAAAGAAAGCGTTTTAAAAAAAAAGTGGTAAAATTGGATCATGATTTATGAATAGGGAACAAAAGGGTGGATGAGGCATACTAAGCACCAACTAGACACTTAAACACAAGTATTTATTTAGAATCTGTTTTTTCAACGTAATTTATTATATATGAGATAAATATAAGAAAAAAAATTGTATAAATTTATAGAAACATATTTCTATAACTAAAATCAAACAAGGGATGAGTCACTGGTAGGACGAAACTCAAACTTGGACGTTAGGAAAAATGCAACATAAATGTTGAACAGTACTAGTGCAGTAGTGCGTAAGGTGATGTAAATGCTTCAACCACCAGAATAGGACGTTAAAAAATTGAATCAAGTTTCAACGCATCAGGAATGAATTTATTTATAAATTATAAATGGAATAAAAAAGTGGAGTCGCACCATTTAATTTAATTCTCGGAGATTAGCTTAATAAGCAGGGCAATACTCGTATTTGGAAGTGGGAAAATATATAATAAGTCGAGTGGTTAGATTCAGAAGAGTACTAATTGAGAAGGTGGGGCCCACTTTTCGTTAGGTTGAGAACTCAGTTATCTTACTCTTATTATGCTTAACCAAACGGTGAGAGCTGGCCAACCTCTCCATTATTATTTCTATTATCGCCCATTCTGACTTCTATTCTTTCTTTCTTTTTTTAAAAAGGCAATTCTGGTCTCAGTTTTTTTTTTAATTGAAGATAAAAATATCTGTTTGTTTCTAGTGGAGATGATGAAAGTGAAAATATAAAGAGAGAGGATATTCGAGTAGTGTTGGTTGGACTAAAAATGTTTAATGATTAATTAATAAATCACAGTTGGCAGCCCCAATAATGAAGGTGCCGCTACTTTTGGTGGACCATAGATTTCTGTTTTTTTTAAAATATATATATATATAAAATGATAGAATAATGGAATAATCCTTGTGACTTTAGTGCCACGTGAGCCTCCCACTGTCGGTGGCAATATATAATTCAACCTTTTTATTATAATTTAATTTTTTAATTTTCGGGAACGAGGGAGGTCGTTTTCGTGATTTTATGAAAGTTGTCAATTACACTAAGGCAACAACTGTCATTGTGATTTGCCTGTGATTGCAAAACATAATGATCCAATAATTACCAAGATTTATTTCCAATTAAAATACTAGAGTAGCATGCGTCCTCTATTCGGGTACTAGTATATTGTATATGAATTTGTTTATCGCGTGCTCTATTAAATTAAAAGAGTTAAAAAACATTTATTTATTTATTTTTGCAGAGATCAAGTGAGAAGATATAATAGGGTATTGAACATGTGGTGGTGTCTTACTAAAACATGATTATTGACTGCAGTGCTTTTGGCGAATAGGTGAAAGCAAATGGAAAAAGGGAAGGAGAAGAGAAAAGTAATGAATTAAGGGCTAAGGATGTGAAAGTGATGTGGATTGATTGGGGCAGAAGAGAAGCTCCAAGGTTGGATCGTGTATTTATGCCATCTGGCACGCACCTGTGAAAAGTCTTGTTCAGTTTAGGCCCTTGTGTCGGTCACTTCTTGTATCGCCAAATGTAAAAAAATGTAAATACAATAAATTCCTAATTATAAGATCAGGTTAATATTTTTTAAGAAATTAAATGAAGCTAATTAAATACTTTAAATTATTTTTATTTTTTTTTAAACTAATTAGTTTCTTTTTGATAAAGTAATATAATATATACAACATATTATATGATTAAGTAACTTATTTAGTTTATTTGATCTCTCAAAAAAGTCAATCCGATCTTATAATTAGAATCGAAGGTAATATAAGATAAAGTTGATCTTTTTGAAAGATTAACGAATTTAATTAAATTACCTTAGAGTATTGGTATCTATATTTTTCCAAATCGATTAGTTTAACTGATAAACTAATATTATAATCTAAGGATATACAACATATAATATAACTAAGTAACTTATTTAGCTTCATTAATCTTTTCAAAAAAGTCAACTCTATTTTATATTTAGGATCGGAAAGAGTACCAGGCATTGTTCGTTTATTTACTAAACTGTAATTTTGTGATAAGGAGTAATATTTTGGGAAAATCATAGTTAGGTCTCCAGATTAAAAAAGTAAAAAATCTCATTGTAGATTTCCCTATAAAAATAAGTTTCCAGGACTTTAGTAATATAAATTTTAAATGTGAAATTACATTCTTACACTTAGTAGTTGATATTTGGATATTATATTATATTAAGTTATATAACTATGTTCAAGTATTTGTCAATCGTCATTTTATAACTTGTCAATATAAATATATCAAGTTGTTTAAGAGAGTTGTTTTAGTGGACATATATGAGTTTGTCAGTAGTCACTCTATAACTTGTCATTGTGTTTGGGATAGCAGTGCAAAAAGTGACTTATTCGCGCAATATGAGTTATGTAAATGTAAGATTGGGTAAAATTCAGATTATGTAATATTCCATTATTTATGTTTGGATTGGCGGTAGTTAGGGCAGCGCAACGGATGGGTTAGCCCGTGCCCAAACCCATAGCATGTCTTTTAAACTTAAAACAGGTACAGGCTAGCCCTTACCCACATCTCAATTCATTTAAACCCGTGTAAACGAGCTAACATATAAATGAGCGGATTACCCGTGTTTCGAGTAACCCATTTACATTTGACATGTTTATTTTTTTGAAAAAAAAATATACATAAATATTAAGCATCCATTCAAATTCTAAATTCTGAATCTTCAAAGTTTAATAATCACAATTCACACAAAAAAACCTAAAGTTAGTCAAGTACCATTACAACATAATTTTGATTTTCAAACTCCAACTTTTAAATTAAAGTATTACAACTACAACTCTACAAGTTCAAAGATTAACAAAATGACATGCTTCCAGTCACAGAGAATAGAGAGGGAGAGATTGAGAGTCGGTGAAATGGGGAGTGTATTTCATATTACTGTCTTGTCAAGTTGAAACATCTAGAGTTTAATTTATATATATATATATATATATATATATATAAAACTAAATACATTGGTATGGATAGCTTGAAGGTGTAGCCATTATCCATCCATTTAAATCTTTAATGGGCGGGTTTGAACCCGACCCGTTTATAACCTTTTTTGGGTGAGCTCAAAATGACTAATTACACCGAGTTGCAAGTTCCCTGCTCAACCCTAGCAGTAGCATAAGCACTCATCTGGTTCTAAATATAGGACATAATTTATAGTGCAAATGTCCTATTTTAGGATCAGAGATAGTAGCTTTTCTGAAATTGAAACTTGTTTGAAACGATGGTAGTATAAGTGACATTTGAAATAACTATAAAAGAAATTTTTTTAAATTAAATTATATTTTGTATGCGTGTGTGTATTGTGAAAATACAGAAAAATGTGTGGATGATTATTGAAAATGCAAGTTCGTAAAAAACTGAAAAATGTATAAATTTTATAAAATAAAATAGGCACTGTATTATTTGCAAAAATTTAACAATACTAAACTACTTAATTTTTTTTTGGGAACATTGGAGAGAAGTCCACAATTTAACAAGTGGGCTTTGAATATATTGAAAAGTCATAAAGTGGTTATTGACAAGCTAATCTATGTTAACTAAAACAGCTCTCGTTGATAAGTAAATGTGCCTTTATTGATAAGTTATAGAGTGACGATTGACAAATACCTAAACCTAGTCATATAACTTAATATCATATAATATTTAAATATCAATTACCGAGAGAAAGAAAGTAATTTGACATTCAGAATTTATATCATTGATGTGTTTAGAGACTTTTTAATAATGAAATCTGTGGCTTTTTTTGTTCTTTTTTCTGTTTTTTGGAATTTTTGTGTGATTTTCCGTAATATTTTAAATAGAGAGGATAATTCCATGTTCTCATAGGGTCATCCAGCTGTCGCGGGAAGCAAGGGAATGACAAAGCCATCTTCCATTCTCAGTCAACTAGATTCCAGATGGTACACGAATTAAAGCACGAGCATTTGGCCAAAAATTGTTTCTTTTTTTATTTAAAGTTAGCATAACTCTGCTGAAATTATTGTGTGGGGGTGAAATGAATAATGATAGTAAAATCCTTTAAAAATGAATTAATAAACGAAAGAGGCATTTAAATAATTAAATCTAAGGGAGTGGTAGCTTAACCATAGAGAGAGAAGCGATGTGATATTGTGATGTGATGGTTGACAAAAAGACAGAGTTTGACGTGAAGGACCTCCCCCACTTCCCTTCCAGCTTTTGCCAGTTCACTCCCACCTTTTTTTACCCACTCATTATCTCCATTTACTTCTTTTTTTAACCCCAAAAAAAAACTCTCAAACAGCTCATGATTGCCTCATCTACTTTCTAAATATAGAACAAAATACCATTTATACATCGCCCTACATATTCTGTCTACTGTTTTCTCCTGAATATTTTGTGCCCTTGAAGGTAAATATACACAAGAAAAAATTAGAAATTCTTAAAAATTAATTTTAAACTAATTAACTATATTTCCATGGTTGTGAATAATAGACAATATTATTTTACTTGATTGAATTTCGTTGATAATGTCAATTAAAAAGGGTCAGATCTTTTACCTTAGCATCCGGCATATAAGATTCATCCTGGAGAAAATCATCCATGTACATATTTCACGGATTGGTTGCAGGTCAAAGAAATGTTGAATGAATTAATAAAAAAGATTAAAAAAAACATTATTTAAATTTTAAAATCTTAAATTAATGATTTTTCATTAAAATGAGTAGTTAATTGATATACTTTTATAGTCAATATTAATACTTTTATAGATAACAAGAGTAATTTATAATTTTAAAGTTTAAATTGTATTTTCTTATTTTTTTTAATAAGGAAATACGAGCATATGAGTAAAAGATTTTACATTTTTATTTTATTTATTTATTTGGTGGTGGTGGCGCAGTTTAGAAGGTAAAAGAAAGAAAGTGTCGGTGGCTTTGCGTCTCCAATGTTTTTTGTCTTTTTCATGTTTCATGAAATTTCATGAAATATGTGATTTTAGGTCATGTGGGGTCCTCTTGAAGTATTTATTTCTCTTTCCTTTGTATTTTTAATCTTTTAATACATTGGCAGACAAGACATCCTTCCCTACTTCTCCCCCAAATCTCCCTTTTTAGTTTTTATTATTTCCATTTATTTTTCTATACGTATATTGGATTGAAATTGAAAGCCAAAAACAAAAATACCTGTTGAGACGAAATACCATTCATGATGAGTTGAGGCATCTGCTTCAGAGCTACGCAAAGTTATCTGGTATGGTATGTACCACATACGCCTGCAACAACATACCGACACTTGGTAGTTGGCATTACAATTATTCATTCACATCCTAATTTATTCATTTCCTTCTTAATAATATATACAGATACTGCTAACCAGGATTATGATTCGTGACTTTATAATTTTCACAAGATACAATCATGACCAAGATGATAATGACAACAACAACAACCACTATTATTATTATTATTATTGGAGCCCATCTGGACAAAGGAGACCCAACTTTTGGGCCCAAAAGGGAGGCTGCCCCGCTTAAGTAATCATAATCACCACCTACATTCATAGCACCACTATTTTGACGATGTAAAGCAACCCCAAAAAAGAATACTTAGATATCCACTTATGCATAAACACCTTTTTTTTTATATATTAAACAAAATTTGGGTTGGATTCCCTTGGTTGACAGAGGGCGACAGTTTAATAAAATCATATCAAGGCACGAAACTGATTATAAACTATGTATCGAGGAACGAAGTTGTGTTTCACAGTTTGTTGGTTTGTGGATAAATACGACGTCGTCCAACATGGATTGGAGACACACGTCTGGCTAGTTCATCAGTTCCTAAATAGTGGCAGCATCTCTGAGTGGGCAATGCTACTGGGAGCATTAGAAAGCGCAAGAACAAAGACGAAGGGCGATGAAACAGGCCATGTTGATGTGAATGTGATAGTAATTTCACGTGTGGATCCAGCATAAGGAGGGACAGTAAAAGCAAACACCTAAAACATCCCCTATAAGTTTGCTTCCATGCTACAAGAGGCGTAGAGCCTTTTTTTTTTTTTGTCCATCCGATATATATAGCTTCGTTTTAACTAATCCGAATCTAACCCGCGTCGTGCACCTAGCTATGGTAGGTGAGTCTCCCAACGTGCTTTTTTTTACATTCACAATACTCGAATTCAAGATCTTGTTTAAACGACATAAGCCGCTTATCACTTATATCAACCCCGTTAGTGGAAGAGGATCCAAGCAAGTGTCTGCAATTAGCATCACTTTGTACCATGGAAAATAGGCATAAGGAATTTCCATATGGGCTGGGAGGATATCGGGTACGAAGCCCATGGGCCCAAGGAGCCCATTTAACCGTCAATTGACTCGGCACCAAGCCTTCATCTTGACAGGCTCTTGGTAGAGGCATTGGTAGTGTTCCAAGTTTGTTGTTGCCCGCTAACTCACTGATGTGTCAATATTGCGAGAATGGCATAGAGGACGAAATGCACATCTTTCGTGATTGTAGATATGCAAACCAGGTATGGGTTGAACTAGTACATCACAGAGTTCTTCTCATATTCTCGTCAAGAATGGCTCTCTTTTAATCTTGATGAAGACTTGAGCAGAGACAGTAATGGGAGGTGGAATTTGGTTTGGGGAGTTGGGATTTGGTTTTTATGGATATGGAGGAATAATCAGGTTTTCAAAGATGAATATCAGAGGTCACTCTGTCCAACTGGGGTTATTAGACGATCATGGAAACTATTTTGTGAGGTTTCTGAATTACAAAGTGATCATGGTGGTATACAAGATTCAACAATCAAAAGGTGGACTCCTCCTCCTGATGGTTGGATCAAGTTAAACACTGATGGTGCTGTTTCTGTCGGAACTAGGAAAGTAGGATGTGGTGGTGTGGTTAGGGATAACAAAGGGAGATGGATCTCGGGATTCATACAGTATGTAGGTTACTGTGACGTAAATGAAGCAGAAGAGTGGGCGCTGTTATATGGATTGAAGCAAGTATGGGATGAAGGTTTTAGAAGGGTAGTTGTGGAATCAGATGCTAAGTTGCTGATTGATAAACTGATACAGGAACGTACTGATCCTAATAGCAGCAGTGTGTTTCTACAAATCAGAGGAATGCTGTGTCAAAATTGGGAGGTTATTTTGCAGTATGTACCTCGTGCAGGGAATGCTTTGGCCAATGAGGGTTTGTCTAAATCCTTACTTTTGAATGTATGCCCAGAAAACCTTAGGGCAGTGTTTTCAAATGATTGTATAGGACTTGATCGCTTTTAGGATTTTCTAATATATAAAGGCTTACGCCTCTCTTTTACGAAAAAGGGAAAAAAAAGTTTGTTGTTGCCCCATAGTGCGTGGGAACAGTGAAACCGTTCATTCCAAAGAGTTACTATCCTTGTATATTACATCTACCAAAAGGGTTATTTGATTGCTAATGTTGGACTCGGTATGAGTTCTTGTAGTTTCCGCACCAACTATTTGATAAAAAGCAAAACAAGTACTACCAGATAGCCGTGTATTATTTATACTAATAAAGAAAATCAGATCTCCAATGCTGCCCATGCTTAAAAACAAAAAGCAAAGATTCCAAATATATCCCATCACTATCAGCACTTTGACTATTTGGAATGTTTCAAAACGACTCGATTGATTCGGGCAGGCAAGAAAAGACAGACGCGGTTCAGGAACTCGGAATCATCGAAAGATAATACGATTAACATATATTCACTAAATCGCGTGAAACAGGGGATGGGTAATGCTTCCATATCTGGTTCATTAATTTTTTCCAAAAAAAAAATCTCTATTTGGTCGCAGATTAACCCCAACATTAATGATACCCAAAGACTTGTAATTTCTCAGAAAAGTCACTCAACCACTATATTTTAATTGGAGCGTCAACAATGACGACAAGATTGAGACAAGTATCACATGGCGGTAGGCATCAAAACAATACGAAACAAACACACCCACATGCTCAGTCAAATCACCAATGCAATCACAGTTCCATAAAACTAATTGTTCTGCCATCTTCCGCATAGAAGTTTTCATCTCAGACCCAAAACACTGGACATCAAGCCCTCGAAATATTAAAGACCACAACATTGAAGCTAGCATGCATATTAGCATTTACTGGAGCTACCCTCTTAAGGAGTTGGCCACGTCGATCACAAAGCGATACTTGACATCAGACTTGGCCAGCCTTTCCATGGCAGTGTTGATTTCGTCCAACCTAATCAGCTCTATATCTGCACTGATGTTGTGCTTCCCACAAAACTCCAGCATCTCCTGCGTCTCTTTTATTCCTCCGAAGTCACTTCCTCCCACAAGCTTCCGTTCTGCACATATTACATGACACAATCTCTTATTTTTATTCAACATCTACTTATGTACATATCTATATATGTTCTAACTTGCGTGTTCATCACACGTGTGTTTATGCATGCATGTTATGTGAAGTCAAATTTTAAATTCTTCTATCCAAACTGACAATATTTTGATTGTTCATCAGCTTCATTTACTTATCGTTGAACTTCTGGAGCATTTTGCAGTCTTGTTTAGCTTTTAAAACACTCACAAGAGCACCGGCCTTTACATCCACTTCATCACGATGAAAATAAGATATGAAGGAAAAAAAATGGCAATTATCCAGTTTGAATAGATCTGACCTGAACAAAAAAGTCTCCGAAATATCAAGATATCAAGGCGGCTTACCTGCAACTAGAGGAAAGATAGGTAGCTCTAAGGGTTTCTCAGGCAACCCCACGGTGATCAGCTTCCCGTTTAATTTCAGCAGACCAAGAAGAGGAAGGAGGGAATGAACTCCAGAAATCGTGTCAATGATGAAGTCCATGCTTTTCATAGCTGCCTGCATAACATTATACCCAAACATTCAAAGGGGTTAGAAAGAAATAATCCAGGGGCCACGGAATGCATTATTGCCCTGCTGATGGAGAACGTAATTGGTCTCTCATACTCCACAGTGTTGCGATTTAGCAACCCAACCCACTGTGCAGATTGGCTGATAGAGGAAGTGACCTCTATCATGCTGAGACGCATTCTATGGGTTACATCGTACCTTCATTTTTCCAGAGTCGGTGGAAACAAGAAAGGAATCGGCCCCAAGCCCGTTGATAGCCTCAACTTCCTTTTTTTGAGAGGTGCTAATGACAGTAACTTTCAGCCCAAAGGCCTTCGCAATTTTCACAGCAACATGACCTAGCCCACCAAGCCCTGCCACTCCCAAATGTCTACCTGGCTCTGTCATTCCATAATATTTCATTGGACTGTACACAGTAATTCCAGCACAGAGAAGTGGAGCACCAGCATCAAGGGGTAAGTTCTCAGGAAATCTGAGCACAAACCGCTTGTGAACAACCACAAAATCAGAATATCCTCCATAGGTTCTTGTCCCGTCATAGCCAGGGCTGTTATAGGTAAATACTTTTTTAGGACAGTAATTCTCCAGGTCCTGCTGGCAAGCATCACATGTTTTGCAGGAATCCACCATGACACCAACTCCAACTCTGTCACCCACTTTGAATGTTTTCACATTATTCCCAATTTGTGTAACAACGCCAGCAATTTCATGTCTGTAAAACACATATTATATAAATTCAGTGCAGGGAAAAAATCCATGGCGTCCTGATTATTAAAGTTTCATATCCATTAGCAAAGCTCAGTTCAGTACTGACTGACTACAGTCCTTTGCACAAAATGCACAAAAACAAAAGCTATTTATGATATACCAGGGATGAGAGATCATTAATAAATTTAAGCCAATTGATCTGTTTCCGGAACAAATATGAAGCAAAAATCAGTGATTAAAGACTGACCCAGGACAAGAAAAGTACAACAAGTAGTATAAAAGCCAGGATTCGATTCAAATAGAAACCCCTTTGCCGTTGAAAGTGAAAGATCACACTTTGAAGGTGACATATATAGACAAAGATGGACCTACTAGCAACATAAAAATTTCCAGTATTAGTAAGGAATCATGAAGGGCTAGAATCCAAATCATTTGGGCAATTCAAGTTAGTGAGCAAGGATTACAGAAACACAGACTTAAGATTCTGTAACAGCAGAAGGGCCAGAATCAAAATCATCTGTGCAATTTTAGTGAGCAAGGATTACAGAAACACAGACTTCTAAGGTTCTGTACCAGCAGAATGGCAAAAAAATTAAAATAGTTTCACAGTATATCCTAGCAAAACCTACATAAACAATCAAGTTCATGTTGTTCTTGCTTCTTGAAACCAGGTGGTATTTTAAACGCCAGAATATCCCAAGTCCCCATCTCAACCTTCCAGTTTGTGTTAAATGCAAAAGCAAGCCTTAAAACACACACTTAACTATTTCATGGTCCTATACCCTCAATTCTCATTTTTTTTGAAGAAAAAAAAGGTTCTAACAATCGAGACAGCCAGAGTTGGGTTTCATGTAACACAAATTGCAGCCACAAACCAGAAAAACAAGGTTCAGCAGTCACTTAAAGTTAATCAATGTACAGTACTTCACAGTGTATTTCTACGCACCGTATCACATAGTAAAACTAATATGCAGTAGAACTCGAGTCCTGGGAAATATATGGTGACATCAGAAGGAAAAATTAACAAAAATCAAGGTTCAATAGGAAGCCACAGATTTCATCTGAAGACATGAGAGCTTCCATATGGTGATCAAAATTCACAAGTTAACACGGACCAGGAACTCCAACTTGTTCTGAATATATTAGTTGGTAACTCTAGAATTGTAAAATATACTCCAAAAGGCAAGAAGTTGACAAGTGGACCGTGTCTATTTGTCCATATTGTGGTTTTCGTCATTTTAACCGATATTACTTGGTTTTCTAGGAATAATTATTTTATCCTGAGAGAGACCTAATGCAGCAGAAATTTTGAATGTAATTGAGTTTCTACGGAGGAAGTATTTACATGCACGACAGTTTCCTTGGATCCTATTGATAGACAATTTATAGTTATAGGGTCCCTTCATCTATGCTCATTGTATTGATGTTTCTTGGACAATCGGATTGTTTATTCCTTTTTTGGGTCAATAATGGACTGTTCAAAGGGGAAGAGTTGCAAGAGAAAAAAAAAATGCGGTCACTAAAATATTTATTAATTATTGGTAAGGGTTAAAGGAATTCTTTTGAAGTTTGATTTGAACTTCAAGAGATTAATATGCTAAATATCGGTCCTCCAAATATGGGGTCCGTAATAGACCTGGTATGGATGTTTTGACTTTGTGACTTAGTCTTCTGTTGTCTTTAATTAAACAAATTCAAAAAGTTAACACTTAAACAGCTCTAATATTGTCACCTTTTGCATTAAAAATAGTCCCTTTGTTCAACTACGCAAAACTTGGAAAATATTACTCCCCTCCTGTTTTAAATATAAAACGATATTTTAGCTTTTCAGATAATTTTTTTTAAATAAACTAAATCTTAAATTTAGTTATGGAGTTAATATAGTTTTAATAAATCGACACCAACAACCAATAGCCTCAGCTATTATATTAGAAATACACGTCTGCGTGAAAAGTCGGAGACGGATATCGTGGTGTCCCGCCCATTCAATAATGTAAATTGCTAGATTACAAGCCTTCCCTTGTTGCCCAGAGCAGGAAAATCAATAACAAAGTAAAAGAAAAGGGACCATACCCGGGAACAACAGGGTAAGTTGTGAAACCCCAATCGTTCTTAACAGTATGCAGATCCGAATGGCAAACCCCACAAAACAGAATTTTCAAAGCAACGTCGTCAGCCCCAACTTCCCTGCCAAATTACAAATGCAATTATGTTAAAGATTGCTTGAGTAACTCAGTAGAGAAGGAATCCAACAAGATCACTCGATCGAAGTTTCGATCATCTCAAGTTCTCAACCCCGGCCATAGCGCTTGCTACGCCGACCATAAAAATGAAATTATAAAGGCTACAACGAAGAAGCCAGCACCCACTAGAACACAGAAAATACTGTGTGCACTTGAAGACAATAAGAGGAGATGTTATTGAGCTAAAACATATATTGCTCATCAACGATTGACCAAATCGCCAATGGCGTGCTAAGGCAAAACAGTTTTGTAAAATTGCTACGCGCAAATGGGAAACACCGTTTTCATCTAAACATCAAAAAAAAAAAAAAAAAAAAAAATCGAAAAGAGAACATGGTAAAATGGAAGTTCAGGGGGATGATGAACCTTCTCGAGAAGGGAAAAGGAGAAAGATGGCCAGAAGTATCCCTGGCAGCCCAGCCAAAAGCCTTCTGTGGATGCTCACATTCAGGTGATCTCGCCATACTCGTCACTCTTCTCTACACTCTGATTTCTGACTCCTTTTAATCCCTATTTTATTAATTTAAATAGAACAGTCCCACGGTCCACGAGAACGGAGCGCATGGCAATGACCATGGACAAGGAAGGACATTTATTCCCCCCAATGGGTGGTGAGGAATTTAATGGCACAATTAATTGTTCGGATCCTCATTATACAAAATGCAAACTGGTGGCTTGGCCCAACAAGGCCCCTGGTCCAGGTTAAGAAAACATATATTTCTCAAAGTCTAGTTTGAAAACATTGAGAAACAGTCGAAAGTTATTATTCTAAATTTTAATTATTATTTTTTTTTTTTTAAAAAATATAATTAGTAAATTACAATAATTCTAATTCTACTTTATCAAATAAATGTTGTCAACATTAATATCCAAACAACACAAATCATGCAAAAAAACAAACACAGATACTAATTCATAATAAAAAACAAATTATTGTCTACAAATAACTCACTCTAAGGTACTAAGTAACATGAGTACGATGACTATCCTTGTCATCTTCAATAACCAGTCAGAATAGTTTGTCGGCCTCGCCGACTTCGAAGCGTGAGTCGTGATACTAGTAATTGTGAATTGTGAGTGAGCGAGAGATTGAGATTGAGACATTGATAAGAGAGTGATAATCTTATAAGAGACTCGGAGAGGGCGAGAAAAAGGAAAATGGTGATTTAATTTTTAGGGTCCCATTTCCTTCACCTTAGACACTTTTATTTTTTGGTATCTCACTCAGTTCACTGAAACCTTCGGTTCCGACTAATCCGGATTTCACTCTGTGTTGGGCCTACGGTCGTGGGGGAAGAGCTTCCAACATCATTTTTTCCAATTTCACGCCTCAAACCAAAGACGTGGTGGTGGAAGAGCAAATCTCTTACCACTTATTCTCATGGTATATTGGTCACCTTAGACACTTTGAATCTAATGAAAAAAAATTAAAGAGCCCTATAGGCCGATCTTTAGCCCTACAAGCCCGACTCTTTTCAGCCCGCAGGCAGATTGACAAGATTATAATCCTGCATGGTTATTCTTGGTGAGTAATTGCTCTTTGCGAGTTTCAAAGGATAAACACCCTCACCATAATACTAACCCGTCTATGATGACAAGCGACTTGCACGCACGCCCGCATCTACGAGTACAACTCTCACATCTAGACAGTTACTGATGATCTCATGTTAAGTCTGCGCTTGATTCCGTTTACAATCAATCCAACCCCATGAACAAATCCAGAGGCACCCCTCTGGACGGAAACAGAAATGTTTGTTATGAGGTTAAAACTATTTTGATTCTCATATTTATTTATAATAATAAATATTATAAATATATTTGATTAGAGCATATAAGTTAGTTAAATTAATTAATATAAAATGTATTATATAGAACATTATAGTTATTTTCTTTAATTATCTTATTATCTTTTTTTTTTTATCATTGTTGAGTGATTTTCAATAAAAGTAAGTGAGCAAAAAATTGACAAATATAACAATTATATCTTATATTTAGAATCAATATTAATCTTTTAAATATGTTTTATATATTATTACTTCATTAAAAATTGAGAGATAAAACACTTGATGATACACAAATTTTGTGCACAATAACTTGTATTCAGATTTTTTTTTTTTTTAAAAAAAAGGCGACATATGCCATGGACAGATGGACTGGAGGGAGTATATAAAAAGTAGCATTTCTCATGCATAGTACATCTTTGTTTTTTTATTAAAAAAAGGTCACATAATGTGTATAGAAATGATAATTTGTAGGCGAGATAGGAGGCAAAATACATGGAGAGGAGAGAGAATATGGCGGCAGAAGTAGAAGGGAGGGGGAGGGGGAGGCGGAGGGAAAGGTGGAAGAAGGTGGAGGACAGCTGGACAGGTTGTGATTCTAATTTTGAAGAAAAGGAATATTTGTGTTATATTTAAAAAGAATGGGTTTAATTACCTATTTTATGGGTCATTAGACAAAACCCAAATCCTAGCTGGATATGCCTACTATGTCCTCTCCTCCTTTTCCTTCGGTCCCTCCAATTCGTCTCTTACCTTTGCTTTGCCCACAGCAATCCTTCGTCAAAACCCACTCGCTGCGACACATAGATGCTTAGATACACAGATCGCTGAGTCGTCTCTATCTCTCTTCTGCTAACCCCTCACCACGCGTCATCCCTTTTAACTCTAATCTATCTCAACATTCCCCACCTTATTTGATTTTCCTTTTTTCTTTTTCCCATTTTTTTCCAACCTCCGTTCTTATCCTCCACCAACCTACTCCTCCTCTCACCTTTCTTTCCCGGCGATTTTCCGGTGAATTTTTATGTCCCCTGCGCTTTTCAATCTCATCGGTGCCCCTGTTTTCCTACCTTCGCTTCCTTATCTCAGATCTACCTCCTCTTCCCATTTCAATTTCTTTTTTCTTTTTTATTTGCTCTCTGATGTTTGTCGGCATCATCGTTCCCGTCCTTGCGGTTTCTGAGGACGAGCTCCTCTCGGATTTTTGATCTTGGTCCTCCACGCGCCAGTTTTCAGTATTGGTGGTGCGAAATTTTTTTATTGGACATGGACTTGGACGATTTCCGATCCATTTTGGAGACTGCGGGCGTTGACGTGTGGACTTTCATCGACACCGCTATCACAGTCGCTTCCTTGGATTTCGGCAATGACTTGAAGTATCGCCGGGATGGAATCGTTGAGCGCCTCTACGCGGCTACTTCCGCTCCTGCGTCCTGTCGTAATTGCGAGCCCAATCACCTCAGGTCTAACGGCCTCGGAATCGGCGCTCCAATCAAGGAGCATAGCAGTCCTCTGCCCGGCAAAAGTCGTGCCTCGCCTGCAACGCCGCAGTCCTTGGGTAAAGACGACAAAAGACGACGAGGAGATAGATCCTTACGGAGGTTTGTTCGATGATGAGCAGAAGAAGATTCTGGAGACTAAAGAGCTACTGGAAGACCCTAACCAGGTCTTCTTTAATCTGTTTTCTTGCCCCATTGACACTGTCAGAGATTCATTATTTTTTGCTGGATAATTCTCCAACCTTTCTTATTTCGTCGTTTTTTTGGCCTTGTTTTATCAGTCTGAAGAATCATTGGTGGACTTGCTACAAAGTCTTGCAGACATGGATATCACATTCCAAGCGCTGAAGGTAATTTCTATTTGCCAGGAACTTTCCTCTGGTGTATTTGAAGTTCAGCGATAGTTTTACTAAGCCGGTCTGATTTCTGCAGGACACTGACATTGGTAGGCACGTGAATCGTTTGCGAAAGCACTCGTCCAATGATGTTCGGAGATTGGTGAAGCTCCTTGTCAGGTTGTGGAAGAGGAAAAAAAATTGAAAAAAGACTATGTACATATGTTGATATCTGTTTTTCGCATAACTTAAGTTCGTCAACGCTGCTTGTTTCCAGGAAATGGAAAGACATTGTGGATGAATGGGTGAGGTTGAATCCACCAGCTGAGCACGCCTCGCTCATGGGTAATCTTAAGCTTCTTTCAAAAGAATTTCTGACTGTAGTTACTGGAAATTAGAGAGCTTTGGCTAAATTAAAATGGCAATTGATGACATGTTGTTGGCAGCTGATGGGGACTCGCCTCCGCCCAAAACCACCGCCCAGAACGGCTATCATCAGGTGAAATAATTTTTTTTCTTGGTCCCATCCAGGCCTTTACCTGGGAAAGACCGACGATAAAAAATTATGCTTTCTTTGGCTTTTTTATATTCCATTCCTTTTGCAGATTCCTGATTTTGCTTACTCGCCAAATCCACATAGTGAGTATAGTATCTGACTCAAAGTTTCTCTCATTTTTCTTTTGTACTCCGTTAATTCCGCTGGGTTGATATGTTTCTTACTCATACAGATGGTAGTTCTGGGTCGGACCGGAACAATTCAGAGGCTGAGCTAAAACCAAAACTTATTCCCCGGAAAGAAGCTCCACCAAAACCAGCACCATCTGCCTCCATGTCTACTTCTGCTCCGCCTCAAAACGTACGAATGTAAATTATATTTAACCATTTTGGTGCGTGACTCTAAATGTGGCTTCAAAAAGTACGGAGGATGAAAAATAGAAATTTGGAGGCTATGCACTCAAAATATAGTAACTTTTAAGAACAAAAATGGCCCAGCTGTTGAACTTACCTCAGTTGAGTGGAGCTTATTTATTCATTATCGGTTTTCGGAAACGCAGAAGTCGAAGTGGAATAGTAACGTGATCTTGTAGTGGAAGCTGCCTAGGGTAAGTGGTCCTGACAAGGGTGCTTGAATGTTTGCAGAGACAGAGGGAACAGAGGGAAAGCAATTTTGACGCGGAGAGACTGGCTTCGGCAAGAAGGCGGCTTCAAGAGAACTACAAGGAAGCGGAAAATGGTGGAATTACCGTTTTAATACTTCACTTTTTGTTCATCTAGCTAGCTCAGTAGGATGTGTTTTGGTAAATTATAATCTGATCGGGTGAATTTTGTGTGTTTGTGCGGTGGCACCTAGCCAAAAAGCAAAGAACCATTCAGGTGATGGACATCCACGAGCTACCGAAACCAAAAGCCAAGAACGCCTTCTTTGCCAAGAACAAAGGCGGCGGCGGCGGTTCTCAGGGAAGGCACTGGTGATATATGCAGTTGACAGACTACGTGTAAACAGCTTCGTGGGTGACGCCGGAAAATGCCAAACCGGCCGAACCCCTTTCATTTTGTCGCCAAAAACTTTTCGTATGATTTTTATTTAATAAATAACAAAAAACATCATAGAAACTAGATATGAAGTCTGGGAGCACCACATTTCACTTGAAGGGAAGGGAGGTCTCATTTCAGATGTATTCCATAAAATATTTTGGGGGTAAAATGACGATAGCTGCGTTGGGGACAAGGAAATAGGTTTTGTGGGGGGAGTGATTTATGTGGACATAGAAGCACTGAAAATATGGGTCAGCGCCCGGGGGCATGGAGCGAAATGAATCAAAAGGGAGGGGCTGTTATTTATTGTTGGCCGTGCGCGCGCCAAGTGGCGGTCGCGCCAAGGGATGCGTTTTTCCCAACAAATTAGGAATGCCGTTTTACTTTCCTGATCTGTTGGGTTGAACCGTTGAACGTACATACTGTCAGTCGTAGGCCTCACCTCATTTCTGCTACAATTATCTTGAGCTGAGCTTTTCTCAATCCCATGGTTGAACCAGATTGTGCTCGTCAAGTATCTAATTTTTTTTCTTTTATATTTTTTTCAAAAATAATTTTTTACAAATAATTAAAATGTAAATATAAAAGAAATTGTGGAAACTAAAAGTTTGTTCAAATTAGATTTTTTTTTTTTTTTTTAACAAATAATTAAAATGCTGGAAATTGGAAACTTTTGTTCAGGCTGGAAAGGTTTTGCGCTGATTTTCGAAATAACCCTGATGCTTCCTTATTTTAAGATTATATTTAGTACTATTACTTTTTAAATATTAATTTTATATTTGCATTCAACTATTTTAACAAAAAATACATTAATAATAATTTGATTTATTTTATAATAAATTTTGAATTCTGTAGAAAACATTAGTAGTATTAATTTTTTTTGGGCAGAAATTTTGTCCTCCTTTTTTCTTTTTTATTATTAGATTAAGATCTCAACGGTTGAAATTCAACATATTATATCTTTAAAGTAAATATATTAAATCGAATCGTTGAGATCTTTCCAACAATAAAAAAAGAAAAAGGAGAGGGAGGGGGAAAACAGAAAGTCAAATCCAAAAATATGTTAGTTTCACTTTCGAGCCAGTATTTTTATCAAGGTTAAAAACCCAGGGGACCATTTTCTTTGCACGAACCGATGAAATCTTGGGTTAAAGGTCATTTGGGTCGAAACCAAGGCAAAACTGATATTAATTATAAAATATAATATAATTAAAATATGTAATATTATATTGATTTTCTTTTTTGGAAAAAAAAAAAAAATCACTCACTGCCTTGGTTTAAGTGAGCATGTGACTAGATAGTAAGTAGAGAGCAGAGCAATAAATGGTGGCATGACATGTTTAGCTGCTAAGTAGCTTTACTTCACTTTTAGGCATTCATGGGTGGGGGCAGCTACAGTCCACTGCAGTGGAACCGTTCACTGCCCCCCAAGGTAGTGAACCTCTGCCTCTTTTTTTTTAAAAAAAAAAAAAAAAAAAATCAGTGCCTTTCTGGGGGCAGTGAACGGTCCATTGTAGTGGACCGTAGCTGCCCCCTTCATGGGCTTGGTTTACTTCTAGTGTATTCTTTTCACTGAAGACTTCAACTTACTCTTGGTTGGGTCATAATTTTCGTCTCACTCAGCTCCTCATTGCTGCTGGATTTATCTTTTGCAACAACTCCTATGTCTTCTAGCTTTGCATACTTCTCTAGTTTCTCTGCAGGTGAGAAACCCTCCCTCTCCTCAGTCGCACAAAAATTGCTTTTTCTCATGGTGGTCGTGGCATCTCTTCTTTGTCGATAAGGTGGTTTCCCGTTGCCGGAGACCGTTGGCACTCAGACATCAACGAAACCCTCCCTCGTCGCCGTCACACAAATCTAGATCTCATCTTTCTCACTCATCTTCCCACGCCACCGTCACACAAATTGGGCTAAAAATCGAACCCAGATCTTCTTCTACTTCTTGATCTCTATTTGCTTATGCTTCTCCATCTATTTTTGTTTTTCACTGATTCCTAAAGTCTTAGGCTTCGAAACTTCTTCCTATTTCACAAATCAACTCAGACGACATAAAAAAAAAAGGTTGACTCAGTGAACCCGTTCAACTCGAAGTCACCGGGTCAAACCGTTTTGCCCCTAACTCAGACCGATCTTCCGGCCGATTTGCCAGTTTCATGTCCGAACCGTCCTGTCCGGTCTAGGTTCCAATCGGTACAATCAACAAACATAATTTTAACTAGTTATATACAATCAACAAACATAATTTTAACTAGTATGTTGACAATCGGGTCCCAAAAAAAGACGAGGCCTACTGAAACAAATAAATATGCATGAGAGCTATTGCCATGATAAATTATAATTATTTATAAAAAAATCGTTTAAAAAACTAATTTAAACGAATAAAGATAATCAATAAAATCCTATAAATATTTATAAATTGTTGGCTTCCTAAATAATTATATAATCATAAATGATTATTACTTTACCTCCCTTTACCACCTTCATCTTCTCTATAAGTCCACTTTCATAAAAAGTGAAAATGGACTTATAAATAGAATCAAAGTAGTATATCACTAGCAATGGAGGCAATATTTGCTGATTAGTGGAAAGGCAGCATTGGCAGGGGGTATGCATATAGTTTTCTTTTGTGAAAAAAAAAAGATTAGGCGAATTGAGTCCCGAATATACATACATACAGGTATTTTATGAGCCTTTAGGTCATAAAGATTATAGGGAAAATTACAATCAGGTCTCAAGGACCATAAAAAATTATAATTAGGTCTCTTGAAATCACCAAATTACACAGAAGTCCCTAAGGACTTTTTTGATATTATTTGTATGGAAACGAAATCCAAGTTTTTAAATTTTGTTGTAAATATGGCACTTCCTGTTGTAAATATGATTTTTTCTGTTGTAAATTGCCAGATTTTAAATTTTGTTGTAAATATAGCACTTCCTGTTGTAAGTCTAGCTTTTTTCTGTTGTAAATGACCTCTTTACGTTTAGGGACTTGAGTTTGAAACAAAATCCAGGTGTTTAAATATTGTTGTAAATATGACACTTTCTGTTGTAAGTGGTCAAGTGTTTAAATGTTGTTGTAAATATAACACTTTCTGTTGTAAATATGACATTTCCTGTTGTTAATACAAATAATATCAAAAAAATTCCTAGGGACTTTTGTGTAATTTGGTAATTTTAATGGATCTAATTGTATTTATTTTTGGTCTTTGGGACCTGCACGTAATTTTCTCAAGATTTTATATGATGATCTGGTTGGCGTATATACAAGTCAGCAAGCCCCCACCCAATATCCTGTCCTTAAAAAGTTCAATTGACTGTCATGAAGAAAATTCAAACTAACCAAACCATTACTTCATGAAAAAAATAACTATTCCGTCCTGAATTTATTCTTGTCTCCTTGAACCTCAAGGACATAGAGGTAGGAGCTTATAGAACACATCCTATTCAAGTAAGGTCGTATCCTGTATTTATTACAAGGACTCTTCTATGCCCTTGATATAAGATTTTTTATGTCATGCATCCATTCTTTCCCTTAATTATCCCTTTTTTATATATATATTTTTATTATCCAAACAACCTTTCCTAACATACAAACTCCTATGTTTCATTATTTTTTTGAGGATAATTATAAGGTTCTACGGGTTTAAGTAATTTTAAGTGGATTCTTTAAATTTATGTAGAATTACTTATATATCCTTATAATATAGGAACCAGGTTTTGGTCCTATCCAAATCATTTACCTATCCCATCTGGACCGTCTAGATGAGATCTGGATGGTTCAGATTTGATTTTTTTTAAACTAGTGATTTTTATTTGAAAAAATATTAGTTAAGAGATTATTTTTATTTTAGATTCTCTATCTATTAAAATATTTTTTTTTTTAAAAAAATAGAAAGTAAAAAAAATCAAATCTGAACCGTTTAAATGAGATCTGAACGGTCTAAATGAGATAGACAAAAACTGAATCGTGAACTAGAGTAAGTGAGTTTCTTAAGTCCGAGTGAATGTGTGGGTCCCACACCAAAAAAAGCACGTGTGTCTTTAGAGGTCAAGGTCAGCAGCGGCATTATCCTATTTCTGTTTGATCCACACGAATAAAGATTAGGGTTTAGTTGTGTTTGGTTTGAAGGGAGAGAATGATAGAGGATAATTTTTAGGGAGAATATTGACCAAATTGTCATAAATGAAAAAAAATATTTTTCTTATTTAGAGTGTATTTTTAGAATATTAATTTTTTTTCATGGTTTACTTAGTAAAGATGAGAGAAAGAATTTATCTTTCATCTTTTCTTTCCCTTCTCTCCTCTTAAACCAAACAAGCTTTTAGAGATTGTTTAAGGCACAGTGCACATTTAAAAAACAAGGATGATATAAACCGTTACGCCTTCCCCCTTGATTCATCAATTAACATTACCATGGCTTGTTCTCCAATAATCTAGACAATTAGTTCACAATATTCGAAATACTATTAAAAAAACATTATAGTATTAAACAAATGTGGAAAAAAAAAAGAAGGGATATTGAGAGAAGAGGAGGGAAAGGAGTATATGCCAGGCAAGATTGGGGGGTGGGGCCAGAAGTGAAAGAAGAAAGTGAAATGTGATGTGGCCTGTCAAATTAAGAACCCCACCGGCCTCCCCACGTTGCTTTCTTTCACAATTTTTTAAGTAATATCTCATATCCGCCACTCCACGATCTACATGCATATATACTTTCTTTTTCATGTCTCCTTCATTATCCTTACATTTAAATATTGTTGCATCCAATTATAAGTAACGCTAACATGGTTTTTATACTTATACCACGGAACTTGGATAATTATATTCATGCTTAGGCCTAAAACACTTCCACCGCAACTAACACACATTGGTTTCACATGCTTATTTAGTTATATACTACCTCCGGTTCTAATTATATGTTATGAAACATATATGAAGCCCTTATAATAAGGGCTCAAACGAGTATTACATTTTTATCATGTATGTTGTTTATAATGTGTATACATTTTTAAGAGGTATAGGAAGAAGGTGTGTTGTTTACTACTGTGAATATAATTATAACACTCATTTCAAGTTTTATGCAGGCACTGATCATTCTAATGATATGTGGTGTATTATTGATGCTGACAAAGTTGGAAATTAATATGATGATATGTTTTCTTAGTTAAAATCTAGCTGTTAATCTTTTTAAAATTCTATGTTAAGAGGTTTGTGTTTATAGTTAATTGTGAAGAGAGGTTTTTGTGAAATATTCTACTTGTTCTTCATATAGGACATATTTACTTAATGTAATTAGATTAAGAAAAAGTTAGTTAATATATGACATAATTTTTAGAACAAACCCACCTGATCATCTTCTTCAATTTCCTCCATCTCCCTCTTACTTGATTATTGTTGATGGGTCGTCAATAAAAGTAAATTTGATAAAAATTGACAAATAAGAAAAATAGGTCCTACGTCTAAGACTAAATTCAACTTTTCTATTAAATCCTATATTAATGTCTGGAGAAGTATCACTCATTCTTGGGGTTTGATCATGGTCACCACCCTCCGCCAGAAGCAGCAGGAAGAATTGATTATTTTTCTTGTAAACATTGATATTTTATTAATGAGATTGCTATCATTTGGATTTCTTATCATTACTAACATGAAGAATGTTGACATTGCGTTATTAAAGGAGAAAAACAAACAGAAAAAAATGCATTAGTACTGTAATTATAAGACATGTAGTTTCATATATAACCACATTTTCTCATGTGGCTGCATGTTATCTCCAAATGCATGAGACGAAGATGAACCAAACTATTACAATTTACCAAAAAAAAAAAAAGAAGAAGAAGTGAAAACTGTTGGACTTTCTGGATCAACTGGGCATTGGTAAACATGAATTTGAGAGAAAATAACCTCTATTACTCACAAGAATAGATTACAAAACTCATATAAAAAAAAAAACTCTCAAACAAGGATCACTCTCAGGATCACTCTTGTTCTCACTCTTCTTGGTGATGAACACCGATTTTCGAGATCTTTTTACAAATGAGGTATCCACCTCTATTTATAGTATGAGTTTTGGGGTAGGTGAGGTGTGAACAAGGGTGGTTGGTGGAGGCTGCTTCAACAATGGTGGGCATTTGGTTGGTGGAGAGGTCGCTTGACAATGGTGGTTGGAATATTCAAAAACCTTACGGAGGGTGGTGGAAGTCTTCAATTCTCCCCTCCGGCCATATCTCGAAGAAAAACATTCCGGCTATGTTTACGCATAACTCTAGCTTCTCTCGAGTCACCACCTTCATCATCGTATATGCAGGATTCTCCTTCGTATGGATCTTTACTAGTCTCGCGGTTGTCGATCCATTACCTCGCGTATCCAATGATAGCGAATATCAATATGTTTTGTACGGGAATGATACATAGAGTTCTTGCTCAAATCTAGAGCACTCATTTGTCACAATGTACCTTATACTCCTTTTGCTTGATTCCAAACTCTTGGAGATAACGCTTTAGCCACAACATCTCTTTTCCGGCTTCGGCGCGGCAATGTATTCGGCTTACATGTTGTGGACAAAGCAACGCACTTACGTAGTCGTGGATCGCCATGAAACGACTCCCCGCAAAAGTATAAATGAATCCACGAAGTAGATTTTCTACTATCAAGATCTCCGACCATATCTGCATCGTATAGCCTTCCAAGATTGGATCGGCTCCCCGTAACAAAGACATAATTTCAATGTACCCTTAAGGTATACGAGAATCCACTTTCGCCTCCCGATGCTCTTTCCGGGGTTGGAGAGAAAACGACTCACCTTTCCAGCTGCGTGAGCAATATCGGGCCTCGTACACACCATAGCATACATCAAACTTCCATTTCTTTGAAGAATATGGTACAGACGACATCTCCCCAATCTCTTCCTTGGATGAGGGACACGATCTCTTGCTCAACTTGAAATGGTTGGCCAATGGAATGCTAAGCTGGTTTGGCATTGTTCATATTGAACCGTTCAAGTACTCGTTCAATATACTTCTCCCGAGATAGCCATAACCTCCGTTTTTCCCCTGTCTCGGGTGATTTGCATTCCCAATATCGTTGATTTGGTCCTAAGTCTTTCATGTCAAAAGACTTAGAAAGTTCCTTCTTGGTGGTGATCTTCGTTGCGTCTTTCCCACGATCGAATATCGTCTACATATAGTAGAAGAGCAACGAAATTTCCATCAGAAAACTTCTGAATGTAGACACACTCATCTGCTGCAGTTTTCTTGTACCCTTGACTCACCATGCACGAGTCAAATTTCTTGTACCACTGTCTAGGTGCCTGCTTCAGACCGTACAAGCTTTTCTTCAGCTTACAAACGAGGTTATCCCCTGAAACCTCAAAACCTTCTGGCTGCTCCATGTAGATTTCTTCTTCTAAATCTCCATGAAGAAAAGCATCTTCACATCCATTTGTTCAAGCTCTAAGTTCATACTTGCGACCAATCCAAGTATGACTCTAATTGAAGTCATCTTGACTCTTTTGGTGAAAAAATCTCATCAAAGTCGATCCCTTCTTAACCTGCTGGAATCCTTTGACTACCAACCGTGCTTTGTATTTCACCACTTTTCCACTTTGCCATCTTTCTTCAGCTTGAACACCCATTTATTTTTCGGTGCCTTCTTCCCTCGTGGAAGTTCTACGATCTCATAAGTTTGATTTTTTGCAGAGATTCCATCTCGTCTTGCATTGCGAGCAACCACTTGTTCTTTGTCCTTATGAGATCGCTTCATGGAAACTCTCGGTTCTCCGTCCTCGGTAAGTAGAAGGTATTGATTCTAGATATCTTCTCGACGGAATCGACCTCGTTCGGATCTACGAACTTCGGAGCAATTTGAGGAAATCCACCATCATCTTGGCCTTGTGATGGTTCTGGAACGTCTCGGCGGTGGGGTTGTGGCTCCCCGCTCGATCGTCATCTTCCTCATTGTCTTCTACTTCGGCATTTCTTACGGCACTATATCATCATTTCTCACGAATGATTCCGATGTTGCCTACGGCGCTGAAGAGCAACATTTGTCTTACGAGATATTGTGGGCTTTTCAATATCTTCTATTGTCGGCTTTCATGGAACACCACGTCCTACTTGATTACCCTTTTTCCTTAGGATCCCATAATCGTATCCAAACTCTTCATTTCCATAGCCTATGAATATGCATGGAGTGGTCCTTGCATCCGGCTTCGGCTGAGCTCTTTGGATACATGTGCGTACGCTAAACACCCAAATACTCTCAAGTGGGAGTATGATGGATCCTTTCCGGACAAAGTTTCTCGGGAACTTCAAAATCCAATGGTGCGATGGAGATCGGTTGATCAAGTAACAAGCGGCTCGATGCCCTTCTCCCGAATGGCTTTGGCGGCTTAGCCATGCGAGCATGCTCCGAACACGTTCCATAATTGTTCGGTTCATTCTTTCGACTATACCATTGTGTTGAGGGGTGCGTGGGACCGTCTTCTCATGTCGAATGCCATATGATCGCAATAGGCATTGAGCGCACTGGAGGAGTATTCACCTCCGTTGTCGGATCGAAGACACTTCAACTTCTCTCTGTCTCACGTTCTACCATGACATGGAACAGTTTGAAGTAATCAAATACACGGTCCTTCGTCCGCAAAAATACACCCACACCTTTCGAGAAGCATCATCGATGAACGTCGGAAAGTATCGGTTGCCGAGTGATTCAACCTCCAAGGGACCGCAAACATCGAGTGTACCGATCGAGCAACTCGATCTTCTCGTTGAAGAGGAATTAAACGAGACTCTATCTTTGCTTACCAAACAAACAATGATTGCAAGGATCTAGTGCGGCGTCCTTGTCTACATTGATAAGCTCCTTCTTTACTAGGGTAGACAACCCTTTCTCACTCATGTGGCCGAGTCTACGGTGCCACAGATTTTGTGACGCCTCCTTTTACGCAAGCGTTGAGGCTGTCGGTGCATATCTTCACATGAGTCTTGTATAGCGTGCCACAAATATGTCCTCGGCGACTATCATAGCGCCTTTTGACAACTTCCATGTGCCTTTACGAAGTGACTATCATAGCCCTGTTTGTCAAGAACTATTCGACAATAGATTCGTAGAAGGTCGGCACATGGCGGACATCCTTCAAAGTGATTGTGCTCCGGAACTTGTCTTTATCCGAACATCACCAATTCCGACAATCCTGCTGAAATGGAATTTCCCATTTTCACGGCTCCAAAGTCACCGGCTTTGTATGTTGTGAAGTATTCCTTGTATGGAGTCACGTGGTAGGACGCTGCAAAGATCTACCACCCATTCCGTGTCTTCTCGTGAGACGTGAAGGCATGTCTCATCTTGGGTTGAACAATAAGCTACATCACCGAGAGATAGTAACTAATGTTTCTCCACCCTTGTTCTTCTACCGCGAACCTTTCTGGTCTTGCTCCTTTTTCCATTTGTAGCGATTCTTCTTCATATGTCCTTCTAATCCACAATGATGGCGGTTATAAGATGGTTTTCTACCATCAATGGACCTGCCCCGCTCTTGCTTACGCCTCTCGATTTGTTATTACTCTTCTTTTGTTGCCTCCCCTGTTCTCGTGACAAGGGCATGGGTACGATACGTGCCCATGTCCTTTCTCCTTGCTTCTTCTTTGAATAGGGCATCCTTGACCATTGACATGGTAAGTTTGCCATTTGGGGCTGAGTTCTTTGAGTGACACGACCAGCGTTTCCCAACTATCGGGAAGGAAGGCGAGTAGTAGCAACGCCTGAACTTCATCGCCAAGTGGCATCTCTACGAGACGACAAGCGGTTGACCAAGCTCGGGAACTGTTTGGTATGCTCGGCAAATGAAGTTCCACTTTTAAGCTTCATGTTGACTAAACGCCTCATCAACGAGCTTTATTCCGAGCGGTCTTGGCCTGGTACATATCCTCCAACTTTTCCGAGAGGGCATATGCGTCTGTTTCTTGTGCAACATGGTGGAAGACACTATGATCAATCCATTGATTTGACCAATAGTTTTTCGATTTGATTTCTTCCACTCTAACTCCTTGGCGGGATCGGGATTTTTACCCATCAATTCTATGGGATCAAACAAATCTTTGAGCTTAGGAGATCTTCCATCCGAGGTCTCCACGGCGTGTAATTTGTGGCGATAAAGCGTAATCATTGCTCCGAAAGATGATGTTGACTCTTACGTGGACATTATCACCTTACAAATAATTTTTCAACACGATCGGGGTTGAATCTTTAAAAAGGAGCTCATCGTTACGTTCCGGAACGGTCAAAAAAAGACGGAATTGACACTACGGGGTCAAAATTCCACTCTAGGGGCAAAACAGCAATTTCGAAAACTTTGAGGACCAAACTGCAATTTTCAGAAAGATCAAGGGTCAAACTGGAATTTCAGAAAGATTTGGGGACCAAACTGAAATTTTAAAAATTGAGGGGTCTTTCTTCAATTTCCGAAAAACTGCAAATTCCGGTGAGGAACAGTATTCCCGGTCGTCTTCTCCGGCGGAACTCCGGTGAAAAGTGTCGTCTTCTCCGGCGAACTCGCGAGGTTGACCAAACTTTGACCGTGATTTCGGCTCGTTTGAACTCCGATTAGGTCGCCGTTTGGTGCGTTGGACTCGTGTCGATGAGACGAATCCAATGGTGCACTCAGAATTGGATTTTGAGTAAAACTCAGAAAACCCAAATTCGTCGGTGAACCAAAAACTCAACCAACACCTCTAACCCGCTCCGATACCACTTGTTGGACTTTCCGGATCAAGCGGGCATTGGTAAACATGAATTTGAGAGAAAATAACCTCTATTACTCACAAGAATAGATTACAAAACTCATATAAAAAAAACTCTCAAACAAGGATCACTCTACAGGATCACTCTTGTTCTCACTCTTCTTGGTGATGAACACCGATTTTGAGATCTTTACAAATGAGGTATCCACCTCTATTTATAGTATGAGTTTTTGGGTAGGTGAGGTGTGAACAAGGGTGGTTGGTGGAGGCTGCTTCAACAATGGTGGCTGGTTGGTGGAGGCTGCTTCAACAATGGTAGCTGGAATATTCAAAAACCTTCTGGAGGGTGGCTGGAAGTCTTCAAAAACTTACCTTATAAAAAGCAAAACAAAAAATCTTAATTCAAAACGTCTGTAGAACTGTATAAAATGATTAAACACGAACGTCACTGAATCTTAAATTTATAATCTAAAGTTACATATCGACGAAATCAAATTATTCTGAAAAGTTGTTATTTTTTCAAGTTGGCAAAATTTGAAAATATAAAAACACACACACACACACTTTATGTTAACATATCTGGCAATATTTTGCATCATGATCAGAGTGTTTTTGCACCTTTTACAGAAGTAAAAAAATCTCAGAAAATTAGAAGAAGAAAAAAGTAAGAACCTTCTTTATTTCTTGTAGCCCGAAGGACCTTTCTTGAGTTGTCGTTCTGTCACTCCAAGGTTCTTGGCCGAATATATTGATTTAAATAATTTATCCATTTCTTAAAAAAATAAGACTACCATATATAATTCCTTAACATAAGAGTTAGATAGCTACTTAGCTAGTAGATATTAAGAAAAATAGTTAAATTAGTTATTTAGAACAAATATGTGTTGGTTTATCACATTGTTGGAAACCCCTTCTTATATATAATTGATAAGGATATTTGAAGGACAAAAATATATTGAAGTCTTATATTTAGAATTAAAATAATTTATTTTTTCCTCTATTTGAATCCACCCAGTACAGTATAATATGTGATTTAAAACACCAGATAAAAAAAAAAACCGACCAAAAAGATGTCCCAGGAAAAAGAAATTAGAGATACGAGTGTTTTTTTTTTTCAGAAAAAAAAAGTTGAGACTTATTCCCTAGACATTAATAACGAATGTTGGTTCTTTCCGTCAAGTGAGATTTGGATCTAATTTATTCTTATCCTCAAATTCGAGGGTGTGTAATGATTTTTTTTTTTAGAAAAAAAAAACACGAAAATAATTAATATTCGGTACTCTGCCTAGTTGACTGAAACGTCACTCCAAAAAAATGAAAATGTTAAAGTGATCGATGATTTTTGTTTTAATGACATTAAAGTAATAATATTAAATTGTTATTGGGGAACCAAGATCACTTTCAAGATACTAACATATATTTCATGGTATTACTTTAAACTGTAAAGGAATTTGTCTCAGGTTGTGGTGTGATTCTCGAGAATTCAATATGAATTCTCCAGAATTGTTCTTTTTTGTGCTTGATTTCCACAAAGCTGGCAGCGGCGGCGGGAGTGGCGTGGGTCATGGCGGCGACGATGAACAAGACGCACGCAGGGGAATTAATTGAGAAAACCTTTAAGGACATTGTGGTCATTTTGCATGAATTTGCATATCCCTCAAAAGTTCTTATCACCTCTCTATCTTTTTACAAATTCGGTGGGTTTCTGGGGGTTTTGTAAATTTAGATGGTATTTATTCATCTTTTTCCCATACATATATATATATATATATATATATATATATATATATATTTATTTATTTATTTATGGGACAAGACCATTTAACTAATTCGCTTTCTGTTTCTTCACTCTAAAAAAAAGTAGTAGTCTTATAGAGTAATGTATAGACCCTTATAATTGTCCATAAACAATGGAGATTTTATTCTGGCAATAATGGTACGTAATTGGAAAAGCCTCTAGGCACTCAATCTTAGAGTAAGAAAAACATCCCTTACCAAAACAATTTTACTCCCTGGACTATCATCGATATAATACCCACCTTAATAAAAAATTTAACTATAAAATAGATCTTATATTAAAATCAATAATTTTTACTTAAATTTTTATTATTGTCAGAAAAGTGTAGTTAGTTTAAACGGATAAGAACATAAAATTTATCGAAGATTTTGGACGACAATTGGGTAAACCAATGACTCTGATCGTCACTAATCATAAATAATTAGGTATATTTTATATTATTAAAAAATCGAAAGAGAGATCATCTGACATTTTTACTCAAAGTTTATGAATATATTTTATAATCGTATAATTTATCACACGCACATATCAACGTTTTATCAAGGATTGTTTTTTCGGTGGTTGAAGGGGGAGGGATTACTGATATTTATTTCAACTTTGATTTGAACATGATATTCATAATAAATAAAATTCAAAATAAAAGAGTATATAATTTTTTTTTGTGAAAAAATATTACTCAATCTAGTCCTAAATATAAAACAAAGTTGACTTTTTTTTGGTAAGATTAAGGAAGTTTATTAAATTACTCTATAGTATTTTTATTTTAATTTTTCTCTCCAAACTAATTAGTTTGACTAATAAATTAATATATAATCTAATGATACACAAAATACCATATGATTAAGTAACTTATTTAGCATTTTTAATTTCTCCAAAAACATAAACTTTGTCTTGTATTTAGAACAAAAAGAATACATCAGGAAGGTTTAAATCTAAAGTGTATTTTCGGAAGGAAATATTTTCCTTATCCTTCTTCTCATTGTCTCTCATTAGTCACATTTTGGCCATTGATTGGGAAAATGAGAGAGAAGTGAAAGAAGTACTGTGTTGATTGGACGAATGTGATTTAGAGATTATAAGGGATAATGAAAAAAGGTCAAAAGGATGAGAGAAACCCAACCCTTTATCTTCATCTTATGTTTGCATCCTCATATGAGACTGAGTAATGAACGAGATAAACTTTGTGTCCAAAAAGTTTAAAGCCAGATAATTCAAATGTAATATTCATCGTTTAATCATGAACTAATGGGATGGCAAATGTGACAAAGCATATCTCCAATACAAATATTCCACAATTTTTTTAAACCCCCTGCGTTCAGCTTCTAAAATTAAGTATGCAATAATCCTTTGCCCAGTCATGCAAATATAATAACTCAAATGAAATACTCTCCATATATCAATATTTATATATCTTTTTTTTTTTGGCCAATATTTATATATCTACATCTAGAAATCTATAAAATTTGTTCAAATTCATTGAACTTGCGAACATTAATTAGCTTCTAAAGGAGTCAAGTGTATATAGCATAGAGAAATATGTTAGCAGTTAATTAGATTCTAAAGGACTCAAGTGCATAACATTTAAAAATATGTTAGCAGTTAAATATTCAACATGCAGTTGCTAAGGCAGAGATACTAGCTGTTGCTAAAATATCATAATTTATTGTGAAGAAAGGCTTAAAGACGAGATGCTATTAATTATGCTTCATTTAAAAAAATACAAGTGCTTACAGAATAAATACACCACTGACACTAATAATCCAACTCTCTACTAAGGAAGGCATTTGCATCAAGATTTCCTCCTCGTTTACCACGCTTCATTTTCTGTTTAAAATCCTTCTCCATTCTGGACAAGACATTGTCTCTATATATAGAGAGAGAGCTTAACTTCATAGTTACTCATAATCAAAAGGTTTAATCACCCGTTTATCACCTTCATTGAAAATGGGTGAGTATAAGCCATATTTGGGAATGGTTCTGATACAACTCATATATTCAGGGATGATATTGTTATCCAAGGCAGCATTCAATGAAGGGATGAACAGCAGTGTGTTTATCTTTTATAGGCAACTGGTTGGAACTATTATTTTGGTTCCTTTAGCCTTCATATTTGAACGGTAATTACATATCTACCCTCTTTTCTTCCTTCACTTTTTTAGCTTAATCTTCTTTGTTTGTCTTTAATCATGTAATTGAACTGAATTGAAACATATTATATTGTGGGTTACAGAAAAAGTTCAGTGCCACTCTCGTTTTCGATCTTCTGCAAGATCTTCTTGCTCTCATTTTTAGGGTATGTAAATTTTTTTCTGTGTCACTGTTCGACAAATAACTCAACAAAATTCTTCCTGAATTAAGCATTTTGATTTTCAGGGTTACTGTGTCTCTGAATGTGTATGCCATTGCACTTGTTTATACATCTGCCACATTGGGTGCTGCAACTGTTAGTAGCCTACCGGTTTTCACTTTCTTCTTCGCGGTCCTGTTCAGGTAATTAAATGCAAAACTACTCTGTCATTCTTCAACATCACTACACTAAAACTTGAAATGGAGCATTTTGGAAAGAGAAAAATAAAAACTTGCTGTTAACCCAGTTCATCATCAACCGTTCACTTGCTATACCCACTCGAAAAATTTAAACTTGAATTGCATTTGCACATTTGTGTGTCTAAGAATGAAAGACATCTGAGACTAGTAACGCTGCAGGATGGAGAAGGTGAAGTTAAGGACAAAACCTGGAGTTATAAAGATATCAGGTCTTGTAGTGTGTTTGTGTGGGGTAGCCGCCCTTGCTTTTTACAAGGGACCCCAGATATGGCCCCTTCATCCTATTCTGTCTGCAAATCACAACACTCAACATCTTCATCATGATCATTCTTCCTATTGCAAAAGATGGTATTTGGGTTCTTTACTCTTGTTCTGTGCCATCATCACCTGGAGCATTTGGCTTGTTCTTCAGGTAAATCCACTTTATCTATGTTAGATCATTGTGTTATTCCAAGTTGAGCTGATGATATGACATGTAGAATTATCTAGCACACTGTAACTGTATACATTCTAGATTTTTTTTCCTTGTTACATATGACTGTGACTATGATGATGAAGTTAATGGTCCATTAAACAGGCCCGGTTTCTCATAAGCTACCCTTCAAAACTAAAATTCACAAGCCTTCAGTGCCTTTCGAGTGCAATTCAGTCATTTGGTATTGCTATTGTTTCGGAAAGAGATATGAAAGAGTGGAAGCTAGGTTGGAACATGGGACTACTTGCTATTCTTTACTGTGTAAGTATCAAACCAATGTTTTTTAACCATTACTCAAGCTTTGATTTTGAGAAATTAATAACAAAAATTCTCAATAGGCTATATATTTGGTTCAGTAATGAAATAAGTTGATGAGTGTATATGATAATGTAACAGGGAATAATGGTGACTGGGATTACCTACTATTTACAAGCTTGGGTAATTCAGAAGAAAGGGCCACTCTTCCCTGCAATGTGGAACCCACTCAATTTTATGATTACCATTATTGGTTCCATGTTTTTGCTCAATGAGTCCATCAATTTAGGCAGGTATGTTGCTAAAGTTATCTCAAAGGTCAAGTTGGAGATTATTAAATTTTATTTAAAGCTTAAATTATTGAGACATAGTACACTTAGAAGAGACTTTTGCAATGTTCAAAGAATCAGAGAGCCTGTTTTCGAAATAAAATATGAATTGGGTTACATTTAGCCAAACCTTAAAGACCAAGGAGGAGGTTTGGGCTATCTTGTTTTAATAAACTAATTCTTTAGGAAACCCTACTGATTAGGACCTAAAACATAAATTTGCACCTAAACCTCCAACTTGTTGAATGATTCATTGTTTCTCATTATTAGTGTTGGCTAATCATTAAAGGCATAGGATGAGATCTCTGTCTGCTGCTTATTTTGCTGAGCTACCTTTTTTTTTTTCTTTTTTAATCAATTTTACAGCTTTCTTGGTGGGATTCTGTTGGTTCTAAGTCTGTACAGTGTTCTGTGGGCAAAGAGCAAAGAAGGGATAAGTAGTGATGACGTTTGTTTACCAGTTCAAGCACAGAAAGAATGCGCGGATCAAAGTGAAAGAAGCCTGGGCAAGGCTTAGTGAACCACCATTTCTCCTACACCTCTAACTAAAGTTCTATCCTTTTATTTTCTTTTTAATTCCGATTGCTGATTTTTCTTTCTTTGGATTCTACCAACACCACCAATTACTTGGTGGAGCCAAAAAAATTGTATCAATCAGCAGAGCAACTTTAGCACTAAAAAACAAGTAAGAATTCTTACCCCAAAAAAAAAAACAAGTAAGAAAGAGAAAAACTTTTGATACAGAAGAGGTTAATCTGATCCGTTCTCAAAACAAAGAGTTTCGGTATTTACCAAAATGTATACGTATATCTAAATGGAATGATTAAAGAAGGCAACTTGAGAATTTCTCGTACTTTTTCCATAAATGGAAATACGGAAAACCTCAACCTTAGATATCAACATTCTACGTAGTGAGAGCTATGCAGATAATGAACTGCAAATGTATAATTCTCATTTGCCTCGTCCTTTTTTTCAGAAAGAAATAAATAATTTGCATGATTGGATTCAAATTCAATGATCGATACCTTTGGAGTGAGCATGGAATTACCAATTTGTCTGGATTAGCTAAGTATCTTTGGAGCGAATTAAGTTTGGGGTCCATTACGAAAGCAGGGTCCCTCAGTCTTGTACGTCTCTGAAAGCTCCAAATTCAGAAATCAGAACCACCACATAATTAATTAATTTTTTTTATTTGCACATGGAAATAGAAAAAAGTAAACTTTAAGACGAAAATGTGGCATCGTACATGGGTTATGTGTCTGCTTTTATGAAAGGGATAAGCAGAGAAGGGTGGATGAACTTTGCATTAAATAATCAGGTTTTAGTTAGTGGGCATAGTCCATTAACAGCATGCCTCAAATCGGATTTCTTACTTTCTAATCACGCGCTTTGTGTTTGCTCAAAGATTAGGGAGTTTCTTGCAATATGATCCAACACGTGACTGGCCAGTGGCCGGGCCACTTCATTATTGCAGCTTCCCTGTCACTCCCTGCTGTTTACTTTTTTTCATGCTTTGGTTAATGTAGATATTGATAGATTCATACAGCAACAGTGAACAATTCTTGTAAACCAATAGGGTAAGAGGCACTTCCGTAGAAGAATATAAACAATAAAGATTTTAAGGTGGTTTCTTCCAAATTCGGACACACAATCTGTCATGTGCTGAATGTGCAGTTTGTGTCGCTCTGATCCTTTTCTAGAATACAAAATGCATGGCTGCCTTCACAATCCATATTAAAAAAAAGTGAAAAAGTCAAGTACGAGTATTAAGGATTCCTTGTTCTGGTTTTCAATGTCATTTGACTTGGAAATAATTATGGTTAGATCCCCTGTCTTTATTAAATATTATGGGATGCAATGAACTGAACTGGAACCTTTTGATTGATTTTTAAATTTGAAGTTAGAGAGTGGCCTCCCCATGCAAACAATATGCGCATATATATGCATATTGGATGGAGCTAGCTTTTGGAGGAATAGGGGAATTATTATTGCGTCTTAATAATTATTAAGAAGTCCCAATATCGACTAAAGAGTATATAATGATAAGTTCCAAAATATAAAATGATAATACTTTATTTGTCTTTTGGACTTTTTAGTAGATAAGTTCTTTACTTATGATTTCATAATAATTTTCCCAATAAAATATAATAATGCTCTCGATCGAACTCGTGTTAAGAGAGAAATTAAATCAAGAATGGTCCAGGGGGGCAGCGATTTGGTTGACGGTCATAGTGGCTTGAAATGTCGTAAAGGGATTGAAGGATTGGGAAATCAATCTTTGAGGCTAATCTGCAAGGAAAACAACTGGTCATTACTTTTTTCTGATACAACTATATATATATATGGCTCTTCTCTTTGGGGTTTTGTTTTCATGTGCAAAGGCCATATCATAATCATCAGAAAATGACTTATTAGCTGGAGCACTCCAATTTAGACTGGGGCAATCACAACATTAATTATTTTTCAGCACGATGTATTTAATCCCTTACACAAGGGAGCACATAAGGTGCTTCTCACCTTATGTCTTCTTACATGCTCATCCCTCTAATTAGAGGGATGAGACATTTTTTTTTATTTTTTTTTTTTTTATATATTTTTTATATATTATATTTATTTAGATTTAAATTTATAATTAATTAATTTAATTTAAAATATTGGGAAAAATTAATTAATTTAAAATATTGGGTGTCCAAAAAACCATATATAATTTAAATCTAAATAAATATATTATATAAAAAATTTAAAAAAAAATTAAAAAAATGTGCTCATCCCTCTAATAGAGGGACAAGCACATAAGGTGCACATAAGGATGTGCACCTAATGTGAACCCCTTACACAAAGGTTGGCACTTGGACGGAGAAGCTGAAGGATCCATCTTTTTTTTTTTTTTTTGGTCCACAAGGATCAGTGTTGAGGGCAAATTAAAAACCTTTTCATGAAAGATAAAGGTCTATATGTTCATGCATGATTGCTAAGAAAATGATGATGATTTATCGCAAGTTTGGTTTGATATAAAGATTAACAATGCTTACCTAAAAAGAATGACTTGCTGCTGACTGATCCACATTACGCGTTTAAAGGTGTCTGTTTCTGGGCCCCTTCTTTATATATACTTGTAAACAAAATGGAGGCATAAAGTTAAAGCTAGCAAACCCAACCCATAGCAATTACGCAATACCAAGATATTTTAAAAAATGATAAAGCTCAACGACACCAAAGGGGATCCCATCCTAAGAAACCAAAAAGTAATGTGAATGATTTACATTAATTTCTTTGAATCCTAGTTAAAGCATGTTTGAAAAACATTCTTTTTCCTAAATTGATTCATTTTTGTTGATGGATGCATGGGAAGTTGTCTTCGACCGTAGATATAATAACATTTTATGTATAATAACACATGGCATATTTCGTTCAATTCCAACATCTCTTTATATATACACGGAGTACCAATAATATAAAAATACAATGTGAATCACCAGTGTAAGTAGAGGAGAGGCCAGAACAAAAGAAATTTATCTCAGTAATATCATGAAAAACACATGAGAGCCGATTCAAGTTAAGGTTATTGGTCAACAAAATAAATGAACGAAGCTTTTTATAACACCACGTGATTTTAATCAGGAACTGGTCGGAAAACGTTATCTCCATTGTTCAAATAGAGTGTAGTGAATACACACACATCCCATGTGTGTAAGACTCGCTTAAGACATTGAGCTTCTTAAACTACTCATCCGGTCTTAAATAAAGGATATAGTTTATAGTGTAAATTGTACTAGAAACCATGTCATATATTTAGAACCATTGGCGGAGCCACATATGTTCCTATGGGTGCAAGTGCACCCATAAATTTTAAGAAGATATATATTTTTTGAAGGAACCTTATAACAAGTTGTCTAGATGGTGTGGTGGTAATCATGCTAGTACCACATCGAGATCCGTGTTTGAGCTCCTACTTGGACAACTTTCTAAGTTATTTTTTGGACATGGACAAGTGAGGAGGCCCAAATGGTGGATAAGGACAGTGGCCTATCTATGAAAATTTTTTGTGTTCTCATTGTTTTCCTTTCTCCTTTATATGCGTCCGGTTTCTTTGCTTGGTCTTGAACCTATTGAAAGTGCCGTGTTCTGCAGTGGACAAATTGACCTTGTGAGTTATAACATTGGTTATGCTCCTTTCTTTCTTTCGTTAATTTGACTTTTTAATATCCTATCACATATGACAAACCATAATAATTTTTCCTGCGTGTTGCTTTGGAATTTGATTGTGTAACATCCAGGTATCGTATGCCATAGGATTAGAGTATATTGTTCTATTTAAATTGATTTCCTCGGAAATACTTTTCAATTGAACCCCATTTTTTGTCATAAACTTTACGAAAGAGTGGGTTGCCTTTTATTCTCCTTAAAAAAAAAATTCGGGGGCGCTGCCCCTGAACCCCCAAATCTCAACACTAATTGTGCATCCATAAATATTATATCCTGGCTCCGCCACTGTTTAGAACCGATCGTAATATGATATAGTGGTGCAATGTTTAATTTGTTCTATGTTGATACAAGTACACATGGTTCTTGCCACTTTCACGATATGAATGGGTTCACAAATCACAAACTTGAAGGGTTTAAATTTTTGCACAGAATAAGATCAGAGCGCGAGGGCAATGGGAGGGTAAGCTTGACGCATGCCATGTGTTTATTTTGAGGCATTATTTTACGGTCAAACTTAAGTTAATGAGAGGGACAATAACATTGTAACAATTTTAATTTTTTTGAGAGCAATCATCCACTTACGGACCCTGTAGCGTGATTGAGAAAATAATCAAAAATGCGTTTAACCCTATTTTAAATTCACCCAATAAGGATAACCCAAAAAGGTGATATATTATAGTATATTGCGCTGTACGTTTTGCGGCTTCACGGTCACTAATATATTAAACTCTACCAAGGGCATGTACTTGATATTATATTACCTATATATGTACTCTTCATTCTTTTTCTTTTTTTGGTCAACCATGTACTCTTCATTCTTTACCATAACGTGTTCTTCATTTTGTACCTTTCAATGAATACTTGTTAATTAGATCAATTGAATTCACCCTGCTTCCTTGCCACTATCATGTTACATGTATACTAATATAATCATCTCCTAGCCACCCCACTGAATTGAACGCACAAATGCTGAGATTTTGTTGCGCTCTGATATATGAAAGGATACGAATTAAAATTCCCTCTACTTTAATTTCTATTTGAAATGTTATATGTGTGTGTGTGTGAGTGTGTTTTTCTTGGTTCATTTATGAGTGGAAATAAGATCTAAAATAAATTGAGTAATACTGAAAATAGAATTCATAGAGTGAAAGAAAATTATAACATGAGATAAAATTAATACGCCTAACCAGATGAAAAATAAAATTTGAGGTCATAAACTTAACAGGTAAAATTTAAAAATTCGAAACAAAATTAACAAAGAACTTAAACTAAAAGTGTTTAAAAGGATTTTATGAAGAAAATATGTATTAAAAAGGAATATAAATTAGACCAGGCAGTGGCGCATAAATATACTATTTTTTGGTGTATGTTAATGTTAGCTATAAATAAAAGCTTCTTTTTGGCCCTTTGACGTGTAGCCAAGGACTAATAATTGGAACAAAAGGTGGGGCACGTGATGGAAAGTAAAAAACAACGTGGGCAATAGAAATTAATTAGTTAGAAGAAGCAGGAGAAGGAGCCAAGATATACTCACACACACACACGCAGCGCAGCCTCTAGAGTCTGGAAGGTATAGTCATACTAATAACTAATAGTAACACGATTTGCACTTCTTTCTAAAGATTGCTATAGAATTAAATACGAAATGTGTGAGAAGTCCTTGTTAGAAGACCAAACATAAACAAAAGTGGGTAGAAATCATATCAAAGTCATATCGCACACACAAAATTATAATAAAAAAAGAACGTAACCATCCAGTTACAGAAATTATGAGTGGGATCATGATATTGGTGAGTATAGAGAAAAGTCGTAGCTAGAAAAAAGAAGAGTATGCGGACAATAGAATGAAGAAGAGGAGGGTGATGCATATATGGTGGTCCCTGACATGAAAAGCAGGTCATCATCTTCCTTCACCACACACACACACACACAAATTAAACACACACACACGCCTGTGTATGTCGTTCTCCAACTTGTCCTTTTGATTGTCCATAAAAGCCGGAACTTGTGTGTGCTCTCTCTCACACACACTTGAACCATTCGATCATCTCTCTCAGTCATCTCGCTATTACCCGAACCTCCAAAATGGAAGGAAATAAGCCCTATGTGGTTGTGCTCATAGTTCAGGCAATTTATGCCGGCATGTTCCTTCTCTCTAAAGCTGCCTTCGACCATGGCATGAACAATTTCATCTTCGTCTTCTACAGACAGGCCGCTGCCACTATTTTCCTCGCCCCTTTCGCTTTCTTCTTCCAACGGTACTTTCTCTATCTATCTCCATCAATTCATTACGCCTCCCTATATAATATAATAGAATCTAATTACTTCATTTCTTTGGTTGCAGCAAAACTGCACCGCCTTTGTCGTTCGTGACCTTCTGCAAGATATTCTTTCTTTCCTTCTTGGGGTAATGTTTCAGTTCATGTTAATTCTTGTTGTCATGAATTAATGCTTTCCCTGTCAGATCGTGTTCAAACTACCAATTAATCAAGCAGGAATATTCATAACATATATATGGCTGAAAATGGGTTTCAAAGTTTTACGTGACTGTTATTATCAAGTGTGATTGCTGTTATTCTGAATTTTTTCTTTGTTTTCAAATTTGTGTCGGTGACCCTAAATTTCAGGATAACCATGAGCTTGGACATCTATGGGATTGCCCTTGTTTACACCTCTGCGACTTTAGCTGCTGCCACTACTAACTGCCTTCCCGTCATCACTTTTTTCTTGGCCCTTCTACTCAGGTATCTACACACACACACACATATATATCGATCACCTCACACTTGATCGCATACCAACACTTAATCTTCCATATATTGGCATATTATATTCGGTTAATCTTATATAAGAATTTATATATAATATATTCACGAATCCATGTCCCCAACATATTCGACTTGATCGAGGACCCTATATATCTTGATCGCCGATCAATTTACAAGGTATCGTAAATAAACGGTCGTGAGCTCGTAATATGAGTCCTACTAGGAGTTGAAACGCCGAAATTTGAAAGCACAGGGATATAATAGGCTGGCGCGCGCATATATACTTGTATAGCTGCCACTACGTAAATCACTATGAAATAGAATGTCTAAATACTTAGCCAGGTTGGGATGGAATTAATTAAACACGCTCGTTAATTGCACAAATTTATGTTCCATATATGCATCAACAATAAGTTCTCTCATAAGTAAGAATGTGTCGATAGATTTAGATCTGTTATCAATATGAGGATACTTGTCTCTTTACTCTTTGAAGTTAGACAAGTCTATCTTTTAATCTCCCACTAACAGATTGAGAAGCTTATATGCTTTTGGATGCCTGTAATGAAACAATAATTTGCTATGTAAAAATTCACCCAAACTACTATTTTAATTATCAATACTTCATTTTTAAGGAAAAAAACAAAAAAAACAACTCCGCGTACTAGCTTGCTAGCCATGTGAAATTTCATGACCACTCATGAAAAAAAAAGGCATGCACATTTTCAACAAATTTGGAAAATAATATTTTTAAAGCAAGTTAATCGATACCATATAGATTTCATGTTAATTAGCTAGCCTGGGTTCTCAGAGGAGATCATCACTATAACATAATCCTGGTGTGTTGATTCTGACAAGATCAAAGTTTCTCTCTATAGCGCAAGACCATTTATTTTATCTCTTGTCCATTAAGTTTCAGCTGATTGAACCAGAGGTACGATCGGCTCCAATATGGTTCATGTATATGTCTGAATAAAACAAAAACCTAGACCATTTGAGGTTATATATATGTTGTTGGAAATTTACAGTAGCCATACGGCAGTGCAACTTTTGGACAATAAATTACACGACAAGATCTAAAAAAATCCCGGGCCATGCTCCTCACGTGAACATTATATTATTTGGCATCCTCAATAAAACTAGGCAAAAGATCTTTTCTTCCAAAAGAAGCACTAGTCAGGCACCACAAGTACGTTAATTATGGTCATGCACGTGTCTGGAATATAAAATTGCTTGAAAAGAGAACACATTGTATGAAATGAGGTGTTTGGTCTTTTGAGTGAAGAGAAATGCTTGATTGGTAATTTTCCTTGTGTTTAATTATTTCACAGGATTGAAAGTCTGAAAGTGAAAACAGCACCTGGGATTGCAAAGTTAGTAGGTGTAGTGGTATGTTTGGGTGGTGCGGCAACACTTGCCTTTTACAAAGGACCTCACTGGCAACTTTTGGGGAATCATCACCTTTTGGGGTATTCTCATAATAGTGTTCAATCTGGAACCTGGATAAAGGGTTGCTTCCTCATGCTCCTCTCCAACACCTGCTGGGGAATGTGGCTCGTACTGCAGGTCATCTTTATTTTCCTTTAATGTCTAACTTTATATATATATATATATATATATGTGATCATATTTCAATCACCTTTAGTAATGGGATTTTTTGGTGGTAAAAACAGGCCTTTGTTATTAAAGAGTACCCTTCAAAGTTGCTTCTCACAACCCTACAGTGTTTCTTAAGCTCAATTCAGTCTTTTGCTATTGCCTTTGCCGTGGAAAGGGACATTGAACAATGGAAGCTAGGTTGGAATGTCAGGCTCCTTGCTGTAGCTTACTGTGTAAGTGTCCTCTTGCTAGTATAATTAAACTCTTAATCACTTTTCTTGTGACTGATGATTTCCATATATATATATTGATTAACATTTGGGCGTATATATATAATAGGGAATAATGGTAACGGGGGTGACATTTTACTTGCAAGCCTGGATTATAGAGAAGAAAGGACCCGTGTTTTTGGCCATGTCCACTCCACTGGCTCTCATCATGACCATTTTCTCATCAGCATTTCTGTTAGGCGAGATCATAAGTTTAGGAAGGTAATAATTAATTAACCAATTCATTAATGGGTCCAGCAATGTTTTTTGGTTTTATATTTTTGTTCCATAAAATTTATGTTTGTCTATTAATGGCTGTCGGTTTTAATTGGTGGTTGCAGCCTATTAGGAGGGTTGATACTGGCAATAGGACTATACAGTGTGCTGTGGGGAAAGAGCAGAGAGCAAATGCCCAAAGCCTCATCGCTTGACGTAGAGGTGGCTTCGATCGGGAGTGTGATCACACACTAATGGTGGGGCCGCCGGACCTGCATGCATATAATATATATCTATATATATGTATACACACCCTAGCTCGTTTGGCAGAAAGAGAATGTATGTGGTTTCTCTCAACGTAAGTAACGGGGCGAATTTGGAATACTATGGCGATGTCCTGTCGTCGGTGCATATGTGCTATACGCCGTCATGCTTGAACAAGCTTGAGGATGTGTACATGTGCAGGCAAGGAGACGTTAATTTTGTACTTCATTTGTGTTTCGGAAGAACCCAGTTTGGGAGCTCATCATCAGATCTAAGGGGTCCAGATTTCAAATAATTCCATGCTCAGATCAGAAGCCGCCCTTCAAATTCTCCTCTTTAATTTTGTGTAATACTTTAGTTATTAGTTAAATGGTCGTTTGATTTGTCTTTTGTTTTGTTTTTTTGTTTTTAATTATTTTTTGTTTCATTCTGGTTGTATTTGGATTCTAATAGTTAGTTAATCTGACTCTAAGCATCATATATTTACATAACATATACATATAGTTAATCTGATTAGATGGTCAACTTGCAAAATATATATATACACACAGGTGTAAGTGATGAAAATAATGAAGGGTTGTCAAATTGGTCCGTGTCGTATCATTATGAGCTGTACATATTGACTAGGTAATACGAGCTATATATATAGTATAAACATTAAAAAAAAAAGGTTTTACAATATATCTCATCAGAAAAATAAAAAACCAGAATTGGGAAAGATATCGAAATTAGTCCATGAACCAAGTATGGGATATGTGATACATAGATTCTAATGTTTGCGTGTTGAGGATGTGGGAAGACTGAAAAGCTAAGCAATGACAAATTTAATACTACATCCGGTCTTAATTATAAGACCTAGTTGACTTTTTTTGGAGAGGTTAAGGAAGCTAAATATGTTACTTAATCATTTCATATTTGTGTTTTCTTATATTATATATTAGTTTATTAGTTAAACTATTTAGTTTGAAGAAAAAAAAAACTCTAAGCTAGTTTAATTAGCTTCCTTAATCTTTTCAAAAAAGTTAACTAGGTCTTATAATTAGGACCGGAGGGAGTAGATGATATGAAATTCAACGCATATTAACAGGTCAAGTTTCTCATCAAGAAGCTAATAGTAAATTATTACTCCTTCAGTCCTAATTATAAGACATAGTTGACTTTTTTAGAGAAATTAAAGAAGCTAATTAAATTACTTTAGAATATTTTTATTTTTATTTTTTTCTCCAAAGTAATTAGTTTGACTAATAAGCTAATATATAATCTAAAGATACACAACATATAAAATGATTAAGTAACTTATTTAGTTTCCTTAATTTCTCTAAACAAAATCAACTTTGTCTTATAATTAGAACCGTGGTAGTATTTTTTTGATATTGTCAACCGTAAATAGTTCAGGGTTTATGGTTATCCTTTCCAACACAATTAAATGTCTCATTTAGAATTCGAATTCGAGACTCAAAAAGATCTAACATGGTCTTATACCGACATATAATAAGCAAATAGTAATACGCGTATATCATTAGGTATGACAAGCATATTTCTCGGAATATGTTTGTATGCCCCCTAAGGTCGACAAAGAAATGTTGGACTTAGACCCTTCATTCGTAGATTACAGCCACAGCCTTGTGTGCTGGCGAGTCGCCAGCTTGGTTTTACCCTATATACTCTAATCCTTAATATATGGTATAGTTTTTTTTAAATATAAACTATATCTTATATTTAAGATGAAAAATAATATTAATGAATAGATCTAGCTCTAACTATTATTAAGTATACAGTCCATTCCAACTTTTTCTTCTACATCCTTGTTTTTCAATAGGACACCGTCTTTTGCATGGGTGCAGATTTGGGGCGGGCGCATATATATGTGTGTGTATTTTTATTTTACTCCCGAGCAAAAAAAAAAAAAAAAAAAAGGGCATACCCCTGCGAACTTGATACCCATTTCACCATTTGCATTATAGTCGGTCCTCATTACTTAATGATTTTCGCCATATAATTTCATTAATGCTACAATAAAATAGTAAATACACGTAGGCCAACCTCAACAGGAAAGAAGAAACCAAAAACATGGACATATATAGCCACACTTGTTCTTGGGATGCAAGTGCACCCACAAAGTTTGAAATATATATTATTTAGCTGCAATATGTTAGAATCAATTGGACCATAGCTCAATGGTAGAGCATTTGTTTATAGAATATGAAATCACTGGTTCGAACGTTGGCCCCTTCATTTCTTATCTTTTTCCAAGTTTTACTCATGAAATACACCTTTTTTTTTTTTTACCTCTCTCCCTCGCAGCCTTCTGGGTCATTCTTCATTGATTCTTGGGCATTGCAAGTTCGAGCCTGGTATTTATACTCCCTCATCTCTAAACCAAAAAAAAAAAAACCTCTTTTTCATTTCTTATTATTTTCCCAAGTTTTTACTCCTTATGAAAAACACATGTAGCATTAGTTTTATCTGTGATTTCAAAACAACAAAAATATATATATTTTATAACCAGCCACTATAAACAACAGAAAGATTTTTGTGATTTAGTTAAACTGGCAAGGATAGTTTCTTTAATTCAGAAACATTGAGTAGTCTAGTTCCATTGATTAGCTTTATTAAAAATTGTAATGAGTTTGGTGGTTGAAACTTTGGTTTTTATGTAAAATTCTTCAATTTTTGTCTTAAGAGAAGAGTGATAGATAGTTTGTGCCTTTTGACATTGATGAAATTTGTTAGGATTTAGAAACTTCATAGTTTATTTTGATTTGATGGTAGATCTTGATCCTATTTTATGCACATCTAATTTACTTAGAACCCACTGAAAGGAGTTTTTTTTTCTTTTCTTATCTATATTCATTTGATTTTAATGCATTTAAAATTTTCCTTAAAAAAAAAAACGGAGGCGCTGCCCCCGAACCCCCAAATTCCTTCACGAATTGTGCACCCACAAATATAAATTCCTGGCTCCGCCACTACATATATACCTAACGGGACACTATAAAATAAATATGGATATAGAGTTTTGACCTAACAATCGAGACGCAAAAGCACGACCAACGTTATTTAGGGGGACAAAAGGAGAGTAATTTAAACAGAAGCAACTTGGGAAAAAAGGGTGGATGGGCCAAGGGCGGCCCACAAAGCCTAGGATTCTGAAGGCTATTGTGTATGGTGGGCCTCACTTGGCTTCCTCCTCGGCACTCTGACTTGTCTCCTTTGCCTTGCCCTTGGCCATTGTAGCTTCCTCCACAACTTCAATTACTTTCTCTGGGATTTCTTCCACTTCAGTCTCTGAACTTTCTTGTTTAACTCTGTTACTTGTCTCACCTTCCCCTGAACTCTTCTCTTTGCCTTCCTCTGCTTCACCCTTCTTTTGATCCTCCTCCTCTGGTTTCTCAGCTTCTAATATTTCTTGTTTTTTCTCCTCTGCTGTCTCCTTGTTTTGATTTTCCTCTGAACATTCCGCCTTCGCTACCTCACTGCTTTCAGTCTCCCTTGAAATTTTCTCCACCACCACCTCCTCTGTGCATTCTCCTTTCTTTACTTCTTTGCTTTCAGTTCCCCCTGAATTTTTCTCCACCAACACCTCTTCGGAGTCTCCTTTCGTCACTTCGTTGTTTTCGGTTTCAGTCTCCCTTGAAATTTTCTCCACCTTCACCTCGGCAGATTCTCGTTTAATTACCTCATTGCTTTCAGTTTCTGTTTCCCCTGAAATTTTCTCCACCGCCACGTCTTCGGATTCTGCTCTGATCCCCTTTTTGCTTTCTGTTTCAGATTCCCCTGAATCTCCTTTAATTACCTCACTGCTTTCAGTGCCCCCCGAAGGTTTCTCCACCACCACGTGTGTAGATTCTTCTTTGATCACCTCGCTGCTTTGACTTTGACTTTCTCCTGAAGGTTTGTCCTCCACCTCCTTCACCTCTCGAGACTCCTCTTTGATCAGTTCATTGCTTTTAATTTCCTCTGAAGTTTTCTCTGCAACCTCCTGTGTTACGGTGCGGCATTTACCGTTTTCTGAAGGCTTCCCGGTTTCTGGCTTTTCCTGTGTTGCCGTCTCCTCCGCCGTGACGACGACCTTCTCATTTTCTGGAGTTACCTTCCCATCTTCATTCTGACACATAAAACACCAAACAAACAAAAAGATTAAAAAACAAAATCAGAAATCGAGACGGATCAACCTCGTAAGCGTGGTTCCATAATTAACTTTGATGTAACAAAGCAATAAAATGCCGGACATAGTGTCGTGTTGTGAAACCTCCCTGTTAGGACCTTTTTTTGGGTGGCATCATCATGGATGCTACGCTAACTCTACGGAAAGACACACTGATTATGAGAAATTGCGCGAAAAAGCTCATTCATGAAGCCCATGCGCATGAGAATTAGAAAAGGGGGCAATTAAAGTGGAGGTGATAAAAACAGGGGGCCCTTCGAATAATCACAGGCTTTGATTTTTCATCAATGGTGTGTTTCGCCTTTGACGTAATGTTTTATGATGCCTCCCACGCCCACGGAATCTTCTCGTACTGTCTCACGCAAGCTCTCACAGCTTCATTCCCATCCCAACAGAAGAAGAATGAAATCCGCATACACGCAGTAAATCTTTTGACTTAAAAATCACATATAAATATAATGCAGTAACTTTTTCAACTTAAGATCTCTGGGTTAATGACCTATACTATACGCACGCCTAATTGTTCCTCGGAGTATTCAATTTCTTCTGTTTGAAAAAAAAAAGGTGAGAAATTTACTTTACTCAGGGGTGGTGGGAGATGGTATTGCAAATCTCTTTTCGTAGAAAAAGATTTGAAATACCTAAAAACAGTGCAACTAGAGAATGTTTTGATTAGCTTTTGGATTCATGAAGAAGATTTTTGTTGAAGGGGAAGGGATTTGGATCCCTGTGGCTCCATTGGTGTGTCAAAATTGCAGGGTGAAAGAGAAAAGGAAGAAGAAAACAGAATATAGTAAGTAATTATTGTGAGAGAAAGGAAGAAAGATAGAGACCTGGGTGAATAAGGAGCTGAGAGAATTGCGTTTGTTGGAGGAGTCATCGTCTACAATGAAGGGAAGCTGGGGCTTATGAGGTTGTTGCAGCTGCTTATCGTCGTCGTGGAGAGGTAACGGTGCTTTGGCAGCGGCGGCGTCGGCGTCGCCTGTCAACACTTTGGGCTTTGTGGCGCAACCTCCCATCTGGTTTGTTGAAATTTGGGAAGAGAGAAGAGCAGGGGTTGGGAAGAATTATAGATAGAATTTATAACTAGTACTACAGTTTAAGCTGATGGCTCTTGTTTGTGGGGGCGAACAAAACACAGCCTTCTCTTTAATAATTACGTACTAATTAATTAATCAATCAATGTGCTATTCGTTTTGGTTCTGACTTCTTGTACAGCTTGTCCCTGCTGTGACAGTGTGCGTGCCACTCACTCTCCCTGCTGCCTATCTATTCTATCTTCATCCTATTTATGACTTGCAACATTTTCTTGAAAAAAAAACACACAAAAACTTTAAAGGGAAAATAGTACCTAGCTCCCAAATAAAAGAATTTAGGATAAAGTGTTGTGTTGAAATCTTAGAATTGTATTGTGGGAGTTTTTTGTAATATTTTTTATATATGAAAAGACATAAATCTTTTTATATGTCTGTTTTGAAAGTCCATACGCATGTTTTAATAAGTCTATATATTTGTATTAACAAATGAACATGTTTTAACAAGTCTATAAATCTATTTTAACAAATCCATAAGTTTTCATGAAGGCGTTTGTGTCTTTTCAAATATCGAAAATATTACAACGAAGTCTCAAATGACTTCACATCAATTTTGAAATTTTAAGGAAGTATTTCATGGTATTTTTCCTTACTCGGACCTACCTGATGGAATTGTCCCAACTTTAAACTTGTCTTAAAATTTAACAATGTTTTTATATTTTATTTTACCCATTTTAATATAGGATAAGCCAGATGATTAGTTAGATATGAGAGTAGCCCCAAAATATATTGGTTGAGGGAGGGTTTTCCTATTTTCCTAACTACCAAAGTCTGAAAAATGGGAAAGAATTAAGGAAGGAGTTGGGAATTCCAGGGTGGAGGGAGGGACCCAGCGTGTGGGATTAGTTTCTAGATTCGATGATGAAGCCAAGACGGCTTCCTCCTTAATTGGCACGCCCAAAAATACGCCTCTCCCGGATCTTCCATTATCTATTCATCCAGTTATAATCATTTTTTAAACTCTAAAATGTGTATAAATATGAGATGCCCACCATATTTTTTTTTTTTGAATGAAAGGATTCTATTGATTAATAGGAAAAGATATACACAAAAGGCATAAAGGATTACAAGAGAAGATTAAAAGAGGAAAAGCACCGTTGCGTATGAACTACAATGGCCTTGACTGAACTAAAAATCTATCTAAGGTAAAAACACCATTGGCAAATATAACTTTGTTACGGATCTCCCAAAGTTTTTAAGAATCTGACCCCAATCTTCCATGAGGGATCCAAAGATTTAGAATGGATGATCGGGAAAGCCAATCCGAATGCTTTCAATCTGGAGAAATCATGGAACATATCAAAGGGGAGAATTTTCTTCCAAACCGAAGAGGCAAATCTACAACCCTTGAAAACATGGTCAAAGTTTTCGCTGTTATGAAGACAGATAGAACATGATCGATCTGAAGTCATGTTTCTTCTAAACCGCTCCTCATTGGTCAACAATTTCCCTTTAAGAAGCAGCCAACTGAAGGTTCTAACCCTTTGAGCCATAGGAAGTTTCCACAGCTTAGCCCAAATGGAGTTATGCTCACTCCAATTTAAGGATTCGATGGCCTGATAAGCAGACTTGGTAGAGAATTGCCCATCGCTACTTGAGTTCCAATAACATGTAGACTTCAAAGGCCTCCTAAGGGGGGTAAGGGAGGCCATCTCCTTCAACACATCAGATGGAAGGTGGTGTTGAAAAAGATGCCATTTCCATGACCCACCATATTTTTTTGACATCATAATCCAGTACCTAGTTTGAGATTCGTAGCTGGCCTTTTTTTTTTTTTTTTTTTTTTTTTGATATAGAAAAGTTTTGGAGGGGTTCGACATCGCCCCCACCAAGCGTTAAGACGCCCGAACTCTATGAAGACTTACCGGGGACTTACGAGATCGCTTTATTAAAGGAGTCCCAACGACGGACGATAGAGGATCGAATCCACGCCCAGGCAATTCGAATCTCTTATCATCTACGCCAACTCACATTCGCGTTAGTAGTTTGGCCTTCTTAATACAAGTATTTTCTTATGAAACTCAAACTTAAGGCCTGAAAGAATTTAACAAATTTTATACTGTTAGACCAACTTTATATTGATAAATGGACCCATATTTACTTCTTCATCCTCGGTTAATTGTGATGATTGGTTTGGGAGGGAATGGGAATGTGATAGTTGTGTGCGCTGGCCCCCAAAAAGGAATCGGATTGACTTGAGAGTTTCATATCCGCAAATTACGGGACTTCGGGGCCTAAATGGCTAAATCAAAACCTATAATAATAAAAGTATAAAACCAAAAAAAAAAAAAAAAAGGGAAGGGTGATAGAATATTGGGAAGAGAGGTGGAGAGCATGGCTCCATGATATGACGACTTGTCTTATGACTTTAAGGATGAAAGAAGGCCAGCAAGCAATCTATCTGCACCGGCTCGGTTGTGCTGTCCTTCTATTTTCATCGTGTTCCCCGTCACCCTTCCTTTCTTTTTGTTTTCTATATTCTATTCAATTTTAATCCCTCTCTATAAAATTGATTTTTATATTTTATTCATGTTTAATCACATTTAACGTCCATCCAACAATATGTAAAGTTCTTATTCATCTAACATCAACCTAAGAAACTATATAATTTCATATTAAGTTGTTAGCAATATAAATGCATGTCAACCATATTTTTTCTTTAAATTTTGCATATTATATATGAAATTTGGTTTCATAAAGTAGTGTTGTTTGAGCTTGTTGGGGGTGTAGTGTCACCGTCTAAGCTATCAGCTGAGATCCCAGTTATTGTGTTGGTGCCTGACTGCCTGGTGGTATTCTTCCCATAAGGAAAAATGAAACTCGGGAGCAAAAAAATGTCATTACAAATTTCAACTTCTCACCGATACTATGATGAATGTTTTGAAATCTGGATCGAATTAGCTAATTCACCCCGAAAACCAGCAAACTAATTAATAAAGTGGTCCTATCTGGGCATCAACCCAGTTCACAACTTTTTTTTTCAAAAAAATCTTTAAAATCTCATATTGACAACTTTAACATCTTTAGTTTCTCCGGTTCTGTCCTAGGTTAACTCTAGTTTGATTCACTGATCCTTAACCCAATATCCCGATCGGTTTAGTGATCAGTCTGGACTTAAGAACCTTGATCGTGATTTGATTCATCTTCACAGGTAAAATTATAGTCTTACGGAGAATATTGCTAATGGAAACTTTTTCCAGTTTCCCATAGGGAAAAATAGCACGTGAGAATGACCACGAGCAGAGGCGGATGCAGGTGTTAGGTTAGAGGGGGTAAGTGCCCACCCTTAAAGTAATCTATACGTTTTTTTTTTAAAAAAAAAAAAAAGGATAAAACCACAAATTTAGGTTTCAACCAGGCGAAATTGTAGATCCCTCGCCGTAGTCTCTCTCGCTCTCTCGCTCCCCCTCCCTCAGTCTCTCACTGATCATCGCTGCTTCTCACCGCTTTCAGGTGCTCGTGCTCTCACTTACTCTTAGCTTCGTCTTCATCCTCTTTGGTGAGGTACTCTTTCTTGAAGGAGTCACAGAGCATCGCAACAAAATATCCAGATCGAGTTCTTGTAAGTTCTCACAACTTCGTCTCTTTCTTGTTTGATGTTCTTGGAACTGATTTTTCTATTTGTCCAAACACTAGTTCATCTACAGTTTTTTTTTGTTTGGTGCTAGTCGATAATTCTTAATTTCGCCATATAATTTTCAATCCCCTCCCAGTAATTTAGGATGCCATCAACCCCATAAAGTTTGATCCCATGTTCTTCTGTTTTTCCTGTATTCGCATAATGGATATTATTTTTCGGAGAAATTAAGCTAATTTTCCATCAGAACAAGCGAGTTTCAGTTTTTCAGTGTTACTGAGTTCTACTTCATGTTTTCTTTTTTGTTGTTTCTGTTATACCCAGTTCCTAATTTGAAATTAGAGATATTCCTACTCCTAGTTTTTCAATTTCCAAATTTTTCTCCCTCCGTTGTTTAATCTTTAGAGATATTCCTTGATTATCTTGCGTTTTACCTCTCAGAGTCCTAGTCTAATGTTCTTCTTTTTGTCCAATATTTGCAGTATGAATATTTTTCCATGAAAACCAGCTGCTTTCTTTTAGTACAAGAATACTCAAATCCCAATTTTTTAAATTTTTTTCTCTTCCATGAGCTTGGGGTCCGCCCTCAATATTTCTCTTGGACATTATTTTGTGGGAAAAATCAAGGCCATTTCCTCCGATCCCTTGGCCAATCGTGCCCCCTTCACTTATTTTTTGGATCTGCCCCTGACCACCAGTCCACAACTTTTACAACCTCAGGACTCAACTCATAATCTCATGAACCAAGTTATCCATGACCAAGTTATACCCCTTCTTCTCCATTTCGTTCTCATCACTTCCAGAGCCAAACGGCCTTTTAGAGTTTTTCTTTTTTTTTTTAAAATAAAATATATATATATATATACATGTACACATGAGTATTAGAGTATTTATACATATATAACCACTCATAAATAAATAAAACTAACCATTATAGGGGCCTCTTGCCGAGGAGAGTAGGCCGTCTACCTATCTGTGTGGTGGGTACGAGTTAGGTGCTGCAAGTATATTCCATGCGAACAAGACAAAACAAAGCTTATTTTTATTTTTATATATATGTGAAATTGTATATTACTATATAAGACTCAATTAATTTTTTCAAAAAGATTAATAAAAATAAATAAGTTATTTTAAAATATTAATGTTTATAATTTTTCTTCAAATTTATTAGTCTGATTTATAAAATAATATATAATCCAATACAACATATAATATGATTGAGTAATTTATTTAACGTTCTTAATCTTTTTAATTAAGTCAACTAGGGTTGAATAAGGAACTTGCAACCCGGTATAATTGGGTCATTTTGAGCCCGTCCAAAAATGCCCATAACGGGTTAGGTTAAAACCCGTCTATTTAAGACTTAAATGAGCAGGTTAGGGGCATACCTTTAGGATTCCCGTACACGCCTATTTAATTATTTTATAAAAATAATAAATATATGAATAGTGGATAGGACATTGAGAACAGTAAGTGATAGTGCAATACCTATTTTTTCTCGTCAGCTCTCTCACTCTCATTTGTTTTGTCTTTTCTTTGTGACTCTGACTTTTAATTTAAAAGTTAGAATTTGAACATTAAAATTATGTTATGATGGTACTTGTCTAAATTTAGGTTTTTTGTGTAAATTGTGATTATTAAACTTTAAAGATTCAGATTTTACTATTTAGAATGATAGATTTGAATGAATTGATGGATGCTAATGCTTATGTATGTTTCGTTTTTTTTTTAAAAAAAGAAGTCAAATGTAAATGGGTTACTCAAAACCCGGTTAGCTGGCCTATTTATGTGCTAGCCCGTTTACACGAGTTTAAATGAGTTGGGGTATGGATATAGGCTAGCCCGTACCTGTATGAAGTTAAATGAGCGCGTTATGGGTTTGAGTACATGCTACCCAACCCGCCCATTGCTTTGCCTTAAAGTCAACTGGGTAGATATGAGAATTAGGGCTGGCTTGCCCTTTTAGGCCCGGCGGTAAAAAAAATGTCTTCAAGGCCCGCCCCTAGAGCATGCAGGCCATGCTTGGCCTTACAGGGTCGAAAACTATTTTTCTAAATTGTAACTATTCTTTATGCATTTTTTCCCTAAAGAAATATAGTTAGTAAATTACAACAATTAAAGTTATAATTTATCAAATAGATATTGTCAACATTAAGGTCTAAACAATATGCATCAAACAATAAACAAACACAGTCACTAATTTATAATCAAAAGTAAATTAGTGTTCACCAATAACTCACACAAAGCATAAGACGCTTACCACTTAAAAACATAAGTATGATGACTATCATTTTCATCTGCTTCGCCACTATCATCAATTTCAAATATACCTAATTGTGTTTAAATTCGAGTAGTAGGTTATGCTTCATGGGTAAAAATATTAAAAAGTTCTTCTCCTACATCATAAATACATCCATAATTTTTATATGCAACAAATAATAACCAAATTATAAAATCAGAGTATAGTTATTATATATTTGTAATTAAATGGATAAATAACTCTATAACAAAAACAAAATACACATACCACTCTGGTTCTATTTATAAGTCCTTTTTACCAAATCACACATACCAAGGAGAGGTAGTTAGCTCAAAGATTATGGGATGAATTTTCAACTTTACCCTCATTTATAATTGGTTATCTTTCAACTCTTTCTCTTCTCTTTCTCTTTTTTTGGTACAATTAATATAGACAAAATTATCACAATCTTATTTATTTGGTTAAAAGATACTTATAAATAGGACCAGATTTTTTGGTCAAAAAGGACTTATAAATAGGACCATAGTAGTAAATTAGTAAATTACCATCATATGTGAATATATGCATTCAGTTGCGAGTACAAATAAGAGCTATGGAAGAATGAAACTTTTATATTTTATCACAACACGTGAATCAATACTGAAAGTTGATTCATTGGCTACTAATATCAGTTGACATCTTTGAAATAATCAGAAATCTTTGTTAATTGTTCTTTCACTCGTTCAAGACATCCAATTCTTTCCATTTATCATGCTTCAGTATTGGTTCTTTCAAATAAGTTTCAAATTCAGACTTATTTATAGAAGAATGGTTCATACTTGCATAACAATCTTGATAATCCTACATCATTACAAAATATTAAAGTTAAAAAAAAAAACAAAAACTAATGGACCAGCCCTTTTAAGCCCTACAAGGCTAGTTTTTTTAGACCTGACTTTATTTAAAAACTTAATTTTATAAAAGATCATGGCTTAAATAGGTCGATCCGATAAATTCGATCGGATTTTCCAATTCTACAGCCAGGTTTACCGCCGGAAGAGAGTATTAAACTATGAAAAACAGTGTTAAACTATGGAAAACAGTGTTACACGCGTGCTCCATACATCCCAATCAAAACTCTATTCGATTTATACCACACAAGAAAGCACTATCGATTGAACAGAGAAGGACCCAATTGATCAAAAAAAGCCCGCTTTCGTAAGTTGTTGGCCCAATTACTATACAATATAGACGGTTGGCTACGTAATTTTTGATTTTTTTCACTTTATATACCCTATATGTGGTAATGTGGTATACTACCATATCAATGCCATTAAAATAAGTTTTTTTTAGGTTTTTTTTTGAAAAATTATTTATTGTGTAAATATTTTTAAAAACAAAGATTATTTTGCATTCGATTATAACAATAAAATAAGAGTTAAGGTGCAATTTTCGCCTTAAAGATGCTACCAGAACGATTTTTTTTTGAAGTTTTTACAGAAGAATGCCGCTTCCTTCGTTAGCTTCTAACAATCAACGTTAGGGTTTTTAACGGGAGGGCAACATCGCTAACGTTTTTAAACTTCGCAAGAACAACGCTTATCTTAAAACTTGCGACAAAATCGCTCCTAAAGACATACTTTAAAAACAAAATTGCACCTTAACCCATAAAATAATGTTATCTACATTTCAAATTTCATAATATCTTCATTTATATTTTAGAGAAAATTCTAATAAAATATTTTCAAAAGATCAAAATCTCAAATTAGTTTTATTGTTACAATACATTACATATTTACTAGACTTATTTAATAATTCACAATTTATTTTAATAAAAAAATAATATTTGATATTCTTAAATTTTAAATGTATTTTTCTCGAATTCTCCCTGTATTTTATTTATGAAAATTATTTTTTATTCTCATAATATTTCTGTGTATCTGTTATTTTTTAAAATAAAATTTTCTATCATATATGGCATGATTGGCATCTAATTTTTTTCGGTCAAATTTTTAAATAAAACATTAATTTATAGATTGGCATCTAATTTTAGATATGATTTTTTCAATATTTAAATTATTTGTGAAAGCTTAAAAAATATTATAAATTTTATAATTAACCTTCTCAAAAAATAAATGAATTTTTCAATTAAATCTTAAATAAAGAGGCTCAGTGAGGGGAAAAAAGGTTTTTTCATTAAATTAAAAACTCCGTATTTTCCATAGACGACACATCCTTGGACCGACGTGCCCACAAGAAGGTTTCCGTCGGGGAAAGGCCTTGCATCTCCTTCGATATGCAAATCTTCCGTTGGCGAGATGTCTTATCCCTGAAGGCATACGCGGTACCGTCAATCACTGCATCTACCCATTTCGCTTCATTCCACTCCACCCCTTATTCCTGTGAGAAGTGGAAGAATAAATGGAACTCCGTGAGTTTCTACTCTCTCCCATTCGAAAGGGAATATTTTTCTCGAGTCTCTGTATTTTGGATCTTTCTTTTACAAGGGCTTATACTTGTTAAGACCCAATACTCTTTATTCTTGATATTGTGTTGATGTCCTGTCCTCTTGTCTGAGATTCATATTTTTGCTGCTCTAGCGGGAGCCAAATGGGAAAACTCGTCAAAAAAGGGGAGTTGGAGTTGGAGTAGATCATCTCATTAAAAATGCTAAAAATGGGAGTACTTTCTTATAAGATACGTACTCCCAATTTCCCGGATTATGTTGTGTATTGAACTTGAAGTAGGCTGAAGTCCTTTGTATGAGCTAGAGTAAACTAATTTATAAGCCACCAGGTAATGGCTTTCGCTTTAGTATGCAATATTTGAGTTCTCAGAAGGCTAAAACTTAATTGCAACTTTGAAAATCATCGTCTGTCAGCTGCTCATATATTCTTGGATGACGGCTTGCTGCAATGGTTGGCGTCTGTAATTGAACCCATTGGCTTCATTGTTTTCTTCTTTGTCCTCTTCTTGTAATTATGTTGTTTGAAATTGCTTATGAATAGCCTTAACCCTTTACCAGTCATGTGAAAGTTTGACAATTACAATCTTTCTGCAGGCAATAAGAGGGGGACAACTACCATCCAAGGTATGCTTTTCAGCATATACCTTTGGAAATCCTCATGATTATTTATTCATCTAACATATCATGTTGGGAGCTGTTGTTTTATGTATCTGTTATTGGAGTGTGTCCTTGCTTAATTATTTTATCTTTATCAACAATTACAACAACAAACCTTGCCGCACTAAGTCATGGATTGTATGATAGGTTATGATTAACTTTTCAGATATATCATCTACCATGAAATGCCATTCTAAAAAGGTATACCTTGGCATGATTCCTGCAATTATGAAACACAAAATTATGCAAACCAATTCACTGTTCTTAGTACTAAACCTGATCTGACCAATAGTATGTATATTTCTTACCTCATTCCAAATATCCTGGTTATGGCAGTTACTCTGGCCCGTACTTCTACTTTTCTAGCTTCCCTTTGTCCATCGTTTATAAAATCCCTTCAGTTGTCATTAGGATTTTTGTAGAAAATTAGTGAAAGTATATGGCGTTTTCCATCTGTGAGTATGGACGAGTGGACAGAGCGCAGCATCTGTAGTTGAAGGGTTCTAATCTCTAATTTCTCCTTGTTTGCTTTTTCTTGTGATTATGCAGAGTCAACACTTAATAGAAAGAAAAAAAAATTCCTTCTACTTTAGTCATTGTATATTTCTTCCAGTCTCTCTATGTTGATATGGAGTTGTCTCCCATGCATCTGTCTAATGGGAACGACTTTATTTTTTCTTTTTGACTTCTCTGTGATTATTGAGTTCTGGCATTACTCACTAACGAGTGCAGTAATGATTGGATATAGGTTCCGTTTAATATTGTCACTAATGGATCCACATGCATAAGTTTGTAGCTCTTTAGAGTTTTTGACCGTGATATATACATATGTGAACTATTTCTGATGCTTCCAATGTTTGACTTCAGAGTTACGCCAAATATGTCATGCGCCAAAAGCGGGCTGATGCAAAGAAAGCTCTGAAGGACCTCCTTTATAGAAGTGGGTCTTCTAAATTTTCATTTGAGGTATGTTATACATATCTTTGCCATTCAATGTTCAGAAAACTGTCTATTATATGGCTCGCTTCTGTTATGGCATCCACCACTGAAGAAGAAGGGAGTACAAATGCTAGAAAGAGCTGATTTTTAAGAAAACATTTTATATTAGGTGGAACTTTGAATCTTAATTTCTTAACCAACTAGTGGCTCATAAGAGGAAAATGCGAGAAGATAGGAATTAAATGTGTTGCTTGGATTATATATTGAATCTTTTTGCCGTGAGTAGATTGTGAGACTAAAGTTTACTATTGATAATTGCTCTGTATAATAACCTACTGAGTAAAGCTCATTAGTCAAAATGATTTGATTTACCACTAAAGTACGACCTTTCTTCCTGGTAAGCCATGGACAGTTGCTGCAAAATCATCTAATTTTTATCTGACGGCATACGGATGTTAGTGATCTCTCCGTTCTCTGATGTTGAAAGTTGAAACACGTACACCTTCTTTTTTCTTGCTTTTGAATATTGTTTTACGCTGGAGCTTGTTGCCTTACATGTCTTCACATTTATATGTACTAGAAATTGTACCTGTCTTTTAAATGTATCGTTTTGCACTTTTACCTAGAGCCAAGAGACATGGAAATTTGGGGACCGCAATTTCGATGGAGATCAAAATTATGATTCAGAAAGCTGTTGCAATAAACGCCAAGCAAAGTATCAGCAGCCTGGAAAATCAAAAAAGAAAGTAAAGCGTGAGTTCTTTTGTGTCCACTCAGAGATTAGTCGGCATAGCTGCAATTTTTCTGAACTTTTGGTACGTACTTACTGCAAACAAATAACAAGTACATTACACACGAGTAAACAATGTGACCTCAGAAGGATTTTTTTTAAAAATAAATAAATAAATATTTGATATTTAGTACTACAAGATTAAATTCGAGTATTCTGGGGCCTAAACAGCTCAAAGAGATGTTTTGTTCATAAGATTTATGTACACTTTCTTAACAGTTGATATCCATAAAATATTCAGGAAAAATCAAAAGAGAGACTTTCTCTGAGGACTTTGATTTTGATTCTGAGACAACTTTCCAAGCTACATTTGGTAACAGATGCTACACCTGGTCCTTTAGAAACTGGCAGGGGTCGTTCAGTGGGCATTCAACCTCTGGCTTTGAATGGAGGGAACATTCAAATTGGACGAAGTCTAACAGTAGAACTAGGAATTGGAAAAGCGCAAGTGATGCTGAGTCCGATGACGACTGCGACTATTCATGTTATGTAGGGTCACAGTCAGAGAGAAATGTTCTTGGCCTGCCTTCAACAGGTCCTCTAAAGCTTGAAGATGTTAAAAATGCGTAAGTTGTCTAATGTTTTGTACCACTGAAATTAAAATAGACGAAAAGTCATGCAACACAGATACACGTGCTACAAACATCTGATATCATTTATGGGCCTTGTAGCTTCCGGCTATCGGCTTTAAAATGGCATCCTGATAAGCATCAAGGCCCTTCTCAGGTGAGTTTGGAGTATCTCTGTTTGACATTTCTGACTCTTCAATACACTCGTTGTACCTGATGGCAGTGTGTGCTGAGTTACAACGCTAACATACGGTGACGTATTAGGTTGTTAATTTTGTTAGTGTTAGATCACCTAATTGTAGAGAGCATGTCTTGTGTGTATGTTTTTCTTTTAAAATAATACTGTAGATTTCATTGTATTTGTATAAAGTCCAATGTGAGTTAACTTGCTACTCCCTCCGGTCCTTAATATAGGAACTAGTTGGGGGGTTGGGGGTTGCTACGGTCCACTCAGTGGACCGTTCACTACCCCCAAGGCAGTGAACCTCTGCCTCTTTTTTTTTTTTTTTTTTTTTTTTTTTTTTTTAAAAAATCACTGTCTTGGAGGGGCAGTGAACGGTCCACTGCAGTGTGGACCGTAGCTGCCCCCGGGGAGTTGATATTGATCCTAAATATAGAACTTATTTTTCATATTTGTCATTTTTTTCCTAATTTATCTTAATTGATGCTCTCTCAAGAATAATCAAGTAAGAGAGGGATGGAGGGGATTGAGAAAGATGATTGGGGTGTTTTAGGGAAAATAAATAAATCATATTAATTAACTTTCTTAATCTAAACAAATTAGTTAATTAGATATTACTACATTATAGACAGGAGGGATCATATATATTTTATGTTAGTGTTAGAAGGATGAACTAGAAGCCATCCCCTACATCATGATTGATTGCAGAATTGTTGCTTACCCATATGAATGTTTTTCTGTTCAAGCCTTTTTTTTGTTCATTTGTTTCTTCGTTTTGGAAACCTGCGGCATCTGATCACATTTTGGCACGTTAACTTGTTATGATTGCAGGCAGTGGCGGAAGAAAAATTCAAAATGTGTCTTGACGCATACAAGTCATTATGCAGTGCTCTTTCCCCAGCTTAGGTGGCAGTTGGGCACGTTCTGGTTCTGAAACTGGCTGTTTCCACTTCAATAATGATGTCCGACAGAGGTGGCCAGTGGGGGACCATCATATATTTTGTCTCGAGATTTTTTTAAATTTAAAGTGCCAGACACTAATGGTCCAAGTTTATAACACAGGACCTCTCATTTACAAGGAAATATCTATGCCACTAGGTTACACTGCTTTGTATCAAGATTTTAAATCCGCATTGTTGACCCAAGAGTTGGGTGTGTCTAAGCTGTATTACTATTACGGGAAAAAACGAAGAGGGACATAGTTATTTACCTTTTTTTTTACTGTTATTTACTTATTTTCATTAACAGGGTTAATAGTCATTCTAGTTACTGCGGATTCTTGACCATTTGGACCCTCTGACTCACTCACGGGTAATGATTTTTGTTACTTCACAGTTATGGTGCTTACAATTGGGTAGGAGGGCATCATGGGATTCTCACTTCACACGACCATGTCTTGAAAATGCTTGTTCACTGCACGAACATGAACCTAATTATTTCTTGTAATCCATAGTGATTTTTCACTTACAAGAAAAAGGTGTCTAATTAGAAGTCAAGGCAACAACAGATTAACGTGCGCTTGATAAAATGATCAGTGTAGGAACATGCACTCCCATAATTACAAGTGTTGCTTATACTTATAGCTGCTTGAAAAATCAGTGACAGATATGATTCCTCCCATGAGAGGGGGGCACCAATAAGAACCAGGAATAATTTTTACTACAGAGTTTAAGGGGTGATTGATGATTGATAATGGCAAAGGAGAATTGATTCCAGAGTTGATCTTGGCTAGAAAATTCAGTTGTGAAATCTTACACTATATGTTTTTACATCCAACAACAGAATTAGATGCTTGATACCCTATGAAATGAAACATGAGCACAGAATACTCAAAAACAGAGGAGAACAACAGAGGAGGAGACCATGAAGGCGTAGGTGAAGATTAAGAAACCAAAATGAAGAGCCCAGTTCCTCTTGAACTTACCAAAGTAGCTTTCAGGCGGTTCCTGGTACTGAATCTCAAGCTCATCCTCGTACTCATCAGCGTCCACATTCTTGGTCTTGATCTCCCTGAGCTTGTTGGTAGCCAGTCCGAGAGTGAGCTTGTGGCAACGCCTCTGGTACTTGAAGCCATTGATGCATCTCAAGGTCTGGGCCACGGAGACGTAGAAGATGAGGTGAGCGAGGGAGAGGAGGGTGATGGGGATCCAGCAATGGCGACATTGGAAACGAGGCGACGTGGTGTTGGCCAAGAGCACCAGAGTCAAGAAGATGAACAGAATCTGAAACAGTTTGTGAAGCTGCTTCTTTTGAAGGTCTATGGCTCGCTTCTTCTCCAGAGTCTTCTCGAAATGGAGCTGTATTATGGTGTTCAGTGCTTGCAGAGCCGTCTCTTTAGAGACGCCTGGTCCTCCTGATTGGTGCTGACGCTGTTGCTGCCGAGTGTCACAGCCCGCCATGGATGCACACTGCTACTCTGCTCCTCCCAACCACAAGAAAGAACCTTATTCTGCTATTTCTACCAGTCTCTCTGGGGGCATTGAAATACTAGTAGCGAAAAATAAAATACATACTGTTACAGTTTTACTATTTATAAGTGGCATGTAGTGTATTCTACAAATCAAGTACGAGAAAGGACATAGGAGTGGTGATTAGTAAGGCATTAGCAGCGCCAAAGCAATTAACGGCCAAGGAATAAAAACAGATGATGAATCATTAATCCAATATTGATGATTGAGATGGGTGGTGTGTGTGGGGGATGTACAATTGTACTTAATATCTATATAGTTCTAAACTGAAATTTAAAGTTGAAGCAAGATATATTTTTTTTTATAATAAATTTTAGGAAAGGGTTGGCCACCTTGATCAAAGCAGAAAGACTTGTTCCCCGTCCATGCAAGGCGCATATGTTTAGAGAAGACACACGCCTCCACCTTTACTGCTTTCATCGCTTCCTGCACTACAGGACGCCTCCCCCAAGCTCGACCAACGCAGGGATCAAACCATCTCCCTTTGGATGAGGAAGCCCGACCATTTCATCAGTTGAACCCAAGGACGAGGGGTTGAAGCAAGATATTTAAGAGTGCACACAATGACATTGACATCTGACCCGACCTTCAGTTGCTGTTGTTGGATGATAAAGTGAAGTGAACTCATGAAGATGAGCCCAATCTATAATGGGACTCTTTTCTTTTCTGGGCAATTCCGTTAAGGCTATGAAGAGCCAACACCAACCAAATTAACCTGGACTTGATCACAATCATCCAACGCGGAGCTTTAACTCGTTTGAAACTAAATAAAGGTGCCTTTTTATATCAAAAAAAATAAAGGTGCCTTCCCATTCTTGGATTCTAATGAAATGCGAGTGGGCAATGAAAGGACAAAAGCAACTCAGCTTGTGGCATGCCTTTTAAACATCATTGAATTCAATGTATTATAGTAGTCAGTGTGTAACTCATCTCAATAAGCCTTACTACTAAAAAATGAAATTTTCCTTTTCCTTGACAAAAAATTGACAACAGTTAGGCCCTAATATTTTCGTCTCTCTCAACCGGTATATTTAATATAGCTTCATAATAAGTTAAAAGATATCGCAAGTGAGGTTTAAAAAAAACAGAGAGGAATTTTTTCATACTTTCCTTAACTATATCATTAGTAAGTTATTAGCAATTCAGCTTATTTTTAGAATCTAGCAAGTGCGGTACATGAGAATTATCATCATTAAACTCGCGAGTTGATTTCTCGAAGCAGTTCGGTTTTACGTTTTAACTTACAAACAAAGTCGAGTCAGCCAGAACTTGTCTTAGTTGTAAACTCGGTTAAACTCACAAGTTTATACATCGAGTTTATCGTTTTTACGTTTCTAGCTTACAAAAATGTGTTAACTTACTCTTAAACCCATATTAACTTTTCTGATTTGATAATGCTCAGCGGCTTTATATAAAAATTTTATAAAATTTCTTTATTAAATATGATAAATGATGAATGTTGATGAATTTAATTTTAATTATTTGGAATTAAAATATATTTAAATCAAATTGTTATCATTTTTATATTTTAATTATTTAATTATACACTAAGAATACCTATTTAATAATAAAAGTAAACTCTTACGAGTTTTCATTTATTATTCTGAGTTTGTTTAAACTCGTGAGTTTACAACTCTTGCATTTAGACATATAACCAAGTTAAACATAAAATTTATAATAAATTATATTTTCCAAAGGTCTAAATATGAAACAAAAAGTTTTTAGATGCACTTTACACTACAAACTTTGTCTTATATTTAGCATTAGAGATAATAATATTTAAAATTCATAAATAATACAATTACCCCAAATCAAATATATCCGATTTTTTTATACAAAAAAAAAAGTTAATATGTTGAATAAAATGATGCCTCAACTAACTGAATATAGACATGGGGACGAGACAAGTAAGTTCAGATCTAAAATCTTGAAGAGGTAGAAAACTCAGAAAAAACAAAGACGAAGCAAAGTTGAGCGAGTTAGATATTATTTGGAGGCAGGTGACTGGACCTTGTTTGTTCTCATCGACTCACATGATTTAATTATTGACTCACTATGAATGGAGGGGCCCTATTAAACAATTCTAGATCCTAAAATAATTGGCCACCAAACCATCTTATTTTCCCTGGTTAATCGATTCAGATTCTAAACAAGTATACAATAATTGAATCCACACCTTATTGCTTTTTTGCTTTTACTTTTTCATTCTCTGTTTTTTCCCCCAATTTCAAATTACAGAGTCACATCATTTGGAACATGGCATGAGGTGATAACCTCAGAGGCTACAGTGCAATTCGAAGATTTATTATTTAATTAATACGACATGCTACTTCAAGTCAACGTTACCATTTAACACGTCAAAACTCTTGTGCCTTGGTTTCTTTTGAGAAAGCCCTACTAACCAAACTATTCGGCCAGAATCTTTTGGTTATCTAGCACAAGCTTCCACTGAGTTAAGAATTGAAGGTGTTTTCTGTTAACTAGATACTGATCCAAAGGCAAGGGTTTATGAAGTTAAACTGGTCCTGGTCCAAAGAATATTTAATACAATGAATGTATATTGAATAACACTTATATCAAATGGAAAGAAAATTAGAGAAAACTATATGTGCGTTGCAAAATACTACAGAGTAATTACTTATAAACTAGTTGAAAAAAAAAAAAATTACTCGTAAACTAACTCAGATTGATATAAGTAGGAGAAGCTCTCATATCATACACACATGATACATCATATTCTACGATCCAGTTTACCAGTCAAGCTATTATACATCATATTATAGTATATCAGACTCAGATTTTACAAGTTGCATCCAAAAGCAATACACTAGACAGATCAACGGCAAAACAAATGTTTTGATCCGAGTATCAACAGCAAGCATATAAAACTAACAATTTTTTCTTATTTGATAGCTTTTGGAGGCTTTAATGCAGACATTATTGGAGCAAGAAATTCAGAGAAGCTTACTATTGACTCAAAATCATTTGAAAACACCTGAACTTTGACTTTTCTTAGCTTTTGATTGGGTTTGGAATGATTAGTTCCGCTATTGGCATGTCATCATCCACGTCATTTAAGCTTTGAACTAATTAAGATTGCTTCTTCGTATTTCTATGCCTATTAGTAACAATGCCCTCTCTACTGATTACATGCGGGAAAATTGACAGAAAAACGCGTGATTCGATCATCAGTTTCAATACCTTTTCAAAAAAAAAAAACACTATCATCATTATCATTACAGTTCCCTCTGTCTTTGTTTATTGTCAAGAACGAGCAGATCCAACCATTTTCCCACTTTAGCACAAAAGGGGTTCATAAACTTCAAAGGACAAAAACTTTAAACTATACTAAATTAACAAGCTCAATGACTTTATCTCGCACATAGACAAAACTCTCTTTCTGCATGCATGTGTTATGTGCATCGTATTCATGGAACAAAACCGACCAAGAAAATGCCATGTGCCTTGGAAGCACCGAATATATTCTACCAAGACGACGTATATCTGAAACTCTGAAGCTAGAATATCTAACCAAACTCTTGTTCAGGGCCAGTTAGCCTAGCGAGTTCATGATCATGACCCACGTTTGATAATCATTTGAAAACTTCAAGAAAACCCACGATGGCCCTGACAAGAGGATTCCTTTTTTTTAAAAAAAAAATGTAGGGCCTTTTTCACCCCATGATTGCTGGTGAATTACTATTGTCTACCGTCTGATCCACATCTTCCTTATCTCCTTCAATCTGGTTCGTCTTCTCTCTGCCGGTATCTTCAGATGATTGTCGCTCTTCTTGACTGCTCATTATATGCATTAATAGCTCCTCCGCCCTCAACTCGTTCCCAGAAGCACCTGATTCTTGTACCTTCCTGGGTTTCTTACTGTATAGTTCATCTAGCTGGTGAAAATATGGGCACGTCTTTGAATCCTCAGGCTTTCTCTTGTTTTTCTGCTTCATCCTCTTAAAGTACTTGTTTATGTTCTCCCATTTCTCTTTGCATCTCTTTGCACTGCGATCGTACCCAATCTTTTTCATTGCCGAAGATATTTCTTCCCACAGAGGTCCCTTAGTTCCATTATTTCCTCCTTCATATTCTGCATCCATGTTTGTCCTCAATCCAATCAGAGCTTCCACTTCTTCTTTAGGCCAACGGGATGAACTCATCTGGATAAAATTCCCAACATTATTTCCACATTCTTGCTTATCCGCAACGCTAACGGTACAACCTCCATTGACTTTTTCTTGATTATTCTTATCTATATCATCTGGAATCATGTTCCGGTCAACCGGAATATTCTCCGGCAGCTGCACCGGCCATGGTGGTTGTTCTGTCATCTTCTTCAGAAAGGCAATCAACGCAGCATCTTTAGCTGCAGCGGCAGATCTTTCTTGAGCCAAAAGCTCACGCTCCTTGTTAAGCCGAGCTAATTCTTGAGTCCTCCATGTTTCCTCCCTCGCTATTCGATCTTGCTCACATTTTTCCAACACCTCCATAAAATTCTTCTGTAGAGCCTCCTGCTTCTCTATTACTTGCTTCATCAAACCCTGGAAAAACTTATTCAGCTTACTCTTCTTTTTGGGTATTTCTTCATAGGAAGAAGAAGTAGTAGAATCACTATTTGCACTACTAGGGAATCGAGCAGAGCAGGGCATGGCATGATGAACAACATCAAGTGAGGTTGGTGTGTGATCCTTTTCGGCTGAAGTTGGAGGTGGTGGGAGGAGGAGGTTGGCGTCAAGAGCTTCTAGTTGCTCAAAGAAACGATAAGTCTTTCCGTTAGGTCGGCCATAACGGCCTTCCTTGGTCCTTCTATGGTACTTGTAAATGTTTTCGAACTTCTCCTTACATTTTTTTGCACTCCTATTGTATCCTAGCTCAGCCAATCTCCTGCACAGTTTGCAAATTCAATCATATAACTCCTCAATTGCTCCACAAGAGAAGGACTATATACATGTATATGATTATCAGTTTTTGGTATCTGATAAGACTAGCCAGTACTGACCAAATATACCCACCCCTCGCACTTTTACCCAAATTGGACCACGCTTTTTAGTGGACAAGAAGACCAAAAAAGGGGAAGTTTTGCTTTGGAATCATGTAAATAAAATGGCACTCCAAAAAAATGAGTTAAGGTTGTTGGCAAAGAAAGAAAAGAGATGCCAGAAATTAATTTGGCATCACTGAGAGAATGAACTGACCTCGAAACCTGTTGCCAGAGAGGACCTTTGGGGCTGATATCCCTGAAAGCAATGTCCATCTCAGACCTTATTTTGAGCAAAGCCAATGTCTCTTCTCGGGGCCAGCGGTGACCGGCGGAATTCCGGTCAACTTCCTGGTTGGCGAGCCCCTGTTGCTCTTGGAGGCCATCGGAGTCAGGCCCGCTGCCACCTCCGTCCTCCACGGGGACCGTAGCTGGGGTATTTTCCGATAAGTTGGAGTTTTGCAGCATGGGGGTGGGGGCACAAGAAGAGCGGTGAACTATGTAAAAAAGGGAAGGAGCCTGGTAAAATCGATCGATCTCTATTCTTCAATTATTGGTGGGAATATATGAAGGTAAGCGACGAGCAAGTTACAATAATGTGAAAAGAGAGGTGAATTGTGGTTGAAAAAACCATAAAATTCTTAAAAGAATGATCATGTCGACCCCCATCTGTGCAGATGGAGGCATGTGATTGAACCGTGGGGATTTAACAGAAGCTCGTTCATTTTTTTCGACCTTAAAGTGAGAATGGAGCCAAAGCATGAATTAACAGATTTGACTTTGCGTCAATCTTAGTGGGCTTTCAAGGCATGGTGGGGATTAAGATTTAAGAAGGGGGACAAAAATGGCGAATCTCGAATATTGAGGATTAATTCTAAAAAATTATGATCTCGAATAAAATTGAATTTAATGTGGTCAGAATATTTACATGAATAAATAAATGGGAGGGGGAAAAAAGAGTGGCGTGAAAGATAAGGAGACGAGCATTTTTGGAGGGGAATGAAAAAGTTAAGTGGCAGCCCCACGTAGCCCACATTCTTCACCGCCCTTGCCGTTTAGTGACAGCAAGTTGTGCCACCCTAGCGCGATTAAGACACGTGTCTACTACAACCCTCGGGTGTGGGTAATTTTATTGCGCAAATTATGGCAACAAGGACGTCACCCTGATTAACAAAATAAAAACGATGGTTAAGTTGGGCAGCTAGCCACAGGCGCGAGGCATGGTCATAATTTGACTTTTATTTCAGTGAAAAAAATATCTCAGAATTTGAAGTCAATTTGATTTTTTTAAGTAGTCACTGTTATCATAAAGCGACAAGTGGATTCCAACGGGCGGAAAAAAAAGGCCTAAAAAGAAAGAAAAAATCAGGTAAAGAATAAGAGATGAAAGAGGGCGTGGTAAGGAAAAGGACTAGAGTGAAGGACAGAATTAGGAGGCGCGATAACGGGTGTTAAAAAAATGGTTTACGCAACTGTGGTAGACATATTATGGAAGTCGTTTTCCCCAGTTCTTTTCTTTTGTTTGGTCAAAAGTTAAAAATGAAGATAGCTGTTTTAATTTTTTTTTTCTTCCAGCCGATCTAAGATTGGATTCAAGAGGACGCCACACGCACGCCGATTAATTGGACCAGTTTGATAGTGACACGCTCTTTCCATCTTGGAACCTCGCAGCCTGCTAAAAGCTTCACTTCAAAGAAATATCTACCATCTGCTTCTAATTTTAGTTCACATTCACATTCACATTCATCCATATCAAATTTTTTATTTTTACAGGTCATTCATTGCATAAAATCGCATGCTATAACTGAAACTAGTTTTGAGTTATCCAATATTCTTCATTTGAAAAAACGGGCTATTCAACATTCTAGTTTTCTGTTTTTTGGGAATATGTGTGAGTGTTCCAGATTCCTCTGACTTGGTTGCTGGAGGGGTGGCTTGTTCCTATTGCCAATTTGGTGTCGTCGTTCCCATAAATATTCCAACTGTTAATTTGATATACAAGCAAGGCCTTTGCTTCATCTTTACCTATGTATTGATTCCTGGGTTTAACTTCTCTATTCAAAGATTTGTTCAACAACGGGTTCTATTTTTTTTTTGCTCAACAACGGGTTCTAGAAATAGGCTTTTTCATCGCAAATGGATCTCATGCGCGTCTTTTTTAATTGAATTTTTGTAATATTGTTTATATTAAATAGCATAAACTGTAAGATATATAATGTTTGTTTTATGACACTTAATTCGTAAAAAATTAATGTTTAAGGTAAAAATAGTAAAATGAAAACAATTCAAATTTGATTTGGATGACTCAAAAAAGTTGATGTGCGTGTAATCCAAACAGGCACTTGAACATTGGAGGGAATGCCCAAAAACTGGATACGGGCCTTGCGACATTTGGATTTGGTCATACCTCATAAATCCTCCAAATTGATGGGCCGTCAGCCCAACTTGAGAGATATGTTGTGACTTGTGGAGCCTGTATGAGGTCATGGGAACATTCCACAAGGTAGAAGTACACGGCGGATTGACAAAAGAAAGCGACAATGAGATTTTAACTCCAATGAACCATCTTAAATCTACCCTCAAGGCCTCAATCCCTCTTGTTGGCTTTTCGATAATTTAACCGTCACGCTGATACGTAACTTGCTTGTTGTTGCTTCTCATTTTGGAACCAGGCATCTTGTACCAACACTTGAAACTTCAATGACAAAGCCGTATGGGCTCCTTTATCAGCAATGAACTTGGAGACATTTCTGCTGTTCCTTATGCCACTGAAACCTCATCATCATTCACCAAAGAATTGAGAGTTTATAAAAGGATTCTCAAATAAGTTGAGTTAATCTCCCAAAAAGTGGCATTATTGTCAACCTCATCAAAGATTGAAGATTACAGAAAGGAAAGCCTCCCACCCCCAAATTATTCTCCTAGTTCATTCCGTAATCAGGCCAGTCTTCTGAAATTTACATACTATATAGGAGTAAAACCAAGAAATAAATCGCGTAATCAGATAATACCATCAAACATTCAACAATAATCCTTTGAAATCGGCACTCAATCTTATCAGTCTCAGGGGTCAATATCCTTTAACGATGAAACAGGGATATCAAACTAGAATACTGAAATATTTGACTCAGAAAAGAGAAAACCTGATAACTATAAAGGATAACAAGCCTAAAATACGGAAAATATACAAAGAAAACAATAGAAAGACAGATCGTGCGGCGTCCTCTAAGCCCGTTCGCCTCTAATTCTACGAGCAAGTTGAATGTCCTTAGGCATAATGGTCACTCTCTTGGCATGGATGGCGCACAAATTGGTGTCTTCAAACAATCCAACGAGGTAGGCCTCAGCAGCCTCCTGAAGCGCGGCCACGGCACTGCTCTGGAACCTCAGATCGGTCTTAAAGTCCTGAGCAATTTCTCGAACCAAACGCTGAAATGGGAGCTTGCGAATCAAGAGCTCGGTGCTCTTTTGGTACTTTCGGATCTCCCTCAGAGCCACGGTTCCAGGCCTGAATCGGTGAGGTTTCTTGACGCCACCGGTAGCGGGAGCAGATTTCCGAGCAGCTTTGGTGGCCAGCTGCTTGCGAGGGGCTTTGCCACCTGTAGACTTGCGGGCAGTTTGCTTGGTTCGGGCCATTGTTGAGAAGGAGATAGATGGTTGTTGATGATACAGAGATGCTAGTAACGATCGATAGTGAGAATTAAGGGGTGAGTCTGGGGTTTTTATGGTTGAGCCTGGAGGGAAGAGTTGAGATTGAAATTTTGGCGGCAGAGACTCGTTGGGTTTTGGAGCTTTGAAGAGGAGCCACTGATTATGAATAGATAAACGGTCAAGATTTGATTACGAGAAGCGCACGCGGATTGCCACCTTTTTCTTTCGAGCCCCACACAAAGCGCCATCCAACCAAGAGCGTCCCACTTTTTTATCGATAAATTAAATTAGTAAATCCCACATAAGAAAAAAATAAAATAAAATACTATTTAAATTTTAAAATCTTAAATTAGTCTTTTCACTTATAAGAATAAGAGTATATGTATTAACTATAAGAATATAGTAATTGACAAATCGCTTTAATAAAAAATTATTTACTTAAGATTTTCAAGTTTTAAATGGTTTTTTTTTTGTCTTTTTTCCTTTTTTTAAAACCATCATATTTATATTCTGAAAAAGGCTTACTACATACAAATTACGTATGTTTTCAAAAATACTGTGCTGATAGGTTGTTAAGAATCTCAATGCATCCAAAATCCTGACTTCATTCACTATCATTTTGCTTCAACTTCCCCGTATTTTTTTTGTCTGTTGATTTTTCTGGTCCCTTTACTATTCCCTCCGGTAATATTCGTTGATGATATTGTTTTGATTCTAAATAGAAAAACTCTCAAATTTATAATTCATTTCTCAAACTCTCACTTACACTTACTACACAAATTAAATGGGTTTTCATCAATGGGGTGGTTTCTTATGCTAGGCAATTGAGTAAAAGAGTATTTTTAGGTAAATAAAGAGGGTTAGGGTACAAAGATAGTCATTAACATAAACAAAAAGTACAAAAGTAACTGCTAATATTATAAAAGGAGGTAAAAGTGACATCAACGTTAAATTTACCACAAGCAAACAACATATATAATTTTGATAATATTGTCACTTTTACACTATTTTATAGTATTTGTAATTACTTTTACACATTAGTGGTTAACTATTTTTTGTATAAATTAATGGTTATTTTTACACATTAGTCCTAAATAGATATACGTTTTTACAATTAACTAGTTTAACTATTTTTTTTTAATACACACAAATTCATAAGATCAACCCTATAGTTATACTTTTTCCCCAAATGATCCATACTATTTTTTGCTCACACATCCCGACACTCTTATACCACCTCCTCTCCTAGATGTAAGATATGATTCACAGTGATAGCCAAAATTTATCCAGCCTATCCAAAGTTGGTTTTGGTCCATAATTATTTTTTAAATTGCTTGCTAAAATATTTTTAATTAAAAAAATCATTTTTTAAAAAAAATCATTTTAATTTATTTTATATAATTTATCAGATTCATTAAAATATGTTTTTTTTAAAAAAAAAGTAAACGTAATATAAAAATAATATAAAAATTTGTCTCTGTGTGTGTGTTTATATGTATGTGTCTACACACAAATATATGTAGACAACACACACACATGTGTGTGTGTTTATATATATATGTATATATGTGTATATATGTATGTGTACATATATGTATATCTTTGTGTGTGTGTTTGCAAAATGTGTGTGTAACTATATATATAAATCTCTCTGTGTGTGTGACATATAGTATATATGTATACATAATTCACACATATATGTATCTAAAGGATAGGTAGGAAATTCCCCTTCTTCGTAGATGTAAGATATGATTCAAAGTGATAGCCAAAATTTATAATTAGTTTTGTTCAGCTTTTCGACAACATAACAATAACATTCCCAACCTGCTCCCATTCTATATATGCCTGTAATTGCTAAAAATAGTAAAACGATTAAAGTTCATGACATGCATTTTATGGGTACGGTGACTTCGCAAATAATTGGATTTTATTATTAATATTAATATTTTTATACAAACACATCTTTACGCCGGTCGACAGGGTCAATTTAAGATAGTTCTTGGGTTTTTCACAACGCTGCACCAATTTGATAGGATGAAAAATCTAAAATTCAACCAATGAGTTAAGTTTAGTAGACGAGGTTAGTTTCTCACAACGTGGCAAACTAATGTTTCAATTCCTATTAAAAAAAGTGCTCATTTTTAGCATTAACAGTATCTCGAATAGCATATCCCATGCTTAAATGGGGAGGGGGGGTGTAAATCCGAATAGATCCTAATTTATTACTGATACAAATGGACCGGGGATTAAACAAGTCGTGATTCGAAATCCACTATATGGAAAGTGGGGAAATGAAAAGGAATGCAAATCCAGGATAATTAATATTTATCCTCATTCTTGTGTGGTTGTTACGAGGAGTATCAACTACAAGTTAGTTGGAGCCGCCATTACTACACGCTGCATATTGTATTTGTAGGATATGTTCGAATGGAACATTTATATTTTAATTTACCCCCAAAACAAAATTCATTTGAGCCCTCAATTTAATAAGATATCTCTTTTTCCTCCCACATCTCCCCCCCCCCCTCTATTATGGACATACTTTAATAGTCTGTCCCTCTGATTTGCTTTAGCGGCTGTTTAAATAACATCCTCACAATTTGCTTTTTAACGTTAATGCTCTGCTTCACTGTCCCACGCACACACAGTAACCATATATATATGTTCGTGCTTTGAATCTTTTTTGATCTCTTCAGCAGCCGATATGGGATCGTTGATAATACCCAGCTTAGTGCGTGCTTCCAATGAGACAACCTGTGGGTGAACTACGTTAAGTTGCTACATTTCTCTTCTCTGATTTGAACCTTGAAAGTGATTAGTGGTTTTCAGTCTCAGCTTCCATCTTCCATTTATATATGCTCCATTCACAAGATAGAGATTGCCACTTTATCATTTCTCTTTTCATCCCGTTTCTCTCACGTTGTTGGCAATCTAGGGTGGGTCATGATATTAATTGCTATGAGCACCATCGTAACCCCAACCCTCCCTGACTAATCTTATTTTTCCCCACCTTTTTAATATTTTGATTCTTTGTATGGTTCTGATTTTTTATGTGTTTAAAATGGTTCTGTCCTACAACTTTTGTGGTCATGCATCGCCTCTTATTCCCTGTTCCGTATATGAGTACGCCTTTTAACCTTCTATATTATAATGTCATTAACGGAGGCATGGCCAATCAACTTCATCAATTGGTTCTTATATGTGGAAATTATACTAATTATTATATTGAGTATTTGAGTGTCTGCTCAGCATCCTTATAGTTTCTTGGACTATACTCCGTTGACCTATATAACTTACTAAATAATAAACAGAGAGCACTAGATTTTTTGTTCCAGGTAAACTCACTATTTAAAAAGAATGCAGCTACATTTGTGACTACCTTTGTACATTTAGGGATAATTAAAACGAAAATAGAAAAAAGGAGAACAGACTCTGAAGTACTCTAACACTATATACACGTACATATTGACCAGTTACCACTAAATTAAGTGCTTAATTCCCTGTAGTTACGGACCAAACCTTCTGGTTCAAGAGGCGCAATCCTAACAATGGTTTCAGGTGGCTGGGAGGAGCTAGCCTGGGTGGTGCATCCAACAATCTTCTGGCAAGTTTGAATTAGGCACTGCCTGCACTTAGGACAAGACGAGTGTGAGCTCAGCCACTTGTCAATGCACTTTACATGGAAGCCATGGTTGCACTTTGGCAAAATTCTGACACGTTCGCCATTGCTGAACTCTGACAAGCATATCACACACTCTGTGTCCAAACCTGGTAGCTTCAGCTCGGCGGAGTAGTTTACAGTGGGGAAAGTCTTGAGAGCCTTCTTCTTCACTCCAGTGTTGGCCAATCTAGCCGGAGGGTTGTTCCTGGCAGCGGCAGGCTCGACGGTGACCACCAGATTGGAACACCTCAAGGCACACCTTATGATGGAGTTCAAGCCAAGCGAGCAAATAAGAGCACACAACAACACAGAGAGCACCATGACAACATTCGCATCGAAATTGACATTTCCTAGGTAGTTGCCCGTCGAATTGTGGGTGTTTAAGGAGGCCGGAGGATTGGCCTGTGAGTTAATTAGTGGGTTGTGGAAAAGGAGCAACCTTCTGGAATGGAAATCCCCAAGAAGATCCTGGAGAAGCAGGGAGCTAGAGGAAGTAGAAGAAGCATACATGGTACTCATATACGTTGAAGAGGTTTGATGAGTTAGTTAGTCGCAGCTTTCATTGTGGGTGGTTCGTTGAGGGGATTATATAGAGGGGTGATAAACAAACTGTTGATGGATTGGTATAATAATGTTTGATTGTTTATCGGTTTGGATCAACGGCTATAACCTCCTCCTCTATTTTAAAGTGAAGTCTGTTTAACCAACTGTCCTAGTTTTGTCGTTGTTGTTGGTAAGAGAGAGATTTGCAAGCAAATGGATGTTCCACTGAGTGGGGCTTTTCTAATAATTGGGCTTGTGTGACCAAGGAGGGATGATGAGGGGTCCACTATATTGTCAATGGCCACTTTACACGCAGCAGGATGGACCTCGTGGCTTCTTTGGTGGGACCCCGAGAAGCCGCAGGGAAGCTTCCTCATGATCGTAATGAAGATTACTAGATTACTCGCAACACTCATAAAATATGCTTTTCCAGGTTGATTCATCTTTTCAAGTCCCAATGAAACGCCAGAGCCAACTTGGATTGTCTGTCCTTTGCCCCCCGCTAGATCAGAGTCCATTTTCATAAACCAACAAAAAAAAAAAAGATAACTTTTCTAAGTGTAGTAGTTTTCTTTTTCAGTTGATCTCCGTTCCTGAAACGGGTCTCCATGCATTTGCGACCAGTGGTGGTGCTTCCCATATAATATACCAATCCCAAATAACCAACAAACTTGAAAGGAGGACACAGTGTGTTAATTATCACGTTAGAGCATCATTTCAGCTCAAAAACCGGTGCTTTAATTGGAATCTTTTTGTTCCCTTTTGATACAATGCAAGTTTCATTAATTAATTTGATTTGGCTATAGTATAATTCTGATTCATCTTATGCCTTCGTGTGTAGTAATTAATTTGATTTGGCTATATATGTGTGTGTGGTGGGGGATGGAGAACGGTCGTCCCAGAGTCCTGTTTTGGGACTTTAGCATGAGGTTAGTGGATACTCCCTCCAATCCGACAATCGTAGTTGGCTATTCTGACAACATTAAACAAATTAATTAAATTATTTTAAAGTATTTATATTTATTATTTTTTTTTAAAATTATTTTGGCTAGCTTATAAACCGATATATAATCTAATATATATGACATGATTATATAACTTATTTAGATTTTTTAGCATCTCTAAAAAAAGTCAACTTTCTCTTAATTAAGACTGAGAAATTAAAGTAGATCACAATCTCACTTGATCTGTTCTTTGCAAGTTGTGGCCACCAACCAAAGCGTGATTGCTGAACATACATACGACAAGGATTGATCATTGATATATATCCAACTGCAAAATGTTTTGGTTAAATTTGATCCGCAATCAGATTGTGTCATTGTATACAAAAGCACCTTTTGGCTTTAATAACTGAGTAGGCAGATATTATATATACAAGCTTAAAGAGAAGGGAAGGAAGAAGACAAGAGGGTCTTTCTAAATCGTTGAATATTTGACGGAGGAAGTGGAAGGCAGCAACTAGCAACTGTCCAAGAGATCCAGGATAGAGCCATTTTCATCTTCTTCTTCTTCTCCTTTTTTTTTGCTTTCATAGCAGAGAAGAATCCTATCCCTTGCATCCATATCTTGTTGGGTTGGATCTCACTATGGTTTTGTTTTTTTGGGGGCCATCCACTTTCATTTGAGGGGTACACACCAGAAAGAGACAACTAATTGAGTTGTGAGGTATTTTAATATTTGAGCTTGACCCTTCTATGTCTCTGAAATAAAAGAATTGAAAACGTGCTGTCGTGTTTGTTTTGGATAATGTTAAACTAATATCATGCCCCATTTGTCTTGGATTTAGTTGATGATCGCAAGAGTTCCTACAAGACTTCAAAAATCAAATAACGTCCTTGGATTTGTTTGCATCAAACAACAGATGACCATTCAACAGACTTAAAATTCTTCCCACATCGAATATCACACTTTTTTTATACAACAACGTAACAATAAGGATTATCCCATACAAGAATAAACATTATTCCGACATCAAATATGCACACTTTTATATGTATTCTGCGAAGATTTTCCCGTATATGAATGAGCAACGATGTCACAATCACATAATTAATTAATTAATAATCAAAAGACCAATCAGCGGCACCTGAGAGATATTTATAATACTTTCCGTGATTGGATTGCCATTATCTATATATATATAGAGAGAGAGAGACACCTATATCTACTTGGCATATCATGTGCTTCATGTTTCTTGCTCCCTCCTTTCTCTGCGCTCTAGTCCTTGTATTCTTTTCTTCATTGCCTCTAATATAAGTGTCCTTCTAACCAAACAAATTCTATTTGACACACACTCCAGCTAAATATTGCCTTCTTGGAACCTTTTTTGCTGGCATCTGAATCTTGATTTACTACTACATCCGGTTCTAATTATAAGACATAGTTGACTTTGTTTGGACAGATTAAGGAAGCTAGCTAAATAAGTTACTTAATTATTTTATATATGTTGTGTATCTTTAGATTATATATTAGTTTATTAGTCAAATTAATTACTTTGAAGAAAAAAATAAAAATAAAAATATTCTAAAGTAATTTAATTAATTTCTTTAATTTCTTCAAAAAAGTCAAATATATCTTATAATTGTGAATGGGAGGGAGTATCTTTTAAGGATTTAGCTGGTTTTATTAAATCCAATTCCCATTAGTCAATTTATCATTTTTTATTTTGTAAAAGTGATTTTGTTACTAAATGTTTTTATATTTTTTTTTAATATTAAAAATTTCAAGTGAAATGGGTTCGGGCTAAAAAATAGATGCTGATATGTCATCTAATAACAAACAAGGTCCTCCTATGAATAGCTGTTGATATGTCCTTTGTTTTCAGGCGATAAAAGCCTCCACGACGATTCTGGAGAATTGAAGCCTTGGAGCCCACAGGCTTAACATCAATTTTACGTAAACATGATGGGCTTTAAGCCCAAAGACTGTAAGATGAATGAGATGAGGCTCACTAATTGGACATGGACTGACGCGTGAGATATTTAATCCTAAAGGGGAAGCCCAGGTATACATGTTTTGGTTGGCCCATGATTGATAAGCTAAGCCGAAGGCACCTGCTGCTTAACTCATGTTGGTGATGCGTGGCATTATTAGAGCCATCACAGACAAGACAACCTATGCTATAACAAATTAATCTCACCTCGATGAATTATCCTCGTTTATTGTATACTATACAGAAGAATATTCTGCATCACACAGTGTTGAAGTAGATACTAGAGTAGATGGGTTATTGCAGAGGTGAGGGAATCTCTCTGACGTCATATTCACTTATTCTCCTACTCACGGTTATTTTCTCCCTTCCATCAACTCCCTCTTCCATTTATATATGATCCATATTATTATATTTACTGGCATCGATATCTCATACTCATAATTCACGTGCTATTAACTTTCTCAACATATACAAGCAGTATCATATTTAATATTATTATATCTCTCTCTGTACAATGCATAAGCCATAAGGTGATATTATTATATTTAATATTATTTTTTATACGTTAATTTATATTCTCCTCTCAACCAAATATCATTCTCACCTAATCCTTCTCCCTAATTTTTCATTGTTTTAATAGAAGGCAGTCTTCACCCACATACATACAATTAAAACCACTTAATAGACATCAGATTCACATAAAAGATTTTATGACGATAACGTTTATAACCTCAATGAATCACGGTATTCGTAAATCACGTTACATTTTTTATTCTACATATTATTTATAAAACTTAAAGAATGAGCCGCACAATTTACAACTAATCAATAATAATATCATTTGAGTATCACTATATTATATATATTGATATTCATATGCTGTATGGGTAGTTTATTATTATTAAAAACACGGATATTCTAATTCCTAAACATTAAACAATTTATTTTGCACTCCAATTGAGAGCTAGAATAAAGACGGGCCTACAAGGCAGCAACAAACCCAAAGATCGGATGGGGTGCATAGTTCGTTTATACGTCCGGTTTTAGGGGACACCGACCTCTGCCATCTGGCTCCACGGTTTCTCAGTTGCTTCGATCTTCTTCGGATTTCGTGTGATTTAGGAATCATCGGAGGGATAAGACTTTCATTTATAACGTGTCTTCCTCTTCATCCTTCCTCTGCACGCTGTATAATCGCAAGCTAATAATCAGTTAATGGCTCCACTCTTCTCCTCGCTCTTCCATCGGGTAATTTCCTCCTTCTTTATTTCTTACCCTCTCCCTTAAAATTTTGGTTGCGAAGAATATTCAATGTGTATGCGTTAATCCTTTCTGGGTGATATATCTGATACTTCTAAGCCACAAAATTTAGATTTTTTTGTTGAATAAACTTTAGGAGTTCTCTACTAAACTGTACTACCGCTGCCGATTGATTGATATTCTAGCCCGGAAACAAATACGCTCATGGACTGTTTGTAAAGTGTGCACTGTGATGCTGGTTTTTAGCTGGGTTGGGTTTTGACAGTCATCGGGGGTGTGTATGCCATCCTTTTGCATCAAAGGTTTCAATTATACATGATTTTGCGTGTAATACTTGAAACGCTCCCATTGGGAGCGTTAACGGTAGTTATTGGACCTTTGTTTTAGTATTTTAAATTTTAAAAAATGGCTCTTTTTCTGCAATTGCAGTAGATATCTGAAAGATGGCATCACCTCAAAGTAATGCTCACTCGGAACCGGCAAAGATGGAGCAAATAATCAATGAGTTCTTCGCCAAAAGTCTTCACGTAATTCTCGAATCAAGGTCACTGTATGTGTCATCGCGCAACTCCAGTTGTGATCCAACTGTGACATCTCCATCTTCGTCGTCGTCGTCATCGCCGAGTGTTCGACCGAGGAATAAATGGTTCAATTTGGCGCTCCGGGAATGCCCGGCGGCGTTGGAAAACACTGACCTCTGGCGCCAGAGCAATCTAGATCCTATAGTGGTGGATGTGATTTTAATGAAGAAGCAGGGCCCTGCTATTCTTTCCCCAATAAAGGATCTTGGAAGATGGAACGCTGATCAGGAAGAATTGGGAGTTGAGGCAAAGAGTGAAAAGATTGTAGAGAGATGGGTGCTTCAGTATGAGAGCAGAAAGGCCAGGGAGTCAAATTCAAGCAGTAGGAGGTCAAGCAGCAATTCATGCAGCTTGTATAAGAAATTGACATTACTATTGAGGTCTTTGTATGCTAGTGTTAGACTTCTTCCTGCTCATAAGATTTTCCGAGACCTTAATTCCACTGGACAAGTTCTCACTTTTACCCTTTTTCATCGAGTATCTTCTTTTGCTGAGCCTTTCAACCGTAAAGAAGATGCAGAAATGTTGAAATTTGGATTCACTCCTGTTGATACTTCTTGTGGTCGGCTCTGCTTATCAGTTAAGTATCGCCCATCTGTCTCAGATGTAAGCTCTGAACCATCAACTCCTATATCTCCCCGAGTTATAACTGATTACATTGGGAGTCCATTGACTGAACCGTTGAGGAGGTATCCATCTTCAGGATTGCCATCACATGGCTCTCCATCTTCATTGCCATTCTCAAGGAGGCATAGTTGGAGTTTTGACCGTTGTAGAGCCTCACCACCTTCAATAGTTTCTTCACCTTCCCCAACACATTCAGAACCACGTACGAATGTTTCTAATGTAGGTTCTCGCCGTTTTCCACCCTCTAGTTTGCCTCCTCATCCGCCTGAGATGTCTGTTGGTCAGAAAAATAAAACTTTTGACGAGTATTATCCATCGCCAATCATGTCCCCATCTCCCTCCCCATCACCTCCAATCTATAGTCATGGATTCTTACTTTCAAGAGCACTAAAACGTTCTGAAAGTGCTCCAGTCAATATTCCCACTGCTAATGTTGCCAATTGCCCTAAAAATGCCCATAGACATGAATTGCTTCCATCTCCGTCTAGGACAGATAGAGGTTTGAACATGATACAATATGGAGCAACAGCTGAGAAGGTATTTATTGCACTAACTGTAAAGAAATTTTTTTTTTTTTTTTTTGTTTAAACATATTTGACTTGTCCATGGTGTGTTTTGATTTTTCTAGCTGTCTTCTCTTGGAAGAGATGAATCTAAAAGGTCTTCTGGGCTGACAGCATCCCACGCCTTGCCGCAGATTTCCTTTTCCAGGTGTTCCAGTAGGTCTTATCAGGATGATAGTGAGGACCATGATTTCACTTGTCCTTTTGATGTGGATGATGTTGATATGATAGATCCAAGTAGCAGGTATGTCTTGACAGAAATTTGTTTGGGATGAAAACTTTTCACTTTCTTCTTTGTATAAGCTGATCTTATGAATCAAGTTTCTGCTTTGATAGTTGATGCTTAAAGAAAAATAAAGTAACTGTTTGAAAATGAAAATTTACTATAAATATTACGCTTCCTCTGTTTAATATGTTTTTCATAGATTAAGTTTGACTAATAGTATTTGTCCTGCTGGAGGGTCACAGACTCACAGACTTGCTTCTGATTGGATTGAGCCTACAAGATTAGGTTTGGGTGGAATGGGGGGCACAATATATGTGAGTAATAAACTCCTTTGCTATAAGAGATACGCATCTTATAGTTTTGGGTTCTAGCTGGAAGGTCACGGTTTCTTTCTGCTCAAGGCAAGGCTAGTATGTTGAGTTTTGGGGAATTGGGTGGCACGTTATTTGTGAGCTTTTGTAGTTCATCACTATCTCTATGCCATATGAGATATGCTACCAATAATCAAGTTCAACTTCTGGTTGCTTAATTAAACCAGTTTGTAAAAGAAGATAATCAATATGAGGGGAGGGGGACTGTTGTTTTGTGATTATACTCGTACTTCATTGTTGCGTAATGTGTTAGGTTAGAGGAAATAAATTCAAGCACCACCGACGTCATTGGATTTGAGCAAATGATTTGTATCCCTATCAAATGAACTTGTATCTATCACCTAGACTATGTGGAGTAGGAGCCTCAGGATCTTATCAGGAAGGGTCCTAGCTGACCAAATGTGAAATCTAAATAGTCCCTTTTAGTAGATGATGTCCTTGGAGATCTCCCCCCAAGTAGTGGCTGAAAAATGAGGAAGGCTGGTGAAAGGTGATACCTACTGGTAGAACATGATGTTTTATGATTTAATAAGAAGGAGCATTTTTATTACTTTTCAGAGTAGCCCCCCGTCTTCTGATCTATCATATGTGCTTAGGAGTTGCATATTTGGAAAAAAAATTCAGTGGATTATGGCTTGCTTGGTCATTATGTTAAGGATAAATGAGAATTTTCTCAGTAAGGTACAAAATAGCTGAACTTTGGTTTCAGAGATTATTGAAAGCAACAGACATCTATCGTGAGAGTGAAGGACGTATCCTGATTGTGTCTCATTATTTTTACTGTTGTAACTTGTAATTACTCTATTGACCTGATACAGTATGTAAAGGGCGATAAAAGCATTCCATTTTTAGAAAAGGTGCTAGGATGTAATTCATGTGTGTGGGGCCCTCAGTGAACATATTTTCCCAGTTAATTGACATTTCAAATAGTAGTTGTTCTTGGTGATTAGCCAACTTCGAGAGATTGTTCCTGTTGATACGTTTACATAAAATCTGTGCATGGTTGCTAGATTTTGTTCAGTTGGCTATGGCAATAATTTCCCCCCTTTTTATCTGTTATTATGCATCAATATTTATCCAGCTTCTTGATCATATGGTAGGCCAGGAGCTTTGGATCATGGTCACATGGGTGAGATGCTTGAAACTAGAGGATTATATCCTATAAGGAAGTCTCAAGATGCTGCTGTTGGTGCCCTTGTACATATGCTGAAAAAAGCGCCACCTCTACGGCAAGACTCCTGCACTTCAGAAGAGTTCTCTGAAGGTGTTACGCCTCAAACTTATAGCATAAACACTAGAGAGGACACTCAGATCCTAGAGTCGCCAATTTCATCGAGCATGATATCTTCTGGGTTCTTAACTAGGAGAACAACAGCCGAGGCATTGGAAGAGTTCCAAGGTTATAAAGAGATGAAAAACTCATTGCTTATGCCTGGTAGCAAGCCCTATAGTTAAATTATACTTCTGCAGAGTGAGATTCTGGCAGAAGCACGATACTTTTCTAAATTTTTGTTGATATTGAATCTGTCAAGATGTGGACTTTTTTTTTTTTTTGGCCCAGAGCTGTGAACACCAGCTGAAGGATCTGTCATTCCTTTTGTAAATAAATGTGACTAAGTCCATGACTCTTTAAGGTTTTGGTGGAATGACCAGGTTTAGCTTGTCTGGTGTTGACTATTATTGTGTAAATAACTCCATTCTGTGAATGGGCTACTCATTGCATATAAAGAGGCAGAATAGATTAATCTAAGCACTGCTGAGCCCCCACGTTTCCCATATAAATGCTTTTCCTTGTGCTGTTAGTACGTTAGGTCTTTTTGGCCCCTCGTAAATAACAATCTATTTTTATGATCCGAAGGCTTTGGTATTCAAATGTCATGAGATGGATGTTTATTGGCTACGCTTGTATAATGTGCCCGTTAAAGTACTGGGGCATAGCGAGTTTGAGGGTTCCAATATCCAACTAGAAACAAAATATTGACAAGTGCCGACAGAAACTGAGTAATCTAATTCAGTTAGATCTATCTTAAAGTCCCCTATGGAGTCCATATGTGAAGTCATGCAAATTCTAGCTTCATGAGTACGAAAGGTGATTTTCAACACTGGAAGCTTCCTTTACAATCCATACTGATACTGGTCAATACAGGTTCTGTTTTCAGTGCTTGAACTGAGTATAGTCATCCAGCCAAATGTGACGAATACAAGCCCAAAGGAAGAATCCAATCCCCAAAAACTAGCCTATGAGGAGGGAGAACTTAATGGATTTATAAACCTTACTTTAAGAGCCTCGCTCCCTGATGTGGGACTCATTACATAGTCACCCCCTCAAGAGCTGACGTCCCTGACGGCTCCACTCCATGACACTTCACTCGGCCTTGCCGGTCAAAACCCCTCCGTGGGTAGCCCTCTCTGGAACACTAACTCTTGATGAAAGCACCAATGAGACAAGCACAAGCTCAAAGGGAGAGCTCAATCCCCAAAAGCTAGCTTACGAGGAGGGAAAACCTAATGGACTTATAAACCTCACTTCAAGAGCTTGGCTCCCCGATATGAGACTCATTGCACCAAGCCAGAGGCTGGAACTGGAATGGAAAATTCACTATTGAGGGAGACATGTTTACTTCTATTGATATGAAGTTTAAGCAATGATATTGTTCTGTATAAGAACACAGATGTCTAGCCCGGGATTGGACTAGTGAGTTGATGTAGGATCTTTAGTCTTCTCTTAGATATCTATAGATGAGATACCCAGGATAGATAGGAGATCGCGAGCTTGAACACAAGGGTTTTCACCCAAAGGCGTGGGGTGTGTGCTCCGTGTATGCAATATGGTAAATAGGTTGGGAGAGAATGTATGTACCGTGCACCTGTTGGATCCTTCCTATTTGTAGAGGAAGTGTCCTGACCGTTAGTTGGCAGCTTTCCTGCCTTTCCACTCGGCGTGTCCTTCCCCCATCATTCATGATGATGGGGATCGTGGGATCCCAAGGTCATAGGATCACGGGATCATGGGATCATGGGTCCTATCCCTGTAGGAGCACGTTGATGGGCCTTATCTTCCGAGACCCATTTATCTCGATCCATAACAGTTGCCCCCAAGCTCGGTTGTTCAGGTTTCTGATCTGCCGAGTTGATTTCATTGCAGAAGACCCGACTTGACAATCAAGTGTTCTCCGACCATTATCTTCTAACGCCCGACTTCGTAAATCAAGGATGAGTTGCACATCTTGACAATTGCCCTGGCGACTAGTTCATTTGACTAGGCGCCTTTTCATTTACCCGAGTAGCAGTGGATAACCCTATTCTTGCACGTACAGCCACGCGTCCTCAAACGCCGCCTTTGGTTATCGTGCCCATTAATGGCCCATGTCGTTTCACACGTCATTTGACCTGTCTGTCATGATTGCTTTAGGGTTTACACCTCGTAATTGTCACGATGGTAGGCGTTTCGGATTCCTTGGCTTTATTTTGCCTATATATTGTTTTGCGAATTTGGTCTCATTCTTTACGCATTCGTCATTGCATTTGAAAAACTTGAAAGAAAACCCACTTGCAGCATCTTCATTTCCTGTTCGCCTTACTCAAAACGTAGTTCCATCTCCTTCCTTTCAGGTATTTTCTTTGATCTTTTGTTCGTACTCTTCCGTTTGAACTGTATACCATTCTGCTTCTATAGCATTTTCCAATTTGGTGATTTCTCTATTCATATGCTTTTGCGTCTTCTGGGTTTTCTGGGCATTCTGAGTTTAGCGTATATAAAGTTGTTTGCCTATAACCTCTTGTCATTTATAAAGATGGATTCCGACTCTGAAGTGCTAGTAGACATGTATGGTCGACCTATCTCGGAGGAAGATAGGGAAATTTTTAAAAACGTCCCTGGTACGACCAAACTCTGGCTATGGTCCATCCTTCCTACAGAAGAGGAAAAGATGGAAAGATTACTGGGCTCCACTCGGGGAGGTGGTTCTCGTCGGGGCGGTGGAAGGATTGGAAATACCCGAGGTTTCCCATCACCGATTTTGTCGCCGCAAGTGCACCAGCCTTCGTCTTTGGCAACGTCTTCTTCGACGTCGGGGTTGATAATCCGCCAATCATATTCCGAGGTTGTAATCCTTGCGAAAATTGCCGTAATAAGGCGGTAGAGCTAGTCCGTCATGGCCGAGAGAGAGAGGCTGATTTATTAATGGACAAATGTCGTCGTATCATCGGACCGCGACGACTCGGGCCGTTGTTTCTCGCATTCCTCCGTTCCTTTGTTTTACGATACTCGTCTCCACAATCCTGTTATGTCAAGTATACTTCATGATTCTGACTCTGCCCTTTGTTTTTTGCTTTTATTATAGGTATTAGATGTCTTCACCTTCACACCCATCACATCAATCTAAGACCGGAGAATCCACCCCTTATGGGTCTTCTCGAATGCCGGCGGCTAAGGAATATGCTGTGAGCAGCGCCGTGATCCGTGTACGTAATAAAATGTCCGTGAAGGAGCTTGACCGCATCGTCCGAGGTGGCGAGGGTTATAACGTGGTTTTGCCTACGGTGAGCGAGTCAGTGGCTTTTGGTCGGTCATCTGACAAAGACGGCCATTTCTTCTATTTTTACCGGGATGTGATTACCCGACTTGGCCTTCCGTTTCCATTTTCCGACTTTCAAATGTGCCTACTCCGCCACCTGCACCTGGCTCCTTCGCAATTACACCCGAATGGGTGGGCCTTTGCCTTAGCTTTTGAAAATTATTGCATGAAACACGAACTCAAGTGTTCCGTACATGTGTTTTGTAGCTTCTTTTCACCTTTAGAGACCAATATCACGGTGGAGGAGGAGAAGATGTGGTATGGTTGGACGTCTCTTCGCACTTGTCACGGACGTAAATTTTTAAAGCCGTTCACCGATTCGTGGAAAGGGTTTAAAACTTTTTTAAAGTAGTTGCCAAAACCGGGAGTTACCTTGGTTTCTTCGTAGGAGCCCGTCCGGGGAAATTGAAGAGCGCTTTCCTCATCTTTGGGGTGAAAGTCATCATAAGTTTCATTCAAAGGATTTCTTACCCGCCCCTTCGTAGCGTTCTGACTCCGAGGATGAAGCCATTGTTACCTTAACCACTCTTGCCAGTAAAAAGGGGCCTTTGGTGGACTCGGCCAAATATATTACTTGTAATAAATCAAAACTTTTTTGGGTATGATATTTCCTGTTTTCGTCAATTTTTGTTGTCTTTGCTCAGATCTGTGATGCTTTTTGCTCTTCTTTTCAGGTGAGCAAATGGGGAAAAGGCCCGAGTATCTTGACGTGACTTGCCGCCGAGAGACTGCCCATGCTTCCACAGGTGGAAAACGAGCACCCCCCGCTGGAGAGCCTAGCACGACCAAGGTTGCCAAGAAGGCAAAAGTTTCGAAGAAGAAAGCTATTGTCTCATCTTCTTCGTTCGAGTTTTCGGTTCCGTGCTTCGAGACTCAACGAGATGTGCCCTCGGGATCCGGTTCCGGTCCCGATCGACTTCCCGCTTCTTATATCCGGGGGCGGCCGTTTTCCTCCTGGCCTTCGTAAAGCTCTGCGTCCTCCCCCAAACTTTTTTTATGGGAAGAGGCTTGCCGACTCTGAGAAGGAAGATCTTTTGGAGCTGGCGAGCGTCAATTTAAAGAATGTTGGCCTGTGTGAACTTGTTGCCCATCTGAAGGAAAAGGTCGGCCTCAGTGAAGAAGACTTGGACTCGCTTGAGGAGGAGAAGAAAAAGGTCGAGGAACGGTTAACCCAAGCGCTTGAGGACTTGGAGTTGGCAAAGGGCCAGAAGGAGAGTTTGGATGAGGAGCTTCGACGTGCCGTGATGCCTTCATAAGGTGAATCCGAGATTACCGGAGAGGCCGCAGATTCACAAAGAGGACTTGGAGGCCATGAGCCATCAAAAAACTATGATTTCGGCCCTAGAGTCCGAGTTGGCATCCTACAAGAACGCGGCGTCCTCCGAGTTGGCTTTGTACAAGGATGCTCTTTCTGTTTCTGAAGCCGATGTTGCCAAGCTGAAGAACGGCGTCTCGGATGCTTTTGTAAATGCCCTTGAGCAAGTTCAATTTTTGAACCCCACGGTGACGTTGAATCTGGAAGGGGTGCACATGAATGCCTATGTTGACGACGGGAAATTTTTCCATGCTCCTTCTCCAGCTGTTGGCTCACCTGCTCCAAGCTCCGTGGTGGTTCCGGAAGCCCATGGGGAAGGCCAATCTCTTCCCTCGAACTGATTGTCTTAGTCCGTAATTTGCTTTTTACTTTGTCGCTCTGCCCGTCTAGGCCTTTTATAATAGACAATCTATTAAATGACCGTCTTTTTTCTTTTTATCCGAATTGACTCCTTTTCTTCTTTGCGCTTACTGCTTTTCTATTCTCATCTTTAATAGAAGTTAGGATCCGACGTGATCAGTGTCGGGAAACCTTTCTCGATCGATACTCTCCTAGTCATTTTAGACTCGGGGTATGTTTTTCTTTGGCGGCTTTGCCGCTATGACATATTTCGCATAATCGGGCTTTTTACCCTGAGTCGCTCATGTCTTGTATTGATACTCACCTTGTCGTTTTAGACTCGAGGTATGCTTTTCTTTGGCGGCTTTGCCGCTATGACATATTTCGCGTAATCGGGCTTTTTACCCTGAGTCGCTCATGTCTTGTATTTATACTCGCCTTGTCTTTTTAGACTCGGGGTATGCTTTTCTTTGGCGGCTTTGCCGCTATGACATATTTCGCGTAATCAGGCTTTTTACCTTGAGTCGCTCATGTCTTGTATTTATACTCGCCTTGTCTTTTTGGACTCGGGGTATGTTTTTTCTTTGGCGGCTTTGCCGCCATGACAAGTTTCGCGTAACCGGGCTTTTATCCTGGGTCGCTCATGTCATTCCTGAATGAGTTAAAACTCGGTCTTTCACACCACATGATTTATGAAGGAGTTTCGAACCTCTATTCATACATGTTCGGTGTTCTTATATTCACTTGCAGTTGCCAAATACGGCTCCATGACCCTATATTCTTTATTCCTTCGGTCCACGAAGTTACATCAAATTTGATTCATGGGAATTTACATGTACTTGCGACCGGTTTTCCTGAAAATAAAGCTAAGTGAAATTGCAAAAAGCAGAAAACATTAAAATTGGAAACTAATCTCCCCGACTTTAACTATAGTAGGCCTTAAGTTTGTCCGCGTTCCAGGTCCTTTTGATTGCTTTGCCGGTCAAAGATTCCAGCACATAGGCTCCTTTTCCGAGTTCATCTGTAATACGGTAAGGTCCTTCCCAATTTGCGGCGAGTTTGCCATCCCAAGCGTTTTTATTGCCAATGTCGGCCCTCCGGAGTACAGTCGCCCTTTACGAACGAGCGTGGAATTACCTTCCTATTGTATCTCGAGGCGACGAGTGTCTTGGCGCTAAATCCCGAAGGTGAGCTGTGGCTTTGACTTCATCTATGAGATCCATTTCCATCGCCAACTCCTGATCATTCCGCTTCTGCGAATGGTGTAGCCTTCTCCATGAAGGTTCCCCGACTTCGACTGGGATCATTGCTTCGCATCCATATGTGAGTCGAAATGGGGTCTCGCCGGTTGATGTCTGAGAAGTAGTCCGATGTCCCCATAACACTGAGTGTAAATGTTCAACCCAACTACCCTCAGCATCTTCCATACGCTTCTTCAGTCCATCCACTATGACCTTGTTGGTCGCTTCGGCCGCCCATTGACATGTGGGTGTTCAACCGAGGCAAAATGATGTTTAATCTGAAAGTCGGCTACGAATTTTTGAAAGTTTTTATCCACAAATTGGGTTCCATTGTCGGTCACCAACTCGGCTGGTATTCCGCAACGTGAAATAATGCTTCTCTTAAGGAATTTCTACACATTTGCCGAGGTGATGGTCGCCAAAGGTTCGGCTTCAATCCATTTTGTGAAGTAATCCACCGCAACAATGAGCCACTTCAACTGTCCTTGTGCCGCCTTGAATGGCCCCAATAAGTCCATACCCCATTTGTAGAACGGCCAAGGGGCTGAGATCTGTGTCAACTCGGATGGAGGGGTCCATATTATCTTGCTGTGTTTCTGGCAGCTTTCACATTTCTGAACATGATCCTTCGCATCATGGGCCATAGTAGGCCAATAATACCCAGCTCGTATTGCTTTTCGAGCCAACGCCTTTGCTCCCATGTGCTGTCCGTTTATTCCTTCATGGATTTCTGCAAGTACGTACTGGGCTTCAAGTTGGTCGAGACATTTGGCCATCGAAGAGTGTAAACCCCTTCGATATAACTGATCATCCATCATTGAATAAGCGGGCTATTCGATTAGTCTCTTTGATTCCGCCGCATCTTTCGAACGATCCCCTCTCTAGATAGTCGGCAATTGGCTTTCTCCAATCACGATTATCGATTTAAGCATGATGCAACTCGGTTCTAGGAGATTTTCACGTATCACAAATCCAAGATTACCCGGACTTTTAGTGCTAGCGAGTTTAGACAAGACATCGGCTCTAACATTTTCAGTCCGAGGAATGTGCTCAATTTCTACTTCATCGAAATCAACAATGATATCCTTCACTTTTCGCAAGTATTTTGCCAACAACGGGCCTTTGGCTTGATAGGTTCCTTGTATCTGGGAAGCCACCAGTTGAGAATCGGTTGCTAAATGTACCTGTTGAGCTCCATTCTCCTTTGCTCCGCGAAAGTAAGCTCGCGATGAGGGCCTCATACTCGGCCGATTATTTGATGTCGGGAAATCCACCAAGTGATAATTCCATTGCAACTCCTTCGTGGCTCTCCACAATGACTCCCGCGCCGCTTCCCTTTACATTTGATGAGCCGTCTACAAACACCTTCCACGGCTCATTTTGCATTCCCTCCATTGGAGTTGACGGGGTTAACTCCATTAGGAAATCAACCAAGGCTCGAGATTTGATTGCTTGCTTCAAGCCAGACTCGATGTCGAACTCGGACAATTGGATTGCCCACTTGTCATTCTTCCGGCTAAGTTTGGTTTATGCGATTTTGACGTATGGGTTGATTGGTCCCGACGACAATAGAATGTCTATGAAAGTAATGGCGAAGTCGCCTTGCCGCAGCGGTGCAAATGCCATTTTCTCCAACTTCGATATCTTAATTCGGAACCTTGTAAAACCCCGCTAACGAAGTACACGGGTTTTTGCCCTCCTCCAGCTTCTCGGACGAGAACGGCACTTACCGCTTCCTCTCCTACCGATAAGTATAGGATCAATGTTTCTCCGGGTTCAAGTTTAGATAGTATTCGGGGGAGATGCCAAACATGACTTTATCTTTGCGAATGCCTCTTCACACTCCGAGTTCCATCTTCCTTGCGCCTTTTTTAGGAAGTTTGAAAAAGGAAGTGACTTTTCAAACCGACTTAGACGTAAATCTTGTCAACGCCGCCAATCGCCCCGTCAATTGTTGGACTTCTTTTTTATTGACTGGAGCCTTCATTTCCAACACGCTTTGCATTTTTCTCGGATTGGCCTCTATTCCCGGTGGGTCGGTAAAAAACCCAAGAATTTGCCCGATGGTACTCCGAATGCACATTTGGCCGGTTGATCGATCCGATGCTTTCAGTAGTTTTTCAAATGTCTATCGCAGATCATTGACATGGTTGTTCTCTTCCTTCGATTTGACTATCATATCGTCAATATATACTTCCACGTTATTCCCCATTTGACTAGCAAAAACCTTAGTCATCATCTTCCGATAAGTAGCTCCAAAGATTCTTAAGGCCAAAAGGCATCACGTTGTAGCAAAGAATTAGCGCTATTTGTGATGAAAGCCATCTTTTCTTGATCATCAGGATGCATGGCTATCGATTGTACCCCGAGTATGCGTCCATGAATGATAGGAGTTGAAAACCCGAGGATTTATCCACCAGTTGATCTATGTTAGGCATTGGAAATGCGTCTTTTGGGCATACCTTATTCGATCTTTGTAATCGTACAAACACGCCACTTCCCATTTGGTTTCTTAACCATAACCACGTTGGAGAGCCATGTCGTGTATTGTACTTCCCTGATAAATCCGGCTTCGAGTAACTCCTCCACATGTGTCTCCAAGGCCTTAGACCGATCGAGCCTTGCTTCCTCTTCTTTGCGCCACGGGTGTTGAGCCGGTGTGGATCGCCAAACTATGGCAACGTAACTCGGTGATCCATACCGGGATTTCGTAGGCCTTCCATGCAAATACATCTTTATTTTCGACTAAGAATTTTTCAATTTCCCTACGGATCTCGGGATCCAATCCTTTCCCGACTTTAGTGATTTTGTCTCGGGGTGTCCCCCAAGACATAGTCCTCGAGTTCATCATTTGGTTTCGCTCTTTGGATCTTGTCTTCTTCCCTCAAATCTAACTCCACAACTTGGACCGACCCGGCTTCTTTTCTCCGATTCGCCTTTCTTTGAATTTTTACTACCTTTGACCGTGTCAAAGTAGCATTGCCGAGAGTCTTTTTGGTCGCTTTGACGGTAACCACTTTGTTTCTCTTGTTGATAAACTTCAGCTTTGGTGATTTGAAGACACCAATATATTCCAGTCATGAATAGCGGGTCGTCCTAGGATGATATTGTATGTGGAGGGGAAGTCGGCAATGACAAACCGAACCACTTCGGTCTTAAAAGCCTCCTTGGTGCCCAGAGTGAGTTTGAGATCAATGAATCCCTTTGGACGGGTATCTTGACCGTTAAAACCCGTTAACATGGTCTTACAGGGCTTCAGCTCTTCGGAGTCAAACCTCATGCGTTTGAACACATCCCAAAGGATGATGTTAACGGCGCTGCCATTATCCAGAAAGATTTTCCTTACATGGCAGTCCACCAACGTTCCCGTGATGACCAGGCCGTCATGATGCCCTGGTATTACCTCATCCAGTTCTTCATCAGTGAATCCGAGTACTGGGGTAGGAGTTTTTGCAGATTCTCCCTTAAACTCGGGACGACTTCTTACAGAGAGGATCTCTTTCAAATACTTTTTCCTCTGACTAACTGAGTCTCATCCTCTACCAAAACCTCCGACTATGACATTACAGTCGTATTTTGACTCGGGAAATTCGTCATCCTGGCCTCGCCCCGGTTTCCTCTGTTCTCTTCTCTTCTTTTCAGGTGCCGGGCTCCTACTTCTGCCTTCCTGACGCTTGCTTTGCCGTCCTTGTGTTTGTATAACCTAACGGCGTAGTTTTCCTTCTCGAATAAACTTCTCAATGGTGTCCCGCAAGTCCCAACACATGTCCGTCGTGTGGCCATGCTGATCATGGAACTCGCAATATCTAGATTTATCCAGAGTGGTTTCATTGCACATTGGCCGTGGTCGTTCCACCTTTTTCATCTCCGTTAAGGAGACTTCCTTCCAAATTTGTGCTTGCGGTATCCTTAAAGGGGCATATCTGTCATATCTTCCTTCAGCCTTGTCTCTTCTTGATTTGCTATCCCTTACATGTGTCCGAGTATCCGATTCATTCCAAATTGTTGCTTCTCTCTCGGGAGTCGGGCTTTTTGCCTTACTTTGAGGGCGCGTGGGTCATGATGTCCATCCGCCCCCTCTATGTATTGTTTAGAGCGATCTCGGAAATCTGACAGAGTTTTGGGCCGACGTTTCATCACCGACTTCTTCAAGCGAGAATCCTTGTCTAAGCCTGAAATCACACAATGCAAGTGTACCTCATCCTTCAACCCGGGGACATGTAAGGCTACGTCCTTGAAACGCTCTAGATATTTTTGTACTGTCTCTCCTGGCGATCGTTTAACCGGTCGAGTTGGAACTCGATTTTTGGTTGTTTCCGACTTGTGGCGAAGTTCTGCAAGAATTTCTTTTCGAAATCCTTCATGTCAGTGATCGACTTCATTGGTAGAGAGCTGAACCATATTTGAGCCGGACCTCGAAATGTTCCAACAAATAGTCGAGGGATCACCGGCCCAGTAAACCCTTTCACCATTATATCCGTTTTAAAGTGACCAATGTGTAATTGCGGATCTTGACTTCCGTCATATTTAGGAAAATCTTTGGTATCCAAGCGTTTTGGATATGGGGCGGCCATTATTTTATCCACGAAAGGACTCGGATATTGTCATCATAGGCATCCGACTCGACGAAGTCGGCGCCACATCTTTCTTTGAGTGCTTGCGGGCCGCAAAGGGCTCCTTTGCTTTTTCACCGATTAACTTCTCTACCGCCCGACTTCGTCCTTCTTTGTCAATGTTTGCCCGAGAATTCACTTCCCGATCATGCTCAATTGGGTTCCTCCGAGCTGTCTCGTGAATTTGATATGTTCCCGCAAGGCTTGTATCTTCCGCGACCGCTCCTCGATGAGTTGTTCTTGATCTTCCCCGAGTATGGTTTCTTCTCTCTGTTGCGCCCGTGAAGTTCCCGCCTTCTGAGATATGGAAACCTCATCTCGGCTAAGCTCGACAACATTTTCACCCGGGATCCGAGTACGATTTTCTGCACATCCGAAATGTCGCTCGAACATTCGCTTCCACTCTTCATTTCGACTATGCAACTCCTCCCTGAATGCTCGGGTATCCTCCTCACACTGTAGGCGATTACGAATTTCCATTTCCCCCATCCGATTATATATGGAACCGAGTGTGGTTTGCATAATGCGAATGTCGGGGTCTACCGTCTGGAACTCCAATTGGTGTTGCTGTGGTAGAATCTGCGGATTAATTTGCTGGATGACGACATTCCCGGGAGGAGGGGAATTTTCCGTGTCTGATGTCTCATACTCGGTTTCTACCATCACATTTTCTGCTTCCGGGTTGGTAGAACCTTCCCGGCGAGATGTCGGCTCTTGGAGATTTTGCCCCGCCCCTTCCGGGGCGCTTGATCCCGCCGAGTTTCTATGTTTTTTCTTTCGGTGTTCGCCATGCTCCCTGGTTGAACCCGTAGCTTTGCGATGTGGGATTCGAAATTTACGGTCCCCACGGTCGGCGCCAATGTTCTGTATAAGAACACAGATGTCTAGCCCGGGATTGGACTAGTGAGTTGATGTAGGATCTTTAGTCTTCTCTTAGATATCTATGGATGAGATACCCAGATAGATAGGAGATCACGTAGCTTGAACACAAGGGTTTTCACCCAAAGGCGTGGGGTGTGTCTCCGTGTATGCAATATGGTAAATAGGTTGGGAGAGAATGTATGTACCGTACACCTGTTGGATCCTTCCTATTTGTAGAGGAAGTGTCCTGACCGTTAGTTGGCCGATTTCCTGCCTTTCCACTCAGCGTGTCCTTCCCCCATCATTCATGATGATGGGGATCGTGGATCCCGAGGTCATAGGATCACGGGATCATGGGATCGTGGGTTCCGTCCCCGTAGGAGCACGCGTTGATGGGGCCTTATCTTCCGGCCCATTTATCTCTGGCCCATACTGTGTATTGTGATTGAATGTCTCAAACTGTGACATGTCTTGTGCAAATGCCCGAAACAGATTAGTTGGTAATTCCAATACTTGCATCTTTTGACTCCGGTACAGCTATTTCAAAAATGATTGAAACAAGACAAGTAGAATTCACAAATATTCTTTTATGTGAACAGTATTAGTTATAGGCCTTATAATATATTGATAACATTTTAAAAATAAGTATATGTAATATTTCAAAAATGTTAAAAATATATTGCGCCAAAATTAATTCTGAGAACTAAAAACAAAATCCAAGAGGTAAAGCAACGTCACTTAAAATTAGGTGTAAACCAACATTCCCAATGGTGATAAAGACTCAAAGTAAACTTATTAATGTAAACTGTGTCTTATGTCTTAAAGACTTCCAGCTTGCCAAGAGTCTAAGATCACACGATACAGAAGATCATATCATAGTTCAAAAGTATAGGGATTTTTTTTACCTGAATTCAAAAGTATGGTTTGAACTTTGAGTAATCAGACAAGTTAACATCTTAAGGAAAGAATTGAAGAAAAGAATGATTATTTCTAACGTGAAAACTACACAATATAAGGATTTGTGAGTGATGAAAATTGAAGATCAGTATCTACTTTCTTGCAGAGGAAGAAAAACGATGAGGTGCATGACAAGACATGGGATCATTTGTTGGTTAGTTTGCTGAAGAGAATCTTAAAAATTTGTTTGTGAAAAGAAAAATGGATAATTTAACACAAAGCCAAAATGTTAGGAAGGTTCAAGATGAGGGTGATTAATAATTGAGAATGCAAATTATTGGTAGTAGAGGCAGTAGGCTAGACAGTAACCAAGGTTTTGGCTGCTTCTGAAGTGAGTGTAATTAAAAAGTTAAAAAAGTAAAATAAAGAGGGAAAGATAAATAGATGGGGACCAGGAAAGCGGCCAACAACCAGAGTTGATTTGCCCTAATTTGTTTTGGTAGGCAATTTTGGTTTGTTATTCCACAGTGGTCGCCATCACCACACAGCACACAAAAGTAGCCCATTAACTCCTGCTTCTTGGATGCATTCTATTTAATCATCAACGGTATGTTTTATAGAATTTGAAAGTCTATGTCTTATGAATAGGATGACACATCAAATTTTTTAATAATGTCTTGCATAGATTATCATATAGGTTTTTATTATCAAATATCTTCTAGTTTTATCTTCAAAATTGAGTAGTTGCCGAATATAGACAAAGCTATGTCAGCAGGATGCAGAACTTGGAGCCAATACCAACAATGAATGAATGAAGTTGGTATATAGTTCAAGTGGATGATTGGGCCACAAATATCAAATTCGCCAGCAAACTCTTTGCCTCATTCCATTGGTCAGATACCTCATATCAATATTAATACTTATTATCTCTTATCAGCTTGTTTGGGCCGTTGATTGAAAAGATGAGAGAAAAGTCAAAGTAGTATTGTAATATTTCAGATCGATTGGACATTATAAGGGGTGATGAGAGAAATCCAACCCAATTAATACTCCCTCCTATGTTATGCTCTATATAAGAGCTAAATATTTTATGGGATGTTTGGTATGAAAAATTTGAAGGGGAAGGAAAAAAATTTATAAGTTAAATTTTTAAAAATTGGAGAAGTGAGTTTATAAAATTTTAATAAAGAGAAGATGTAATATGAAAGAGTATAAAGTTAATCAAAATTCAACTCAGAAAAATTTTCCTTCCTCTTTATTCTAGTGTAGAACACAAATGTCTAGCCTCAATAGATTAGTAGGTGATTTATATAGGATCAAAGAATTCTTTAGGGTATCTATGTGGAAGACACCAAATGGAATATCAAATGACTCTCCCAAATATCTATATAGAAGATACCAAAGAGAGCGACGGATCACTATGCAACACGATTATGACGTTTAGCCAAAGAGGGGTGGGGTAGGTGCGTAGTGAGACTAAATAGTAAAATAGGGTGAATAGAGAATGTACTTTTTAGATTAACCTCCTATTTATAAAGATTACCTTTAGGGTTTCAGTCTTTGGGCTTTGTGTGCCTCCGAGCCCATGTTTCAACCGCACTACCTGCACATGCCGTGATTATAGTCTTTGATTATAGGCCAATTAGTGTGTTACCTGATTATGGAAAGATTCTGGTACAATTGTCCTTGTTGGGCCGCATAACAAATGAGCTTCATACATGAGTCCATAACACTCTTCTCCAACAAAATTCTTTGTACCAAACAACTTTCGAGTCATAAATATAAGACATCAATCCACTTTATCTCATGTTTATAATTTTTGCTTCAAAGTATCACAATTTATTTTTTTTGAACAATCAAAGTATCACAATTGACTGCATATATTAAGGGGATTTTCATTAAGAGCTAATTCCAATACATATGATTAAATAGGGTGTTTTAAGAAATTCAATACTCATTTATTATAAATAACTAACTTAACTAATTTTTTTAATATCCACAAATTAGTTATTTATATTTTATATTAAGGATTAGAGCCTGTATTATATGTCAAATGCAACTCATCTCTAACCCCCAACTACGACATTTTACCCTTTTATGAATAGGAAAACCTCAATTACCCAATAATACCCAAGTCCTACGTTCATAATCTCATATAAAACTCCAACTTCTGAATTGATTGCAATTTAAAACCTCCCCCTATTACTCTCAAGAACCAAGGCAAAGAATATTCCCCTCCCTCCTTCACACCTTTTCAAAGCCAGTAATAAAGATATCAACAACAGTTCCTATATATTATATTCACTCTATTATTTGATCTGACAAGTGAATAAAAATTTATTTGCAATGTCCCCACCTTAACAATGCAGTTTTGTCCTTCTACCAGAGTTTGGGAGGTTTCCTTCCCCTCAACATAGAAGAATTAAGTAAAAGGTTACAACTTTACAACTCACAGCCAACGAATCTTTTTCTTTTTCTTTTTTGTAATTTACGCTTAAATGATTAGCTTTATATATATCAGCTTCATTAAGCTTATGTCATGCATACCTTATAAACTTCACTCATCTTAGTTTTGATTTTTTAAAAACCATGCATTGTTAATTCCTTATCGAGTAGGTTCAGTCCTCCGCAACAGTTTACACAAAATACTAGTTGCCTCGTCAATCGTCATCCATCCACACAATGGTACAGAGATTGAAACGCAGAATCATGCTCTGCTGTAAGAACATTACTCCATTTCTTTTGGAGTCAATACCTCGTAAAATCAAAATCCTAAGAACGAAATCAATTCCTGTTAATGTGCTTAGCTGGTTTGCCAATGCATATTATTAACATGTTTTTTTTATTGTTGTTGTTGTAAGATAATAGGAGATTATCCATGACCTGATCGATAAGGAGTAATAACTAAGGTAGAGATCAACTCGAACTCGAATCATCAAATTCTTCTCCATCATATCATATCAAGCAGATTTATGCATATACTAAACTTGATTCAATACTGACATTATCTTCAAATCAACGCATGAGGTACACTTATAAATGTTTGTTAGCAGGATCTAAAGTTTGACCTGTCTATTTCCACCTCATCGGAAACTCCCAAACGTTGCTTTCTGCATTCTACAACTTCCGTCCTTAATCATGGACTTGCTTCTGTCTGCTTACATCACTTTCTCCACTGAGAGAAAAACAACTTGCAAGTTGCAAGAGACAGCATCACAACAATAAATTATTCCTTTAACAATCAATAGCCGAAGAATATCCTCAATATCTTCAGTTTTTCCAGTTTAACAAAGTTTTGAAAGGTCCACAAATAGGGTTGTTAAATGCTTCTAACCTTTATGGATCACTTCATCAACTTTTGTTTCCTTTCGCTGCCCAAACTATTAATATAAAGCTCCTTGTTATAGTTTTGCAGAATTTGATTGGATATGCTCTGACCATAGCTCACCCTCCACGTGTCCAGCACTCATCATGTTCCTTCACCAAACTTAAATCATATTCAAGTCTGCACCAGGATCTGAACAGTTTTATTTTCTCTAGGCCTATATTGCTCTCAGTGACACCAACAGTCCCTGCAAATCATATCTGCATAATACAAGTACAGAACCTGAAATAAAATAGTAAAAGCTAACACTTTAATTATTTGACAGCTGTCCCTGCCTAAAATAAATTCAGGTTGTATATTATAAGGTTCATTGGATTACTGTTCTTTTCTGCAATCTACGTTTATAATCTTGTTTAATGTATTAGAGCAGTAGGGATGTGACACATGGCAATGGAATTCAGGTTCATGCATTGGATTTATTTTAGTGATTACTGTTCCAGTTCTATAAAAATTTTCCCTATGTCAATGATGTCCCGGGTCATGTGCTGGTAGCTCTGGTGCATAAAATTAAGTATATATATAAAGCAACGTCTCCAGTACATTTATTCATCAATCTGCTTCAGTATATCAGAACAACAATCTTGCTTAGCTTCTCCAAAATTTTTCTCGATTCACAATAACTAAATCTTGAAACGTCCACATCCCACTATTCTTTACTTTGTGCTACGTCCATCTACAGTTACAATCTTGTCATTTAATACACGAGTTCCTCTCCATTTTTCAAAAATACTTGTTTTAAATCTCCAGCGCGTAGACTGTTTACAAACTTCCCATTTCATCATCAGCCATGAGTGAGATGGATTATGAGCTAGTTGATCACTCCTTCTGCCATCAACTCCATGAATATAGCTTAGAAAATGCATTTCCATTCCAAACAGAATATGATCCCTTATCTCCAAATACCTCACAAGATGCAATGCTCGACCAAGAGTTCATTGAAGGATTACTGCAGCAGCCATGTACAGAGCTTCTGGACTTTGATTTCATGGATCCTAATGTCTCGGTGGGGATAGAAACAGAATTGAGCCAAGAAGTTACCACTCCGAGGTGCCAGGAAAATGGAGATCCTTGTTTAATGGGTATTCAAGCGGCTCTAATGGAAGAAAGCAGTTTAGCTGATCTCTTGCTGACAGGAGCTGAAGCTGTTGAAGCACAGAATTGGGCTCTAGCCTCAGACATCATTAAAAAGATTAACCATGACTTGTGTGTAGAAAATGAAGGAGATAGTTTGTTGAACGGGTTAGCTTTTTTCTTTACTCAAGGTCTGCATTATAAAACCATAAATGCCCTTGCAGTGAACTATGAACCTGTTTCTTCTCAGACAGACACTTTCTTCACCTTTCAGATCCTCCAAGAGCTCTCTCCCTATGTGAAATTTGCCCATTTCACTGCAAACCAAGCAATATTTGAAGCCACTGAAGGTGATCGAGAGATCCATGTCATTGATTTTGACATCATGGATGGGATCCAGTGGCCGTCTTTGATGGTTGACCTGGCAATGAGGAAGAACACTAACCTTAGAGTGACAGCCATCACATTGGGCCATCAAAGTGTCGCCGGCGTCCAACAAACAGGAAGAAGATTACAAGAGTTTGCTGACTCTATCAATTTCTCATTCACGTTTGATCAAATAATGATAACTGGGGAAGAAGATTTTAGAAGAATCACATTGGGTCCTGCACTTGTAGTCAATTGTATGATACACCAGTGGACGCCCAACAGGAGTTTCTCAATGATCAAAACTTTCCTGGATGGTGTAAACAAATTATCACCTAAGCTTGTTGTTTTAGTAGAAGATGAACTATTCAATTTTTCTAGGCTCCAATCTATGTCCTTTGTGGAGTTCTTCCATGAGGCTTTACACCATTATACAGCAATTTCTGATTCACTTGCAAGTAGTTTCTGGGATGACTACAAGATGAAGTTGATAGAAAAAGAAGTTCTGGGGATTAGGATTATAGAAACTGTGAGGCAGTTTCCTTGTGAAGGGGAGGAGAGAACTTTGTGGGAAGAAGGATTGAACTCCTTGAAAGGGTTTAAACGAGTTCCCGTGAGTAACTGCAATATTTCTCAAGCCAAGTTGTTGGTGAGCCTCTTCGGTGGCGGGTATTGGGTGCAACATGTCAAGGGCAGATTGTCTCTGTGTTGGAAGTCTAGGCCTTTAACAGCGGCTTCGGTTTGGGTTCCGACAAGAAGTTAAGGTGTCCAAGTAACAAGGCCCCAAAACGCTTGGACCTTGATGGGGCAAGGGGGCAACATATTTTTGCGCTATTATCTGATTTAATGTGTAATGACAAGGATCGATCGATCTTGAAGCTGTACGGAATTACCAGTTGAAGCTGTAAATATAATTACTGTTGTATGTTCTTCCTGCCCTATTTTGTTTATAAATATATATACTGTATTTGGTAAATGCTAATTATAAAGTTTTTTGGCGCCATGAGAATGGAAAGAGAATGATGACTCTTGCTGCCTCATTCGCTATATACTAGTTTGTCTTCATGAGATATAACAACCACATTACACGAGATAAGATCGAAAAGCTGGAGCTACAGAGCAAAACGACCACAATCTTCACTTTTCACACCAAGATCTTTTAACGGTGGCTTAATTTGCATCTAAAGGACCCAAATTTCATCATGTTTAAAAGTCAAACATGAGACTCATGTTTTAACTGTCAAATTTCCTTTCACTGGGGCCAATATCTATTAAGCTTTACCAACAAACAAAGGTTAGTTTAATTGATAATGGGTATTAACTCATAATTATAAAGTTGTGTATTCAAATCTCAATGATATAAAGACTTTGTTAGTGATTGATATGTAAGCATTTTTGTAAGTGTTTTTTGAGTTCGGAAACATATTTGAGCTCTAATAAGCTCAAGATCCAAGATCCAACTGGCATAATTTTTTCTTGTTAAAAAAAATGGAGATTTGCATTGAGGTCTCAAACTGGACAAAATATAATACAAATGTTTTTTAAAATCTCTAATTTACAAGTAAATCCCTTAAAACATTTCGATAATATAATCTAGAAAATACTCAATTACCCATGAGTAAAACTAGGAACTTTCTCTCTTTCTCACCTTCTCTCTCCCTCTACAATTGATGCAAGCATTGAATTGATTATCTTTCATGTTTTTTTTTTTTGATAATTGATTATCTTTCATGTTGTTCAATCTGCTCTTCCACTCATCTACGCCAACTCGGGACGGCTTATCTTTCATGTTGTTCAATCTGCTCTTCCACTCATATCAAAGGATTTAATAAAGACGTGGGTTAGTACTTTCTGAGAGGTGATTATGTGTATCCTTTTCACTTCTTCGGCCCATACCTCTTAAAATATTTATGTCTAAGAAAGGAACCGCTTTCCTCCTTTACTATTACCGTTGTCCTCCTTAACGTTATAGCCGGGCCGTTTTGGCATAAAAAACTGGAGTTGCGCTTTTTTTTAAAAAATATATATATATTTCAGAATACTGATACTAAAAAGATACTTCAGGATATTAAACGGTACTGAAAAAATACTGCATAATCTTGAAAAATTATTTTATGATCATGAAAAAATATTTATGGGTACTAACTGGTATTAAAATGGTACTTTAGGATATTGATTAATACTGAAAAAATATTTCATGATCTTGAAAAATTATTTTAGAATCTTGAAAAATTATTTTAGGATACTGACTGGTACTAAAAATATACTTCGGATACCTAAATGGTTGTGGCTATGGCTATGACTAAGGGTATTTCGGTCTTTTTACAATTAGATTATATTCCTCAAATGTTCTACGGGGACTTTATTGCAAATTTGAATATCAAGTGGTATTTTCTTTTATTTGGGACTTGGATGTAATTTTCCAAAAAAAATGTCTATTGGGCTTTTTTTTATTCAATCTATTGGGCTTTAGCAAATAGGTTATTAAGGTTTGTTCGTCTTCGGGCCATATGTAAGTTGGGCCCAAAAGATGTTTGGGCAGCCTCCATGAAATGCAAGCCTCGAGTAGACAAAGAAACTTGCTGAATGAATGAATGTTTTTGCAACCAGAAAACAGAGCTTATGGCTCTCGCTGTCGCTGGAACTAAAACCTTGCTGGTTCCTCCGTCTACGGAGGAGGAGGACTTACTTATGAGAAGCTCCAAGAAGATGAAAAATGATATTCCTGCTCCAGAGTCTACGATAGTGGAACAAAGTGGCCTAAGCTGGGAATTCAGTTTTCCAAGCTCTCTAAAGGTACTACGTCTTTTGCCGACAAGCTTAAAGGAATCTCTAAAGAAAAGAGGAAGTAATATTGAAGAAGCCGATGCACCGTCGATGATTCTATGTCGATGATGAAGAAGGTTACCTTTGCAAGATAATCGAAGAGAACTTTCCAACCTTTACGTTCTCCAACAAGATGAAAAAGAAAATGTATAAGGCATGGAGCAATGCAGTTATTGTCAAGTTATTGGGGAGGTCTATCGGATACAAAGCGCTCGAGTCCAGAGTTCAGTTTTTATGGGCTAAAAAGGGAGTTACAAAGCTCATCAACATTGGCCATGGTTATTACGTGGTTAAATTCACAAACGAGATGATCGTAATAACGCTCTTACTGGGGGACCCGGATGATCTATGACCACTACTTAACCGTAAGACCCCGGGAACCGATGTTTAATTCGGCTACGCAAAGATAGACAAGGTTTGTTGCCTCGGCGAGGCCGCCTAATTTTTCTTGAATATTATTATAAGGATGCTTTAGCATTCATAGGTGATAGAATAGGAGAGACGGTAAATGTGGATATTAATACGTCATGCCAACTTCGTGGTCACTATGCGAGGTTTTGTGTTTTAGTGGATTTGACGAAGCAACTTATGGCCGGGTTCTCGTGGATGGGCAAGAGTACTTTGTCGAGTATGAAGGGTTGCATTTGCTTTGCTCTAACCGTGGTTTCTTTGGTCATCGACATGAACAATGTCCCCAAAAAAAAACCAATGGCGAACCATCTCGAAGCATCTCCTCACGTGTTCGAGATATAAAAAAGTTGTTCACAAGGAGCAGACAAAGAAGTTGTGACAGGAGATTGCCGGAGAGTAGTTCAAAAGCCACGTCGTCTCGTCGGAATAAAGAGAAACAGGGTGAACAATCTAAGCAAAGATGGGGTGGTTCACGTTTTGCGTTTTAGTGAAAGGGAGGTCGTTGATCGAACGAAGCAGAGAACAGAGGTTGGCGAGGTGTTTGAGCACCAGACAACTCCTGCACCAAGATTGCATTCCAAGGCCACTACTAAGGTATGGAAAGCCCCGGTGGAAAAATCAGAGAATAAGTGTCAGGAAAGTAATGCGCTAGTGGGAGGGACAACGGCTTTGGAGAAAAGAAGAATGAACCAATAAGAAATAAACGGGTGGATAAACGTACACGTGTTCCGAACGAGATTATTCCAATTGGAGGTGGAGAAATATTGAGAATAACCATGGGGGAGCCACTTAATGAGTCGATATGGAGTGTGTTGTGGAAGGCCAACCAATAGGCCCATCGGATCCAAAAACAAGTGTCTTTTGACCCGGCCCTCAAACCGCGATGGATCCCGAGACAAGGTTGGCCAGAAATTTTTATGGATGTGTCCCAAGAACTTGATCCGTCGGGCCGGGTAGCTGGGCTTTCGGGGAAATTTTGGGCCCAAGATGATTATTTAGATCCCGCGATGAGATCGTGAAGGAAACGCCTATGGATCTCGCACGGGTGTGTTAGTGGCCGCAAGCCCAGAACTTGTGTGAAGTGGAATTTTAATTCTCGGTTTTTAATGTCAAATATTATTTATTGGAATGTCCGTGGGGCCCGCGGAAGAAAATTAGTACCGCACCTAAGACTAGTCCGTAAGCACGACTCTCCTTCTATGATTGTGATTTCGGAGACCAAGTGTGTGGATGATGCTCGTTTTAGAAGCTTGAAATCGTTGGGTTTCGACGGCTTCGCTTTGTACCCGGCGTGGGACGCTCCGGTGGGATTGCCGCCCTCCGGAAATCCGACCTTATTGACGCCGTGCTCGTATGAAGGATCGTCGTTTCTTCACTTTCGGTGTTGTTTTAAGGGTGGTAATCCTTTCTTCGAATCGCTATTTACTCGATCCCCGATGGGTCATGTATGCCTTCTTTGGTTAGCCTTAGAGGAGTTCTCGTCATCAATATCCATCCCTTGGGTTATTCTTGGCGACTTCAACGATATCTCCTCGGCGTCGGAAAAAAGTGGTGGTAGGGGGAACTCTGATGTTCGGATTCGCCTATTTACGGATCGTCTTATGAGATGCCGCCGTCGGATCTTGGATTCTCGCGGTCCAAGATTCACTTGGAAGGGTCCACGTTTGATGGGGGCCGACGGATTTTCGAGAGACTCGATCGAGCCGTGGCGAACGAAGGGTTTCTCTCATCTTTTGTGAATTGCATTCTCAAGGTAATGCCTAGAACTCCTTTCTCGGACCATAATCCTATTTGCCTTAAATTCATGTCCGAGGTGGGTCGGGGTGGGAGCGTCCTTTCCGCTTTGAAGCCTTCGGCTTAAGCATGCTCACTATCGGATTTTTCGGAGGGGGCCCGGGATTGAGATGGTGATCTTATTAGGACTTTGAGTAATGTGAGGAATTTGTTGGGTCCGTGGAATGTAAAGGTTTTTGGCTTGGTTGAACGCCAAAAGGATTCTATTCTCGAGAAGACTTCGTGGGATTCGGTGTTCTCTAGATTATCCCCATTCCCAATTTTTGTGCTCTCGGAGGCCGATTTACATGATGAATTGGATAGACTTCTTGATATTGAAGAGATCAAGTGGTTCCTTAAGTCAAGGTCGATTGGATTACCATGGGTGACATGTGAACACAAGATATTATCACTTGAAGACTAAAATGCGTCGGCGGAGAAATGAGATTTCTATGCTTAAGAATGATAATGGTGTTTGGGTGCAGGATGAAGTTGAACTCAAACGTTTAGTTGTTGATCATTTTAAGAATATTTATTGCTCCCCCGATCGTGGCCTTTTCGATGAGGGTTACGACTTCCAGTGTTTCCATGTATTGATCGAATGAGTTATATGCTTTAGTTAATCTTAGAGCGATGATGAGGTTAAGAATGCTCTATTTTCTATGGGTTGCTTCAAGGCTCCTAGGGAGTGGATGGGTTTCTCCGGTGTTCTACAAATCTCATTGGGGGACGGTGGGTGCGGCGTTGTGTAGTTTTGTGAGACAAGTGTTTCAAGGCCAAATCTCTCTCGTGGAGGCTAACGAAACCCTTATCTCCTTAATTCCTAAGAGGGACACAATTGAAATGGTAAGTCACTTTAGACCTATCTCTTTATGTACGGTTCATTATAAGTGTGTTTCCAAAGTAATTGCATTTAGACTCGAGGCATTATGGATAAGTTGATATCCCCGTTTCAAGCTAGCTTTATTAAAGGTAGGCATATCCAAGACAATATTATTGTGGGGCAGGAGCTTCTTCATATTATGAGCAAGAATAGAAGTAGGCGGGGCTTAATGGCTATGAAGATTGATCTTGAGAAAGCTTATGATAGAATTAGCTGGAGTTTCTTAAAGCGGTGTGCTTTTGGAAATTGGGCTTGATATTCCCTTTGTGGATCGATTATCAATTGTGTCTCTCTTCGCATCATATAATGTTTTGTGGAATGGATCTCAAACCGAGTTCTTTTCTCCTTGTAGAGGGCTTAGACAGGGGGATCCCATTTCTCCTCTTTTGTTTGTGTTGTGTATGGATAAGCTCTCCCACGTGATCCGTGATGCGGTTGTCGATGGTAGATGGAAGCCTATTTCTGCCTCTACCGGGGCTGCGGTGTGTCACACCTTATGTTTGCCGATGATTTACTTTTGTTTGGTGTTGCTACGGAGTCCCAAATAGAGTGTATGTTGGAATGTTTGCGGGATTTCATGCTTGCCTCGGGCGGTCGTGTTAATAAGAGTAAATCCTCAATTTTTTTCTCTCCGAAAGTCTCTCGGGCACATTAGATCTCGGATTAAGGCTTTATCCCGAGATGCAAATTTCTAATGAGATCGGGAGATACCTTGGAGTCCCCCTCACCGGGAATAGGAGGAAAAGGGAGGACTTCCCAAGATGTTATTGATCGGGTGAGATCCAAACTTAGTGTGGAAGGCCGAGTTGCCTATCTATGGTCGGGAGGATTACTTTGGCAAAATCGGTGATTAGTACTATCCCTTTGTATCCAATGCAAGTGGTAAGGTTACCTTCTAGCGTTTGTCTTGAAATTGAAAAGATACAAAGAAACTTCATATGGGGCCATAATGATAGTTCTAGGAACTATCATCCTATTGCTTGGGATCGAATTACGAGACCAAAGGAGTTTGGAGGTTTAGGATTCAGAAACCGTGTTCGTTAACCAAGCTTGTAGCGTGAAATTAGCTTGGAAGCTTCGATTGGTTCCAAAGGCTTGTGGGCGGAGATTCTTTCCGAGATATATGAGAAGGGAGGATGGTAACTTACCGAGTTGTAATTTGGAGATTCTTGCATTTGGAAGTTTATTTGTTCTCGAGGGAGGTTGTAGAACAAGGGATTAAGTGGACGATTAGGAATGGCACAAAGTGGCTAGCTTCTTTAATGATTGTTGGGTGGGGAGAGGTATTAGACTAAAAGATTTTAGTCTAAGACCTTTGTTGGAGGAGGAGGATAATTCATTTGTTGGAGATTGGGTGTCGGATGGTATGTGGAATATGGAAGCCCTCGCCGGAATTGTCAATGCAACTGGTTCGAGACGTGTCGATGATCTTACCTCCAAGATCTAACTCCGGCAATGATGTTATGAGTTGGGGTGAGACTACGATGGGAATTTTACTCTCGGGAGTGCCTATTTCTTGATTGAGCCTAACCCCGCTTACCTAAGGGATAGTCTTTTCAAAGCTATATGGCAAAGTGGAGAGGAGTTGAAAGGATTAGAGTTTTCATGTGGAGAATGCCTTGAATAAACTTCCAACAAACTTGTGGAGAAGTTCATGGTCTTCTAGTTCTGAGCTTTGTGGATTTTGTAATGCAGGGGTGGAGGATATTCTTCATATTTTTAGAGATTGTTTATATGCTAAAAATATGTGGCTCGCTCTCCTTGATAACATGTTTGTCAATGATTTTTTTTTTAGCATGCGTCGTGGATTGTTTATGAACCTTAAGAAATCACGGGTACTAGTGTTAGGGATTCTTGGCCCCTTGTGTTTGGGGGTCAGTGCCTGGAAACTTTGGGAATGGAGAAATTGTTGCATTTTTAATGTTTCTTTTGTGAAACCCGTAAATCCCGGCCGTGATTCTAAGGATTTGGAGCGTTTTGTTTTAGAACCGTGTAATGGGGGCTCTATGGAGAGATCTCTCTTGTCTCATAGTGTTAGGTGGGAGAGGCCACCGCTTGGTTGGTGGAAGATCAATGTTGATGGGGCTATGGTGCTTGCGTCGGCTAAGGCGGGTTGTGGGGGGCTAGTTCGTGATGGTCTTTGGTAAGTGGTATGTTGGTTTCTCCAAGTCCATTGGGAACTGTCAATCGAATGTGGTGAAGAATGGGCAATTTTGGAAGGTCTTCACTTGCTTGGGATCTTGGCTTGCCTGTTTGTTCGTTAGAGTCGGATGCCCGGGGAGTTTTGAACTTAATTGCAGATTTTAATAACTCTTCGTTAGTCCGATTATTTTAAGAATAAGAGATTTATTAAATAGGAATTGGGTGTCCGCTTTAGAGTAATTCATCGTGATGCTAATTGTATGGCAGATGCTTTAGCTAAAATCGGAATCTCTAGGACATCCATCCTAAGAGAATGCCCGTCTTATTTGAGGTCTTGTATTGACCAAGAGTGTTTGGGATTAATTTCCCCTCTGTGTAATTTCTCATTCCTGTAATTTAGGCCTCGGCCTTCTCCTTTTATTATCAAAAAAAAAAAAAAAAAACTTGCTGAATGTTGTCCCAACAATTCTTACAAGAAAATGTTGTACCAAAAACTGGCTTCTCCCACACACACGCACATATAAAAGAAATTTGCTGACCCTCGTTCTTGAGTTCAACTGGCGAAGGGGTCGGACTTTTTCATCTAAAAGGAGGGGGTTCAATCCTGCGTTAGTTAAAGCGCGCTGGGAGACATCCTGCGTTGGTTGTCGGAAGCGAGTGGAAACGCTTGGTAGAGGTGGAGGCGTGTGTCTTTCTCAGCCAAGATGCTTATTGATGGGCCCAAGTCAGCTTCTTCTTGGATCATGGGTGAGCCCAACCCCTTTCTTAAAATTTGTGCATAAAAAAAAAGGAAATTTGCTGAATGCAGATCCCATACACATGAATCCTTTCTTCCATCTTTCTGTATTTTGTTGGGCGCGAAAGAAAGACGAAGTAAATCATGGACAAAAATCCTTTCTTTTTTAGAAACTAGATGAGAAAACTACTTGTAATACTTGTTTGGCCATATGAGTTTATCTTTTGCTATGTCACTTGATATAAGGTTTTGTCAAGTCACTCCAAAACTACGTTGTTTTGGGAGTTAGAGAAATTTATGAAGAGTATTATGATTTTTTTTAGTATTTATTATATGAATTTTACTAAAACATCCTTCATTAATTCCCCTAACTCCCAACATGACGTTGTTTTGGGGTTAGAGGAATAATGAAGTGTATTTTGGTTTTTTTGTTTTTATATTTATTATATGAATTTTATGAAAAGACCCGTTATTAATTCCCTTAACTTAAAACTACGTCGTTTTGGGAGTTAGGGGAATTAATGAAAGTGTTTTTGTTTGTTTTTGTATTTTATTATATAAATTTTATTAAAACACCCTTCATTAATTTCTTTAACCCAAAACAATGGCCTTGTTTGGTGTGAGCGTTGGGAGCGTTTGCGGTAGAGTTAATGGGCTTTGGAGAAAAAGCTCAACGTGGTGTGTTTAGGTTGCGCGTTAAGTTCACTGGATTTTAAGTCCAAAAAGTCCATTAAGGAAAAAACTCCAGAATCCAGCTTTTTGACGTGGGCCCCGCTATTTCTACCACTACCAATCCAAACACAAATTATTATCTATAACCTGATTTTTTTTTCCTACTAAGCTTTTTTTAAAGTCAGATAGCTTTTAAACCATCGCTCTTACTCCCAACCAAAACAGGCCCAATGTAGTTTTAAGGTGATTTTACAAAACTTTATACTGAGTATTAAATAACATGAATGGTCGGCCGGAGTAATTTGGTACTGTGCTGCTGGCCCAAAAAAAAAAGGGTAGTTTCACTAATTTGCATTCTATTATGGGGGTTGATGATTTCGCAGAAAGAGAAAAATGGGAGATGCCACGTGTATGATAGCAGTGGGCGAAGAGATCACTGAACATTCGACACAATTCTCAGAAATTTGTAGTACGGTGCCATAGATGGCTGGCTTGGTTGCATCAAACATGGAATCCAAAGCCAAAAACGTTAGGGTAGGAGACTATATTCTGAATACGAAAATCAAGGCCGAGCACGTTTTCAGCGGCGATGAAGTGGCAGTGAAACAAGTTTGCCTTTCCAGACTCAATCGACGCCTCAAGAGCAGCTTTGACTGCGAAATCGATTTCTTATCCTCTGCCAACCACCCTAATATAATTCGCCTTCTCGACGTTTTCCAGGTTCATCAGCCTCCCCATTCTATTAATTTTCAAAATTTTCAACGCTACGAAATCTGAGATGCCATGCGAACCTTACCATTGGGTTAGAGATAATGAGTTGCCTGGCCTCCCTTGCTCCTTTCTGTTCCCATATTTTTGTTTCTCGCAACTTCACTTGGCGTAGAACTTGACATATACTCGCGGCATGAACTAGTTTTCTTATTAAGTTTAAGTAATCCCTACATGTCAAGGGCCTAAATGGATGGGTTCATCTCTTTTCTGTACCTATCCTTAGGATGCAGTATTGGTAGGCGTTAAGACATGTATTACAAAACTGTAGTAAAACGATAATAAGTATAATCATTACATGGTTTGCTTTACCCAGCTTAATTCGAGCTTATTGTCTTTGAGAATAGGAAGATGGATTTGTATACCTGGTCCTGGAGTTTTGTGCTGGAGGAAATTTGGCTTCTTACATTCAGCGCCATGGGAGGGTTCAACAACAAATTGCTAGAAAATTCATGCAGCATATTGGTAACTGATCTGCAATTTTATAATGTTGAACTCTTCTTTTGTGATAGTTCATAAGAGCTTTGGATTATTACTGTTAACTGTTGTGATGCAGGTTCTGCTTTAAAAATAATGCACTATCGGGGTATCATTCACAGGGACCTGAAACCAGAGGTAAAACTTATCTCTACTGACGTGTTAATGAACATTCAGAAAAAGGAAAAAATAAAGAAAGTCTAATGTGGTTTACGTCAGCTTAGTTACAAGTGATTTTTGCATCAGCATGTCTACATTTGTTATCATGCTTAGTTATGGTGAATGTACTTCTGAGACTAGAAACAAATTTGCTTGCTTTGGGCCATTGTTGGACCAGAACATTTTGTTGTCAAGCCAAGGGGATGATTCAGTGCTTAAGATTGCTGATTTTGGTCTTTCAAGGTAGTTATTGGTTTAGGGGAGTGAATTTGATTTGAATTAGAAGACAGTTTTTTTTATTTTCCTTTTTCCATTTTGTTGCTCTGGCTTACTTGATAACTCATTTCCTTCCCTATACGAATAGAACATTGCATCCAGGTGAATGTGCCGAGACCGTTTGTGGGTCTCCATTATACATGGCTCCTGAAGTTCTTCAATTCCAGAAATATGATGATAAGGTAAGAGTTGTGGGTGCGTGTGCGTGTGTGTCATCGATTACAAAATAAGCAGACTGAAGAGTTTAAATAATAACTAAAGGCAGACATGTGGAGTGTTGGAGCCATTCTTTTTGAGCTTGTGAATGGCTATCCACCCTTCAATGGAAGGAATAATGTCCAGGTAAAACACTAACTTTTAGATAGTGCATATCAAAATTTGTTCTCTTTGGTTACAGTTAACTTATATTGCCTAGTTCAGCTGTTGAAGAATATCAGATCCTGCACATGTCTTCCATTTTCTGAGCGAATCCTTTCAGCAGTAGACCCTGACTGTCTTGATATGTGTTCTAGGCTACTGTGCTTAAATCCAGGTCACGCATATTGCTTTTAGTATAACAAATTTTCATCATCATCGATATCAATTAGCTGAAATTCTCATGGAGATCTATTTAGTGCTGAAATATTTCCAAAATGTTGCAGAGGAGCGTTTATCTTTTGATGAATTTTACGGGCATAGGTTTCTAAGATAAATCCTGGGGTCTTGGCAGCAAATCCAAGAATTGAAAGGAGTTATGAGCTGAAGAGTAAGTAGAGATTCAAAGCAGCTTGGTGCTTAGTCATGATACAGACAATCCATCAAGTCAATTTGTTTATGACTGTTGATCGAAACATGCAAAAGGAAAAGAGGTCGGAACTGGGAATTGATAGGCCACAAATGATTTTAAACAGCTCTGGTTGTGTTTTGTTTTGAAAATTGAAATGAAATAGTTGTATAATAATTCGTGTCGTGAAAAAAGGGAAAAAAATCTTCCCCTTGTAAAATTGTGATACAATCAGAGAGAGTGGTATGCGAAAGTGACTGATTGCTTTCATGGGATCCTCACAAATCAGTTTTTTATTCTCATGCGTGACTTGATAGGGGAGGCCACATGATAATTTTATAATTTTATGATGAGATATTTTAAAATTATGACCCGGGTATGGTGTATATGATTGTGATTACTTCATAAATAATAAATTACAATGTTTTTAATTTTTTTATAACGAGTCATAAAAGTGAAGTGTTAAAGGGTAGAAGTATTGCATTGCATTAATTTTATCAAATTTCAGAACCGCAGGTATTGTTGATTTGTTGTTGGGGGGAAAATGGATAGGTGCATTCACCTATTATGCCTATAATATTTTTTTATGAATATGTCTATATTTTTTCAAAATATCATGTCACCCTTAGAGGAGATTTAATAAGAATATGTTTGAAAGTTTAATAGATTGTTAAATTTGTAATCGTTTGGATAGGGAAAAAGATAAGAAAATACTACCTCCGGTCTTAATTATAAAACCAGGTTGACTTTTTTGGGAGAGATTAAGAAAACTAAATGAGTTACTTAATCATATCATATGTTGTGTATCCTTAGATCATATATTAGTTCACTAGTCAAACTAATTAGTTTGAGAAAAAAATAAAAATACACTAAAATACTTTTGATTACCTTCCTTTAATTTCTCCAAAAAAATCAACTTTGTCTTATAACTAGGATTAGAGGAGTACTATTTAAACTTTAAAATATCAAATCAATCATGTTGACTACAAAAGTATAATGATTAACTATTCATTTTAGTAGAAAATTATTGATATGAAATTTTAAAGTTTAAATGGAATTTTCTTGTTTGTTTTTCTTAAAAATATTATGATACTCTTTTTTTTGAAGAATAATTGTCACATTATCGTACAATTCATGAGTTGAACTGTGAGCAATTTACATCTAAACATCACTATTAGTGTGACTCATCTCCCGTGAAACTTCTACTCTCACGGGACTTGGAATTTTGTTTCAGCAAAATATCCATGTTTAAACCATTTATTAACTTTTTGGCCAGTGATTCAATAATTTATTTTAAAATTATAAAATGGTGTATCTTTAGATTATGTTATACAATTGGGTTAAAGGTTTATTTTGTTATGGAAGTCATCACTAATTTTGTCATGAAAGTTTTTTTAGTGCAATATCGCTTTGGAAGTTTTTAAGTCATAACAATGTTTTCCTAACTGTTATCTAAGTTAAGTTTGAATATTAGTGGATCAAATGTGCTAAATTGAAATCATACGTGTCATCCACATCATTTTTGTTAGTATACAAACTTATCTTGAAAGTTTTCATTTAGGAGTAATGTTACCTCAAAAGTTTCTAAATCTTAGCAATGTCGCTCAAATAGTTATCTAAGTTAAATTTGATTGTTAGTCAATCAAATATTTTAAACTGACAGTTTAAACAACATTGAAGAATGAGAAGTTATAGATGGAGGAGGAACTCATATTCGTCATAAAGCAATTAAGAAAAATATTCAATTACCAAATGCATAACACACTTAAGGGTAATTGTTGAGAACAAGGCTATTGAAAACTTTCTACCACCTTACCTCACTGACCAAAATAGGCAAGAACTTTTTTGATTTTTTCTTCATTGTACAATATGTTTTCACTTTCTCTATTGTCTCTAATCATTTAGATGAGATGCATTTTTTTTTTTTAAAAAAAAAGTACTTATTTTTAAATCTAACTTAAGAAAATGAAGCAGATGACACATGGACTCATCAAATAAGCATATTTGGTCAACTGACGAGTAAATTTAACCTAAATAATAGTCAGGATGAAATTGCTACAATTTAAAAATTTCCAGAGCAACATTGCTTATGAGTGAAAACTTCCGAGGCAAATTTGCATCTAAACTCATACTACCTCTGGTCCTAATTATAAAACCTAGTTGACTTTTTTCGGAGAGATTAAGGAAGCTAATTAAATTATTTAATCATTTCATATGTTGTGTTTTTTTAGATTATATATTAGTTTATGAGAAATATACTTCTCATGTTGCAGGAGAAGTATATCCTCATGTCATAGATACTTCAATTTCTGTGTTTGAGTTTTTTTTTTAAAAGACGTGGGTCCCACCATTTCATGTGTGGATAGTAATCTTTTTCTTCTCATGCAACCTGAGAAGTTTAAACCCTTTAGTTTATTGGTCAAACTATTTAGTTTGAAGAAAAAATAAAATAAAAATACTCTAAGCTAATTTAATTAGCTTTCTTAATCTCTCAAAAAAAGTCAACTAGGTCTTATAATTAGGATTGGAGGGAGTAACAAAAATGACATGGATGACACATGAGCAGTGACGGAACTTGGAGTAAAAGTTTGGGGGGGCCAAATAGTGGTGCTGCCCCCAAAAAAATTTTTTTATGAAAGTTTTAAATGCATTAAAAATGAAAAGAATAAAAAAAATATATTCATGAAATTAAGTCAATTAACTTTATCTACAAGTGTAGTGTAGAATGGGTAAAAAGATAGTAAGGGATACACCACAAAAGTAAATTTCATTGATAAGCTAAAAATTTCGGGTAATTAGAATGAAATATAGAAAAGAATGACAAAATTAACATAAATCATACAAGACCTCACATAACAAAGATTGAATTACCAAAGATATAAAAAGAGGGAAAAATGTAAAAAAAAAAGAGGAAGAAGAAGTTGGGGGCCAAAATTTAATTTTATTACTTTAGGGGGCAAAGTTGTATTATTACACTAAAAAAGAAAAAGTTATATTAATTTTTTTTTTTTTTTATATATATAACTATATATATATAAACAAAGATATTTGATTAATTGTGTGACCTTAGGGCAAAATATGCATATATATGTACTTAATTGAAAAACATTCATGACAAAATTAATCCACCATGTCAACTTCTCGGGTAAAATATTCCCTTAATCCTATACTATTAATCTTTTTGTGGAGAAAAAATGTACTTAAATTTATATGATTAAGGTATATATTTTTGGCCAAAAATTAAGATATATTTTTCAATTAAGTCAAAATGTGTATTTTTTGGTTATTCATGACTTATATAGTAATTAATTCTTATACTAAGTTAAATTAAGTACGTAATTTTTTTGTCCAGAGTCTTTTTTTATCAGTAAATAAAAAAAATAAAGTAACTTACATGTTTTTCAAACTTTATGCTATTAAAGTTAAAGTTTATACATTATTAGTTGGTAAGAAAAAGTGTATATATTATAGAAAATTATAACCATATGATAGTTATGACTCTTATTTACCTTCTGAATATGTAATCTATTTTATTTCCTTCCCTTTTCCTGGATACTATTGCTCTAGTCGAAGCTTAAAAATAAAAATATATTCCTGAAACAGAAATAAGAAGTAAAAAGCACATTATTCCCTTTGTACCAAAAAAGAAGAAGGAAAAGAACCAGTTTTTTTGGCGGGAATTCATTTTCCAATCTGGAATTGACGGTGAAGGAGTGACTTGTTGATATGTTGGACGCTGTCGATCTGCTATGGAGCGGAACGCCAGAAGTAGGTTTCAGATTTGGAATCGGAACTGTAGAAAGATTCAAATTCTAGAGTAGAGTCGCCTACCCCAGTGTTTATTCTCAGTATAGTAATCTCAAAACTCAAAATATGGCGGGAGAGGATGGCCACATAAAGGCGGCGAAGACAGCTTACCGGAATGCCAAGGCTGAGGGGAATCGGCGGGAGGAGGCGCGGTGGGCGAACGTGATCGGGGATTTGTTGAAGAACAGAGGAGAGTACGTTGAGGCCCTCAAATGGCTTCGTATAGATTATGATATTTCCCTCAAGTATTTGCCCGAGAAGCATTTGCTCCCCACTTGTCAGTCTCTTGGAGAGATTTACCTTCGACTCGAGCATTTCAATGATGCTCTTACTTATCAGGTACGATCAAGCTCGGTTTGGCTTGTGGGTTGCTCGCACATCACCATTTCGGTCCTGACGTCAATGACTGTTATTTGAATTTAGTGTAGGGGTTAGTTTCTCAAATCTAGATGACGAAGTTTCTTCTCTTTGAAATTTTAGGTTCAGTCTATCTAGATGAAGAAGTTTCTTCTCCCTGAAATTTTAGGTTCAGCCTATCTAGATAACAAATGGGGTACGGACTTATTATGCAGAAGTAAAATTAATTGAACACCTATAATTTATATTGTGGCATAAAGCCTTACTCAATCAGGCTCTTTAATTTTTAAGATACTTTGATTACTTTCACTCCATAAGTTTAACAGTTTCTACACTGTAAGATATCTTATTTTCTCTCTTCTGTAATCGGGTATCTTTATTGGTGTTTTACTGAATAAAAAAAGAGTTAAATTTCATTGAAAGCATTGACAATCAAACATAATTGTTTCTTTAGATAATCAATTTCATCTTTCCCACTTTGCTTCTCTTGTAGGAAAAGCATTTGGAGCTTGCCAGGGATGCTAATGACCTTGTTGAGCAGCAAAGAGCCAGCACCCAACTTGGTCGTACTTATTATGAACTATTTTCAAGATCAGAGCATGACCACAGCTCGATACGAAATGCCAAAAGGTATTTTAAGTCTGCAATGGAACTGGCACAGATTATTAAGGACAACCCACCAACTAATTACTCTTCCCATGTGAAGGAATATATTGATGCACACAACAATAGGGGTATGCTTGAGATGGAACTTGATAACTTGGAAGAGGCTAAGAAAATCCTAAGCCGAGGACTTAAGATTTGCGATGAAGAAGAGGTCAGCAGAGATGATGATGGGCGCAGCAGGCTGCATCATAACCTTGGAAATGTGTATATGGAACTGAGAATTTGGAATAAAGCTAGAAATAACGTTGAGAAGGACATTCAGATTTGTAACCGAATTGGACATTGTCAAGGGGAAGCAAAGGGCTATATTAATCTTGGTGAAGTGAATTACAGGACTCAGAAGTATGAAGATGCCCTTTTGTGTTACAAAAAGGCTCTTCTTCGGGCAAAGTCCCTGGAAGATGAGGATGCTTTGGTCAGGCAAATTCATCAAAATATCAAAATCATAAATGAAGCTATCAAGGTAATGGATAAATTAAAGAAAGAAGAGCAGAACCTCAAAAAGCTTGAAAGAGATGTGGCCGCTGCAAGAGGCACACCACATGAGCGGAAACATCTGCTACTGCTAAATAAATCCATTGATCGCCTCCTCGAGAAATCAGGCATAATTTTTGCGTGGGAGAAGGTAGCAATTATAAATATCTTTGTGCATGTGCCATCATTTTATTAGATCAATATTACAGATATGTTTGCCTTGAAATGATTGTTCCCTAAAATTTGTTCAACATCGAAATGTTGATGAGGCCATTCATGTTTTAAACCTCTCTTTAAACGCTTATCTTCACTAAACCAATTAACATTTCAGTTTAAACAAAAAGGTTTTATCTTTGTACTACGTTCAGTCTTCATTTTTAAAAGACAGATGATTAAGCTGCATGATTCTGTTCTTTCTTAGCAGGTTTTCCATTGAACCTCTTAGTACTCCCTTTCATCATGCCTAAGAATAAAGTTCCATTGGTTTTCTTTCCTTACGTTTCTCTCAGGAGGTGGTGCTTCCTGTTTGCTCATGAATAACTAGGGATACCTTTGGTTCTTTCCCTTCTCGATTAGTTAAAGCATCGTCATGCTAAAATTGGAATGCATATGCTTAAATTTACTGTCAAGAATGAGTGGAAAATTATTTGGCAATGCACTAATATTTGTGATTAGTAAAGTGGTAGTCCTAGCCTCATCAGTTTTCATAAATGTTTACATCATGAACCTGTGCTGCTCGCCAACTCCTAGATATGTTATTTCCTCTACATTTAAATAACTTGGCTGCAAATTAGTACTATGTGGGAAATGCTGAGGCCTATTGAAGCTACGATTAACTGGTACTAAATTTGCATTTTTTATGTGAAATGCTTAGCATTGCAAATTTGCAAAGAAGAAGAAGATAATAGCCTGTGAACTTTGTGACAAGGAAAAGCTGGCCGATTCATATATGGCTGTGGGAGAATCATACCAGAAGCTCAGGGAATTCAATAAAGCAATTAAATGGTACACAAAAAGTTTAGAAACGTACAGAATTATTGGTAACTTAGAGGTAAGCTTGATATTGTTACATAATCATTGAATATGTTGTCATCATTTTTTTTTCGTTTTAAGTTTTCATCTGAAAGTGAAACAAATGTGAATTAGAACCTCCAACCCATGCATATTTGATCTAATGGGTAATTAGTAATATCCCGATTTTTATTCTTTGTATTTACTATCTTTTGATAGCATTCTTTGTATTTACTATTGATATAAAAGTGGTATGACAGAATATGCATAATGTCATTGTTCATTATGCGCATGCTGATTTGTTGATTCTTACGCTTTGCTGCTAATGATGATAGGGGCAAGCACTAGTGAAGATTAATATTGGTAATGTTTATGATTCTTCTCGCAATTGGAGAGGAGCATTAGATGCATTTCAAGAGAGCCACAGGTAATGATATCCAAACTTCAAAATTTTTAAACTAAAGGAATGCAGTGTATTGAGTGAGAAACTGATTTATAAATATAATGGATTCTCTGTAGATCAAGTTTATGTTAAATACGCTGGTTTGCCCCTCTTTTTTTAAATCTACGAATGCATAAATCGTGTAAACCATGACCTACGTATTTTCAGTGTATTATTTGAGAGATCTTGCTGTTTGCTTGTTCTCTTGCGACGTGCTAAAGAATGTTCTTATCATGTAGTTTTTTCTCCTTGTTTAAATGGCTTAGCAGAGTACAGATTGTATTGAATAATCTTTGTCCCATGACTGTAACCTGGTCTCCTCCGTCCACCTCTAATTCAAAATCCCAGCAGTTACTATCTGATAAACTCTGCTATCAGATATTCCATGGAAATTTCAAGCTCACAAGAATAGAGGATCTTTCTGTTTCTCACCCTTAGATGCACGCTGAGATTCTGGCTTTAACTTTCTAATTTATAGTTAAATCGATGAATTATAAAGTGAGAATCTTGAGATACACTTGAGAGTTGAACGCATAGATTTACCCTGGCTCATGCAATCTTGCTTTGGTACGAGAAAATGGGTGCTGTAGAGTTGTTTACAAATGCGTATCCTTGTTGGCTAGCTTTTCATGACTTTTCTGACACGTGTTCCTTTGCTTACATGATATTGCAGGATTGCTGTCGAAGCTAACCTTCATTCAGTGCAGCTTTCTGCTCTGGAGAATATGCACTATAGCAACATGATAAGATTTGATGATGAGAATGAGACCAGGTATCAAATTCACAGACGCTCATGATCCCTATATAGACCATTGGACTTGCACATAAATTTATTCATGGAAACATGGAATCATTTTAACACTGCAAAATTTGCAGCCCTACATCTAGCAATCTGCTTGCATAGTTGATTTTATGTTTTTTCTACTGTCATGGGAATTTTTGCCGCTTCTCTACAATTATCATTGATCAACTCTGATCCTTTATAGGCGGTTGAAAAACCTAATTGATAAGCTGAAAAAGTCAATAGAGAAAGAGCCGGAAACAAAAAATATGCCAGAGGACTACTGCTCTGAGACTGACACAGAAGCAAATTGTTATTTGTCAGATAGTGGGTCTGATTGCTTCTGCTCACCCAAGACATCATGTAGATCAAAAAATACATGTTCCGAAGAAGAGTTGAATGAGGATTTGCCTCTGATATCTCTCTTTCAGTCCATTAGAAGTTCATCTAAAAAAAGAACAGGTCATATGGAAAGTCCAGGCAACCCTCTCACACAAGCTGAGCAGTCACCTGAAAGCTTTCCAAGTCCTACCAGTAATCATCAGACGGTTGTTGGTCGTAAACGCATCCGCATAATCCTTTCTGATAATGATGACGACGATGACGATGAGATGGAGTGCTTAAACAGAAAGGATCATCATGGCCTATCAGAGGATGCCGCCAGTCGTGGTGCAAGTGAGTATGATCATTAGGTGTGTTGAACCTTAAACTAACTTATAACATACTGAGTATAGATTGACTTGTCTGATTGCAGCAGCTAAGAGTACGAGAAGTGCCAGTCCTGCTGATAAGCTTCAGGTAAATATAATTTACCTGACTGCCCTTTTGAATTAGTGCTACTTAAATATAATTTTACTCTGGGTGCCTTTTTGAGTTGGCAGGTTGACTCGCTTTGTGGATCCAAATGTGCACTTAATGTTGAGGACAGCATTAGTTCTTTCAAATGCATGAGTCCTCGTAGAGGTAGCATAGTTGGCAGGCGTTCCAGATCTTTGAGCAAAGATATGATTGCTGAGCCTGATTTTGCTGGTAGTTCTAAAAGCGATACGAATATTTCTGGGAGACTATTGCAACATGATGTTGCCCGTCCTGTTTTGCTTGATTCTGAAAATTTCGTGAGTTTTACTGAGATATGGCTTGAATTAGAATTTACTCCGTATTTGAGATTCTTGCTTTCACCAAAATGTAGTGTTCATTTTGTCGCTAATGATATTTTCTAAATTCTGCTCCCTATATTTCCTTTTTCTACTTGCAGCAATATATTACATTTAAGATTGAAAATGACTTTATTCACGTGGAAGCATCTTCATGTATTGTTGATGCTCTGTTGAATATTGAGTCTTTGAAGGCTGAAGTTGCATGCTTATACTATCTGCAACTTCCCATAGAGAAAAAATCAGAAGGTAGAATTTTCCAATTTTCAAGGCTATTTGTCTCAGTGATAGTTGTCAAACTCAGATAATAACGTACTGATCCTGCTTAAAAATTGAGTTGGTGTGAATTGAAAAAACGTGTGAATTTGGGAATCCTTAAATTCAAGTGCGCTTGAATTTATCTCATCAGCCTTTTCTTTTCCTTATTCCTTCTTCATTTTTTTTTTCTTTTTCATTTTTTGTCATTGCTGTTTCCAACTTTTCTTTCAGTTTGATCGATCGTCTTGTACTAATATAAAATTTATATGAGTAGGTTTGTTGCCCGTTGTTGAACGCTTGAAATGTGCTGGAGGATTTATAGAATCCCCGGAAACAGAAAAAAATTTCAGGGAACATCTGGGAAAGGACGTTGTTGAAGCTTCTATTGTTGGTATGTGATACAACTGCTTCATGTTCATTCGACGATGTCACTATGGAATCATTCTACCATGTCCTCAACTTCACACACACACACACACACAAAGGGGAAATTAAAAAGAAAGAAAAAAAAAACTCGTTCAGAACTGCCATAGTTGTTCTTTCCTACAGTTTGCCACAAATGTGATGCACGCAGATACTTGAATCATGACGCGGATTGAAATACTATAACTATCAGTGGATCAAATTTTATCTAGCTCATTTTCATTTAGCATGCATTGATCTTGCACTTTATGTAAGCATTTGTATAAGAGAGAAAACGAATCCTCAGATAAATCAGGTGTCTATTCTTTTCTAGGAGCTGTATTGACATTGAATGCCATTTTCTCACTGTAATAACCGTATATCTTCAGGTGAGAGAAACAGTTAATTTTTGTTATTCACAGGGTGGGTTCAAAAGCGTCTTATAAAAATGTACATGGATAGCTGCAAGGAGTTGTCCGAGGTAGCAAACATGAAGGTACTCAAGAAGCTTTACAATTTAGAGGTAAAGAAGAACTCGGCTGTACTAACATTCTCATTCACACAGATATTCATTTTCTATTTCAGATGATGGATTGGATTTTTTATCCCTTTAATTAATCCTGGCTTCTTATTGTTTTGTCAATCAGGTGTCAGATGATGAGATCATTGTGTCTGATTGTGACTTGCAAGATTTGTCAGTGAGACCGTTGTTAAATGCGCTGCATTCGCACAAAACATTCGCAATGCTTGACCTCTCTCATAATTTCCTAGGTACTTCTTGCCGAATTGTAGCCTTTTTTCGTTATTTACTTCTCTATATAGTTCCCAATTGTATTTTGTGCATAAATGTTATACTTCATGTTGACAAAAGGGGGAAAAAAACATTATAATGAGTGCAATTCATTGAACTATTTTTTGCTTTACATTGGATTGCTACATCTTAGGAAATGGGACGATGGAGAAACTTCAGAAGGTGTTCACTGAATCAGGACAAACCTACGGGGGCTTGACTCTAGATTTGCATTGCAACAAGTTCGGCCCTACTGCCTTATTTCAGGTAACTTGCAACCGTTTCGACCTTTTCATGTTTGTCTGGCTCGTCGCGGCTTTGTGTCTAGCATGGACTCTAGTGAGATTTGAGATATGAAGGTTTAAACAACAAATGGCTTTATGTTTGATCCAGTAGATAAGCACACGCTTGAGAATTTTGATCTGTATGAAAGAATTTGAATACGGACGTCTCCAATCTCATACCTTTGTTCTATCAGATTTGTGAATGCCCGGCGCTATTTGCTCGACTGGAAGTACTAAACGTTTCTGGGAATCGTCTTACTGATGCATGTGGGTCCTACCTTTCAACTGTCTTAGCAAAATGTACAGGTTGGCGGCATGACCTTCTCTATCCTTTTGAATATGGTTTTTCGTAGTCTCTCAAAATCCTCGGAAACATTTTCTTCCGTTGGACACTTTCTGATTTTATGGCCAATTCATTATGAACTATGGAAAAGTCTACGTCGAGCATATGCTTCTGACAAATGCTCTCACGGTCTCAATTGTGCAAGTGATACAAATACTTTTACTTCTGTTTACATGTGTTCTGCTTTGTTACTTTTGTAGCTCTCTGTAGCTTGAACGTGGAGAACTGTCATATCACAACCAGAACTATCCAAAAGATTGCTGATGCATTGAACTCTGACTCTGTGCTTGCTCAGCTTTGTATAGGTATCATGATCTAACATGTATCCTCGAATCACCTGTACAAGTTATTTTATTTAATGGTAAGTCTATCTTTGACAGGATACAACAGTCCTGTAGTCGGAAATGCTATTGTTAATCTCCTCGCCAAGCTTTCTACAATGAAGAGGTAGGTCTAATTAGATTTAGATGTATACCTTGGGAGCATTTTATTTAAATTGCATTATTTTGATAGACTGAAATTAAGTTAGATGAAATTGCATTTGTTTATTGAAGGTTTTCTGAACTGAACTTAAGCGGTCTAAAACTAGGCAAACCTGTTGTTGATTCCCTGTGCAAGCTTGCTGGGAATACAAATTTATCAGGATTGATGCTCGGAAGCACTGGCATTGGAACTGTGAGTGGAGTTGATTTCTTGCTATGTGCTCATATGATTGTCGGTTGTTGATATACTTGAATACCTGCAAATTCTAGCATGCATATCTCATTGGCTCCTCTGACTGGAGAGGGATATTTTTTGCAGGAAGGGGCAGTGCAGTTAGCAGAATCATTGTCCAGAGGGACTCAAGAGCTTGTGAAACTTGATCTGTCATATTGTCAGCTCACACCCAATTCTATTTTAAACACCAGTTTTAATTTGTTCTGTTCCTTGCTTGAGCTTAATCTGGAAGGAAATCCTATTACGCCCGAGGTTTGTTGACAGGACTCATATTACTAATATTCATAGAATGCACTCGTATCACTTTGGCATTCCGTACACTAGAATGTAGCTTCTTTTGCAATTTCTTTACTAGTTACTGTATATTTTATTGGCATGCAAACGTAGTGAGTTCTGATATCTATAATAAACACAGGGAAGCAATTGTCTATCTTCTCTTCTTGTGAGTCCACAGTGCTGCCTGAAAGTTTTGGTCCTTACAAAGTGTCAGCTTGGGCTTGCCGGAATTCTTCACATTACTGAGGCACTAGCAGGTAGCCAACAAAACATATCTGGGTGTTAGTTCATTCTTGTGGAACTATTTTTGTTTGACGCTTATGTTGTTTGTCAGAGAACAACTACCTCGAGGAGCTTAATCTCTCTGGTAATACCGTTCCAAATGAACTTCACACTCTACAAGTCGACTTCTCAGCTGAAGTATGCCCACAGCTAGAGACTCGCAAGGGGGATTTACCCATGATGGTGGATGATAGTGAAGAGCCCATTTGTGTTCTTAACACTGACTGTCATCAGCTTGAAGTTGCCGACAGTGAAGATGAACAGGCTGGAGTCGAAGCTCCTCCTGGAATTGATGACAGTTGTGCTGATTCGCATCAAAGGAATTCTTCATCCCCTGAGTGCAAATTCATCCAACAACTTTCAACTGCTATTGCTACGGCAAAGCACTTGCAGTTGCTTGACATTAGTGATAATGGTTTCTCCAGTGAAGCTGCAGAAACACTCTATAGTTCTTGGTCATCAACATTTCGAGCCGGTTCAAGCCAGAAGCACATCACAGAGTACATTATTCATTTCTCAACGAAGGATAATAGGTGCTGCAGATTGAAACCATGCTGCAAGAAGTATTGATTTCGTCTGCTCATTTTTTTGGTTTGCAAAATGGAGGTCTTAGTTCCATGTCAAATTGTTGGAGCCATTTACATGGATCTTTTTGCATGGCAGATGTCAATTGTATCTTGTAAGTAATTCCCAGGTGCTTGAGCTAAAAATTCATGCATAATTCTCCTTCCTCTCCTTAATATAAGGTTACAAACTAGACTTTATATTAAGGACCGGAGGTAATAGTTAGTAACATATAAGTTGTCAACCTTGATTTTGTATATATGTATGATTACAGTATTTTCAAGGCAGCATATATATATATTTTAGCGGGGTCAAAAGAGCATATATTGAAGGGAAAAACACTTTTTATGTTGTAGGAGAAGTGTATTACGTACATTTCATTTGAAATGGTAGGGCTATATATATATATATAATTAGCATTATATATATATATGTGGCCCACCATTTCACAGGGATCTTCTTCTTCTTCTACGCAAATACGGTGAGAAGTTTAAACCCCTATATTGAAACATCATATCATTAGGCAAAATGACAAGATTTTTTTCATGGAGGCTTATTATAACACCAGTTGTATGGGAAAAAAAACACTAAAAAATTTTCTCCTCCCCTCATTTTTTCCTCATTCTCAAATTATTAGGAAATCCTGCATGATTTTGGTGGTTGTAACTTATTAACCGTGTAGCACCCAAACAAATCAATGGCTTTTCGCTTTTGTACGTATAGAGTGATGATTTGGCCTGAGCTTTGCAGGGTGGGGTGAAAACTGAAAACGGTGAAAAGAGCCAGTTACAAATGGTACAAAGAATATAACCCAATAAAGTGTTTGAAATCATTGAATTAGTGTCAAATATATTATGATTCTCTCAACAAATGCTGCTTTACGTGGGGAGTCACCGATTCACTGATCCAAAGTGTAATCATTCTCATTATTGAAACCTTTTTACCATCTCGAAACATATGCTTCCCCAAAATGTCCTCTCTATCCGTTGATGGGCCTACAATAGTTAACTTCTCATTCTTAGCCCAAAATAGATAACTCGAAGCATGAGTATAAGAAACACGTTACTCAAATTTACTAATAAGGGTTAGGTCTGACCGAAGAAGCTAGATCCTGACAATATATCTAACAGGAAAAAAATCAAATTTTAAGTCGCCAAAATTTCAATTTGAAATAAATAAAATTTCAGACTGAGGTTCAAAAATCCCATATAAAGTTCCTTGCCGTTCATGAATTGGAGACTTGTCATCTTCTTCGGAAAACAAAAATTATAGAAAAATATTCATTTTCCTGAAAAAAAAAAAAAAGATTAAAGATACTCAATTCAAGTAATAATATAAAAGGCAATTGAATGCACATTTATTCACCTTCTTTAAACGACAAACGTGGGGAAAGCATGCGTCTTAGCTTTGGGAAGCCATGATTGCCATCATTTTAAATAAAAGCAGAGTTAAAGTTATGCAGTTCTTCAACCCTCCAAACCCAAACAGCAACTCCATTTCTTAATTCCCTCATAAAGTCTCTAAAACTTTTTGGCCGTGAAACAGGGAACTTGGGGGAATCTTCTACCTGGTCCTCCGTCGTCAACAAAGTTTTCTTTTCAAAGAAATTTGAACGACAATGATTCATACAGTACTAAAATATTAGAGCTCAAATCAGAACATGTTCACAGTATTTTCATTCTTCAGAACTGGATTTCGAAGATTCCGTAGACATTATTTCTGTATCATACATAAAGTAATTAGGCCGAGTTCCCTTTGGAATTTTTAAAAAGAAAAAGGTATCATCCAACCACATTGCTGATAGTACTCTTTGATTATCAATTCTGAGTGGGGCAGAGCTGGAAGCTGCTTATTGTAATTGTAATGTATATATCTTCTATTTTATATCATGGTTTTGACTAAGGAACCATTAAATATTCAGCTTGTCCTTAAAATGTCATGCACAGAGACGCCATGTTTGGAGGAACGAAAATGGTGGACAACTGGGAGAATAATATTTTTTTCCGACTATGTCTCGCTTTTCTTGTCACACCAAAATCAGTGACTGAAATATTCTTTTTTTCCTTTTCCTCTGTTTCCCGCAGACACTTAGATTGTTTGAAGTCCATTGCAACACGTCACTATACATTATATTTAAACTCTGTAATTATATTAATAGTAGCCATATGTCCAAACTCCTTTTAGTAAAATCCCATTGGGACTGAAGATAAAAGTTGGACTTGAGTTACTGTTATCTTAGATCATCGTCTTCAAAGATTTCAAAGGGAGAAGTCAGATTCAATTCAGTAAGCTAAACGTAAAAGTTGTATATTATTTTATTGTTATTCATTTAGATGAAGAAAGTAGTACAACACGCAACCTCTCACAGAGAATGAGATCAGCTTACGAATTCAACGGCGCATGACTCTTTCTTCTATGCGAGCAATTTCAAAGGAAGTAGGTTTCCTGATTTACTGCCGCTCTTTACTCATGATATATCCCCATCTTCTCTGCTCTTTCCACTTTTCCAGGCACCTTCTAGTTGACCACTTACTACTCTCATGGTTAATCCTTAAAATGAATTATCTTCCTAACTAAATTAGTCATTAGAAAGAGTTTCAATTGAAAAGGATATTAAAGACATACAGATTTTGCCTTGGATGCATTCTTCACTTGGCTGTTTGAAGAAATACAGATACTGAATGTGCATGTGTACTACTTTAAGCATAACTGGAATTTCTTGTCATCTCATATACATGAGAAGCATGTTTAGAACATGTAACTTGCGATTCTGTAAGGCTATTAACATTGTCTATATTCATGGATTCACACTCCCCAAAAAGGAAAAGAAAAAAACAAAAATTACAGATTTAACATATCCATTTCATCCTCAGTAAAAAAAGAGAAAGAAAGCTAACAGATCGATCATACCCATTACTACATCCCCTGCTATGAAGATCAGGATCAATAACAAACACACTACCAACACTGAATTAACCTTTTGTTGCTAGCTAGCTCCATATACCTCGGTTAATTCTCATGTTTTTCTTGAGGAAAGAAAAGTAAAATCACTGAAGCGCCAAATGCCAAAAAACCTTTTCTTCTCGGCAAGTTAAAGTTTACGGTGATCTCCAGCTTCTTAAGCCAATGTCATTGTGTTTCCTTGAAGGGGAAGAGTAAGGTACGGGCAGCCTTCTCGGCAAGAACCCAAGAAAGTGACCAGAGTGTTCAGGCTTTGTCTTGACCTTGAAGACGTTTGTGTTTCTTGAGCCATGGCAATGACCAAATATGCCGATGAACAAGAGCAGACATAGAACTAGCACTAGGTGTCTCCTGCATAAACCCATTATGCAAGAGTCTATGATGAGTGTACAGAGACTAGGGAGTGAAGAAGAGGATGAAGTTGATATGAACAACTGGCTTCTGAGAGAAATGAAGTGGGAACACCAAGAAACATGGGCAATTCAATGCAGGATCGGTTGCATCGAATTTGGGAGAAGAAGAGAGAAAGGAGATTGAGACTGGAGAGTCAAAACTCAAAAGGAATTCGGATGCTTCTCCAAGTAGAGATGACGCTGGCAGCAGAAAGCTGAGAAGCCTGAAGAAAGCTTTTTTGGGGTGGGTTTATATGGGATGGAGTGATAATTGTGAGAGGACAAAAGAATGAACAGATGAGATTGTATTTAGAAGAAAAAGAAAAAGGAGGGGGGTGATTCGTTATATAGTGTAGGGCGCTATGTGGAATGCCAAGAAAAGCAAAGGGATGGAAGAGAAAGAGGTGAGTGAAGCAAAGAGGGTTTGTGTGTCATGTCTTTTTTTTTTTTGTTAGGTGAATGTTTGGACCCACTCTGCATTGATGGCCCAGTAAACAAGGAAGTATAGTGGAGAAGAATGAGACCCTTCCATTAAGGCAAAGCTTGTTCCTTTGCCACAAAACCTTTTTGTAGCCTCAATCAAAGCCCCCCCCCTCCTTCTCTTTCTCCCTCTTCACCCATTCCCCTACTTCAAGACTTGATGCAGCAGCTACTTCTTACTGCTGCACCACCCACAGTTAGTAAACCACTACCATCTCCAATTCGCCATACCCTACACTCTAGCCTCAATCTCTTTCTCAGTGTACTCTTGGCAATAACATAAGTTAATGTATTAATCCTTTGCTTATTCCAGGTTAAGGTTCAAATTGTGCAAGTACTCAAAAAATCTTAACTTTGTCTAGAAGTATTTTCAGTCTTAACCTCAATATGAATGATTAAAAATGTAACAATGTTACTTTTGTGGTTAACAAAGTTAATTTTAACCGTGAACTTTTTAGTTTGATTGAAATGATACACATGATGCTCTTATTTGACACTCATTAATCATTACACCAGCTCATCATTTTTTGTTCTAAGTATTGTAATATTACTATACTTTGAAACTTTCATGGTAACATTGAGACTGAAAAAACTTCTAAAATAACGTTGAGATTTTTTGAATACTCGCATAACATATTTGCACCTTTAACTATTTGTAACACATAAAGTTCCTCATATATTTAGAGTGCCAAAACGACTACAAAAGAACCCCCCCCCCCCAACCAACAGGGTTTCTGCAAAATAACTCGAGTTACGTTTTATTTTGGTATTTTTTTTCCCGGGTGCAAAGCTTTTCAGGAAGACTCTACCCATATAAATAAAAGAAAAGGAGGGGGGGAAACAGAAAAGCGCATGCTCCAACTCGAAGCAGAGGAGAATTAAATGAAATGTCAGAGAATTGACGTGGACCCAAGCTTCTCTCCATATCTAATAGCTCAGTACTGTGCTTGGTTCATTGATTAGCAATTAGGGATATAGATGGGCCCCATGGCCTTTGGTTCAGTCTCTGCATGGGCATGGGACTTAGAATTCCTGTCTCACCGATACATTGCCTTTCAGTTTCCCCTGCCTTTTCTTTCTTTGGTGAAGCTTTCGATAGAAGATGATTTAAGACTCATCTTCCTATGACGTCAAAAAGAGTGTCGACTTTGAATTTGATATAGTCATGGCCTTGCATGCTATGCATACACAGAACGCAATACATCGCCCAAAAATAATAAATTAAAAAGCTTAGGCTCCATGATTCACACGAGCCTTGTAGATGAAATGGAGTTTTAATGAATAGACTAGTAGATATATCCAATCCAACAATCACAGTACCAAAGCGATAAAACAGAGAACCATGGTGGTCCTACTTGAAAGTTTGAAAGCTGTGAGTGAACATCCAAAGCAAGTATGGACGATCGGTGCATCAATGAATTAGAAAGAAAGATTTGTTGCGTTGTTAAAGAAGAAGTATTCAATTGATTTGAAGGTAGGCTAAGAGGAGGACCCCACTGTATACGTCGAGAAGCCACCTAACAAATATCACAACCTGGTGCCTTCACATGCTTTATCTTTGTTTAGCTGTTTGAGGTCTAATGATTTTCATGAAATGGTACAATAATCTTTTTCAACTGAGAATCGTCCACCCACCATGACAAGAGAACCGTGCCAAAGAGGGTGAGATTATCAAGAAAGTGATAGGATTCACTGTGAAGAAACGTGTGGTGGCAAGTGAATGAAATGATGGAGAAACCTTTTTCTCTCTGATTTACCATAGATTCAGCTTTTGGTTGGGTTTGTGTGCCTACGCAAGTCGTAGGCTTTGTTTGGTTTGGGTGAAGGGAGGGGAGGGGAGGGAAAATGGAGGAAAAAAATTTAAAGGAGAGGAAAATTCTTGTGGGCCCTACTACAAATAACTTTTCTCTCCCTCCATTCTTTCTCCCCTCCTCTTCCCTCCCCTCTCCCCAAACCATGCATAGCCGCAGAGTGTCAAGCTCTCACACCAAATATTTGAGATTCAGAAGGAACCTTGTTTAGATTTTTGCGGAGACAAGGTCCCTGTGTTTTGGGTGCGTATATGAATGAATATGATTTTAGTTCGTAGAGACTAGAAAGGTCCAGTGTCTATAGTAATGGTACTTCACTTTCGTGTTGTACGTAATTTCCCCAGACTGGAGAAAAGCCTACAATCATTGACTCTTTCAGATTTTATCTAAATAAAATTATTGGTTTTCTTCATGGAAAAAAAAACAGAGAGAGATGAAAATAATATAGTAAAAATAAATACAGAGCTAGTTTCAGTGTATGCAGCAAGGTGCGTGGGTAGGATTTTGGGTTCTTTCGGAATCGGTGACTCAAACAAAATCATGGGAGCGTGCGGTTATCCCTTGAATTATAACATATAATGTTGTTACACTAATGGACATTAGATAGTATCATGTAAGAACAGTGACACGTGCACTCAATAATCACTGCCCTGCCTCTAATAATGTAAAGCTGTCTGAGCAAAAAAATAATGTAAGCTGGCATTCTTGTAATATTATTGAGTTTATTAATCCAACTGGGGTATCTGTGAAAATACGGGATACACGTAATCAGACATCAGGTCTCCCTTGGGTTTGGATCTCATGCATGTGGCTCTCAGATTAGGAAATTGGGAAACATTTTAATGATTATATGATAATTTTTTTTAAGAATGAAATCCTGAGAACAAATGAAAACGAGTGTAAATAAAATTAAGTGATTCTCGTTGCACTCTTTCTTAAATCTAAACTATCGGTGGTCTCAAATCACGATCGATGCACTGTGTTGGAAATAAGGTTAGCGGTGGTTTGTTTCTGGTAATTAGCTGTAGAGAGATAAATAATTAAGAGTTAAAACAGGGGAATCAAGTTTGGGTGGTATGGTGATGATAGAGCATGTCACAAAGACAAAATAGAGTGGGTTCCCTCAATCGGTCAAAGATTGCTTTTGTTTTCTTAGATTATTGAGCAGATTTGTAATCATTTATTAGCGAAAATGAATGAGGAGTTTGTTAGCCACTCTTAGTCAAATTAGTTGAGATATCTCAGAAAGTGTTGTTTTTTTGTTTAAAGCATAGTTTGATTGCTAAAATCCATATTAACAGCGCGCGAGGTTCCGTTTGTTTTATTTTCTTGGTTGAGTAATAATAGATGTGTTTCAAAATGTGTATATGACTTTATTCAGCATTAGATTGATGTTTTAAAACTCTTTAGAATTGGGGTAAAGTAGACCAATTAACGTAAGGTCAAGTAAGGGAGTAAAAACGAAGAGTAGAAAGAAAAGAGAGAGTATGAGAAGTGAGAACAATAGGGGGGAGTGCCACTGCTACAGTGATATTGACTTGGTGGGTCTAATACCACAACCACTCTCTGCAGTGTCTAGTCGGTTTCAACGTTAAATTGTGTTATGAGTGAGTGACTATATTTGTGGGTCTAATACCACAACCACAATCGTTGTTATATTTGTGGGACGAGGGTGGATGGCATGTTGCGTTGTTTTTAAGAAAGGCCTATTGACTCATGTAGGTTTTTTGGTGTATTTTTAAATAGTTGGGCAGTTGATGAGTAAGAAGCGAATAAAAGGAAAAAGAAAAGGGGGTGGTGAATGATAGAATATTGGATGCAGTATGCAGCAGCAGCATATTTGAATATAGAAGTAGAAGCAGCGCCGCGTATTCCAACTTGCCCTGTTATATAAATCTGCAGGGTCAAAAGGGTTGTTTCCCCGCCCCAACCTGTCCCACTTTTCTTTCTATCTACTACTTCATATTTGAATTTAGATTGTAGAATATTATAGCGACGCCGCAGCTTCATTCTAGTGAAATTCCATCTCTTTTATGCACTGAAAATGAAAACTCCTCTCCCAACAGCTCCTTAAAACCTCAAAAAGATGGTTTGGTACATTGGTTTATCAGAGTGGACTGAGGCATAAATCTGAATGTACAGAAATCACAGTTACATTGAAGGGTGTATAATTGAATTGAAAGAGCAGCAAATAATGAGAAACCGAAATGGGGTTGGGTGTGGTGGAGAAGCACCAAAATTAAAAAGGGGGAGTTATGGTTTGATGAACCCAAAACAGAAAAAAGTGGTCAAATTTTCTTTCCATCTCTTAATTTATTAATGACAACTTTGCCATCTTTTGCTTTCTGACTTCTTTTCTTGTTTATTCTTAAATGAAGTCCTAATTTCAAGGATACCATAATGTGTGGAGGGCGTTTCAATATATAAGTGGAAAAGAAGGACATAGCAGCATGGTCTCTCCCCATTTTGATGCGTGAAACTTGGGGGGTTGTGGTTGATTAGCTTTATTAATAATTAAGGGAGCCACACGCAGAGGGTAAATTCAGTTTTCACTTTTCATCATTCTCTCTCTCTCATTTCTTCTTCTTTTGCTTTCGGTGCTATTATATTATGTTATGCCCTTTCCTCTTTCCATATCATCACTCTCTTTGTTTGGTGGCCTCTTCAACTCTATCTTCGTTTAGGTATACGATGCTACTTTGCTCTTAACATTTAATAATCACACCCTATGAACGCTCCCTTTTCAAACTCACAACCAATTTCTTTACTCATCTTTTGAGTAGGGAGAGCTCTTACTCCATTTAGATGGTTTAGATTTAATTTTTTTAAATTGTTGATTTTAAAAAAAAATGTTAATTGAGAGATTATTTTTATTTTACATTATTTACCTATTAAAATATTTTTTTAAAAAAATACAAAAAATAAATCTGAATTAAAAAAGAATTTGGATTCTCTCTACTTTTCCTTTGAATGAGTTTGGAAAGTGATTCCTTTCAAACACAATTTATTTTGCAGTTGGAAGGAAATAGGGGGAAAGGATCGGGTACAACAGCGAACAGAAGGAAATTGTGTAGGTCTGGCTAAAAGTGAGGAGAGATGAAATACGGGGGGCGGTGGGGACAGGACACAACCAAGAGGTTGTTACTTTTGGGGGCCCACCACCCCCACGTTTTCATCCTCTCCCATCATACCCTCTCATTTCTATCCAGTCTGCCACGTGTGCCCCCGCTTCCTCTTTTCACTTCTAACCCCGCTCCAAAAACTAACAAAAAATATCTCTGCCCCACCTTCCTAATCCATTTTTATTCAAAGGTCAAACAACAATTAGTTTACAAGTCATTTACATGAATTAGTACGTCAATTCGAATTAGATTCCTACTACTATTTTAACAAATTATATCATTGTTTATTACCTTCCCATCTTTGAAAGGATCTTATTTTTCTCAAATGTTAATTATATAAAAGTCATTTTTACTTTTAAAGTTTTTTTTTCCTCGACACTTTTAAGGTGTTTATTTAAATTAATAGTAGAAATTACTTTTCTCACCTCATTTATAATAGGGTAAAAGATTTCTCCGGTGACCAGTGACCTCCAAAATTATGTCGTTCTAGATTAATGAAGGGTATTTCTGTAATTTTGCACCTTTCATTAATTTACCTAAAATTACAAACGCACTCTTCATTAATTTAAAAACCGTAGTTTTAGGAGAATCTTTGTAGATAACTTATCTTTAAATTGATTTGGAGAAATAATTTTCTCTTTATAATATGGGTAAAAGATTTCTCCCGTCATTGAATATAAGTTATCTCTACACTTCTAAAACTACATCGTTTTGAATTAATGAATGATGTTTCTGTAATTTTACACCTTTCATTAATTCACCTAAAATTACAAATATATCCTAAAGATAACTTATCTTAATTAAAAATTATTTTTCCCTTATAATGAGATAAATATATACAAAAAGTTTTGTTTCCACTTACATAAAAATATTTTTCAACCTCAATCCAAACATATCCAAAATTTTTAGTCATACAAATTTGTTAGTATCTTGAAAGCTAAGAAACTCAACCCCATCCCAATACATGAACCTCATAGCTCATACACAAGTTTGATTTATGGGTAACTTATCTTCATTTTTCCAACGTCAATCCAAACATATCCAAAAATTTTAGTCATACAAATTTTTTAGTATCTTGAAAGCTAAGAAACTCAACCCCATCCCAATACATGAACCTCATACACAAGTTTGATTTATTAACGATTAATTAATTAACAATTAACAAATAGGAATAAAAAGACTAGTGTGGGTATGACGTCACCGTACCTTTGACTTGCTTTTCTCTCTCCTCCTTCAGTCTCTCTCTTCTCTTTAAAGTGTAAACTCACCCCCACCCCACCCCAAGTTATTTTCTTTGTCTCCTACACTTCCTCCTCCATCTTCTCCTGTTTGCCAGATTTTCTCACAGTTTCTCTGAATCCAAACGGCCTGTCTCACTATGGGGAGAGATGATCTATGCGTCACAATTCCTAGCTTCTTCAGGTGCCCTATATCGCTTGACGTCATGAAATCCCCAGTCAGCCTCTGCACCGGCGTCACATACGACCGTTCCAGCATCCAACGCTGGCTCGACGACGGCAACAACACCTGCCCCGCCACCATGCAGGTGCTTCAATCCAAGGAATTCGTCCCTAACCTTACCCTCCAAAGGCTTATCCAGATCTGGACTGACTCTGTTCGACACCGAATCGAATCTGCCGATTCCCCAGCTGCTAAATCGGTCCCGGCCCGGGATCAAGTCATTGACGCTATCCGAGATTTGGAGGGCAAAAGCGAAAACCCTTTGTTGTCCCTCGCTGGAATTCTATCATTTGCCGAGGAATCCGAAGAGAACCGGGAGTTCCTCGCCAACATGGAGGGATTAGTACCTTTGCTCGTTGGTTTCCTCGACAATGTCGACGGTGGAATTACTCGGAGCGTTGAATTTCTTGAGAAAGTTGTCAAGGCCTTGGAATTGGTACTCAATAAAGCAAAAGATGATGAGACATTGAAGCATTCGATTGTGAAGAGCGAACAAGGCAATTGTTTAGCTTCTTTACTTCTTGTTCTGCAGCGAGGTAGCACTGATTCTAAAATTGCGTCGGTCAAGATTTTGAAATTCGCGGCTGCGGATGTTGAATCGAAAATCCGGATCGCTGGAAAGGAAGGAATAATTGATGAATTGCTTAAAATGACGACATCAGGCAAAGATGCGATGCTAATCGAGAACGGCTTATCCTGCTTGGTGGCAATCTCAACGCCGAAACGAAACAAGGCGAAATTGATCCATCTCGGTGCTGTGAAACAATTATCGGAATTGCTTTCGCAGTCCAAGTGGAGCGTTTCCATCACCGAGAATGTACTGAAGCTTCTAGAAACGGCGTCGACGACTAAGGAAGGAAGGTTGCAGATCTGTGAGGACCCAAATTGCGTGGCGTCGATATTGCAGAAGGTCCTGAAAGTATCTAATGTCGCAACGGAGCACGCAGTGACTATACTTTGGAGCGTGTGTTATCTATTTCGTGATCAGAAGGCGCAAGAAGCGGTGACGAAGGCGAACGGTTTGACGAAGATTCTGCTTCTGATGCAGAGCAATTGTTCGCCGGGAGTTCGTCAAATGTGCGCCGATCTGCTCAAGATTTTCCGGGTTAACTCCAAGTCATGCCTCTCTTGCTACCACACCAAGACCACCCACATCATGCCCTTTTGATCAATATTCTCTTTTACATCTCTTGTAATTCGAGAAGAAACACTGATAAAATGTAAATCATACGAAAATTTGTTAGTGAATAGTCAAGTGAAATTCATGTTTAATTAGCTCGTTGTCCTCTGTGTGTCCCCAGATTAGATTTCTCTTTATTTGCCTGCTTTATAACCCTGTTCTACCCCGTAAATGTGTGTGCTGTCGATATATCATATATCACAGCGGAAATTGAATAGAAAGATAAAAGATTTTCATTTTTCTTTCCTCATGAGAAAATTCCTGACATCTAAGCGGTTACGATTCCACACCATCACAGCTCCAAAGCCCATGAAAAACAGAGAACGTTCTGATTTGATATGCTCCAGTCTCCACAATGGTGGGATAATTCAACTTGGACTGTGTTTGAAGGGCTGTTTGTTCACGTGCAATTCATTTGGAAATGCCTTTAAAAAGCAATTGATGCTGAAGAAGTCAAGGAATACAGTACGTTGAAGTTGAACTGCAAGAAGACATAAATGAATGAAGGATGATATTCCGGAGTTAACTGGGAAGAGAGGGGAGCTGAATTGAGAGGGAAAGAGGAGACAGGGTGCCGCAAAATGCTGGGTGGAGTTTGGGTTTGGTGAGTGTAGTCTTGTGAGCTTTTTGCTGTTTGCAGGGAAAGGTGTGAAAAGGATGGGAATCCCAATGGAAAAAGAAATTGGGTTAAAATAAAAGGTAAGTGGGTCAGTTCCATTCTACGTTTGACCACTCCAATCCCTATGGCTTGCATGCACTCTGCAGAAAGAGTCTGAAAAAGTGACCATTCAATGCGGCATACTTGTACAAAAGAAATGCTAGTATATAAAATATTTCGGTGCATCCGTGGAATTGATTAATTTAATATTTGGTTGCGACAAGGAGAGGGCAATAAAATGAAATGGAAAAAAATTTGGTGTTTGGGGCACGAGGCATGATCTATTGGGGCAATAATTTTGGGTGATTTAGTTGGAGAGCATTGATGGAGAGAGTAAGTTTGTGTGGTTGGTCATAAGTGATGCAGAGAGATGTAAAAGTTGCGTGTGGGGGAAGGTGGGAGAGATAATAGAAGGCGTCTGCGTGCGTGCGTGGATATATGAGTGTGATGGAGAGAATTCACGTTACCAGGAGGAACCCATTTATTACAAAAACAAGCTTATTTATTGAATCATTTTATTATTCATATATAAAATAATAAAACATGAAGTCAATATATGTGACTATGATGATCGGCATCAGCTTGACCGGATTTGAAAACATGACAACTCATTATGGTTGAGATTGACGTTGGGGATATACTTTCTCTTTGGTTTTCATGGTCCACACGTGTGCCACCCTCCCCCATTCATAACCTGTATTTGCACCTCCCATTATTTCAACTTCCATTAATACACGTACGGGGTCACGTTGATTGATGTACACGAAAAGTATACCATAATTTATTATTGTGTTTATTCACTTCATTGTGTAAACATAACTTTAATCATAAAATGATTTTTCATTTACCACACTTGTTTATGTGGGGAGAATACGATACAGAGACTGACTGAGTACCAAACAGGAAAAAAACAAAAAATGAAAAGGTGATGGAGATGTAGAGGTTTGGATTTTAGGGGCACAGGCAGTGGGAAGGACAGGGTGGGCGTTACAATAAGAGACAGAGAGAGGAATTATTTTGATTTGACTGTGCATCAATCAAGTAACATCAAAAAAGAGCTACAAAACAAGCATAACGCCTTTTCTTTAACTCCAACGCATATATTTTTTTTTTTTCTGACATAGGATTCAACTGTCATATATTAAATCTCTCTCCCTGTGAGTGTCTTCCCTCTCTCTGTGAGTGTTAGTTTAGGTTCTTTGAACCCTTCCGATCTTTTTTCTTCTAGCATCGATCCCCTCCTCCCCCCTCTATTTTCTTCTTGGTTTTTCTTTTCTTGTTCTTCCTGCCTTCTCTGTGTGTTCTTCTGTCTGGTTATTTTTTTCTCTTTGGTAAACTCTGTCTGGTTTACTTCTTCTCTTCTTCCTGTTCCTTTGAGTCGCTGTATCAATGGTGGTGTTAGGAGGCTTGGAGGAAGGGCAGGGCAGTAATAGTCAGGGTATGAAGCAAGTTGTTCTAAATTTGAAGCAAAAGGTCGAGCGGACTGGTGGATCTCTAGTTGGTAGGATTCTTACAGGTAAGAACTTAAATGTACCTACGGTGGTAACTATGATAAAAAAGGGATGGCACCTGGATAAGGAAGTTGAAATTAACGAGCTTGATCGAAACAAACTCATTTTTCTTTTTCGGTTCTCTGACGAGAAGGATTTCGCTCGTGTATTAAAAGGGAGGCCTTGGTCAATATTAGGTTTTCTTCTCAATCTTGAAGTATGGGAGGAATGTATGGTTCCCAGTGATGTTCAATTTGAAAAATCCCCCTTCTGGGTCCAGTTCCATGGTCTGCCTATTGAGGCTTTTGACAATGACAATGCAAAGACCTTAGGTGACGCTGTGGGGGAGACGTTAATGTTCGAATGTCCTATGGTGGCTGGTAACTTGGATAGGGGTTTTATTAGAGTTAGGACTCAGATCAATCTGAATGAGCCGCTAGTTCCTGGGTTTTGGATTCCACGTGGTCAGAAAAATCCTGCCTGGGTGACCATCAAATATGAAAGGTTGCAGCTTTTTTGTTTCAAGTGCGGTCGTCTGGGCCATGAAATCCGTGGATGCAAGGAACATAGAAACCGATGTGAAGGAGAGGAGGAGGTTTTGGGGTTTGGAAGCGGCTAAGTACACCCTCGGTCCGAACGTTTGAACATGCGCTTGAAGTGTGTCGGAAAGATTGGATTGAAGCAAAGTTTATTGTACAAGAATCTCGCCCCATAGTCATCGGAGCCGATCCGGAAAAAGCCAGGACCTTCGTCTTCCTCTTGGTGCCTCGAACCGGAGATGAGGTTGGTAATGGAAGCATTGGGTACCGAGTCTGTCAGGAATATTGGGGAACCGAGTCTGTCAGGAATAAGAGGTGGTGGATCATGTGATGCACTTGGGGGCAAATCTGACATTCCCAGTGGCAGGGAATCTTTTTTACTTGAGGAAGCAGGTGGCTCGGTTTTGGAAGTGGGCCATCCGATAGCCCAACATGCTTGATGGAAGGAAGCCCATGTGGTGGTGGAAAGGGCTTCACTAATAATTGCGAATCTTCTGAGGACTATGGGCCTATTCTACCTGTAATTAATCCTCCCATAAACTTGTCACCGATTTCAGCTGTTTCTTTTTCTCTTCGGCGCATCCACCTCAAACGCCCCTTGGATGTGGAATCTGACCCAGTCTCATTGAAGAAGCCTCGTAAATTAGTCTTTGAGGAGGAGGAAGATCCTCCAGGAACAGTCTCCATCCCTACTCAAAAACCAAAGGGACGTCGTCGGAGCTTTCGCTCTATTAAGGCCTCAATCCGAGAAAAGTTTCAAGGTATTTCCCCTGTTTCTTCTAATAATTTTTCTGACTTTGTCGTTGATCTACCTGTGACTGGGGAAATTGAATTCCCGATAGTTGGTTTACCTCCTCTCGCAAATAATCAAGATGACCGTAGTCCTCATCTTCTCCTCACGCCGTATTTGGTTGGAACCAGCTGCCGGTGCGCAATGAATCTTCTGGCCTGGAACTGTCAGGGGCTCGGGGTTGCCCTGACAGCCAGAAATCTGAAGGCTGAGTGCCTAAGGAAAAAACCCCATCTGGTGTTCTTAATGGAGACTAAGCAAAAGGCTAAATATATGAGAAAAATAAGGAGACGGTGTGGATTTTCTGAGGAATGGTTGGTTAATCCGGTGGGTCTAAGTGGGGGGCTTGCATTGTGGTGGTCAGACACGATCACAGTGGATATATTATTCTCTTCTTCTCATATTATTCATACTCGTATTGGCTCTAGTTCTCTGAGTACACCTGCTTATGTTACCTGTATTTACGGGCCACCTATTGAAAAAGAAAGGCTCCTCTGCTGGCAAGAAATTTGCAGAATCAGTTGTAACATCCGCAATTCCTGGCTTTGTATTGGCGATTTCAATGATATATTATCTCAATCGGAAAAGAGTGGTGGTAATCCAAGGCCATGGAGGAAAATTTTGAATTTCAAAACGTTTTTGTTCGATCGTAAGTTAGATGACTTGGGCTTTCATGGCTTTAAATACACATGGTGTAATAATCGTTTTCACCTTGATACGATAAGAGAAAGAATTGATAGGGCTCGGGTAACACCGTCTTTGAGGAGCAATTTCCTAATCTTCATGTTGCATGTTGAACCGTCTGGATCTCGATCACCATCTATTGTGGTTGCAATGTCATCCGAAGGACCCCGTCGAAAGCGTTCCTTTCGTTTTGAATCTTGTTGGTCCGGGTCACCCCGATTTCCTTCACCTGGTTAAAACTAGCGGCATTCGAAATCTGGTCTTACCTTGTCTGCCTCTGATGAATTTGTTCATAGTATTGTGCGATGTAGACAAGATCTTATCAAATGGAGTCATAAGGAGTTTCCTAATAATCTCCGAAGAATTGAGAGTCTTAAGGCACAGCTTGCTATTTTATCTCAGGGTGACCGTGATGCTTCCTCTTCTCAGATTATTGCTTTGGTCTCAATCTTGACCTAGATAGGATTTATGCTCTTGAAGAACAATTCGGTGGCAACGCTCTAGAGTTAATTGGTTACAATTTGGGACAGAAATTCTCGATTTTTTCACCTGTCAACTCTCAAGCGGCGACAAAGGAATAGTATTATGTGCATCAGAGATGATGAGGGCACTTGGCTTGTGGACAAACCAGCTATCTCGCAGAATATTGCTAAATTTTTCCAGAACCTCTTCACTACATCGGATCCCACCAATATGGATAGAGTGTTGGGTTTTATTGACTCCAGAATTTCAGCTGAAATGAACCAGCGACTCATGCTTCCCGTATCACGAGAGGAGGTCAAGCTGTCGCGCTTTGGCTTGGGAGCTTCTAAGGCACCGGACCCGACGGTTTTCGGGTACTTTCTATCATAATACTTGGGATGAGATTGGGGAATCTATTTACGACATGGTTCGGGAATTCTTTGAAGGAAAGTCGATGCTTGATAGGCTCAATGAAACAAACATTACTTTGATCCCTAAAGTGGAAAAACACGAACATGTGTACCACTTCGTGCCTATTGGTTTATGCAACTTCTCATACAAGATCGTTTCAAAGCTTTTGACTAATAGAATGAGGCCCCTTCCGGATTGTTGCATTTCCCAAAATCAAGGTGCCTTTGTTCTGGCCGGTGTATCCAAGACAATATCATTATTGCTCATGAAGTCTACAACTATCTCCGTAGAAAGAAAACGGGGGTAAGTTTGAATTCTCACTCAAAATGGATATGAGCAAAGCATACGATGAATTGAATGGACCTTCTTGGAAGGTGTTCTGTTGAGGTTTGGCTTCTGTAAGGAGTGGGTATCTCTCACTATGAAGTGTGTTCAATCTGTCCAGCTTAATGTATGTGTTTCCGGGGAATCCATCAGTTCCTTTACTCCAAGTCGCGGTCTACGCCAAGGGGACCCTCTCTCCCCATACCTATTCATACTTGTTGCGGAGGTCTTAGCCCTTATGATTAGCAAAAGTCAGCATGCAAATCTCCGAAAGGGATCAAGCTAAGTAATAGTTGCCCCGTGCTTACACATAGTTTCTTTGCGAGATGATTCACTATTATACATGAAGGCCAACGGGAAGGAATGTATGTATTTAAGCCAGCCTCTTACATCTATATTGTGCGGCTTCGGGACAAGTCATCAATCCGGAGAAGTCGAGTATTTTCTTTTACGCTAATACCCCGGACGAGGTAAGATCAATGGTTAGTGGTACTGGGAATTCTAGCCTTTGAAGATCCGGGAGATATCTAGGCATTCCAAGTATGCGGGGAAGACCAAGAACCAAGCATTGGCGTATGTTCGTGAACGTGTTACAAGCAAGCTTCAAAGTTGGGGCCTCTCTTCCCTTTCCTTTGCGGGACGAGAAGTGATGATAAAAGCTGTTATACAAGCTATTCCGATATTCCCTATGAATTGTTTCAAGTTCCCTATCAAAACCCGCAAGGAGATACACGGTTTGATTGCTAACTTTTGGTGGGATGGAAATGCCTTTGGGCACCGTACTCATTGGAAGGCTTGGGATTTCCTTACCTCCGGGAAAGATAAGGGTGGTATGGGTTTTAGAGACCTGGTTGTTATGAATGACTCTGCATCGGCCAAAACGTCTTGGAGACTCTTTATGCGTCCTGATGATTTATGGGCCAAGGTGTTGAAGAGTATCTATTTTCCCAAAGGGGAGTTCATGAATGCAGGAAAAGGACATAGAGCCTCTTGGTGTTGGTCGAGTCTTATTGATGGCGAAATACCCTTAAGAAAGACCTTCGGTGGGATATTGGAACGGTACGGCGATCCGCATTTGGGGCAATCCATGGATCCTGGAATCTCCTTGCCGGCCCAACCGGCAAATAGTGATAACCCATATGTCCGGCCCAGGCCGTGTTTGTGATCGATTGTTGATGGCGCCTGGAATCTTGAACCGATTTCACAAATTGTATCGAGGAGACCAAAAAAGCTATCTACAAGATCCCCATACCTACCAATGGTTTGGAGGATAAGCTTGTGTGGAGCTATGCTAAAAATGGGGAGTATATGGTTAAATTGGGGTATAATGCGCAAAGGACCGACTCCCATTGGGACCTAGTAATTTGGATCGTCTATTGTTGTGCCTCCATCTAGCCGGAAATTTGTGTGGAAGCTTAAGGTAATTCCGCGTGTGCAACAATTCATTTGGAGGCTTCTAAATAATGCCATCGCTACAAATCGCCCTTTATCGTAGGAGAAGATCTTTAATTGATCTATGCCCCATTTGTGAAGAAGCGGAGGAAACGCTTGAGCACCTATTCTTCCACCGTACATGGACTCGTTGCATATGGTTCGGTTGCCACCTAGGTGGTAGATTTGATTTTGGTACCGTATCAAATTTTAATAGCTGGTGGCTCCACATCTTCGGTATGTCTTCTTTGAGCTCATATGACTTGTCCTTGATTTCTTTGGATTTTGTGGTTAATCCGGGAAGCAAAGGAATGACATGGTTTTTAGTTTTCTTCCCCCAATCCCTTTGTGGTGCTTGAGATAGCTAGGAAGAATCTTTGCTGAATTTCCGGTTATCTTGTTTTGAAGCAACCTTTGAATCGGATTTATCGATAAGCCTTGTGTCCTGGTCTGTTTTTTTGGGATCCATTGGGGTATTTGATAGTGTGAAAATTAATTGTGATGGAGCTTTCCATTTGGGAAGCGATGATGCAAAGAATCGGTATGGTTTGCGGGAATCATTTTGGCTCTTTTAAATGGGGCTTCATTGACAAATTGAAATCTATTTCTCGCTTTCATGATCAAGCTCCTGGCGCTTAAGCGAGCCTTACCGATAATTTATGGATTTAGGGCTTGACAAAGCTATTTTCGAATCTCGATTGCCTCTTCCTAATCAATTGTGTTGTTGCCAAGTCACCTTCTTTACATGATTGCGCGCCGTAGGATTATTCATGATATTATTAACTTGTTTGCTTCCAAAGTTGGGTTCTCGCTCTCCTTTACTCCTCGTGAGCAGGTGAAGTGTTCTTGATCATCTTCAAATTCGCTTATAAGGAGGTGTCTTTTATTAGGTGGGTTTCACAACCAACACCTTCTTTATTGTCTCTTCTAACTTTGGATGCCAAGCAGGTTTCTTTAGTCAGGAATGATGTTTCTTGCTCCAGTTTTGTAAGGGGTGATGTCTTTATCTAGCTTTTATCTTTAGCTGTTTTTCTTTGTTCTCTTAGCTATGGCCTGTCTTTGTATTAGTTTTTATCCGCCTTGTGGACGCTTTCTCTAGTTGTTGTTGCTGTATTGCTGTTTACTCTTGAAGTAGTAATGTAATTCATTTCTTCGAGCAAAAAAAAAAAAAACTCCAACGCATATAAATTTATGTTCAATTCCAAGCTGGGGCATATTATGAGGATTATGCGGGATGGAGGACAAAATATTGGGGCCACCGCAAAAGGAAGGCGCGTGGGGTGTTATACTCAACTCATTGGGCAAAGGTGTCTTTCTCACTCCCCCGCACTCACTCATTCCCCAAAAAGCCTAATGCCAAGCGCTCGTGTGCATCTACGTACGTACGTGTGCGTGAAGCTAAATAATCTGTCGCGTGCGCTGAGTATCTGATTTCTCATCACTCATCAGTAGCAGCATAAACTTAAACTATAAAGTGTACGGTACATGTATTGAAATGAGTATATAGAGGTGAGTGCATTATTTTTTTTTTTTTTGCTCGCAAATGAGTGCATTATTATTACAAGACATAATAATGCTACTCAATTATGTGGCGCGTGTGAGGGGAAGGAGGAAGGAGTAGAACAGAGAGATGTGACATTCTCCTTACATGTTTTTCTTTAGGTGCTTTTTACATCTTTATCTCTCTAATTAGAGAGATATATCATTATTTTTATATATATTCAGATTAAATTATTCAAATTAAATTATATGTTGTATCATTTTTTTTCACAAGATCTCAAATTAATTAATTTTTAATGTTGTATTTAAAAATATTTTTCCGCAACACCAATACCTAAAAATTAATTAATTTAAGATACTGTGTATAAAAAATATATCAAGATACAACATATAATTTAATCTAAATAAATAAAATATATGTCACATCCCTGTAATTAGAGGGATAAGTATGTAAGAAACACCTAAGGAGAAACATGTAATGAGAATCCATGAGATGTGTGCATGCGGATGTGCCAAGACTTTGGATGAGCACGATTATAATTATGTTTGGTTTGAAGAAAAGAGAGGGGAGAGAAAATTCTTACCTTGTTTTGACCAAATCACCAACAAATTTTTCAATATTCTACAACTGTATTCTCAACAAAAAATATTTTTCTTCTCATTAATGAAAATTTGGTAAAAGTCCTCCTCCCCTAAAACCCATCACACCCAAGAGCTTATTGGAGTTAGCGTTGGAAAAGTACGTTCACAAAAGTCGAGACAAAACTCTCTCATAGATTCACCTCTGTTACGGACCTACATCGACCCAATAGCTGGATGACCCAATAGTGAACATGAGACATACCAGGATCTATCTATAATGGAGGGGTATCCTAACTTACCCATAATCAAGGAAGATCATAAGATATAACTCGGGCCATAGATCACATGAGGCCCATGGAACTCAACCTAAGGTATATTTTATAAATACAAAGGTCAAACCCTAAGGTGTACACATTTTAAACCCTGAACTATTTACGTATTGTCACACTTTACACACACATAACCCCTTTGGTGAAAGCCTAGTCTGTGTACAGGGATCCCTCGTTCCTCTGGTTATCTACCTTATGGTTACTCAGATTGAGCATCTAGATCCAATATCAACCTACTAGCCCATCAGGGTAAACATCTGTATTCTACACCAGAACAACCTCATATGCCATAAACTTATGTTAGAAAAGTAGTTTCTACCGCTAATCCAAATAGACATTAAAACTAACACTTGATATTTGTGTGGTAGTGTACACTCTACTTTAGACTCGAATTAATGGATTTTAGGTGGTGGGTGCGAGTGGGTGTGGCATATATGAGCACAACCGCATCCACTACTATCTTCTTCATTATTTCTCTTTACTCCTTTTTAACTCATACCATTCCTTCATATGATCTTCTCTTTTCATGCATCTTTTCAACTTTAACCCAAACACACTTTCATACCAACAAAAATTAATTTGGCATAACGATATTTAATATTTGCACAACAAACTAAACCTTATTATTTTGGGATGGGCCTGGTCCATGACCCAATTTATTCTTTTGTGTCAGCTTGAAGGGTAAAACCAATTCTAGTCCTCCCGTCAACCCAAGGGTCTTGGGCTGGGGATCAAATGGGTAGGCTGACCATTGGGCTTCTCTGTGATCAGGCTGGCCTCTGTTACTCATTGGATAAACCAACATATCAGTCTCTAGTTATCGAGAACGTACACACAAGCCTCCACGTCCCAAGTTCAATTCCTATTTTCACACGATTCACCGTATAAAGCTCATCCCACCACGCCACAAACATTGTTTTCCCTCATTGTATTCTTATTGTGTTTGTTGAACTTCTATACACCAGTTCCTCATAGCAAAATCCACTCAATAGCTTTATTTATTCTAATGCAGTAGTAAACGCACTGTTGAAAACAAGTGTTTTCAGTCATTGCCCTTTCTCACATAAAAGTAAAACAGTCCTTGATTGGACCCAGAAAGTAGCTTACCAAAAAGCACTAATAGACTTTGCGGTAGCAGCCAGACTAATGTGTGTCGATTTTTCTGCGAGACAACACCAAGGGACCATCTTTTGCCACGTTCTTTATTTAGCACCCTATTACGTTGTGGCTCGTCCCCCCTTCTGACATTATTCCTTTTTATGAGGACATTGTTTCCACTCCTTTATTTCATATATATCTTAGCCTCTCTTTCCAAATTCTCCAAGTCTGTACAAACAGTGCCCATCACTCTCTTTAGTGAAAGAACGATCAATGATGCCTTAAAACGTTAAATCCTCCAATATAATTGGCCCCATTAAAGGCAAGTTTGAGACACACTCTTGAAGAGATGTGAATTTATCTACCTTGTTGCATATTTAACATCACCTTCATCGCCATCCCAATCTAATTTCCTTTTCTGACCAATATCTCATTTTTTAATCAGTCTGTACGTATGGATCAGAATCTGTTATCATTTGGCACTGTCTTCTCTTCTATACTATTCTCCAAGCAGCTATGTGTGCGTGAATATACGAGCTCCCTTATCTTATTATAGTTTCCCTTTCATTTTTTGTACAGATACAACAAAACACCTGGCATCATACACCAAATCCACCCACTTCAACAATTTTCTCTCAATCACACTAACACTATTCAGCAGAAAGCTAAGGTCCAGGGGGAATAATCATGGCCATCAGAACTTTTTAAGAGTTATGCAGAAAGATGCTAGTTTTGTGGGCCATACGGCCCATCTGTGGAAGGATCGAGCACCACACTAGAAATAATATTGCATGTGCAATTTGAAGTTCTCCAATGCAAATATATATACGGCAATTAGGTTGGCTCCTTATTTTAATATATGACCACACCCGCAATATCTGTTTGTGAATCCTGAGATTAATTATTTACACAATATGTTTGATTAACGTTGATTAGGTGCGCTTTTCTCCTTCTAATATCGGATTCAGAGCTTGCTGATTTCTCTTTTTGGAGCATGATCCATGTGTGTTTGGAAAATTGGTCAAAATTTTAACTCTTAACACTTGTTTGAAATATTGATTAGGGCTTTTAAAATCAACTTTTCAATCTTGATATAAAGTAAGTATGTGAAAAGAGTTTTATCTCGATTTATATGAATAGATATTTTTTATGACCTTAAATTTAATTTCAAATAAGCAATTTAATCTAATGAAAAAAATTGTATTCACTTTCTTGAGACCGTCCTGAATTCTCAATCGATGATTTAACTATTTCCGTAGAAAAGTAGTCGTGGAAGATTTTTAGAATATACGGTTTTGTAATTTTATTTTATTTTTTAACGAGAACTCGTTTAGTCATATATAGCTATATGAGGAAACTTTCTAAATGAAAATTCTAAATTTTTTTGAAATGTTGAAAAAAAAAAAAAAAACCTCACCATCCACTACAAGATATGGAAAAGGACTTTGAAGTCTAGAAGTTTTCGTTTGGGTATGAGCAAAACAAAAGATATATCACTCTGCACAATTAGTGGGAGATTCGTTGGTTCGAGGGTAACCCTTCCGAATATTTTTTAAGAAAGTTTTAAATGCATTAAAAAACAAAAGAATATAAATAAGAAAAGAAAAGAAAATCAAAAAAATATTCATGAAATCAAGTAAATACTGATGATGTAATAAGAGAAACAATTATTTTACATACCTATTATTTAAAAAAGCAAGGTTAGGTGCAGTTAGAAATATAACTACATAAATTATAATGAAGGGTGACACTCAATAAGTTCAAATACATATATTTTAATAATAAAAACATATTACAATAAAAAAAATTACAATATCATCTTTGTAGACTTTATTTTTTGAAATTTAATCATAATTACTTTATTATCAATGTTATTGTTATTGGGGGGGGACTTGAATAAGGGGGGCACATCTTCAACAATTTTTTTTTGGAAGAGACAAATTCAAGGGGGCACTTGCCCCCCTTCTCCATAAGGTGCACCTGCCTATGGGAGTATATATATATATATATACATCTACACACATATATATAAGACAAGTTAAAAGTAATTTAGTGGTATAAATGGAGAAAAGTCATCAGAATTATTTGAGATAAAAAAGTGCCTAATATGGTAAAAGGAAACTTTTATCTCACTGCTATAAAATCAGTAATGTTATATGGTAGTGAATGTCAAGCTTGAAAGGGACAACATGAACATAAAATGAGATAGATGAGATGAGGACGCTTAGATGGTTGTATGTGCATAAAAAAAAAAAAGAATCATAATGATTATATATGTGGATGAGTTGGAGTGACATTTATTAAAAGAAAAATTATACAAATTTGTTTGATGTGATTTAGACACATTAAAAAAAAAAACATTGGATATATACAAATGATTATGGTCCATCAAAGAAGCAACATGGAGTTCTCTAAAAAGAGATAAAAGAATATTTAAGTGAACACTCAATAGTGAGGTTATAAGACAAGATATTTTAATTAATAATCCATATTTTTAATAAAGCACAATGACACCATAAAATTCATATAACAAACCTCGCAAGGCCTTGTTATTGTTGCAACATACGTAGTACCAACTACCGGAGAACAACAAAATATTAACTGCTGAAACAAATTTTTGGGATTGTTTTGTACTTTTGTAAGATTATTGCCCGAGACGGTAACTTCACACAAGTTTTATGAAGAGCAACAAGATTAAAACTTCGACGATCGACTCAAAGCATATGAATGCAAAAGTGACCAGTACAATTACGTGATACCCTTTTTTGGGGTAATAACCATGTCGAAGCATTGACACGTAAGAAAAGCAAGCATTAAATTTCCAAAACATTGATTAGCATCAGTATCTGCAAAGCTCCGATGGCAAATCCTATCACGGCACCGCGGATTCCATATGTTTAGGCTAAATTTACAAATTATATAGCGCGTAATCTTAGTTATTATTAATATTAGCACTCGCCATGCATGTTTTTAATTTATCGGCAGCAAGAACAGAAGCTGGTTGTCTTCTCTATATAGCGAACAAAGTACACATCAGTAATGGTGCTCCAAATTTCTGTGTTATTTTCATGGACTTGAAGACTGTTCATCTTTAAGGTTAGCTTTATTTCAAAGTCTTATATTTTATTCTGAATTGTTAATGACGTCTGATCTCACTTTGTGATTTCTTTTCCCCTTACTTTAGTCATAATTAATAAAGCCCAATGTTAAGGTGTTGGATTCAGTGGAAGTCGTTGTTTAAAAAAAAATTGGTATGCAGTTGGGCAGTCGTTGTACATAAGGATGTGTTGCTGTGTCTGTTACTGATGTGTCGTCGCTCATGTTCATGTTATGTCGGGGAAGAAAATGAAATGAAATCGCTGTTTTTAGATCAGACACGAAAATGAAATCTCCAGAAAGTTAAATTAAATTATTTTGGGATGACAATGCAATATTTTCGTTCTCATCTTTTTCCTGTGAGGAATTGTTGGGAGAATAAGAAAAGTGAGTGCGACCAAAAGCATAGTAGAAAAATCAGTTGGTTACACCAAATCTGTAATTATTTAGGAATGGTACAGTTGCCTATCCCATTATTGATCCTGGTTCTGCCATTCAATTCTCACAACGGAGCCCCTATTCAATTCAACCCATGTGTATTGGAATTCACGTTCCATTCCATGCTCATCTTTTAGATAGATGAGCTTGCATGGATGCTCACCTTTAAATAAAAGGAGTTTTTTTTTAAAAAAATATTTCATACACTAAAAATTAATTAACTTAAGATATTGAATGTTAATTTTTTTTTTCAGATAGTGGTGTTATAGGAAAAATATTTCTAAATGTAAGACTAAAAATTAATTAATTTGACATACAGAATGTAAATGATATTTCAAGATGTATTATATAATTTAATCTAAATAAATAAAAATTTTTTTTTAAAAAAAATATCTACACCCTAAAATTAGAGAAATGAGCATTCCATACTCTTCTTTTTTGAATCAACGTGAAATGTGAAGCCGTGTATCTGTCTCACTGTCTGTGTTCTTTTCATTTATAAATTGTCCCTGCAATGATGAAATGTTGGTCCTGCTTTTGCCTATGTCTTCAGCTTATCAAGAGATGTGACAAAATAAAAATAAGATTTTCTAAGGATTTTAGTGAATAGTTCTTAGCTTAGTAGTCGGGAGACAATTACTTAGAAGCAGTGGGTGGGTTTTTTTTTTTTTAAATAAAATAAAATTGTAGGCCTATATTTTTGTGAATTGGACTAATCGATTATTAGTAACAGTAAAAAATTCAATATTAATTTGTTAAAAGCATAATGATGATTTATTTAACATAAAAAGAAAATGTTAAGGGTTATGGTTATAATTATAATTATGATAAAAGTGTATAAATTAAAAGTTGGGTGCTTAGATGCAATTGGGTACATGTTTTTTTTTTTTTTTTTTTTTTCTGGGTAATGAAGATTCTATCATATCCATTACAGATTGTGCGCGTGTGATTTGCAATATGTCGAGGATATACTATCTGCTTCATTTAACTAATATTCAATTAATATCATCGAGAAGGTAAAAAACTCAATGGGGGGACTTGGGCAATCAAGGAGAATCTTATCATTTAAGCTGTACAGTGTGCCACCTTACAAATATTCTTGTCAGAAAATTGATTTAATTTAATTTTTTTAATTGCCGCGTAGGCACATAACATATAGAGGAAAAGGAATCCAAGTCTCGCCGATTCCAGACATCAAATCAACAGTTCAAATCGGTGGCACTGTCGGAATGATTTGGAACCTTCCTTCCTTCCACGGACTCTTCCTCCTGATAACGATATCCACTGTCTTCCACTCTAACCTGCAATCTCTCTTTTGTTCACATTTGCGTTAATCCACATTTCTCCTAATTACTCTATCTTAAATCAAATCCAATCACTCAAGTTTCACACTTTCTATCTCTCTATTGACTATTAGGCTGTTGCCGGCAGTGACTGAGTCTCTCTCTCTCTCTCTCTCTATCACTCAGCAACGAGTTTGATAACTCAGAGAGTATAAGGATCCAATGGCAGAGATATGAGAGGAGAGGGACTTCTCTCGTAATGGGTACTCTGTAGTTTCAGTTCCACGGCCACGTGAGTTTCCACTCGTAGCTTCTTGCTAAAAAAATCCACTCAAAAGGACGAACATCGATTTAAAGAAATTTCCTTTTTCTGAAACATATTTTGCAGAAAGGGGGAAACATGACACCTGCTTTTTAGAGAGAGAGAGTCTGATAGCTCTGGGTGATAGAAAGTGGTAAGAGAGAAAGGTCCTTTCCGTGTCATTAAAAATGGGAAGCTGAGGTATATGCAAGTTCATGACACCCTCCGGATACCCTACTACAATTTTCCTCCTTTTAATTTCTCTCTCAGATTAAACGGCAACCACAAGCCAAAACCTCCAGAAAAATGTAAACCAGAGCAGCATTTTTACATTCTGAAAAGAAAATACAAGACCGAGGTAATATTCTCAGAAAACCCCAACAAAGACATAACACTGCAGCGCGAAACCCAACCAAATTAAAATCTGGACTGAATACAGAGCAAGAGTTAGTTGGTTTGTTGCTGGATTAAGAAACCCTATGTGTTGTTCCCAGTGGACACCTGCCACTCATAGGCCCTTCTAGAGTTTCGAGTCATTGCTTTCCCTACCACATCTACTTCTCTCCCTCCTACTATACTACCATCTCTGTTAGCTGTAATCTTCTCTACTTGTGCTATTAAGTATTATCCCCTGCTTTTTTTGCCTACCCTCTCTCTCTGGTTTTCATCTCATCTCATTATTTCCTTCAGTTTTCACCATTCATGCCAAGTCTATCGACTCTTTTTAGAAACATCTCAGAGGACCCGTGTATTTTTAGAATCATTACCATTAATGCCGCTTTTAATTCGTCCTTTAAAAAAAAATCCAAGATTGTTTTTTCTCTCTTAATTTATTCTTTTTTACACTTGCTCTCGTCTCTGAATTTGATGTATAGCAGATTTGATTCGCTGAATCGAAATGATAGTCCTACTGGCATATAGTAATAATTAAATAATTAATTACGCTCGCCTCTCTCTCACTCTGAATCCCTCCTCGGCTCCTCCTGATTAGTTGTCTCATTTGTGTAGTGTTGATATATATAGGTGGGGGAGATTGCGGAACATTGCAGAACATGAAAAGCTAAAGGCCGTAGGGTGGTTGCGGAGGCAGAAACAGCAGCATATAGCGTCTTGTTTCCCGGGCCGCGCCGCTCGTGTTTGTCGCTCGTGCGCTTCACAATCCTCAAATCCCAAAATTCAGATCTCGAGACAAAAACTCTAAAGTCTAAAGTTGTCCTCTGGCCGACATATATGTTACCTGAATACTGGTCTTATTTCTGAGCGACTCATCCCCTTTCTTCTCCTTCAACTTTCCTTGCTCCGCCAATTTCTCTTCATCTCTACTCGTGGCACTCATTTAACTGTTTTGGGTTCGGTACAGAGCACTTTGAAGACTTTCGGGCTTTGTTTTAAATATTGGGTGTCAAATTGACCTCTTCACTTGTTGCAATAGCCGCTAAAACGGGGAGGGTCGGTGATAATGTTTGATTTTGTTATTGCTCAGCGTTGAAGCCCTCCTACCCAAAAGGTCAGCCAGCGTTCACTACTACTATTTTCATTATTCTATTCAATAGTATATCGAGGTTTGTGAAATAGTTAATTAATAGTATTTTTCTTCTTCTTTGCTTTACTATAGGGGTCCTTCTTGTGGTTTAGAACATGCGAAAAACGCTTGTCATTGGTTGTCTTGTTGAGCTTTTAGTTGGTTCCTTGTACTTGGCGCCCTCTGCTTTTGTAACATTTTTTTATATCGAGCTAGTTTCGCATAATCAGCGAGAAACTTCCGGACAAAAATTGGACTATGGGCTGGTTTTTGGTATTTAAGAGATTATACGGTGTTGATTGATAGTTGGGGGAAAAAAGTTTTAAGAATTGATAATTTCATGTGGGACAGGAGGCTTTGTCTCTGAGGACAAGATATGCTTAACTCCAATGAAGCAGATATTGAAATATTCTTCGACTCAGCAGATTTTCTGCCACCTCAAAACTCTGTTTTAGACGAAGAGTTGGCCAGTAACAAGTTTGGGTATGAAGTTTGGGTGAATAATCCTCAAAGTGTGAAGGAACGACGGCAACGTTTTTTCCAGGAAATGGGTTTTGTTGATTTTCCCTCGAACGTTTGCTCTCAAGAGATTAACGTTAACGACTTGGAACTTGAAAGGATAACGGAGAGCGAAGGGGCAGTATCAAGTGCCTTCAGTTCTTCTCCTGAAGCAAATGTCTTGCTCGATGAACGTAGCGGAGATGTAAACTTTGAAAGGAAGGTGCGTGAGTCATCTGCTTCTTCAGGTGAAGATGATAGACTCAGAGAAGATGAGGTATCAGAAGAATGTCAATATGGTCCCTTTGATACGAGCAAAAAGAAAATGAAGGGCTTGTGGAAGCTCTTTGTGAAGAGCAGGAAAACAATTGGAGGGAAAGTGAGATCAAAATTTCAAAAAGAGATGAGTAAAAGTTGCAGAATAAATGTAAAGCAGAATAAGAAGAGGTGGATGGAATTGAGTACCTTGTATTTAGGACAAGAGATTAGAGCTCATGAAGGCCTAATCTGGACTATGAAGTTTAGTCCTAATGGCCAGTTTCTAGCAAGTGGTGGTGAAGATGGGGTTGTACGTGTATGGCGTGTTATATCAATGGATACATCAAGCATTCGCTTCAATGCAGAAGACACTACTACTAGTAAAGTGAAACAAGAAATCTCTTGTTCTTGGAGAAGAAAGTCAAATATATCATTCATGGCTCTTCCAAACAAGGTTCTCCAAATTGAGGAATCACCCCTGCAAGAATTCTTTGGTCATACCAGTGATGTCTTGGATTTGGCTTGGTCTAATTCCAATGTGAGTTTAACACACAGATTCCTCACTTTCCTTCTTCTGTTCTTGCAAACGTATCCTAGGTAGCACATATTGTTTAAGCAATTTTTAAGAATGGTGATCTAAAACTCTTGTTTGCAGATTCTTTTGTCGTCCTCAAAGGACAAAACGGTTCGTTTGTGGAAAATTGGTTGTGATCAATGCATGGGAGTTTTCCATCATAATGACTATGGTAAGTAGTATGTTTAAAGCCAGACCTTTCCTTCCTTAACTTTGGCATTCCTCTTTTGAAATAGTTCAAAAATTTGCACCAGTCTATATTTTTGTTATAATCTATGGGTTTGACCTATAAATGGAATTTTAATCCTGTCTTTTCTATAAATGGAACAGTGACATGCATCCAAGTAAACCCAGTTGATAAAAGCTACTTCATCAGTGGGTCCATAGATGGCAAAGTCCGAATATGGGGGTTATGGGAAGAGCGTGTTGTTGATTGGGCAGATGTAAGGGATGTGATTACGGCTGTGAGTTACCAGCCAGATGGGAAGGTATATGATATATCACTCAATATTTTCTGATTTCTTTCAGGCTTTTCTCTTATTATTCCAGTTGAAAATTCAGAACCGTATACATGTGATGTGACTGATCAACCTTTTTCTCTCTACTGTACCCAGGGGTTTGTAGTTGGATCCATCACTGGTGCCTGTCGTTTTTATATCGCTTCAGGTGTGTGTGTACTTCTTGGTTAATTTAGAACATAAATGAATCCCTTTCATACGGGAAAAGTTATGTGTGTCTAAATTGAATTTCAAATGGTTTTAGGCAAACATTTCCAGCTTGAGGCAGAAATATGGGTTCATGGGAAAAAGAGATCAGCTGGCAACAAGATTACTGGCATTCAGGTTTTTAATCTTGAAACTGTTGACCAATTGTATGCTGTGATCTGTACTTCATTAACTAACATTGTAATATCCTTTTTTTATTGCAGTTTTCACAGAAAAAACACCAGAGAGTTATGATCACATCAGAAGATTCTAAAATTCGTGTGCTTGATGGCTTTGAACTTGTCCAGAAATTTAAAGGTAGGGTGCTTTAGTGAAATACTAGGATAATTTTGAAAGTTCACAATGCCTCTTCTAGATAAGCTGACTTTTTCTTTCCCCCCGGCAGGCGTTCCGAAATCGGGAAGCCAGATGTGTGGCTCATTTACATCAACAGAAAATCATATCATTTCTGTTGGAGAGGACTCCCATGTGTACCTTTGGAATTGTAATGACTTGGAAAATTCATCATCCAAACACATAAAATCTGAGCGTTGCTGTGAGTACTTTTCCACTGAAGGGGTTACTGTGGCATTACCCTGGTTGGTAAATAGCACAGAACAAACAAGTTTATGTTGTAACTCAGAAATGCCACATGTCCAAGAGGCTCGTCCTAGTGTTAGAGATTCAGAGCGTTTTTCTCTTGGTAACTGGTTCAACATGGAAGGGACTTGCCGGGGTTCGGTGACGTGGCCAGAAGAGAAACTTCCAAGTTGGAATTTTCCATTTCCAAAAGATGAATATGATCCCATAGATGAAAGAAGCGGATCAGAAACATGGGGACTATCCTTTGTGGTGGCCGGTTTGGATGGAACTATCAAGACATTCCATAACTTTGGATTGCCTGTTAGGCTTTAGGACTTCGTCATGGCTCTCAAGCAAATCCCATAAGTTTAAGGTTCTGTTCTTTGATTATGCCAATTATCCTGGTTTAGGCTTCCTGGTGAATATGTTAGGCTTCAGATGAATTTGTACATTGACAATTCATGATTCCAATTGATTCAATGTGTGGCTCTGTAGGTGTAGTAATCAGGCCACAAGATTCTTGAACCTCTTTTTGTGGATATTACTTAACCTTACACATGAGTACATATTCAAGAAATGCAATTTTGAGTTACTTGATAAGAGTTTTAAAATCCTATACAGTTATGATCCGGTGGTTGTTTTAATGGTATAAATATAATTGAGTAGAGGAGATCAGAGTTCAACTCTAAAAAAAAAAAAACGAATTTCCAAGCAGTAGTACTAGATCCTCTAAAAGGGTCATTCATAGTTCGTGAACTGAATTTTTAGCCCGTTTGTTGGAACTTGATTTCCCCTGCGTTCTGACGCGTGACTTTAATTTTAAGTATGTGACCAAAGCCAATGAGTAGCATAGCACTCCCTTCATTTCAAATTATATCTCACTTTTAAATTTTATTTTATTTTATTTAAAAATGACATCTATTTGTCTGAAGAAGGTACTTGCATAAGAAATAAAACAAAGTAGGAGGAGTAAGAGTATTGAATCAAACATGAGTATATTTTTCCACCTTGTAAATTATTTAATAATTACTCCCTCCCATCTTATTTATAAAAGCAACAACTATTCAAAATCATCTATATGAAAATGCGAGTTAAAATTAGTTAAAAGATGTATTATTTTTTTTTCAAATATACTTTTATTTGAGAACATGATCAGTGAGGGATAGTACAAGTGAAGGGAAAAAAGGAACGAGAGAAATATATAAATAATTAGGGGTAAAAAAAAAAAGGTATATTAAATTTCAGGAAAATCCATCGCCTATATTAGCAAAAAAAATGTAAAAAAATGTCCAAGAAAAAGTCACATGTCAAAAAAGATTTTAGGGCTTTTTCTGATATTATTTCATAAAACGTTAGTTGTTAATGAGACTGATATAGTTGTTAACGGGTATTGATTTAGTTGTTAATGAGATTGATTAAGTTGTTAGGATATTGTTGTTATGTTTTTCGATTTAGGCAAGCGGGTATTGATTTAGTTGTTAATGATTTAATTTAGTTGTTAACATTTTATAAAATAAGGATGAGATCTTTTTTAAGCGTATTTTTTTTTTTTTACTAATATAGGCCCTGAGATGGATTTTCACTTAAATTTTTAGACATACAACTCAGAAAAGAAAAGAGTAACGGCATTAGGGGTTTTGAGTTTTGGCGGATAGTTGTTGGGCTGAACAAGTGAAGGCCCACAGAAGAGTGGGGGCCGCTTTAAAGGGGCTGCTACACAGAGAGCGAATCGAAATCTCGGCTTGTGTTGGCGCAGAATTTGGAAGGACTCTCAGGGACCAAGGTGAATGGTGAGGGTTTTTGTTTCTGAAACATTATAGTAATGTTTTTCATCACTCTCATGATGATTCCTTCAAGTTCCAATCCTTCAAGTCCAAGTCGAAAGGTACACACCATCCTTTTCTTTCTTTCTCTTATCGCTACTGGCCTCTTGTTTTTCCCTTCCAAGCCCTCTGTTTTCAGTTTTCCCCGTCGCAAGCTACGGAACCCTGTTTTATTTTGCCTTCTACTCAATCGACTCTCCCAATCAGATTTTCTCGATGGAACCGTGAAAAATTCAGTTTGTTTACTTGTTCTAGTATCAATACGGCAAAGGGAAGCCCTGAATTCTCAACCATCAATTTAGGTCTTCTTTCGTTTAAGAGAATGACTATGTGTACTACGAGAAAGATTCAGATATTCTCGAATGGAAGCACCTTAAAGGCGAACACATCCACTGTCTCTTTGTTCTTTTACATGTGTTTGCCTTTGCTGGATTCGCATTATATTATTTTTTTGCTGTATCTGCACATCACGGGAACAGTGCGATTGATAACACCTATTATGTAAATGATCAAGTATTCAATCATCTTAAACAAAAATCCCTGCACAGTCAAATTAGAAGAAAAAATGTTGAAAGAATCTTTTATCTGCTGATGAGAAAATCGAATAAAAAAAATAGATATTTAAATATTCACGCATAATATGCTGAAATAAATCTCCTTTTTTGAAGTATGCATTGCTTGCTTTTTACTAACTGATTATTCAATTTCTTGTTCCTGACGCTATTTTAGTATTTATTCAATTAGTTCTCTCCTCATTGAGCATTTAATGCACGATAATGCTTCATGGGGCCATGGCTTCTATATTTCCTTTTGACCCTTCGATTTTTTTTCCTGGCTGGGGTTTCATTTACCCTTGCTACTTTTACTGACTTGGTAGTTAATATGATGGATCCATATTTTTAAGCCACATGTACACTAGTATATTTTTAAAAATATATATTCTTCTTTTTTCTGTCTAATCAAGCACCAATTTGAGGCTGTGCCGTTTAATTTATTCATTTTGTCCTTAAACTAACTGGTCCATCATTGGCTAACTGTCTGAGATATTTAAATTTAGTCTGTGGCGTTTCTCAACCTCAAATCTTAATCATTAAGAACGAATTTTTTTTGCATTAATGCAACTATTAGTATCTAAAGTGGGTTCTCTAGGGGGTCGGTTCAGAGAGCGTTTAATTTGAATGCCAAAAGCATTCCAAATTATTTCTTCATCGCATGCCATGGTGTTACAAAGTGTTTGTATAATTCTCTTAATGATCTTTGCAGACAGACATTTGTCAAACATGTGGTGCTAAAGGAGATTTGAAGCGGCTCATATACTGTGTACAGTGTCTAGTTTCTGCTGAGCACAGGTACATCGCGTAGCAAAAATGGCTTTATAAAAAATGAAGACTTAATAAGATTAATGCTAAGAATTTATGCTGGACATTAGACCGTGATATATATCATTATTGCCTTGTGTCTGCCACCCGAGAAAAACTGTGGCTTCAGATGTTGATAACACTCATTTTTCTTTTGGGCCTGTAATCTTGTTAGTTGTGAAACATAAAAAGTTTTTATTTATTTATCTACTTGTATATATGCGTAGTTATTGTATAAGGAAGTTGCCTAAAGATGAAGATGGAACAATCAGCTGGACATGTGAGGAATGCTCTCTAAATGATGCCAATTGTAGATCAACGCCATTGAGAAGTGCACGCATAAGTGAAGCCACTGAAGCTAAATATAACCGGGTAAAAATTGAAAGGGAGAACCATGAAGAGGCCTATTTGGGCAAGTCATGCGAGGCAGAATCTTCTGATGAAAATCAAGATTTGCCGATTAAAAAAAGAAGGCGCTTGGACTCTGAAGTCGGGAACTTAATCCATGAGGCGTGTGACAAATATGTTGACACTAAACCAGTGGCCACTGAAACTATTGACGAGCCTTATCCAGAAAGCAGCAACTATAGTCAGGCTGAACCTACCTCTTTTCCAGCTTGGAGGTATATTTTTTTTCTCTATTTGCTAGTTTGGCAGTTGTGACTAGTTAATGTGGTTTTTGATAGAATTTCATGGAATTTAGTTGGTCTTTAATTTTTTTCATCATTATTCCCTTGTTTTGAAAATTAATCATTGTGGAGGAGTTTGTACATGTTTGAATCTAATCTGTAAACTGCATCTTTGCTGAGACAGTGTTGCTTGTCTGGTTTACAGTGCTCTTGACAAGTCATGTTTAACTTCAAGAGTTTGTTTGGTTTGAGGGGGAGAGAAATTTTTTCTCTCCTCTTTACTAAATAGCCTATGGAAAATTTTCAATATTCCAAAAAAACACTCTCAACAAAAAGGAATATTTTTCTCATTTATGGCAATTTGGTCAATATCCCCCCTAAGGATTCATCCCCTCCCATTCCCTCCCCTTAAACCAAATACATCCTAAGGCCATGTTGGGTTTGGGGTTGGGGTAAAGTGTCATCATGGGCTAATCGGAGTCAAACTTTGGATTTGTTGAGACAGTGAGACTTGGGTTCAATGTCTGCCTCCTAATCCAATATCTTGATTGAGCCTCATCGTATCTGTGGCTGGGCTTACTTTAACTCTGGTCCATTATCATGATGTCCGATCTGGAGTGTGGGTCTGCTTTGAAATCCAACCAGAAAGTAAAAGTGTTAAAAAATCTCTGTTCTTTTACTTAACAGCCTGATATTCATCATTTGGAATTTCCTTTCTTTTCTTTTTCTTTTTTCGGTCATCATTTGGAATTTCTGAAAGTATGTTTTCCGTCTTAAAAAAGTGATATCGTTTTCACTTGTATGAAATAAATTAGTTGGCTCTGAACACACACAAATTTAGTCTCTTAAATATTTAGAAGCTTGCAATCTTGCATAATGGTTTCATTCTTTTATAACTCCGTCCAAAATTGAATGCAGAACCAAGCATATTGCTGACTGGAGGAGATCATATCCACTTGGAAGTCAAAAGTGCCAAGTGAGCTTATAGTATTCGGTCAAGTTAATAGTGTCAGTTTTGGTGTTAAATTTTGGACGGAGGTTAAATGGAATGATAATTTTGCAAGTATTTAAATGATTTAGGAGCTTAATCCAAAAAACATTGAATGGACAAGGACAACCACATTAAAAAATAATGTCTTTCTCATTGGACACAGTTGAGTTTTTCTGTGTGGAGGTTTTTTAATTAAATTGTTTTGAAAGGGTATATAAAAAGCACGGTTCTTTTTGTGGTTACTGTGAACAGGGGGCAATTGAGAATCAACAAGGCGATTCAGCTGGGCGTTGGTGCTTATATATCAACCAGAGCCTGCTCTAAAGTGCATTCTACTGTGAGTGGTCTGCCCTCAGTGGTCGACGTAAAGTTGTTATCAAGGTTTGACGCATGGCCGCCGAGTTTTCAGAGATCCCCACCTACTATCGATAGCATTGGTGTTTATATTTTTCCACAAAGTGAGAGGTGCGTTTTCTCATTGATTTCCGCATACCATAGTGCTTTTCAAATTTACTGAATGAGCAGTGTGGTTGGTTGATCAGTGATGAGAAGGTGTTTGACGGGGTGATGAGCGATGTGATTGAGCGAGATCTGGCCCTCAGTGCAATCATCGAACACAATGTGGAGCTCCTCATATTTTCTTCCCGAGTATTTCCCACGCATGATTGGCGTAAGCTCCACTAATTGCAGTTCATAGATAAGATCACACACTCGCATGTATTTATATACAAGACCGATGCTTCATTTTTGCATTGCAGGAAGGTCAGAAAAGTATTATTTGTGGGGCGTTTTCAGGCAGAAGGGAACAGGTGATCATTGACTCAATAATGGGGTGTCGAATGAGGATGGCATCTGCTGGAGCAATTGTAGCATGATATGTATATACATACACTTACTAATAATCGAGTTAGTCTGTGTGATATAGAGTGAACAATAGGATATCTTACACGAAGAGGTTGTCACTTCCTCGTGTATCTGTCCCTTTGCAGATATTGCATGGTCAGTATCCCCAAAAGCTGTATATGTTAACTTCTCTGCTTTTTAATACTACGTTCAACTTTCCTTGGGCGGGGTCTGAGAAATTGTTTCTGGCACGACTTTTCTCACATAGCCGAGCCAGCTTGGACCCCCGAATTCCAATCTATCTCGTCTCGAAGCGGCCGGGTCGCTTCTTAGAATAGAAGCACTTCAACAACACTACCTTCTCTTCTTTGCTTCCCTATCCTTGGATTTCAACTTCATGTGAAATTTCAAAATTATAATAAAAATAATTAAATTTTCTTGTTTCTTGTTATTTAATACTACATTTTGATAATAATTTTATCATATGCTCCATTAAATTTCAATCATTGAGTTTGACATTGGAAGATAGCGGGAGGAGGAGGGAAGGCAAATCCACTTGTATGATTATTAACACAAAACGCCACTCCTCCTTATTTGTGTTGACTTTTATGCCAACTATATATTTAATGACTTTTTATTTTTTTAAGGAAAAGAATAGCTCCATTAACACCAGCATGCCTTTTAGATTTATTCTGCAGATACTAATAAATATTTATTCATCATGCTAATGGGGGCAATGCTCATCACTTTGGGTTCGTTTTTCTCTTTCTTAAAATGGGTTCCTCCTTTAAGCGCCCTTTTTTACGTAACTTTGGGTAGGAAAGGAACTTGAGACACTTCCCTCAAATAAAACATGTTTGACACTTCTTCAAATAAAACATGTTTTAAATCTTCCATTAAATCTCCAATCTTCCCGCCCTCTCCAATGTTCCCTTAAACGCGGTAACTTGCATTCCATCCGAAAATGGAGGAAAAGTTGAAATCTTCCCGGGAGAGTGAAATCCTGTGACGAAATTAACCCTAAAAAATTTTGCACGCAGTTCTTCTTCTTCCTCAGATATAGCAAACTAAGATCGGCAATTTCATGGTCGCTTGCTTCGATGCTTTAATGGCAGGCATCACCAAAACCCACCGACCCTCCCTGAAAAAGCCAAGCGACCTCCAATTCGACGATAAGTCGAGCAACTCTTTGAAATTTTGCCGACCCTCTTGCTCCGATTGTGTCTCCGTCGTGCCCGGTTGCAGAAACCAACCCAGAACCCAAAACACCCACCACAAGGTTCTTGAGAAAGTCGACCAGAACGACCGCGAAGAGGAAGTGGAACAACATGAGCAAGAACAAGAAGACGATGTGTGGGTCTTGTTGTGGTTTTTACTGGCTTGCATTTATATTACTATTGTTTCTGTCAAAAATGCCTACTTTTGTTTCTGTCATATTGTTGTTCCTGGAATGTTCTAATATAAACAGCAGCACAAGTTTGGTTATTGTCCAATTTTTTGTTCGAACGCATTGTCCCTTCAGTGCTTTACGTGAAAATTTGATTAATGCCTCGAGTTTTTGATTTGCCTCTAGTTAAATAATTAATGCCTCGAATTATCTTGTTCAAATATTTTAAAATCCATTTTTGCGCTCTGGGATACCTTGAGTCATTTATTTAATTACCTCGAGTTAATTGATTCTACTGTTAAAATGATTTTCGCGCTCTGAGAACTTTCTTAATGCCTCGAGTCTCGCATCGGTCCACCTCGCTTGGACCTCTGTTTTAAGTTAATTGAGATTCATGTGTCTCTAGGATTTGTGAAAAAGTTCAACAAGTAAAAAATTCCGACAGCGTGGTCCCGAATCGAAATTAAATCATTATAAGTGTAAAGTGTTTGCAATTGAGGGCATCTTAATTATGCTATTGTACATGAAGCAACCTGGATCTGGCATTTTATTTTTGGTTTACTCTTTAGATTGGCTCTTATCAGATAGAAAGGCAGTGTAGCATAACTTTGTGGGTCGAGTTTTATTTCGAATAAGAAGACCTTATATGTTTCATACATTCGTCTTTCCCTGATGATGGAGAAAAAAGTTGACTTGTTCAGAAGAGCAATCTCTTTGAGGAATCGGGCTACATTCCCTTATTTGAAGTTTAAACAGCAGTATTTTGGAACTACTGTTTCCACCTTAGAGTTCTGCTTAGTTCTGTTCAATAGACAATCACGTTAGGGAACTTGCAAGATCCTCAACCTTATTCATCCATCAAAATAGTGAGGATATTAAGAAACGAAGCATCCATCTATTGGCGAACTCGTAAGTTTTGAAATGTTTACCTCGAGTCAGATTTAATTCACCTCAAGTAAAACCCATGCAATTGTTTTAAAATATTTTTCGCGCCTGACGTGCCTCTTATTCATATGCCTCTAGGTTGTTTTTCCTTGATAAAACGATTTTCGAATTTGCCTCTAGTCACTTAGTAATTGCCTCAAGGCATTTTTCTTTATACCTCCGGGCATCAATTTATTTGATCTAATGGCGAACTCGTAATTTTACTTAAATCGATGGTTTGCCTCTAGTCATCCATTATTTGACTCAAGGCATCCATTGTTTACCTCCAGGCATCAATTCACATGGCAATTTCGTTATTTTTGCTAAAATCAAGTTATGACTCTATTCATTTCTCATAAATACCTCCAGGTATCAATTCACATGGCAATCTCGTTATTTTTTCTAAAATCACTTTGTGCCTCTAGTCATATAATATTTGCCCCTAGGCAACTTGACTCTAGGCTTCTACTTTATGCCTCCAGTTAATTTTCTAACGCCTACAAGTCATGCCTCAAGGAGGCACCTAATACATGACTCAAGGCAAAACCGCTTTTTAACATTCTTTTCAACTTGTGTTTTTGCCTTTAGTCATTTATTAATTGCCTCAAGGCATTTATGTCAAGCCTCCAGTTAAAAATCTCTTGTTTTAAAACAATTGCACATTTAACTAGAGTCATATTTCTCTGTTTTCAAATCATCGTCTCCGGAAAACTAAATCACATGATTATGATTTTATTTCTTCAAATCATCATTCATTAATATTCCTAATTGCTTTCAACCAATTTGCTAATTTGTGTGTTTGTGTGTTAGAATGTGCAGTTGTGCCCCTGTAATTCTTTCCTTGTGTGTAGTCGTTATCACCTGTGGAAGCCATTCCTCGTCACAATTTCATTTCCCATCGACGTCTACTTCGATTTTGCATCTACCATCACACGCGATTTCGTTTCTAGGGTTCGTTAATGTCAAGATTGTTCTAACGACAAAATCATTCAATTTCTTTTTTTCCTTTTTTGATTTTAAGGACATTGTGGGAATTTCACCTTAATCTTCTCACTTAACCAACACTCAATTCTTCATACCAAACAGTTTATTTTTCTTCAACTTAAGTTTCATTCCCTAGTATACCAAATAACTCACATTTTAAAGTTACACTCTTAATCTTCCTTTCCTTTGTTACACTTCCTTTCCTTCTTGAAATCTTCTTGTACCACACAGGACCTAAGTCTTTGAAACAAAGTCGTCGTAGAAAAGTAAAGGGAAAAGGTGAACAAACAGAAGAAATTAAAACTGAAATGTATTTTATATTCCTTAATTATGATTTATGAATCACAAATTACAAAATTACAAGAATAATTAAAATTACAGAGGGAGAGATCGGTAGAAACGTAGAATCCACAAACTAAAAAGTTAGTAACAACTAAAATAACGGTGAACCAAAGAACCTGGCGCTAACGCTGACAAAAGTCAGTGATGTTAAATCCTCTGGCAGCTTCTTTGCTGCCTTTCGTGAATTTCCAATGACTAAGTTTATTTACCCCAAAAATTTAATTGAAAATTAAAAACAAAACAACTTAGTCGAAGATACTGAAGACGTCCGGCGACGGAAGTGGAGAGGCTATGGATGTCGAAAATAAACCCGATGGGCTTCCCGCGAAGCTTGATGACCAAAACGGGCTCAAATCGTGCAACCATGACAGCGTTTCTGGATCAGTCGCCGGTGAGAATATCTCCGACGATATCCCCGGCAGAGTTCCCGGTGCCGGCGATAATATGCCGTGGAACTGGCTCACTTCGACTCCTTCCAAGAGATCCATCATCTCATCTCCATTCTGAAACCTTTCCTTCTCCGACGGGCTTGTCTTTTCAATCGACGCTAGCCTTGCTGCCGGTGAAACATCTCCCGATCTGGAGGCAGGGGATGACGGACCGGTGAGACGTTGCACGACCTTCATGAAGTCGTCAACCGGAACGTGAATTACCTTAGGAGATACCGAATAGATAATCACCGGCTGCGGTTGCTGCTGCCGGGAAGGCCCCGCCGCCAGGTGATGGGCGTGCGGCGGAAGCGGAGGCTTTCGGATCTTGTGAGATTCTTTGCTGACGCTTAGCGGCGAGGGACGAGGGCCTTGGAGCGGGAGCTCTCTTCTGGACTGGGGAGGAGGGTTATCGCCGGTGGGATACCCCGGCGGATTCATGATGAATGGCGGAGATCAGAGAGGAGTCTAAAAGGTTAGGTATCATGTTTTATTATTTTTTGCCACCAAAGAAATTTATAGTTATTAATGCTCCTTTATTGACTTTTGGGAGAGTTTATTGACTGAAACACACGTCCTTGCAAAGACTTTTCCCATTTTGAAATGTTGCTCCCATTTTTCTTTGACATTCATATACTCTCTTCCCCAACTATAATGTGTTTTCAATTAATTTGTAGTACCCAAAAATAATTATTGTACTCCTTAATCATCAATATATAGCAAAAAATATATTAATTCATATAGTAAACAGGGGATTTGACTCTCTGTTTTCCAACTTCCCTGTTTTCTTCGTCATTGAAAAAAGATTTTCAAACCCTGGGACTTCTAGTTTTCAAGTTAAAACTAGTTAGACTTTATCATATAAACAATAACTTCCTTTTTCTGGTTCTGTTTCCCTTTTGATCTTTCTTATTTGTACGTTGGTCTTCAATCTCGATTCACCATTTTGGCACTGGTCCAAAACCTGTCATGGCGGATGTGAAGGCTATTTTATACCAAAGTGAAAGCCCCTAGAATGAAGGGATTGGCTGATGGGACACGATATTTGATTGATTTCTATCAAACTCCAGCATCATATTCTGAATCTCTTGATCTCCAATGCATATAATAAGCAATATGAGAATCTGAATCTGGGAACCACAACAGTTGTTAATGTACCTATCATAAGCCTCAAATTTCTGGAAGCCTACAATGGGCAGCCATCTCTCTCAAACCAATGGGTATGTTAATGGTCGAGTCAAAAGTGGTGTGCTCTTGGACTGTCGTTTAGAAGTCTATCAGCCCAACACAGACAAATACACATATATATGACTCAATTGACTTGGGCTTAGATTTTAAAATATCTGGGCCGAGACGAGTTAAGTTGATGGTTGGCCCAAAAAGGTTATCAAGGGATGATGGTCGGGGAGGTGTGGAGACTAGTGGCGTGAAGTGAGCATCAATTACCAAACATTAATAGGAAGAGACATGTTTTCCTTTAATCATATTGTCGGTTCAAGGTGTGGAAATAAAGAAAATGATGTTAGGAAGAGCTTTTCCCCTACAATATAAGCCCGACTCAACTTAGGGTGAATCTGGAATAGTTGGATTCGAAGGTTCCGTAAACCGGGTGAGAAAAAAAGTTAAAAGTGAGCATTAATTAAACCTCCCTATCAGATCTTGAGCAGCAAGAGGAGGTAGTTGAATTGACACTTGTAATTAAGATTTACCATGGGTTCAGGCAAATCATCAAATGTAATATTAATAAATGGTATATTTTCTGAGTGAAACCAGTTTCAATGTTAAGGTCCTTGTTCGTTTCCAGATTCTTCTCTGAAAAAAATTGAAATACCGCAACTCATTGGTTCAAACCCCTCATGGGAGGACTGCTTTTAGTTTAATGTTTAGTAGCAACTTTCAAGTGTCTGTCATCAATTTTATTTTATTTTATTTTTCTCAAAACTAGTATTTCTTAAAACTATAATCAATCAAAAATGTTCACGCTGGTAAGAAAAATAAAAATGTCCACGTTATATCCAGATTTAACGCATAAGAAATGGCTTAAAACACAGAGCGAAACTGAGGTACTTGAGTTCATACGTTTAACATGCTTTTTAATCTAGTTAAAACATGTGAAAAAAGATGGATAAAAAACACATTTGTTCTAATTTAATTGAAAAAACACTTAAAATATAATACTAAATCTTATAAACTGGGTTCTATATTGAAGATTGGAGGGTAACTTTTTTTTTTTTAAAAAAAAAAAAAAAACTTATGCATACGTGTTTGCATTGGTAAACTTTATTCATGAGTAACGTCTTTTTATTATATGATAGTAAACTTAATATTTATATTATTTTAACAATCTAGATATGATACAAAATTTAAGCCAACCACACCAGTCATTTAATTATGTGATAAATCTTAAACACATAGGCTTCTCGAAAGTTGGCGATGCTCCCTTTACGTAAAAGGATGGGAATATTCTACCCAATATATACCTTTGACAAAATCTGCTGCTTTTAAGTTTAACCTCCAGAACCTTTTTACTATGTCCACGTCAGAAATCAAAATGACCTTATCATGGCCTCATTTGTCATGACTCACGTTATAGCTGTGATTTTCCACCGCCATTTCCACAATCTCCTTCCCTTTTCATATATAAGTACTCATCTCTCCACAACTCTCACTATTCTCAATCCCATTCCTTCCTTCCTTCCTTAAAGACCCTTTTATATCATCCTTTCTCTCTGGTTTCTGCTTGACCATGGAGGACAGAGTCATGATGGGTAGTAGCTTAGAAGACGACCAGCTGGTTCAAATGGTCCGAGACTTCATAGAATCTGAGTCACCATCCCCCACAGATTCTACTTCATCAAAGTGTCGTGCTTCAACTCATCGAACCCAATATTATATTTTACAGGTACTTCACAAATCACAAGGAGTTTGAAGTTTCTGTGGAGCTTCTTGCTGAGTTTAAATCCCTCCATGTTATTGAGTGAGTGTGTACAATATATACTTGTCCCTGATATGCTACTTGTTGATTTTGTGCAATGGAGTTTAGGATATCTTAAGGAGTGAGACAAGAGCCGAGGCTACAGTTCGAAATTATGTGTTGAACTTGAAGCGAATGAGTGGCAAAAGGGATGCTAAGAAGACTTCAAGTCTTAGGAAGTGGCTGGTCCTCAAGCTGAAAATGGAAGGCCTCGATGCTTCTCTGTGCCACACATGTTGGGCCACCTCTTTAGGATGTCCTGCTGGTGGGTCTCTCTCTCTCTCCCCCCCGCCCCCCCTCCCACCATGTCCTTAAAGATCGAATCTTTCATAACTGTTTCTGTGGATTATGTGTCAGGTGAATATGAATATGTTGAAGTGAATATTGCAGAAGGTGAGAATGGAAGTCCTGTGAGGCTTATAGTGGACATAGACTTCAGGTCTCAATTTGAACTTGCAAGGCCAACACAGTACTACAGAGAAATGACAGAGTCACTGCCAGTGATCTTCGTTGGGACAGAGAACAAACTGAGAAGGATAATCTCTCTTCTTTGTTCTGCTGCTAAACAGTCCTTAAGAGAGAAGGGCCTGCACGTGCCTCCATGGAGAACCACTTGTTACATGCAATCCAAATGGTTTTCCGGGCGTCATCATCATAAAGAAGAACAAGGTGTTGAAGCTAGAGAAGCAGAAGGTGAAGTTGAAATTGGCGCGTGGGTACCTCCAATAGTAAAACCCAGGAAAAGAGACATGGGTGGGGCATCTGGCCTATCTAGACAGTTCTCTGACTTGACTATAAATTGCTGGTAGCTCAAGAGGCATCTCAGTTTCGTGATCATTATCCAATTTTGATAGAGTTTGTGGTTTTTCATTATTATATTGAAATTAAGCTATGATCGTTGGAAGTAGTAATTTTGACTTGTCATTCGTCATCAGAAGCTAGCCTTGATTTTTTTTCAGTTTTTATTTTAACACCAGACCATGTAAGGATCCTATATCCAGCGGGGACTTTTTCGACATCAAACCATTTGATATTTCAAAGTTATATCGAACTCTAATTACTTTGGGTTGAATTGGAGAGAACTGCAAGGGAGGGAAAAGTTTTCTAAGAAGTTTCTGATGTTGTATATTACAATGCATATTTAGTCTTAAATTTTTATCCTTAACCTAATCCTCCTCAATAGCGACGGGAAATTCACACGCTTACATATACTCATCACATACCCACCTTGAGGTTAGAACCCACAACCTCCCATTTAAGAGAGGTGTGGGATGCCAATTGAGCTAAAGGGTGTTGGTGCATATTAACTAACCAAACAGAATCTTTTTTTCTTTTTTCTTTTTTTTTTGGGGGGGGGGTGTTTAAAATTTTGGGCAAGGTCCATTATAATTTCATCAAAACTATAGGGAGAAAGCAACTCCCACAAAGTCATTATACAGATAATTCTAACTTACAGAGGTGAGGCATCAAAAACAACTTCCACCTTGCTTTGATCTAGACTCAAATTAGCTAAACAATCAGCACAAGTATTTCCTTCTCTATATACTTGTTGAAATCTAATGGGTTTAAAGCAAAACAACTCAAATTTTACCAGCTTTAATATACTGGACTCAAACTCTTTTCTATTCCGTATTCTATGTAGCAAATTCACAGTAGTAGTAGAATTGCTCTCAATAATCAGCTTCTGAACATTGGAGTCTCTAGCCATCCTCAAACCTCGCACGACTCCCCAAAGTTGTACTTTTATTGCTGAGCATCTTCCCAACTTCTTTGCAAAACACTTCATCCACCCTCTATCACTCCCACTAATCAATCCTCCACAACTTTACATGAAATACTCTTGAAGAAACAAAGGGCACTAGATGAGGGAGATAGAGTGGAAAAAAAAAGTGAAATTAATATTTAATCTGAAACAGAATAGTAAATGAGATATACCAAAAAAGACTGAGGTTTAACTTTCTACGCAATAAGTTGCTTACTTAATTATGAGATAAGTGTGTTGTTTAACTTTCTAAGAAGTTAAGGCTTTTGTAAATCAAGCCAGTTGAATCTAACTACTTGAGAAGTTTAACTTCTTCTCTTCTCTACTTACTCCAACCAAGCCACCTGTAGTATCTATTGCAATATTTATTCTTAACTTATATGTTCTGATTGTTTCTGTTGAGCTCTAGCCAAACAAACTAGGTGATTGTTGAGAATCTTTCCCCTTCACACCACGTTTTAAAAGTGACACTAGATGAATTTGGTTTGGGTGATACTGATACATTTTGCTCTTTTCATCTAATTGTAGATCAGACACACAAATCATTGAACTATGAAACACAAAAAACACGAATGCAGGAACTGGTTCTATAATCATGCTCTGTTCTGTTTAGTGTTTAATGCAGTGGGCCTCATTCTCAGCATTTCGCTGCTTCTGGCAATGCCAAGTATTGTGTGGTGAGAAAGCCTCAATGGGCCCTTTTTTTTTGTTTCTGTTTCATATAATCCCAATTTACTGTTTAAGATTTTATGAACCACAATAAACCAAAGAAAGGGACAATAAGCCACTGTCATCATTACTCTTTACAAATTCCATAGTGCTAGTCCACATCAAAATATTACCCTCGGTCTTAATTATAGGACAAAGTTTGTAGTGTAAACTTTATCCTATAATTAGCAAGGGTAATAATATATATGATTTTTGTCAAGCGCCTCAATAATTGAAGGTTCGAGTTACGGGTATAAAAATCTTGTCTTCTTATTTTTCTAATAATTTAAAACACAGCAGGTAAATGTCATCAACATGAATGTTATCCAAAAGTGACGCCAAGGGATAAAGATAAAGACAGGAGTGAGGAGGATATGGAAAAGAACAAGAAATAAATATAGAAATGGGAAAGAGGTAGTGTCAAGAGAAAACTAGTGGCAATATGGAAAAACAAGTGGCAATGAGAAACCATGGGTGAGAGACTGAGACATGTCACTTTCCATCTTCCTCCTTCTCCAATTATCAAAATGGCCCATCGCTCACCAAACTTTCCCTCTCTACCTTTATCATGATATGGCCACCCCGTTCTGTTTTACGTCTCTGCTATATCTCATTTCAGACAGATAAGATTACAACCTCGTCATCCCTGTCTTCTGTCCGTCCACTAGTGCTCCTTCATTATTTTCCCTAAGAAAATATAAACTGGAGCTATTAAATATAAGATAAAGTTGATTTTTTTAGAGAGATCAAGAAAGTTAATTAAATTATTTTAGAGTCTTTGTATTTTTAATTTTTTCTCCAAACTAATTAGTTTGACTAATAAAGAAAAAATTAGGAAGAAGTGCCTAGAAGAGATAATATTTATTAGGAAGGACGGTAAAAGTTGTAATTATTTTGAAGGACTGATTGTTAAAATAAAAATTTAAAAATACTAAATTGTCCTTATTTAAACCTCCTACATTTTCTTTCATACTTCATTTTTACAACCAATATGAATTTTTAAATTTTATTATATTAAACGCAATTTCTCTCTTTTTTTACGACTTATATATGTAGGAATCTATTAATATAATCAATAAAGTCTATAATATTCAAATAATAATAATGTTTAATTTTTTTGAGATAAATTTTTTTTAATGACTAAGATGTTAGATAAAAAATTTAACATCTTCTCAATTCGTCTATTTTACTCCGAGTTTATTTTATATAAGATTATATAAATCAGGAAAAAAAAACTTGATGATTTAAATGGGCAGTGTTAATAATTAAATAATATATTGATGATATGATTATGTAGATGTTAGTTAAAGTTTAAAAAATGATTTTGGTGGTTTTAATTTTCGTGGAAAATAAGAATAAAAATTACTTTTAAAGTAAAATGTGAGAGAGATTGAAGGAAGTTTAATCAGGGGCAATTTAGTGTTTTTAAATTTATATTTTGGCTATTGGTCCTTTTGAATAATTACAACTTTTACGGTCTTTCTCAATAAATATCATCGGCTCTAGGTCCTTGGTTCTAATTTTCCCACTAATAAATTAGTAAATAATCTAAGGATACAAAATATATAATATGATTAAATAACTTATTTAGTTTTCTTAATCTCTCTAAAAAAGTCAACTATGTCTTATATTTAGGACGTGAGGGAATTTTTTTTATATATTATTATCCAGTGCGGAGTTCATGGCTGCCCCTCTCAACGCAAATGTTTCTTCTTGGACTCAGACTTGAGACCCAAAAAAATTTAGCGGGGCTTTAAACCGCTAAACTAACTCTAAGTAGAAAAATATAATATTACTACCACCACATTGGCTACAAAAAATTTTATATGAAAAAGTTTAGGTCGCTTAGACACCGATATCCCACCAGGGTTAGGGTACGCCTTCAGGCTTAAAGAGCACTTACAGATCACCTACCAACGAGGACCTCACGTTGACCGGGGTATCAAACCTCCTCCCTTTTTGGTAAAGGTAGATGCATTAGCCAACTCTACCAATTGTAATGTACCTTGCTCTCCGTAGACTCCTATTTTTATGGCATGAAGGCCCAAATAATTGAAAATGGATTATGTTGAGCCCGACCCAACAACATAATGGACAAAAACTAAAACCCAGTACAAGTTGGCGGGTCTCCGATAATGAGGCAGTCCAGAGCCCACGAGTCGTGCAGCCGACTTACTGAGTGTTTGAATAAAAAAGTACGGTATGGGCACAAGTTCTTGATAAGAAGTATATGAGAAGAAGTGATATATCCCTTCTTAATGCCAGAACTTCTGATTCTAGCCTTTGGAGATTTGTGTCTAAACAAGCTGATTATGTTGAGGCTGGAACTAGATGGCAATTAAGAAATGGTAAGTCTATTCTTTTCTTTGTGGATAACTGGCTTTTTCTTGATAAGAAGATAAAAGATTTTTGCACTCGCTCTCTGTCCTGTGAGGAGGAAGAAAGTATGGTTGCTGATTGGGCTTCTTGTGGTTCTTGGAATTTTTCTCGTCTCTATGGAATAGTTCATAGCGAAATCATCCAACGGCTTATTGCTGTTTTGCCACCTTTTGAGAATGCTGGAGATGATGTTATGGTGTGGAATAGGACAAGAAATGAGCTTTTTTCTGTTAAAAATGCTTATCATCTGATTGAAAAAACCCCCTGCTAGTCTATATAATGCCTCTTTCCGGCTTATATGGTCTTGGAAAGGTGCTGAGAGAATCAAAGTCTTCCTTTGGCTGACTTTCAATGGCAGATTACCTACCAATTATTGGCGGAGTCGTTGGTCTTCTTCATGCCCTCTTTGCACTTTTTGTAATGCGGCTGTGGAAGATGATATTCATATTATGCGTGACTGTGCATATGCCTCAAAAATCTGGAATCAATTAGTCAACCCTCAGCTCCTTTCTTCCTTCTTTGCTTTGCCTATGCGTGATTGGATGTCCTATAATCTGAAAAATGACTTTGGTGATTCGAAGGATGATAGCTGGAATTTGAGGTGGGGAGTTATTCTTTGGTTATTATGGTCTTGGCGTAACAACTATGTTTTTACTAAAAACTTCCAAAAACCTCCTGACCCACTAGCTATGATAAATAGAATATGGCCCTCTTTCTGTATCTCTACGGATTTTTCTGATAATAATATCACTCAGCGAGATGTGGTTCTTGAATGCTGGACTCCACCATCTGAACCTTGGGTTAAAGCTAATGTAGATGGTGCTATAACAGGTGATAGTGCCATGGCTGGTTGCAATGGCGGAGTCAGGATTTAGAGTTTATGGGTGCACAATTAGTGTAGGGGTTTGGGGGTTCGGGGGCAATGCCCCGATTTTTTTTTTTAAAGGAAAGTTTTAAATGCATTAAGATTGTATCGTTGACATTTTCTGGAAGGAAAAAAGTTTGATAAGATTAAAGAATATGTTGCAACCTATAAGAAATCAAAGAATGAAGAATTATAATAACTAGAAGGTGGGCAAGCAAACCAAAATCGGCTTTGTCTTCAATTCATCATAAACGAAAATCACAAGGTGGGGTATTACCTTCGAGATATTCATTTACATCGGCCTTCATCCGCTTAGCCTTGAGTGCTGCATCAACCTCCAAAAAGATTCGAGGGGATAAAGTTATTTCTTGAAGCAAATCAATCTGCAAAAGAAAGCAGAAAAGGAAGCTGTGTCATGCCAATATTCAATACTGTGACCAAGGAAGCTGTGACATGCCAATATATTATTCCTGCTCACTACTAACAGCTATGAATATACAGACAAGTACAAGTGCTTTTACGTATTGGAATACATTAATAGGTCAGATCGCACCACAATCCACTAGCTTTAATATTAATAGGTCATCAAGTAGAAAAATCGACCAGCACCTTTAACACCCTCATTCCTCAAAAATCAGGGAGAAGGCAAGGTGGTGTATGCATCCATAGGAAATAATTGAAGGTCCTACTAGAAGATGACTAGGCCTGCACAAGGGCAAGAGTAGCTGCTTTCTCAAAACTTAACTAGAGCCTCTCAAAAGCCTAATTAATAGCCAGTTGAACAAATAGGTGAAGATAAATGGGGATCAATAATGCTCCTAGCCATCAAAGTGCCATTCATAACATGACTTCTAATCCACCAAATGATTACAAGGAGATTTTCATAAAAGCCTACTACTATCAAAGATTGAAGCCTCTTAATCCTAGAATGGTCATATTGGACAAATCCCTAGCATCAAAACCGCTAACTAGTTCAAATCCGAACTTTTCATAACTCCTTAGCTTTTGATGCTTGCATATATATATATATATATATATATATATATATATAAAAGGTTAGATATTTAGATAGTACTTGAAAGCCTATAATAAGCATCCCGAAGAAAATGTACAATTTCAACTCTAAGAGGAAATATATGGGCTTCTTTGGAACTCACGCAATGAACCAAGATTTGTGTTTTCATCGCGATTATGTTTGTTGTCTAGCATCTAACCGGGCTTAAGATATCCAATAACAAATAGGTTACGCTTTTACTAGCCTAAATCTGCATTGCATAACGATATCTGATAAGCTAACTAAAAAAGTTATAATGTTAGATATGTCATTTTATTTGTGCCTACTAAATCCACATGCTATATATTTCTTTATAATGCTTCAAATCAGACTAATATCTTGCAATCCAACCGTAATTAGTAAATCAGTTCAAATCTTCAATTCATTTACTTTTGACTTCTCGGCGAGTCAAACGCCACGTTAACAACTTGTCCCAGTAATCCATGAACTACAAATTGAACCACGTAAAAACGATTCAATCTCGAAAGAGTATCGACAAGGAGAGAAATTGGCACCGAGGGTTTTGAGAAAACGCCTACTTCACCGGAAGGTTTGCCATCGGCTTCGAGACCTCAATGATAACATTGGCGGTACCGGCCAACTCGGCGGTCCCGGCTCAAGCTTAATATTGACCGCATAAAAAATCTGGAGGTTGTGAAGCTTCGCATTGGCAATTTTGGCCGCTTCTACCAGCTCTAGCATAGTTGTGGGGTTCTTTATCTCCTCCACCTCGGCCTCGATCACCCAATCCTTGGTTTTCGCATTCCCCCTTATTAGCACATCATGGACTCGAGCAGGAGGATCCCGTTTGTTGCTTTCTTCACCATCCTCGACTTCCTCAGAGTCATCTTCTTCATCGTCGTCATTGGAGGAAAAATTCTGCGTATTGTAGCCATCTTTAGGGATTGGAGGAAAATCTCCATGGAAGAAAGGCGACAGAATTTATGGCGGGATCTGGAACGGAGAGGGCTAGAGGGGGGATCTAGAAGCACTGATGGTGGACGAGAGGCCGAGAGCGGAGAGCAATTGATGGGATACGATGAAATGGGGAAAGGGGAAAAAAACGGATAAAGAGAAAATGGAGGTTCGAACCGGCGACCTAGCTAAACGTATGAAGTCTTAACCAACTACACTACCTATACATATGGTCACTAAATTCTCTCAAGTTATATATATTATTTTTATGGGTGCACTTGCCCACATTGGCACAAGTGTAGCTCCGCCCCTGGCTGGCTGCGGAGGAGTGATCAAAGATTCATTGGGCAGATGGCTAGTGGGTTTCTCCCATAGTTTGGGACGCTATTGTGTTTATGAGGCTGAGGAATGGGCTGTTTTAATGGGTCTGAAATGTGCATGGGATGAAGGTTTCAAAAAAGTTATTTTGGCCTCTGACTCCAAAACTCTGATTGATGATTTATTACAGGGAAGAGCAACGTCTTTGGGCAGTATAGTCCACCTCCAAATAAGACATTTGCTTGATTTGGATTGGGAAGTTCAGTTACAGTATACCCCTAGGTGTCAAAATGTCCTAGCTGATCATTTAGCTAAAGATGGTATCTCTTGTTCCTCCATTTTACGTTATTGTCCTGATCACCTTAGGACTGCGTTAGCAACCGATTGTATGGGACTCGTTCCCCCCTTTAATGCTTAATATATTAAGGATGAGGCCTCTCTTTTTACCAAAAAAAAAAAAAAAGAATGGTAAAACCATGGCTTTAAGAATGGGTAAAGGAGCAAAAATACACATGTGTTTTACCCCCGGGAGCGCCCAGCATCATATGCTTTTTTTGGGAGCAAAAATACACATGTGGTTATGTTTTATGAACAAAAATATCATTTGACCATTAAGTTTGACTTTTTTTGCAGAGTGGACGTGACGTGGCATGCCACGTAGGACTGTTTGGTCCAGCTGGATGCCACGTGGATATGTCACGCCATCGTCCAGTCAACAAAAAAATCAAACTTAACGGTCAAACGATATTTTTGCTCCTATAACGTAACCACATGTGTATTTTTGCTCCCAAAAAAAGATATGGTTTGGCCATTTCCGCAAGTAAAAGACACGTATATTTTTGCTCCTTTACCTTTTAAGAAAATTTAACTAATCACTCTAAAAAAAATGCAGAAGCTTTTTTTTCTTCTAAAACCATGGTTTTGAATAAGCTCATTTTTTTGCATTTTTAATCTTAAGTCCTGCTTGTGCCTCGGGGAAGAGAAAAAAGGGGAAAGAGGAGAAAAAAAAATTAAAAGAAAGAAGAGGAACAACCCAACCTGGATATAGTAAAGGAAAAGAAGAAAAATAAAATAGAATGAGAGGAAAAAAATAAAAAATAAATAGGAATGGGAAAAAAATTAAAAATGGAATAATGTCATGTACATCAAAATTTTGTAATATGGGAAATCAAGTATCTATCTTAAGGATGAAATATTATATTTTTCATAATTAAAATATCAATTTTTCATAATGAAAATATTATCTTTTTCATAATTTAAAAATTTTGAAATGGAATTTTATACTTTCGTATGTAATTATTACATTAGCTAATGTCTTTTTTGGTAATTTGCACCTGAAAAAAAATGATTTTAATAACAATTATCCAAACAATTTTATTTTATCAAAATCACAATTTTTCACGCAACCTATTCTACTCAGAATTTATTCTCTGCAATCACTTTGATCATTTTTTCTCTAAAAATATAAAAATATTTTCCAAAAGTTAATCCAAACCCTCTCTTAGAAATATGATACAAAGAAAACAGCTGCTGCCAAGTTCTTCTTCTTTATTTTTTTTGTCATTTTCTGTGGCTCGAGTTTCTTTTCGGGTTTCATTCCTTCTGAATCGGTGTTAATGCATGTATCCGTCTGATTTGATATTAACGTGTTTTTGCTTGGTCATGTTTTGTTCATTTCTTTATTTGTTAAGCTATGCAGCTGGTGAATCATTTTACTTGTTCTGACCAGACCCTCTCCACTTAGAAAGAGATAATCCGACGAAGACTTGCACATGATATGGTACAGCCTGGCTGGATTAGGGGACCTAGTTCATTATTCATGCAAGATACCATTTTTACATGTCATTTCCTTTTAAATTATAAGATCTTACTTTTCTATTCGTTGGTCTCTTGGGTTAGGACGATGGAAAATTGCTGGGCGATTAAGGCTCCCAGTATTTTGGTTCTTATTTTCCCCTGGTTTCCCTGTTTTGTATGCTCATTCATTCTGTAACTCATACGATATCAAATTGAATTAATGTCTAAATATAATGAGTGAAACTGTTAATGTTGTGCCCGATGAACCTGCTTAGTAACCAACATTGAGTGGCTTCTTTTGATTTGTGTTTAAAACAAAAAGAAATCATGGATCGGATCGAGAAGTTGAGTTTTTAGGCAATGAACTACTAAAATATATTTGTTAGTTGTGATATGCAGGTGATACAGAGCTTTATTCCATGATTTTGTTTGCCATCTTTCCCTATCATGATGAGTGAATAATCTTCACCAGCTTGCTTAGGATGAGGACATGAAAATATCAGTTCTATATATATACTTTATGACAGGTTCATCGACCGATAAATTGAGCGTGGGCAGAGTCAAAGGCAGCGACTACTCAACCACCACAGAGAGCTCCCCTTGATCAGTGGACTAGCAGATCACGTCTCATCAGGTGGTTTGCACCTCGTAAGAAACAAATATGAAATATCTCAATCTGATTTGTGAAAAAATGGCTGTTAGTGTGATGCTGATTCTGCGTGCCATTTCTTCATAGCGCGTATTCTTTGTTCAAATCATCTTTTTGGTTTGTATAAATCAAATGTTCTCTCAGCTATGAGGATTGAATGAAATGGTGAACGAGAAGGGAAAAGAAAAATCTGGAACTATTTATTTTCTTATCTCTACAAGTGCAATTGAAACAAACACTTAACAAATTAAAGCTTCGCAGCAAAAAAAATGTTACCCCTTCACTTTTCCCGTTCGTCTGGTATGAGCAATAATCAGCATTATGGCTGTCTGATGTTAAAACATTAAAATCTCAGCTCATTATTTAACAGGGAATGACCAACCAAGTGAACCAAATCGTGTCGGTCGGAAGGCCACTTTTCTTGGTCCGCTCATGCTTTCTTCCGCATGCTTCATTGTGGGACAACATTTGTAGCACCATCATTTCTCTCTCTCTCTCTCTAGTTTGGTTTTCACTTCTGCGTAGTGGATATGTTTTGAAATTTGAAGTGGACCAAGCGCTTCTTCTACTGAAAAAAGTGATTTTACCCAGCCCTTAAAAAGTAATCTAACCTCATTTCACTCTTAAGCTATAGCTATGCCTATGAGCCCATACCTATTACAGGGTACATGGTGGCTGTGGCAATTGATTAGCAATCTTGTTTTTTAATGTCAGTTAATTGACCTCGTTGTTGTAGTGTTGACGGTATCTGATAGGATAAAACAATGGAGTTTGGTGAAATAGTTGATAAAAATGAAACTTAAAACTAATATATTTTCATTTGGAAAGATGGTTCATTAATACTCATGCTATAAGAATGCATATATATTAGTATAAAGTAGTGAACTTTTTTTTTTAATACAAGTGGCAAGTGTAAGCTTGTAAATTCAAAATACACACCCTTTAAGACAAAGAACTAAATTCATCCCCAACAAGTGTTTGATCAAGTATGAACCTAGTTCTACATTTTGGGTGCACCTCCGGGATGATCCGTAACTGCAAATCTTCTGCATGTGCTTTTTTGGTCAAAATATCTGCGCATTCAATAATCTCCCTATTTGCATGGGATAAAACAACTTGCCAATCTGCATACAATAGCTGGCGTGTGACCTCTATTTCAGCTTTAAATAGATGTTTCAACATACTATCTCTCAACAAAATATTTAACGCCTCCAAAGAATCAGAGAAAACCTGTATTCTTAGGAATTTATAAAGTTGACAAACCTCAAGACCCGTTTTAATAGCCAATACCTCTGCGATCGCCACTGGATAGGTCCCAATATTCTTCATAAAACCTGTGACCCAACTTTCATTGCCATCTCTGATCAAGCCCCCAACTGCTGCCTGGTTATGCTCTCTTATTGACGCATCCACATCCAGCCGAACATATCCAGGATTTGGCTTCTTCCATTTGACCTCTGTTCTTGTTGTCTCCTCGAGCAATTGATGTTTCCATCTCCCAGCCACAACTTCTTCTCTTAAGAGATGTTGACACTGATGAAACACCTCCTTTGGAGTGGCTGATTTACCTTCAAACAACTGAACACATCTTGCTTTCCACAATAACCAGCAAACATGTACAAATATTTTAGTCCATGTCCACTTTTGAAAACAAGGCTTGCTTGGATTTCCTGTTGCATTCCATCGGAGCCATTCCTGCAAATCATATGAAAAAAACATAGTATATTTATTAGGATTAAGGAATTCCCTCCACACATTTAAAGTAGTGAACCTTTAAGAATAAACTCCTCTTCTTTTGTTGGCTAATTAAATGCTGATGCTGCCACAGCATTCCTTCAAATGAAGAAGAAATTCCTTAACAACACTACTTAAAAAAGAGAGCATATTAAAATGATGAGAGTCTGCCCACCATTATGTAAATGAAAACTAAGAAAAGAGTGGGAGAGATGTTCCCAACTCAAAACATGGAATTCGGCAGAACAGGTTTAAAAAAAAAAAATTGATGATAATTTTACTTGTTTAAGGTTTCTATTAGATATGAAAAAAGAATAACTACGAGACGTATTGCATGTTTTCCTTGTATCGTGAATGGTCAAATGAAAATCATTAGTTGGTTTAAGTGTTACATAATGCCTTATCACTTATGATTATGAAGTAAGATGGTTTTAACCTTTCACCCCTCCTTTATTTGGGGGTCTTCAAACTGATGAATCGAAAAATAAAAGGAGAACAGAAAAAGGAAAAATAAAAGGAGTACAGAAAAAGGAAAAATTTACGAATGAGGCAGAGTTGGTGAGCCAGGGCAAGAACGAAAGTGAAAGAACAGAGAGATATTTTGAAAGACGTTACTCAGATAATGTGTCTATATTGACTCAAACTCCTCAACTATGCCATTAAGAGTCCCTTCCTCATCTCTCTCTTCTTCACACATTAAAACCTCCAAAACCTGTCTGATTCTCCAGATTTTCCTGCTACTCTTTGCAATACAAGCTTTTATTTTATTTCTGGATTTCAGAATTTTAGCAGCTTCTGGCCATTTGAATCCCTGTACTATATACTTGTTTTCCTACTCCATGAACTCTCAGTTTTCGTGTCCATAGCTTGAAAACTAATTTGATATGGTCTCTTGAGAATTTTGATTGTTTTTGAACCGTGGCTTTGAGCAATATTCTTTGTTATTACTTATTAGTTGGTTGTTAATGCTTCAAATTTACAATGGTTGGTTCCTCTTTGTGTCGATCAGATGTTGGTATGAGAGGTGCAACAATGGGTGCTTCTCCACATGCCATCGAAGCTAGACACCGCTTGTCTACTTCCATGTCAGTTCCTTAATCTCTCCACATTTTTCTAAACGCTTTCTCTTCTGTTAGTATCATGGAAATAACTGCATCCATGTCAGTACCACAATATCTCTACATTCTGCCCTTTCTTTTCTCATCTCCACACGCATAAACATCATGGTTGATTTATCGCAGAGAGTACTTCAACAAACCTTATAAGCAGCGAATGAAATAGTATGTTATAGGCACTAATTTCTATTAATCCTTAGCCATTTATTTTTATTTTACATTAATTGCAGAACGAGGTTATCATGCAAACTTTCTGTGGAAGAAGTACTGCTCCCAAATCTGATTTTAAGTTAGTTCCATGCACCTGCTATGATTTCAAGTATTTTTTAGTACTGTCCTGTCCTTCTCAGCACAAAGAAGTAGGTTCGATCAGACAGTTAACTTTTAGTGTGATCTGTACCATTCTTCTGAGCTTCATTACTAGACAAAGACGTTTTATCTTAAAAATATTTGTTATTTAAACTCAAAGGAAGCCAATCACCAAGCAATCTTTACATCAGTCTCAACTCTCAAACCATTCTTTAATATGGCAAAAATATATAATTATACCCCTTTTTCCGCATCACCAGTAATTCCGTTACAAGTATACGTATGTAAATTAATTAGCCACTGATTCTACATGGCAGTGAAGATTTGAACAAACGAAGATTGGGAAGAAGTAAACTCAAAGATGAACTGGAGAAGCCATTCCACTTGCAAATCCAAGACAGGAGTTCAAGATGCAAGTTCTCGTTCTTGAAACTCATCCTATTATTAATCTTTTGCGGCACTTTTGCAACGCTCATATTCTCTCCTGAGGTTTATAATGCCAACAACTTATCCAGCACTAGCTCTCGGTATGATTATACCAATTCATTTCTGTCATGATAATTCACAGTGCTCCATTATATTAAAGTTGCACATTTTTTTGTTTGACTTCCACTTAATTGTTAACTCTGGTCCAAGAATGCATGATGCTGTAAAAAATTTCTATCTAAAGAAGATTTTATTTGAATTGGCATCGTTCTTTATATATATTGGCTTTTGTAAAGATATGATCATACTACCGGCCAAATTTGTGACCAGGTGGATATGGGGTGGTTCAGATTCTCGGTACATTTCAAATCTGGACATCGACTGGGATAACATAATGAAAATCACTGAGAAGTTGATTAAGAAAGATGAATTTCAAGGGATTGGCCTTGTAAATTTCAATAAGACTGAACTAGACCACTGGGAGAAGCAATTTCCTGATGCCACCCGCCATGTTTTGCACCTGGACTATGCTGCTAGAAATGTGACATGGGAGTCACTTTACCCAGAATGGATTGATGAGGAAGAAAAGATGGAAGTTCCCGTTTGCCCTTCTCTACCAAGTCTTCGATCTCCCGGAACAAGACTTAATCTTATAGCTGTGAAGCTTCCTTGCAGAAATGGCTTGAATTGGTCTAGAGATGTTGCTAGGCTACACCTTCAGCTGGCAGCTGCTGGTCTTGCAGCCTCTTTCAAAGGCAATTACTCTGTATATATCATTTTCATTACCAATTGCTTTCCAATTCCAAATCTGTTTACCTGCAAAGAACTTGTTGGACATGAAGGGAATGCCTGGTTATACAGACCAAACCTAAGTGTTCTGAGACAAAAAGTCCAGCTCCCAATAGGATCCTGTGAACTTGCACTTCCCATGAGAGGAAAAGGTAATTTCTAGCCACACTTAGATTGCATCATGTTGTCCAATGGATATAATTGATTTAGTTGGCTCATACCTATAAGGTTGTGGGTTCAAACCCTATCAATGTGAGAGCCTTATTGGTAGGGAATTTGTAAGTATCTCTATAAGCGCCTCTGGAAGCATGCCCTAAAACTGGTGAACCTCTGAGACCCAACTCACTTAACCTTTTGTGTATCAAAAAATAATTGATTTAGTTTATATATATGTTTATGTCAAGTTGAGTTAAGAATCTCTCTTTTTAATCATAAAGCTGATATGAACTAAATTGAGCTAACTGGAAAGCAGAGCTGGTTTACACGGGAAATGTTCACAGAGAGGCCTATGCAACAATTCTTCACTCAGCCCATGTTTATGTGTGTGGAGCTATCGCTGCTGCACAAAGCATACGCATGTCGGGATCAGCTCGAGATCTCGTGATCCTTGTGGACGAGACGATTAGTGGCTACCACGGAAGTGGTTTGAAAGCAGCAGGGTGGAAAGTAAGAACAATCCAACGGATCAGAAACCCAAAAGCTGAAAAAGATGCATACAATGAATGGAACTACAGCAAGTTCAGATTATGGCAGCTCACAGATTATGACAAAATCATATTCGTCGATGCAGATTTGCTTATTCTGAGAAACTTAGATTTCTTATTTGGCATGCCAGAAATTACAGCCACCGGAAACAATGCCACACTCTTTAACTCAGGCGTCATGGTGATTGAGCCATCAAACTGCACATTCCAACTTCTAATGGATCATATCAACGAGATTGAGTCCTACAATGGCGGTGACCAAGGATATTTGAATGAAATATTCACGTGGTGGCATAGAATTCCAAGACACATGAACTTCTTGAAACATTTTTGGATAGGTGAAGAGGAAGAAAAGAAGCAAATTAAAACAAGACTATTTGGAGCAGAGCCTCCAATCCTCTACGTGCTTCACTATTTAGGTGTGAAGCCATGGTTGTGCTTTCGTGACTATGATTGTAACTGGAACGTTGATATATTTCATGAGTTTGCGAGTGACGTCGCTCACAATAAATGGTGGAAGGTGCATGATGAGATGCCTGAGGTGTTGCAGCAGTTTTGCATGTTGAAGTCGAAGCAGAAGGCACAGTTGGAGTGGGATCGGAGGCAAGCTGAGAAGGCAAACTACACAGATGGACATTGGAGAATTAAGGTGAAAGATGGACGCTTGAAGAAATGTATTGATAATTTGTGTTCTTGGAAAAACATGTTGCGACATTGGGGAGAGACTAATTGGACCGACGATGAATCCTATACTCCAATCCCACGTGCTATCACCTCACTGCCTCTTACTGCTTTATGATTTTTGAGTGTCAAGTTTTCTGGTTTGTTGTCCGTTGTAAAATCAATCCTGAGTGTTAGGAATATGGGATGAAGGATACCATTTCCTCTTTCGTTGTTTTATGCGTTAAAATGATCTATTCTTTTTCTCAGAGAGTTCGTGAAAAATAATTGGATAATCCAAGTTATCCTCGAGTTTGTCCTGTGTGTTTTTGCTCTGTTTTATATATACGTCTGGGGAATTTGACTGAGGGACTTCGGATGTGGACTCTTCAAAACTTGACAAGTGGCGGCAGGGAATCCCATCACTGTCGGGAGATTTTCATACACTACTAGATATAGGGATCTGACTTCTCTCCTCTGTCTTTTCCATCTGCTGCCCTCCTCTTATTCATCTGGGCCGTCGGATAAAGATCTGGACGGTCCAGATTTTTTTTTAATAATTAAATTTATACCGCATGCGGTGTGTGTAAATTATAAATTATTAAAAAAAATCGGGACCGTTCAGATCTTCATCCGACACTGATGAAGAGAGAGGGGGCAAAGATGGAAAAAGTAGAGAGAGAAAAGCCGATCCTAAATTATAGCGCCATTTGACTTTTTTAAAAAATAAAAAAATTATTTTAAAATATCTACAATAAAATACTCTAATCATCCCTTCGATGTTTTACCTTGATTATACAGACTCGCTTCTATTTTCTTCTATTTTAAAAATATATATTTAAGTCCAAACGGTTAACTTCTTTAAGAAGATTCTAAAAATATACTTTTAATTAAAATTTATATAAAAAATAATTTTATTTACTAATTTACCCTTAATACTAAATCTCATATTTTAATTGACAAAGATCTTTGTTTTCTTTAATTACATGTACATCTCTTTTATTTCAAAAACATACATTAAAAAACAAAACGTTAACTCCATTAAGAATATTATAAAAATATATTTTTAATTAAAATTTATTTACTAATTTACCCTTAATATTAAATCTCAAATTTTAATTGACATCTTGTAAATATCACAAACTTTTTAAAATTTGAGTAATTTTTTTAAATGTTTGTAGAAAAATATGAAGTTATAAATTTAAATGGCTTATACAATATCTTAAACCTATATAATTTATTATATTTGATAGGAAAATAATATGTTTAATATATATTTTTAGTTATTTAAGAAACTAAATATAAATAATTTCAATAAATATAGTGAAAAATTAAAATTATAAATTTTTTAATCTCAGAATTAATTTTTTTTAAATATATTAGAGAGTTAAAAAATCAATTAGAATTATAATTTGGTAGTATAAATTATTTTGGCTTTTATATATATATATATATATATATATATATATATATATATATATGTGTGTGTGTGTGTGTGTGTGTGTGTTTAAATAGTTCTAATGTTAAAAAGGCTCATTTTGGTATATCAAAAGTCCAATAATCAAACTTAACAATAAACTAACAGTTGAGTTGATGAAAATAAAATTTTAAAATATAAGGGAGGTTTGTGTAATGTAGATTTTAATTTTAAAGACCGTATATATGGGTTTTTAAATAGAGGGGAAGTATGTCATTAAGATAAAAGTAGTATTTTACTCAAATAAGGGTGGTTAAAGTATTTTACTCAAATATTTATATATTAATTTTTTTAAAACTAATTTGTTAGACATAAGACCGGATTTTTAAACATCCGGTCTTGGTAAATTAATATATGATTTAATAATACACAACATATATTGTAATTAAATAACTTTTTTATTTTTCATTAATCAATATATTCAAAAAAAATAATAACAACAAACAAAAACAATCGAAAAAAAAGTCAATCAGATCCTATATTCAAGATCGAATCAATATTTTCTATCCAATATATCTTGACATGTTTTACGCATGTCTCTCCTAAAAAAGTCCGTTTGGGAGTTAAGGAATTAATAAAGAGTGTTTTTGTATTTATTATATGAATTTTACCAAAAGATCCTTCATTAATTCCCCTAACCCCAAAACTACGCGTTTTTAAGCATTATTAATCTAACCCCAAAACGACGTAGTAGTTTTGGGGTGACTGACATAACCTTATGTCGATACGACAACGATAACCCTTATATATATTATTATAAATATATATTAACTAACATATTGTTGTTGATTACGACACACGAACTCAAATCAATCAAAAAAGAAGTAGAGGGAACTAGAAAAGGAATTAAAATTAATAAAATTATCCTATAATTTAACATCCTATCTTAAAAAAAACATTTTATTTATTTATCCATTAACATTATCCCAGATCCTTTTTAATCCGGTCTTAAAAGTGTTCTTTATATTTACAAAATTGTTATCGGCCATACTTTTAAGACCGGATCCTTTTTAATCCGGTCTTAAAAGTGTTCTTTATATTTACAAACATCGGTCATCTTTTAATATTATATTAATTATTATTCTTACTCTAAATGAGGGTCTTAAAGCTTTTTTGCACTAGTGATTGTAATTAAATACTCTAAAAAAGTCAATCAGATTATTAATCAATATTTTCTATAATCTTATTATAAAGCGTTAACTAACAATACGACAAACCAATGAGTTAAAGTTAATAAAATTATTATAATTTACTAAACTTAATATTAATTAATTATTACTCTTACTCACTACCTTTATTAATTATGGGCATATATGAGAAAAAATAATTAATACGCTTTAAAAACAAATAAATGTCTTAAATACAATTATTAGTTGGTGACTTGGTGCCCGATAAGATAATGGAATGGATCCAAATCAAACCTATATAAGTCCCATTTGGAGCAAGTGGTAATTATGGGAACATTTGTAATGCCGGGCTTTTAGGACCGAGATTCGTGCCCGTCCTACGGACGAGCAAAGAGAGCTCGTCGTACGGACCAATAAGATAATGGAATGGATCCAAATCGAACCTATATAAGTCCCATTTGGAGCAAGTGGTAATTATGGGAACATTTGTAATGCCGGGCTTTTAGCTAACCTAATCATATGGCTATAATAATTAACCTGCTCAGCTTTACAGTGTTGCTTGCAATGATATGAAACACCGATAAAATAAATAAATTATGAAAGTTGCCGGTATACGAATCCTCATGGATCTACCACCGTAAAAGCTCTCAGAGTTTTCATGTTTCGTATTTCTATTTCTAACTTCTAACCATATTAAAAAATGCATTACACTCCTTAATTATTAAAGACATATCCTACCGACAACTTGGCTGATAGGATGGAATCCAATCACCGCCCTGAATGAAGTTGTCCACCGAATACACTGGCACATGTTGGCCGGGAATTTCACTACTCCAGGCCGCCCTCCGACTCCGATCAGAACCAGGACCAGTATTGTTACTCTCCCCATAATAAAGTGTGTTCAGACCCAAATCACCGTCCCAGGCCATCCAACCCTCCGGCGAGATGAGAGCTTCAAACACAGAATGAATGAACACGGTTCTTGAATACACCTTCCATGGCCTCCCCAAGAAGTTCCTGTGCACCTCTGGCTTCTTCCTGTACTGTGTCATGTAATCGTTGGTCCCTGTCACCACGCAGTTATAAAATACAAAGCCTGTGGATTGTGCTGGGTCTGTTCTTCCATGCGCCGTCACGGCGTTGGTCTCCCCTGTTTCTGGGTTGCTCTGCCTTTCACTCAGTACGACGGCGCACTCTTGGAAAAACGCCGCCGCGTTTCCGAAGATCATGTCGACGTTTCCTTGGATGCGACATGATTTGTAGAATTGACGCAGGGAATGAGCGTATAGGGTGTCTTGATTCCCTATGAATTCTACGTTCTCAAGAACAGAGAGGTCGCTGTCTGATCTGAAGGCCACTGCCTGGTGAGCATCGGGTCCTGCTGTGTTTTGGATTGTCAGATTCTTCGCCATGAATCCATCACCAAGAACTCCTGTCCACGTAATTGATTTTGCTTTCAGAAAGATCGTGAAATGTAATAAAATAACTCAACGGAGATCATAAAGTCACATGACTCAACAACACGTTCGGAAACACAGATTCAACTCTCGCATTAATTATCCACACTCGGATCTCACATTTTGTGCTCTCCCTCTCCGTTTTTTCTGGGCAAAGCACTCTCTTTCTGTCTCTGCGCATGGAAGGAAACAAGCGATCCTATCTCAAGAGAAAGACAGACTTACTTCTATCTGCCACTGTTTCTCTTAGTGAATCTCTTACAAGATATGTTCAAGCTTTACGTAACGCGGCTACAAGATACAATCGTCTCTAATGTCCTACATGAAAGTAAAGACAATACTTCAAAAACGACTTTTTTATCGACTAGCTTTTGATTAAAAAAAACTAAAGTAGTATCTAGTATTGAAAATCTTATATTATAAAAACGTAACCTGATCTGCGAGAACTTATTAAAAGTTGTACGTTCTTTTCATGTTACGAATGAACTATTGTTTTGTATTTAATTTGTGAAGTATCAGCTGATAGAATTTCTTTTCTTTTTTTTTGAGAAGAACAGGCAAGCCGAAGTATCAGCTGATAGAATTTCTAACTGCATGTCTAGTGAAAGTGATCACGGGAACATATGAGGTAGATGAAGCAAAGTTGGACCAAACACTCAACCAGACAATTAGCGGGACCCACAAGGGCACGCTGAAACGAAGAAGCTCGACCACCCAAAAAAAACAAGAAAATCAACGAAACTGATGTATGATGTATAGTACTTGTTAACTAATTCGCGTCAGATTTCCTACCATGTATAGTTTGCATCAGAAGAGGAAAAACAATTTTCTATCTTTCAGAAAACGAAAATAAAGACACACACACGTATATAACATAAACTCACCGACGGTAGCGGAATTGTAGGTGGTCATCCCAGGCTGACCTACGTTTGCAGATCCAGTGATAATGGTCTTCCTCATTCCATCGCCTAAGAATATCACGTTCTTCTTCTCTATCGCAATCCTAACCGTTTCATTGTAAATCCCTTTTCTTATAAATATCACGAACCTCCCTTCACTGTTATCCGGAGCGGCGTTAACGGCTTCCTGCACCGTCTGGTAATCACACTCTTTTTCCTTACAAACCGTAACGTCCACCTTCAAATCCAACGGAAACCCGCCCTTGTACCCAAACCCCATCGCTTTTCTCGACGGTGGCTCCCAGAAGCCATCGCGCTCCGTCCTGGGCGCCTTCCACGACGTCGTATTGCTGCCAAACACGTCGTACGACACCATCATGCTCAACGCGTTGCTGGAGTATCTCGTGAGGGTGTCCAGGAAGACCAGCGTGTCGTTAATGGAGACGGCGTCGTTTCCGAATACGTACTGCAACCCCGACCAGCAGTCGAATTGGTAGGCCAATGCAGCGCTCATCCACGCGCGTGCGTCCTTGATCTTGTTGCCGTCCGGGAGGGCGTCGTTGACGAGGGAGATGCGATACTCGGAGTCATGGAGGATGGCAAGGCAGCTCTCGGCGGCCCTGGTGCGGTTGAGATGATCACCGTCGTGGGGCAAGGAATCGAGGATGGACTTGATCTTGGATTGAGCGGTCTTAAGGTTGTCGGCGGAGACGGCGATGGCGGATTGGATGATTTGAAGAGAGGTGGTGGAATTGGGAGGGATGCCGTTAAGGCATTCTTGGGGGAAGCGCGTTGCATCACAGGCGCGTTGGACAGAGGGGGAGGCACCGGCAATAATGGAGGAGAGGGAGATGAGAGGGAAGATAAAAGAGAGAGAAGAGTAGGCCATTGTTTTAGTGGAGAGTAGTAGAAATTGTAGGAAGAAGAAAAATTATGAAGGTGAGGGATGGCGTTAATGTTTTTTTCCCTGGTGAATGATGGAGGTTGAAAGGGAATGATGGGGACATCCAAAAATTGAATGGTAATGGTGTTGATCGAGAGTTGAAAGTTGAAACAGAGAGAGGGGTTTATCGTTCCGGATCCTCTCATTGGCATTTTTTCATTATCTCTTATCGGCTTTAAATCTAGACCATATATTTAATCCAATAACCTCATTAAATCAAATCACTGATTTGGATTGGATTGGATGATAAGAAATAATGAGAAAGTTTGCTACTAGGAGAATTATCTCCCCGGTTTATAGGTGGGTTGGTGGTGCGGACAAGTATATGATGGGAAGAATGGGTTACGTGTGTGCGCCCCTGACCCGTGAAGAAGTGAACGATATGTAACAGAGGCGAAACGGACTCACTCACTTATGGCCCGTTTATTTTAATGTAATGGAGCGAAATATTATGTAATAAAATATAATGTAGTGATGGTTATATAAATTTATTTGGTTTGTCAATTGTTATTGAGGAAAGCTGATACTCCCTTCGGTCTTAATTATAGGAGTAAATTATCAGAATTTTAAGGGATTAAGGAAGGAAGTTAATTTAGTTAATTATGTATATTTTTCTAAAATACCCTTATCCAAAATTTAAAATGACGTTAATTAATTATTTTTGCTATCGGCACGTTTCATGCATATATATTAGATTACTCATATCGTAAGGTTATTTATTTTACGTATATTTTACTTATCGTGCATAATAATGTATTATACTTCATGTGTCTATGGCATAGAATTAATTGTAATAAAAGAAGAAACAACGTTAATTAATAGAATAAAATTAGTTAAGAAAATATTCTTAAAGGAATGTTAATAATATAGTAAGAGACAAAATAATCTCTCTCTGGGTTGATGATAATTTTTTAATATTTAATGGTGGAAATTTATACAATGCACAAATTGAGTTCATGTCAATTTTTTAATGTTTAATCATGGATATATTATTTAATATAGAATATTTTAATATTTTTAATGGCGGAATTAATTCTTGTTTTTTCCATAGGGAATATTTTTTTCCATTTTTATGTTATTAATTTTTTAATATTTAATTAAGATAATTATTTAATATTTAACCATTTTTATGAATAGGTATTTTAGTCAATTTAAAATATTATAATCACAATAGTATCTTTTTCATTTAATTATACCATGTTTGCGTCCACATCCATCCATCATTGCAGTGTAAATATTGATTACATCATTTGATGTTATGATTACAAAATATAATCATCTTTATATTATATAAGCCCAACAAAATACTGTAACTAGTTTGTTTCATCAGGATTACATGTAATCTTTTCTCATAAAATCGAACCAAACATATTATTAGTTCTGGCAATCTTTGTTTCCCAATTCCCAAAAAAAAAAAAAGGTACTACCTCTGGTCTTAATTATAAGAACTAGGGATAGGGATAGGTCAGGCCCCTATCAGGCGGCCTACAGCCTGACCTTTTTAGGACCTGGTCTGACCTGACCTGTTTGTTAAAAAGACAAGGCTAATGCATATTTAAAGGCCTATATATGTAAATAGGTCAGACCTATTTTGTTAAGACCTGACCTGTAAGCCTTCAGGCCTGGCCTATTTACACATTAAATAAATCTATTTATATTTCTATAATATAATAACACAATATTTATATTTTCATTCTTATATTTATATAGATTCTGATAGGCTCAAAGTACATGAAGTCTACTTATGGCCTTCAAGGCCTACGATATGAGATATTTTTAAAGAGCCATTGTAAGTAAGCTTTTAAAAAGGCTTCAAACCTGACTAGGCCTTATAAAGGCTCAGGCTTGAGCCTAAAAAAAGGTCTGCTTAGGCTCAGGCCTTTTAACCCCATTACAGGCTCATGCATATTTAGTCAAAGTCTGGTCGGACCTGACCTGACCTATTTTCATACCTAATAGAAACCCTTTTGTATAATTTGCATTACAAAAAATTTCCTATAATTAAAAACGGAGAGAATAATATGTAAGCCGTCTAAAATGGGAAAATATCCTTTAATTTTTATGTTCAGTGTCTACTTATTTTAGCCTTTTTTAAAAAAATTACGACATTCAAAATAAGGATATGTATGAAAAGTTTTCTCCGATCTTATAAAAAATTCCCAAACGAGCACTATTTTCAATAGATTATATTATTTCATTTGTTGAAAAAAGAGAGGTTGAACTCTCCTCCCAAAAAACAAAAACTCTAATGTGCAGAAGTTTTCCCAACTCAATGAAAGGGTAGAATTGGTAGAAATTGCTTGCATCTTCGGTGTAATTATCATCTCCTCTTGTGACTGGAACATGGAGCTTCAGCATACTTCAAGAGAAAACATCTCAGGTGCTGATTATATGGCAAAACAAGGCCATAGTGTTGCCATTGGTACCGATGTCGTTATGCTTCCAACGATCCCTAGAGATTGCCTTAAAATGATTTTAAAGGATCAGCGATCTTGTCGTTCCTAGGATTTTCTTCTTTCCATTTTGGTGTATTAAGGACTAGAGTCTTATAATCTAGTTCATGTTTCATCCTTTCAAGTTTTAGCTTGCCTTTACTATCCAAAAAAAGAACAGAACAGAAAACTCCTCCCTTAATTATTAGTCCCCTAATCAAGGGATGAAAAAATGTTAATCTCTTGCTTCCATATTGAGTCTTATTTTTTAAATTTTGTTTTATCTTGTTCTTTTTTTTTTTAATCATTTTCTTCTCTGCATATTTTTTGGCTACCCATTTTCGGACTTTCCCTAATTATGCTTTTTAATTGAAAATTTTATTTTTAAAAAAAAATATTTAAGAGATTATTTTTATTTTAGATTTTCTACTCATTAAAATAATTTTTTAAGAAAAATAAAAATAAAAAACTATCAAACTAAACCGTCCAGATGAGCTTGGTTGATGAGGATAGACACCATAACTGATTCCATATTTTTCCCAACTCATTTGTCACCTTTTTTTACCTCTTTTATTTGCTACAGCCTCAATCCATCGATTGCCTTCCTTATTAAATTCATTTGATCCATTCTACTCCTATCCTTTTAAAAAATACAATTTTTCTGAAAATTACGTACTTAAATTTTTTAAATAATGTCATAATGTTTTATTATAATAACCAGATAACTTATGAAATTTAGATTTTCAGTTTTTTCAGAAAAATATTGCATTATTTGTTAATATATACAAATTTGTTATTATTAATCGGAAAAAATGTGGCTAATTAGCTCCTCGTATCAAATTCAGACGTCTGCTTTAATGAGGGAAGATTTAACGAATGCATGGAGTTTGAGATTCCACACTTACTGTCCTAAATATAAAATAAAGCTATTTTTTTTAGAGAAATTAAGAAAACTAATTAAATTACTTTAAAATATTTATATTTTTTTTTTTTCAAACTAATTAGTTTGACTAATAAACTGATATAAAATCTAAGGATACATAATATATGATGTGATTAGATAACTTATTTAACTTCCTTAATATTTTCAAAAAAAGTTAACATTATCTTATATTTAGGACCAAAGGGGCTATCTTTTATTTTATATTGATATATTAATGATTTTGGAAACTGGGGAAAAATGATTTTCTTGGGACCAAAAGGATAAAAAACGTTGAGGTAAAAAGAAGAAGAAGAAGGGAGGGAGACTCTCCCACCATAAAAGTGTGCGGACGCGGTCGAATCCGGATTAGTGGTGAGCGGCGTAAGAACCGGGTGGGCAAAAAAAAAAAAGGGAAAATATAAATATTAAACAATACCTACCGTTATAGTTATCCGGTGTTAAATGTAAAATAAAATTGATTGTTTTTTAAATATTAAGAAAATTAATTAAATTACTTTTAAATATTTATATTTATTACTTTTCCTCTAAACTTTTTAATCTGACTTATAATAAAGGAAAAATCTCATATAAAGACAGTTGAAATATGAAAATTCTATATAAAGTTGGTAAACTTAACAAATCTTAAATTGGATCAATAACTCAATCTAAGATATTTAAATGTTGATTATTTTTCTATAATACCCCTAACCCTAACCCATGGTGCAAAACGATGGGATATTCTACATCCGAAAGGAATTTAAAAATTGGAGACTTCAAGTCTAGTCTATTCATTTCACATGAGATCATCCTAACTTATTAAAGTAAAAAGATCTCAATCAAAACGAACCAAACTAGCAAAATCATTTTCCATGGCTGAAAAACCTGGAAACAGAGATTGCATTCATTGCAACTGCAATCGATTTTGAAATCAATATTTTCGGAGGAAAAAGTGAAAGAAAACTAGTTTTTTTTTTTTTTTCAGATCAAAAAGTTTTCACTAATCCATCAAGTGGATTATGATCAAAATAAGGAATCTAAATGACACACTTAATAAAATAACTAAGGGATATAGATGTAATTTGGTCCAATTTTTAAATCCCTAATTGCGTCACATAACCTAATTAATAATTTGTTAAGTTTAGTAACCCAAATTAGAATGTGGGTATTTCAACCATCTTTATATGAGATTCTCCCTATAAACTGATATATAATATAAGAATATACTCCCTCCGATCCTAATTATAAGACATATTTAACCGATTTTGGAAAGATTAAGGAGAGGAATTAAATTAGTTAATTTTACTCATTTTCCTAAAATATCCTTATGTAAATTTAAAATGACATATAAGTAAAAGTGAATCAACAACCCCGTCATATATCTCTTCGACCAATTTTCCTTTCCACACGTTTTCTAATTGAAATAATGGTCTTACTATATATACATATATGTGTGTGTATGTATACATATAAATCTATCTATATACATACATACATACATACATAGACACACACATCCATATATCTACACACACTCAAAGAGAGATATATTTATATATGTGTGTGTTTGTGTATGTACACACACATATATATATATCTACACCCATATATATTGACACACAAACACAAATATACATATATATGTACACATATATACATACACACACATATATACATACATACATATATACATAGACACACACATATTCATACATACATACATATGTTTATAGACACACACATGTGCGTGCACGTGTGTGTATTGCAACCCACATATATATACTTACCAAAAACCAAACACGTTTGAGAGAATAAAATAGGGGTATTTTAGGAAGAAATTGACAAAAACTAAAAAGTTGTTTTATAATTAGTACCAAAACCAATCCCCAAATGTTGTCTTATAATTAGGACCGGAGAGAGTATATGATATGATTAATTTATTTATTTAACTTTTTTAATTTTAATCTTCTTGAAAAGGGAAAGTCAATTCTCTCCTCGCTCGTTTAGGAGGGGAGGAGTAGAATGATCCAACAAAGATATTTCTCGTGTTAATGTTGACAAAGACGGCATAACAAAACACGGAGGAGGACCTCACTACCTCGCTCGCTACTCCGAAGCTCTGTCTCTCGAAAGGCTTGGGCATGGCAAAATCACGCGCCTCTCTTTGCTCCCGTCAATGTGATCAACTATAGGGTTTCTCTTAGCACTGTCTGGTATTACTGATTTGTGAGTTCTGTTTAACTTCCTCTGCTTCCACCTTTCAATGTGTAATCTAGGGTTTACGACATTCTTTCATTTAGTCTGTTAATATTTATCCCGGTTGAAACTGTTGTTTAGACTTCTACTTTTGTGTTTGTAGTGTTGCATTCCCTTTCACTTTAAATTTTAAGGTTTTATCCATGTAGGATGCAATTTCGGTTTCAAGAGTATATCTTGGATTGGGGAAGACTGGGTTATCGTATTTCTTTTTGTATCTTTTGTTTTCAAGAATTTAAATATTTGATTATTGAGGCAACGATAAACCCCCTTGTACCATTTGAACGTGTTCCTGGCTGGGCGACGAAAAAAAATTGTTTTGGATAAGGAAGCTTATGAATTGCGATTTTAGTAGCTGATTAGTTTTACTGTTTTTAATGCTGGGTCTTCCCGTGGAAGGCTGGGTGCCGTTGCTACTTGTGAAGTTGTGATCTTCCCTTTTGAGTATTGTACCTTGGCCTAGGGCATTATGAATTAGGAACCGCTGAAATTATTATGGATTCTGATAAAATTTGCTAGCTTTAGACTAATAATAAAAGAAAGCAAGTCCCCGTTAGCGTATCATCTCCTCCTTTCGTTCGCTGTTTGATTTACTCTGGTGAATCCTTTTCTGTTCTAGGATATCAGGTGCAGAGTTTAGAATTCTGAAAATTATATAGCAATACAACTGTTAAATTTTGATATGGCCTTTGATCTTGGTTTTTATTCTTCCTTAGTTCTTATTTGGGAACTATCTATATATGCATATGCTTTTGACAGTTGGGATATAGTGTCTCTTGGATATATGTAGCCTTGTTTAGCCTTGATCCAAGTGTGAAGTCACTTTATATGCTAAAGTTTCCCAAAGGTTATTCAACTTATATTGATGGAAGAAGATTTATTTGGTCACTCACACCTCTTGACCTTATGATTACATCTTTAGGGTTTCATCTATGTTCCCACCTTGCTTGTCTAGATGATTGGACATTAGGTAGTGTAGGTTAGGCACTCTCCTATGTGCTTTAGTTCTCTGTATCTCAGTAAGAGTACATTTTCTGAAGTACTAATATGAGATACAATTTTTCTGCAGTAATGTCATGTGATCAGTGCGTGAAGATGTTTCCAAGTTCATTCCAAGTAGCTGGTGTAAATATGTTTCAAATGGAATTTGATCCCTCTACAAGAGCGATATTGGATATTTTACACATTAAACAATCTATTTGGGAATTTTTTCGGAGTGGAGGTTATTTCAATATAATCTGAGATAGCAGCATAAACCACTGGCTAGTTCTCAAACTGGAAAGGATGTTTCTCCTAATGTAATAAAGTTTTAACAGTAGTGCCAAATGTGCATCAAGAACAGCCATCGAAGAAACTTATGCAATAGACATTGTAGACAGATGAATCTTGTTTTGAGTGGTCAATTATTGAGTGTTACGATTGGGGAAGCTTTATGCAATCTATGAGTACAAGTGTTGTAAAGATATTGTACAATTTGCTTTATGTATAGGTTTTTTTTTTTTTTTTTTTTTCATGTTCCTTGGAGAATGCGAACATAGATTTGGAAGATTATTGGGAAGTTTGGAAGTGCTAGATTCTTTTGTTTGTTTGTTCGAATATTCAAAGCACCTTTGTTACCTTGCTGTTAAAATCACATTGAAATGATTTCGGAGAACTTGGATTGATATGCTTATCTGAAATATTGAACCTATTAGTGGTGAAAGAAGCTATTTCTATTTCTGATGTTTATGGTTTGGGTGGCCTTGCTAAAACTTTCGTGTATTCTTCGGGTCTAGGAATCAGTAATAAAAACCGTCGTCAAGATGTTAGACATCTGCTTGCTTAGGGTTCAAATGGGACTTATTTGAAAGCTAGTTGTATCAGCCTATTCTAGATTCCAAAGAACATACAATAGAGTTTCCTGTGCTTAGATTGACTGATGGCATGTTTAATGTTGACTATTTTAAGGACCCTTTCTATGGGTATAAGGTATCTTGACTCAATTAGTTCTTTTTCAGTGGACATGTCTTTCCTAGTTGGGAAAGCTTGTTACAGAGTCTCATAGGCTGAGGAGTAAGTAATGTTTGTCAGTACAACACATAAGAAAAGGAGCTATGTCCATGCCTATGAGACTATGATTCTATGTCCATGTCTTATACACTCAACACTCAAGTTAAGGAAATGGAGAGTGGAATAGAATTGAAATGACGAATGGTCTTTTGATATGTAAATGGACTCTTTTATTTGACCAAGTGTGCCATTCCGTTCCTGCATCATGAATTTCTAGGGAAACAGTTTATCATAAGTTATGTTTTGTACGTTGAAAATGTTTTTAAGGAAATGTAGAGTGGAATAGAATTGAAATGAATATGGATAGTGCTTGGTATGCGTGAGCAAGGGAATATTTCTTTTAATGATGTTTTGGTATACTAGGAATAAAAGAGGATTGGAAATTAATAAAGTGAAAATGACTCAAATATTCTTCACCCAAGAAACAAAAAAAAAGTTTAAAGACCCATTGGACGGTTTTGGAGGTTTATACGGGTTTCCATAGTGTTTGGTAACATTTCCTCAAGCTTTTGATGGAATGAGTTATGGCTCTTGGTTTCTGCGGGAATAAGAGAGCAAACATTGTTTATATATACCAAAATCTCTTAAATTGAATCCTTCGTCTAACAAATGTGGCCCTAGTACGTTACATATTCCTTCTAAATTATACTTTATATTCATCTGAAATTGGTGATGTAAATTTTTGTCCGTGGTGAAATGTGAACAGCATCCACTCAGTCGTCTTTTCTTCCTCCCCGTTAACTTACCAATTAAATGTTAACTCTTGTTCAATGATTTGATTTTTATTCCTCTTACTCTTCATTTTTCCCCATAAATTCCATGGAAAAAAAAAGTAAACTCTACTGAGAAGACCGTAACATGGCCTTTAAATGGTTACATCACTTACATGTGTGTATCTGCTTCTTGCAAAATATCCAGATTGTTTGTTCCTTATGTTTATTCTGTACTTTAAATGGTCCATCTTGACATGATCTGCTTGCTCTCCGTTTGATGTTGAATAGCAATAACCCACCGTATGGGTCTGGTGTGGGGACGGAAATAGAATGAGAATGTTCAATCAAAACTTAATATAAACTCTGCAATCTGAGTCATGAATTTGATTATTCAAGAACGTGAAAATTATTCATGGTTCCAACTTATCAATTATATTAGTAGAAAATGCTATAATTTTCATCCAGCAGCTTCTACCTCTGGTTCCTCTGTGAGATCATTAGTTAGTTTTCTCAGCTTCTCTGCGGGTTTGATGGCTACACATGCTCTTTACTTCTGTTAATTTGGTAGAGAAATGGGAGAGCTCTTTTGAGTTGATCCCCCCACGTCTTTCCTTGTTTCTTTTTTTCTATCTCTTTTTCTTTTTTTGGATTCCCAGCCATCCTGTTCTATGTTCTTCCTCTCTCTTACTATATCCTTGTTTAATCAGAAATGTGGTCAACTGTACATGTGATTGATGTGATCATAGATTAGGATCAATACAAAGTTTCAAACTTTTGTTAGAATACCTGCATTGTTACTTCTATTGTAATGTAATGATGAGGCTTTTTTTTTTTTATTAGTTGTCGGCTGTCTTTTTCTGTAACATAGTTTCTTGCTTTTGTGAACCCCAAAAAAAAATGGAAATAAAAATCGGGTTCAGATTCCTGATTTTTGGTGATTTATACGTTTTTGTTTTTAATCCAGCACACTGCATTAATCAGAAGGAAGCTATAAGGCTCTGGGAAGTGGAATGAGTGGAAGTAGCAGAAGGCGTTCCTCAAAGTGGGATTTGAGGGATGAACCTGAGTTTGTCCCTGACAGTAAGCAATTGCGATCTGGGTGGTCCTCTGCCAATGTTACTGGTAGCAATAGTTCAAAGTGGTCTTATTTGGAAGGTAATGAGAAGCTAAAACGTAATCTGCGATTACCATTCAAGGAACCTTTTTCTGGAGGCAGAGTTTCTAATAAAGATGATATTATTAATACAGACTATGATAGAGATCTGGATACCAAAATGGAATGGGACACAGATGAAAGCTATGGAATGAAAATGTCTCCAGGTTTGGAGGAATGGAAACGCAAGAGGCGCAGTCATTCCCCAAAAAATGGTTTGGACAGGTCAGTAAGGTTTAATTTCCTACCCAGCATTTCTTTACCAATCTATTTTTCAATTTAATGAAGTATGGATTTTCGTGGATTAAAGTCTACAAATAAACAATTCAATGGAATTATATGCTAATTTCCTAAAGTCTAAGAAATTTGTTTTTCCTTTCATCTTGTTCCATGAAGCACTGCCCTTTCAATGGAGGAGCTGTTTACACCCAACCTGAACAATCTGTCATCTATGCAGTGTTATTGTAAACAGATTTTTTTTAAAATATTTTTTCAAAGAAAAACTTACTCAAATTTTCACTGTTGGTTCAAAAACTTATTGTCATATTTAGGAGTAGAAGCCGGAGCCGGAGCCCTGCCCATGGTTTTAGGTGGGAATCAGGAGTCAATGACAGAAATAGAATGAGAGCTGGAGGATTGCCCCAACCATGTAGAGATTTTGCTGTTGGAAAATGCAGAAGAGGCAGCCGTTGCCATTTTCTTCACCATGACAATCGTAATTATGAGGATGGCTGGGACACTAGAAACAGGAAAGATGGACCTCCTAGATATTCTGCTCCCTATGAAAGCAGGGACTATTCTGCTAGGAGTGGAAGATCAAATGAGACTTGTATCCATTTTGCACAAGGCAAATGTAGAATGGGAGCATCTTGCAAGTACGTGCATCATAGCAATTCTGATGACATGATCAAAGGAAATGTAGATGATTCAACTAGAGAGAGGGAATTTGATCCAAGGCGCAGAGAGAGTTCTTTTGAGCGTGGTGGTGGGCATGAGCCAAACCGCTTTAGTGATACTCCCTGCAAGTTTTATGCAGCAGGTAATTGTCGCAATGGTAAATATTGCAGGTTTTCTCATGATAGGCAGGCATCTAGGAGCCCAAATAGAAGATTAAGAGATGATAGGTGGGGGAACAATCCAGGCGGAGATCAGGCACTGGATAGAGCAAGAGGGAGTAACTCAGTTAGTCCTAGTAGAAGGCTAAGAGATGATAGATGGGGTCCAGATGGCAACATGGTTGACATGGATAAAATGTGGGATGGTCCAAAACTGAATGATGCTGTTGCTGTCTCAGATACAGCAAAGCTGGGTGAAGATAAGAGTGGAAATATGGGTATACCAGAACCTGGATTCACTACTTGGCCCAAGGCTGACGGATGGGGCAATAATTTAGATAACAACAAAGTGTATGCTGAGCCACCATTCGTAGGTGACAAGAAGAAAGCAGAGCAATGGAAGACAGAAAACGCTGGTGCCACCACGGGTGCTCCCCAATCAATTGGGACTGACAAATGGCTTGTTGATGCAGAAATGTCTCCTGATTGGAATTATGGGAGGGGATCTTCTGGGCATATTGAAGACAAGAGTGGGCAGAATAAACATGGTTTGACCCAGGGTGGTGCATATTTAGCCACCTCCGATCATCACAGATTACAAGTTGCTCCAGGTAATTATCTGCTTGATGTTTCAGGGAGTTAACATCCTTTGTTTTTAAATACACCTTATAACACTGAAAACCAAGATTTTAAGCACGATATTGCTATTGTATTGACATGTGATGACAAGACTAACATTCAGGAATCTCCTGGTTCTCACATAGACAATTCTTCAATTCTGTCAGGACAAGGTTTCCATCAGAACTCACAGAATGCAAATGCTTTGCGTCCTTCTAACAGTAATGTGGTAGGACAAAGTCAAGGGGCAGTCCCTGTCGTTCCTCCACTTGGAGGGATCGTTGAAGCTATACAAAACCAAGCTTCTTCTGTAAAAAAGTACAGTGTTGAACCAAATATCATAGATGCAAGCTTACCGCATGTTAGTACTATAAGTACTCCAACTCAAAACATGGTGAGCAATGAACAGCTTGCTCAACTTAGCAGCCTCTCAGCCTCTCTGGTTCATTTCCTGGGAACAGGTCAGCAACTTCCACAAATTTATGCTGCCCTCAGTTCTCACGATGTCCTTGACACATCCTCCCTAGCCAAAGCTGAAATGTCTGGGGAGCCTGTTTCCAGTGCATACATCAAGCCAGATGCTGTTATTGGATCCCGGAAGCAGTATGATCCAATGAGTGATAGTATGAAGCCAAAGAAGACTGATGCAGCTGGAATCACGCCAGCCTTTTCTCCTAATAAAACAATTGCTGATAGTTCAGGGAGACAAAATCTTGGTGATTCTTGCAAGACTTCAGAAGAACAAATTGTCGAGAGTGAAAATTTGATCCCATTGCAGCCTGGTCAAAAAGTTGAAGATGATAAGGGAAACAATGACGTGGCAGCTGAGGAAAGACAAGATCTTCAAGCAGATGATAAAAGCGCAAAAGATAATGGTCCTTCAGAAAATATGGACCAAAATGGGCCTGATGAGGCGAAGAAAACGAAAGATGTGAAGGGGATTCGTGCTTTTAAATTTGCGCTGGTTGAGTTTGTTAAGGAGCTTCTGAAACCTACGTGGAAAGATGGTCACATCAACAAAGAACATTATAAAACAATTGTGAAGAAAGTTGTTGATAAAGTAACTGGTGCCATGCAGGGGTCTCATATCCCTCAGACACAAGAAAAAATTGATCACTATCTGTCAGCTTCTAAACCAAAGCTTAACAAACTTGTACAGGTCAGTTCATTTGCATGTTGTGAATATACTTCTGATGGATTTCGGGTTGTCTGCCCCATCTTAATTGCTTTTCTAGATGCATGTGAATTTTGATCTGGAAGCTTATTAGATTTTATGTAAGGCTTAATTTGTATGTTAATAGAGCTTCGGGAAGGTTGCTTGAGAAAATGAGTTTAAATCCTGAGCACAAGTTTGTGTACCTTTATGATATTACTCTTGCACAACTGACCGTAAAATTTGAGTCTCATTCTCATGAAATAAAAAGTTATTCTGGGAACCGATTATTAACTTGAACTATTTTCTTGATCATTTTTTTTTCATTTCATAGTTTGATTATTTTGTTAATTTAACAAATTATCTTATTAAATTACTTCTTCAAAGGTCGAATATCCACATCATATCAAAATCTTGTTTGTTTTCAGATTTTTGCTTCTATTTAATTGTTGTGGGTTTCTAGCTTTCATGATCTCTAAGCTATGTTGATCTTCATGTTTGATCACTTTTTTTCTTGCTGAACGTGTTGCCATCTTATAACTAAAGTCGATGTAGTCCATTTGAGTAGTGGAGATCTATGGCAGCTTCCGAATCCGAATTTGCAATTGATACATTTTTCTTCTATTGCAGTCTATCAAGTTTCAAGCTAAATGATAAGTGGTAACTTGCGTTTTTTGTTTCCTTGTGTTGCAGGCATATGTTGAAAAGGTTCAGAAGGCTTAGTAATTTGGCCATCTAGACTATCTTAATACATTATGATAGGGGTTATTATCTTCATTATGTACTATATTTCAGTACCTTGGTAGATTTTTTGTTTTTCTGTGTTGTAGTTGATGATCGAATTGAGTTTCTTTACAGCTCTTGCTCACCGTCAGACTGATTATTTATTTTTACATTCAGATAGAAAAAGTTTTGGTGTCTTGTGCTATTTGACATTAGTTGCCACTTCAGTTTGATGCTAATGGGGGACTCATTTTATCAGAACTTTGTTAACTTTAACGCTTTTTTGGTTTTTTCCCACTCAATAACTTTTAGGCTTTTTTGTGGCTTACTTTCGCACGTCCGCAAACATGGAAATGAATAAGAACAGTGTTTTATTTTAAACTATGAAATACATAGATAAGATAAAATGATAAATGTTGTCAGAATATATGATAAAATGATTTGTATAAATAATATAGATGACAGAAAGTGAATTAAGAATAGAAAAACGAGCACAGTTGAATTGTCTTGGTAGAGATATTTAATTGATTGGTGTAGTAGCGATACTATGTAGAAGGTCTAAAGCTGAGTTGCTCCAAACTTTATATATACCAGTTTGGGAAATTTTTTTGATCCTTATAATAAGTCCACTTTCAGAGTAACAAATGATATGATAGTATTATAATTTTGCCCCTATTAAAAGTAGAGAGAGAAGAAATAAGTTATAAATATTTATTTATAAATAAGAACAAAATTGAAAAATATATAATAAAATAGACTTGTATTATAGTAAATGGTTTTGGTAAATTGCGTTGAATTTGAGATCAAGCCAATGAATTTGCTGTGTGAATGATAACGTCAGAGAAGAGAAGAACAATTCAACTAGAGAACCCCGTTTTTCAAAAGATAACGGGACATAATCATCAGTCATCACACAATTGTCTCAATCGCGTAAGAAAAATCAATCATATATATATATATATATATATATAGAGGATTCTGGCGTCATTAATTACAAATTACGAGAATCTTATTGTCATTATATATAAATTAATTACGAGTACTATACTACTACTACTACTATTTTCTGTTAAATAGACCACGGTTTGAATGTGCATTTATTACGTTACCAAGTGATTATCATGAAGAATTAAAGGTGTAGAGGTTTCATTCATTGATTGGTGGATCGAGACTTTTGAGATGAGTTTCCAATTCTTGATAATACAATCAAATTCCTTCTCATCATTTGGTTCCATATTTTGAGCAACGACTGGTACATAGTACAGATCACACATAGATATGTATCATGTTTTTTGGACGCGTGTGTGAAGAAGAATCTGCATTATTATTATTATTATTAGTATAATTTAGTTTTTCGATCAATTTCCTCTCTAATTAATTAGCTTTTGTCGTTTTTCTCGTTTTAATTCCATCACATTCTTCCAAACGCCTCTTTAAAGTCACAGACTATATCTATGATATGATGGCTGTCCAAAATCACTAGGCTAACTAAATGCCATGTATGGTCACGTTTTGATTATAACAACATGTGTTTTGTCCTTTTCCTCCCTTATAATGTCTTTCAGTTACTATACTTTCTTGAATGATTGATTGGAAATTTGGAATTGCATAAGATCTCGTTTATAGTATAATTATATTTGTCATTAATATAAGATCTTCGTTTGGTTTGATCGTCACTGCATGCCAACTAGAAGCCCAATGAGAATTGAGGGGGAAAATTAAAGGAAAGATGAAGATAGGGTACAATTCTAATCATTAATATAGGATCTCGTTTATAGTATAATTATATTTGTCATTTTTTCTCTAAATTATTTTGTCTAATTTATAAACTGACATATAATCTTAGGATGCACAACATATGATATAATTAAATAACTTATTTAACTTCCTTAATCTCTTTAAAAAAGTTAACTATATCTTATATTTAGGACCATATAGAGTACTACATCCGATCATTAATATATAAGATCTTGTTCATAGTACAATTATATTAAGAATTAGAATAGTACTCCCTCCGGTCCTAATTATAAGACATATTTAACCGATTTTGAGAAGATTAAGGAAAAAAGTTAAATTAATTATTAATTTTAATCATTTTCCTAAGATGTCCTTAGATAAATTTAAAATGACATAAGTAAAAGTGAATCAATGCCACATACCTCTCAGACCTAATTTTTTTTTCCACACACTATCTAATTGAAATAATGGTCTTGTTATATATAATATATGTGTGTGTGTATATGTATACATATAGATGTGTGTGTGTGTTTACATATATCTACACACATAGAAACACATGTACAAACACATATTTTATTCTCTCAAGTGTGTTTGGTTTTTAGTAAGTATATATATGTGGGTGTGTAGACTTTTCCAGTCAGTGAAACTTTTAGATATATATTTGTGTGTGTGTGTGTGTTTGTGTTTATATATGTACATAGACACACACACACACATATATATATTAAGAGACACACACAGGTATACATAGATCTACACACACATAGTGTGTGTCTATATATATTTGTTTGTAGACGCATACATATATATATACGTACATAGACACACACACAGATATATATCTTAAAGTTTCACTGACGAGAAGAGTCTACGTACTTATATACATACACTCACCAAATACACTTGAGAGAATAAAATAGGGGTATTTTAGGAAGAAATTGACAAAAATTAGAATGTTATCCTATAATTAGGACCAAAACCAAGTTCTAAATGTTGTCATATAATTAGGGGGAGTATATCCTTAGACCTTTTATTCATAGATTCGACAATAATGCATGTGGTTTAATTTAACATTGATTATTGCCGTATGAATAATGAATATCAATAATGACTTGGTAATTTGTCAATTATTATAAAAACTCCGTGCGTTGTTTTTATTTCCTTCTGCTAGTGAAGATTTAATTTAGGGCCCCTTCCTTGTTCGCATCTAAATGGCAAGCTTTTGTTCACTAGTTAGAAAAATGATTAATGATTCATAATCTAATAATGAACACGATTTTGTCCTATAGTATGTTGGAGTCCCAAGAGCACCTTGAAAGGGCGAGAATTCAGCTGGGCTTAATAAAATTAAAAATGAGATAATATGTATAAGAGAACTCAAACACTACACCTTGATCCGAAATTTAAAAGCAATGAGTTTTATCGGTTAATTACTCTTCACTTTTATTAATATTGTTATAAACACAAATTTATAGGGAGATCTAAATTCCAGACTACTTTATTAAAAAGAAAATACCCTTAAACTTGTAATTCATGCTTCATTTGTGAGACTTTATGATGTGGGACTTATTATCAACATACACCTCTCTCAATTCGACTGAGCAATGTATCATTTTATCGATTGCATAAGGTGTTTTTTTTTTTTTTTTGCATGATCATCCGGTATCTTGCATTTACCCCTTTTAACTTGGAGAATTTATCAGGGTCCAGATTAATCCGAATTCTCCCCGAGTCGATCTCTATAGTGGGAGGAAGAGCTATCAATGTCACATGCATGTTCCATTCACAAATCTCAAATTGAGGATCTTCTTATGGAAGAACGAGTACCTTACCACTCGATCTCAATGGATATTAGTTCAATTGCTTACGGTGTTGACGAAGAAGTTTGTTCCTTTTGATCGTCACTGCATGCCAACTAGAAGCCCAATGAGAATTGAGAGGAAAAATTAAAGGAAAGATGAAGCTAAGATAGGGTACAGCTCCAAAGGAGAGCTTTCCAAAGGGCAAGAATAGAGGAAACAATGATAAAAGAGGCTTTGGTTATCTTTTTCCCAAAATGGAAAGTGTGAAATTCCTCAGTCAATCAACTCAGTGAAGTCCGGACTCTGAGGAGGCCAAAGCATTGAATTCCATGGCACAACACCTCTCTCTTGGAATTAATGTTTCTGCCCAAAAAAAAAAAAAAAAAAAAGTCATACAATATTAATGCATGGCCTGTCAGATCTATACTCACTCTTGTCAAAAGCTGCCTACTTCCCCTTATGATATTTGCCCATTACCCCCTTTTATTATTCACATTTATTTAAAGCTGATCCTTCTCTCTTTTTACCTTGTAGAATTCAACTATAGCTAACTTCCACTTTCCTTCTTTTTGTGTCATGGAGTAAAAAAACCCACTCAATTGCTTCATTCCTTGTTCCAGTTATTTCCTTTAAAAGAAACCACGCACCATTCAAATGCAACCAGAAACACTGCTTGCTGGCTATTTATATCTATTTCTACACATACCATCTGGTCCTTTTTTCTTTTTCATTCAAGTCTCTTTGTAACACTACTGTACTAATTTTGTGTCAATGCAATCCATCGGGATCATTATGAAATGTGTGTGGTAGGTCCGCTTTGTGATTATTACTTTTTGGGTCTTCGGTAAAATTTTTGCACTGGCCTCTATATAAACGCAAATTAAACATAGATAGATATAATGATTCTTGTTGACTATAAAGCTTATTAGCTGCCACCCATAAATTAAAATAGATTGATTGATGAACAACCCACTAATTCACAGTTCACACGATTAATGGTTTATGGTTATTATTGTCTATAAAACTTGGCTACAACATACGAACAGAACATGCACATTCACACGGATGGATCAATAAATGGCATTCATGGCGCAGTAATTCGTGATATATTAAATGAGAAGAACCAGTTAATTAAAGGACTGCAAAAAGAAAGAAAAATCGAAAGAACGTATGTATAAATTAAAGAAAGATCGTACGAGTATGAGGTGGGGGGCAATCTCCATAGTTCACTACGGATCAAAGTTTTTTTTTTTTTTTTTTTTACAGATTCTCATACGAAATCATTTGAGATAGTGTGGCCGAGTAATTATATCTGCTACTGCTATAAGAAATATGGCAAATTTTTGTTTTTCTTGTAATTTTATTATTCCTCTCGCTCTCGGTGATGGCATTTGAGTCTAAAAAAATACTTGTAAGAGAAGAGAGATTGATGATCCAATCATATCCCTTATTTATGCGTCTACTCTTTGAATCCGAACTCACACACACGCGTACCCTTTAGTTCTTTGATATCATTATAGTCTTGTTGACCATGCAAATCCTATGAAAGTTTTTTGCTTTTTGTCGAGGAAATTAAAAAACTCTAAAAGGCGAAGCCACGATGTATAGAGTATTTAATAAAAAAAATTGCAGCTTTATTCATAATATAATGAAGCAGATTACCTTCTTTATATCCACTTTATATAATACATTAATTGATCTATCACTTTCTGATCTAATAATTGATTTTCTGAAAGGAAACAAAAATCTGCAGAGAGCAGAGGGATATCGAGTTTTTAGTTCATCAGATTATGATGATGATGGCGGGGTCCTTTCCATCACCCAAACCCAAGTGATGAAACCCTAGCCATGAGATCGAATGATTGCTTTGGGCATGCGCAAGTGGGTATATATCTATCACAAGTCACAACACAGAATTATGATAACCTGCTAGTGGTTTATAATACATAGGAAAGTGAGAGCAGATACGTCGTACGTACGTGTGTATATATGATTGTACTTTACAACTGACAAGAAAATGATCCCAAAACCTCGCTCCACCGTCTGATCACAAGTCTTCCTAAATTTTTGTTTTTCAGGTTTTGTTGGCTTTTGGCTCTCAGTATGATGCTTGCGTGAATAACAAACATATATACTACTTTTGCTAACCTGATTATCATTACTATTACGACAAGCACTTAAGACTTGTGTTAATCCTTGTTCCAGGCGGCTTTGGAAAATAGTATTTTCCAAAAGCATTCATGGCCTTAAGTAATATACATGTAAGGTGGATTAATTAATCAATCAATGTCACTATATACGTAAATTAGATGAGACCTTGACTATGAATTTTCATTCAAAATATTCCATTTTGGTTATTTGATTTGAGGATTGGCACCCATCTTCAATGATCATTATATTTAGGATAAAGATTTATCTTTATATTGATAATCTAAATGACATCAACAATAATCGACATGCACCAATGAAAATTAAATTAAAGCGACATATAAATGAAATAATTAGGCTTATGCCTGAAGTTTTCCAATTGTTCCATAATGCTTGTGGTATGGAAAACCTTCCACATATGGCAAATAGATCAGCGGCTTCCTCTTTTTAAAGATTATAGTTGGTTTTATTTCAACTGCACGGCACCAACTTAAATACATGGTCATGGTGGTTAGCCTAATTTTAATTCATATTAAATACAATTTGATCATCATCGGTGGTGATATTGATGTTTCAAAAGGTCTTAAATCAATATTGGGAATTTAATTATGGCGCCATTCCAAGTGCGTACATATATGACGCTAGCTGCACAGATGCTGCCAAATTGTGATTATGACTTTGTTAATCATGTCTTTGCAATTAAATCAGATGTTTAGTACGTACCCTAGTTAGCTAGTTCCATCAGCACAAGTAAAAGGGAGATATATAGATCGATGGCCAAACCTGTTCTATACTATATCAATACGTTCGATCATTTACTTAAATAGTAAGAGAGGTTAACATCAATGTTGAGCAGATGTAGTATATGTAATAAAGCTGGTCCATCTTGAAGACTTATAGCTAGCTTGAATAATGGCCCAAACCAAAAATCCATGCGATTTTTTTTTTAATCCATGATTTGTAATTTTAAATCAACAATCCATCAGCTAGCATTGTGTTAAAACATTTCTTTATGCTACGTACGTATACCCAAATAGTGTTTGCGTGTGTCGTGGGAATGGCATAGTATTCACGGAATCAGCTGAAAATTAGATTCTGAGTTTTGCCTGAATTTTTACAATTTAATCTTTCCACAGCTTTTGATTGGTGTTCATCAGAATCTTTTGGATTCGTTGAAGAATTCAATATACGCAGTTCCCTTTAATTCAATGTATATATTGAAAATTCTTCAAACACCTCGAGGCTTCTTCTTTTTTTCCTTCCATCTTTTTCAATTATATGCGGCTTCAATAAGAATCAATATATTTCGCTTAGCAATCTTGATTATATCAGCACAATATTCCCCACAAACACACACACAAACCAAATTAATTTACTTCTGAAATGTTAGTGTATATCTATATTTTATAGTGATCTCTAGCTATTTTTTCAGTATTATCCCAAAAACAACAAATTTTTTAAATAATTATACTTTCATAATTTAATTACGAAACTCGATATGTATCAACTAACATCATTGATGAAAGGAATCTTCCTTGGGGAAAAACATGGTATGTGTATTATTACAAGCATTTTTTCTTTCTATATAATATGATCATACTAATAATGAATGCATATTATTTTGTTTTGACAAAAGGCTATGTAATTAGATTGGGTCTTGAGAGCTACTCAAAGTCAAAACAAATCTTACAACTGATTAAGTGCTTCTCCAAGATACTTATGGCTACCATTATACACTCATCACACACATACATTGTACTGTTATATATCTTACACTGAATGATAGAAGTTTTTGTTGAAGTGCAAATGTAAAGCACATTTTTTTCCTAAACAAAAGTTTTCTTCTGGATATAATCATCAATTTTTAACATTAACTAATCCAACTACAAGCATTAATTACTATATAGCTGAATATGATATTACTTTTCTGCAAGCACATAATTCAATTGCCATTGACCAGCTAGATAGCTTTAAAGAGGAAAACAGAGGAAAGTTGTGAAAACAATTAAGGAGTGGCTTATATGACCTCTTATATATTTGGATAATACTTAGCTACTTATTGAGGATATAGGATTGGAGATAATTATACAAGAGATAACCATGGAATGATTAATTCTTAATCACACATAACAAAATCACGAAAGTGCCAAATAAAAAAAAGCGTGAAAGAGGAATGAATTAATGGCAGGGAATGACAGCAAGAAAGGGGAGAGAGGTTGCATTAACACAGAAGCAGCCCAATGATTTCAGTGCCCAGAAAAAAACAAGTTAGAGAGAGAGAGAGAGATTAATATGAATCAATGTAATGACTAACTCCCCCCATTGGTGCAATTCTCTTACAGCACGTACCTATATAGACTACTTTTGCCTTAACCCTAGCTTTATCCATCATTTACATATTCTTTGCAGACCCAGCAGCTAGGTAAAAAATATTGAAACCTAACCCATATTCATTCAATATAATCCCTTTGCTATATATACGCCTTTTTCTTTTAGTTCATTAATTAGAATCTATATCATGCTTTTTGCAGTTACTCTAGCTAGCTCTCCTTTCAGTAAAAACCAACCCCTTCTCAAAATCTATATGCTCTTCAGTCTCTTGTATCACTCTCTTTTTTCTCTGCCGGGCCCTTTTGGTCAGCTAGATATCTAGTTAGCTATAGCTTTTCTTTTGAACCATCAAACCCAAAGATTATGTGATTGAGAAGGAGAAACCCTCAAGTCTTCATAGCCACCCCTTTTTCCTCTTCTTCGTCACCCTTTTTCGACATAAATATATATACATATAATTACAGTTAGTGGTGTGTTGTTTCCTCTCACAAACAAAATCCAGATTCAATCACCAATATCTCATCTCTCTCATGGATATCAACCAAAACCCTACAATGTTCACAAGCGTTAACAACACTACCATTTGGAATAATCTGAACAATATGGAAATGGATCACAATCTCCATCATCAAATCCCTATGAGTTCCTCTTGGCCTAATTACCCTAATTACCCTCATCAGATCATACCATCTTCTTCTTCTTCCTCCACCACAATACCCTCTTCAGGGTTTCTAAACAACGTCGTTTTGGAAGAAGAAGATGAAGAAGGAGAAGGAGAAGGAGAAGAAGAAGAAGAGCTGGGAGCTGTGAAGGAGATGCTGTACAAGATCGCGGCTATGCAGCCGGTGGACATAGACCCGGCCACCATCCGAAAGCCGAAGAGACGAAACGTCAGAATCAGCGACGATCCACAAAGCGTCGCCGCCAGACACCGGCGAGAGAGGATCAGCGAGAAGATCCGAATCCTCCAAAGACTTGTCCCCGGTGGCACCAAGATGGACACTGCATCCATGCTTGATGAAGCCATTCGCTATGTCAAGTTCTTAAAGCGACAAATTAGGCTTCTCCGATCTCAACCCCCACCACCACCACTACAACAATGCATCACTAATAACAGTACTCTTGCCAATATTGGTGTTATCAGCACTGTTAGTACTAATATCCATAGTGATCATTGGCCTTATGCACCACCGTCGTCTTTACTACACTGTCCCACCGCCACCTCCTCCGCTGCTGCTGCCATGGGCATGCCGGTCAGACAAGGACTCGGCTCCGGCTATAATCATGAGTGATCATGAGGTAATTATAAGCTAATTATTATGTATGTGTCCTGGGTTGTGTGCATATTTAATTATGTGTGATGATGATTTAATTTGTGTGTGTGTGTGTTTGAAGAGAAGAAAAAATAAATTGGACTCTAGCTGAAAGGAGGTGGATTAATAATAATATGGAAAAGGGGATTGGTCAAGTTTGATGGGACTTGTAGCGTAGAAAGAATCATAATGGCATGGCTTGCATCGATTACGTGAAGTGATATATATACACACACGATATGTTAAGATTGGAATTATTTCTGTGTTTTGGAGGTTTGCCAGAAAGTTTGTTTGGCCGATCTCCCTCTCAGGGAAAAAATTATAAACTTTGTGACGTGATCAGAAGCTATTGATGAATAGATATAATTGATGTGTATGTGATCATCTCTCTCTCTCTCTCTCTCTGCTCTTGTTGGCTTGTGTGCAGGATATATATGTGTGTGTGTAAGCCAGTGTACTGGGCTCAAAACAAAGATTACATCTGTAATTAAGATTAACTGTTTTTTTTAAATGAACTAGAATATATATCCTTTTGATGATTTGAGTGTCATTTATGATAATTTGTAGCAATGGTGCGGAAGAAAGCCCTAAAGGGACCAAAGTGAGAACTAGACCTGTAATTTGACAAAAGTAACTTAAAGCTGAAGAAATCCCTCATGCTATTGTTACAGTTACAAATGACTGTGCAGAAAAGCTAACTGAAGGAAAAGTTAAAGCTCCTATATATATATATATATATAAACTGTTGTGTGTATTATTCAAATATATATCCCCAATAATGCATGGCAGTGCTTTAATGGCAATTAATAATACTTGTACATGAATTTCAGAGTGGCATAAAGGAAATTAACACAACGCACGCGCACTCTACTCTTATTGCTGAGGTTGGATATCATGCAAGTGAACTTTATTGCTATATGATCGGGATTCAGTTTTAATTTGTTTGTGAGTTCATATAAGAAAAGTAGTTCCTATATTAAAATTGCAAATAATAAACTACTTAATCTATTTAATTCATTAGGAGCATTTATAATTTAATTGTTGGCGATAGTAAGACAGTAGTGATGGATAACTGATTCCAAACTATATCTAGTAGCTAGCTATATATTGCGCATGGATTAATGATCAGTGAATATTATATATTACTACTATATATATTCCTGCAGTATATAGAATACAGATTCATCTGCTAACTCTCGCTGACTTGATATATATATTTGAATAATATATATTATGATCCTGCTGCATGTGTGTGTATCTATATAGTTTCTGGCTCGATATATATGTTTCTATGTATCTATGATCAGTAATTATGATCGGTATGACATATATGGGGCATTTTGAGTGTATTCTAAAGCATCCTCTGGTCCTAAATATATAGGACATAGTTTGTAATACAAATTGCATGACAAACTATGTTAGTTTGATATTTAGAACTGGATGTTTCTAAAAACGGTATATCTATGATAAATCGACTATGATCTTTAGGGAACGCGCAGGCATATGTTATGATATAACTTTATTTTTCGGGAACTTAGTGTTTCTTCACAATTGTAAGGTGGTGTGTGAAATGTAGCTGATGACACGATCATATGTTCAGATCAATAGTTCCCCTAATGGCCAACTACTTAAACCGTAAGTTAATAATGATTGAAACAGAATCGTATGATCGATCATATATAGTAGACCCCTTATATGTATATTCTTCCGCAGCAATATCGAATATATTAATCTAATTTGATTAGATTAAAGAAAATAGTTGAGTTAGTTAATATAACATATATTTTTTAAAACAGTCTAGCCATTTTATTAATTCTCTCATTATCTCTCCTCCTCGATGATTGTTGAAAGAATATTAATAGGATAAATTAGGAAAACATTGACAAATGTGAAAACTATTGTTTTATATTTACGACCAATATTAAATCTTTAAATATGTCTTATCTTAAAGATCGGAGGAAGTATTATTTTCCTATTACATCTTAATATGATTAAGAAGAGTGTGATCCAATCTGATAGAGGAATTAATATGTGTGAAAATGGATTCCTGGTTTGCAAAAACTTTCTAAATTCTAATCGCAGAAACGAAAATGAGAGAGTGAATATTGTTATGATATCCGATGTTGCATTGCCCCATATTCACCAATTATGATATCTGTTGGTAGCCAAAACTAAGGATTGATTTGACAACATGATTTGTTTTCATCCTTGATTAATTAAGATTCAAAGCTGAAAAAATATCTGCCATTTTCTTAGGTTTAGCGGTGAAGAATATAAAAGAAGCACCTTCACATTGCATATATCAAACAAGTAATATGTGTACTTGGTTGTTGTTCATATTGAAGTCGTATCTCTTAAAATGACTTTGATAAACTAAGCAGACAGATATACACAAAAAAAATATATAATATAAACCTTATTTTTATAGAACTCACATTCTAGAGAAGTGATCAGACTTTGTTATTTTTTAAAAAAATAATTCTATCGACTTTCATTCTTCACGAAATCACAGAGAGACGAAGAGATATTGAAAATACCTCATAATGGCCTATAAGTTTGTCTACTATTTCTAAATACTTCTTCTATTTTATTTATAGAATAAAATTACCTAATCCTCGCCCATGGCCATCACCTTGACTCGCTTAACTAATTCACATTTTAAACCTATTTTTATTTTATTTTTCATTTCTACCATTATTTAATCTCCAGTTTATTTATTAACTTTATTAATAAGAAAGTTAACATTTATAGCATGTCAGTTCATACATTTAATAGAGACCCATCAAATCTTGTAACTTTTTTAAAAAAAAATCATGATATAAGAAAATCGTACTTTCGATTAGGGGAAATATGCCTATCTATCATACAAAACATGATATATATATATATATATATATATATATAAGATATTGATTTTGCAGAAGATTTCAATATAATTTTAACCTCAATAGCGCCTATTTTGGAAATCATTATGTTAAAAGTCCTTTTTGCAAGTCAAAAACAAAATTTATCTCACATACTTACTTTAAAACGATGTAAAAGTAGTTCTAAAAAACCAAAACAAATTGATTTACATGTTTGGCAAACCAAAAACCCATGCTTTTAGAAGCCTATTTTTCTAAGTTAAAACAAAACTCCTCTCACATACTTATATCGTAAATCTTAAAAACTATTTTTAAAAGCTAATTCAAATTTGCAAATATCAATATCATGATCATGCCGGGCGGCTAGTTAATTAGCACATGAGAATTGGCTCTTTAAAGCACATTGTCATTTTTCTAAAAAAAAATAAAATCTCCACGGAAGATTTTCTAATTGCCTTTAATACTTTGTCAATATATCAATGGATCCCATTGTGAGATATTTTCATATATAGTGTCTAACAGTGCCTCGAAGAAGATTGTCACCAATAAAAGAGGTAATTGTGTATGTTTAGGAAAAAAAACTAGGATTAAGTAGCAAATTAGCCCCAAAAATACATACCCATAAGAGGCATAAGTAATATTGCCTTGAATTTTTTTTTAATTTCAATGTTGCCCCCGAAGTATCAAAACGTAGCAATGTTGCCCTCCTCATTAGCAGTGTTAATTTTCACCGATAAAAAGACACGTCACACTTTCATATGGCACTCAAATTGCCACATACCTCTTCTACCCTTTCCCCTCCTATCCACCTCATCATCACCCCTTCTTTACTCCCTCTCCTTCCTGCCGTGTTGAGCTTTGGGAAGATAGCCCTGTCACCAATTTGAGCTGATAGCCCTACCACCCAATGAATGCCTCCTCCCTCATCTCACCTCCATAAACACCTCCTCCTTTTGGAACCTTGCCTTCACTCCTTTATCCACTCCCTTCCCTCTCACAATTGACACCTTCTCCCTTACCATGAAGGGAGCCCTTGCTAACCCCACCTCCACACGAAAATCTCAAACTTCAAAGCCCATTGCTAGCTTCGATTGATGATGTCGGTCTTCAGTCTCCCTGTCTCAGGCAACAAGGCTCTTGTCTTCCTTAGATCTCGCCATCTCAGCTCAAATCTCACCGTCTCTGCCTCTCCCCACTGGACTCTCGGTCTTGGCTCATTGTAATGAACACAAGCCCAAAGGGAGAGCCCAAAAGCTAACCTATAAGGAGGGATAACCCAATGGACTTATAAACCTCACTACAAGAGTTTGGCTCCCCAATGTGGGACTCATAACATAGTCACCCCCTCAAGAGGGGACGTCCCGGCGGCTCCACTTCACGGCACTTCACTCGGCCTCTCTAGCCGGTCGTAACCCTCGTGAGTAGCCCTCTCCAGAACATTGACTCTCAACGAAAGCACCAATGTAATGAACACAAGCCCAAAGGGAGAGCCCAATCCCCAAAAGCTAGCCTATGAGGAGAGAGAACCCAATGAACTTATAAATCTCACTACAAGAGTTTGGCTCCCCAATGTGGGACTCATAACACTCATCTTCCATCAAACTTCTTCATGCTTACTAGTCGACAATGAAACCATGCCTATGATGTGCACAAGAACGCGGTAACGTTTTTCATTGTTCATTTTTCTGGGTTTTTCATTTTTGGTTATCTTCTTGAAGTGTCAAGTTTGATCATTTTTGGGACTAGGCCTGAAGTCTGATGACTTTTCTGGGTTTGATTTTAGGTTTTAAGTCTGAATTTAGTTTATTGATTATGGATTTGTTGAACTCTAGGAAGACATTGATGTGATGAACACAAAGAAGACATTGAAGCCTGGATTTCTTGATTATGGATTTAGTTCATTTTTTGTTGAAACTTTAGATTTCTTGATTATGGCTTTTCTGGATGTGATGGGAAGACATTTTGGTCTAATGGCTTATGGGTTTGATTATGGATTCGGTTGGGTAACGATGAACATAGGAGGAGGGAGAGGGAGGAAAGAAGGGGCGATGATGAGGTGGATAGGAGGGGAGAGGGTAGAAAAAGTAAATAGGGATGAGGTGGTGGTTTGAGTGTCATTTGAGAGTGTAACGTGTCTTTTTTACTATGAATTAATGTTATTAATGAGGAGAGCAACATTACTATGTTTTGATACTTCGGAGGCGACATTAAAACTAAAAAACTTTTAAGACAATATTACTCCGTATACTTCCGAGAGAAATTTACTATTTAACTTTAAAAAACTATATCAGTGGGTACAAACCATATTCTCGAGAAAAAAAAAAAATGCGGCCTTGTTTTTCACTGGGCCAGGGTCATGGCCCCATGTATCTGAGCCAAATATATCATAACTCCGAAAATTTTGAAATTTTCGTTCTTCCGTTGCACTACTTTCTAGTTTCTCCTTCAACGTGCAAACCGCCACCGATTTCCCAAGTTCGCTCCCTCCCAAATTGATCCTCACAATGCGAATTTCCTCGAGCTCTTCTCTTCTCTGAGATCTCTATAGAAGATTGAGTGTTTGACTGTGCATGTTCACCATATCTGGCTCGCCCAAGTCCAACTCTCTCTCTCTCTCTCTGATTTATGCGGTGCCTGCTATTTTTAGAGTTCATTAATTATTTCATGCATCTGGGATCTCTAGGAACAAATATTTTCCATTTGGATCTTCTACAATCCCATCAGTCCAGAGCTTGAGCTTCTTAGCTCTTGCTTTGGATTTGCATGGCATTATATATTACATGATGATTTCTCAAACCTGATTTGGACTAATTAAACGTGTGCTTGCGATGATGCTTCTGTTTGCCGGGTTGATTGTGTGGGTGCTTCAGACTTCTTCAGTATATCTGCACTGGAAAATTACGAACGATTGAAAATTAAGACAATGAGTGCTTTAGAAAGGAGTATTTCATTCAATAAGACCGCATCGCCCAATCGTAGGGCTATGATTAATAGCCCCAGAGTCGTAAATCGATTCAGATGGGTCTCGCGGCGGTTTCAAGCGATTGTTATTGTTGGGTTTGTTTTTTCATTCTTTGGAGCCATTGGCGGTGGATACATTCACGTCCTTCCTAGCCTTAGCCAAACACTTTTTCAAAGGCAGGGGCTCTTCAACCATGAAGGATCACAAGGAAATTGTGACGTCTTGATCGGAAACTGGGTCCGGTTCCTTGTTCCAGCTTACCCTTTGTACAATTCCTCAGAATGTCCTTTCGTAGAACAAGGATTCAATTGCTTAGCTAATGGACGGAGAGACGATGATTATCTTCATTGGAGGTGGAAACCTAAGAATTGTGATGTTCCATTGTTTGACGTCCGCAGTATCTTAGAGAAGCTTCGAAGTAAACGAATTGTTTTTGTCGGCGATTCAATGAGTAGAACGCAGTGGGAATCACTGATTTGCATGTTGATGGCTGGGGTGGACGATAAAAAGAGCGTTTATGAAGTCAATCAAAATAATATAACAAAGCGTATCAGATTTTTAGGAGTTCGGTTCAGTTCCTTCAATTTCACAGTTGAATTCTTTCGCTCTGTTTTCCTGGTGCAACAAGGTCCTGGGCCTGAACATGCACCGGGGATGATCAAATCAACACTGAAATTGGACATGATAGATGATATTAGTGATCAGTGGATAGATTCTGATGTTCTGATCTTCAACACCGGCCATTGGTGGGTTCCATCTAAGCTTTTTGAGACGTAAGTTGGAATGAACCTAATTGTTCCTTACTCATGAGTTCAGCTGGATTTTGTATATAGTCATTCATCATTGATGTTCATAGTGATGATTGATTGCCACTCATTTGTGTTGTCAAGGACATATATGCTACAATTGATTCTACGTGTTATATATTGCCATGCTTCTAGCAGTAGCTATACTATCTGTTCACCAATAGAGGAAGTTTCATATCAAATTACTTAATGGCTCATAATAGTAATCATTTTACCTTTTGGCTTCTTCATTCATATGCATGATTTTGCTGCCCTAAAATGGTATGAAGAATTATAAAAGTTATTACTGGAAAATGAAGGAGTGGGACATAATTTTCATCCTGGATATATTTAATAGTCAGCCTTGTTGAAAACTAAGGGGAAAAAATACTTACAGATAGTACTGCAATAGGAAGGTGGACATTTATTTAGTGGAATTATCATTTTCTGTATAAGATGCATGACTTGTAAGTTTTAGTTGCTGGAATCAGTGTGGTTTCTGAATTTGTATTGTTATAGGTAAGTAAAATGGTCTTCATCTATATTCAACAGGGGTTGTTATTTCCAGGTTGGAAGCTCTCTGAAACTTGGAATGTCAATTCCTGCTGCCTTCAGACTAGCACTTGACACTTGGTCATCATGGGTCGATAAAAATATCAACATAAGCAGAACACGTGTCTTCTTCAGGACTTTTGAGCCATCTCACTGGAGGTATCCTGACATTATTATAAACATGATGCTCTGTTTTAACGTCTTACACTTTTCCACTGCCATTATATGCGGCATTGTTGCTCAGATTGATCAAACTTGCTATTCATGCACGTCATGGTGATTTGTCTCACAGGATTCAATCTTTGATGGTTAAAACCTGCTCTCTTCAACTTCACTGATCTAGTTTTCTTGTCTGAATCAGTGATGAAACCCGTAGGACTTGCAATGTGACCCAATATCCCAATTTTGAAACTGATGGGAGGGACCAGAACTTGTTTTCAGACATAGTTATGGAAGTGGTTAAGAATGTCACAGTTCCCATAAATGTTCTTCATGTTACATTTATGTCGGCTTTCCGGAGTGATGCACATGTTGGTAACTGGAGTGACCACCCATTGTTCGCTGATTGTAGCCACTGGTGCCTACCTGGGGTGCCTGATATGTGGAATGAAATTCTCCTCTCCCAACTATTTACTCATAACAAGTTATTCAGCAAACTGAACTAGACGGTGAGTTAAATCAAATTCAGTTTCTTTCTAGTCCCTCTCTGTCTCTCTGTGGGAGTATATGGCATGATTGTGGAATAAATAAAGGAAGAAGAGAAAGAGGACCAAGAGTCAAGAACAATTCCTTATTAGCAAAAACATGTTTGTTTATGTTCCTAAAAAGGACCAAGAGAAAGAGATAGTATTTAGCTAAGGTAGCTGCTAAATCACGTACACGGTCCCAGCAATATCTCGACGCATATTATCACCACCGATTCTATTTGTGTTATTTTGACCTACAATAAACAGCTGTCTTATTTTATAATGCTCTTAACATTTTTAGAGTAGACTTTCTTTTCACAATTTTAATCCTTTAATGCAGATTAGCGAGACAAGCTTTGTCAACGTTGTATTTAGAAGCATACAAGGAACAATCCCAATTTGAACCAGATCTCAACCTAAGCTAACACCATTTAACAGGAGTCATCTCTGATTTAGTGATTGTTGACCTCTGTCTTCTGCAGGGCTATTCTGAAATACCTAAGCCTATCAGATTCTCAAACGTAACGGGAAATTATTCTTTTGATTCTTTGTTCAATTCTTCATAACACATAACGGAATCTAAGACTGGAATGTAAATTCTTTTCTGCATGTCATGACCCATGGCTTTGTTCTTGACTCTAGACAGTACACAGAAAAGAGAAGGAAAATGTCAATACGAAATAATCAATCGCAATTGCTTTTCTCTTGCTGTCCTGACCCTTCTGTTTGACATATGGACTTGGGAGAGAACAATTAGAAGCCTTTGAGCTAAAGAAGATACTGCTCATCGCATGAAACTTGTTACTCTGAATTAGTCAATTCTAACCTTCGCTACAATATAGAAATGAATTCCTCTATCTCAGAGCTTAGCTCAACAATGATGTGCACTAAGAGTTAAGAGTTAAAAAGTTGAAAGACCAGGAGATTAATTTTCCCAAGCAATAAAACAATAAGAAACAGTCGGCTGACACGTAAGTTTAAAATTATTTGGATTAGAGTATTCTCATTAGTTACAGCATAGATGTGCAGGTACTCTGAGAGTAATTAAGTATTTCTCTTGCAGATATTTAAGACGTAATTTGGATTGTTCAGAGTAATTATTTTAGTTTTACTTCTTTCAAAAATAATTGAGCTTCATCATGCAATGGTGAGCATTAAAACTAGTTCCCTGAATACATACATGTGTGTGTTGGACTTCTCACTCAGACGTGCAATTCTAATCTGGCTGAGGCTATTGGTTTTCGGTGTCAATATATTGAAAATATACTAGTACTTTCTAAGTTATGCGATTCCATAATTGAACAAAGGTTTATAATGCAAAAGGTGCCAATATTAGAGCTATTTTTTTTTTTTTTTTTTTTTTGATATAAAAAAGTTTTGGAGGGGTTGACATCGTGGTCACACTGGCTGCAAGACGGCCCGGCCATGAAGACATTTCTTGGGACTTACGAGATCGCTTAGAAAGCGAGTCCTGATGTGCGGAGGATCAACTCACGACCCAAGGGCCTAATCCTGGATCCCTTACCATCTATGCTAACTCACATTGGCTAAGTGTTAACTTTTTGAATTTCTTTATTAAAGATAACAAAAGACTAAGTTACATAGTTAAAACATCCATACCAGGTCTACCACGGATCCCATATTTGGAAGACCGACATTTAGCATATTAATCTCTTGAATTTCAAATAAAAAACCCTTATCAATAATTAAGAAATATTTTAGTGACCGCATTTTTTCCCCCTCAACTCTTCCTCTTTGAAATGTCCAATTATTGACCGAAAAAAGGAACAAACGATCCGATTACCCAAGAAACATCAATACAACGAGCATAGATGAATTTTATGCATTTTTGTGTCAGGACTGTAGTCAGTGCTGGACTGAGCTTAGCTAATGAAGATGAAACTTTAATTATCAGGACACCGTGGATTTTTGCCCTGCACTGAATTTCCATAATTTGTGTTATACATACATGAAATTATGATACAAATTGGGAATAATGTGAAAATATTAAAAGTGGTGACTAAGTTGGAGTTGGTGTCATGGTGGACTCCTGCAAAACAAGTGATCGTAACTTCATCTTGACAAGGCTGTTCAGGGCTAGTTTAGAACCACTACCACCATCACCCCTCTCAGGTCACTAATCAACTGCTCTAACCTTTTGGTTGCCTTTGTTTCCTTTGATGATCTCTATTCTTCTCAAAACAGAGTGAAAACCCAACCAGATGAACAGATGAAGAATATTTGGCTGTGAACAGAGCCAAGCGTCAATCACACTGCCCACAATCATCAGTAGGCTTACTAATTTGAAAAGATTCGTGAATAATGTGTTCTAGTGGAAGGGAAAGGTCCCCTTGGTAGAATTTATGAAATCTACCAGCAATGTTTATCCCGCTATAACCAGGAGCTTTAGCTAAATCCAAATCCCTCAACTTCGCTCTAACACTTGAAACGCCTTCAAGCATGCCGTGAGTCTCATATATACTACACAATGCTATATAGTTGCTAGCATTATTTGGTTCTATTTGAAAAAGGTGATGAGCTGCAATTTCTCCAATTTTAACATTCTTGTGCATCATGCAACCAGCAAGCAAGGCACCCCAAATACTTGTTGTGGCTGATGATTTCATACTTTCCAATATCTGAAGTGCTTCCACCAGATATCCACAGCGTCCCAAAAGATCCACTATGCAAGCATAGTGCTCTACACTTGGCTCAAATCCGTATTCTGAATGGATTGAGTTGAAAATTTGCATGCCTTGATCGACCAAACCTGAATGGCTACAACTAGCTAATATTGCTGTGAGTGTAACAGGATTTGGGGTGAACCCTATATCTATCATTTTCTCGAATAGATGTAGAGATTCCTCTCCCTTTCCATGCATCCCATGACAAGATATCATGGTAGTCCAAGTGATCAAATTTACATCAGTCATGGTCTTGAAAACCTTTTCTGCATAATTCAGGCATCCACACTTGCCATACATATCAATTAATGCATTCCCAATGGCAGCGTCTGCACTAAACATGAAACCTTTAACGATTTGACCATGCACTTCTTTCCCTTTCATCAAGTCCCCTTCCCTTCCGCAGGCATTTAAAACGCTGGGAAATGTCATGGAATCAATCTTAACTTTATTCAAAATCATTCCCCTCAAACAATTCAAAGCATCCATGTAAAAGCCAGCCCTTGCAAATCTTGAAATCATCAAATTCCACGCTGCAGAGTCCTTAAACGACATATCAGAAAACACACACCTTGCTTCACTCATAGCCTCGGATTCGGCATAAGATTCCAGCAGACAACTTCCAACAACGACATATTCCTCATATCCAAGTTTTATAACCAAAGCATGACATGTCTTACCAAGAGAAGTATCGCCCACTCCAATAGAAGCCTTAAACAGCGGAGGCAAAGTATAATGATCAGGCCGAAGACCCATACGCTGAAATTTACAGAATACAGCTATAGCATCAGAATACAGAGAATTCTCGACATACGAAGCGACCATGATGTTCCAAGAATGCATATTTTTGTGGAGCATTCCATCGAACACTTGGCGTGCATGGCGGAGAAGCCCGCATCTAGAGTATACCAACAAGAGATCCGTTTGAAGAGTGGCGTTGGGAAGTAAGCCTTGGAGCAGGATCTGGGCATGGCATTGTTTAGCTTGCGAGACAGCAGAGTGAGGGAGGCAGCTTCGAAGCAGGTAAGACAGGTAGAAGGAACTTGTGTGAGACATACCATTTCGAAAAGTTTCAAATGCTCGTGTAGTTGTTGCATGTGAAGTTGCCTTGTTCGAACTCACGATTCAAGCGGCGAAGGTAGAATACTTTCACCATCAAACCAAGAGTTCGATAGGCGTTTAAAATGCTCGTGTTTGTTCACTTGTTGACACGGCAGGGAAGGAAGGAAGGAAAGGGGGCAATATGAATTCTGTAATAAAGTGGGGTTACGGGGCAATTTTCGCCCCAAGAGTATTTTTTTTTTTTTTGGTATGTAACGGGGCCTTAGCCCATCACTATTATTATATCAGTATGAACCTTGGGATAGAAATTCCCAGCATATCTCTGTACAGCAATCGATTAACAACAGTTGGAGGGCTCTCAAATACAGCAAATACCTCCTCCTGAACAAAAGAAAAATTTGCAAGGGCATCGGCACATGCATTGCCCTCCCTATACACATGTACAAACATTAAACCAGAAAACTTTGACAGCAGACGGCGTATCTCAGTCAGCAATGACAAATTCACATCAGTATCTACCGTTAATTTTTAACTTTAATTGATCGAGTACACAGAGCTATCATTTTACAAGTCATCAACGATATTTTTGGGAAAATTACACACAGATCCCAAGAAACAGATATATTTACATTTAGATCCCTTCAAATGACAAAATTACACAGAAGTCCCTTGGGACTTCTGTGTAATTATTTCAGAGTGTAAAATTACTTTGCTGCCCATAGTGCATAAAAAAGGAAACAATCAAAGCAAACATTTCGAAGCGATAAACAACGGAAAAGATAAATTAACAACATAAAATGCATGTATTAACAACAACTTTTGAAAACCCCGAATTTGTCTTCTCTCACTTCCGAAGCGATTAACGTAAAAAACATAAATTAACAACAAAAAATGTATGTATTAACAACAACTTTTGAAAACCCCGAATTTGTCTTCTCTCACTTCCGTAAGCGATTAACAACAAGGAAAAGATAAATTAACAACATAAAATGCATGTATTAACAACAACTTTAGAAAACCCTGAATTTGTCTTCTCTCACTTCCAAAAGCGATTAACAACATAAAATGCATATATTAACAACAACTTTTGAAAACCTGGATTTTTTCACCTATCACTTCCGAGGCTATTTACAACAACAAATGCATGTAATAACAAAATAAAACGCATATATTTACAACAACTTTTCAAAACTTGGATTTTTTCGCCTATCACTTCCAGGAGGCTATTTACAACAACAAACGCGTGTAATAACAACGGAAAATGCATATATTTACAACAACTTTTCAAAACTTGGATTTTTTCGCCTATCACTTCCGTGGAGGCTATTTACAACAACAAATGCATGTAATAACAACGGAAAATGCATATATTTACAACAACTTTTACATACTTTTGCTGCATTCCCCAACCTCTATTTACAACAACAAATGCTCTCTTTTCTCATCTGCAACTCATGGATGAGAGAGAGGCCATGGATGCGAGAGTCAATTGAGACGATCTTCCACCGGAACTCTGGCCCAGGATCGGAAAATCTCTCCACCACCACGTTGACCTTCTCAGATTTCGCAGCGTCTGCAAGCGATCCTCAAGAGAGCGAGTAAGGTGAGAGAGGAGAAGGAAGAAGGAGCGAGGGGTGGATGGGAAGGTTGGAAACCAATGGTTGAAGGAGGGAGGTTCGCGCGTTCCGGATCGGGTCCAAGTCTTTGGTTCTTACCACCGGTGAGAGTGATGGTGGCGACGGTGGAGGTGAAGGGAAGCTCGTTGGTGGTAGTGGTGGAGGAGGAAGCGCCGGCGAGTAGGAGCGAAACGTAAGAAGGAAAGATCGAAGGTCCGGAGATGATGAGAGAGAGGAGAAGGAAGAAGTAGAAGGGCAATAAGGTCTTTTACTCATATAAAATAATTACAAGGACTTCGTGTAATTTTGTCATTTGAAGGGATCTAAATGTAAATATCTCTGTTCCTTGGGACCTGTGTGTAATTTTCCCGATATTTTTTGTTGAGGTAAAAATATATCCTGAAAGTATCTATTTTATTTTTTTTAAGGTTAAATTTTAAAATTTTGAAGTAAATTTACATTTTAATAAAAATGACGTGATTACATGTGGATTAACAAATTAACATATTTAATCAACTAATGATCAAAATTAATTAGAATAATGGCCTCAGCAAAATTACTCTTTTTTTTACATTTCTAAACAAAATTGCCCCTCTCCCCCCAAAAGGCTTAAGGAGAAAATTGTCCTCAAAACTTACAAAGTAAAATTGTTGGAGGGTGCCCGAGAAAATTAATGCTTAACCCAATAAAATATCTCATTCACATTAAATCTGCGGGCCCCTTATATATTTTTAAATTCTGCGGGGCCCAGTTAAATTTGCTCGATCTGTTTATAACCGTCATGAAGTGAGCTCAATCCGCCAAACCGATTGGATTGGCTTAGCGCCTAGTTTACGTCCGTGAGGTATCCACACATATATATATATATATATATATATAGAGGTAAAAACACTCTTCATTAATTCACCTAAAATTACAAACATACACTTATATTTTTGTTTTTGTATTTATTATATAAATTTTATCAAAACATCCCTCATTAATTCTCCTAACTCACGTAGTTTTGAAGTGATTTGACAAAATCTTATGTCAAGTGAAATGAGAAACGATAAACCTTATATATATATATATATATTTATTCCCTATATTTGATATCCGATTTAAGGTTCATTGTTATCCACCTTAATATAAGTATCTCCTCTGGCATTTAAACTCGAGACTTAAAAGGATTTAGTGAAGCTCTACACCGCTAGATCAACTTTTTATGTTGGTATCCTTTTATATTCTTTGTCAATTAAATATATTGCATTTTTTTTTTAACTTTAATAAAACTTAAAATCTGGTAGAATAATCCCAATCAATACATTATATTTGGAGAGCATAGAGGAAAGGGAAAATGGAGGAACCTCTCAAATAATCCAGACGGTGAGAGCAGCATTGGCGTTTTGGGTCAACAATTGTTCATAAACAGGCCACTTGAGAGGCTTGTCCCAAATCCAAACATTGAAGTTCTGGGAAACTTGAGCACCAAGAGGCAAGCTATAGTGTCATTTCTGATCTATACAACCACCAATGAAGGGAATGATATCAAAAAGGAAAAGGATAGGGAGCTTAATCTGTGGGCTGAGACTAGAAAAAAGAGAGGTAAGCCTCTTAATGGTGCTTTTGTTGCAACTCTTCTGAATGACCTGTTTGGAATCCAAAGTCGAGGTGGGTGTGCTTGTGCTGGGCCCTATGGTCACATATTGCTCAACATCAACAAATGTCACTCCCTTGCTATTAGATCAGCAGTTGAAGAGGTAAAAAAGCCTCACCCTTACTAAAATTTTTGAACTTTATAATGCAAATCATTTGTTTGTAAAGAAAAGTTTTTATTATTATCATGAACAGGGGTATGTTGGAGTGAAACCTGGATGGACCAAAGTTAGTTTTCCTTACTACATGAGCCAAGAAGATTTTGAGTTCTTACTAACTGCCATGGAGTTTATAGCAGACTATGGCCAGCGATTCCTTCCTCTGTACAGCTTTAACTTGAGAAATGGAAGCTGGAGACTGAAAACAGAGGAATAGCAAAAGAAGAAAACTGCAACTTTTGTATTCATTTGTTGGATAAAGAAGCAACAGCGAGAAGGAATGTGTCATACTTAAAAGTAGCTATCTGTATGGCTAATCGGCTGCCAAAGTTCCCAGCTCAGAGTATGCTTCCGGGGAACATAGATCCCAGTGTCCTTCATTTCAGGGTTTAATTTCTGTTTTTTCCTAATACTGCAAACAAACTTTGTAAATTTACAGAAATTTGTTCGCAATCAATGTTTTCTTTCCTGGATGAACATGTTATGCATTCTCTTATACCGTTATAGTTATCATCCTCTGTTTCTTACTATTCTTGATGAAACGATGACACAGGAAATAAAATAATGCTCTTTCTGCATTGATACTGTCATTATGGTCTTATTCCCTGGGCTCCACCGGTATTTCTTTCTCTAAGACTGTTGTTTCCCCCCGTCCAACGTGTGCCTCTTTGTTTTTTCCGTCAAAACAATGAAATCAAATAAACTTTATTGTGTAGAACATTTGTTTTGGCTTTTGGCCCCCTGTTTTCCTTCAACTTCTGAAGACAGAGGACCTTAAGCTTGCCGAGGAAGAGAATTGCGTTTCATATTCAGCTGTTGGAAATTGGAATGATACTGCTTAGAGGAATACATCTCATACTTAGGTTAATCCTCTCCTGAGGTACTGGCCAAAAGGAATAAATAATATTAACAAATCTCCCAGAGTGCCCGGCTCCTGCACTTTATTTCAGATTTTATTTTATTTTTTTGCCAATACTGCACACATTTTTTGTTGATTTGAGCAATTTTTATGACATTCACCACTGTCTTGATCAGATGAAAAAAGCTATACTCCCTCTAATCCTATATATAGGTGGTATTATATATTAGTCACAAAATTATTTGAAACTATCAAATTTTAAAATTGTTTCGAATAATTTTAAGATAGTAGGAGTAAATCTTAACGTCCCAAATTAAATTTTCAGAATAAATTCAAATCATGAATATTTTAATAAAAATATAAACATCTTTAACTTCGAATCATGAACTACATTTAAAAAGAAAAAAACGAGAGAGAACAGCTGAAATACTCACACAGGATTAACTTGGCAAAATCGGGTATTTATGATTAAGGGCTTGAAGGCCCCCGGAATCAAATAACTATCAGCTCAGACATTGAACCGAGCGAGTCAGGAATTTCTGGTTACAATTAAACACCCGTCAAAATTTCCTTAGTGAAACGGCACACATACATGTCTTCATGTTATTACTCGTTTCCTTCTAGAACCACATATACATTCTGGGTATGGATTTTCATAAAAGGACTCTTCAGTCCTAAAACGTGCTCGTCCTTTAACTCCAGGCAGGGAACCATGTCTTTTCCTTGGAGCTCCTTGCCTAAAGACATGATTAAAAATAAGCCATCAGAAAGATCTTTCAATCTCAGTAACTTGCAAAATGAAGTCAGATTGAGGAAAAGAGGCGAAAAGACATGCAGGTTTATAGGAAAAACTTTAACCAACACAAAGAAAGACCATGTCATAAGTTTCCCTATTTTAAATTGCTTATCTTCATGGTTTCCCCCCTCTTTGGTGTTACCTGCTCTTGTGCATCCGCTGCACCAGATTTGAAAGTGACGGTCCTTCCTCTAGCTCTCCAGTTTCCATCTTATCAAAAATTTCAACAAGCCCTTTCCTGAAAATTAAGTGGACAAAAGCATGAAAAATTGACAAAGCAGAATCAAGCCCCTAAATTATATAAGCATTTTCTCTTGAATTGTTGAGCTCGTCAGGAACTCCAGAAATATTTACTCTCAAAAATCAGTAAAATCCTAAATGTGATAATAGGAGTGTATACTTTTCAAGATTGGTCTATTTACATTGCAGCCTTGCTGGCAGGCAGTACATAAAGGATAGTATCAGTAGAAGCCAAATAAAGCAGAAATGGTTGAGCAAGTAATAGGAAATAGAACAGCACAGCGTGAATTAAAAGGCATGGAAAGAGAATGATGATGATTAAAAGAAAGCACTACCTCCAGTCCTTAATATAAGGTTCACTTTGTAGTGTAATTTGTACAAACAAAGTGGATCTTATATTGAGGACAAGAGATGGTAAGCAAAAACAAGACTAGAAAGGCCTAGAGGTGGTTGAATGTATTAATTTACCAACAGTGTCAAGAAAACTGATTATCAATTTATTTACAATAATAATTTCTTGAAACAATACCTGTCCGGGTTGATTGTCTTGCGGTGACCTAAGAACCTACGGTGTCCCTCGACAGCTCTTGCCATATTTCCTGAATGTGATGGAACAAACACATCACTCTCCACAGAGATTATGTAATCCAATGCTGCAGTCTGAGATGCATGACTGCTAAATGCTTTCAATTCCTCAGGGGTTGCAAGAGATTCCTACGATCATTGTCCAATCTATTAGTTAGGTCGCCAATATACCTCACCAGCAGATTGTTGGCCATTTAACTATTCATTAACACATACAAGACTATTCACAGACCTTAAAAATCAGATCAGGGAAGCGGGCTGAGAGCTCTGAAAGATGAGTATTACCGCCATATATCTCCCCAGCTGCAATGTATATCTGCGTTGATGTTGGAAAACCAAGAGCTAGAAGAAAAATCCCGACCTCCTTTGGAGTCAGGGGACAAAATCCTCCAGTTCTCTGTTCTGTTGCATTTATCTTTTTCACCTTCCAATGATTTGTGCTCTCTCTATAAAAAATTGAAATGAATATAAAAATAAAGATGCGTTCACTGATTAAAAGTGTGACTTTCGGAATTATACATGTCTTGTACACAGCAGGTATATATTTCTATTCTCACCTCATTATTCTCAGCTCTTCAGATTCTGCATCTGTCAGACCATAAGTGCAACCAGTAAAAGACAACATATCTTTCTCATATCTCAGATGGAGAGCAATATATCTTCCCCCACGTGATCGCAGCCGCTCCACCAACCTCTGTTTTTTCACCGTCATGCATGCTCAGAACCTAATTTACCAGGAAGCCCCATGTAGACCTCTTAAATGCATTAACAATGAAGAGTATGGTAACCCTGGGGTTGCATGCCTCATTTTCTAGTATGATGTAATGGAAAATTATGGAAGTTTTAAACTCAAGGCTTCAATCTAACAACTGTTTATCGTCTCAAATGGTTGAATAATTGAATAAATATATATATATAATTATATATATAAATATATATATATATTATAACATTCAATAAACAATACCAAAACAACTTCAAATAAGTCACTAAATCCCATGGCGATGTTGAGATTATATGTCTGCTAGAAACTGCACCCCTAAAAAGGAAAAAAAAAAATAGAAAATCAAACCTTTCCTAAAGTCTCAATTGGAGGAGAAAATCGAAGTGCCTGATAAAGTGCGCGGCATCTCAACCTCTGGACATCAATAGGAAGATCATTGTTTGCAAGTCGAGAATCTGATTTTGCAACATGTATCACCTGCAGTATTGATTCAATGCCTTATCCAGACTGCTAGAGCATGAAATGGGGTCCATTCTCCATTGGCATGAAATAGATTATAAGGATCCAGGTACAATGACATGAAATGAAACACCCAATCACCCACTGAACATGAATATAACGGTAAATATCTTACATTAAGTTTTTGCAAATGTAGATATAAGTAATTGTACCGACACTGCATGTATACAACAAACCTAATAATCCTCATTATCTAATATGGACTCTTTTTGTTTGATAAAACAGATATGAAATATATGAAACCATATTATTCAATAATAGGGTATTTACTACCCTATTATTGGATAATAGGGTATATACTAGGAAGAATCCCATTAGAGCCTCCAGACCCAGGACAGCATGGGAGGGCAAGCTGAGGGCACTTCATTGTCTTTTTTCTGAAGAGAAAGAGTGATTAGGGCAGGGAGTATCTTTTAGGGTCTGGGCCAGTAATGTGGGTATGGAAACTGCTAGCTTTCGTGAGGAGAGGGCCTGGCCTCTGGAAAGTCAGGTTCAGTAGTCTTTTATTTATTTGCTCCTTGTGTGATATTTTCAGCATATTCATGTTGCTTCATGGTGTCATTGACCTTAGCTCAAAGAGATTGGTTTATTTTGTGATTTTCCACTTTCCATTCTATAGCAAAGAGGCATAACCGATTCCCTAGCTTAATAATACATCAGTGTTTTCCAAGTTTCCATCTACTTTATCCATGAAAGTTTCAGTACCTGATAGTCATTCCATAACCTTTTCATCTCTTCATAGTAAGCCACACCAGACCACAATGTGAAGTGTTTCCTGGCCCGGGGGACAGTTTCCAAGTTCTTGGGAAGTTCCTTGACAATTCTGACATCTCCTTTTAGGGATTCTATGAAGTGAAGCTCATCAAATATATCTGAAAATACACTGTGCACAAACTCAAATAAAAAAGAATCTACTAGGAAAGGAGACAATGGGCTTCTAAGGAGTTCACATCACATGGCATTGAAATTTAATAAATGTACCTAGAATCTTTCCAGAATGACCGTTTATCCAGTTGTGGGATGACTAGAGTTGCATTCATCATATGTGCCACAGCCACCATGTCTGCTATCTACAGGAAAAAGATTTGGTGCTTAAGTATTGAAAAATATGATGCGGTATTTCAGTTTTAGACTTAGGTGCTTTTTAGCCCAAAGAAAGACATCACTTAAATTATCCATCCCATAAAAAATATCAGTAAAAACCCATCTGAAAATTGCATTATTGGTAACAAAAGAAGTACCCCTAATACGACTTGGGTACCAAAAAGAAAATATAGTAACTCTTGCACAATATTAATGTCCAAATCATCACTTAAATTATCCATCCCCCGCAAAATTATAGGGCATACAAATATTAATTTAGCTAGAAGACATTGCAGGAGAGAAGCCAACTTACACCAGTTCGCATTTGATTCAGTCCACCATTACTTTTGACAGATAGATAACGACCAAAACCTTGGGCACCTAACACAATGAAGCACATTTAAGGGGGAGTAAGAAAGTTAACATGCACTAAACTATAATAGCATAGGCATGCTCAGGTTAATAAGAAAGACAAAACTACATTGGGAGGGCACGCCAGAGAAAGAATAAAAAATAATGTAGAAGCTATTACATAGATGTTATAGCATCTTAAACCTTTATATTTAGCTGTTGGCTTGGCACACGGATGTAGACCATGACTAAAAGGAGGATCCCACAGTTGATCATCACGCACCTGTAGCGTTGGTACCTATATTTATAGAAAAAATGACATGAGCGCAACAGTTATCAAGAGTTGACAATAACAACGGAAGTGAACTGTTAGTTGACTAAAAAATCTTCTAATATTTTATAACAACCTCAAAATATAGAAAATCCTCACTCGTGAATACATAAATCTAAAATTTCTGAGTAAACGTTTTATCCCAAAAAATCTTTTTCAAGTGACTCAGTAGTTCCAAGCAACCATACTTTAATAAGATTATAAGATAAAAAAGTGTTCCTCTAACTTCATAAACTTTTTAAGTGTGGGAGTTGCCCCTAAGGCCTAAGCTCACATTTGTACATCAGCAATGTCCTCATGGAACAGAATTTGTCATCACACGAGCCATGATTTGCAACAGTCATCAAATAATTCAACTACTGGTTGATAATCAAAAACCAAGAACTTAGGCTCGCTTAATCAAAATCATTTTCCTGTACATAATGTGCCTTACGAAAGACTGCACATCGCCAATTTATTAAATCCCGCTTGAATTTCCAATGAAATTCGAACACCACCACATATTATAAACAGGATAACCAAAATCCACAGAAAATAGCGGATGATATTTGGGGGGAAAAAGGAACAGATCAATACAGCAACGAAGAAATTCCTTCCAAACATTCACTAACTTCACCTAAAACAAAGCCAATAGTTAATTTTCTTCCAAATTACAGAACGAAGAAATCCCTTCCAAACATTGCAAAAAATAGAAAATACAATTTTCAAATCACACCCGATAAATAAATAAATAAAGAAAGGTGTGAATGTCATACTTGCCCAGATCGAGATTCTACAGAAACCAAAGGCTGTGGTTCATCTCCGCTGATATTCCTGAGGTAATACAGGAATACAGAGAAGGAGATAAGAATGAATAAAACGGTGTATATCACGAAAATGCCGATCGGTAATGTTCTTGGCCGAAGTCTAGCCCCCAAATGGTTGCTGGAGTTGTGGAGGCCTCTGTTCACCATCTCAACTACAGATCTCTAGCATCAGCTCTTTGTATTTTGCATATTGCTCAATTCTTAGCATACAAATATATACATAGTCACGTAAAGGCAGCACAGGAGTGTCCGTTCTGATGCAGTGCGGAAATTCGCCCGATGGCCGATGGGACCTGGTAGGAGAAGATTAACGGCGAATCATGAAGGGGTAGAGCACCATTTTCTGTTATTTATTTATGGCTAAAATACCAAAAGCAACCCTTATATCTCTCGGTAATTTTGTAATACTCCACAGATTCTTGGTTTAAGATCTAATTAATTAATTAATTTGATTAAAGAAGTTGTATAAACTAATGACATTTTTTTATAAAAAAAAATACCCTGATAATTTCTCTTAATCCCTCCCCCACTCCTATTTGATTATTATTGGGGAAAAATTAATAGGCTAATTTAAAAAATTGATAAATATATTAAATCAGTCGTATATTTAAAAGGGAAAATCCATATAGGGTGCCTTTTAACAAAAAAAATCCAAAAAAAGCCTAAAGATTATGTAAATCCCATAAAAGGCCCCAGAGCCCTTTTTGACATCTGAATATTAAGTAAAATGACAAAAATGCCATCAGTTTTAGTATCACTTTCTTCTTTCTTCTCTCCTCTGTATCAATATTTTCTCTCTTCTCTTGCTCTGTTTTCTAGCAATGGAGGAGGAATCTGTTTTCCGGCGAAGGAGGAAGAAGTAGAAGAGTGAAAGGAAGAAATATCTCTGCTTATTCTTCCATCCAACGTCTAAGGGGGCTGTTTCGTTTTTAATCACTGTAGAGTTGGGTCAGTAAAATCTTGCTCTATTTTGGGCATGGAAACAGAGGGAAATGTCTGTATTTGAGTGGGAATGGTTGAAAGTGATCAAAGAATGAATCTTTGAAAAACGCGAAATTTGATAGTTGTTAATACCTACTGAGTTTTAGTTGTTAATACCTTCAGTTTTAGTTGTTAATATGGCTGTTTAACTTGTTAATACGAGATGAAATTGAAAAGTTTTAGTTGTTAATACTTACAGTTTTAGTTGTTAATACCTTCAGTTTTAGTTGTTAATATGATTGTTCAACTTGTTAATATGAGATGAAAGTGAAAAGTACTATTTTTTATGACTGTTTTTTCAAGAATAATCGTTAAAAGTACTATTTTTTATGACTATTTTTTCAAGAACAGTCGTTAAAAGTTCTATTTTTTATGACTGTTTTTTCAAGAACAGTCGTTAAAATTACTTTAGTAAATGAGAGAAAACAATCATAAAAAATAATACCTTTCACTTTCATCTCGTATTGACAAGTTAAACAGTCATATTAATAACTAAAACTGAAGGTATTAATAACTAAAGCTGTAGGTATTAACAACTATCAAATTTCAGCGTTTTTTCAGCCTTCATTCCTTGATCACTTTCAACTATTCTCACTCAAATACAGACCTTTCCCTCTGTTTCCATGCCCAAAAAGAGAGCAATATTTTACTAACCCAACCCTACAGTGATTAAAAACAAAGTAGCATGGTGATTAAAAATGAAACAACCCCCTTGGACGTTGGATGGAAGAATAAGCAGAGATATTTCTTCCTTTCACGCTTCTACTTTTTTCTCCTTTGCCGGAAAACAGAGTAAGAGGAGAGAGAGAATATTGATATAAAGGAGAGAGGAAAGTGATACTAAAGCTGAGGGTGTTTTTGTCATTTTACTTACTATTCAGATGTCAAAAAGGGCTCTGGGGCCTTTTCTAGGATTTACAGAATCTTTGGGCCTTTTTTATTTTTTTTGTTGTTAAAATGGCCCCCATATAGATTTTCCCTATTTAAAACCAATATCAACTTCTTAATTAAGTTATACATCAAATACCAGAGGGTAGTTTTGCATGACATTTTAAAATTTGATAACATATATTTGTTTCCCAGATTGCGAAGGATTATTTGTATTTTTGCAAGCATTTAAACTTTTGTAAAAAGTACATATTATCAACAAAAAAATTATTGAGTGAAAACAATATGTAAAAAAAATTATAACATAGGAGTTAATATTATTATTAGCCCTTATAATTTAGGGTTAAATACTATTTTTACCGCAGAAGTATAGGTAAAGGGGCACTCAGTACCCGGAAGTTTTTTTGGTATCATTTTTACCCTAGAAGTTTAAAAAAGGAGCAAATATGCCCGAAAGAAAGTTTTTTTTGGAGCAAATTTGTCATGGATTTTTTTTTAGGAGCAAATTTATCCAGAAGTTTATAAAGAGAGCAACAATCCAATGGTCAAAATCAACTGATCAACAAGATTATTATGTTTTTAAACTTCCGGGGCAAAAATGATATCAAAAAAACTTTTGGGTACTGAATGCCCCCTTACCAATACTTCCGTGACAAAATTGGTATTTAATCCTATAATTTAGTAGAATTTTGGTATCGATCCTCATAATTTTAAATCACAAGTTTTAACCTCTACACTTTTATAAGGATTTGATATAGATTTAAGGGTAAATGATTTTTCTAGTCACGGGACCTCCAAAACTACGTCGTTTTGGATTAATGAAGGTGTTTCCATACTTTTATTTATTTTTTTATCATATAAATTTACCGAAACACCCTTCATTAATTCACCTAAAATTATAAACACACTCTTCATTAATTCAAAACGACGTAGTTTTAGGGGTCACTATAAACTTATCTCCAATATTTGGAGAAATACTTTTCCCTAGATTTAAACTGGTTTATATATTTTTAATAAGTTTTTGTTTAGTCTCTATTATTAAACTCAAACTAAGTTATAAATGAAATTGTAGAGACTAAAAACTTATAACTACAGGGAAAGAACAAAATTCAATGGAATTGTAATTAATAACAAAAATGATACTAATACTGTAATATATATCTACATCTATATCAAATGCAAGAAGAATCGTTATATATATATATATTAATTTATTAAGCATGAGTGTTAATATTTTCTAATCTTTACATTTTTTGAATCTTTGTTTACAAAGAGCCCGGAGAAAGAAAAAGAGAAAATCTCTCGAAAAGAACTTTAAAAATGTCAAATGATAAAAAAGTGCTCCGAATATTTAAAATGTCAAAGAGGTGTTATGCCTAATTCGTCATTTTAAAAATTTAAAATAAATGATAAAATTATCTCTCATAATTTAATTTTAACTTTGACGGAATTAATTGTAAAATTTTTATCCGAACTTATGAAACATTTATCGAACTTGTGAAACCTTTGTCAAATCTTGTGAATTTTGATTTGTAACCCGTGACATTCTGTAAGGAAGTTGTGAAAACCTTGTTTAAACATGTGAAAATTTTATCAAGACTTATAAATCAAAATTTGTAACTTATGAAATTTTTTAAGGAAGTTGTGAAATTGTTTTAATAATTTGTGAAACCTTACTCGAATCAGTAAAACCTTTATCAAGACTTGGGAAACCCTTATTAGATATTGTGAATCAAAATTTACACCTTGTGAAATTCTTTAAAGAAGTTGTGAAATTATTTTAAGAACTTGTGAAAATCTTATGAGATCTCTTGAACTCAAATTTGTAACTTGTGAAATTCATTAAAGAAGTTGTGAAATTCTTTTAAGAATTTGTAAAAACCGTATCCAAACTTGTGAAAACTTTTATAAAATCTTGTGAATTTTGATTTGCAAATTGTGAGAATCTTAACTAAACTTGTGAAAACCTTTATCAAAACTTATAGAATCACATCTTCCTCTCTTTTCTTAATTTTAAAATTAGAGAGACAATTTTATCATTTCATTTTAATTTTGAAAAGGATGAATCAGGTTCAAACACTTATTTAAAATTATAAATATTCAAAACATCATTTCATCTTTTGATCTTTTTAAAGTTCTTCCTAAGAATTTCCCCAAAGATAAATGAAGGGAACCAAGCTGAAAACGAACCACTCTCTAAAAGAAAAGGGCCCAAGATGGTTTAGTTGTTACAAGGATTCTCATACTGCAAAACCAGTCCCAAAGTTGGTTTAGGCCCGGATTTGAGTTCCAGTCTTGGAAGATTGGCTCAGTTGTTTAATCTCTAGTCTTTTCCTACGGATCTGTATCCTTTACGTCTTAATGCTGCTATCCTCTGTGGTATACGGCGCCGTTTTAAAACAAATACAAGCTGATTTTTTTTTTTTTTTTTAAAAAAAATATTCTAGAATACTGGTACTTCATGTTACTTGTTACTGAAGAGTACTTCATAACCTTAAAAAATTATTTTAGGATCTTAAAAAAATATCCTGCAGTATAAAATATTTTTTCAGTACCAGTGAATATCCTGAAGAATCCTTTTAGTACCCGTTAGTACTATGAAATATTTTTTGAAGATCTTAAAATAATTTTTCAAGATTATGAGATATTTTTTCAATACCAGTTAATATACTAAAATATCTTTTTAGTATCAGTAAGTACTCTGAAATATTTTTTCAAGATTATAAAATAATTTTTTAAGATCATGAAGTATTTTTTTTAGCACCGTTCAGTATCCTGAAGTATCTTTTTAGTAACGGTCTGTATTTTGAAATATTTTTTCAAAAATAAAAATAAATAGCACCAGCTTGTATTTGGCTATTTGCTTCAAAACGGCATCGTATACTTCATGATCTTAAAAAATTATTTTAGAATCTTAAAAAAATATTTCAAGGTACTTCATCGATACTAAAAAGATACTTTAAGATAATCGATCTTGATCTTGAAAAAATACCTCATGATCTTGAAAAATTATTTTATAATCTTCAAAAAATATTTCAGAGTACTAATGGGTACTAAAAGGATACTTCAGGATATTTACTGGTACTAAAAAATATTTTAGGGTATTGACTGGTACTAAAAATATCTGCAGGATACTTTTTCAAGATCCTAAAATAATTTTTTAAGATATTTTTTCAATACTCTTAACATGAAGTATCATTTTAGTGTATTCTGGAATATTTTTTCAAAAAAAAAAAAATGAGGCAAAGGATACAAGCCAGATCATTTTCGTACCACATAAAAAATTAGCCGAAGTTGGTATAGGACAATGCATCCAAAGACAGAGTAGTACATAGTACGAGCTGCCGCCTATATTCGATTTCAGTTGCTTCAAGCTGCAAGCTGTCAAATATTATTGGACATCCGAAGAGCTTTGTTTGCGACCAACCCCAAGAATAACTGAGATTGGCATTCACCAAAATTATTCCATTTGGACAGCAAGGGCAAAAAAGATAGAGACTTCTTTTCTTGTAACATTCACCTCAAATTTTGTCAGCATCACTAGTCTGAAATATAAACCAAGACAGTCACGTCCTGGACTAGGTGGTACAGCTTTCATTTGAGCATCCCAAAGATGATCCAGTTCCAGCATCATCCCTTGTTCCTCTTCATTACACTTGCATTTCCACTCCTATACCCTCAATCTTCTGGTTTGCTCGACTTTTCCTTGTCTTTTAACGTTTGATCTCATGTTTGGTAACATAGTATGATTCGGATATTTTTCAAGTGTGGCATGAACTAATTGATCATCCTTAATTAATGTTTCAGATGGGAAGGTGATGATGGAATACATAGGAGCAACTGGTGCCCCTGTAACGTTCGACCCTGTCCCAGTTCAAGAAGGCATAGATTTCCACTTCATCCTTGGCTTCGCAATTGATGCAAACCTTTCCGGGAATGCCCAAAACGGCAAATTTTCACCATATTGGGCAGAAACATTGACCCCAGACTCTGTTGCAGCCATCAAAGCTCGACACTCCAACGTTAAAGTCTTGGCCAGCCTCGCTGGTTGGAGCCTACAAGACAAAGTCATACGTTGGTACGACCCAACAGATCCTCATCTCTGGATTTCAAATGCTTTCTCGTCCTTAAAATCCCTAGCAACCACTTACCATCTTGATGGAATTGACATTGACTACGAAATATTCCATACACAGAGCAACTACACTACTTTCGCTTTCTGTATCGGCGAACTCATCACCCTCTTGAAGAATCAAAGTGTTATTTCCATAGCCACCATGGCTCCTTATCATCTCACTGTTGTGCCTTACATTGAGCTATTCAAAGATTACAACAACGTGATTGACTATGTGAATCACCAGTTCTATACTGATAAGGTTCTGACTCCTCTGCTTTACTTGGATGATTTTAAGATTCGAGCTGTACAATTTGATAAGAATAAGTTGCTTCCAAGCTATGAAGTGAATGGAAGGGGAATCCAAGGAGATGCATTCTTTGCAACTTTAAGCTTGTTGGAACAAAATGGGTTCGAAGTTAACGGCGTTATGATTTACTCGGCGGACGCTAGCATTGCTGCGGCCAATAACTTCTATTATGAGAGAAAATCACAAGATTTCTTGCTTAACACTACTCATGTATGAAAAGCTTGAGCTGAATAATTATAATAGCCAGAAAGCTATTTATAAGACAATATTTCAATAAATATTAGCTAGTAGTATATTTTTCCCCTTCTGTCTACAGTTATGATGCTTTTCATCTGCTTAGCACCCGTATCATATGTAATATTTAATTAGCTTCTTGTTATACATCTCAATTCAAATCATTCTTAACGCAAAAAAATATGTATTTTAATATTTCTATCTGATATTTTAAAAAATAGACAGTTTAAATAGTTTTGAACTTAGCTTCCATGAATAATGGGTATCTAATATCAATTTAACTTGTTTTTATACCATTCTGATAATTCTTAACACAAAATTCATTTTAATAAAAAAATTCAATACGTGACTTTTAATTTCCTCCCTCTTTGATTATGATTAACCAAATTGCACACACACTTTCAATTTTGTATGGTATAATACGGGGCAAAACGCCCATCAATCTATTATCAAAAGGCTTAACTAGGATCTTCTTTAATCTTTTGGCCAACAAGATCTTCTTCAATTCCTATAAAAGATCTATCGAATAGAAAGATGAGAAAAAAGGTAATAAAATCTTTTAACACAGGTAAAATTTTAAATTCTCTCTGCTCTTTTTAGTTTTTTACATATTCTCTCAATTATTAGAGATGATTTTTTTTTTTTTAAAAAAAAAAAATTACAATAGAGAGGACTTATATTCAAAGAAAACTCTTACTCTTGTTTTTTTTGGGGGCTTTAAAAAGATGCTTCAACTTAAATTTAACTCGTAGTTGGTAAAAAAAAAAAAAAACTTAAATTTAACCTATTTTGGAATTGGAGGGAAATAGAGTATGCCCCACGCCAGTAGAAAGTGCGTAGCTTACAGTTAGGCGCATCTTAGTGGTATTTTTATTTTTATTTTTAAATTTTGGGTCTTAATTTTCCTCCATTGCATTGGAGAATTGGACCTTCGGCGTCCTTCTCTCTCTAACAAAGTAACGACGACGACCACCTCCTGCTGCCTCCAAGAAACGTCGTCGCTTACGAGAAGCATCGGAGATCCATTTCTACATTTGATTCTCTTACACGCTATCCTACGCATAGGATCAGATTCATACTTTCCTCCCTGCTCACTTGATTTCTCGAATTCAAGCTGTTTTGTTATTTCCAGAGGACTTTTCTCGGTTAATTATCGTATAGTTGCTGCATTCGGTATTGAATTTGCCGAGGTAAAGCGGAATTTTTCGCTTGCTATTAAGGGCCCCTGCTCAATACATATGTTCTCAGACTTTACAGTAGACGTTTAATTCAGACAAGTGACCAGAGTTGTAATATAGATTTGTGGGAGGATTAGGGTTTTTGCCTTTCAGAGAAGGTTTTTGGGATTTGCAAAGTTTATATTGAAAGACTAGAGAGCTTTAGTTGGCGATTCAATCAAATTAAGGTGCCTTTTGCAGCAGCCAAACAAGGATTGTTTAGATTTCCCGAGAGTTGACCAGGGTTTGATGATGGTAGATTGACGATGGTGAGGTTCTTAGGACTGACTCGTGGATTCGCTGACGAGCCCCGGGAAATCACCTCGAGGGTCAACCTGACTGGTGAATCTAGTGAAAATGGGTGGCTCATCAGGTTTTTTGACTCGGCATTCTTCTGCGAATGGATTGCTGTTAGCTACTTGTACAAGCATGATCATTCTGGTGTACGTGACTATCTATGTAATCGAATGTATACCCTTCCCTTACAAGGACTTGAGAGTTATTTGTTCCAAATATGTTACATGATGATACACAAACCGAGCCCATCTTTGGATAAATTTGTCATAGATGTGTGCTCAAAGTCACTTAAGATTGCTTTGAAGGTGCAGTGGTTTTTATTAGCAGAGCTTGAGGACTCTGACGACAATGAAGGGATTGGTAGGATTCAAGAAAAGTGCCAGACAGCAGCTACATTGATGGGTGAGTGGCCACCTCTCATACGACCCCAAACTGAACCTCCAAGCCCTGGAGGCAAGAACAATGTTTTGAACAAGTTGCGGTCATCAAAACAGCGTCTGTTTTCTCTAACATCTTCGCCACCCACGGATAAGTCTGTATCATCCTCACCTTCTCCAGGGAACAGTTTGCAAGAGGATGGTATCGGTAGTCAAATGTCTCCTGATGAGAACAACATATTTAAGAAACTCATGCCAGGCCCAAAGGTTAGAGATGCTTTGCTTTTTAGGAAGTCAGCGGAGAAGGATGATGATGAATCTGAAAAGGATGGATTTTTCAAGAGGCTTCTGAGAGATAGCAAGGGTGATGATGAGCTGGGCCCTAAAATTCGAGATGCATTCCTCTTTCGAAAGTCATTAGATAGAGATGAAGAAGACTCAGAAAAGGAGGGCTTCTTTAAACGGCTCCTAAGGGACAGTAGGGACAGTAGAGGTGATGATGGAGACTCTGAAAAGGACGGTTTCTTTAGAAGGCTCTTCAGGGACAGTAAAGGTGAGGATGAGGAATTAACGTCAAGCTCAGATGGATTTTTCAAGAGAATGTTCCGTGATAGCAAGAATGATTCTGAGGATAAAACACACACTAAAACAATAGAAGATGAAGAAAAAGAGGGATTTTTTCGCAAGTTTTTCAGGGAGAAACTTGAAGACAAGAGGGATGGGAATGATAAGAACAATGAGAGAGATATTCCTCACTGTGAAGAAAAATGTGCAAAATATGCTGAAGAGGATGAAAAGGAAGGGTTTTTCCGTAAATTCTTTAAGGATAAATTTGAAGACAAGAAAGATTCAGATGATAAAATTGAGGAGGGTACTTCCCATGGTGAGGAAGAAGAGCTTTTTGAGTTTTCCTTGTTCAAAAAACTATTGCGTGTGCATCCTGATGATGGTAAAAGTAATTCAGCCAATGAAAACAACAGTACTGGTGGTTTGACTGAAAGTAGTCCAGGTACAGAGAGTTTTTTCCGTAAATTGTTCAGAGATCGTGACCGTTCAGTCGAGGATTCAGAGTTATTAGGGTCAAAGAAGCACAAAGAGGTTTGCTAAATTTTGATCTGTCTTTTGTTGCTTTTTGAATGTTATGTTGCACTGGTGGAATTTAAACCAAAAAATAATCAACATTTTGAAGTCCGACATATTTTCCCAGTTTATGTTCCCTGCTAGGTATATTTTCTCATTGTTATCAAAGCAGTGTACATCAGAATTTGAGGATGCTTTCTGGACATGATACTACTACGGTGTCACTGTCTACAGTATGTTATTGGTGAAAGCATCTGTTGCATGCAATATAATCAAGTGTATGCCCCTTTCTAACAATAGCTAATATCAAAGCCATGTGTTTTCTTGCTGTTAACAACATCACTTGGCTCATGTTTGAGGGAGCCAATTGCTCTTATACAACTGGTATAAGTGTTTTACTGTTAGTAATGCCTTATGCTTATCCATAGAAGGTGGTTCTATTAAACACGTGCTATGGTATGATAAATGTTAAGCTAACCATGCCTTGAGATATTATTTTTCTGAAAAAAAAACAAAGACAGACGACTGTTTTATCAGTAACAGATGGGTATCAAGCATGATATGTTTTGCATGTGATAGAATGATCAAATGACATCTCTGATTTTAGTTATGAACTATAAGTTAGAATTAAAGAGTACTAGCAGTGTTAATTCATTCTGAAATTTATTTGAATTGCATTTTTTGTTGTTTAACATTAGATAAAGAGCAATTTTCCGTATATTACACTATCATGCCTCAGTTGGATGTAGATTATATTAATAAATTCATTATCTTATTAATTTTGTAGCAGCATCATGGTTCAACAAAGCAACAAAGTGAAAAATCGAACGCAAAGCCACCACTGCCAAACATTATGTTGCAGTTCCGCAAAGGGGCTTACCATGAGTCATTGGAATTTGTGCTGGCATTATGTGAAACATCATTTGGATTAGTGGATGTATTTCCAACTGAGGATCGCAAAAGTGCTCTTCATGAGGTGTTTCTCTTGCATTTTTCTTTGATGCATTCTTTATTTCTTTAGTCAGCTGACTTGGTATTTTATAGATCTTTTCTGTTATAATGTTTTGACACATTTTTCTGCTATTCCTGTGCTCATAGTCGCTTGCAGAGATAAATATGCATATCGAGGAGTCTCAAAATTCTGGAGGTACTTATTGGTATTGGGTATATTATATGAGTGATGTTCATTTAGGGCACACTCAAATTTAAATATTTATTTTGTACTCTGCTGAGTAAGCAAAATGTTATTTTGAGAGGTTGAAAATCAGTAGTACTTATGGTGATGCAGAGTCAGAGATTTCATGTGTGATTTTTAATATTTCTTTAGAAAATAAAACGATGGAAATAGTTTGGTTGTCTAGCTTCAGGTGTTTTTTGGCAAGAATGGTGGAAAGGTCATTGAATTAGTCATTGCATTAGTTTTTCACACCTCCGGTTATTAGTGTCTGGAATATACCTTTTTATTGTTCCTTAATGGCTTAATTTTAAGAGGAACTGCTGAAAAGTTTTTTCCTTCTGTTAATGGTGCTTTCAGGGCAGTTTAACATTTTATAAAACAGGTTAAAAACTGTTTAAGTTAGACTTACTTTAATAAATATACATATTTGAATTGTTTAATCATTTCTAATGGCATATAACGTAACTTTTGAATCAAATGAAGCTTATATGTTCAAAACTAATTCTGTTTAGGACGTCTTTGGACCATTTTGATTCATAATCTGATGAAAAAGAAGATTTAGTTATTCAAACTTGAGTAATTCCCAAAAACAATTTTTGATGGCCAACTCTGTTTTACGCAGTTTATCTAGTCTTCAGAATTTAGTAAACACTATTTACTGTAAGAATATTTCCTTTGTTGGCATGCCTATTAAGTTACTCAATTTCATCTTGCTAACTATTTTATTCATCTCCTTGCTCTTATGTACATTTTGCTTGTGATATATTTCTAGGAATTTGTTTTCCGTTGGGAAAGGGTATGTTCCGTGTGCTTCATATACCTGAAGATGAAGCCGTTCTCTTAAATTCTAGGGAGAAGGCACCTTACTTGATCTGTGTTGAAGTTTTGAAATGTGAAATGCCAAGGTATAATATAATTTTCATAAACAGTGAAAATGGTTTCATTAAAAATAATATTCTGACACATTCTCTTTCCTGCTATTTTTTTAAAAGCAATTTCAAGGAGGCATCTAGTTCTCAGAAGCTTTCTAAAGGTGGAATTCCTTTAGCCAATGGAGACGCTCTCTTGCAAAAACCACCCCCTTGGGCTTATCCATTATGGACTGCACAAGAGGTTTATCGTAATAGCAGTGATAGGATGTCCAGGTCAACTGCTGAAGCAATAGACCAGGCAATGTCCCATGCATCTGAGGCTAGAGCCAAATTTGTTACTGTCAATCTTTCTGTGGAAACACAGTTGCACAGTCAACAAGATAAGACAGAAGTGGCTGGTGCACATGGCAGTCGACATCATACTTCAATTTATAAGTTCGGTGTAAGAGAAGTATCAAGAACAGGACATTACAATGATTTGGAGAGGGTGCGTGTAGTGTTGACAGCTGATCCTGGGGTTAGAATGGAAGATATTGATGATCAAGCACCAAGACGTCGGAAGGAACATCGCCGTGTACCAAGTATGGTGGCAATAGAGGAAGTGAAGGTGAGCCTTTGAGTGACTTTAACTTCTATTGACGCAATTATTCACATTATTTCCCTCTCCACAAGTGAATGGAGGTCAGCCAAGTTTCTTTACGTGTTGTTTTCAGCATATTTACATTGTCACACTTTTCTGTATAGAATGGTTCCTATTTCAGTTTTTTGTCAACTAATGGGATAATAATGCCCTAGACTCATATGCCTTGATTTATAACTCATGGTTAATCTTAAACTATCCATTGAAATAATGATAAAACTATTAGCCCAAATTGGAAATGGCATTGCTATTAGATAATAAAAAGTCTTCCTTATCATTCTGCATCAGTGGATTATTCAGGGTTATTCCGTCTAGCAAAAGATCTTTTCCTTTGTATAGTTACATTGAGTATTAATGATGATTGTGAAATGAGTCATAGTGGCATGCTATTTTGTATTATTATTTGACATTTGTTCATGTTACAGTCTGTACCTTGCTTTCATCATTTCATTTTTGTTTTTCAAATTTTTGTTAGGCTGCAGCAGCAAAAGGGGAAGCACCTCTTGGTCTTCCTTTGAAAGGTGCTGGTCAAGATTCATCAGATGCTCAACCAAGGGTACGATGTAGTTGTTGGGGTTCTTTTAGTTTAACCTTAGGAATCTGGAGTTTTTATATTTGACATGATTTCTCTTGTCAGGCCAATGGAAATACTCCTCCAAAAGCGAGTGATGCCTTGTGTGGTGAGCTTTGGGAGGTTAAGAAAGAGAGAATAAGACGGGCTTCAACATGTGGAAATTTACCTGGCTGGGACTTGCGATCTGTAAGTTCACTTTTCTAGCATGAAATATTTGCCCTATATGCAGTGGTTTTGCAAAGTCATGGGGTGAAAAGATGAATTAAAACAAGGCAATTTTATGCTTAAATTAATCATTTTCAGAATGCATAAATAAAGAAGATGCTGTTTACTTCATTATAATTTGAACTGTTGACCGAAGTCAGAAATCAAAGTTTTGTATAAGTTTTTCTTGGACCGGATGGTGGGCAGAAGTTTCTTGCAATTCCAGTCAAATTATTATTATACTTATCAATGAAATAACAATATGAAAGAATTGTTACTAGTGAAACTTTGCAACTAGTTTGGCACAACTTTGAGGACAGGCCTTCTTTTTGGAAAAAGTATCACAGACTTTTAGTGTTAAAGACTCCTGTTATAATTTACCATGAAAGTGTTGTCAATGTAAAGATATATCGTTAATTATTTGAATGCTGTAGATATTATTGAGTTAGATGCATATAGTGTTCACATGTTTTGTAGGATCAAGCATGATCCATTTATATTGTTTAGCGAACAAGAACCCATTTTGTTTTGATATACAATATATATTTATGTCCTTGATTCTATCTCTGGTTCTGGAAAGTTTGATTGGTTTTCGTTCCAATGACTTCTGTTTTTTTGTTGTTGGTTCTGTACCAAATGTGTGCATTATATTGCTAAGCTTTGTGCCTAATAGCATAATATTCAATTTTTCACATAGGTTATTGTAAAGAGTGGCGATGATTGCAGGCAGGAGCATCTGGCAGTTCAACTTATTTCTCACTTCTATGGTAGTTTGGTTTCTGACTTTTCCTATTCCTCTTTATACTCAAAAGTCAAAACTAAAATTAAGGCAATGTTTGAGTTTTATATGCATAGGGGGTTCTTTGTCAAGTTTTAAATGATTGGAGGCTATTTGCACTTAAATCAAAATTTTAGTTTTATATAATTTAGCCAATGTTTTATTATGTTGTGATGCCAAAATATTACTGGATTCAGACTCTTGTCTGATTATGTTTCAAATTAAATTGATTCTTAATCACATCTTGATGCTAGATATATTTCAAGAAGCTGGTCTACCCCTCTGGTTGCGCCCTTATGAAGTTTTATGTACTTCTTCTTACACGGCTCTTATTGAAACAATTCCAGATACAGTAAATTCTAAACTCGTGCTTTCTAATTATTTGAAAATATTTAAATGCCTGGTTCTGTCTTTGATTAAAAAAATGGGTGAATTCTAGGCTTCTTTGCATTCTATCAAAAGTAGATATCCACACATCTCAAGTTTACGAGAATTCTTCATTGCCAAGTATCAAGAAAATTCTCCAAGTTTTAAACTTGCCCAGGTAATTTAGAGACGTAACTTGTTTGAGAGATTAAATATGTTTTACTTCTAATGTTTCCCTTTCTTAATTTGGTAAACAGTTTGGTTGATGTTTTCTGATAGAGAAAGCTAATACATAAACCCATTAAACATAACCCTCCACACCTTCAATAACTGAGAAATTGAAAAGCATCTTGTTAAAAACTTCACTTTTCTGCATGTGGCGTGTGATACAGTACCAGTGGAAGTTGCGGAAAGTTTAGATATTTTAGGAATTAATATTTAATTAATTAAGTTTGTTTTTATTATTATCTCTAGGAATTAGGAAATAAAAGGAATATCGTATTAGATATTATCTTTTATTATTATCTTTAGGAATTAGGAAATAAGAGGAATATCTTATTAGTTAAGATTTAGTTGTTAGGATTTATGATTGTTAGTTATCTAAATCTTAGATTTAGATATATTTCATATTTATATTTTGAATAGAGTCTACCCTCTGTAAATTAATATAAATAGGCCTAGTGCCTCATCAATAAAGTGTTGAATATTCAGAGAGTAAATTGGTAAGGGAGATTCTCCTTGGACTTTAATAGTCAAATGAGTTACAGATTCCGGCTCATCTACTATTAAGGATATGGGCTGATTTAGAGAAGAGATGAGATTCTTGCCTACTCTCTATTAGAGAGCCGTTCTTAAAGAGTTAGTGAGATTCTTGCTTCTCTTTAGAAACAAAGTAAATCTGTTTTCCTTTTATTTCCCGAGTTCTCTTTACGTTCCCATTCACATTTAACCTTCCCATAATCTGTACCCTACCAGCGTGACTTCCTCAGCTGCGCTTTTTTGCGCTTTTTTTACTCAGCTGAAGGATTACTTCATAGCTTTCAACACTTGGCTAAGACATTACTTCTAGTTAAGCTTCTGGCATGACTGAAAAGCTTGCCATTCTTCAATGAAATTTCCACTTTAATTTAAAGGGAATTAAAGAATATGTGCATAATGCCATGTTTGGGTCATCCTAGATGTTTTTGTGCTTGCCCTTTTGAATAGTAGGGAAGTAGGCTGTTTGAAACTTAAACTTGAATTGGTTATTGATCTAACTATGTTTCTAAAAAATAGGCTTAAGCCTTATAAAACACTCCCTCTTGTGCTGGTCAAGTGGGTGACGGACTGGCACAAGTATTTTTGTCATTTGGGCCTGAAAAGATTGGCTTAGCACAAATATTGCTTCTCTTTATTAAACCGAGTACAAGTAAATTACTCTGCTGAAATTCAACCAAAATCATATACTGATGCTTCTCTGTTATTAAAACAGAGATTGGTTAGCAGACTTGGAATAGAATAATAGAGAAAGAAAGGAAGAATCAGAATTAGAGTGTTAGGAAGAAGAAGGCAGAGAGAAGTTGTTAGCATCTGAAGGGAAGAAGAGAGTTAAAACAAGAAATTACTAATTTACTGTACACCCATTACAACCATCAAACCCCCATTTATAACCCTAATAAGCATATTTCCCAAACTACCTCTTTGCTTACTACTATTCCCACGTATCAGAAGTCAAGAGAGAGATTGAGAGAATCTGAAAGTGCACTGTTATTACTCATCCGTTACAATGGAGTAGATGCCTATTTATATGGCAGGTGGGTAGGGTCATAGGTGGTTAAATCGGTTACAACAGTTAGTTAGTTGAGAACACAACTAGTGCCGCTAGCTAATACCGCTCTATAACAGCTATATATCCTACGGCTAGTGCTGCTCATTCCCTCCTAACTACTATTTAAACTAAAATTATAATCATACAACATATACCTTGGTTTTGAATTTGGATCATTGAGCTATAGAGTGTCATGTTAAAGAACTGAAAGTATAGGCTGGTGGAATGAAGGTTTTCCTTCATATCCTTCTGCCACCCATGGTTTTCCTGGAGTGTCCTAAAGTTGACTTGTTATCTTTGGGTACTGACTTTGACTGCATCATATGACTGCTCCTTATCTTCCCCACTCCACCCCTCTTTTCCCATTCCCTTCCCCAAGCAGGCATTTATAGTGCTGTTTCTTGCAGGTTTTAATATAGAAATTACTTCTGTTTCTTTTCAAACGATGTCATCATTTTACTAATTCCATGAGCTTGTCCTTGGTTTTATTTTGATTTGGAGAAAATATTATTTCTGTTTTAATTTGATAATTGTCTGCTTTCTTTGATCCAGAGGAATTTTGTTGAGAGTATGGCCGGATATTCCCTAGTGTGCTACTTTCTGCAGGTGTGAAGCCTCTTATTCTATGCACATACGTGTAGTCCCAATATATGATGCATTTCATGCTCAAATGGCTTTTGAATCACAACATTTTCCCCTTAATTGGGGCTTAATGTTTGTGTTCTTCCACTTCTCATTGTTGCATTCTTGTCCAGGTGAAGGACAGGCATAATGGGAACCTCTTGCTGGATGAAGAAGGTCATATCATACATATTGATTTTGGTTTCATGCTCTCCAACTCCCCTGGTGGTGTTAACTTTGAAAGTGCCCCTTTTAAATTAACACGCGAACTACTTGAGGTAAAACTTAGATGGTTGTCTGTTTAATATATCTTATTTTGAAAGGGTTAATTTGACTAGATATTGACTTTCCTACATACAACGACCTTCACATTATCATTGTGGTAGGTCATGGATTCTGATGCTGAGGGTGTTCCAAGTGAGTTCTTTGATTATTTCAAGGTATTGATGAAACTCTCTACCCATCTCTGATCTTTCCTTAGTTTAGTGCCTAGCTGACAGCCTTTACTGTTTTAACTGTGAAATTTGCTATGTTGCTTTGACCCTTGTATTCCAGGTTTTATGTATTCAAGGATTTCTTACTTGCCGCAAGCATGCTGAGCGCATTATTCTTCTAGTGGAGATGTTGCAGGTAACAGTATGAATATTAGCTTCCCGAGGTACCATTTTCATTAGTATAGTCTTCCCTTGATTACTGTCTGTTCATTGGAAATAAACAGAGGAGCTCTGTGGTATGGTCTACTTTTGGTTTTCAGCCCAAACCTGGTTCAGGATACGTCAATAGCACATCCACTTAGTTTATTTAGTTACAGTAATATGGTTCTTGGAAAAGATTGTTAGCTGCCTACTAACTGAATAAGTTACCGCAAAATCCTTGCCAAAAGTATGTAAAAGTTGTGGAAAATATTATTTGCGAAGAATTTATTTATACGATTACATTGTGTAAGGAAAAATTCTTGACGTTAGACGCACGCCTACCCCCATACACCTTTTTTGGAGGCCGAACCTTACTCTTACCCCTTTACATGTGTAACTTTCGCATTGCCTTAGAAAGTGGTAAGGTCCTTTTGCCTTCTCTTTGCATTATCGGTGATGATTGGATGCAACCTTGCAGGTTTCATCTGGCAAGGTCAAATCCCAATTTTGACCTATTCCCACCCCAGTTATCTTTGACAGTTTTTATTCTCATAACTGTGTGTGTGTATCTTCTACCGTATTTATGCATATGTCGGGCCATGAGAGCATATCAGGAGATGCTTTCTTAATTATATTTCTCCTGAACAATTTTTCTTTTCTGATGTTTGGGGTCAGGACTCAGGATTTCCATGCTTTAAAGGTGGCCTACGGACAATACAAAACCTTCGAAAGCGCTTTCATCTGAATTTAACAGAAGAGGTTTCATTATTTATCCTTTGTTATGCTTTTCAAACACACAATGTTTTCGATGTGATTTACTGATTGTTATGATTGTGTCTGTTATGTCTTTCTTTTCTCGCAGCAATGTGTTTCGTTGGTGCTTTCACTTATTAGCAGCAGCCTGGATGCATGGCGGACAAGGCAATATGACTATTATCAGAGGGTTTTAAACGGAATATTGTGAAGTGATGAGACCACTTGCTCCTAACCCGTGACCATACATGCACATTGAATGCACGCCAAGTACGATTGCCCTGCATTCTTAAGTCCCTAGAGGGTGATTGGTTCACTATTCACTGTGGGGTGGCTTTAGAGTTTGTTGGAGAATGGAGTTACGAATTAATAGGCGGCCGTTCGCAGTCTCTTCTCCAGGTGCAACCAAGTTTTTAACAGTTGAGAATTGGCATAACAATTGGGTTGTCTGCCAGGCGAAATTTACTAGAGCATGGTCTACAAAATATTTGTTTTACTCGTTTCATGTGATGTGAAACAGCGTTACTTTCAGAAGTTGTATTATCCTCCTAAATGTTGAGAGATAGTGCACCCCTGTACAGTGATTTTAGTGGAAGTACAGACCACCTGGAAAATTGGCTGTAGAGAGTTTTGTTGGCCAGTCCAAAGTGTGATCAATTTTCTAACACTCTCGGGGCGGCGTTTAACTGGATTGCTGATTGCATATATTACCCACCTGGTTGCTGCTACGTTTGGATGGACCTCATGTAACTTTTCCACTTATCTCAGCCGTTTGATGGAGTCTGTACTTCCTGAGTTTGATTATAGTTACAATGCAAAGTTGTGAGCATAATTCTTTCTTTCTTTTTGGAATTGGGGACCCAATTGGCCCCTGCAGTGACGAATCGATACAAAGCGTCTGAAAATTTGGATAAGCGTCATCTAACATACCACTGCACTACCTGAGTGCTTGGTTGTGAGCATAATTCTTTAATGATGTTTGATTGTACCATGTGTAATTGGTAGTCTTTCCTTTCCCGTCTAATTTTCTGGTCAAACAAAATTTAGGATGATTGATATCAATCATCCTAAATTTTCTGTCAAGTTGAATCAGGATCCCACATTTTTCTTTTTGCCTGCACAAAACTGGCCGTAAATATGGGGATTGAGATATTCCTTTGATTGAGAATTTTACGACCTTCAATCTCCCGCGCATGTATATTAATACCTTTTTCAAAGGGACAGCAAAAGTCCCAGAAATTTTTAGATGTCGCTTTGGGAAGGGTTCCATTAATATGAAACTAGAAGTCATATACTAAACTACCAATATAAAACATATTTAGAAAGTTTATTTTGATTTTTAATATAAGACATATTTTTCATATTTATATATCTTTTTTTAATTTACCTCTATTGATGTCTCAACAATAATCAATGTGGAGATCATATGAGGGAATTAAAGAAGATGACTAGGGTAATTTAGAAAATACATTTCCTATTAACTAACTTTTTTAATCGAATTAAAGTAAATAAATATGTCTTATATTAAAGGCAGGAGAAGGTAATCAATATTTATGTTCTTTACATTTTAGCCCATAAATCCGTGGTTTCATATTAATTTTGTTTCTAACAATAATTTAAACGTTAGATTAGAGTATACAATGAGACTATTGATTTATTTTTGTTAATTTCTTTTAGAATAAAATACTCTAACTACCCTTCTGTTTTGCTTTAATTATCCAAACATCCCCTCTATTTTGAAAACATACACTTAAGTCCAAACCGTTAACTCCGTCAAGAATATTCTAAATAGATTCTTAAAATATATTTTTTGATTAAAATTTATATAATTTTTTTTTTACTAATTTACCCTTAATACTAAATCTCAAATTTTAATTGATAGCTAGTAAATATCACAAGCTTTTAAAAGTTTGAGTGATTTTTTAAAATTTTTGTAGAAAAAAAAATATGAAATTATAAATTTAAATGAATTATATAATCTCTCAAACTTATATAATTTATTATATTTGATAGAAAAAATGTGTTTGATATATATTTTTTCTCATATAAGAAACTAAAAATAAATAAATTTCAATAAATATGATGAAAAAATAAAATTATAAATTTTATAATCTCAAAATTAATAAATTTCTAACATATTAGAAAGTTAAAAATTCTATTAGAATTAGAATTTGGTGGTATAAAGTTTTTTGGAATATATATGTGTGTTTTTAAATAATTCTAATGTTAAAGAGGGCATTTTGGTTAAAAAAGTCTAAAAGTCAAATTTAACTGTCAACTAACGATTTGAGAGATGAAAACAAAATCTCAAAATATAAGGGAGGTTTGCATAACATATTTAATTTTAAGGGATGTCCTCAGTTTTTAAAAATAGAGGAGAAGTCTATATAATTATAAAACAAAAAAAAAAAAAAAAACAAAGGGAGTTAGAGTATTTACTCTTTCTTTTATAATAGCAAGGACAATTAGACGATTTTATTGACTAAAATAAAATCTTTGTAGTATATATATATTTTTTAGTTTCCAATTTTGTAGCATATATTACGAAAAATTCTTGTATGAGCCAGGTGTATTACAATATTTCCTCTTCTCTTTCTGTATTTATGTCATTTGAAAATATCTTTCCAATCTCCCTCTCTTTCTCTGGTAAGATTTAATGAAATCGATGTGATGTGATTTTATTAGGTAGAGGCGTAGGGCACAGATGGCATGGTACACTTAATGTAAGAATTTCTCATATATTACATATTTGAAGGCTTCGTTATATTTCTTTTTTTACCATCTATGTTTCTCCGTTTACCTATAAAATAAATCTATGCTTTGTAAGGCTATGCCCGAACAAATATTCTTTAAATAGTACTCTCTGTGTAAAATATATATATATATATATATATATATATATATATATATATCTCTAGTATAATCAAATTAGGAAATAATTCATACTCCTACTTTCCTATTTTATTTCGTGTCGGTCTCTCCGGGTAAATAGTATACTTGTATGCATTAGTCTGAATTCTTCCCGGCTTGGTCCGTCACACTCTCTTGCTTGCTTGCTTGGTAAGCTTCCTCTCTCTCTCCCTCACTCTCTCTCGCGCACGCAAAGCCACTGCAAACGATTGATTTTCATGAAGGGATAGATTAAGACTTCGATCCATGGCGAAAACGAAATTGATACCTGGATTTCGGTTTCATCCTACCGACGTTGAGCTGGTTGAGTACTTTTTGAAGAGGAAGGTCATCGGAAAAACATTCCCCCTTCAAGTGATCGCTGAACTCGACGTATACAAATATGCTCCGTGGGATCTCCCAGGTTCGCCCACAAATTCTGTTCTCCCTCCATTTATTTTTGATAGGTCTGTTTGATTCAGTTAACTAGAGATTAAGGGGCTGAATAAAATACTGAAAAGTATTTATATTTATTATTTTTATACCAAATTAATTTGTCTACCCCATAAATTAAAATATAATCTAATAATATATAACTTATACTATGATTAAGTTTCCTTAATTTCTACAAAGTCTGATGAGTTCCTTTTTTGTGTGTTTCAGATAAATCGTTGATGAGCACTGGGGACTTGGAATGGTACTTCTTTTGCCCTAGATCAAAGAAATATATGACTGGAGGTAGAACGAATAGGAGTACGGAAGCAGGATACTGGAAAACCACAGGAAGGGACAAACCTATTTGGCACAATAATCAAAGTGTTGGGTTGATGAAAGTTCTAGTTTTTCATGTGGGTCGTCCACCTAGAGGAGATCGAACTGACTGGGTTATGCATGAATTTAGGCTTCATGATAATAAGGATCTCGCTGACAAAGGCATCGCACAGGTAACATAATATTAACCTGCAGCCACACACAATCTATATATACAGTCGTTTCTTGATTGTACTGCTTCTTCAAAACTTAGGACCCAGTTAACTTTTTTTAAAGAGTTTAAACAAGCTAAATAAATTACTTTTGAGTTTTTATATTATATTTTTATGACAAACAAATTTATTATATATAATCGAATGATATGTTATTTGTTATTTAGTTTCCTTAACTTCTTTTAAAAAAAAATCAATTGGATCCTATATTAAGGATTAGGGATAATATATTTATATATATATATTTAGCTGATTTGTATCCTCATGAATTAATATGTTTTGATTATCAGTATCGTTCTGAACTATTATTTGTGTTGCAGGACTCGTATGTTCTTTGTAGGGTGTTCAAGAAGGATGGACGTGGTCCTAGGAATAATGGACGAAAATATGGTAAACTGTTTGACGAGGAAAACTGGGATGACGAGGAAGATTCTACTTCTATTGCTGATCATGAACCATCACTTCGTGTTCTGCCTGCTATTGCACATAACAACAACAACAACAATCTATCGCCATGTGAATCCAATTGGTCGCCGACCCCAAAGTCAAGTTTGTCATCAGGAACGACTTATGATCCTTCAGTAGTGAATAAAGACGATGTTGTTTCTCCAATTCCACGTGAAGAGGACGATGTGTTATGCTTGTTGGATTTTTTCTCAGAAGAAGAAATATACAACACGTTGGCTCTAAGTAATGAAGACCACAATATCGAGGTGAGTAATGTAATACTACCTTTAATCCTTAATACAAGTTCTTGTTCACTAAATCTTATATTAAAAACAGGAGTAAGGTAGTATATTTCTTCTTCATATGTGTACGTACGTGCTTGAGTTCTCTTTTGTGGAATCAAGGTAATTGATTTTATTTCTGTCTGCATCATTTGCTTCCGATGTTTCTTATTTTATATATTCTCCATATGTTAATTGTCTTACCCTTGCTTTTTGCTTCTTGGGCTTCTCATTTATTTTACTAAGTTTTCGTGGTCGTTGTCGATCGTCTCTATAGATATATATATCTGAGTTTGTCTTTGGGTTTTTAATTTATTGTGGCTGGATTCATGATCACAGGCGGGTGTTAATTCTGAGGAGGAAAAAGAAAGTGAAGGATTTCCATTTGATGATATATTTAGGGACTTGGAAGAACTCAACAACTTGGCGGCATTGGATAATGAAGATTATGGTCTCACACGAGTTGGATTTCCTACAAACCCAAGTCATTTTAACGGCTGATCTCTCCTTCTTATCATGTCTGATCAGATCGTTTTGTTAGGTCAGGCCATTGAAGAACATGAAAAGAATGAACTGTTTTAATTGATTTTTCCTTTTGGATCAACTTGAAATAAATGCTTCAGGTTAAAAAAATTAGAGTTGAAGATCGAAATCCAAATTATTATACTCTCTCCGGTCCTAATTATAATTATAGGACAACATTTGGGAATTGGTTTTGGTTCTAATTATAGGACAAAATTTTAATTTTTATCAATTTCTTCCTAAAATACTCTTATTTTATTCTCTCAAGTGTGTTTGGTGAGTATATATATACATATAGGTGCGTAGACTCTTCCGGTCAATAAAAATTTTAAATTGTTGGATTTTAATTTATTTATCGATCAATTGACGTTAATTTACGAATATATATATAAACATACACATGTGTGTGTCTATATATATATATATATATCTGTGTGTGTGTATTTGTCTACACACAAATATATATATAGACACACATATGTATGTATGTATGTATGTATTTGTGTGTCTATATATATGTGTCTGTGTATATATATATATAATAAGACAATTATTCACTAATGTCATTTTACATTTATATAAGGACATTTTCAGAAAATGGGTAAAATTAACTAATTTAACTTCTCTCCTTAATCTCCCCAAAATTAGTTAAATATGTCTTATAATTAAGACCAAATGGAGTAGTTGATAACTTGATAGTATGCAAGAGAAGTGATTGACTCTCTCCCTTGAACAAAAATCATGATATATATAATATTATCTATGACACATATACAATTGTGATGATTATTATTTAATTATATGATAATAATTGTCTTTTCAATTATTTATATTTAAGAGAAAATCTAAGAAAAATACTTTGGAAATATTAAAAGATAAACCAGTGACTCCAATTTCAATAACCCAAAATCAATCCATATGTATTTACTTGGTTATATTTCAGTTTATTTTTCATTATAACTTTATTAACTTGATTTATTTATTTTTAAGTTTAGATATCCTCCTATTAAAGACAATCATATCCGAGACAATATTGAACACTAAACATAGACATCTCTCTTAATGGAAATTGCAACACATTGTGAGAGACCAATTCCATCCGTCACATTTATCTCTAGTTGGTTATTTATTTATTTATAAAAAAGAGAAATGATACGTGGTTGCTTCCAAGTCCAAAAGTAGGGTAGGCAGAAGGCAGGACATTGAGGTTGTCCCTGGGGTCAAGGACAGCCTCTCTGCCGTTATCTTTGTTGTTTAGCACTAATGAACTTCCAATTAAGTTGAAACACGCCTCCACTCTAATAACACTGACAGAACACACATATATATAACCATATCACACGCCCATATTATATACAGTAATAAATTAGATAAAATTCCACTTTCCAAATCTGCGATGGATCGCTTAATTAATTGACACGTCTTTATCAAATACTCTCTTAATTTGATTCTTATTATAAGGCACCAACTAGTAAGTTTATTTGGTCATTTTTATAAGGCACTTGTTTTTTCCCAATATGCATTAATTATTTTTTTTCTATGTCTGCCTATAATTAATAAGGGTAGTGGGTGGTAAGAGTAATAATTATTATGATGATAGAGTTTAGTGCAATTAGTAGGGGTAATATTATAAATTACTTAGATTCTATGACAACTTTATTGACTTTAATTGCTTTTATTGGTTTGTAAGAAAAATTAGTTGGTACCTTATAATAAGGACCAGAGAGAGTAGTGTATATCCAAGAGGACCAAGACACACTCATGGGAATTCTATTCAATCCAACGTGAGCTCCTCCTAACCTCGTAGCATTAATTGTACTACTTTAATCTTATTTATAAATCCATTTTGAAAAAAAAAAAATAGTCCTATTGGTAATAAATGAAATTGTGACAATTTTGTCTATATTAATTGTACCAATAAAAATAGAGAGAAAACAAAAAATTGAAAGATACTCATTCATAAATATAATGAGGGTAAAGTTGAAAATTTTCTCCATAATTATTGAGCTAACTGCCTCTCTTTAGTATGTTTGATTTAGTCAAAATAAACTTATAAATATGATCAGAGTGGTACTACATACTACTCCCTCTGATTCTTATTATAAAGCACCAACTAACTTTTCTCACAAACCAATAAAAATAGTTAAATTCAATAAAGTTGTCCTAAAATCTAAGTAATTTTCAATATTACCCCTACTAATTGCACTAAACTCTAGTATCATATTAATTATTACTCTCACCTACTACCTTTATTAATTATGGGCATGTAGACATGAAAAAAATAATTAATGCTCATTAAAAACAAACAAATGTCTTATAGAAAAGACCAAATAAATTTATTAGTTTGTGCTCTTATATAAAATACGAAAGTACTTGCATTACAAGTTACATCTTACCAAATTAAAAAGCATCGACCCCCCCCCCCAATATTATGCGTATCCGATAAGAAAGAAATCCCGGGGACAATATCCCAAATAAAATAAAAGAGTTTATTGCTAATTATGCATTATTATATTCATTTGTTTTTTTCTTCTTATGAGGAGAGAGACTGTATATTTTGTCCTCTACTTCTATATAACGTAATTAGTTTGGTCACCTTTTATATATACATGTTTGGGATAGCACTATAAGGGTCAAAACTCACTTTGCATAAACAAAAACAGTCCGATGCATATACCAGAAAAAAGAAAAAGACTTCTCTTGAATATATCAGAAAAGCTAATTATATGCATCGTTACCCCACTACTTCATTATTAACGGTGTTAAAACTAAAAAACTTAATCATAATAAGATAATTCATAAAATTAAAAGATTAAAATAAAATTTTCCTCACATCCTCAATGTAAAACATATGTATCTAATTTGATTAGATTAAAGAAGTTAATTACAGCCAGAATACATGTTTTTTGAAAACATCTTGATGATCTCTCTCTTCCTGAATTATTGTTAAGAATAATCGATCAATAAAGATAATTTAAAAAAAAGTTGAAAGTTATAAAAATTGTAACTTATATATATATATAGACACACCGTATACACAAGAGAGAATCATATAATAACCGAAAGTTTCTCGAGAAGAAAAATGGTGGCGGGAGCGGGTGCAAGATTTTTTTAATTGGCCGCCACTCCAATGGAATGAGATCTAACACCGTACACGATTACTCCCATCATCCCAGTCAACAACGTACGACCATAATCGACAAGGCACCGAACTCGTGTTCCTCTCTGCTTCCTTCTGGCGTACCCAACCATAACACGTATGCGCCTGTTACCCAAAAATTCTTCGTCGGTCTACCTTTTCGGGATTCTCAAAAATGCTACCACGTCGCCATCACGCGCCACCTGTCCCATTACTCGCTCCCCCATGTTTTCTCCCCCACGTGTCCCCGTTGCGTGTCAGCCTACCCTTCCCGCCATCGTCATTTTCTGCCCTATATATACGTCGCGCGCGGCCATTATTAAGAGCGTTTCATTATCAATCATCAAACTTTCCTGATTAACGACGAGAGCTCCTTTACCGTTTTGTGGTTTTGTGGTTTTGTGTTTTGGCTTAAAGCTGAGTGAAAATGGGAACGACGATGGCACAGATTGATCGGACGTCGTCGATTGAGAGAGAGCCGAGGACTCTGAGCATGCAGCAAATGCAGGCGGCTAGGGATTTGGCCATTTTCATCTTGAACACCAGGACCTTCGAAGAAGCTTCCAGAATCTTCACCGAGGTAAAGTACAACGTCGTTCATATATAGTACATATTCCTCTTTAATTAATCGATGAGTTCAATTATTTTATGGCTGAATATCTGTGATGATGACGGTGGCCGGATCGGAGCAGGGGTTGGAGCCAGTAGTTAGCGCAGCGCGTGACATGAGGATGATGAATAATATGGAAGCGAGAGAAGAAGCAGAGATGTTAGAAGACGCAGAAGCAGCCGCAGAAGAATTCGAAGACATAGCATCTGCTCCTTTCTAGTAGAAAAACTCCCTCTTTTTTGTAAATACACAACAGATCAATACGTCTGCTTCATAGAGCTATATACTTACCTTGTAAATATAGTATATCACATAGAACACAGCACAGGTTCAAGTTTTGGGCTGATTATTTATTCCATAATTAATAATGTTGTTTGCCGCCGGAGTTTCATTATCTGAATATATATGGTGCATGCAGAGTGCAGAGTGTTATTGGCGGGACCGTCTAATTGAAAAGGGTGTAGTAAAGTTTAATAATTAGATGGGTGAATTATTGCTGCGATCAGAGGGGCATGGTGGATTGTCAAGGTCTATTGGAACCAGTTGCTGTAACTAGCCATCTGCTTAGAGATATTATGTAAGGGGTTAATTTAACTTTTATGTAATCAATGGGCACGCTTAATTATAATAATGAATTTAATAAGATCAAAGAGAAAGCATGTTGATCAATCAAGGGGTACCAAAAGTGTTTTGGCTAGATTAATATACTCTGGTTTTATTTATAAGTCATTTTTTACTATAAAATCTAGTCTTATCTATAAGTCCAATTTTAAGATATATAGTAAATGAAGTTGTGATAATTTTACCCATATTAATCGTACCCATGATAAAATTTTTTTTTTAATAGAACCATGTCAATAAATTTTGAATATAGAGAAAAGAAAAGGTTAAAAGATACTCATTCATGAATGAAAGCAAAATTAAAAATTTACCTCATAATCATTTAGTTAACTACTGATACCTGAAATTTAGTTAAAAAAAGATTTATAAATAGTACCAGTACATGACATGAAATTAAATGTATTGTTTCAATAAATACTGGTGTGTCTTGTTTTTAGTATTATATATTTAACATTGATGATAATAATCTAGAACATTATCACTCTGGTCCTATTTATAAGTCCAGTTTGACCAAAAAATTTGGTCTTATTTATAAGTTCAGTTTCAAATAATAAATGATATTGTAACAATTTTACCTACATTAATTGCACCCATGAAGATGGAAAGAGAAGAAACAGTTGAAAAATACTCAATCATAAATAAGGGTAAAGTTGAAAATTTACCCTATAATCATTGTGTCAACTAACTTTCCTTGGTATGTGAGATTTAATCAAAGTAGACTTATAAATAGGACCAGAGTGGTATATTTTAGATGGATTGCAAGACTAAGGTTGACATAGAGGGGAGAGGTTGCGATCTTGAAGTAATAGTATTGAAGGTCATTGAAATTATTTTTTGAAATTTTATGGCATTATATTACAATTAGTATTTTCTTTAACTTCATTTAGAAGATCTCTAAAATTGCCAAATTCGAAGTTTGAGAACTTTCACAAAATGATATAATTTTTTTTTTTGGAGTTTTTTTTCTCTTAGTTTTTTTTCCATCCAAAAATGTAAGTCCGGAGCAACAGGCATCCATTTGTAGTGGTTGTCAACTATGAGAACCTAATCCATGAGCCACATACTGAGGTTGTGGAATAGCTATTTTAGTCGTTCATATGCAATGGAAGTTCCATGATGATATAAATTGGTGATTGACATCAAAATGATAAAGGGCGAACTGACAGATCAGTCGCTTTCACAGCACAAAGAGGCATATGAATCAGAATGCAGGATGTGGCCAGGTGGCATTTAATTCCATATTGAGGCTAAAAGTCAGGAGGACCCACCACAATACCAAACAGAAGTACCTGGGTTTGAGGTGCTTTTAATACTAGCTTGGGATAGCTATAATGTCACCCCAAACAAGTCTTAAAGGAAATTAACTGCAAAGGAAAAACTAAATGTGTAATCTATTAATGATTATTGGATGGCATAGGAACAATAGCTCCAACGTCTTTAAATCAATAGACAAAATATACCTCTTGCACCCTGGAAGTTGCAAATAATTAAATTAGGAGTAGCTAGTTAGGCCTAGCTACTACACCCACCCCATACGTTGTTCTCCATTTCAACATTGGTGATTAAATTAATTCTCTCTTAATTAAGCTTATCTGTAATCCTAAACTTCTGCTTGCAAAATATCCTTCCTACTCGAATATTTTTGAATCCATCCATTTCATTTTGGCGTGTTACTTATTCTTCTTACCACCTGCAAGAATTCGTTGGATCTGAAGCCCTCTACTAAATGCTTGATTGTACAATAGTCTGGTTTGGAATTCTGACACAAACGGGAACCAAGCCAATATCGCAATTGGTGCAAATATAACTATCCCCATTAGGTAATCGTACCCTCTTGCCAACGCTCTCACTGACGACCACATCCCAATGCTCTTCACCATTGGCCTACATGCTTGTGCTATCTGCTCATCACCATGCAACAAATTGAACTCATTAGAATATATATATTGATTTTTCATTACAGTTTAATTAACTCAAGCTTTTAAATGTGGAAATACCATGACAAGTGCCCATCCTGTGGGTAAAAAGGCCAGTAGACTTGCAAATATGTCATCAACTGTGAGATTCATAAGGATAAACATTAAGGCCAAACCAACCACGAACCCAAGAAATAGAAATGACTTTAAGAGTCGGAACATCAGCTGAAAATCTGCACCGAACTTCTTTCTTCCCATTGACACTATCTGCAATACGTAGCTTCACACTGATGAGTCCTAAATGACTTATTTAGAATAGTGAAATGTTTGATATATATAACTTGCATACCCACCTTTAGGATGACCATCACTATTAATATTACTATCCACGAGAGGGCGTAAACCTGCCGGGAAAGAATTGTTAATTCAAGAGTTTGAAGACAGGAGATAACATAGAAATACCCATACCCCTTCCGCTTTTAATACAAGTCATATTTACTTAATTTAATTAAATTAGTTAAGAAAGTTGGTTATATATACTAGTAAACATGATACATATTTTCCAAAACATACTTCAGTAATTTTCCTTAATTTCTTTATTCGCTCTCTTCTTTTATTATTGCTGAGGGAGGGAGTATCAACATGGGTAAATTAAAAAAAGATTGACAAATATAAAAAATATATTTTATATTTAGGACTAAGATTAATTCCTAATATATTATATTAAGTACAGAAGGAAGGAAGTATTATAATTACCATGATGCTCTTTGAGCCTTCAAATACTTGTAGACGATAAACAATCCCGTACTGATAGATAAAGAAGCGTAAGGAAAGAACAATCTCCAAGAACCGGCCGAGAAGGCCAGTGTGTTGCAGATGTTCTTGTTCCTCAACCCACCACGATTCCCAGCTCTTGCTCGCCGGAACACCGATACCACCGTGACTATGGATCCATTTAGACCAATCATCCCAATCCTCCACTATCTTCTGCCACTCAAAACCCGATGGATTGAACAGGAAAGGAGCAAACAACCAAGAACACACCATGAACCACATTGAACCGGCCATAAGAAAATATTCCACAGGGCCATTTCCATATCCATAAATCATGTAACATATAAGCAATATAGCCAGCTCTAGCCCTTTCACAAAGTGACTCCTAGAATACAACCGGTAGTTCTCTGCAAACTTCTCGTGCCGGACCACGAAACCACGGCCGGTGGCTCTGTACTTTGCGCCGCCGTGCAGGAGAGTGCGACCAAAATAATGCATCCTTGTTCCTAGTGAGAAAGTGAAGAAAACAGGGGATAGTTGTAACTGCATAATTATGACATCAGTTAAGGCTGTTCTGAATCCTCTCTCCAGTCCAATTTCCATGACCATTGGAAGAATCATCAAAAGACCTATCTGAACAAGAGATTGTGATGCCATTGCAGCCTTTAAGGGATCATCTTTAGTTCTCTTAGCTATTATCATTATGGATTCCTCCATTCCACTCAATGTCAGGTAAAGTCTTCCATATAGGAAAGCATAAACTATGATTACCACAACCTGCGAGTTACAAAACAAAAGCATTAGAGTTCTAAACGAAATCCAAATCCAATTGGGGGTGTCAGCTTTGCCTTCTTAGATGCGCCTCAAATTTGAGCCCCTTCCTAAATGTTTTTTTTTTTTTCCCATAAGTGATTCTTTTGATTATTAGATTTTATATAAAATAGATAACATTTTGATATATGAAAAAAAAAAAACAAAATTATTTTAAAGTTTTTACGATTTTTTAAAGATTTTGATATCAAAATATCACCCATTTTATTTAGAATCTATCAAAAGAACCACACAAGAAAATTGGGGAATGGCCCCAAATTTAAGTCACAGCTAAGAAGGCACATCTGACACCCGAGGCCCAAGATTTTCTGCTAAATTCTATATGCATTATAGGCATTACCATTGAGCTGATGTAAAATCCTACAGTGGTAAAATAACATGACAACATGCGGAAAAAGTCAAAACGATGTCCCAGTCGGTAGATATCCCTACTCAGTATCTGCTCTCCATTACCACAAGCCACTTTTGCTTCAAAAAGTGAGATTTGGTTGAGCCCTACGTCTCTACCCTTTCCTACTTGGATATATTCATGGTGCGTGATATTTCCACCTCTTAGCGTTGTGTTGAAACCTACATAGGTAAAAAAAAGGGGGGGCCTCATATATATGAAGCAGAAGAAAAAAGCAGTATTATGAATTTATATATACCAGCAAAAATGTCCTCGCTAAGATTGATGCCACGAGAAGCTTTGCTCATTCCTCCTCGGGTAATGTGGAAAATTCTATCAAAAACATCTGGATGACCATAGTGGAATCGAACTCTGTCATTGAACAAACCTTAATTAACATGAGACAGAGAACACACACACACACATATATATAAGACACCATCTAATAAGATCATTAGAAAAAACACTTACTTTAGGGGTCTTGCCAAGACTCTTTGACCAATTGTGACGAAGCTTGTCTCTTGATTTGACATAAACCAAGCCAAGGAAGAAACACTGTAACGAGTGATCACCAACGTGATCAATAATGTCACACCAAAATAATGGACATCACAAAAAATAATGATAATATTGTCAATTCTATGTGAAAGAAGCTTGAGATCGAGGACCTGCCAGTGAAGATATGTTCACGAACACCTAATATAGTAGGTGGGCAAACTCCATGATCCTCATCAAATTCTTCTAGAAGGTTACGCATTTTCAGAGCTTCTTCCAAGTAATTATCCTACAAGAAAATTGATCATCTTGTTAAGAATTAGTTCCCATTATTATCAACTTTGTTAAACAGTTACAATTTTTAATTAACTTTTATATACCTGGTTCATATCTATAGTCTGAAGGGCTTCCCCTCGAGTGAAAATGATGGCATGATTCTGATTTTCAGGTTTCCCTTCCCCTAGCTTTGCTGGACCCGGCAGTTTTATTCGGTACACTTCCTTCAAGTAAGATACAAAAACAAAATCATTCATTTATGAAAAGACAATGCGTAGATAGTACTACTCCCTCCAGTCTTAATTATAAGACCTAGTTAACTTTTTTTGGAGAGATTAAGGAAGCTAATTAAATTACTTTAGAGTATTTTTATTTTTTTTCAAATTAATTAGTTTGACTAATAAACTAATATATAATCTAAGGATATATAACATATGAAATGATTAAAGAACTTATTTAGCTTCCTTAATCTCTTAAAAAAAAAATTAACTAGGTCTTATAATTAGGACTGGAGGTAGTATTATATAACAGTTCTCTTGTTGCTGAGTTAGCTGTGTGCATTTACTTGGTCAAGATTGTCCACAGCCTTGATCAGTACAGAATAATAAACTTTCTGGGATTTTCCACCTTCTCTTTCTTCAACTTCATCAATATATGCCACACGAAGCGTGGGATGGCTACATATAAAGTGCACTTTAGGATCCAGAAGTAAATGCAACTAAAAGGACCAAATTTGATTTAGAATATCAGCCAAAGAACATACTTAACCATCAAATTGAGGATGTCTGTTGCACGACGATCTCCACTCCGCTTTTGATTCCCATAGTTCTGACAAGTAGCAACATATGTGAATTTCATGTCAGCCACAGACTCTAGATTTGCATATAAGGATCTCTGGCTCTTATTTTCCTCATCCAAGGGATCAGTAAGAGCTTTATATCCATCAAGTATCTCTGATTATCAAAAGAGAGTAAAAGATTATTACACAAACCATTTTGGCAAATAACTTCTTATTCATTTCCATGATGAACATTACAAGAAAAGCCTATTTATGAGGAGTTAACAAAGAATCTTCTTGTACCTTTCTCATTGGCCATATCAAGAAAAGCCTGGAGCTTCAGAGCCCGCCGGTAATACATCATTCCCCTAACTGCAGTGAACTTATAAATACAAGATATTTGCAGCTACAAGAAAATTATTCATAATTAATAATTGACCTAATTCATCTGATACCTGTCCTGCATAGTGTCTGTCCTCTTAAGGAAGCCCAGAGTCTAAGCTGCAATACATTCTCTTCTTTCTCCATTAAGTCACTGTATTTTTTACAATCAAGTCGCTCCATGAAGTTATTCCACTCATCTGAAAAACTATAACATTTTAGCCCCAGTCTTATCTTTATAATTAAAAAGTCAAGCTTAAGTTAGTCACTACGAACCAGGGTAGATCTTTTGCAAGTAATATATGATTGACACACCATCCTCATTTTCAATCTCAAGGTCATGCTTTGAATAGATAGTCTCTTCGCTGTAGTATGGAGTTAGGACACTGCAAAGAAGCCGAATTCTATACATGAAGCAGAGACAGTTGCAGGATGATGCAGGAAGGAAGCTAAAATAGCAATGCAATAGATATTCTAATGCGCACACAAACAAACAAATGGTCGCTTAACATAAGGGGGAAAAACAACAATATGACCCTAAGAATTTGAATTATCTGAGAGACTGTGACAATGAGGAATGTGTACATGAAAAGGCATGATGAGTGATTGTGGAAAGTATGACATTGGCATATATCTTCATAGCAGACCTGAATGAAAGCATTTTACGAACACGTGGTGCGCGTGGCATATCCATAAACAATGAATTGGTAAAGAAAGCAATCCTTCTGCGGGCTTCAAGGTTTGTTGGCACATCAATTGTGGACTCCTTCATCGTCAAGAGAAGATAAAGACGTCTTATCTGAAATTATGCCAAGGAACCGTAACATTTCATTACTTATAGCAGCCTCCTGAATCATCAAAATGGCATATACTATCTCCTGCCCTTAATATAAGATATCATTTATTGTGTAAACTGCACTACAAACAAGATCTTATATTAAATAACTGGAGGTATTATATTCTAACAATCACAATAAATTTACCAAGGAAGTACCTGTTCCACGGATTGTGCTGTAACAGCAGGTGGAAATAGTATAGCAGGTTTCGCGTCACTATCATCATTAAAAAGCTGTTTTCGAGAATCCTTGCTATGACCAAGCTCCACCAATTCACTGAAGATCATCACAAAAAATAAAAATCAGAGCCAAATACCACACCGTTCTCCCAACATGTTGCAGTACAAATTTAGTGCAGAAAGTTCACTAACTTGCTTTCATTCACCATCATGTCCCTAGTAACCACTTCTAGCATGTCTTGCAGCAAAAGTACCACGGCATCTCGCTTGGATGGATCTGCTTCTTTCTATAATGTGAAAGGAATTTAAGTGCAAATTTCAGATTGATTTATACATCAAGACAAGAGCCATTTGGAACAGAAATTTTGGAATTATAGTTTGAATTACCAAAATTTCTACAAGCTCCAAAAACTTCTTGCAAAGGGAGGGTAGAAAGCCTAAATGGAAATTAGTAAGAAGTGTGTTCTTTGCGATGTTGCTTTCAACTTCTTTGATGATGATGGATATTATCCTGTTCCACAATAAAAATGATTTCAGATGTATTAGTTAAGTAATGATACTGCAATATGAATATGAACTAATGGAGTCACGATACCAAATAAAAGCTACCTTTTTTCATTTTCTCCGACCACCAAAGTATTGAGGATATTTTTGAAAGCTTCATAGCATTCAATCACAGCACATTTCATGTATTCATCTGCACATATACGCTTCCAAAGATCAGAGTCTCTTCCATGATATTGAGCAGCCATATCAAGTGCTACAGGAATCTGCAAATGTAAAATTGGGTCAACTACTTAAATTGTTGACAACCTAAAAAATATCACAACAATCAAATCAGCCATACTAACTTTGCTTGCAAGCAGAAATGGCGGCCACTGAATTATTTTCAGGCTAGGATCTGATAATGAGTAAGGAACCAGCAGAAGCTCCATCTCCCTGGAGTAATGTAAATAAAAAATTAGTAATGCAAACGAATCAAAGAGATGGAAGAGAAGCTATGCCTAGTAACAAAAAGCAAGAAATCAGAGAGGTTGGCTCCGAGGCCTTTCCTATCACTTAAGAGGTCTTCCTCGCGGAAACTGCAAATAATTTCATTCCATAATTGAGAAAATTTGGCTGCTTCACTCCTTCGGCTAGCAGTAATCTACACAAGCACACATAAAAAACATAAGATGAATAACTACGTTTAGCTTCACTATTCAGTAATGAAAAAAAACAGTAGTGACCTCGGCAAATTTCTTTGACAGAGTGAATTTCTTCCTTTGTTTCTCATCTGTAGGCACCAAGCATGCATTGAATGCACCAGGCAGTGACTGAAAACGCGATCTTAGCATGCCCAAAGTTCGTATCTTTTGTATTTTACAAAAAAAAAAAGCCAATAATATTATCATCCTAAGTTAATATCTCCAGACTTGACAGGCCAAAAACAAGATAAAGTTGATGATAACCTCTCCTAGACGATCGAAGGCTCCATAAACACCACCATAAATGGTTGAGAAAACAGCATACCAAAGCTGAGTATCCATAAAATAAACCTGCATCGACAATAAAAGATGAGATCAAATGATTGATACCCCAACCAAGAAGACTACATAAGGAAACATAACGAAGAAAAGACATCGTACACACCAAAATTACAGGAAGCCAGAGAGCCACAACTGCGCCGTAGTTATGTTGAGCTGCGAAAACAGAAGAGTAGTTTGATAAACTAATACAGCAATAATTGATCACATTAAAGTCATGAAAAAGGGAAAGAAGAGAGCACCAGTAGGAAAAAATTCGTGCCAATCATAGTTGATACGTTTGATCTTCATTATGTCCTTTGTGGGACGAATTAGAGGTTTTATCTGCAGAGGGAAAAGATTTAGGAAACGAGGCTGGGTAATTAGTGTTTGGGCTAAGGAATGCTACATATGCAAAAGTCACCTGGAAGAAAAAGCTGAATGCAAACTTGGATGCCAGGAGCAGGAACCAGAAAATAGTGTACCTATAATTCAAAGATGATCATACAAATTTCAAATTTTAGAAGAAGAAAAGGACCATAATATAATTTCAGAAACAAAAATGTCTGGGGGAAACTTACTTTAGGAGAGAATATTGGCTATCGTGCATTCCCCTCCCAATATAGATTCTTGGCTACGTACAAAGGGGAACAAAACCATTCAGAAAATGAATTTTGCTTTAGTTTTATTAAGATTGATAATTAATCTTAGTAGGCAAAAGCAAATGTTAAGTCAATCAACGTTCTCTCAAATAAATACTGCCACAAAATATTTACCAAACAAAAATATTGCTACAAAACAGATAAAAATATGATTTCAGATAAATTTGTTGCCCCAATAAGTTTTGTTGTAGTGGAAGCCATGTATACTGGCTCTTATCAAAAGATTGGGATTTGATCAATCTCCTAAGGCAATTCTTTGAATTTAACACGTGTGTGTGTGTGTGTGTATTTGCCATCTATTTAACGTATACTGGCTCTTAGGAAATATATCTTGGAGGTTGAACTTTGACTTCTTGTCAATAAAAAAAGAAAAGAAAAGAACTTTGGCTTCGCAAGTAATCTAAAAAGCAAATTCGCCGAGGAGGGACACTATTATATGGCTACTGCACTTAGTACCTCCGCTAGCTATGCACACAACACAAAGTGACAAAAAAGTATATATTTTTTTGGGTCAAAAGCATGTAATAATATAAATTTAACAATGTTTAAGTTACCCTTTATATATTACTTTATAATTTTTTTTTACGTTGTTAAAATCATGTAATCTAATTTTTTTTCATCATCATGCTAGAAGTTAGATTTTGGGGAATCATTGAAATAGACGGGGCATGGGCTTTGGACATTTATCAGGGAGGATTTAAATCATTGTTAGGTTATAAGTTAACTGTTCAAATTAAATATATACTCCTTCGGTCCTTCCTATTTACTTAATTTAATTAGATTAAAAAAATTAATTAAATTAGTTAGTAGAACATATATTTTCTAGTCATCTTTTTTAACTCTCATATTCCCCCTCCTTAAGTATTGTTGATGGAGTATCAATAAGGGTAAATTAGGAAAAACTTGACAAATACGAAAAATACGTCTTATATTTAAGATCAAGACTAACTCTCCGAATATGTCTTATATTTTAAGGGCATGAGGAGTACTTTAGGTTTTTAATATTATGAATGAATGATAATTAATTATTAATAAGGAAAATAGGAATGGAAGTTATGTGCTTAATTACAACGAAAGTTCGCACGAGGGACACCATAAACATTAGCCATATACACTCTTTCATACAACAGATCAATTTTTCCAATAGAATAAAATCTAGTTGAAGGCCATAAAGAGAAGCTGACTTTGCAGGTGAACGAGAAATTGAGAAAGGAGAGCAATATAATAAGGGGTTCAAACTTCTCATATTGCATGAGAAGAAGAAGATTCCTACATGCATATATATATATATAATGTTATATATACCCACATATATATATATATATATATAATTATAATTATATACGTAGGCCATACTTTCCTACAAATATGGTAACTTCTCTTATGTAGAAGTATTTTTCTCATATAATAATGCGTAAATAAATATACCTGGGACCACCATAAGAGGAATCTAGCAAAGAGCCAATCCGAGTTTTCAATCCAACGCCGAAGCATTGGGAAAAGAAAGAGAAAAGCTGCTAGTACATTTGGGAGTAGATACAACAATACAGCCACTGCATACAATGCTGGAATGCCCACTTTTTTTGGTGCAAATTTCGCAATGTCGTTTATTCTATGAAGAGAGTTTAACAGCTTCTTCAGACCATAAGGTAAACCCTTGAAGGAATGTACGTAGCAGACTGGAAGAATCAAAGCCCACGCTACACTAACTATAAGCTTCAGAACATTTCTCAGCACTGCACTGAATTTCCGTCGATGATAGCCACGACACTGCAAGATAATGTCCAATATACCTGAATCAAAAGAAAAGGCAGGCAACAAAAATATTAAGGGAAAATTGAAGTGCCAAACAATAATGAAACGTAGAGCTGGCAGTAGTTAAGTGAAGGTAATCATTACTTTGAAGTACGCGAAGAAAGGCTGCTGTAATGAATATGCTAGATAGATGATACAAGACGTTCTTCTGAAATACTTTCCCCAATGCAACATCTCGCCATGCTATAATTAACATTACCTGCCATAGTGTTCAAGCCGTGTCATGACAATTTTAAAGACATACAGATGTTAATATAAGTACTCCTTCGGTCTACGTAGGACCTAGTTGCAACATTTAGGACCGGACGTAGTATTTAGTTTCCTTATCAAATACCTGCAAAGCCAGCAAATAGAAGGTCCAGAGACGATCAAAGCTATGAAAGATATGCCAAAATGTCCGAGTCTCCACAAAATTAGATTTGCCTGTGCTTGCGGTTGTTTTAGGGGCACCCCCGACTCCATTCCTTCCCTGGTACAAAATTTTTCATAAGCTAATTTTCTTTTTAAAATTATCATCCGGTATCCAGTTCGAGGGACGTGACTACCCCTCCCAACAAAAAAATCTTTTTTGGACTCAAACTCGAGATTCAGGGGATATATACTTTTAGATAACTTTTGTACCTGGTCACGTGTCGATTTAAAAAAATCACCATCATCATGCATAGGCCATCCAAGAGAAAAGCAATCAGGTGACCTGTAAAAGAATTTGATGATAGACCATTTTTAAATTTAACGAAAATTTAAACAAGCCAGCAAAGTCATGTTCCGGATAATCCTAAACCCCAACAGACCAGAAATACTCATTCAGATCATCATAGTTGCACCAACTTGAATGAGGAGCTGTTCCATTCATGCTCTTCTGTGCTTCCTGAATAATTATATATGTGTGTGTGTAATTCATCAGTCATCTTAGAGCAGAAGCATCTGAGTAGAACGACAGTGTCCGTGTCAAACGACAACATACCTTTTCAATTACTCGGTACAGGGGAGTTATAACCTTACGATGGAATGCCTCTTCATCACCACCATATGAAGGCCTGATGTTTTCACCGGTAACAATGCTGACATTTCCAGCCAATAAGCCATGGAGCTCATATGCCATCTGAAATTATAATTGGTGTTTTGTTGGCACGATCAAAACATTGAGTTCTATAAAAAAAATTACATAAAGGCGTGGTGTAACTGTAACTCATGGAAAATCTGTGCTCACATTGTGAAATATATAGCAAAGACATTCGGGCATGAAGCGAACATTAGATGCCTCGCCCCAAATGAGAAGATACAAACCCATGTAAAGTAGCTTCCTTTGTTGTATCTCCTGCTGATAACCTTGAGGGAGCCTGAAAAATCAATGTGCATTCTCATCGTTAGAAACTAAGGATTTTTGTTCTTAACAACAAAAGTTAATCAATAAAGAAGTTAAAGGTCATTGCTAGAAATGTTGGCTATAATGCAGGTACTACTACTCCTCCTCACCGTAAACTATGCCTTCGGCCCATAAATTTGCACCACTGTTTGTAATTCTTAAAGAGACTTTTCATAACTGCATCAACAGCACGATCATCAAGCTGCAATACCAATACAAGAAAACCAAAAACATGAAGCTGGGACCAGTAAAAATTAGCCCCAAAAAAAGAAAACAAGGCAGTCTTCTCTGAAAATTGAGAGGCCTCCACGTGCCTTATTGAGTGGTTCAGGTTTTGGATGAAGCCGTATATGAGTGTTAGCAAGAAGCAGAATTAAGTGCTCCCTCTGATTCCCGACGTTGTCCCTCTGAGTTCAAATAAACCACAATGCATTAATATGATTTCTTCAAGTTGTACAGAAACATTGAATTGAATTCAAATATACATATAAATCTCCACTACGCGCCCCTGTTGGGTCGAGTGCAAAAGACATGCCTGAAACCCAAACATGGCTCTAAGCCAATCAAGAAGATCTAAATCTCCAGCTTTCTGCCTCTTTTGCTCGAACGAAAGTGGCCAGTTCAAGCCACGAGTGATGCCGAGCGCCCAAACAGAAGCCTTGATCTATTAAAGAAAGAAAGAAAAAAAAAAACTAGGTGTGATTCCCAAAAAAAAAAAAACTCAAAGTTCCGGATCAATTAATTGTTGCAGAAGTAATACTTCTTCAAGCTGCATGATAGGCTGAGAAGCCCCAGCAGAATCCAGAGGAAGAATGTTATAAGGCGTATAGATTCCCGTCTTCTCCTGGACGTCTCTAGCAGCCTCAATGATCTGCATACACAAAATTTATAGCTATTACGACTCAGGTATTTGAATTGAGCTATTGTAAGAAAAACAAAGACGAGGAACTTTCATTGCCAAAGGGGTTTATGAGAACTAACCTCAGGCGATACTTCTTCGACATGCTCGGTCTTGTTGACAGCACAAAGCACTTCAAAAAGCACCCCAGCAGTTTGGTAAGCTTTACCGAGCTGAACTCTAGAAATGAATTTCAGGGGCAAATGAAGCGTAGGAGTTAGTAAGTGTATAACGAAAGCGATAAGTAAGTGGACGAGGGCGAAAATTAATTCATGTAAGTAACGTGCCTGTCTGCCTGCTCTCCCTGGGCAAGAGCTCTGACATACTGTTGATAGTATTGCTTATAGTAAGCCTGGATTTCCCTTGCATCCGTCTTCTTAACACGAGAGGCCAAACTGGATGCATTGTCCTGCGTTCGAGAAATTATTTAATTTGAAGTAGGATTGAAAAGCCAAGTTTAATACAAATTCCTCAACAAAGTAGCACAAGTGTGGTGTGCACTGAATATTTAACTGTAAGAGTCCTTTTTTAATATTACGTGTGCTATGGTAATCATAAATAAAATAAAATATTATTGTACATTCTATCTCTGATCTCCTTTTAATTTACAGAAACATGAATGAGAAAAGGAAATATTCTTATTTACCCTCTCTAACCGCTGGAGCAGTAACGTCTTAAACTGCCTTACACCACGACCACTGGAGCTTTGATCTAACCGATGCGCTTTCTCGAACGCATAGAACCGACCTTACAATAATACAAAAACAAAATTAATTAAAATGTATAAAAATTGAGCTCATGGCTGAGGATGGGGAAGAAATTTAAGTTTGGGTACGTACAGAGGTAAGCAACACGAGGGCGGTCGTGTTCGATCTCATTAGCAACTCGAAGAATGGGAACGATGGAAGCAAGTGAGGAAGGAACAACTTCATTGTCAAAGACTTCGGTGGAAAACGTCGAGGCAGCGCCTCTCGAAGGTCGCCTCGCCAGCTGCTCTGGATTACTCGACATTGTTGCCTAACACCCCCGAGAGGACGCGATTTAGCTCTCCATCTCACTCTTCAGTTTAATTTCCATATGATCCATGGCCGATCAAAAACGACCTCAGTTACGCACGCGTTTCGCCAATGCAGAAAAACCAAATTGAAATTGATGTCTTCGACGGACTCGGTGGCTTAGAATTACACAGGAAAGAACTGAACAGAGAGACGCGATTCAGATTGTTTTCTGGAAACCTAACGGACAATATGATAAACGTCAAATCGCAATGCGGTTAACTTGAAATAAAAATAAAAACAGAGGAGTATGGAAAATGTACCAGAAACGATATGCTGTGTATTGTTGAAGAAGAACCAATGAAGGAAGAGGACTCGAGATGCTAGAATCGCACAATGTGAGTGTTGCAAACGAAGATCAGATGATTGGAAAGGAGGGAGAATGAAGGAAGAGAGAAACATACAGTGAATATTGAAGGCGGGAGAGGGAGAGCAGTTAAGAAAAGGGCATGACACGTGGCAGGAGGAGAGCTGAGTATAATGGAGGGAATGAGTGAATGACGGGAAGGACGACACTTTCGGAAGGAGGGTAAATGGTATTGTTGACGTGGCTTTTGACCGATTCAACCTCAAGCCTGGCCTTCGATGGAGGTCCGCTTTTCTCTTTTCCTTTCCTCCCTAGTCTTTTTCTCTTGCCTTTCTTCTTATAAATAACCAACCAAAGTCAACTCCACAAGTCAACTTGACTCTGTCTCTGTAATGGTGATTATAATACAATGCCCTTTCCTTCTGTCAAATTCAATTATTTCGAAATTGACGAGACGCTTGTGAAATTTAAGGGGCGTATGTTTTCGTAATTTTTAATATACATGGCTTTAGATATATAAGCCATTTTTTGTCGGAGTTTTATATCGCAGTTGATATAAACACCTTCTTTAAAACTGTTTTGAAGTTTGAGGTTGTCCAGTGAAGCTCATGTTAGAAAGTAGTAATATTAAGTGTATGTTTGTTTTAATTTTTAAAAAATATTTTTACCATTTATAAAATAAAAATGTGAAGAGAGTTTTGTTTTGAAGCATTTTTTAAACCATATTTTGCGGGTTTCCTAAACAAGAACTAAGAGCATGAGTTTTTTTTTTTTTTTTTTTAGATAATCATGTTTTGCAACTAATTACTAAAGATTTTGTGTCTGTTTGAGTAAGTGTCCAAGAAATAAGTTTACGTAAATTGAGAATATATTTTTCTCATATACTAACCCCATATTTGAAAAAACATCTTAATCCTCTAGCTCAGACAACCACTTTGTATATCCAACCACGAAGATGTATAATTAGTGGTATGGTAAATATTTATATGATACATATGCACATTGATGTGATCGGATATGGTACGGATGTCATTATTGTTTTCTGTATTAAAAATTTAATACTTTATCCGATGACATAAGATATTTTCTTTACTTTAATTAAATAAAAAAATTAGTTAAGTTAGTTAATATGATATATATATTTTAAAACATCATAATCATATTTCTTAATTTCCTTATTTTTTTCTATTTCTTGATTATTGTTGAGAGAGCATTAATATAAGTAATTTAAAAAAAGATTAACGGATATAAAAATATATCTTATATTTAAAATCAAGATCATTTCCTAATTAGGATTATGTATTAAAGATAGTACGGAGTATTTATGGATTGAAAATCAAAAATCTAAGCCGAGGCAACTGCATTTTGCAATTATTCATATTGCCCCTGATGATGATAAATCGAAGATGTAATAGTGTTCCTTTGTCTTTCGTTGGAAAAAGTGGTTTGCTTCAAGAAATTAGAGGCCGGCTCTATTGTTCTACTACTTTCGGTCTTAATTATAAGACTTAGTTGACTTTATTTAGAAAAATTAAGGAAGCTAAATAAATTACTTAATCATTTCATATGTTGTGTATCTTTAGATTATATATTAGTTTATTAGTCAAACTAATTAGTTTGAAGAAAAAAATAAAAATACTCTAAAATAATTTAATTAGTTTCCTTAAGAGTAAATACCCTTTCTGATCCTTGACAAAAAACACGGAACCCATTTTGGTCCCTTACAAAAAAATCGACCCTTATTCGTCCTTTTTATGGAAAAAAAATACCTTTTGGAAATTTGTGAGAGATCAAAATGTCAACCAATCACCCTTATTCGTCTTTTTTATTGACTAAAAATGACATTTTTTTTAAGGGATCAAAATGGGGATCGCGTTTTTTAACATGAGCTTAAAGGGTATTTACTCTTTCCTTAATCTCTTCAAAAAAAGTCAATTGGGTCTTATAATTATAATTTGGAGGAGTATTCTTTATGGTCCCAAGTATGTGGGAGAGTTACTTTTTTAGAAACATCAAAAAAGGTAGATAAATAAGTTACTTAATAATATTATAAGTTGTATATTTTTATATCATATATCAGTTTATAATTGAGATAAAATAGTTTGAAACAAAATGATAAATATAAATATTTTAATTAATTTTATAAATATAAAAAGAAAAGGTTAACTTTTCCATTTTCCAGAAGCCTGTGTGTGGGAGTGCTATGTCATTTAACGTAATAAGGCTTATTATTAAGAAATCATTTATTACCCTGATCTTATTCATAAGTTTTTTTAAATAAAAAAATTTGATCATATTTATAAGTCTTATTTTAAGTAATAAATGAATTGTGACAATTTTACCCATATTAATTGTAAAAATAAAAATAAAAAAAAAAAAATAGTTGAAATATACTCATTTATAAATAAGATAAAATTTATCTCATAATTATTAAACTAACTACATATTTATGATTTAGTTAAAAAAAAAACTTATAAATAAAATAAAAGTAGTATTTCAGACAATTTCACACGCAGACGAGAGAGGATGCAGTGGCAGTGGGTGGGGTGTGAATAGAATAATAATAATGATAATAAATAAAATAAAAAAAGATGGAAATGGTTAGTATTTTTTAATAGAGTTGACCTGGGGAGGAAACGAAAAATTCAGCGTAAAAGAAAGTAGTAGTTCTGGTAAAAGGCTCGAGTCGAGAGGACCAATGTGAAGAGGGCGGAGGAAGCTGCCGTAGCCCGTAAGTAGAGTGGCCACCGCGGAAATGCGAACAGTTGACTATTATCAAAGGTCCAATCAACTAACGTCCCTCGTCCCAACCCCCCCTTCATTAATTAGAGCCCCACAATAATTTTTATTTAATTATTTATTCTAGGACAACTGCTGCTATTTGAGTTCGACCTGTCCTTATTATTTTCATTAATTAATTAATACATGTCTCCATCGATCTGGTGCAGATTAATAAAACGGCATAAGCATTAGCGATCGATCATGTTGGATTTAAATGTACAAGTGATCGATACAAAAAAGAGAGTTCGATCTTCTCATTTTTTTTGGTTTGAAAATAAATTGATGGAGACGAGAGGGATATTTTTCATGTCTATTTTATTATATGCCATTTGCTTGGATGAAAAGGCAGAGAATAATAATTGAATGGAAAAATGATGTGAAACTTACATAATGTTTACATTGCCGTCCATACAACAAACATTAGATGGATCCAATGAGAGAATAAATATGAGCCACCACATGCCACGCAATTAGGGGGAAATTACACTCACATTAATTTCTTCATAGGTCTTGGAGAATTATTTTATTCACACATATATTTCTTCGTTGCATATGCATATCGTGGATTCCATCTTTCTTTCTCTCTTTTCTTTACTAGTATCCAAATAAACTTATGCTGATACACAATGCAGTGATCAATACAGAGTTAGTGACTTACTGTAATATCACTCTGGTCCTATTTATAAATTCATTTTGACTAAATTTTACATACCAATGTGAGATAATTAATTCAATGATTAAAAGGTAAATTTTCAATTTTGCCCTCATTTATGATTGAGCATTTTTTAACTGTTTATTCTCCCTCTATCTTCAGGGTACAATTAATATAGGTAAAATTGTTACAATCTAATTTATTACATGAAACTGAACTTATAAATAGGATCACATTTTTTTGATCAAAATTGACTTATAAATAGGATAAAATGGTAGTAATCTTAAATTCAAGTCATTGAGTAAACACTTGTGTTGGGATAGGCAACAATGATTTAAAATTGAAGTAGCTGGTTGCTTGAATACTGGTTGGTTAGAGGTACAATTTAATTAATACATTTATTGGTATGTGACAACAAGTTAATCAACATACTTAAATTATATAATTTAAGATACATTAAATAACCTAATTAGTATTCCTTGAATCGTATGAATTAACTAATAACGTCTTTATAACGATAAAAGTGGTTGTACTCTCTTTGTTCCTTTTTATAAGGAATTTACTTATTACTAAAATGCGTTCCCCATAATTAATAAGAGTAGTGAGTGAGAGCAATAATTACTATAATATTAGAGTTAGTGCAAATAGTATGGGTAATATTGAAAGTTCTTGAAATCAGATGACAATTTTATCGACCATAATGTTTTTATTGATTTATAATTTAGTTAACGCCTTATAAAAAAAAAAAAAAGTAACAAAAAAGATGCATTCACTGTTTTTATTGATATGGTACATCACTTAATTCCGCTTCAGCCGCCCACCTCAGAGTCCTCCACAAAATAAATAAGGAAAATTAACGCCTTATAAAAATAAAAAAAAAAAGTAACCAGTAAGATGCATTCACATATATAGGCCGCCCCTTGAACATAGGTCACTGTTGTCTGGATATGGTACATCACTTAATTCCGCTTCAGCCGCCCACCTCAGAGTCCTCCACAAAATAAACAAGGATTCATCAACTAACTAACTAACTGTACCTTGGTTGCAGTACAAGGAGTTGAAATGTATTGAGTTCGACTGCATGTTCATGCATAAAAATGCTTTCAACATAACTAATTCTTATTGAGTCAATCAAAACTTAAATCCAATCGTGAAATATTTAAATAGTTGATATTGACTATAAATATATAACAGTTTTTATCTTTTCCTAATTTATTTTTGTTGATACTCTCTCAACAATTAAAGAAGAGAGGGAATACAAATATTAGGAAGTTGCATAGAGTGTTTTGAAAAATATAAACTATATAAACTTATTTACTTAATTTAATTAAATTAGATAAATACATCTTATATTAAAAATTATAATAAAACACGTTACACTGTTAATAAGGTTTATATCATGTATAAATGTAGCTTTTAGTTTGTGAAGCTTTCGACCAACAACGAAGCTTGTGATATTTTTGTGCTAAAATTGTTCATTTTGTAAGAGGTTAGGTTTCTGTCACCATAATTTTCTCATAATTTTTAAATCATGTTTGTCAGTCAATTTAAAATGTCACAATACTATTTTGACTTTTTTCTCATTTTTTTAATCAATGATCTAGGTGAGCTGATGAAAGATAATGAAAAAAAAAGGAGATGATCTACTTCTTTTTATGAGAAGATAACAATAATGAGAAAAAGTTATTTTTATAAACATAAAATAAACTATTGGTGGAAGAAAAACTCAATGACCCTTCTTGGAAGTTTGGGACTGAGTTATTTTGACCTCGTATAGAACTTGAATTATAAAAATCGATTCTTCCAATTTATATCAAACCCCAGTCAAAAACATTGACGAGCTCAACTCAAACGAAACTCGATCAGTTGAGCGTCTCAATCGAAAATCTTCTTACCTTTTTTTCTATTTATTTATTAAACTATTTTCACCCAAAAAGTTGCTAGCTAGCTTATACAACACCTATCGAATTGTGTGTATTTAAAATTAAAATCTACAACTATTCCCCAGCCTTATATTCTCACATGAGACTAAAAGAAATTGTAAATGTTCATAATCTATATATAAAAGTACGGGATTTCAATTTTTAATATTTTATATTTAGCTTTTTTTTTTTTTTGGGGGTCCAAATTTTGTATTTATTAGTTGTGAAAAGTGAAAAATTGCTTTGGAAGAATAAGCAAACATATAAAAATTTGCAAATAAATCAACTGTAAAATAAACTAAACAGAAAGAACATACTATAATTGTTTGATGCCCAACACATATTTGCACTACAAATTTTGTCTTATATTTAGAATTGGAGGGAGTATTTTAAAAATTATTAAAATTTAAAAAAATCTTCAATTTATAAAAATAAAAAAATTATTGGAAAGCTGCCTTCTTATCTGTTTTATAAATAAATATCTGTGGGCAAGCAGAAGGCATAATCAGTAGTGCTACACTGGAGCTTGTTTCAATTATTTGAGGACACCCTAAACCGACGTGTATAGTAACAAGCTCCCCCAAACCAATACGCCAAAATTATTGTGAGTGGCCATCTTTAGATTTTTTATGTATAAAGATTATATGGAGTTCAACCCGAGGGAGGGAGATTTTTTATTTTTATTTTTTTAAAATTACCTGCAAAAAGTTTAAAAATTCGGACATATGTTTATTCATCAAGACATTTTTAAGGGAAAATGTTAAAAAAAATACATTTAAAATAGGAAACAGATAAATTCAGAGAATCAAATATACCACAAATTTTAAGTTAGGCATGTGGGAGGAATATGAGATTTGCAAATGTTTCCAAATGACCAATATACCCCTGACAACATTTAGAGAGTTTAAGTTGTTAATATGTATATACTGAAGTTGTTAACTGCAATTCTTGATTTGTTATTATCTATACCGAAGTAGTGCTTGACATGTGTGAGTTTAAAATATCACCTACAAGATTATTGGTATATGAGGATCTTAGGTTGTCAATATATATATTGAAAGCTGTTAATTGCAAGGCGTAATCAACTTAAGTATACAAATTAACAATTTGGAATCAATTTAGATATCAAAAATAATAATTTGAGAATCACATTAACAACTTTAATATACATATTAACAACTCAAGTTCCTCAAAGGCAGATTTGTCATTTAATTTTTTTTTGCAAATTCTAGATTTCTCCCATAGATCTGACTTGATATTTTTGATATGAGACTCCCTGATTTTTTTCACTTTTTTTAATTTTAAATGTATTTTTCTGGGATTTTTCCATTTTTAAATTAGTTAAAAAATCTTAAAGATGTTTTTTTAACTGCCGGCACCGTTACACTTTAACTGGCATGTGGAGGAGCAGACATACGCTACTCTCTCTCGCTATCTAAGAAATTGCCATTTCATTTCCTCGCTTTATCCAACCACCGTCGCCGTCCCTCTCCTACCCTCCTTCTCTCTCTATACACTTCTCTCCCAACCTTCTTAGCTGTCCTTCACTGTAGCCTTTTTGTTCCCTTCACCCTCTTTCGTCGTTTCTTCCCCCTTACAAAGCACTCCACAAAATTAGTCTCACCTTTTCCTCTTTCTCTCTCCTTTGCTATTTCTTCTTCAACTACTCTTTCTTCCTGAATTCACTCCTCTCTCTCTCTCTCCCCCTCTCCTTCTCTCTCTATTTTAGAATGCCCGCTTGGTGGGGAAGAAAGTCCAGTAAGAACAAGGAGGAGCAGCGGCAACAGCAGCAGCTTCCCCCGCCTGAATCACATGGTGGAATTCAGTTTAATTTCATCAAATCACCGATCAGGAATGGTGCCAAGAAAGGTAGAGATAAACCTAAGAGCTTTGACGAGGTCTCAGCAGCGATGATTTCTCGGAGTTCACCCAGAACCAGCAGGGATTTTACTCCTGCCGCCGCCGCCGCCGCTCCCGTTGGTGGATCGTCCTCGGGATTTTCGTGTTTCGATTCTGATGGCGGCGAGAAGGTAGGCCATCCCTTGCCTCGACCGTCGATTTCGTCCCCGCAGAGCTTTGGGAACGATCAAGGAGATGGAGATGGCCTGGGATCTGCGTCGATCTCTGGTTCAAGCGTGAGTTCTTCTGGGTCCTACGATCCTCATCCAATCTCTCAATTTGATGGCATCAGGTTGGGTTTCCGGAAAATTCCATCCCGCTATTTATTCCCCTCTTGGGATTTCATATATGATTTCCTCTTTTTGTTTTTTGGGCTCTAGGTTGGCTTTATAGTCGTCATCTTTTTTTTTTGGAAAGATTAAATTTTGCAGAAAGCTGTGCGTAATCATCGATCAATTAAAGTGGCTTTAACTTCGACTTCTGCCTCCTTTTTCTCTCTCCGTTGATGATTGTGTATAGTTGGACTATAATTGCTAATTTACTCGGCTAATTTACTTGGCTTCTGGGATTCCCTTTTAGTGTTCCCCATCATTACAACAAATATCCTTAAGAAGGTTAGCTAGTTATTACGTTTCTACACTATTTGTTCAGGCTCTCATTTTCCCTTCTCCCTTTTTGTCTTGCCGACAGCCTTTTCCTCTTGGTATTTTTAGTTCTGATAGAAACAGCCAACTTCGCAGTAAGAGGTCTTTTTATTACGCTGTGTGTAAGTACGCCTATCTCTGGCCGCAAACGTGTTAAAAGGCCTTGATTAGCAGTTCCCAACTACCTTTAAGAACTTGTAAGTTCATCAGGAACAAATAAGATTTATAATTTGAGGGACGAGTTTCAAGTGCTCAGTAGTCAGTCCTATCCTTTTTCTGTAATACTCCCTCCGGCTGGTCCTAAACCTCGTTACCTAATTCAACAAGATTAAGAAAAGAAGTTAAGTTAGTTTTTCTGAAATAACCCTCTCATTCATTGTATTGTTGACTTCCATTAATTTAGATTTAGAAAAATGGTGCATTAATTAGGGATATTTAAAAAAAATAATTAATGTGATAGACAAGTCTTGTGTTTATGAATTATGACCGAACTAAAGTCTTCAACAAGGTCCTCTATTTAGGATAGGCGAGAGTACTTAGATATCCTCTCCACTATCTTCTTCTGGCTACGTAGGTAGGTAGGATCAATGATCCATCATTGTGGCTTCCATGAACTCTCACGATGTGGTTACATTTTAAATGAGAGAGGCTGATTGTCTGTATATTCCTTTTACTTCCATGTAAGCAACAAACAGAAATGAAACGTTAATTTTTGAGTTTGCCTGTACAAGATTTTCAGCGTCCTCCAATCTACTGCTGGACTAACTCATTTCATATCTTATGCTAGGGGACGAAGTGAAATGAGGATTAACATGAGGTCAAAAAGCCCAGGTCCTGGGTCAAGAGGGCCCACCAGCCCGACTTCACCCCTCCATCCAAGATTGCATGTTTTAAGTATTGACTCTCCTACAGGCAAACAAGATGATGGAAGAAGTGAATGTCATCCATTGCCTCTACCACCAGGTTCACCGACTAGCCCTTCTGCTCTCTCCAATGCAAAAGCAAATAGTCTTGTAGAAAACACTACCAACAATCTGTCCAAGTGGAAGAAAGGAAAGCTTTTAGGACGAGGGACATTTGGTCATGTTTACCTGGGATTTAACAGGTAATTCTGTTAATATTTTTGTTCTGTCTTGTCTGATAATCTGCAATAACTTTATATCATGCATCTGTTTTATGGCTTATGAAATAAGTATTGCAATTCTATTATTTACAATTCCATACACTGGACAAACTGCTGAAACTATTCTGCTTTCTATGTTTGCTCTACCACTCTAATTTCCCTTTTTTTGGGCAACATTGATAGTGAAAGTGGACAAATGTGTGCAATAAAAGAAGTCAGAGTTTTCTCTGATGATCAAACATCGAAAGAGTGCCTCAAACAACTTAACCAGGTAATTCCATCATGTCCAGAGGATTTATGCCAATGATTCTTGATCACATGCTATGGTAGTTTTGCAGGTCTTTGCATAGTTGGGATTGAAGTTTGCTTTAATATGTTGAAGTATCATTCAGCTGTCATAAAAATTTATAATGTTTTGTTCATTTTCTCGCAGGAGATAAATCTGCTCAGTTCATTTTCACATCCTAACATTGTTGAATACTATGGAAGTGACCTGGTATGGCTTAATATTCATATATTTTTTAATATTATTATCTGGTATCCGGTTTGAGGTCCATGGCTGCCCTTTCCAACTTAAGTGTCTTCTTTGGGACTTGAACTCGAGATCCAAGGACCTTAAACCGCTAGACCCACTCTATGTTGGTCTAAATATTCATATTTTAAAGTCACGTGTGACATGTACATGAGCTGTGTCCGTGATACATGCCCAAGATAAATGAAATAAGATAGGAATAGGATCCACTTATTAGTGCGTGACCATATATCCATTTTTGCAGGGAGAAGACGCACTTTCTGTTTATTTAGAATATGTCTCTGGCGGTTCCATCCATAAACTACTTCAGGAATATGGTCCATTTAAGGAACCTGTTATTCAGAATTATGTTAGGCAGATTGTCTCTGGACTTGCATATCTGCATGGAAGAAACACAGTGCACCGGTAAATTCATTTTGGATTTATTTTATATCATCCTTCATTGCAAAAACTTTCAGCCTATCAGTGAACTTTGTGACCCCATGTATTAAAACTAATTTAGAACTTGTAGCAAGTAAAATAACTTACTCCAATTAAGGGGAACCCCTTGTTTATTGGATGCTGTGTGGAGTTTTGCACTGATAGTGGATCAGATTAACACCATTCTTTACTCTTAATATATAGCACTTAATGGAAGTTTCTTCACCTTTGCTCAACTTACTTACCTGTTTTCCTTTTGCAGGGATATCAAAGGGGCAAACATACTAGTTGACCCTAATGGCGAAATTAAGTTGGCGGACTTTGGAATGGCTAAACATGTGAGTTCATATTAAGCTGTAAATAATGAAATGCTTCTTGCCTGCATCAGAAGTATATATGTATTGCTTCTGGTGTAGCAAAATAACCAAAGAATGCACATGCTGCAAAAGCTATATGTGAGTGACTGCTTGAATATGCTTCTTTTGATAAAGGTTGAAGTTTTCAGTTTGACTCGTTATCTAGATGTATTCACCCCCTGCCCACTTCAAGCAGTCAAATGCGCATGCATCAATCCCTCTTGTTGGTACCGAGGAAAACTTAACACATTTGTACTCAATTCATTCACACTAGTTTCATCTATATATGCCCAATTTATACTAATAGAGATGCATCTCGGACTTCTTGACTTACTAAAAGTACTAACAGATTATTCTAACTAGTATACTTCTAACTAGCTATTAACTTCACTTATCTCACGTAACACCGTGCACTTAATTTGTGTAGCTTTATATAGCTAGCTCATGCATGACTCACATGAGTTGTTCTTCATGTCTCTCTTTCACTTGTCTCTTCTAATCTTTAGAACAATAGGGCATGATGTTTGCTGTTAGGAAGCGAATCTAGTTTGGGGAGCTTAAAACGAAATTAGTTTCTATTTTCTGGCTTCTGATTTATGATGACAATCATTTACGAGTTTCAATTGTTTTTGACAGATTAATTCTTCAACCTCCATGCTTTCTTTCAAGGGAAGTCCATATTGGATGGCACCTGAGGTAAAATTTCCCCCTGAGATTGCGTGATTCTTTTAGAAACAAGCATATACTTCTCTCTTCCACTGTAAGCGGTGCTGAATCCTTATAATTTCATTTTTAGGTTGTTATGAATACAAATGGCTACAGTCTTGCTGTGGATATATGGAGCTTGGGATGCACAATTCTGGAAATGGCGACATCAAAACCTCCATGGAGTCAGTATGAAGGGGTGCGATTTTGGATATTTTAGAAATTAGCCTATATTGGCAATTTTTTATGACCCTATGACATCGTAGGAGGGACCAACATGATTTCTTATGATGGATTCAACAGGTAGCTGCTATATTTAAAATTGGGAACAGCAAGGATATGCCTGAAATCCCAGAGCATCTTTCAAATGAAGCCAAGTCTTTCATACAGCTATGCTTACAAAGAGATCCGTCAACTCGCCCAGCTGCTCACAGGCTGCTAGAGCATCCCTTTATTTGCGATCAATCAGTGACAAGAGCTGCCAATGTCAGCTTAACCAGAGATGCTTTCCCCTACATGTTTGACGGAAGCCGGACGCCGGTATTGAATTTAATGTTTATTAATTTTCTTTGAAAGAATTGTTTGCCTTGATTTTTAATAAATGCCAATCTCAACTCATGGGAACTCAAGACCATATATAAGTATGCTCCATTCTCGTAATCTTACCAGATAATGTGAAATAATCATACGGAACTGACACAGAGGTGCTTAGTTCTTGTGAAGTCACAAGAAGAGATTTATAGTTGCTTAGATGTGAGGGAGCTCATCTAATCCTTTTTGTTTGGATTGGATTGCAGCCACATGTAGAGCCTCATTCCAGTAGAACAAATATGACGTCAGTGGATGGAGATTATGCAACAAAGCCAACTTTTTCAACTTCACGAGCATTAAGGAGCCCAAGGTTTGCATCTGTTTCTATTTATTATCATGACCTGGTTCATCTATCATAGCCAGTTTTATGTTCCATCTTTTTTATATTATTATATAGACTGACCCAATAATTGCATTTCCCTTGTTCAGAGATAACACAAGAATGATTACATCTTTACCGGTATCACCCTGCTCAAGTCCATTGCGGCAATATGGATCATCAGCATACCAGAGCTGTATGCTTTCTCCTCCACATCCAACTTTCACCTCGGTGGGACAAAATACCTACAATTTTAGCGATCTCTCGTCATATCCTGTGAGATCAAACGCCACCTTCACATTAGATCCTTGGAACGAGAGATCTCCATACAACGCCCATACGCCTGGCGGGTCCCCGAGGAGGAGACTCATTTAAGCCGAGTGTAAATACCTTTATAACTAAAAATCTTTCATGGTCTCCCTCCCTTGCATGTGTGGTGGACTCTGGGTTGTCCTCAATCTGAAGCACAAACTCTTTATTAAAGATTCTAATTGATGATTCTTTAAACATGAGAACCGAGCAAAGGGAAGGAGGCAATGACCTTGAGCGTTCAATGCATGGGACTGGGGAGACCTTGGCTGCCTGTAGCAAATACTTGAGTATTGTAAATGCAAGTTGCTAAGTGCTAACTGCCCATACAGTAACACTTCTTTGTTGTATATTAGTTCATGGCGGAAGCGGAAAGGAAAAGAAAAAGCAATTTTTCCATAACTCTCCTTTTTCTTTCTGGTTGGCAATGTTTAGCTGAGCCAGGAGACCTGGACTAAGGTTCTAATTCAGTTGGAATGAAGAGGGGAGAAATGTTAATGTTGGTTTGTCTAGTTTGGAGGAGGGAAATAATAATAATAAATTAATTATTATACCTTTATCAAATTTACCCTTTTTAATTAAAGTAATTATATTACCGTTCATTTCTCTCTTGTTAAATGATATTAATAGTTATAGCCTTATTAATTAATATATAATATTTTATTTATTATTTTTTTCAAAGATTCAATGATTAATTTTAATGTATTATATCAATCTAATACAACTTAACATGAACTAGAATATTTCTATTTCAATATATTGGTATTAGAACAATCCATTGCCGTGTTTTATAAAAAAGCTAGTGCCAGTAGCCAAAATTAACACACACACGTATTCAAAGGCTATTTTGAAATTTAGAAAACACGTGGGGATAATTTAATTATTATCATGCTGCCATAAGGGGAAAAGCACCAAAATACTAATTTTTAACAAAAAATTTACCAGATTAAGCACTTCCCAAAATAATTACCAAACTAATGCAGTTAGAAATGTCATATGTCAGTACTCCATTAATCACGCCATCAAGTACAACGTCACTGTGCAGTAGCGTTGGCAATCATCACACCATAAATAATTTTAAATATAATAAAATTATTATTATTTTTAAATTGACGCCACACGGCATCAATTTCTCACGCCACTAATGGCGTGAGGGTCCCACACGCCACTAGTGGCGTGAGCAAACCTCACACCATTAATGGCGTGAGGATTGCTAAGCGCCACCGCAACGATGACGCGTGATTAATGGCGTCTTTGACGGGTGACATTTCTAAGTGCATTAGTTGGTGATTATTTTGGAAAATGCTTTAATTTGATAAAAATTTTGTTAAAAATTAGTATTTTGGTGTTTTTCCCGAGCACACTTGATTTTTGAGACATGATTATGGTAATTATAAACTAAAAATAATAATTGATAACTAATAAGCTATGAGTTAAGGTGGTAAGCGTTCTCACCTCATAAACAGGAAAACATAAGTTTGAATTTAAAGGAGTGTATTAGTTGGAGAGATGAAAATAATTTGTGCCTCAGAGGGAACCATTCATATTATCTGAAAAGAAAGAATTGATGATTTGAGTTGGCAAAAAAAGAAATAATTGATGATTCTAAGATTAATGCAAAACTCCTTTTTTTGTCTAAGGAATCAAGAGGAATATCTTTACTTCCGTTACCCCTACTTCTTACATGTACAATATTGGATCAATTTTCAACCGTATAAGGTTTAAAATTTTCTAACAATATTATTATAGTAGTAGATCATAAAAAATATATAAAGAAATTTAAACGGTTAAATTTTACTTAAATAGTTTAGACTTGCAGAGAATAAAAAGTGAAAAAATTACAAGATTCAGTATATAATTTCTATGGATTTGGTTTTTGGGTCATTTGAAAATTATGATCCTTTAAAATGATTAACTTTCTTTTTTGGTGCTCTTGTATCACTTTCCCAATTAAAAAGGCCAAAAAAAAGAGAGAGAGAGAGAGTGAGTGCTGCTTTCAGGGGTATTTGAGTAATTTGAGTCATTTCACTATTCTCCTCTCTCGCGATTACGAGTTCCACCGCCAGCCCCCTTTTCAATTACAAATTTCGTCGTTTCGCGCTTTGGCTCCAAAATTGAGCCTCAGTTCCGTCGTCGTCCATGGTCGGTTTGAGAGCCTGGGACCGAGATGAGATTTCTTGAATAGAAGATTGTCTCGTTAGGTGTTTCTGGGGTTCTTTCATCTTTCTCTTGTCCATAAAGTGAATTAAGAGAACGAGGAAAAAATGCCGATAGAAATGCCCAATGGATTGCCTTTCTCAGTGGACACATGGACTCCATCGTCCATGAGAAAGAGGTACCATTTCCTCACACACGCCCACAAAGATCACTCTTCTGGCATTTTGTCCTACTCATCATTCCCAATTTATTGCACTCATTTTACCAAAACCCTCGTTCTTCACCATTACCCCCAGGTTATTATTAATTCTATTTTTTTCACCTATTCGTATGTTTACTGGTTTCTCGAGATGTCTATGTTTGAATTTAATTTTCCGCTGTTTTCGCAGCTTGAAGGCTCGTTGTTTGTTGGTATTGAGGTGGGCCAATCCATTATTATTGATGATCCTGACGGGGCCTTCACAGTTACAGCTTTTGATGCGAATCACTGCCCAGGTATTACAGTATTACTACTATTATCGGGTCATATTTTAGTGAATTCGGTTGTTTCCAGTAATCAATTGAGTATTCTTCGTCTTCTTTGTTTGATAAAAATTGAGTTACTTTTATGTCTTCAAATTAGATGATGTAACCCTTGCGAATTGTACGGAATTATTAAGATTTAATAGTACTGTTCGTTTATATTCCAACTATATAGGTGATTCGTGATTTTATTTTGTATGAAAGGAGTTTGATTTGAGTAGAAAGTTACTGGTTGAATAAGAATATAGAAATATTTGGACGGGAATTAATTATCTTATTCTCCTTTATTTGGTGTGAATTTCATCAATATTCAGGAGCCGTAATGTTCTTATTTGAAGGCAAATTTGGAAATATTTTACACACCGGAGATTGCAGACTCAGCCCTGAGTGTCTGCAGAATTTACCTGAAAAGTATATTGGGAAGAAGGGAAAAGAACCACGGTGTCAACTTGATTGTGTTTTTTTAGACTGTACTTTTGGAAGTTTCTCTCGGGGGATGCCTAGTAAGCATTCTGCAGTCCAAGAGGTACATTTTGATGCCATAGCAAATAGTTTATTTCTGCCTTAAGAATGAAATAGTAGTGTGGTAAGTATCTTTGGAAGTCTCAACTTTGCATATTTTAAGTTGAGCTCAAAAAAGCATTTTAATGACATCAATTTTAAAAATAATAATTGAATGACTTAATTCAAAATGTGGAATAATTCAGGTGTTCTTCATACATGTATGGGAAAATTTTTGCATGGAAGTAATGCCAGAAGATTAATTGATTTTCCCCAAACTGATTTTCCCGATTTATCACCGTGAACGTTTTTTCATTTTACTAATTTTCCAAACCTTTTATGTTTTTACGCTTGGTGTTAACGTTTTACGCGATTTTAAGTAAAATCTCGATTTTTCAGTCTACAGTCTTCCCTTGCCCACACGATCTACATATGCTGAAATTTAGAAATGTCATAATAGATGGGTTTCTAAATTCCTTTGTTCCATGTTTATTTTCTTTTTATGCAGCAACTAGATTCCAATTTATATTGGGGGTGTATATTCAGTGATGATTTCATCCCATAGTTTAACTTATGGCATTGTGAAGCAGGTTATCAACTGTATATGGAAGCATCACAATGCATTGACTGTTTATCTAGGCTGTGACCTCCTTGGTCAGGAAGAAATCCTCGTTAATGTGTCTAAAACATTTGGAACCAAGATATATGTTGATAAATCCGAAAACCCAGAATGTTTCCTGAATCTGACTCTTGCAGCACCTGAAATCCTTTCTGAAGATCCATCTTCTCGGTTCCATATATTTGATGGATCTCCAGGACTATATGAAAGAGCATGTGTAAAGCTTGTGGAAGCCAGGTGTAATCACCAGCCGGAGCCTCTCATAGTACGCCCTTCTGCACAGTGGTATGCTTGTGAAGACAAGTTCTCTGAACTCGAGAACGCCAGGAAAAAGAAAACGCATGAAGCAGTTAGGGATCAGTTTGGCGTTTGGCATGTCTGTTACACAATGCACTCATCTAAAGAAGAATTAGAATGGGGGCTTCAACTTCTTTCACCTAGGTGGGTTGTTTCAACAACCCCCAGCTGCAGGGCCATGGAGCTGGCTTATGTTGAGCGGCATTGTTTCAACTCAAATGTAACTCTGAATAAATCTCTCTGTAAGCTTCTGGATATGACTGTGGAAACAAGCTCAGATGCTGATACTTCGATTAAATCTTTAAACAGCAAACATGTGCTTGAAACGACCCCTCAGCCTTGTACTCAAACTCAATCACCTGTTGAACAGAGTACTGAGATTAAGGCACTCGTAGAGGTGTCTCTTCCAGCAAAGTTGCCTGTTACATTGTTTGGCAGAGCAAGACTTGGTTTTCAAGATGTTAATTTTTCACATGGAGGGTGTAATATTGTACCCACAACTGGCCTTTCACAAACTGTTTCAAGCAATGCAAGACAAGAATCCTTGTACCAAGAGGAGGATGCTCAAGTAGAATTGGACAAGTCACTAGAAAGCAAAAACGATTTACATGAAGTAAAGTATCCGCAATCGCAGGATCAGGAGACAAGAGTTCGTAAGAGTACCACTTATTTAAACATTGGATCTTCAGGCTTTAGTGAAGGGCTTAGAAAGATGTACAGGTTAATGAACGTTCCTGTGCCTGAACCTCTTCCCTCGTTAGTGGGACTTCTGAATTCCAATAAACGTCCCAGGAGAGGCTAAATCATTTGTATTGCTTGTTCAGCGGTATATTCTTTATAGATTGCGAGAAAGTTCACCTTGTTCTTTGTCAAACTAGCGTCTCCACTGCTGGAATACTTTACTAGAATAAGCATAAGACGGAGGGAATCGTATGCAGTAGCATTATACGGAGAGTTTCTTCTGTCATTTATACTACTAGCAAATGCTTTTTTGTTTCCTTCAATTTTTTGGCTTGTTTTACCATACTTGTAAATGCAAATGAAGATGAATATTATTGATTCATTCATTCTACATAATGTGAAGTCTTAGCTTTTTGACATAACTCTTCATTGAAGATGTTGTATGAAGTGGCAATGGTGTCCTAAACCAAGCATTTATAGTCCTTCTACCTTGCAGCATCATAAAAAGACAATGTGAAGTCTTCGCTTTTTAGCATAACTCTGTTCGCCAAGCAGAGGTCATAGTCTCTCATAGTTGAGCTTCTCTGACTGCAAGGAAAACAGAGAATCAGGTCACTTCAGTTAATAATGCAACCGTGCAGAAAAATAGCCAATTCGCTGAAAACTCTTAATACTAATTAGAATTGAGGTAGGGAGGTGAATCAATATGCAATTGAGCATGTCTTCAAGACTCACGTCTAGCCACAGAACAAGCCGAACAAAATCTCGACTTCAACTGTTGTTGACCTTTGGAAGGAAATGTGAAAACGTACCTTGATAAGCATGTCTGTAGGAAGCCAGGCTGGAGCAGTGGGGATTCCCACCCATGCGATCTATAAATGATGCAAGAGTTTTATCATAAGAAATCCTAGCACCTCACAATTATGTTATAACCGGAACAGAGTACTTAATTTGGCATGCCATTAATTTCTCAAGCTAAGCCTGACCTTGCTCAACCCACAGAGAAACATTATTCATTGGTACTATAAAAAAGCTGCAAATTCAACTACCGTATCCTCTGTGGTTACATTTAAGCCAAAAAAAAAAAGCAGGAATTGTGGACGCAAATGACATCTGAAGTCAGATTCAAGTCACTTACAAGTGCATATTCTCCTGTTTCAAATATACGAAGGTCCAAGACCTACATGACACAAAAGAGATCTGTATTATGTGTTTGAAACGAATTGCGTCTATACTTCTCAGGTTTCAACAGAGTTTGTTATTTACCTCGCCACGGTCTTCATAAATGTAGTCTAATCCCTTGTAGTAAGGTGGGTGCCCAACAGATAGGTACTGAAATACTCAAACTCATCCATGTCAATGGACAAAACTACAAGAGCTTAGTCTAATATAAGAGGGGAAAAATGGGTTCTCCTTCTTACGTTGATGCTATTGAGATACTTCTCCTTATCCACCCTCACAATCTGACCTTTCTTCACTGTCCAAAAACACAGAACAGTTAAGTGGATCCTCTTGGACGCTTTAATGCTTAAAATTAAATGGAAAGAAGTAAGAAACTTGAATAAATGTTGGGTTCTCACTGGAATAGACAGGCTTTTTGGGAGTTTTGGGGGCAGAGGTAGAAGGTTGAGCATTGGAGGATCCTTCAGTGTTGGTCTGAGAAGTATTTGGTTTGTCTGCTGCAGAATCTTGTTGTGCTCGAATAATCGATGGGAATGGGAAATGAAGAGGTTTACTTCTGAAAGTGTGTGGGAAATGAAGGCAAGATGAGAAGGACTTGTGCCACAGAGCAGTTCCTGTGAAAGCCATGAGATAGACACAATTCTGTGTGTCTTACAATTCAGAGATGAGAGATTGAGTAATAGATAGATGAGGATAATACTTCAAGACCAACGGCCAGATTTGCAAGACAAAAATTTGTTGGTTCAGACGTAAGTTCCGGTAATCAATTATTGTATCTTATAAACATTCTTACTTCACTTTTCCCTCTTAATTTTTTAGTATAAATATATTTACAAAAATCACAAATTTCCCCCGCTAACTAATTAATATATCAAATGGAGAAAAAACATGAATAACGTATAATAAGTAGGAAAACTTAAATACGAAAAAAAGGAAAATATGAATGAACTTGTCTTATTTTAATAGATATGAAGCAGATATTTTTTAGATCATAAACATGCATTAAATAAAATATCCACGGAATTAAATTGCAGGGGCATTACGGGAAATTAATGGAATGGCCTCATGAGCAATTGAGCATGGTCAGAACTCGGAACGAGTGAAATAAGCAATTATTCAACGCTCTATTTTTGAACGCAAGCCAAAGCAAGAGTGGATCTTCTCGTCATCGAGGAGGTGCGAACCTGATAATCAAAAAAAGACAACAAAAGCTGGTAGCTCCAAGTTCAACGACCAAACAAGTTGGATTCTCAAACTGTAACGAAATTTCCTTTCGAATCCATAAGTCCTTTCACTGAACTTTGTTCGGTTCATCCGCTCTTGTTTATGTGCTCTATTTCATTCTACGAGCTCCTACTTTTGCGGCTTCATCCGCCGAGTTTTATCGTTGCCTCTTCGTTTCCTTGATTTTCTGATTTTCGCTATTTCTTCTGGCGATTACTGCTGGGAGCCTTCCTGGTCGAAAATAAATTGAGTTAGTGAAGATGCGCGATGCTCTCAAGTCTTCATTTCGTATTTCTCAGTTTATGTCGAGCCTGAAATCCTTAGCTTGAACTCTTTAGAACTCTGCGGTGTTTTGCCCCTGACAATCCATTAGATTGCTTCTGAAGCCAGGCCAGATCCTATTCTTCATAACTTTCCTTCCTTTGCCATACTTCTTCTCTCGTGAAATGAAGCATATTTCCAGTAATGAACTTGACTTGGAAAGTGGTAAGTTGGACAAGAACCGAGAGAGAACTCTACCAAGTGGCAGGGTAGTTAAAGTTCACAATCAAGCCTTGCTGTCTGGGCTTGCATATGGCTTATCCTCGTGCAGCATGATATTGATTAACAAGTTTGTGCTTTCTAGTTATGATTTCAGTGCTGGGATATCGTTGATGTGTTACCAGGTAATTAGCTTTAATACTTCTCTTTTATTCGTACCGTGATTAATGATGTAGATGTTGATGACAATTTTTGTAAATGCAGAATTTCATTTCTGTGACTATTGTTTCTGTGCTGAGTCTTCTGGGCCTAATATCAACAGAACCCCTAACATGGAGATTGGTGAGGGTCTGGTTGCCAGTAAATGTTATATTTGTTGGAATGCTTATTACAAGCATGTATAGGTATGTGGTTTCCAAGTTTTGGGTTTCTACCATTGAATACCAATGGCTTCTCTTGTGTATCTTTTCTTCTATTTACTTCCAACAGTTACATATGAAAGTTGCATATGCACCACTTCTTGCTGCTGTACCAACGAGTGCTGAAAGCTGAATTTATTGTAAAATGTCTGAAATATTGCTATTGTATGAGCAATCTAGCACAATATGAAAGGGACTCAATATTCAAATATTCAGAAAGAACTTTCTCTTATTTGGGGAGAGGGTAAGCCATAAAAAATGCTAAGCTTCAAATAATTTACTATTAAATACAAAGTGTATTATCCAGATATCTACCATCTGCATGATTGTTAGTTTGTGGACTCAGATACTGTAAATTGGATTATTATATCTTACGCCAGAGTAATGTGGCACTCTATCATTCCTGTTTGGAGAGTAATGCTTAATTTTTTTCTTTATTTTGTGCAGTTTGAAATATATTAATGTAGCTATGGTGACTGTTCTGAAGAATGTTACAAATGTCATAACTGCCGTTGGTGAAATATATTTATTCAAGAAGCATCATGACAGCAGAGTTTGGGCTGCTCTATTTTTAATGGTATGTTGAAGAGTTTCTTAGTTGTCGTATGAGTCTTGTGATCACTCGATTTTGGTTATTTGATACCAAGTTTTATGTAGGTTTCTCGTTCAAATTTTAGTTTGTTGCCTGCATCTGCCTATACCTTTCTATTTTTCTCCCTTTTATGCTTTGTGTTACACCTGTCAACATATCGCTTCCTTGCAGTGGTGACATGATGCAGTAAGCATATGGAATAATTTAAACAAATATGTTCATGCATTACTCCTTAGCCAGAGAAAACAACTGGTCCTGTCTTACTATATATTATTATTTATCGGCTCGGCCCCTCCTCCTCTTCTTTTCCCCCGTTTTTGGTTTTCGAGTGGATTTGGTGTTACAGCTTACGATTCTGGCAAGTTAGTGAGTCAAATTCAGTATGATATAGTTTCTGGTTGTCACTGCTTCTGTCTCCTGTGTTTGGCATAATTTTACAGAGGTGCTGCATTTTTAGACATCTTTGAGTTGCTAGACTCTATTTATGTGCAATATTGGACACGTGATGTTTTACACAACATTTAAGAGTTTTCGATTGAAAATGGTAATGAGTTTCCATTTTTTGTGCAGATCATTTCAGCAGTAACAGGAGGGATGACTGATCTCACTTTCCATGCAATTGGCTACGCGTGGCAGATAGCTAATTGTTTCTTGACTGCGTCATATTCTGTGAGTATATATGCCTGTGTCACACTCTTTTTAAGCTTTTAACTTTGCATGTTTGGGAAACAATAAAACCATGGTTTCAAAAGCCTTTTTTCGCAAATCGAGACATCACTTACTTACCTCGTAAATCGTAAAAACTATTCTTTAAAAGCTAATCCAAACATACACGCTTTCCTTTGTATTTTCTTTTTCTTTTTATTATTTGATTCCTTTATCTGAAATTCCAACTTCATATCACGACAACCATCAATTATTTGTTTGTTTCATTTTCTGTTTATAATGCTGTGTTGCATATATATGTCTAATCCATTTACTTAGATCCAAGGCATGAATCTAGTATCACTTCTACTCCATTTAATCATCCTTGGTGTCACAGTGGCGGATCTTGGAATAAATATTTGGGGGGCCAAATGTATACTCATTAAGTAATTAAAAAAATTTATAAACAATTTTTTTTTTTTTTTTTTTTTGGGGGGGGGGCATGGCCTAGGAATAAATATTTGCAAAAATACATTAAATTTTACATTACATTAATTTTTTTTTTAAAAAAATTCTGAATCAATTTTTTTTTGGGGGGCCATGTATCACCTAAGATCCGCTATTGCTTGGTGAGAATCGCAGTGTTTGGAGTTTGACAGAGTAATTGCCTGAGAAGGATTTCTAGACTTAGTTTTTATTTTGCTTTGGCACATTGACATTCTAGACTGGGAAAAATTTAGCTGGGTTTTGGAATTAACGAATAATTTACTTTATTCTTGTGTATTTATGTAGATGGGTGCTAACTATTGGTTTTTACTTTTAAGTTTATTGATTGTTTGGCTGTTTTATTTTGTTGCTGCAGCTGACTCTGCGTAAGGTCATGGATACTGCAAAGCAAGTTACAAAATCTGGAAATTTGAACGAGTTTTCAATGGTCTTGTTGAACAACACTCTTTCTTTGCCCTTGGGAATTCTTCTGATTTTTGTTTTCAATGAGGTGGATTATCTGATGACAACGTAAGCCCCACTTAATGTAAATGAAATATTATGTGCCTTGCTTAACTTTATATTCTGAACAGGCAGTTATATTCCGTGTTTCTGCTGTGTAACACAATTATACTCCTTGATCACATATATATATGCAGTCTCCAGAAATGTGTTATTTCCATAAATTCATTAGGTCATGTTAATGGCTAGAAACTATTCACTCTTTCTCCTTGGTTCTTGATGTTGTGAATTTTAATGCGCAGACCACTTCTGAGATTGCCTAGCTTTTGGTTAGTTATAACCTTGAGTGGATTTTTGGGGCTTGCGATAAGCTTCACGTCCATGTGGTTTCTTCATCAGACTGGGGCTACAACTTATAGGTGTGGTCAAAAGTAGCTTCATTATTACTATTTAACGCAATTTAGTCAAATATGAATGTTGGTACTTTTTTCTGTAATCATTGTTTCCAATGCCATGCTATATTAAAGAAGTGCGAGTGTGTCATTATCTAATCACTAGTCTATAATCTGCAGCCTTGTTGGTTCGCTAAATAAGATTCCTCTGTCAATTGTTGGTATACTTCTCTTCAAAGTTCCTACTAGTATGGAGAACTCTGCTAGCATCTTCTTCGGTTAGTCGTTCTCCACACCAAATGACCTGAAATTGTTATTGTCGCTGCAGAGAGGACATTAACCCAATTTGAACCCCGTTTTATTGCAACTTGTAGGTCTTCTGGCAGGAGTGGCTTTTGCAAGAGCCAAAATGAGGGAGAAATCTCAATCCTGAAGAACCCTAAATTGCATGATAACATTTGCGCCAGAGAGAGCCCTTTCTCATTTATGGGAATCATATTTTTGAATGAAGTGGAAGTTGAAATCATGTCTCTGAGATACCATCGAGAAACAATATCAGCTAAACTAATGGCCCTTTCTGTGCACGCAATCTATATGGGGTTTGATTAAGGTCCCTAGTTCATATAGGTACGGGACTGTGGTTTAACTTTTCTATTCTACTATGTGAAAATTTGGAGTGTACAAGTTTCTGGTCCACGTTTTTGTGGATCTTAAGGTCAGCTTCTGCTACGAATTGCAAAATGACTCTCATGGGGAGGGAAAAAATTGCCACAGCTTTTTGCCGGTTTGTTTCTGTATAATGTAACTACTTGTATCCATGGATCCTTAAGATTGATTTAATACGAACATTCTATTGGAAAAAAAAAAAATGAAAATTTGAATTTTGTGTTTAGTGTCAGACCCCGTTTCATGAGCTATTTTTCCCCATGGCGTTTGATGAGCTAGTTGACTATAGTTCCTTGCTAGTTAAAAAAAAAGGGTTGACTTTAGTTCTTTGATTGATTTGTTTAACTTTCGCCGAAATCTAGGAGCAGTACATTTCATTTCAATGCATTTAGAATATCAATCTATTTTGCCAGCGCCAAAAAGGAAAAAAGTACTACTATTTTTTTTTTATCCTATTTAAATCTATTTGTTTGGCAAAATGAGAATTTAAGATTTTTAAATCAAGCAATATTTGAGACAAAAAAAAAATATTAAATATTAAATCAATTCAATTTCATATATAAATAATCTAACAAGTTGTAGATTTACAAACTATGAACAGAGCAGCTTTTTCTTAAAAATTTATGCGATATATAGGATTCACATCTAGTCTAATCCAATTTAAAAGGATTATTATCTTACTTAAATAATAGTATAGTTCGGCTGAAAAAAGGTGTGTTAATTTTAGTTAGGTTGAAATAATTTATAATGTTATTTTTATAATTTAACTTGTGAAAAATTAATTTTTACATTATTATTTGGATCAAATTTTATTTTTAATGAATAAATTTAGTTCAACTTCCTGAAATGCTGATTAATTTACAGTTTTTTGGGTCTCTTGTTCATACATTTTCGAGAGACGGCGCCGTGTGATTGCTCGTTCCAATTTGCCATTTCGTGTTTCGGAGAACGGAAGAAGGCTAGAAGCGAAGATTTTCCTCTTTCTCAGGCGTTGAGTGTCTGAGACTCAGAGAGCCTCTTTGTGAATTGTGATCGCGATAATGGAGGCACCACAAAGCGACAATCCCAATCATAATCCAAACCCTACTCCGATCGGGAATTCTTTATCGTCTTCAGTACCTCTTTGGCCGACTATCGATGGTCCACTTGGCCTATCCGAGGAAGATGCACTCAGCTACGCTCGCAAATTTTACAAGTTCGGTTTCGTACTGCTTCCTTTGCTTTGGGCCGTCAATTGCTTTTACTTCTGGCCTGTTCTCCGCCACGCTCACTCCTTCCCTCGCATTCGCCGCTGTATGTTCCTTGTTCTCTTTTTTAGGTCTTTTGTTAAATACTTGGTCATTCTTTTTCTGATTTTGCTACAAGTTTGGTGATTTTGCTTTGTGGTTCTTGCTTTTGGCTTCTACGGGTTTTTATTTTCTTTCGTTCTGTCATTTCATAGTTGATTTAAGTTTCAATTGAGGGCTTTGCTTCTAACAAGATTTCAGCCATTTCCTATGAGGTAACCTTTTTTTTTTTGGCGTTATTAGAGTGAAGAGCTGGCTAAATTGATCTGTGCACTTTTGGAGAAAATGAAAGAGGAGGAAAAGAAAATAAAAGAGATTTAAGTTGACATTGAGTCTAGATATGATGCATATATTAATTCATCACTGATTTTTATTTGTATTACTTTTGTTTCCTTGCTCTTTTCTTTCTTGAGCAGAGGTCATGTTCTGCTCTAAATTTCTGATGAGTAACAAGTATCAGTGTCATGTTTGGCCAGCAGTAAAGAGTGCCATCTTCTTCACCCTTTTACTAGTTTCTGAATTCATTATGTTAGGTAAAGAACTATGGTTCTCCCATCTACTATGTAATTGTATTTTAGGTCTGCTTTAGCACTTAGCAGAAATGGCTTGTTTACAAAAACTTGGCTGTTGAAATTATTTGTTTATAAAAATGATTGGGCTTTTTCACATGAGTTCCGGAAAATTGCCTGCCTGTGGGTGTCTTGTCATTGATAAGGAAAACAGGCCTTCCGTTTTAGTGTTAAATGTTAATAAACTGGTAATGAAGGGGGAAATGCTAATAAAAGAATATGTGCTGCAGCTAAATTACTTTTGTTCTTCAAACGTTCTTAAAATCAAGGTTAGATGCAAAGTGAAATCAGGCAATACTATAAAAGCTTAAGATGCCATACTATATGTATTATTGTTTATCAAACTGCAATAGGCTGAGAACCCAATCTGACAATCTGTAGGATAATGTGTGGACTCCAGGTATCTCTCACTGCTTATAGTAATTGCCTACACCTTTTGGTGTAAGATGGCTTAATACTCCATACTCCTTTCTGTTGCTCTGAGCGGATTTCTTTTTAATCATTTTGCAAGATTGGAAAGTGGTAATCTGCAGAAGATGCCGTAATCCTGAAGATTATAGAATGGCTTAGAATTCCATTTTTAAATTGTATTATAAATTAAGGTATAAAGGTAGTCTATTGACAAATCTGCATTTACTTGAAGATTTAGCATTTTGTGAGGAGCAGATAGATTTATTTGTTTTTGTGAATCTCTTCCATTTCTTTGGAGCCACTTTATTGTACTCAGTTTTTTTTTTTTTTTAAAAAAAAAACTTTATTGTACTCAGTTGATGTAATAATGTCTTGGAGATTTTTTGCGCAGATGTTGTTGCATCGGCAGTTGGGTTTTCTGTATTTGCCGCCCTGCTCTGTTCATGGGCTCTAACATTTGCCATTGGAGGAGAACGCCTCTTTGGTCCTGTTTGGAACGAATTGGTTATGTACAATCTTGCTGACAGATTAGGCTTGACCGGCTGGAGCTAGTTGTGCAGTTCCTCTAATCTTTGTGGAGCCATGATAAATAATACGATGATTTTTCTTTACAAGTTGCTTTCTTTCCTGGCTTGTAAATGGCTATCGATTGCTATACACTTGAGAATGTATTGTAATTTTTTTTTTTAAGATAAAAACTAGATTGAAAATGAAATAGAACAAGGAGCATGCTTGCTTTAATGGATCGATCGTAGTTTATTTCTTTTTAATATATATATATATATATAGGAAAGATGGGGGAAAAGTTCTCTATTGAAAATTTTAATGAATATACTATAAATAATCATACATTATAGGTATAAATATTTGATTAAACTTATGACTTTTAAAAAATGTTAAACCAGACAATTTAATCTTTTGTTTTTTTGAAACAATTTGGCATTGTATCATTACGAGTAACCTACTCCTGAGGCAGTGACTTGAGTTGACCACTGAGAAGACAAAAGCAATCCATTTGGGCATTCATTTGTAAGACAATGGTTTCTGGTGCGACCTTCTAATTAAGTATGCTTAATCCCATAGTGTTGTGTATTAGGTGGAGGTGGAGCTTTTAACATTTGCACTACCCTGTAAATTTAGTGGGTGCAGTAAATCTCAAATCTTCCGTTTTTTGAGAAATATTGGAAGAAGTTATTTTGTTACCCCATGGGTCGTGTGAGGTCAAAAAAGAATAATGGTAGCTGGGGAGTGGCTCAGATGTCGCTTTCGCAAGGCAAAAAGATCAATAAGTAGGCAAATAAGGAATGGTATGTTGGTTGTCAAAATCCTCAAATGTTACTGAACTGACAAAATGAAAGATGTACCCCACAAATTTTGTTTTCACTTTTTATGGAATGTTGCCTGCGTCTAATTGCTTTGCATTGAAATGGCATCCAAATTTCAACTCCGGCTCAGACTCCGTATCAGCTAACACCTACGTTTAGCATATTTGTCCTCACTACTAGCTGCTATATATATATATCTCACCTCTCTCTCTCTCTCTGTAACCGTATAATATTCGTTCACATTATCCAAGAACATGCATGTAATTCAGCTAATTTCGGTTTGACGGATCCTTTATAACCATCCCACCTGGGCTGGCATGATTTCCTCAAAAATAAAATACTAGTATATCATATAATGACATACATAATCATGGCATGGGTTTGCAAATGTTCTGTAACAACTATTCTGCTTTGCCAACAACCTAGACCAACAACGTTGTAAATACTATAAATGCTAGTCGTGGGGTAGAAGCTTAGGTTTGTTACAGCGGTTCACGGGAATGATAAATAACGACATATCAGAGAGTAACTAAACAAGGAAAAGGGAAGGGAAAAGCCACGAGATATGCCTAAAGCGCTCGCAGTATTTTTCTTAATCTATCATTCACCTACTCACTCCTTTTCTCGGTCAATTTATGATAAAAAATTTAACTTTCACAACATATTTTACTAGTGACAGTGATTTTTCACAATGTACCTGTCAAATTTATCTCCATGAAGTTTTAAGTTTTAACTGCAGCCTCATAAACTATTGGGTTTATTAATTAATTGCAGTTTGCAGATGTGGATTTAAACAGCTTCAGCAATTAATGTGCGAGGTGTGCGTATATAAAGTCTTGCAGATTGTGTATAGCTGCAAAAGAAGGTCATTAGGGTAGTTACAAAAAATGAAAGGATGTTCATCTGACCTAGAGTCTGAAAAGGAGAGCATTAATCATCCAATTGAGCGCAAAACACTGCTTAAAGATTACTTGTAAATAACCTTAGTGGTCATTTCCTTAATGGGAAATAATTATGGCTTGTGCACTAAGCTTTTTGATATTGTCTGGCATAGAATCTGCTCAGTCAATTGAGAATTACATTTTGTGTAGAATCTCTTTATCACCTTCACGAATAACAATTTGCCAACAAAGAAGCATAATATACATACAAACAAATGCATCGTCTTTTGTGTGTCTACACTAGCACATATGGGTGTAAAACACAAAATAAATAGTCTCTATTCTTTTAGCGCTATAAATCACTTAATTTTTTTAAAAAAAATTGTGGACTGTTATAAATCTAAAGGAAATAGAGAAGAAGAACAAGGAGAATTCGAGAGAGAGGAGGGAGAAATTCTCATTCAAGTGTGTTTCGAATGTTTTACATAAGGTCTTTATTTATGACCTTCAATAGTTCTTATCGAATGGACATCCATATAATAATATATTTATAACACTCCCCCTTGGATGTCCATTTATGAATGTGTCTCATTAAAAACTTTAACTAGGAAAAACTCAGTGGGATAAAAACCTAGCCAAAGAAAAGAGTACATCATCCATTGATACACTTTCTAATGCTGCCTCATTAAAAACCTTTCTAGGAAAAACCCAGGTGGGACAAAACCTAGATAAGGAAAAAAAAAAAGAGTACAGCGTGTATCGACTCCCCCTCTTCATTACATCGATTTTTCTCCCCCGATGACAACATTACATACAATAACTTTGTAAAGATTAAGAACTATATTTTTCGATAATCAAGATACCTTCGTGCTTTATGGTACTTCCGGACCATGTAGTTCTTCTTCATCTTCTTTTCAATGTCTTTCTTTCGATGATCGAATATTGTATTGTTCGCTATGGAACAATAAAAACATCCATTCTTATCATTCATTTGTCCATTGTGTACCGCAAATTCTAAGTTTGCCAATAAAAGCATAACGAATATTAACATAATTACTAAATAATCACATAAATATTAGATACTTCGAGATCTTTTCATAAAGATGCATGAACATATAGAATTATTTTGTGCATCATTCTTTTAATAAATATTTAGGCTTCAGGCCATATATAGACTTATTTAATAATGTTCTCGAGAACTTGAATTAGACTTATTTAATAATGTTCTCGAGAACTTGAATTAAATGCTTTTAACATCTTGAATCCTTCAGAGACTTGTGCTTGGTGCACCTTATGTCCTTCTGGGACATGTGCTTCTGGCACCTTCTTATTAATTTTGTCTTATGATCCACATTATCATTCATTATATCATATGCTATATCATAAGCCAATATATCGTCAATGTTGACTTTCTTTTGGTCTCATCGAATAACATTCATAGTTTATTGAGATCTCATTATTTTCACATTTTTCATGTATCTTGGTCTCTTCGGGACTACAACATTCTCTTCCGGAGATATCTCTCTTTTGGAGATAATAATTTTTTCAGGAAATAGCTCTTATGGAGCAACTAACATTTCTTAATTATCCTCATTTGATCACGTGATATCTTCATCAAAATTGTTGTCGACAACTTTATATTTTCGGTTCCATTTTTTTAATTTGACATAACTTATCAATATCAATATTATTCGTGCACGAACCTCATGAGGTTTTTGGTATAAGTTATGTCTCAATACTCTTCCGGAGTATTTATTTCCTTTCGGCATGTCCATCTATACTCATGTATTCAAGCTACACCCAAGAAGAGTACATCGTTATCCCCATATTTCAAAGCGGATAAAGTTGTACTGATCAAAGTATAACTCTAAGACATAGTGTTAGATGACATCCTACTTTAATATGATCATCTAAATTATTGCTCCAATTTATCCATAACATTTTTTGAACCGAATAATTTCTCATGCTTCGGGCATGTCGCATTCATATTTATACTTGATTGGAGCATTTTTTTTATTAACTCGGAATATGAGATTTAATATTTAGGTTAGTAATATTATCGGCAAATAATTCATGAATGCATAATCGATGAACTTCGGTTCATACTACTTTATTCGAGGATATATACTTTGTTATAATGCATTCCATATATTCTCTTTTTCGGCTATCCAATATCTCCCCCTTATGTTGAGATAACAATGTCAATTATCAATTGACTAATTATACAATATAAGTCTCCTAAATACATTTGTTTCCTTTAGAAACAAACAATTAAAAGGAGATCTTCACACAACTTGTATCTCAACTTTCTTTTAAATCCATTTATGTGCATTGTGGTGGATTAATAATCATTGCACATTCAACCCTTTTAAGGTGGAATTTGATTGGCTCCTGATCGAAAACCAATTAAATCGGGAGAATTTTATAAATGCTTTTGCAATATATAATATCAAATATACCAACATAGAAACTTTGTTCTCATAAGCATTGATCTAACTATTTAATGGATGTTTTAATACATGATTTCTGGATCGTACAATCTGGAAATAGTGTGCTTAATATATACAAACATCATTGCAAACTTTAGGTTGCATTCTTACAAACTTCTAGTTGTAAGCTTAGAATATCACATGTAATCATTTTGTAGATGCATCTTTCAGATTTACATGCTATTTTGATGGGCCCATATAAATATGTTTGATATATTTCAGAGATCTTGATATCCATTACTAATCATGATCAATGAGAACAAGCATCATATAACACATAGATAATATGTTGGTTATTCATGAAGAATCTTCTAGTTCTTCAATGGATGTCAATACATAATCTTATTTGCATTATGTATATATGACTTGGATGATCAAAACAAGTCATACTAACAATTAATTTAAATTAGTAAACTTCTTGTTTAATCGTAACATATATTTCAATCAATCATAAATTTTTCAATACTATGACATCCATTTTGGGAGATCTATAAGATAATGTGAGAAGTATATAACTTTTCAAACATTATCTCACACTTGTATTCTAACTCACACTTGTTTTCTAACAATCTCCCCCTCAAGTGTGAGTCATATAAACATTTTCAAAATCATTTTCGAAAAATTTATGTTTAGTCTTCAGGAGTAAACATGTAATGTTGCATCACTAAATACATAGTTCATCATATATGAAGATATTCATAATTAAAATAATGTAGAATCACACAAATTTAAAATCGTTACATTACCTTCTGGTTTACAAAAACATGTATTTTCTATATGATATCTATTTCTGCAGATATCTTAATACATAATTTTGTTCCTTCAGGGTAACAAAATATTAGCTCTTTCGAAGCCTTCAATCAAATGTATTCTAATGTGATTAGAATACAAACTTAAAACTTATGACTTCAGGTCATTTAATATTCATGGTAAAGGATCTCATTATATCGAATATGATTAGAATATAATGCATTTTAATGCAAATCAACTTTAGTCATATTTTGATCTATTATTTCAGCTTAGATCGATTCAAACCAATCCTCAATCATACCATATTAATTCTAATATTCTCGCATACCTCAATATAATCGATCTTAAATCAAGAAGTTTCAAATTTTCAAATATTTCCCGAAACTCATCCTTCTCGAGATTACTATCATCTTAGCACGCTTAAGATCAAAATTCCATTTTCAAAAACCACTCGACATCTCGAATCACCGCACATCCAAGATAGATTTTCCGGAGATACGATCATAAAATAATCACTACGTGGCGTACAAAAATCCAAACGGTATTTAACTAGCAACTACTAGGTTGCATTAGGTTTCATTTAGGGTGCGGTGCCGTAAATTTCTGCGTGATCAAAAGTTTACACGGTTCTGATCTAACGACAGATTAGAAAACGGCGTTGCTTAATTAAAATAAATCTAGACGTTACAGGCTCAGCTATAAATCGAGGAAGACGAAGGGTAAATGTCTTACTCACTATCAAGTATTTCAAAACTTCAAACATACCCATTTCCTCTGCTGCATTCATACCTTTCTCTATATCTTTCATATTATCTTTAAACATGGCCGGTCCAAGTAACTTCATTCCAGTTTCTGGGTCATACAACCCTTTCTTTCTTGAAGCTTTACTAAATGATAACCAGTCTAATATATTGGCTGATTTATCTAACAATGTACGTCATTCCTTACCTTCTTATAATCCCTTAGAGGTATACGTTCCTCCTTTTACTTCAATGTCTTATGTTCCAGAGGCTAATGAACCTCATCCATCCCCTAGGATTCAAGATCCGACTCCTTTAATTACAAACCAAGAAGTATCCAAGCACGGTGTCCATCAAGGCGACCAGTCAAAAGATGTCGTAACATACGAACTTATGGAATCAACCAAGCCCGCTCAACCAAGGAATTATGCTTCCAGTTTGGCTGAGACTTCTAATCCATTCTCATGTAGTTGCTGCCATGTTCTGAGGGAGATCATTCATACCAATGGGTTTCAATACCATAAACTTGAAGTTCATGGGAGGATCGGTATGATAAGCCATGCTATCTTTCACCGGGACGTACAAGGAGGTTCCTCCGGACCTCAAATGTTCGATTTTGGTAAGAAAAATATAGAAGAAATCAAACATTTTCTCGAATAGTTATTGTTTGAATCAAAACTCTTTAGGGTATGTCCGGTGTCGATCCCCTATCACCTATTATGAGGCTCTTTGTGTTGGTTTGGAATGGACCAAAACTCAAAATGAACCCATCGGTAGTTCATTTCCAACCACTACGAAAACATAACCAATAAAGGTAAAGAACCCATGGTTGTAAATAATAATCCTCCTATCCCTATACATAATAATCCTTTAGTCCTCATACCTAGAGATTCATATAGGTCAAGGGCTGAACAAAACATTAGGGGTGAGTTAATGTCAATAGATGATCTAAAAGACTTCTTCCATTTACCTCAACAAGAAGCGGCTAAACGAGTCCGTCTATGCAAAAATGTTATACAGATAATATGTCGTAGGGGAAAAATACATTGGCCTTACGTAAAGGTTCGAACAACCATGAGTCGAATTCTTTGGATTGAAAAGAACACTTTCTTACGGTGATCCTATCTCAAGAGCAACCTTGAAAGAGAAATGAGTAGACTTAAACATGAGATGGTCGTATCTTGTGGTGGGATTAACCAATTTGTTGCTCTTGATATTTGAAATAACATTCTTATGTTGGTAAATAAGTTACATTCTAATTTTCTTTTCAATCCAATGTTCATGATCTATTATTCTCCGAATATGGGGTGCTCTATAATTTACTTTTCATATCCCATTATTCTAATTTTCAAACATGATAATCATAAGCATTAAGTTCATAATAACTATAGTAAAGGTAAAACAATAATTATTACAGTAAATTAATGCACTAATGTTAATTACCATATAAATAGTAATTATTATGCGAATGGTAAAATAATAATTACCATTATAATTTTTGCATCAATAGTAATTACCATGTGAATAGTAATTAACGTATGAATAGTAATTAACCAATGGTAATTACTATGCAAATAGTAATAATATTAATAAAATATGTAAATAGTAATAATAATAAAATAAGTAAATAGTAACAATATTAATAAAATATGTAAATAGTAATAATAATAATAATAAAATAAGCAAATAGTAGTATTAATAATATAATAATATAAACATGTGGGGTCCGCAGGCAATTTTTTTCAAACCCACCTCCGTGACTTCTGCCTAAAACATTGATTGATTTTTTTTTTCTTTAAACATAATAATATTATATTACATATATATATATATAACGTGGGACCCATAGGAAAATTACAAACCATACCACCTTTTTCTTCTTCGTTCTCGGCACCGTCTGGTTCCTTCATATATATTTTATATATATATATATAATATAATATAATAATAATATAATTTAAAAACTTTCAAACTGTTTTCTTCTTTGTTATCGGCGCGTAGAAGCAGCGAGACTTTCAAATCTTCTTCACGTGACTTGCCTTCTTCTTCCATCTTCTTGTGCCTTCCAACTGCTTCATCGGTATCTTTCTCCCGAAGCATTTTCTAATGTTCTAGGAAGAGTTTTTCTCAACGATGGTTTGTTGATTCGTCTGCGAGGGAGAGCCTAAGATTCAGATTTTTTTCTTTCTTTTGAAGAGGCTTCACTCCTAGGAGAATTGCATGAACCCTTGCACAGTTCACTTGATCAAGATTTGTATAGCATTTCGTATTGCACGACGAAGGTGACAAGGCGATTGTGCTTCACAACCGGCTTTCTTCAAAGATCTTAGAAGTTCCAAGCATCGGATGGAGAAGATATAAGCGTTCGCCTCATTTGATTCCCGTAAAGTTGCTCTTTGTTTTCAATATTGTCCAGCGTGGGAACTTTGGTGTTGATATATCTAACGTTGAAAATCGAGGCGGAGGGTGATGGTTTTGTTCTTATTAGCTTGGTCCCTTCACATGATCTCGGCTCATCACCGTGCGAACCACTAGCGCCGCCAATGTCCATGCCATCACCATGATCTTGCTCTACACCCGTAGAAATTTCTCGGGATTCGTTTTGTAGGGAGCTCGAATTGATTCAGAGCAATTCATGCTGATAACGTGTTATAAATCTAAAGGAAATAGAGAAGAAGAACAAGGAGAATTCGAGAGAGAGGAGGGAGAAATTCTCATTCAAGTGTGTTACGAATGTTTACGAGCTTTTATTTATGCATCTTCAATAGATTCTTATCTGATAGACATCCATATAATAATATATTTATAACATGGACATATATCACTCATAGGTTTGTTCCTTTATTCATCTTCCCCACCTTCAAATTTATGACTTGAGAATGAGCAAAAAAACAAAAAACAAGGTTTTATTAAAGAGGTCAAACAAGAATCTTTTGAAAGACTAAAATTAATGTCATAAGAACTATCTTATATATCATGCATGACTAATGAATATTTAATTATGTATATGTATGAAAGAAATCTTCATATTAATAATTCCATTTTTATCTATTAAAAATTGAAGTTCCATGCATATCCCCCCCCCCAAAAAAAATAAAAAAATATTATAAGCATAATAATGGGGGAACTAAAATCCCAACAGATTTTGATCATGACGTAAATATGAAGTGAAGAATTATTAAAAGGAATTGATTAATAGTGGTGAATACTGTAAATAGCGTAGGGTGAGAACTTAAGAAAACACACTTTTAATTACAGCACTTGCTATAAAACAAGCTGGATTAAATAATAATGCAGTATCATGGCAATATAAATTGACTTTGCTGGTTTAAATTTAGGATTTCTTGTTATGAACATGTTTAAGGATGGTCCATGAAGTATGTGAGTCTCACACCACAACCAAATCATGGAAGCCTTGTAGGAAAATGCTTATTGTTTTCTTCCCAAGTCTGCCAAGAGTACAGTTGTACACCTTTAAGTGCTCAAAGAATTTTCCATTTACATACCCCTCAAGTTGGTTTTGGACAGCCACTCACTCTTTAACAGACATTAATGAACTTCCATATATGTAGCCCCAATTAAACTGCATGAAACAAAATACTTCCATACTTGAACAATCACAAAGTAAGGAAGATGTTTGAAAGTGGGATTTTCCCCGTCAGATACAATAAGCGTATGTCCTTTTTTGGATCTCTGAGAGATGAGGAATTTGAGGCAAATTGGCTAATTCTTATGCCCACTTTCCATATCTTGTAGCCACAGCTAAAGGGATTTTTCTATCTATAATTCTATATAACTCAACACCAAACCTCCTTTTCTAGGCTCTTCTCCTTTCTCTTTCTCTTTCTCTTCATCTAGGTTTGTTTATGTTCAGGGAAGAATGTCCAGAAGCAATAGCAGTGAGAGTAAGAGTTGTAACAGAGGCCATTGGAGACCAGCTGAAGATGAGAGACTGAAACAGCTTGTGGCACAGTACGGTCCCCAGAACTGGAATTTCATTGCAGAACATCTTGATGGTAGATCAGGTAATTGATGATTAATGACACTATTTATAACTTTCTTTTAATTCCAAAAGATTTCTTTCACAAATTTTTTAATTTGAAAAGGCAAATCATTTTCCATCTCCATCTTTCTTTTCTGCATAACTCACAACTAATATAAGAAATGGGCAACCAACACAGAGTTGGTCTAACGGTGTAAGGCTCCGTTAGATCTCTCTAAGCCTCGAGTTCGAGTCCTATAGGAGACACATGTGTTAGGAGGGGCAGTCATGAACCCCGAACTAGATAACAAATGATAATATCCAAAAAAACAAAAAAAAGAAATGGGCATTTGAATTAATTTTGGATCATTATTTCATAGGGAAAAGTTGCAGATTGAGGTGGTACAACCAACTAGACCCAAACATAGTGAAAAGGCCATTCACAGAGGAGGAAGAAGAAATACTGTTAGCTCTTCACAAGGTAAAAGGAAACAAATGGGCTGCAATTTCAAGGTTCTTGCCTGGAAGAACTGATAATTCTGTCAAGAATCACTTCCATGTCCTTATGGCAAGAAGAAAGAGAGAACGTTTCACACTCTTCGGTGACAGAAGCATCAACCACAACACTAGTATTAACCATAATCATAGGCCTGCCTCAGGGATTAACAACTTCACCTTCCAAAACAACAGAAACTTGGGAATCTTCGATCTGAATCTTTGGAATACTCAAAGTGATACTTCGACCATCTCATCAGAGTTACTGAGTTTTGAAGCTTCTGGTAATGCTGCTAATAATAATAAGTCCCACATCGATCACTTTATTAATGCTTCAAGTCCTGCTGCTTCTTGTTCACTTGGAAGTTATAAAAGTTTCACAGCCCCAGGAATTCCCAGTATTGGTAAGGTCGTTCCTCTTCCTCAGAGGTTTTCAAAACCTTATTTTGCCCAAAGAACAGAGGATTATTCCATCAAAGGCATGATGACAGACAAGATAACTCTGGAAGAACAAGTTGAAAAGCTTGAGGATGTTTCCTTTATAGACTTTCTTGGTGTGGGAAGTTGTTCTGCCAGCGACCGTTGACCTTTGACGCGTTTACATATACTTAGTTATTTGCTACATTTATCTGTTTCGAGAGGGAACTGCAATATAGTATATGAGAGAGTCTAGTTTCTGATTTATACATGGTTCGTTTTCTGTTGTCTTTTCTAGGCGTGATCCTTAGCGAATAATCTTCATGTTTTCGATTAAGTTGTTAGTTTTATGTGTCCTTGGTTCTGATTATTCCATTAATGATGCTCTAGGAGGGAACAGACTTCTGTATCTTATTCGACTTTGCATTAGGATCCTTGTTTGTCAATTGTCATAATTACATGCATGTTGCAGAGAGAGTAAATCGATCAAGTATATGCTAAAATCTGCATTTTCCATGTTACCATATATTCTACCATAAAGGACGAGTATTTGTATGCCCGGAAGAAAAGGGTTAAGGTGCAAATTTGTTCCAGAAGCTTTCACAGAGAATCAATATTACTTTAAAATTTTGTTAGGTTCAATATTATTTCAGATGTGTTAAAATGAAGAAATGTTGCAATTTTCCTTTAAAAAGTTAATAGCTAACATTAATTATTAGTTTTTTAACGGTATTGTGAAACATTGTTACGTTTTGAAATTTTTGGGTGACATTAAACTTAGAAAAACTTTCAAGATAATATTGTTTCTCAAATAAAAACTTACGGCATAAATTTCAGATCTTAATCTCTATAAATATGGACGTATTAATTTATTATTTTTTTAATTTATAGCTCACACAGTAACAAAGGTGAAAAGAAGAAAAATGAAAGAACATAATTTGCATTCTTATTATATTACCCTCAAATTTCTTTCACCATTAACTTTTTGAGTTTTTTTTTTTAAAAAAATTATTTTAATTAAAAGGGATACATCATTGACATAATCATTTTAACAATCATGTAGTATCCAATAGTATTATATCAATCAATAAATTTAAATTTGAGTATTGTTTGATTCAAATTGATATAACATTCTCGATGGGTGTGTTATTATTTTCATTAACATAGCTCGTTGCACATACATAATAAGAGCTTTTATAGAAGCACAAGACAACATAATTTTAGTTTATCTTAATTATAATATATTTGAAGTTACCGAAAAGAGTTTTTCCACGATAATATAAATTAAATTTTTAAATAATAAAATAAATAAATATAAAGGTCAATATAAAATGTACATATAATTATACTATTAATTTTTGAAATATCTAAATACGGAGTACCAAGATTTATCTCATTACCCCCTTTATATTTCAACCATGGGCATGATCAGATTCAGCGGTACGCCCTTTAAACGACATGATAACTGGTGTCGTTAATGGCAAAGATCCCGTTTCTAGACATTACCATGTCGCCCGGCGCCCCTTGCGATTGTATTTTCGCTCCATTATCTTTAAAGTAGGCCAAACCATTTTTTTCTTAAACCTCTCGTAGTTTCAATATCTTCTAAACCTTGAGGCCAAAAAAAAAAAAACGATATCCCCTAAACCCTTCTCCACTGAGCTGTCTCCGAAGACTGAGTATTGAACTAACATGACAAGAACTTCTTGGGTGAGTTTCAGACAGAGAGTCATCGTCGCCTCAATTTGCGAGAAAAAAGTTTGTTTTCTAACTCGTCTCTGGCTTGGTTTGTTTGGCGTGAATTATTCTGCTTCGCTTAGCTGCTTTGTGAAAAGGATTCTTTAGGAGTGTCATAGGATATACTAGGCTTCGTCAAGGTTTCAGCTTTGTATTGAAACTGTATTAATTCTGTGGGGAACACTCAGGTTTTTCAATTCTGCATCATAGTGTTATTGAACACGACGCCGCTCAATATTTCTATTGAACTTCTTCCAATATATTTGTTCTGCAGATGTGGTTATGAAAGTTTAAGGGAGAACATGTCTGTAATTGAATCAATTGCCAATATTCCTTTGCAAGACCCAATCAAAGAGGAATTCTGTTCTGCTGACTTGACTTGGACGAAGTTTGGCAACACTGAGCACCATGATGATGTTGCCCTTATTCCTTACGAACGAGTTGATTCTTTTATGATTGGTGAATGCTCAAATGTAGAATGCCCAACACAATTTCATATTGAGAGAGCAAGAAGACGGTCATTGGGTAGCTTGAAGGAGTACAAGGATGACGAGTATCTGGAGTACAGGCTGTAAGTTTCCAGCATGTCTGTTATTCTTTATTCAAATAAATTGAGTTTTTTCCCCAATCGAGTGTTGAGTCAATAGTTTGCCTTTGGAACATATGCTTGATTTTTCAAGGCTTTTATTTTATTGCTATCTTAGTTTCCCCCAACTTTTTTCTTTACTCCAGTTATTGTTTGGGGTTTGCATCCAACAGCAGAATGGCAACTGAATATTATAAAAATAGTTGATTTTCTGGGGAAGTGTCTGTGTTCACATTCAGGTTTCCAATACTTATGTTATGGTTTCAATCTTTCTATCTATGAAGGTTCTGGTGCTCCTTCGGTCCAGAAAATTACGGGGAAGGTGGAGGTATATTACCTAGTAGAAGATATCGGCTTAATACCCGAAATCGTGCTGCTAGACCTCAATCAATGCGGGGTTGTACCTGTCACTTTGTTGTGAAACGCCTTTATGCTCGTCCATCACTTGCACTTATCATATACAATGAGAGGCGCCATGCTAACAAGTCAGGTTTTGTCTGCCATGGGCCACTTGACAGAGATGCCATTGGCCCAGGTGCCATAAAAGTTCCATATATATGTAATGAGATTCAGCAGCAAACAATGTCCATGATTTATCTGGGTATTCCTGAAGAAAATATCTTGGAGAAACACATTGAAGGACTTCAACGTTATTGTGGTTCTAATGTAAAAGTCAATAACCTTGCCTCTCAGTATGTCCACAAACTAGGGATGATTATCAAAAGGTCCACTCATGAGCTGGACCTTGATGATCAGGCCAGCATTCGCATGTGGATTGAACGAAATAAGAAGTCTGTATTTTTTAACCAGGACCCTTCAGAGTCAGACCCTTTTATCTTGGGAATCCAAACAGAATGGCAGTTGCAGCAAATGATCCGGTTTGGTCACCATAGTATTGTTGCTGTTGACTCAACCTTTGGCATTAAAAGACTTAAAGTAATTAGTTTTCGTTCTTGGCCTTTTTACTTTTATTTTCTAACAGACATAAAAGAGAGCTTTGTGCATTGTACTGAGCTAGCATGCTTTTCTTAATTGCAGTATCCTTTGTTTACGCTACTTGTTTTTGATTCAAGAAATCATGTACTGCCTGTTGCATGGCTTATTACACGTAGCTTTGCTAAGCCTGATGTGTCAAAGTGGCTGAAAGCTTTGATTACTCGAGCTCGAAGTGTTGAACCTGGCTGGAAAGTCAGTGGGCTTTTAATTGATGATGCAGCTTCTGATATAGATCTTTTGAGGCAGGACTTACTGCTTGACAAATTAACTTAATTTCAAACCTCTTTATTATATATAATTGTCTTACTAGGATTTTCTGCTTTAACAGAGATATATTTTGTTGTCCAATCCTATTTTCACTTTGGCGTGTTCGGAGATCGTGGCTAAGGAATATTGTCAAGAAATGCAGTAACATTGAGGTTCAGCGAGAGATTTTCAAACGTCTTGGGACTATAGTATATGGCATATGGGGTGGAGACAATACATCTGTCGCCTTGGAACGACTTGTCATGGATTTTGTTGATCAAACTGCTTTCATGGAATATTTCAAAGCCTCCTGGGTGCCCAAGATTGGTTAGTTGATGTTCTTCCTACTCTCTTTCATGCACTGAATCACTTCAAAAATGCTTATCTGGCTGAACATATTGGCAATGCGGCATGCATGCTTGACAACCATATATCACAATTGAAACGAAACTGTCTTAAAAAATTTATGATCTGGTTCATTAATTTAGTGTTTTGCCTTCCCCTCCCTCTACCTCTTCTGTTTTAAACAGAAATGTGGCTTTCAATGATGAGAAGTCTTCCACTAGCAAGTCAAGAAGCTTCTGGTGCCATAGAAGCTTATCATGTGAAACTGAAGGCCAAACTTTTTGATGATTCGCATCTTGGAGCACTTCAAAGAGTCGATTGGTTGGTGCACAAATTAACAACTGAACTCCATTCAAGCTACTGGCTTGACCGATATGCTGATGAAAGTGATTCTTTCCTGAATGTAAAGGAGGAATATATTGCTTCCACATCATGGCATCGAGCATTACAAATTCCTGACTCTGCCGTTACCTTGGATGACAAGGACCACCTCTTTGCGAGAGTTGTGAGTCAGAAAGACAGCACTTTAACACATTTGGTGTGGAATCCTGGATCAGAATTTGCATTTTGTGATTGCTCTTGGTCACTGCAAGGTAACCTTTGCAAGCATGTAATAAAGGTGAACATGATGTGAGAAAATAATCTGGGCTCTCAACCATCCTTGTCTTTTATATCATTTAAAGAGGTTTTGATGGATCTGTGGACAAAACCGAAGGACGATTCAGTTGCATTGGATCTGTCAATGGCTTGGACCCACCAGATGCTAGATCAAACACAAAAACTTGTTGAGCTGAATAACTCTAATGATATTGGTACGGTAGTGAAAAATATGACTTTGAAATGGGTTTCGAAGAAAGGTAGAACCTACCAAGGCAAACGATCATTACCTTTGGCTCTTCCTTCCAGTAGCAATATTGCAAAAACTGGTGCTACACGTAGGAAAAGTCGAAAACGAAAAAGATTGTCACGAATAAGATGATCACTTTGGTTGGACTATATTAAATTTGTTCTGGGATAACTCTGGCCAATTAACTGGATTTCATCCCGAGAATATTTTATAGCTTTCAAATATCAGGCTTCCAAGCCTTTGGACTGTCTTCAAGGTTGTAGCATTTACCAGGATTCATTTATTGGTACAAGTGATAGGAAATATGGGGAGTATATTACTTGGTTTTTGCTTTTGTGTTTTAATTATATCAGAAAAATTGCCAAGTTTCCTTCTTCAAGAAGAAACCTAGGCAAGCAGCTGATTGTAAAGAAGTTGCATACTCTTGCATCTGGACTATTTTGCATATCAATACTCAGATAGAATGGAGAAAGCAAAAGGAAAATTACTTTATATTTTTGTGGAGCCATCAGAATAGGAAATACTTTCAGATGATCGCCAAAGGTAGAGTAGCTGTCAAGATTTCTTGTACATTGGAAGGCATTCCTGACCATCTGATCATCCTTACCATTTCCATATAGACAAGTGCTATTGTTTTCCTTTTATTAGTCCTATCTTCCTCTTCTCAAAATTTGGAGTTTTTTCAATATCTTGGTTAAAAGTTCCCTGAGGAGGAAATATTGTCATTTATTTATATAAGTGGGATATGTATATAGATTAAATTTTTGCTCAGTTGAAATAAATTGAAAGATTGATGCTTTTAAATGGTGATAGGTTTGAGATTAATTCTTTTGTTATTTCCATTCAAACATTTACTGCTGATGACGACTTTGATCATTTTCAGTTTTTAAATGTGATAACACTGCATCGGCTTAAAAGCGTGCTGCTGCTAGAAAAATGAAGAATTAGACATTTAGCCTCGAATTAAGCCTGAACAGTTTTATTTATTGACCTTCTATGCTCGCTGGAACCTATCACACCTTTGAAGTTTTACAGTATAGTATTCGATTCTTCTTTTTTCTTGAATGCCCCAATTTTCAGTAAGTTGTCATATATTTAGTCTATTACTATCAATTATCAAGAGTTTCCATTTATACCTTGAACTTTGAAATAGTGAGTTTATACTTTATATTTTGGTTCGTTGTGGGTCCACTACACTTATCTTTTTCTTAACGTGTGTGTTTTATATCTCAAAAAGAGACTTTCACCTTAAGTTACAATTCCCTGCTTCTCATAGTAGTTGCTTCAAAATTCGCCTATGAGTAAAAGGCTAAACGGAAACGCGGAAAACAAACGTGCAAATATTCTCGAGAGCTAATTTGACCCAGTTTAGAACTCACTGCGAAATTTTTTAGAAAATCTAATCCGTTCACCGCCTATTTTATGAGTGAAGATTCATTTATCTATTGATTTATATTAGATTTCTTGGAGCCGTGCTGTTAAGAGCTGGAAAGAGCATATGCCTTGTGAGGATGGGCAATTAGGCATCTCGCACGTGAAGTGCCAAGAGGGTTTATTAGAAGATTGATTGAGTTTTACCACATCGTTATATGGCTCTTGTTCCTTCTCCATAAAAGCACATGCGCAAACCGAGGCAAAACGGGATTTTTAATCCAAGTTTGAGATACCAGATGAACTGATGCAATCACCGACATTTACATGTGGCATGTTTCAATAGAAAAAAATGAAACAGAGATACAACTTGACCATATAATCTTAGGAAGTCACGTGAAGTTGCTAATAAATGAAAAAGCTGTCGGATTCCGTCCAAGTAAAATCAGCAAAGCCATGATTCTGTGAAACTAAGGAGGTTGTGTTCAGAGATGGGGCAGCGACAGATCCCAACCCTGGATTTTGACTGTTGTACACAGACAAAAGTATGGCAGACCCACGACCACGATTCCGACAGAAGTGATACAAACCCTTGGGGAAGATAAATACGTCACCCACGTTTAGCAACATCTGAAAAATTTTGTTCTCTGTGTCAATAAATCCGGCGACCATTACCCCTTCAACGACGAAGATCATCTCGGTGGCTCTTGGATGACGATGTGTTTGTACCACGCCATCGACATCGATGTCAGTTCTACCAATTGAGAGGCCAAGAGTGTTGAGACCAGGAAATTCTGAAGCAGAGATGATTTTCATGGAGGAACGAGCAGTGTTGTCTGTAGAACCTGCCTTGCCGAAATCCATGTTCTTGAAATTATGAGGAGCTATTATTTCTGCTGGGTTCTTACAGGGAAGGCCATTGATGAAGATGCTCTGTTCTTCACTTGAAGCTGCTGGGCAAGTGTCCTGCAAATTATCACAGTCTGCGACGCACACTTTTACGCTTGTGAAGACGACAAAAATGAACATTAAAAATTGGGGGGCAACGGAATTCATCTCTACTCTCCACTTAGTTACCATTTTCCTTATAGTCTTCTTCGGCGAATATATCTATATATATCTGAATCAATATTAGTATTAGAATCAGTGTTATATATAAACATAGTATTAGAGTTTGGAAGAAATGCAAGTTACAAATGTCTTGGAGTTCACTACTGCATTTGCAATAAAGTGTGATGGAAGAACTAAGAAGTGCGTTGCTTTAAAGAAACACAATGCAGAACATTGGGTCAGCTCAATGTTGTATGGGACCTTTAATACCTGAAATTCCAAGATTGCTCTTAGATGGCATGCTTGTTATTTTTTAAACTTTAAGGTTCTGTTACTGAAATTCCAAATGTGGACCATCAGTACTGTTCCCTTGAATGGTAGGTTCTGTTATGTGAGGAGGTTTTGAGTAAATTATTATTGAAGATAGGTATACATCTTTGGATGGTCAATTTGAAGAAGCCTTGTCAATGTTTAGGTAATCTTTCAGTTTTATATGAGATAAGATGAGACTTCCATTGACAGATAGAATTTCATCTTTTTATGCGTCTCTTTCCTCAATCCTTTCTCTAATGACCACTAGTTCACAACAGAAAATTCTGATTTATCTCTTAAAATGTGATTTAAACTCTGTTGAGTTTACCATTGCAATAACACCAACACCATTACTTAGTTACTCGATTCATTTAGAAATTGTCTCAGCGCTCTGTTTCCGCAGAATTATGTTCAATGTACATTCAGTTTTTATAGAAATATAGAATCTAAATACTCAGCCACTTCTTTATGATTGCAGTGTAAACAAATATTTCAAGTCATCTAGAATTTTGATGATACTTCAATTCCGTCCCGTTAAAAAAAGTAAATGGATATGCAAATCCTGAATTATTATCTTGAGCTAAAAAGAATAATCTTTCCTCTAAATCAAATATATTTTTTCTACTTTGTTTAATCACTATGCATATTCAACTTCTACCTATATACCAAAGAAGAAAAATTCGTATACATCAGTAATTCAGTGTATAATGACAAGTTGCATCTTCCTACACACCTTAGCTCAATAATATGCACCAGCACGCATATTTAGCAACCATGGGGAATCGCAGGGCATGGTATCAGTTCAATGAAACTCTGCACGTTGCAATCATAAACTCACCAGCAATTCATCCACGCCGACCAGGGCTAGAAGATCACTTTTCATTAGGGCCTAAGGTCAATTCAATCTCACACTTTTGTGGTTCAAAACCTCAAATAATCCAGCTCAAGAAAGACTCAACTTTTCAGTTGCAATAACGGAAGCCCTCTGATTCCCAGTGCATGTTGGAAACTTTCATTATCATTTCATGGGAAGTCATGAAGGTAAACACCAAGATGAAGAGCCATTGTTATGCAACTCTGGACATGGCACAGGAAACACCTCACTAGCAAAGCCTGAAACATACTCACAATGCCATGCCGCAGAAGAGCGCACATCAATCAGGGTAATATTTTTGAAGCACAAATCTTCATATGAAGCGCCCTTTATACCTTCCAAACTTGCGGCTTTTGCTGAAACTACACTTGTCACGTTACTGATTAAAATGCCCTTAAACTTGGGAACAGCTTTTGGATCCCATCCATCATCAGGATGGTCATTTGAACCACGGCTAAACTTGATGGGTATCTTGACTCTCTCCATTCTTATGTCACTGATGGTGACATTTGCTATATACCCTCCTCTACCATAATCAGATTTTATACGCACACCAGCAGCAGAATTCCAAACATGCAAATACTGAATTGTTATGTTTGAAATACCACCAGACATCTCACTTCCTATTCCTACACCAGAACAAGTTGGCGTGGTGCCTGAAACTCTCCTCACTACAATATTGGTGCTTGGGCGGGCCATGGTGATTCCGTATTGATCCCAACCACTCTTGATGGCTACAAGATCATCCCCACTTTCTATGTAGTTATCTTCAATGCACACGTTGGTACTTGAGTCTGCATAGTCAGATGGGAAATTCACAAGCAAGTACACATTTCTCCCATTTCTTTACTTGATTTCATGCATAATAAGCCCAAAGCTAAGAAGGAAAACAGAATGCAAAGTGATAAATAATTAAAAAGGAACAAACCTGGGTCTACACCATCAGTATTTGGAGCATTGAGAGGAGCTAAGATTGTCATCCCTTTGACAACAACATTTCTGAAACAAAACAAAGTTGATGATATGTTTCTGCAGTTGCAAAGCTAAGGACGGACAAGTTAAACTTGTTTTTGAGGAGTTCAGTTTAACTATATTTGTTTCAAAAAGAAATATCTTTATACCTAGAACCAAATGCTAACATAATTGTGAAATGTTGTACAAAACGGCACCTAGAGAAATTTTTACTGAATTATTAACTATTTCACAGAACACCAAAAGCTGGATGTTGCATGAAGAAATTTAGAAATTCTTTCTTGATATGAAGGAACAACAAATGCCTTTGGTGTTTTGAAGTCTTGTTAGGCCACATGAAGAGACAAAAAGTCAAGAAGATGAAACCTGCAGTAAATTGGATGAATGGTCCAGAAGGGTGAATTTCGAAAGGTGAGGTTTGAGATCAAAACATTTTCTGAGTTCATTAGCTCAAGGAGGTGACCTCTTGTGTGCACCAACGTTTTGTTCCACCAAAGTTCCCACCACATGTTTCCCTGACCATCAACTGTCCCATTTTGTCCTACAAAACCATATAACTATTTAAAATACCCTGGAAGGCAACGGCAATATCTAACCATATTACTTGTTCAACCAATAAATAGTCTTCGGAATCTGGACTTCTCCAGTTCTCATGGACGTCATGTGAAATAGCGTCACAAATTTTGTCTTCAAAAACTTTATATCATTGATTGAAATGAAACAGAGTTGCGAACACGGACAAGTTCTTCTACCTGTTATGACAACATTTTGGAGGCCATTTCCATGTATAAGGCTAATATGTCTTCCTCCCAATCTTTCTCTTCCTCTTCCATAAGATGGCAATGGCTCAATTACAGGCCACTCTTTTGGATCCTATGAATCAAAACTTTTATATTAATAATTTTTTTTTCCAAAAAAAAGGAACAGGTTCACCAGAGTGAGTATCTGACGTCCGTAATCTCATTGAAGGGCTTGTTTAGATTTAGCATAGAATCAAGGGTCTAAACAGGAATGGAAGAATCCAGGTCAAAAAAAAAACAAGAATGGAAGAAGTAAACAGGACAGCACGTAAATTCAAACGCGTTTAATACTTTGTTGAAAATCACTCGTCTGCTTAACCATATGGTCGTAAATGCAGCACTATGCTTATGAATCATAGTTCCATCAAGCTTCCTAATAGTAAATTAATTACAGTTTAAGAATAAAACACATCTAACACAAAACCGAGCCGGATGAAAACTGAAAGAAGAGTTGAAAAAAATAAATAAAGAACGTTAAGAACAAAGACGATACTGCGCACCTGAGAACCCAAAACAACAGCACCTTCTTCAAGAAAAAGCGTGAAATTACTGGTGAGATTAAAACTTCCAGTGAGCCATCTTCCTCTGGGAATATTCAGCTGGGACCCACCCATACCTCCGAAACGCTGCATGTATCGTATAGCCTTCCGAAACGATTCGGTATTCGAAGTCTTCCCGTCACCAACACCGCCGAAATCCTTGATCGACATGACAAACCTTCTCCCGGTGACGCCCTGAAAATAGCCGGAGCAGCTCGGAGGATCCTCTGACGCGCCGGTTTCGGCTTCCGATGAACTCGAATGCAACCGTATCGGAAAAACCGTTATCCCGGGATGCTGGAGGGAGACAAAAGTTACCAGAGCCAAGGACAGAAACATCACTGCTGCCCATGAGGGTCTCGTAAAATTACCCAACATGGCAGCGCCAAAAACTTTCCGATTCCTTGATCACGTCAATAAAATCAATAGAAAAATAGGTGGCGGGGTTTGCTATGCTGACATGATCCCATGCTCTACCGTTGAATAGTATCTTGAATGGAACGAGAATGTCTAGAATAGTGATATCTGATAACACCACTCTATTTAGCATGCTAATTAAGATCCTTGTATTGCGTCATCTATAATCGCCCTCTCTCTTTCTCTATATATATATATATATATAGCACTATCAAAATGTATGAGTATTTCTATTCTGTGAAAACTGAAAAGGGTGGTGTGGTGGCGAATTTTGGAGAAGGAAAGGGTGTTAGGTTTTTGAGTTTTGACTTTGGAAATGAAACAGTGAAGGGGTGATCGGCTTTTTGAAAAGCGGACGTGAAGGCCAGTGGAGGACGCGTGGGGGAGGAGCAAAAAAGACAGAAGATGAAAGAGAAAGCGCGAATTATTGCAAATTTTCCCGAATTTGCTGTGTGGGTCCCGTATTTGTGATTTTACGTGGCGAGTTTTCATTGATTAATTTTAAATCCTTATTTATTCTTTATATTTCTTTTTCTGTCAAGCATCCGGCTTCCTGCGGAACCGGTTTCAGAGCTCGTCCCTGGGACGAGCTCTCTCTGCTTGTCCGTACGGACGAGCTCTGGACCGTCCAGATCTGATCTGGACGGTTCAGATCGATTTTTTACTTTTTTGTATTTTTTATCAAAAATAATTTTAATGGGTAGAGAATCGCCTAATCTCTCAACTAAAGATTTTTTCAAAAAATGATTTTTAAATATAGAAAAAAAATAAAAACGAAATTTTTTAAAAAAATTTTGAGCCGTCAGATCTTTGGATCTGACGGCTGGGAGCTCGTCCGTACGGACGAGCTCCCCCTGCTCGTCCAAAGGACGAGCAGGAAATCTGGATCCGGCTTCCTGCCTGGCACCACTAGAGTCCGCTCATCACGGGATCGTTCTGATTTAATTAATTAATACTAATGTTTTACTTCGCTTCTTTTTGTTTTGGGCATCAGCCCCTGTCTGGCCCGGTGGTCCCTTATAATGCCTTAATCTGGGGGTGGACACATTCACACAGTCACATCATAGAATATTACATTAATGACACCATTAAGATTAAATGGCCTATCATCAAAACGACAGCCACGTGACTTTTGTCCCCACCCTAGTTTTTAATTCATGATTAGTGTTTTCATAAATTTTCGTTAAAAAAGTTAGGTTGATCGTACCGTAGGTGATACCTAAAGCCGGATAAATCAGATTATTTTAAAATTACATCTACTGGTAACTTCTCATGATATAAAATCTTCATATACAAGATTGGCTTCTTTAATTAGCTGTCATTATGTATGTGAGATATGATGTCTGGCAAGTTGTTTTCAAGGTCTGATATTGAGGAAGATAACAAGTTTTCACATTTATATGCAAATAATTAAGTTTGAATTGTGAAACTTGTTGGAGATGGAGATGACTTATGAGAAATGACAACAAAGAAAAAATGGCAAGTGGCTGTTTTGATTAGCGGTATAAACTGCTTTTCCAACATGATTTACTATTTACAAATTAAAGAAATTAAGTTTGTCTTTATATATAAAAACTCAAAAAAATAATAAGAACTAATATAAAGGGGTTGACTTTAAGAAAGGAAAAGGATCCAACTGGGTTCGAACCAAGCATGGAGTCTGGAAATGCTTTTAGCGATTTGAAGCTAAAAAAATATACTTGAGAAACAAGTGTGGCTCCGCCAAGCTATTGACAACAAAGATGGCAAGTGGCTGTTTTGCGTAAACGTACTTTTTTAATACTAATTCAAATAGGTGCTAGACTTTTTATGATCAGGAAGAGTTATTATATTGCTTCAAAATAGGTATACTACCAAAGAAAAAAAAAAATTGTGTTTAGTGCATGTTGGGAGATTTATGTGATCGTTGTGATTTTTACACCAACTTTCATGCAGAAAAGAAAGAGCCACAAGAACTGTCCAGGGAAAGTGTGTCCAACTAGAAGTGTGGATAGTTCAATCCTTGCTAACGAGACGAGCGGTTGTGCAGAAGCCATATATATGGGACAGTGAGGATAATTGAATTTGTGGATACAGTTGTAAACTCGTGTCTGATTGCATTTAAGCTGTCAACTTAATTAATAAGGGATGTGATGTTGGTCATCCGTTTAAGGATATTATAGCAGGTTTTGATTAGCCACATACACTAGTAGACAGCACATTGTTTTATGCTGATTTTTTTGGCTAGAGCCTCCCATAATAAGGAGTCTGCTTTCTGTATTCTTAATCATCCTCCACCTATCAGCACAGATGTGTGACACTGTGAAGTAGTTTGATGAGGGAAAATGAATCAGGACCGTCTTGACAATACTTTTCTGATTTAATGTCGTCGGTTTATGATTGATGTTGACTACTAATAGCTAATTAATAATCCTGCAAATTTACAAGCGTCCACTAGGATCTAACTTTGAAGCCGAGTCAACATCTGCGCCCAGCTGTATGCCAGCTTCCCGTTGTTCATGCTATGTAACATGACGAGGAATTCAGAAAAAGTTAAAAGCTTTACGGAATAGTATAAGGTTGGATCTAATGGGGGGGGGAGAGAGAGAGTGCAGAATATAGCTTAGCGAGACGCTAGACTTAAGGATTCAGTTGACCAGAAAAAGGATTTAAAGAAAAGTTGGGAAAGCAGACTAGCATATTAATTGGAGGAAATTAAATGGGATCTATGTGATGAGTTGGTTGGATGGTAATGGCTCAATCACTCTTGTAAATGAAGCAGCTGGATTCAGTTGACCAGAAAAAGGACTTAAAGATTTAAAAGAAAAGTTGGGAAAGCAGCGTGTTAACTAGCATATTAATTGGAGGAAATTAAATGGGATCTATGTGATGAGTTGGTTGGATGGTAATGGCTCAATCACTCTTGTAAATGAAGCAGCTGGTAAAGAACTACTAATACACAGCAAAAGCAACTGGAGATGTGGGTTTAATAAGAAATTGTTATAAAACTAAAGATAACTTAAGATGTAATTAATTCTGCAGAAAGTAGATATGAAGTTCATTCGCCGTATTCGAACGTTTACAAATTGACATCTATTTATAGAATTTAAAATGGCCCTTAAGTGTAATTATTCCACCCTGGGCCATTACCGTAATTTTCCCCAAAATCTCAAATATTCAAACCTGTCTGCGCCGCCGTGCATTCTGGAATTTGAGAGAAAGTTAGCGTGGGCCCCACATGAATAGTATCTCAGTATCGTGAATAGTGAATAAGTATACGTGAACAAGTAAATACGTATACATGAACGAAGAATCTGTATGAACATTAACTTTCTAACTATTGAGGAAGAAGTCAATGGACATCCACATAATTAAGATATTCATAACACTCCCCTGGATGTCCATTTATGAATGTGATCGTTAAAAACTTTAACTAGGAAAAACCCAAGTGGGATAAAAACTAGCAAAGAAAAAAAAAGAGACAACATTCATCGATACACTTGTCTTACGCTTCATTAAAAACCTTTCTAGAAAAAACCCAGGTGGGATAAAAACTTAGATAAGGAAAAAAAGATGCGTGTATTGACTCCCTCTCGACAACATCATTTGAGATCTCCGAGTTTTCGAAGACCAATACCACGGACCAGACTTTTCAAAGATTACTCCTGGAAGTGACTTGGTAAATAAATCTCCTAGATTTTCACTTGAACGATTTTTCGAATGTCTATCTCACCATTCTTTTGAAGATCACGTGTAAAGAAGAATTTTGGTGAAATATGTTTTGCTTATCACCCTTGATATAACCTTCTTTAAGTTGAGCAACACATGCAAAGATTATCCTCATATAGAATTGTTGGGACCATCCTTCCCGAAGATAAATAACAAGTTGTTTGAATATGATGTACATCGACCTCAACCATACACATTCACGACTTGCTTCATGCATTGCTAAAATTTCGCATGGTTTGATGATGTGGCGATATAGTCTGTTTCATGACCGCCATGAGAGATAGCCGCACTCCACATGTAAACAAATAACCAGGTTTGTGATTTACCATCATGTGGGTTAGATAGAAAACCTAAGATCTGCATAACCAATCAGTTCATGCTTGGATTCATTTGAGTAGTATAACCCCATATCAATAATACCTCCGAGATATCGAAAAATGTGTTTTACTCCATTCCAATGTCTCCATAGGTGTTGGTGCGTAACTATATCTTGCTAATAAATTAACAAGCAAATGATATATCGGACGTGTGTGATTAGCAAGATACATTAGTGCTCCGATAGCACTAAGATATGGTATTACGGACCAAGTAGTTCTTCTTCACCTTCTTCGTTAATTATTTGAGGTCGGAATGGATCTTTATCCACATCTAGAGATCTTACTATCATTAGACATAATGGATATGACTTATCCATATAAAATCTCTAGGACTTTCTTTGTATAAGTTTGTTGATATACAAAAATCCCATTTTTAGATACTCATTCGTAGTCCAAGACATAATTTCATTCGGCCCAAGTCTTTCATCTCAAATTCTTTCTTCAAAGATAATTGCCTTTTGGAGCTCTTCGTAGAGTTCCAATGATGTTAATATCATCAACATAGACCGCAATAATAACAAATTCTTTTTTAGATCTTCTCATAAAAATACATGGGCATATTGGGTCATCTCTCAGTATCCTTCTTTCAACAAATATTCTCTCGAGACAATTATACCACATGCGTCCGATTGCTTCAAGCCATACGGGGACTTATTTAATTTAATCGAGTATTGATCTCGAATATTTGAACTAGATGCTTCGGCATCTTGAGTCCTTTCGGGACTTTCATATAAATATCACTATCAAGTGATCCATACAAATATGCGATTACAACATCCATCGATGTAGATCAAGCCCTTCATTTACCGCTAGGCTAATCAAATAACGGAAAGTAGTTGCATCCACTACGGGTGAATATGTTTCTTCAAAATCAATACCAGGTCTTTGTGTAAAACCTTGGGCTACAAGACGTGCTTTATATCTTGTAATTTCACCCTTTTCATTTCTTTTCCGTACAAAAACCCATTTATATCCAAGCGGCTTTACATCTTCGGTGTACGGACTACGAGTCCAAATACATTTCGTTTTGCCGTAGATTTTAATTCTCGCATTAATAGCATCTTTCCATAGAGGCCAATCATTTATTGTTGGCACTCATTAATAGATTTTGGCTCATAATCCTCATTATCATTTATTACATCATTTGCTACATGATAAGCAAAAATGTCATCAACGTTGATTCCGTTTCGGTCCCATCGAATACCATTCATAACATAATTTATTGAGATCTCATTATTTTCATACATTTCGTGTACCTTGGTCTCTTCTCGGGACTACAATATTCTCTTCCGGAGATTTCTCTTCGGAGATAACATCTCTTCGGGAGATGACTCTTCCGGAGTTATTAATTTTTCTTGTTTATCCTCTACTTGACCATCTATACTTTTAGCTCCTTTTCTTTTCGAGGATTTTTGTCTTTGGAACCGATGGGTCTACCACGCTTGCAAGGCGTACTTTAGATTCATTTATAATGGGTTGTCCTTCGGGGACATCAATTCGAATAGGAGCATTAGTAGGGTACATGTGACTTTGTCACTTTCTTTGGATCGATAAATGCTTCGGCATTCGATTAGCTAAATTCCGTAAATGAATTATCTTTTGAACTTCTAGTTCACATTGTTTTGTACGAGGATCAAAATGAGTCAATGATAATTCATTCCAACCTAATCTCTTTACCCAACCGCTTATTTTCCCCCTAATGTTGGGAAAAATGATTCATTAAAATGACAATCAAGCAAATCGCGTTAAATAAATAAATCTCCCGTAGATGGTTCTAAATATTTTATAATAGAAGGAGATTCATACCCGATATATATTCCCAACCTTCTTTGAGAACCCATTTTGGTGCGTTGTGGTGGAGCTACCGGTACATATCGCACATCCAAAAATTCTTATATGGGAAATATTATGTTCTTGACCAAAAACCATCTGTGAGGGGAGACCTTTAAGTAACTTGTTGGTCTCGATGCGAATTAACATTCCGCATGCAAAATGGCATGACCCCAGCAGTAAATTGGAAGATTAGATCTCATTAGTAAAGGTCTTGCAATGAGTTGCAATCGTTTAATCAATGATTCGCAAGTCCATTTTGTGTGTGAACATGAGCTATGGGATGTTCAATATCAATTCCAAGGGACATACAATATTCATTAAAAGATTGTGAAGTAAATTCACCAAAGATTATCAAGACGTATTTTCTTGATAGGATAGTCGGGTAATGTGCTCTTAATCGATCAATTGAGCAAGTAATCTTGCAAACGCCAGGTTGCGTGAAGATAATAAATGCATGCGACCATTTAGTTGATGCATCAATTAATATCATATAGTACCGAATGGTCCGCATGGTGGATGTATTGGCCCACAAATATCTCCCGTATCCGTTCTAGAAATGTGAGAGACTCACTTCTCGCTTTGCTTCGGGAAGGCCGAATAATTAATTTTCCCTTGGAACATCTTGTACATGAGAATTCATTGGATTGTGGTATTTGCTTACACTTCAGGGTATGTCCCATGAATTCTCAATTATTTGTCGCATCATAATTGACCTTGGATGGCCTAACCTAGGTCATGCCAAATATTAAATTCATTAGTAAACTTTGGTTTACATTGACAAACTTCTGGTTTGTATTGGTAAACTTCGGTTTACAATAGCATATGTTTCAATTGCACTTATATATGTATAGTATAAACCGGAAGAAAATGTAGGAAAACATTCTAATATGCTTTTTCTACCGTAAACAATATTTTGTAACAAGAAGACATTCCCGATCATTATTAGTTATTGTTTCTATATGATATCCATTTCTGCGAATATCTTTGAAACTCAACAAATTTCTTTTAGACTTAGTAGAATAAAATGCATTATCAATGCATAATTTTGTTCCTTCAGGTAACAAAATATTAGCTCTTCCGGAGCCTTCAATCAAATTTATATTCTAGGATATAGTTTGAATATTGGCTTCTTGCATTACCAAGGAAGAGAAATATTTATCTTGTCTTAATATGGTATGGGTCAGAAGACTATCAACGAGACATAAATCTTCGGGATTGATGCCGGTGAAAATCATTCTCCATTAAAGATACATGAAAAACAAATTAAAACATAATTAAAAGAAATACATAAGATAGGAAAACAAGTTTAAAGCATAGAAATACTAAAAGATAAAGGTAATTTATTCTAGGAAATCGCCAGCTTCCATATAATTTACATCATTGTCATTATACTCAGAATTTTTCGCCATATCCACATGATTTACCTCGGTCCTTAGCCCTTTACCATTATTTTTCGGTGATTCTTTGTAAAGGTCAACCAAGTGTCTTGGCGTACGCTGTGTACGAGACCAATGACCTTTTCCACCACAACGATAACACGCATTTTCAGAACTTGTTATTTCCACTAGTTTCCCTTCCGGGGTTCTTTTCAATCCTCCCTCCTTTGGGGCGAGAATTTGATCCACCACGATTTGGACCATGATAACGGCCACGACCACGACCACGGTTGTAACCGCCTTTACGTCCACGCCTCGGCCCTTAAAATTTTCATAGTTTACTACATTCACCGGGGAATGGATTCGAACCTGTTGGACGAGATTCATGATTTTTCAACAAAAGTTCATTATTACTTTCACCCACGAGGAGACAAGAAATTAATTCAGAATATTTCTCGAAACCTTGTCCACGATATTCTTCTGCAGTAGGAGCATATTGGATGCATGAAATGTGGTGAATGTTTTTTCTAACATATCATAATCGGTAATATTTTCTCCACATAATTTTAACGTGAAGTAATCAACACTACTGAGTTATATTCACTCACACGATTTAAAATCTTGCAGATGACCTTGAGATGCAACAACTCATAACGAGCTTTTGGAAGGACGATCATCTTCTCGTGATCATACCTTTCTTTTAGGTCGTTCCAAAGAACTAGTGGGTCTTTTTGTCAAATACTCAATTTTTAAATCATCATGTAAATGGTGACGAAGGAAAATCATGGATCTGGCTTTGTTTTGATTAGATGTTTCATTTTGTTCTTTAATTGTATCTTCAAGACCATGTGCATTCGTGATGAATTTCCGCATCTAGCATCCAAGATAAATAATTCTTTAGGTAATATCAAGAGCCATGAATTCAAGTTTTGCATAGTTTCGCAAGGTTTTCGTTTGACATGATTCAAGCTATTTAAAAAGAAAAATAAGCAAGAGTTATTAAAACAGAAATATTAATGATAATAATAGAAAATTCAAAAAGACAATAAAGGAGAATTAAAATTTTATGACTTCCAGGTCATAATTTTAGAAGATTATGACTTTGGTCATATAATAGTAATTATATGGCTTCCGCCATAACATACAAGAGATTGTCTTGAGTTAACATAAAATTAACAGTAATAACATAACATTAATAATAAAAGTAAAATGCTTAAAGTAAATGTTACGTTAGTAACATAAAAGTAAATGTTAGATTAGTAACATAAAAGTAAATATTATGTTAGTAACATAAAAGTAAAAGTTATGTTAGTAGGAGGTAGAACCATCCATGTAAGAGTCAAAATAATAATAAAGTGCTAGCATTAAAATTAAACTTAGGTTAGTAACATAAAAGTAAATATTATGTTAGTAACATAAAAGTAAAAGTTATGTTAGTAGGAGGTAGAACCATCCATGTAAGAGTTTAATAATAATAAAGTCTTAGCATTAAAATTAAACTTTGGAAGTAGAACCATCACATGTAGGAGGTAATAACAATATATATTGTGCACAAGAATAAAGCATTATATAAAATAATTAAATCAAGGATGAATAGTAAAATAAATAATCTCCAATCTCATATTATGGAACCCGATGTTTAAAACATTCGGTAAAAATATAATGTCTTTAATTCCATGTTGCTAAGATCATCACAGATCAATATAATAAACATGTAGAGAAATCATTAAAAGATAATAAGAAAATCATACCTTCTTTAGAAAGACTTTCGCTTGATAACGTGTTATAAAACTAAAGATAACTTAAGATAAATGAAGAAGAATAAGAAGCGAGAATAATTCTAGAGAGAGAAAGTAGAGAGGAGTTTCATTCAAGTGTATACGAATGTTTACAATGGACGTCTATTTATAGAAGGAAAATGGTCGCTTAAGTGTAATTATTCCACCTGCGTCATTATTGTAATTTTCCCCAAAATCTCAAATATTCAAACCCGTCTGCGCCGTGCATTCTGGAATTTGAGAGAAAGTTCGCGTGGGCCCCACATGAATAGTATCCGTATACGTGAATAGTGAATAAGTATACGTGAACAGTAAATATGTATACATGAACAAGAATCTCATCCAGGTATGAACATTAACTTCGTAAATATTGAGGGCCAAGAGTCAATGGACATCCACATAATTAGTATATTCATAACAGAAATCATTTATTTAGAATTTTAAGGTTAAGTGGTTTTTTTTTTTTTTTTTATATAATTAATGTATATGGATTGATTTATGCATTATGCCCATAATATAAACATAGAAAGCCACGATTGGAATCACATCGAAGTGCATGGATACGTGGCATGATTTGACCATTGAATTTATGCCATGCTGTTTCACGTTTTACAATATTTTCTTAACTTTTTTTTGCCTTTGATCATTTGTATTCCTTTTTTAAAAAACTTAGAAGGTCGGCGGATTTGAAAAATTGTGAGGGATATGATGATGACCCCTTTCAATAGCTTAAGGGCTTTCGACGTTTTGGGCCACTCGTATGAGTTGGTGGTTTATGGTGGCGTCCTCTCATATCCTGTGTTTCACTGTTGTTACCGAATGGTATGTACTCATGCTATTTGGGACTACAAGTGACGTCTGTCTTGATGGTGTTGCAACCGGTTCCAGATAGGACTTAAGCTTTGGCTGGTCTTTGAAGTGTTGATCATCTTTAGGGCCTCCTAGTTGAAACTTTCTATTTTTGTTGTTACTCGTATATTAGTGTTGCAGTTATTATGCTGTAATGTATTTCTATTTTTAGACTTTGAACAATTGGACCCCCAACTTGATCTGACTCAAGATTAGTTGGAGGTTTTTATATGTACCTTTTCCTAACTCTTGATTGGGAACCATTTTGTAGTCTAGACGGAATGCAAGAACTCAAACCGAATGCTAATGGGAGGAGCAGACCGATAAAGACCATTAAAAATGATAAAGGATATAGATGTGATTCCAATTTCAATATCCCTATATATCATGTTTGTGCTCAATTTGTTATTTTTGAAATTAAAAGAAAATGACCGATATGGCCTCACACATTTTCTTAATAAAAATGGTACCCCTACCCTATTGGTGGTGAATTTTTCACTTGGTAAATGAAAAGTTATAAAATTTTTAACTAAACTTGTCAACATTCTGATGCGAATTTTTTTACTTGGTAAACTGAAGTTATGAAACCTAATACAAAGTGGTGAATTCTTTAACTAAATTTAATGAACTTCAGTTAAAGATCAAAAGTTAACTCACATATTTTCTTGCATAATATATATTGAAAGCATTTGGTAGCCCCATCGGAGCTGAACCCCCACCACTTTGGTACCAATTATTCTCGTCAGAGCTTTGGATCTGGCTACCGGCTGTCCTAGCCATTAGAGCCGGTAAGGTTGTCATGACCGCTGGTGGGGCATGGACTACTTTTTGAAAAAAATCTATGAACATATTGGTTATTTTCTTTTAATTTCAAAAAGGACAAATTACACATTAACATGTTATAGGGATATTAAAATTGAAATTATGTGTCTGTCTTTTATATTTTCAATGGTTTTTATTGTATTTCTCCTTTTTGAAATTGCAAATAAATATGAATATTCTATAAAAAAAACTACATCGATGGTTAACAATAATCTTTTTCTAATTTTATGCCGTCCAGAATAGCTGAACACCATGATAGAGGCTGGCAAAAGAAAACCACTTTAGAGATTCACAAGCCTGGTTTTAGAACTAATCTCTAATCATTAATGCATTAATACCGAGTTAAGGTGGGAGATAACTCGAGCGGCATCCGGTAACTCGGACGCGGCTGCCTTTTTCCCCCTCGCTTTCATTCCACTCGTGATTCAGAATTTCCCTCTCCGTGTGCGTTTGGATCTCACTTTTCTGGTATAGTCTTCCTCTCCCCACCTTACGGTTTTATCTAATGTCGGTAGAAATTTTATAACCCGCTTGATCATGAGATTTTTGTAAGCCAACAATATTTATTTTTTCTAAAAATTCAATGTTCAGATGAAAAACTGATTTGCCCAGGCACGGTGATTACTTTTAGTTATTTTTATTACCCTATTATTTATTTTCCGGGAACGAATGCTTGATGGTGTAAATGTGGTTGGATGTTGTTCAGGTGAGAGCTATTGCGTATTGTTCCAGTTGATCGAAGGTTACTTGTGATGGATTCGTCTTCGTCGAGCCAGGCGGAATTTGATTATTTGTTTAAGTTACTGATGATTGGAGACTCGGGAGTCGGTAAGAGTAGCCTGCTTCTGAGTTTCATCTCAGATACCTATGAGGATCTCTCCCCCACAATCGGTAGGTTTTTCCCTTTTCGGAAGAGAATCTACATAATTCTCTTGAGGTGTCCTTTTGATTTGCGTCTTCTGGGTTGTCCGGTATCTACAAGATGAACCTAGGCTTATGCATTTGGGGATGAGCTATAGTATCCGCGCAGGCTTAGCTCAGTTACCGCTCTGTGATCCGAAATTTTTTTACTATAGATTTTAGCACAATCCCACAATAGGTAGGCTTTTGCTTTGTGGGAACAAATTTATTTTAATTCTCTTGTCCTGTCCTTTGATTTGTGGCTTTTGGGTATCCCTGCATCTTATGGACAAACCAAAAGCTTATGAATTCGAGATGATATCGTATTATTGTAGACTATGTTCGCTCAACTGCTTTATGATCTGATTTTTTTTAGCTATATGCAGAGTCAGTATATGTTGTTTCCAATATCTGTGTTCAAATTTCTAAAAACTGATAATCTGATCAAAGCATATCTATTTCTTTTCACAATGTGTTCTAATGTCACCTTTTTACTTACTCAGTAATGATTCTGACTGTTTATAATAATATGATTTGGATGCCATGCCTTAAAAATATGCTTGACATCAACCATGGATGAGCTAATCTCATATTTTAGCTTTTCTGCTTCTTGTACTGTTTGGTTTCTCATGTAGGCGTTGATTTTAAGGTCAAGTATGTCACAGTGGGGGGCAAAAGGCTGAAGCTTGCCATTTGGGATACAGGTATGTATATATGTATGTGTGGGTTTATTACTGGATCCCACACTGTTTAATTCTATACAGTTCAATCGAAATCCTTGCTTAGTTGGACCTACTAGCTGCATATTGGTAACTGCGTAGCCATATTTGATTGAAACCACTTGTTTGACAATGCAGCTGGTCAGGAGAGATTCAGAACACTGACAAGTTCTTACTACCGGGGGGCACAAGGCATCATCATGGGCAAGTTTCTGATATCTGATTTATCTCATTTTTTTGGTCATTGCTCTCAATCATATATTTGTTGAATTGGATGGAATTTTGTGTATTCTTTTTCTTTAGCAAGTAGGAAAGAAGTATGAAGTTTTCCGTGCTTATAAGAGTCAATCTATAAGGCTGAGAGGAAGTCTGGTACTGGTTATTTATATTGCACTCCAAAATGCTCAAGCACACAGCACTTTGCACCAGCTATTTGAAACTGCAGTGCACATCATTAAATGGTTAATGATGACTAATATATTTAGAAAAGTCAGGCCGCATTTTTGGAATTTTGACTCACTTGATATGGATAAAGTCCTTAAATAACCTGAATTGAAAAGGACCAAAATAGAATTAGACGTTGGAAGACGTGGATTTTTTAGAGGAAGACATAGCACTATAGCAGGGGAAACGATAATACATTCTCAGTTACTCACATGGGAAGGCTGGAGGCCTACAAATGAGAAGCTCACCTGAAAATTTGAAACAGTCGTTGGACCCTTTTATAAGCATAATCAAACTGCATTGGGCTGTACATGATCTTCTAGAACTTTCCCAAGCCATCAAGTTATCTAACAGGACTCTAGTTATATCATAGTTTGCCATTTGCATCAAAATTTCCTAGAACAATCCCACAAAATATCTAAAATTAATGTGTTTTTAAGTACTTACAAATAATGAAAAAACAATAACCACTGCCCCCTTTCTCTTGCATCACATGCTGAGCTATGGAAGTACATGTTAAACTCAGTTATCATCGACCATATGTGAAAGTAATCCTCTCAATGTAATGATGATTTGCATATGGTGCTAATTAGTATTTAATGTTGGCTTTTAAGAGCATTGTAGAACCAAAAACATTTATAGTCAAGGATGGGTGAAGGAGGTATCTTACAGGTAAGGGTTAAGGTGCACATTGACCAATGAAGTTTTACGCTAGGAGCACCTAGCACAAAGAAATTTTACAGGGGGCAAAAGTACCAATCAACAATTGAAAATGGAAAAAAATACCAATAAACAATTTAAAATGGGGCAAATAGCACAATCACGTTAACTTCAACCTAACAGCCGTTTTATCTCTCCTCTAACGCCTCTGACATCACACCAAACAGACGTTACCCATTTAAGTTGTTAATTGATACTTTTGCCCAATTTAAAACTTATTCGTGCTAGGCGCTCCTAACGTAAAGTTTTGTTGGCCAATCTACATCTTAACCCTAAAGGTAACTTGTAATTTGATGCACTTAGGCACCTACAGTACACATTTGCAGTTTGCCTTTATGTCACTTTTCATGATGATGCTGACTTTTCACGTACTGCTCAAAATAAAATAAATTTCAGGAATCATTTGTCCCTATGTATATCATATGCTTTGAGTTTCAAAGTTAATCTGTCCAACTGAGATATGGTAATTCAATGACCAAACTAAAAGTAACTTTTCCACAGAATATGGCCTGAAAATTGGTGCCGGATGTGTAATGTGTTGGTTGGTCATGGAGAATCGTCCCCTCATCCCATTAAATGTTATATTGAAATTTTGTAAGTTGATTGAGGTGTCTCCCTTTTGTTCCTCTATCTAATGCAGTTTATGATGTGACTCGACGAGATACATTTACAAATCTATCTGAAGTATGGGCAAAGGAAATAGACCTCTATTCTACGAATCAAGATTGCATCAAGATGCTTGTTGGAAACAAACTAGATAAGGTATCTTTTTTCAACAAAAGTTACAATCGTGCTCTCTCCCACCCTTCCCCTCTTCATATTCTTTTGTATTTTTCGTCTTGCTTATTCCTCAATCACATCAAGATTTCAACTAGTTATAATTCCGCAAATATATTCACTATTTGCGTTTGACCTTCCGTGTTTGAGCTGTTCAACACGTATGCTATATTAACTGACAAAAATAAGACGAGTAGGCAGGACTAGATGCAGACGTTCCCAAGGAATTTGAGCGAATGTAAATCTTGAATCACCTGGAATCCTCATTGCATCTTGTAGATCCATTTCTATTATGCCCCCTCAGATTTAGGATTCTAGCACAATTCTTGAACTAGTTGGCTACATGTCATATTTACTTCTTATTCTGACTTATACATATCTGAAATGTGCTTGTAGTTTTTTCATTCCATTGAGGGATTTAATATACTGGTGGATAATATTTGATTAATTTCCAGGAGAGTGATAGGGTTGTGACAAAGAAAGAGGGGATAGATTTTGCCCGGGAATATGGTTGCCTATTTATTGAATGCAGTGCTAAAACTCGAGTCAATGTACAGCAATGCTTTGAAGAGCTTGTTTTGAAGGTATATTTTGCTATATGTATATGCCCAGTTATAAAAATATTTGTGTCTGAAATCAGTGTACTGCATACCTTTTATTTTATTTACATGTGATCATATTAATATTTTTTAAAATTTTTGGTACATCTTCATCGTATTTGATGAAAAAATAATTGTTACGACTGCTCACCTGAGAAAATTACCTCGAGGTGCAAAACAGACAACAAATGTGAACAACTGATTTTATGTCATTAATATAGCTCGTTTGGTTGTTGTGTTACATGAAATCTATGAAATGAGCAATATTGCATGAACTGTATTTGTTAAAATGTTTATATTAAATATCAATATAGATACTAGCAAATAAGGAAGACACAAGTTTTTATCTCTTGTCCCTCTTTCTATGACACCTTCAAGCCCCTGGCATACCCTGCCCCCCTTTTTTCAAGGTGGTTTACATTGATACTAACTTTCTGAAAAGCTAATTGAAAGTCTTGCTGGTGTGAGAAAAATCATCACAAGTGACAATGGCAATGGTTAATTTTTTTGATGAATTTTGGCAGATTCTGGATACACCTAGCCTCTTAGCGGAGGGCTCTAAAGGAGTCAAAAAGAACATTTTTAAGGAGAAGCCACCGCCATCTGACGCATCAACAAGTAGTTGTTGCTGAAATTGTGGGGGCTATTTAATTCACGTATTTAGACCTCAGAGAAGAGCCTTGCAAATATTTTCAGAATCAGATAAGTATCTCTGATGGATTTGATTTTAACCAATGGACGTTAGTTTTCCTTTTCCAGGTTCCTGTTATGAATATTAGATGATGTAATATATAATGGTGATGGTTTGTGGCTTTTTTTGGGGACCTTTTAATCACCATTTTGTCACATTTAATGACCTGCTAATAATCACGTGATAGAGGAAGTCAATCATATGTTGTACATAACGTCTATGCAATATGATTTCAATTTTTTTTTTTTTTTTTTTTTATATATAGTGGAAATGAAGCTTTTATTCAATGAATATTTACAGAGGGTTTGACAAAAGGTTAAATGGAAACATAAATGACGTACATCAGTCTATATGGACTATCTCTTTGGAGTGCACTCGCATTAATAATGGGTTTGGTCAGTGAGAGAGTTTCATTAATGATGCGATGCGCCTGAGCCTCTTTATTGCAGAATAGCCTTCGGTTTCTAGCTGTCCAGAGTTTCCAACAGAGGGTGCCAAAATTAATTCTCCATTTGTTTTCATTCGACGCCAGCTTCAGATTGTTCTCCAACCAATTGGTGAATGGTTGTGCATGAAAGCGCAGGAGAGATTGCTCAGGGATAATTAAGGACCAGCATGCTGCTGCTAGAGTGCAGCCTCTGAGTACATGGTTCAGATCTTCTGTATCTCGATTACATATTCCGCGTGTATCAGTGTGAGTCGTGTCGTCTCACTCTCTCCTTATTCGTGAGTAACTGATTTCCAATTACTAAGCAGAGGAAATTTCCTATTCGTTGGGGATGCAAGGTTCCAGCGATTATTTTCCCCATTCCAGCTTTCCGACTTCAGCAGATGATAAGCTGTCTTGGACTTAGTCTGCGGATTTGTACCCTCTTTCCATCCGTATTTAGCTCCGAGTATTTGTACCCAGTACAGATGTGGCTTGGTCATCACAGCATGAGCTATTTTCATTAGAAATGCGGTATTTTGGATTGAGCTCCTTCCATCCACACCCCTCACATGACTACGGTTGGCACAGTGAGCTCCACTTCATTAAGTGTATGCTTTTCTGAGTTTCAGTGGTTAAACTCCTGGCAAGTGTTTGCAGCTTGTTGTACGATGACACTGGTAGCCTTGTCGCCTGCATGGCGTACAGTGGTGTATGGTAGACAAAAGAGACTATGCAAGCGTGATGCGACCCACTAAGGGCCCGTTTGGTACATGAAAGATTTAGAGTAGGGAAAGGAAGGGAAGAGGGAAGATTACTTGTTTGGTAGGAAGAAAATGAATGAGTAATGGTTGGGAAAGGATCAAGAAATACATGTTTTACCTTTAAAAGTAATTAATTCAAAATTAAAAAGAAAAATGTATTTTTTTCATAATTCGAATTTGATACGAATTTGCTTGCATCAAATTCGAATTTTATGATGAAGCATTTATTTCACACAAGAAAAAATAAAAAATCATTGCATAAATTCGAATGTAATCCTATTTTTTTGCCTTGTAGAAAATAAGTTTTGTGAGGGGTAAATATGTTTGAAAGTTTCACAGTTTATAGAGAAAACTTGGACTCACCAATTTTAGTGAGATCTTATCTTCCCACCTATAAAGGAAGATTGGTAGCTCGAGAATTTGAGTTCCCGGGAAGATTGAACATTAAAAGTGCATTAAATAAATAAACTTGTTCATCTTCTCTTCTCTTCCCACCTCTTGCATGTACCAAACGTGTCCTTAAGGAGAGTGATTATGCTTTCCATCCGGCTAGCTTGCTTCGAACCCTTTTTTCGATGTATCTATAGATGTCTGTTGTTACTTGTTTTATGGAGCAATGGGACTCCTAAGTAAGTGCCGACATTGTCCGTTTTTTTGGAAGCCCAACTTGCCACAAATTTGATTTGATTGCTGGCGGCAAACATTTCTTGACAAAAAGATTGTGGATTTTGCTTTGCTTACACGGGGGACCTGAGGATGAGCAAAATTCTTCTAATAATTGGTGCCCCAAGTTGACTTGCGAGTCCTCCGTTGTGCTAAATAAGATGAAGTCATCTGTAAAGAATAAATGGGAGAGAAGAGGTCCTCCTCTACCCATTCGCATGTGTTTCCAATTCTTCCTCTCAACCTCCTAGGAAATAGCTTGCGATGACCGTTTCATGCAGAGAATGAAGATGTAAGGCGATAAGGGTCACCTTGACAGATTCCTCTTTGTGGGTGGAAGGCATTAGAGGGCTTTTCATTCCAGATGACTTGCATGGTTGGTGTAGTGATACACTTCATTATTAGCGTGATTAATTTGTCGAGGAATCTAGCTTCTTTTAGCGTGTCTTCAATGAAGTCCCACCAGATTCGGTCAAACACTTTTTTTAGGTCAACTTTGATTGCCATTGCCCCTTTATTTCCCGTTTTCCTTCGCATTGTGTCGATCACCTCCTGAGCAATGATGATGTTATATGTTATTTTCCTTCCCTTGATAAAACTTGCTTGGTTTGGGAGCACTAATAGTGGCATGACTGTCTTGAGGCAATTGGAAATGATTTTGTTAGTGATCACCTTATAGATTATATGACACAAGCTGATTGGTCTAAATTCCTTCATTGTTTTAATATGCCTTTACGTATTGTTCTTTGCTTGTTTTTCATTCTCCAACACTTGCTTGGTGCTCATCTTCAATATTCCTCCGTCCTCTTGGCCTTGTCTTCATTCTACAAACTCTCAAGCCATAGTTTCAAAAGCATTTTTATACAAGTTAAAACAAAATTTCTCTTATATACTTATCTGTAAATTGTAAAAGCATTTTTAAAAAGCTAAAACAAACACACACTCATCATTAGGTTCTTTGATCTCCCACTTCTCATTCGTCATTGATGTGAACCTGCTAGTGGCATATTTTTGGGCCTCCTTATCCACCCGTTCCAACCTTGGGTTAGGTTACCCATCTAGGCTAGTCTTGGGTTCTGGTCAAACCCAGTATAACTTAAATCATGCGTCATAGCCTGAACACAAATTGGATCAATTTTGCTTTTAAGTCCCTAATTATAAAATTTTCATTTGGTTAAAGGTTAGATATGAAAATTTGAAAACCGTGAAGATTTTAATGTAAAAAAATTATAAAAGAAGATAATAAGAATAAGTAACAATGAAATGTTATGGCGTTAGATTTACAAATGTTAACATATCTGGTAATCAAATAGAACAAGATGAAAAACACAATGAAAGGGGGGAAGAACAAAAGTTGTACATTGATGTGTAGGGGATATTATGTGAAAGCTTTCACTTTTGACCCACGTGCCCTAAAACAGAACAGTGAATTTCATGGTGTCCAACTATTATTATTCTCATTTTTCAATGTCGTTTGAACCTATAAGCATATGGTGAGGAAACTGTTTCTCTCAACCAACCATCATGTAACTCATTATTACTCTCATCGAGAACATGTAGTGAGGAACTGTTTCTCTCAACCAACTAATATGTCAGTCGAACATTAACTACAACTGATGTTACTAACCCAAGGATGCTTGCGGTATCCAAAAAAGCTACAGCATGCTTCAAAAACGTGAAACTTATGCCCTGTTTGGTACGGTGGAAAAGTTTTTATAAAAGTGAAAAGAAGTAACATTTTAAAGGTTTTTTTTTTATACTCATGGAAGTGAGATTTAAGTTTAAATTAATATGCCCATTTATAATGTGAAAAGACTTGTATGCCCTTCGATAAAAAAACCCCCACCCGCCACCTCAAACAGCCACATTCGTACCAACCCCCGCAAAAAACTATAATCCTACATTTTTGTACAAATATCAATAATTACCTAAATAAACAAGGAAAAAAAAAACAGATCGAGAAGGAAAGGTACAGATCAGAAAAAAAATGAGAAATACAAAGGTATTAATGTATTATCAGAGGTAGAAGAACGATGAGGATGAAGGAGGAGTCACGATGTGTAGAGAACGGAGTAAATCACGGCAATGATCCATATCAGAAATTTTGAGCAAAAAAAAATCCATATCAGAAATGACTCAACCAGATATGAAGTCCCAAGGCACCAAGGCTGACAGAAGTTGACGGCAGAAGAGGCTGACATAAGTCGACCCCGGCAAAAAAGGGGACGGATGTTGACGGCGGAAGAGGGTAACTGAAGTCAATAGTAGTAAGCTAAAAATCGAAACCAGCCTCTCAAATCTAAAGTCAACAGCTGGAGATGCTAACGGAAATGGACGGTGACACACCAATCCGTCGTCACCGGTGCTCCTCCGTGTCCCCACCATTTCCATATCTCTCACTGTCTCAGAGGGTAAAATGGTCTCCATATCTGAGTTACAATGGAACTGGGTCTTCTGGGGGTTGGGTTGGAATCCACTTCCGTCGATTTTGGTGGAAGTGAGTTCCATCAGGAACTGAGTTCTCAGCTACCAAACACACGATTTCACATCCACTTCCACTTCTCAGGCCTTGGTTCCAATGTACCAAATGAGGCATTAATTATTCAAATCCCCCAAATGAAACTCGATACATAACCCTTTCAAGGTTTGGACATCCCATTAAGTGCAAGAGTCGGATCACTTATAGTACCCAATGAGTTTATGTTATTAAACGGAAAGGGGGAAAAAAAAAAGTTGAAACCACAAGGTGAAATAATGGATAGATTTTATTTTCTTACCTGCTATCACATTAATTGACTGAGGGTATGTTTGATAATGACTAATAAATATTATCTCATACTTTGTAAATGTCTTATATTTAGAAGGAGGAAGGAAAAAGGTGAACAAGATGCCTGAAGAATCTTCAATTGCTATACTGTTTATAGTTCTAACCTCAACATTGTTCCATGAGAGTTTTCTGGGTTAAGGAAAAAAGGACGAAAACAGTTTCATTTGATCTCAGAGAGAGAGAGAGAGAGAGTGAGAAGGAAGGTGTGGGAGATTGGATTGGTTAAAGGAAAGAGATTTGACCAGATACCTTTCTGCAGATTCTTAATTGAACAGGAAGGATCTAGTAGTAGCTTTTTGGGATTGTCTTTTTATGCGGGTAACAGCACTTCCACCAGCATGTGTTGGAGTGAGTGCACGTCCCTGTGTTTCATTTCCTCTGTTCTCAAAGTGCTTGCCTCTCTCTCTCCCTCCTTTTCTTTTGACCCCCACAAAGCTTCTCTTTTTTCCTTCATTCTTCCATTTTCTTTCTGGTAAAAAGCATCGCCTTTTCATTCCATTTTCTATCTCTGTACTTTTTCACTTTGAATAATTGAATTTGATTTTTCACTTTCTTTGCCGCAGTTCTAGACTCCATTCCATACACTCCTCTCTCATTTTTCGAAATCCTAATTCCTCACTCCGCACCAAAAGACACAAGTTGATGGCTTCTCACCACCCCCATCACAAAATTTAATAATGATCAACTTTGATTTGATGAGTCCACGGTGGAAAAAATAAAAAAATAAAACGAGAATCTTGCATGAACTGGTGGATGTAGATGCCCATGCTTCCAGAGAATATCTTGTCTCGAGATCTTTCAAGTCCAACAAACGCACTTGGTACACAAAAATATGTGCAATTAGAATTTAACTAGGCCGATTGCCTCTTAAGTTCACTGATTAGAACTAGAATGATCAAAATCTTTAACATTATACAAACTCGCTCCTTCTTTTCCTTTCTCACTGTCCTTAAATAACTTGATGAACAGAGTAAAGTTTGTTGCCTGTTGAGGAGTATAATATACTAATATAAGTTTGATTTGTGAATAATAATGGCCATTCATGAATTGGACAGCGAGAGGTATCAATGAGAAACTTGAGGGTAAAAGGTAGGGTCATGAGGGAGGAAATTAAAGTAGCAAGATCAGAAAAGGGGATAGCTTTTTCTGTTTGCAAAAGGAAAGGACAAGAAGAAGAGGAGATTCCATGAAACCTTAAGTCGCATCGCATCAAACTCCAAACCACATTTCATAAAATCACCAACTTGTCTCCCAAATATATGCTCTCCCTTCATTTTCTTCATTCCTTTACTCTCTCTCTCTCTCTCACCATTAACCCTTTCCAATTACTTTGGGCTCCTTCATTCTCTTTCTTTCTCAATTATTCGTCCACCCACTCATTCTCTATAATATTTGCAGAAATGAAATATCACAAATATGCTTTTCTCATTCATATTGGCCTCTCTTGAAAATTAAAGACTATGATGGAAGTCTGACCCTTTTTTGAGCGAGTTTTCCATGGAATCGAATTTTGATTGAAGAAAATCCAAAACAAAATAACCAAAAGAGAAATTTAAAAGGATAAAAAGGAATTTGTGCTTTGAATTCAAGACGTTGGTGTCCCCCATTTGAACCTAAAATTCAAAAGAAGTGCTTGAAGACCTTTTACCAGACTCGCATCGTGGAGATGTGACTCCATTTGTTTCTCCAGATCCTTCAGAGTAAGCCCTTCCCAATCCAATGAAAATGGACACATCAAATCAGCCAACAAATAAAAAAAGTTGATACTATCATTTCTTTCTACCAACTTGATTATACCCCACAATCCCCTCCAATCCATCATTTAAATTAGTAACAGATTAATATCTCCTTATCATTTTACGAATATTTGACTAAAGAAATAAGATATCATTATTTTTTTCCATCCAAAGAAAAAGATAGCATTATTTACTGGGTCAAGTTGCTTGGTTCGTTCATCATCGTCCAATAAGGAAAGCAAATCCAAGGAAAATGAGATCTTAATTGTCGAGATGATCAATCTATCCTTTTCTTTTCTTTTTATTAGGTCTAATATAAAATCATTCTCCAAGCCAAGTACTTGTATAGTCAAGATAGTGACCCTCTTCTTGTCGAGTTACCTTCTCACTCTCATGATCACGCATTTTGTGTGTGTGTGTGCGCTTTTAATAATTATCATATGCCATGCTAAGCCATATTCACACTTTGTTTCTGGGAAAATTACTGTCAAGTCCCACGGACCATAAACAATTACAAGAAAGTCTCACACCTAATTCCTCTATTAAAAAAGTCCCCAAAGACTTTTGCGTGCTTAGTTGTTAATGTGAAATGACTAAATTGCACCCAAGGAATATTAAAGCAAAAAGCAGAGGAAAACCTCCAACCTCTTTTGAAGTCCCTGATAGTATATGAGGCTTAGTTAGTTCGTCGCTTAATCGTCTACTCGTTGCTCCTCCAAACCCCCAACCTCCATCGATCCTCTGAACCCCAGCCTCCATCGCTCTTTCGATGCCCCGCCTCCGTCGCTCCTTTGAAGCTCTACATTGTGTGGAAGGTAACACTATTAAGTATCAATCGGTCCAACGATGCTCCTCGGCATCTAAACTCGGACAGTCGCTACCCTCTTCATTCCCAATAGATTTACAATAACAGACTTTTACCATCTTCTTCTCTTATTTTTGCACACTTGTATGATGCAAGTATTTTTATGGATAAATGTGAAGTGGAGGCATATAGGTATGCAAGAGAATTAAGGAGAGAATGAATGGTCAGATGGATGTGTCAAAAAAGAAGAAGGTATTAGGAATGAATGGCCTCTGTCAGGTCCCAAGGGTTGTTGATATGATTAATAAAGTTGTTAAGCAAGGCTGGAGAACTTGTTAAAATACAAATCAGTTGTTGATAGACCCTCTGATTATAAAACCCCATGCACTTGTTAATATGACTCATGAAGTTGTAAAAAGAGGCTTAAGAACTTGTTAAAACAGAAATCAGTTGTTGATAGACCATTTGATTACAAAAACTCACGAACTTGTTAATATGACTCATGAAGTTGTAAAAAAAAAAGCTTAAGAACTTGTTAAAACGCAAATAAGCTGTTGACAGGCCTTTAATTATAAAAACTCACGGACTTGTCACTATGACTCATGAAGTTGTAATTATAAAAAAGGCTTAAGAACTTGTTGAAACACAAATAAGATGTGACAGACCTTCTGATTATAAAAACTCAAGAACTTTTTACGACTTCATGAGTCATATTAACAAGTTCGTGAGTTTTTGTAATCAGAGGGTTTGTCAACAGCTGATTTCCCGTTTTAACAAGTTCTTAAGCCTTTTTCACAACTTCATGAGTCATATTAATAAGTTCATGAGTTTTTATAATTAGAGAGTCTGTCAACAGTTGATTCGTATTTTAATAAGTTCTTAAGCCTCTTTTTACAACTTCATGAGTCATATTGACGAGTTCGTGAGTTTTTATAATCAGAAGTCTGTCAATAGCTGATTTGTGTTTTAACAAAGTTCTTAAGCATTTTTTCACAACTTCATGAGTCATATTAACAAGTTTGTGAGTTTTTATAATTAGAGGGTTTCTCAATAGCTGATTTATGTTTTAACATACTGCCACCATATCCTCTGTTTTAGTACGTGCTAGTGGTGCAGTATGCCAAGCCATTGGCCATGAATATCAGTAAGTGATTCCAAGCATAGCAAGCTCTGCTCTTTAATAATGATGATTATTAATAGTGAGAATTTGATGATGATGAAAATGACTCAGGCACGATGGCTTAACTATTTGACGTGGGGCAGGAAAAGGGTTCAATGATATTGTTTTGGACGTATGGTGTTGAAGCTATAGCACTCACCCTTTGGTCAACACTGCTTATTTGGCTCTTGTCTTGAAACATTCCCCTCTCTTATCTCCCACACACTTACAGTAGGTGTTGGGTGTTAATAGATTCTTCTGCATTCATTTCGAGTGATTTTAATGTATCTCAGTAATTCCAATTATTAGTTCAATTCAAGGCCATACTCTGTAGCAAATAATTAAAGTAGTGTTTCAAATTAATGAAACCAATCAATGCAACAGCTAAAGCTTAAGCATATGACCCCTAACAATGTCTAGAGTCCATTCATAGACCTCTTTATCAGGAGCTTATGCGTAGATTAACAAATGGTTATGTTTATTTTGACAATTTCATGAGCCTATTTTGACAACGATATTTTCATACCTGGAGAATTTTTGGAACTTCAGTAGTTATTGTCTCAAATTTCACATTAGTATCTTATGTGTATATTAACAAATGGTTATGTTTATTTTGACAATTTCATGAACCTATTTTGACAACGATATTTTCATACCTGGATAATTTTTGGAACTTCAATAGTTATTATCTCAAATTTCACATTAGTATCTTTTGCGTAGATTAACAAGTAATTATGCCTATTTTGACAACGATATTTTCATACTTGAAGAATTTTTGGAACTTCAGTAGTTATTATTCTCAATTTCACATCAGTAGTTTATATGTAGATTAACAAGTGATTATATTTTACTATTTTGAACAACTGAGGCTACTTTAATAGTTGAATATCACATCAAATCCAAATATCATATGACATCCAAATATTAATGGTACGAATTTGAACTCTACAAAAGAGGCACAACCAAGAAAGATACAAAACGAACAAATGGAATCAAAATAATACCCAATTTCAAAAGAAAATGTGACCAAGAAAAACAAATGTATAAGAAAATGTGTCAATGAATCAAATAGGGGTTTAAAGCTATATGCAAAAAGAAATTGATATTCCGAATTTGGTAACTACTTGAATGTGCAGAGATTCACTGACAACATGAAACATATACTGGGGAGATTGTTGCATAAATGGAGGAATTGGGAATCGTTGCAACATTAGAAGTTTGAATATGTAGAGATTCGCGGACGCAAAACGCACGACGGGCCTCCTTCTCCCGCCTTTTCCTTGTTTATTCTTGGGGGCAACTTTATTATTTCACATCAACAACTAATCACACGAAAGCCTCTGGAGACATTTTTGTTAAGGGAATTTGATAGGAGACTTTTTTATAATTCTTTATAGGACCCTTGGAACCTGACAATGATTTTCCCTTTATTTTTTCGTTTAAATTTAACAATGATTACGAGAGTCATGCTTGTAATTTTCTTTTTGTTCTGTGACTAATAAATTTTCCGTGAAAATCCTTAAAAAAATATTTAAAATTGATAAAAAAAAACATATTTGGGTGTTCAATATACAAAATCCTATAACAAACCATGAGAGGAATATGAGTTTTGAGATAATGATTTGCTGTAAATTTACTTATATATCTTTTTTCCTACAATCTCTCTCCTCATTTCTCTACCTTCCATCTTCTTGGGAAAATCCGTTTTAAGAGACTAAAAAAATATTAAAAAAGTTTCAAAAAAAAAATCCTAATATTAAAAAGATCCAAACATTTGTTAAGATTTATTGATTGAGTCCCTATCAAAATGGTTGTCAATAGTACCTTTTTGATATTAGAGTTTTCCTAGATTTTTGGACATTTTTTATTTATTTTGAACCTAAAGGGATTTCCCCATAAACGATTTCTTCTTCGTCGCTCGAAACTTTATCTCCGGATTTCACCATTGCTTCTCCCACCGTCTTCATCTCTGTCGCTGCCTTCTACCATTCGGGAAACCGAATGCGAGCTCCTCTTCTTTTGACAACATTGGAGTGCAGATTGGGACGGTCAACGGCTCGTTCTTCAAGTGCAAAGATCTTTGAATTTGGGCTTCGATTATTCAATTATGGGGTTCTGACCAGTTGATAGCTTCCAGTTATTTGTTAGCGCACCACAAGAAAGGGAAGGAAAAAATGAGGGTCGCAAATTCTCAGGTATGGCGGCCTTTGAAAAACCCTGTTATGTTCCCAATTCCATAGTTTTCTCAAGGGCACTGCTAAATTTGTTCAGTGTTTGATTCTCCCCAACATATGAATAAAGTAATAAACAATTCTTATTGATGATATTGCTTGTTCTGCAATCCCAACAGCAGCCCCATAAGATTCAATCATTTTCATTACTCCCAAATGCAAGTTCTAGAACGATGAACATGCATGACTGAGATTGGAATAGCTGCCAACGTTAGTCTCCATGACTGTACAAATGCACGTGGCAGAATAAAATTGTGGACATGTTTGCCCAAGTAATTGGATATCTGGACACTGAAATAGGTATAATCTAATTTCAAATGCATGCCAAAACAAGGCAGACGCTAAATTATTTAAATCGAAATCGAAATCAATTTGTATTTATTCACTACAGTTTGATACAACCCAAAATCTGTACACTAGCCCCAAATTAAGCTCAAATGTGACAAATTTAAAGCAACCTAAACTTCATATCTATACAAGGGTCAAAACCCACGTCTTAACTCACTCAATCGAGAACATCGATTTCTTCACTAAACTCAATCAAAACGAAAATTTGAAGATATGTACTTGAAACGCCAACGCGGTAGCCTAACATGAGGCCACCGGTGGCGGCCATGAAACCTAACGTGACGACAATGGAGTGATATTGGCATCAAAATTTCTGCCGACATTGCTGCGGGTAAGGAGAAGAAAATTGGAGATCAAATTGCGTGTTTGAGTGAGGAAATGCTGGATCGAACCCATGATTTGCAGAGTTAAAGCAATTTACTCTAACCAACAAGCCATGAGTTCAAGAGCCAGAAGAAGATTGGAGAGAGATTGAGAAATGGCCGAGCACGATGAGAGAGAAAGTTTGATCAATTGTATGAGGAGAGGGGCAGTGAGGTAATTTAACAATATTTGTAAATCCTGATTCCTCTTTTGATCTCATGATCTGACACGGGATTTGAGGTAGTGGAGTCACTGATATGTCTTATATATATTTTAAAGGTTATTTTCTCAAATTTTCTCAAATTTTTTTCGCCATTTGTAACTAAGAGATACTGACCGAGCCAATCAATATACATGGAGAACTTCCACTTGCATAAAAATTATAATTCAGGTAACCAATATATCAATATAAAATACCAAAAAAAGGATGAAGTCACAACATTAACAAGTTGTAGACATGGAGCAGTGTGACTCATATTGGGTTCTATGCACAAAATATATATGAAGTTATGAACCCACTCAAATTATGTTACATAGGAATTCATAGTTTTCTTATTTGATGAAGGTTTTTATATAAATGATTTTCACCTGTTTCAATAAATATATTTTTCAGGATGAATTTGTGTTCTTTTTCTTATGATAATAAGACTGTTAACTACTTTAATCAATAATTTGTTGTTAGTACTTCAAATTTCGTAGTTACTTAAATTTATTTTGTAAAAATATCCAGACATAATATATATATATATATATATATATATATTAAAAATTGACATGATGCGATAGGAGATATCAATAATTTTATGCTAATATATAAAGAATATGTTATCATCTCAATAGACTCGGCGATTTAGCACCGGCTTGCTTTACTGTTTTAGAAGTACTTATAGGGCTTGTTTGGAATGATAATTCAAACCTTTAAAATCTTTTCAATTACAATTTATAATATACGAGATAAATATATAAATAAAGTTTTATGACGACTTACATAAACATAAACATAATAATGATAAACAGCTAAAGGAAGTCAAGCCAGCAATGAATCCTTAACCTCACAAGGTTTTATGTGCAACAGCTAAAGTTTCTCTTGTACCTTGCTCATGTATCACACTTAATCCCTAGCCTCCGCTTGTTGTTTAAAGAATTCATCAGACTGTACTAATGATGGATTAATGAGGTGAAAACCGAATTTTGATGCTATCATTGTATGGGTAATTTATGGGCGATGAGAATAATTCACAGATCATGAAAGTGAATAGAAACAAGCGAATAAAGAGCAACTACAAAATAAGACGGCCAAACATATATGAACACAAGAAACAACTTGTACTGTGATGTATCATTTATGTTCACAAATAATCTTCAGGGCTGTTTTGGTACATTCTCAGCCCATTTGGATCTTAGCAATTTGAGAAGAATTCTTGCCTTCGTCTTCGTCTTCGCACTACATTGACTCTGCAGAAGCAAAAGCAACTGAGTCAAAACTCCTTCTTCAATGGCCTCCTCTCTGGCTCGTCCACTTTCTCTGCACACCATTATCAGTAACCCCACAGCATTCTCACTACACTCATGATTACTCACTCTGAACACCATCTTCACCAAAGTTTGAATCCCATTTGGGCTATTCACTAATGCTTCTTTGCCTCTCTCTATTACCAGAAGCTTCTCTATTATCTGCATCCCCAATGGAGCCAGGTTCTTCTCTCTTGTTTCACATCCTGAAATGTACCTCATGATTCCATTTATTGCCCCTGCTATTACCAGATTCTCTCTGTTTGATTGCAAGGAACATAGAGCTGATATGGCTTTAATTGCTGCCCTGGAAGCCTCACAGTTATTTTGGCCCACAAGATGAACAATTTCATTGAGTAGTTTCTGGGAATTTCCAAGCATAAGCAATACCTCTTCTAAGTGTGCTGTTGCTGCTGAATCTATCAGATTACACAGACTGGTTTTAATATTGGGACTGCCCTTTTCGAATAATACAAGATACGATTCAAAGTTAGGTTCTTTTTGAGCATATTTAGAGGCTCTGAGGTAGTGTCAAGGGGTAACATCTTTATAATGCAGGAAAGAGCTAGCTCTATGAACTCCAAGTGATGATGCTGCTCTTTGAATATTTGAGCTCCAAAAACTAGTCCCAAAAGAAGAGGCAAGAAACCCAATTGAAGGAAGCAAGATTTCTTGAAAGAGAAATACTCATCAGATAAAAGGCTGATCTTTTCAAGTGCTTGGAGTTTGTTCTGGAAGGAAGATTCCTGAGATTGAAGGGTGCGTTTCAGAGAGGCAAGAGAATCTATGGTTTTAGAGTCACCAAAGTGGTCAAATTGAGGGTACAATTGAAGCCATTGATCGATCAAATGACGAAGAGTGTGATTGGGGACGATAGATAAATCATGAAGCTTCTGCATTGTAACAGGGCAAGTGAGATTACCTTGAGCAAGCCATCTTTCTATGCTGGACCTATCATAGGTTTGGCCTGTACACAAAGTCACTGGATCCTCAAACAAGTCTAGACTTATTGGGCATCTGAACAAGTGAGGAATCGTCATTTCAGCTTCGTTCATGGAAGAAAGTTTCAAGCTTTAATCCAAGTTCTGGGGTGTGAACAAAGAGAAGATGTTGCAGAGAAAAGACACAGGTAAAGATGAAAGCTTTATAGCTAGAAAGTGTAGGCAATACAAGAAGAGACAAGCATTGGAAGGCACTGGGGCATTAATGCTCAAAGAAGGCGTGTCAGAAAATGGCAAACTTTTTTTCCTGGGGTTGTTTAACTTTAGGCTATAAAGCCTACAAGACAGAAGAAGCAGAAAGTGGTGGCAAGACACAGAGGAAATGGAGTATAAAAAAATTGGACAGAGAGTAAGGAAGCTTGTTAAAAAGAAGAAGAAGAAGAGGGACATAACAGTTAACATTCCATTTTAGAAGGAAGAGAGAAGAAGAAAGGGAAGTGGTGGGAGAGGATAAGAGTTTTGTTCTAACGAGAGAGAAGAAGAAAGGGAAGTGGTAATTAGTTTAGTTAGGGGAAAAGAGAGAGAGAGAGAGAAGAAAATGGGGGAGGCCAAACAGGCCTTATCTCGTGGGATGGCAACTAATGATGTAGAATAATTGTGGGGGTGTGGTCCCCACTTTTCTCTTTCATTCCCACATCAGTCCAGTCAAACTGACCCACCAAAAGATAAAAATCATTGTTTAAGTCTTCAAGTTTGAATCCACCAATCACTTGACTCCCCAACGAACCAAAAGTTGTGTTTCTTCATTCCCCCTGTATTTCAGGAGAGTTTTTCTCCGCCTTCAATTTCAAGTTTATAATACCATTTTAGTCCTACTAACTCTAACATATCAAAAAAAAAAAAAAAAATTAAGGTGCAATTTTGCCCTTAAAGTATGCGTCAAGGAGCAATTTTCGCTTTTCGAAATTTTCGGCGTAGCGATGTTTAATTGAAGTTTAAAAACGTAAAGTATGCGATGTTGCTTCTTAGTTAACTACCCTAACGGTCAACATTAGGGTTTTTAACGGAGGCAAAATTGCTACGTTTTTAAACTTCGCAACATCATTCTTCAAAAAAAATAGCATTTTTGCTCTAAAATTTAAAAACGTAGCGATTTTGCCCCTCCGTTAAAAACCCTAACGGTCAACGTTGACGTTGGGGTTTTTAACTATAAGAACATCGCTACGTTTTTAAACTTCGAAAGCGCAATATTCTTACGCCCGAAAACTTTAGGGTAAAATTGCTCTCGGCCAAGCATACTTTAAGAAAGTAAAATTGCACCTTAACCCCAAAAAAATTAGCTAACTTATGAATTATAGGTCAAATTTTCATTTTTATCTTTATTCATGATTAGTTACAAAAGTCAGTATGGATTAATTTTTTTTGTTTATTACAATTAATATCTACAAAATTATAAAAAAAAACACATTATTACTCTGAAACTAAACTTATAATAAGATCAATTTTTTTCTAAAATAAACTTATAAATAAGACCAGAGTAATAAATAAATAAAAATTTCAAGGGCAAGTTAGTAACACAAGGGTCCAAGAATTCTTAATTAAACAGGCTTACCTTATTTTCAGCAAGTGCAATTCTTTTTTATAGTTATGTGCAAATATTTTTTATTTTCCATTTAGTTGAAGATACACAACTAAAATAAAGTTATGCCTGTTAAAAATAGGTTGCAGATGAGTGCTTAAATAAATTTAAGAAAATTTGAGCAATAAAGTTTTCAATTGAAGATTTTCCAACCATTTTTCTTATGTACTCCCTCATATCCTTGTAATATAAAATATATTTGAGGAGTTGGTCTTTATCCTAAATATAATACATAAATTTTGCATTTGTCAATCTTTTCCTAATTTACCTCTAATGATAATCTCTCAATAATAATTAAGGAATGGGGAATTAAGGAATTGAGGAATATGACTACGTTGTTTATAAAATACCTGTTATATTAATTAACTTAACTAATTAACTTACTTAATCGAATCAAATTAGATAAATATGTTTTATATTAAGAACCGAGTATTACTATTAGTATTTTACAGTTTTGAAATTGTGCTTGATCCTGTGAATGAACAGAGGGATGAAATGAAATGAATGGTGGTGATAATGGTGAGGGGAGGGGCAACAATAGGAAGGGAAAGCATTATGTGGGTTGGTGCTTTGTTAATATAAGTCACTGCGTGAAAGCCATATATATATATATATATGATATATTTGCATTTTCATTCACTTAATGATCTGAGTGTATCCATTTGGTTCAAACATCAATTATATGATTAATAACTGCCACATACAAATGTGTGATTGATATTTATGTGTGTCTCTCTATTTCTCTGTGTGTCTACATGGACCCTCATATATATATATATATATATAATTGACATTTGACAAATACAACTTTACCTGGCTCTTTGCACGTTGTCATATTATTATCAACTCATCAAATCCATCCACCTTCTCATTTCTTCTCAAGTTGCTTTCGTCCTTTAACTCACGATCAATAATTATTTTTGTTAAAGACGTCTCACTTTTTTATAAAATGATTTCCCTTCTTTTCTTTATGTTAATGCTGCATCCTATTGTTATTATTATTTTAATCTCACATTCATTCTACTTTCTAATTACACGAATAGGAAATAACCAGTGATTCACATACACAAGCATTATTTGGCCAAAAAAAAGAAAAACTTACACAAGCATCGTCTCTTTTAGTATATTCGTGCTTTTTACGTGTACTTCTTACCTGAATCTTAAGTTTAATTAATTACATAAAAATAACCTTTGGTTAATGTGTCATTCTCATGCCTTAAGAGTAAATTTTAAAGATTAATCTAAGAGCAATAGGGCACTGTATGTATTAGCTTATACTTTTTGTTGCATGAAAAATTTATATATGTGTGTGTGTGTTCGGGTCAGATACATTCTTCACGTTCTGAGAGACACTATTTATTGAACCTAAATAAGTTTGGGTAAGTAATCTAAAGATAATAATTTCTTCTCTTCACTCATGCAGAATGAATATAATGCTAAGAAAGAGATAGAAAGCTCAAAAGCTATGAGATTTTCTTTGCAAAACGACTCTTTGATCGCTCAAAATTGATTAATTTTATGGAAATTTGATGTTTTTTCGCTTTACGTGATTTAGGAGAATCATGGTGGGATATTCTGCCTTCATTAGCATCGATTCAAAAGGGTGATTGAAGATGTCAAGTTGGAAACCATAATGAAGACTCTTGGGGACTAAAAAAAAAAAAGAATACGCTTTACTCGGTTGAACTTGATGCTGATGTTTCAAAAAAGAGTACTTATTTGTGGAGGCCTAGCTAATACAATTAATATGAGAAATGAACTAATGATGCGTGAATTAGGGTTCTTCTTGAAAATTGGATTCCCTCTCATCAGTCACTTGTGTCAAACTCACGGGTGTTTTGAATGGATATTAAGGGCCTGTTTGGGATAGCGGCGATAGAAGTGACTTTTTTTTTTTTTTTTTTCGATGTACTTTTCTTACTAGACTTTTTTTCTGATGTGATTTGTGTTTGAAATAGCGGTGGCAAAAGTAGTTTTTTTCTTGATGGACATTTGTTTGGCATAGCTTTTAAAAAGATAGATGAAATGGAAAATGACTGAAAAGGGTATGAATCATGTGTGTGTATAGATATATATTGTATAAAATGTGATAATTTAGATAAAAAAATTAAAATTAAATATTAATTTTCTAAAAAAATAGTAAATTACCATTAAAATTTTTAAAAATATTGAAGTTCTTAATTAAATATATTTGATGAATAAAATTGGATACAAATTAGAATACGTACAAATTTTTAATTTTTAAGACAACTTAATTTAGATATAAAAAAGATTCAATATATATAATTTTTTTTTTAAAAAAAAAAATCAGACAAAGGCACAACGTTGTCTCATGACACAAGCGGCACAGTGAAATATCAGATGGCAAGTAATTTAAAGGACTTGTCCGAGCTCATTAGAAGCTGTCAAAGAAATTGAAGAGGAGAGGAAGAGAGAGAAGGCACAACACTTATTGAACTGGAGATGATGCTGTCGAAGAGAGAGAAAAGGAGAAGTGAATGCGGGGGTAATGTTGTCCAAATCTGGAGAAGGGTGATGCCATCAGAAGGTGATGCTGTTAGAAGCAACCAAGTCTTGCTTAAAAAAAAAAACACAGTTTCAAGTTTGAAGCACATCAAATAATTAGGTCATCCAAACACTCATATTTTTTGCTTCTATAGTGACTATGCGTTTGATGTGCTTATTTTAGCACCCACAACCATGCCAAACAGGCACTAAATCTCATTATACTTTATAGTTGGTTCTTCGAGTTTAAAATACGTTAGAGAGAACAAATATGTTGACCCACTTACTTGTTAGGCTCATTACATTGACTCCAACTACATGACTTTTGATACTCCACTTGCAGGTCCTAGCTAGTGATTTTTTTGCGAGCTCACATATGAATTGGGTACAAATTCAGAATAGTTATACCTTTTGCATGTTTTTTCTATAGATTTTGTATTAAAAATAATATACTAAATTTTATTTTTATTTTGATGGGCACATCATCTATTATATTGGAATCAAACATGTTTAAAGTATTGTTTGACACTAAATGTAAACATATCTTTAAGTAAGAATTCAAATATTGATTCATTATATTGTGAGAGACTAATACATTTTGCTTGATTCAGTCTCATTGATAATAATTTTTCCAAAAATAAGATGAGGGGAATGTATTTTATAGGACATATACCAGTTTGATACTTATCACAAGTCACCCCCAACTACTTGGCTATGATCAATGAGGTTTGATTACATTATTAAATTTGTTTGAAAATGGGAAAAAAATATTCAAATTTACCCTTATCAAAAAATCATAAATTATATTCTGAGAAACAAAAAATGTATGGAATCAATTCAAAGAATATAAGATTTGAATAAATTAATTAGGAAAATTTAAGAGAGAACGAAGAGCGTTCGGATCCTCTCATTATCCTCCTCTCCCCATCCCTCACAGTCCCATCTGAACCGTCCAAATCTCGATCCAACAATCCATATATTTTTTTTAAAAAAATTAAAATTTTTTTAAAAATAATTTGGATCGCATCTCGTCAAATCCAAATTTGGATCGGACGGTTGAGATCTGGCCAATTTAGAAATGGGAAGAGGGGAACTGTGAGAAGATCCCCTTCCGAACGAAGATGGGCAAAGTAAAAGCACATGGAGGAATAATATTGGTAACAGTAATAATTATAATAATGAGGGACGCATTAAAGGCAATCTAAAATGGATTCAGGATTCCCCACATTCACACACAATCCCATGTTGTTTGTGTCTCTCTCTCTCTCTGTCTTGTTTGCCTCCTTTGACATTTTGACTCCTCCACACACTTTGATTCTCTTCCCTCATTTTTTTTTTTTTTAAAAAAACCCAAAACCTTCCCCATTTATTTCATCTAATATCACTAACCTACGGTACACTTATTTTATTTGTAATTTACCAAAATTTTAACATCTTCAATTTCTTAGCACAACCAACCAGCTGATCAATTCCACTGACCCATCTATCTAATCAAAATCCGAAATCACTTCATTATCTCAAAATCACACATGATATGACAAGTTATAGATATTCCACCAACCAAATGCATAATTGAAACTTTATTATTTTAAATTTGACAAACATTTATATTTTAAAGAAGAATTACACTTGTATTGTGATTATTACGATACTTTTCATATTCAAACATGATCACTCGCTCATCAAACTGAAAACTATAATTCTGAGAACTACAATGTAAAAAACGACATTAAGGTCGAGGTAAAACAAGCACTGTTGGTATCTGATGAGTCCAAGCCTTAGCATAAAAACATCATTGTCAAGTGAGTAAGCAAGAAAACCAGTTGTAAATTAATGTTCCCAGATGAACAGGTAAGTTCGGCAGAGAAGAAGAAAATGGAATGAAGAAAGAGACCAAACAACAAAATGACAAGAAAGCTTTCATTTATTAATGGTAAAGATTAATTAGTGTGATCAAATTTGGGCCTTTTGAACACTATTTTGTCTGCCATTGGAATATTATTTCCGGCTCCATGATCTCTCTAATGCTAATTCCAATGTTGACGATCCCTTTTATTTTTATTCTTGTTCTTGTTAGTCAAAAAGACATATCTACAAAACAAACCAACCCCTCCAAACAAACAATTTAATTCTTCATTTTGATGCTTACATGCGCACGCAATATGTAAAGCTTGTACTAAAACAAATTCAGATACATATTTAAATACATATAAGCCAAAAGTCACTACATTAAAAATTATGGAATAGGTTTTTCTTTTGAACCTTCTCTATTACTTGTTTTCTTAAATATATTCTGTTTTATACTTCCTGAGGCGAAAGTAGATTATATTTAAAAACATGTCCACTAATTAAATGCCTAAGAACAATACTCTTGTAGCCTAGTGATATGGTCACTGCTGTAAGTGGGAAGTCGTAATTTGGTCTAACTTATAATCTCAAGTTTTTAGTGCTTGCATTTCCAGATAAAAAAGGTTAAGACTCCATTTTATCTTGAAAGTTTTGACATATGAACCGTGAGTATTGAAAACAAATTTGGATCAGTAAATATAAGGAAACTAAATGCTTAGGAGAAAAAGAAAAGAAAAACTCTATTCATAGTCCTCCAGACCAAGCAACTGGAATCTAGATGGTCAAACGAAACATTTGAACATTCTGACAGAGACAGAAATCGTGCGTGACTTGAATAACAACACAAACGACACAAATGAAGGCAAAACCATAATATATTAGTGGTGTATTTCATAGGCCATATTGACACTAGTGCATCTGTTTTCATATTTAAAATAGAAGATCGTTTCATGTAGCTCATGTCAGTTTTGCTTTCGTTGACAATTCAACGATCAAATTATGAGCCTTTTGCATAATATGCCTTCTTTTAAGTTTTCAAAGAATTCAATCATTACATGTTTTCAATACATTTTCTTGTGCTCCCCACACACTTTACTAACTCTTTTTTGTTCTAGATATAAGATAGATTTGACTTTTTTAAAAGAAATTAAGGAAACTAAATAAGTTACTTAATCATATCATATCTTGTGTATTTTTAAATTATATATCTATAAGCTAGGCAAAAAAGTTTAAAGAAAAAAATGACAAAATATAAATATTTTAAAGTAATTTAATCAGCTATCTTAATATCTCTAAAATATTCAACTCTATAATATATGTATAGCTGAAGGGAGTAGTAACAAAGCTCCTTCCATCATTGAATTTGCCAATTTCATCCCCACCTCTTCCTCCTTTCAGAAAATGATAGGGCCCACCGTGTCGGTGGTTCTTGAACTGTAATTATAAGCCACTTGTTCAAGAACGCCAAAGTCATGCCACTACGTGCATCACCAGAGTAAATATTTAATTCAATACAGAGAATATGCCATTGAGGAATCAGATTTGTTTCGTTTTTATAATTGTTCACTCCAATCAGTACATCAGATTTTGCAAACTTGTTACACACAATCCCATATTTATCGGCTTCTTAGTTTTAAGGCCTGGTATTATTGCTTTCCCAAATTGTGAATTCAGTTCACAACAAATATGAAGTTCGGAGGCCAGTTTATTATTGAAATAAGTAATGACATGAACACTAAGCTCATAACTACACCGAAACATCTGATGGGTAATCCTGTGGATGTTTTTTAACCGTCTCTCTCAGCCATGTCTCCTGTTCGCCAAGGTTAGGTGGAGGAACATCATAAACATCAGAAAATATTTCTGCAAGTGGTGGTTTCTCTTCCTTCTCTGCCAACTGAATTGCCTGCAGAAGCTGCAGCAGGAAAAACACAAGATAAAGAAATGAGTTATACGGAGTACTACTTATGGTTTATGAATAGTGTGGTTTGTTAGAGTTTTTATAAACTTATAAAAGCATGAATCTCAAAATAAAAGCACAAACTCCACCGAATAAAGAAGGATATCACACCGAGTTGGCAGAATTTTGTGAGGGAGCAATATTACCTGCTTTCTCGCATTGTTCCTAAGCTGTGATTCAGTCTCACAATTCCACCAGCCGTTTCTTTCAATCCACTTTCTAAATCTAGCCACGGGATCTCGTCCCAACCTCCACGATTCAATTTCATTGGCAGGGCGATACTTGGTGGAATCATCTGACGTGGAGTGGTGTCCCACTCTGTATGTTAGGGCCTGTGGAGGAAAAACAAATATAACGTTGGTCTGCCATTAAAATATCTTCACATCATATCACATGTTGCTACTACCAAACACGTTACACCATCGATCCTAAATATAAGAGCTAAACAAGAGGTTTATTTTGGTTCTAAATAAAAAACTTCTATCAACTTATCTCCTACGTTTATAATTTTCTTCCAGGAGTATCCTTATTGGTTGCATACAACAAGGTGTTTCCATCAAGAGGTGATTACATTGCACATGATTAGAAAGGGCATACTAGAGAAATCAACACTCATTTACTACAAATACCTAATATAACTAATTTTCTTAATTTTTACAGACTAGTTGTCTAACTCTTATATTAGGACTGGATGGAGTATCACCTAACCTCAATTAGAACTGGTCTTTGCTCACTGATCGCCATTTGACGAGCAGCTTTAACAGCATTGTAAACTGCGAGGGCATCGTTGCCATCGACACGGATGCTACGAACACCATAAGCTTGCCCTCTCACCACAATACCATCACCTATGCACATAAGGAAAACAGAGAACAATTATGCATTTAGACATTATGATGCAATGCTACCAACTTGACCAAAGCGAGGGTACCAAAGTCAAAAAAGGGTAAGGAAACTACTTCGAAATTGATCTGAAGTAGGCGTGCTAATGGCCCATCCATTATTCCGGCATATAAAAATAACAGGAGCCTCCATAACAGCTGCAAAATTTAAAGCAGCATGGAAATCCCCCTGATAACGCCATCGATTAGAGTATATAGAATAAGGTCAAATCTCTTCAGTAACAGAACCAGATACAAGTTCTTACTCCATGTGGTGTATTATTTCTCTTAATAAATGCATCTCTTACATGACAGAAATTACGTAGTAATTACCTCGCTTGAGCCACCATCACCAAAATAAGTGACAGCACAGGCATCTTTTTTTTCCATCTTCAAGGAATATGCAGCTCCAACAGCATGGGGAAGTTGCGAGCTGGAATGTCAAAGCAAGTTAGGCACAAGCAACTTTCAATATAAAGGAGTGATGAGCTAAAACAAAAGAAAAAGGTTTTATGCACCAATGCATAATCGAAGAAGCTTTAGATACTTACGCAACTGTTGATGCTATAGTTACGTAATTGAGTTGTTTAGACCCATAGTGGATTGGCATTTGCCGTCCTTTCCCATTATCATATTTATTGGAAAAACATTGGTTCGCAAATTCCTGAAAAGTGAAACCTCGCCATAGCAGGACTCCAGGCTCCCTATACTGCATGAAATCAAAATCTAATAATAAGGTGGTAAATTAATAAAGGAAATCCCCAAAAAGCTGTAGGTTAAGTTCTAGTTAAGAATATCGACTGAAGCAAAAAAAAAAAAGTCTCCTTTTATAAGTATGATGAATGAGCTTGCAACCTGAGGGAAGATTAGGTCTTCCATGCTGAGAGCAGCAGCTGATGCAATATTGATAGCCTCTTCTCCATTGGTCGTTAAATAAAAAGAAATTCTTCCTTGTCTTTGTGCTTCAAAAAAGATGGTGTCCATAGTTTGTAGAGTAACCATGTCATTATACATTTTGACTGCAGTTTCCATGCTAACCTAATATTACTGACATCCATCAGTATCTTTTCATAATATTATCCTTTAACTCACGTATAGTAACTGCAAAGAAAACACATATTCTAGGATATATTGGGGATGTGAAGACCTGCTCAAAGCTACCGCCCAAAATTGGCTGTCCATTGTCATCAAGCACCCGGAAGCAGCTTGTTCTCTCCACAGGAGATTCAGATATAAACCTCATTTCAGGTGTGAATTTCACTGATCCTCCTGGAAAATCCAAAACCTGCCAATCCAGTAAGAACGAAAATATTCCGAAAGAATGAGCAAGCTTTAGTGCCCCTATCTAGTTAAAAATGCATGGCATGCTGATTTTATATGTAGAGTGCATCCAAACGGATTCATCACTTTTGGTTTTAAAATTAAGGATCGCTACTTCATTAATATACTGTTAGTATCCAAGCATTGCAGTAAAAATAGGTTCATTTTGACAGTTTGAATGATAATATTTGTCGCCGTTCCCTCCTTCATTCGTAATGCACAAACTAGATGAACTAGTAATAAAGGATGATGGGCGCTCCAACAATGCTCCTTGCATGGTCCACCAATAAAAAAAGACCATATAGGCGAGTTTGGAATAGTGGAATTTCTAAAACTGTAATTTAAGGAATTCCATTACTGTCGCAAATGAAGAAATTGCCTCAAAACATTGGAGTCAAACACAGTTTTGTGACAAATCAGAAAAGGCGCAGAAATCGAATGGAATGAAATGAAATGGCCCTGTGTACTTCGTTATGTGTCAATGGTTACAACAGTCTTTGCATATACAAGCAATGCACCACAGTGGCAGGTATAATGAGGAAACAATTATAGTAGGTGTCTATGATACAACAGTAACTTAAGCATCCATATCTGGGCCTCACTGATTCTCGGTGTATTGGACTTCAATTGGGCTATTCTATTAACAAGACAGACTAAATGGCCTCAGGCCCAAATACACGGGCTTCAATTTTTTAATTGTGTTAATGTCTAACTCGTTTTTTTCGCGTCAGGCCCGAGAAAAAAAACTCCTTTCTTTCGTGATTTGATTAATGGATTTCATCAGGCGAAAAAGTTCAGGTCAAAATGTACCCCAAAAAGAAAAAATTTGTAGGTCAAAAAAAATCAGGCGCAAAAAGTTAAAAAATATTATTATTTTTTTTTTAAAAAAAAAACTTTCCTTTGAGAAAACAACCTTTTTTTCGGATAACGATTTTGCCGATCTGGCGACGCGAACCGGAGACGGTAAATTGTTTTCAAGACTCGCAGGAATGAAAAATCTTTGCCAAGAGTCATGACTGCAAATCTGCAATACGCGGAATGCAAATTTCCGAGCTATACATTGCATCTACGGGGAGTTTAGCAGTGAGTACCTGATTCTCATCGGCACAAACAGAACTCAAACGATTCTGTACCATCGTCGATTCAAATCGACGAATATTACTCAAGTTTCTGAAATTTGGCTGACAAAGGGCATTCCGGTCAAAGTGAGGGGTCGAAGAACTCCGAGAGCCTCGTTGAAGTGAAGCCATGAAAGCCATCTTCGATTTGACATGGCGGAGGATGGTCGTCGATTTCCTCATATATAGAGCCATAACCCTGCCGGTCACCCAATAACTAGGAGGCGCCTAAGATGGAGATGAAGTGGAAGAGCAATAGCCGTCTCTAGGGAGTAAGATCACTTGCACAAGCATCCACTTTCAGATTCATTCATCTTGGTACGTATATCACCAATTAAAAATTGAAAATGTTGAGAAAATAGTTGGGAAAAAAGTGGAACTTAGCCATTTAGGGCAGCCTATGATGCATCGCCAAGTGTGGTGAAATGCCTTAATTGCCCTTTATATTTAAATAGTTGCAAAAATAAAAGGTTAATATGTGAAGGAGCCTCCAACACCAAGATAATAACATATGAATAATATGGTGTCTAAGTTTATGCTGTAGGCATTATCAAGACTACCATCTCAATTTTTCCCACTTGTTCAATTTTTTATTATATCAAAGACAAGGACTATTTTATAATCCATATCTTGAATGTGATTTAAAAAAAATTAAGAGCAAATTAATTAAGAAGCAACCGACCAAGAAAAAGTAGAATCTTACAAGTGCAGTTATGTATTAGATAGCGCATGGCCCCTTTCTGAATGTTTTTTCTCCTTGATTGATGATTATGGCTCGCAGGATATGTAAGTACCAGATGAAGTGGCTTTGAGGCTCGTAAATTATTATGTCTATTTGTTTCGATTTTTACTCTAAGCAAAAAATTTCTAAAGGATCTCGCATATGTAAATCCGTCTCTATTCTCGACCTTGTTATATTGATTTAATCAATTTCCGTCTTTTTGTTGCATGAAGTGAAAAGTGAATATCCATATGCAGAGCATCATCCAGATCCAATTACCAAAAGAGGAGAGACTTCTATTAGAGCATATTCTTTTGCCCTCAAAGTTGGTTGAGTCAAATTTTAATACTGCTTGGTTTAAATTTTTTATTACGTAGCTTCTGGTGTAAAAGAATATTATAACAACTGGTTATGGTACTAATAAGATGCTAAAAGTAGAAAGTAGTAAAGTCGTTTTTATCATACAAAGAAAGAAAATTACATGAGCTGCATTTTGGCAAAGGTAATATTCTCAGGTTTACAAGGAAGTTGGAAAGGCACAACAGAGCCATTACGCAAACAGATACAGTTTAACTTAGCTAATTTCCACTCAAATACATGTAACTTTAGCTAATTGCCACTCAAATACATGTAACTTAGAACTTTGATTATGCAAGTAGTTGTTTTCTATCATATAGGTATACCGTATTTGACCAAAAAAAACATATAGATATACCGTCATTCTAATAATAAGTCAGGTTAATTTCTTCAAGATCATCATCCAACGACCAAAAAACTTCGTCCAGCCATGACAACTCTGTTCTGCTGTCATCTTCATCATCATCATCATCATCATCATAGCATTTCACTTCTTGTTGAGAGTCTCTGTTTCTTTCATAAACGCGGCATAAAGCCCATTCGCTCTGTCTCTGATCCTGTCTCGTAGGTTTAGCAGAGATCAATTGGAGGTATAATAATTTGCTGTATATGGTACCACAACTAACTAGGTCTAATTGAAAAATTAAATCACTTACCGATTTTCTTCTTCCTCTGGTACTTCTGTGTGATGCAGTGTTACACCCTGATGAGCAAAACTGATACTCTTGCATTACCCAGCTGGTTTCAGTGCCTTCTGGAGCTTCTCCTATGTTAAATACAAGGTACTTCTTGATTCCCACTTTCTTGTCAGCGGCCGAGACAATAGAATCAGTGAGTCCCATTTCTCTCCAATACCCACTTTGTGTGGTTCTGTTCTCGTTCACTTTGGTGAAGAAATAGTATTGATTTCCACTTGACAACGCCTTACCTGTTTGTAGATTTAGAGTTTCATCCATGCATATATCAACGGTTAATTATGTCATTTTGTTATGTATAATTGTGACTATGAAATATTGAACTAGTTGACAAAAGGTAGAAGCATACCCTTTAATTCCCAAGGATCAGACACAGAAATATCAAGATCAGGGATGATGTTAGGATGGCACGGTAAACGAGAAACTTTGCTGTATAGAAAGTGAAGGACAAGTTCTTCATCCGTTGGAGAGAAGTGAAACCCAGGAGGAAGGTTGACGCTTCCATCTGCCATTATCTTCTTTATTTAAGTATGTTTAGTGGACTTTGGCATTTGTGTCAAGTTTAGGTATTATATATACCTATATATAGAGAGAGAGGGTTTGGTTGATTATGATTCAAAATAAGAATTGGGTTGGTTAGAGAAAGACGGCGATACGTGGAATACCATCATAAGAAAGTAGGGCCAAGAAGGGCGAAGCTGGCCATGGACGCTACTAAAACAAGTTAGCTGCAATTTGATCGTTTAAGTTATATTATTTTATTGCATATGGTCAAAGTTAATCTGAATGGTGCATTTTTCGTTCTTTCTTTTTCGATTTCATTTTTTTTACTTGGGATTAGCATAATTCATGAGGCAGGAATTAGCCTTCTTTCACCTTTAACTTTATGTGTTCCACCGGTGTGCTGCACGCAAGTTGCAGAGGTTAATGCTAATAAAATAGTTTAAAGCAATGATCAAGTTTCCCCTTAAGCTAATATTATCATTATCATCACATCCCCACCAATTAAAATGTATTTTATTTATTGTACCGCACAGGTAATTTGATGGTTTAAAGAGAATTTTTGTCACTGTTTGAGCAACTTGGTACCTTTTTACTCTTTGCATGAACCAAAAAGAAAAAGTATCATCACCGGTGATATCTCAGGTTTGGTCAATATGATGTTAAGATTGTGTGGAAAAATCTAATAAATGATGAGTCTCTGACCCCACAAAAGGTCCTTTTGGATAACATGGGTCACAAGTGTCCTCGTTCACATTTTGCCATATGTTCATGAGCATGAATCACTACCTTAGCCGTCCTTTTATCAGCTCAAAGTGTAGAACTCACGAACTGTTGATACATATGGTTGGCATTCTAAAAGATTGAATTTAAAGGCAGCCCATTTTGAAATTTTCATTTTTTTTTTTGATACAAAAAATTTTCATTATTGCTGCAACGTTGGACGAATCAGAGGGTAAAAGGAGGCTGGGTAAAGCAGAGACATATCGTTCTGGCTCCTAAAAAAGAGGGAATCAATTCAACAGAGATAACCATCCTCAGTGTGTTTTCTCTATTTGAATTCCTCCAATTCAGGTTTCATTGTTCAGCCCCTAGACAACAAATAGTCAAGCAGAATTTATCCTTCTTTTTTATACTACCTCTGATCTTTAATATAAGAATAACTTTAACGAAGAAATATAACTACAAAATGGGTTTTTTTTATTAAAGATAGAAGTGAGTAACTAAATAGAAGATTAGAAGCGGACCCGGATTGGGAGAATCGGGGTCAAGATCCTCCTCGATCGTCGAAAGTAGTTGATCTCGCGATATTTTTAAGACCCAAAAATTTTAAAATTTTGGACGGCCCAGATCAAAGGATACTGAGAGATGAGGAGGGGGGATAATGAGGAAATCTGCTTCCGATTAGAAGCACCTATGAGGGTTTCCAGATTGCCAGCTGCTCAGACATAATGATCACTTGTCCTACTCATGGGACTGCCTTCATTCCTGTTTAGGTCTTACTAATCTGTTTTTAGTAGAATGATTCTGTCACTTAATGGGACAAATGAATGAAAACACAAATTAAGCAGCCCAAATGGGAATTTGCTGCATTACGTAAGCAACTAATCAGTAATAGTCGATGACTTGATGGCTTCATGAATCATTACGCTTAGCGAAAAGCAAGACTTATGCTCTCTAACATAATGAAGTAGTTGGGAGGTCACCTTTAGCCGTCATCGTTAAGTTTATCTTTGAACCAGTGTTTTTAACGGTGGTTCCTTTTGGCTTTTAGGTGGCGCTTAATTCGAAGCTTATCCCTTGTTCTCTGCAACTTCTCTTAGCAAGACAGGCGCAAAAAATAAAAAATAAAGTGCAGGGGAAAAAACTTTAACCTAGCACCGGGTCAAGTTTTGACATGAACTGTTGTTGTTGTTTCATTGGACCCTTCTGGTCTGTCTGCAACAAAAAAGATTCAAACTTTCTTTCTATGTGTACTGGTTATCATCACCGACCTGCCAAATTGTAAGCCTACCCGGATTGCTTTGTCATCATTTCGTCCACCCTTTACTTTATTAAATCTAATTTTGAACTTTTCTTGATGGATGGTAAGGAAATTTTCAAATTTTTTTAATTTAATTTTACTTCTTTCTTTTAGTCCATTTCGCATCTGTTTTAACGGAAGCTTTTTTCCCTTAATGTATAGACATTAAACAAAATAAACAGTGAGGCTATATCTCTATCTGTATAAACTTAATTACCCTTCTTTTTGGTTTTTATTGATCCTTTGACCTTTTCAATTTAAAAATTGATATCTTTGCATTGTCAGACTGCTTCTGTCTTTTAACCAGTGATTGATACTAATTAATAATTACTATCATCAGTGTAAATTGTGGGTTATAAATTTTAACAGTACATGCTTTTACCTTGTCATGTGTTATATAATAATAGTGGCTCTAGAAAACCCATCTATATTTTTTGGTGGCCATATTCTTGTGAGAGAAGCGTTACTTATGAGTCATGATCTGTTATCTTACAGCATTTACGATAGCACAAGGCAGCTTTCTGGGCAAAGGAACAAATATGTTGGCGCAAGAGCACTAATACGCACTTCCAGATTTCGTCTTCATGGAGCAATCTTTTACAACTAATGGCCTTCTACGTGTTAAGTGGGACCATACCGACGTGTCCATACACCAAATGGATATGACAATAATGCAAGCGACGTTTACATGCAAGCAAGATAATGGATTTGACTTTCGGCTTTAAGAAAAAAATTGTATATTTAATTTTTCTTATGGTGCAATCTTGCTTATAGCTTTCATATAAAAATTTCAGGTGCCTAGCTTTGCAATGTGTCTGCTGCTGAATATGTAAAGAGGGGAAAGTGGGCCCCGCCATAAATCTTTGTACCAGCTCTATAATATTGGACGCAACCATGCAGGCGTGTTCTTGTCGTTATCGTAAATAAGATTAGTGGAAATCAACACGTGGCCTTCATCCTTGACCATATTGAAGCATCATGAAGTTTCCCAGTGCAACAATAGATTGGCAACAATCTATAGGGAAGACAGCGGCTTCACAGTAACGACAATAACACATGTACGTACATGCTATTGCGTCCAATACTGAACAACCAGCAAAGATTTGAAGAAGAAGCACGAGTGTAAGCAGATTTAGATTAGCATGAGAGATTTTTCTTTGTTGTTAAGCATTCAAAGTAAGTGGGAATGAAATCCCATAATTTAGTTGCTGCTATGAATTTCTCTGGGAAGGTCTGCAATTATACATCCAACATGAGAACAAAGTGTGCAATTCACCTTATATATATATATATATATATATATATATGTAGTTTACCTATAGGATAGGACGTGGCTTCTGTAGGATGTTTACCTTATGCTACGAGCTTTCTGATCAGTAAAGTCCCTACAGCAGCAGCAGCAGCTAGCACATGCTGTTCCAGAGACATGATTATATATTGGAAATAGTCAAACGTGAGAATCAGAATTTTAAGTGCCATAGGTTAATTTGCAGAAGCTTTTTCAGATTCAATATTATGTGAAAGTTTCAAAATATTGCAGTATCGACTTGTACTATTAAAAAATTAATATTGACTATTTAAAAATTGACGTCGACTGCTAATTTTTTAATGTTAAAGGATAACATTATTTCATTTTAACACTTCTATAACAATATTGAATATAAAAAAACTTTTAAAGTGATATTGCCTCTCAATGAAAACTTCTAGGATAACTAACACACAATAAGCTACATATCTTGCTTCTGCAACACTACTGCTAATGGAAATGTGCCAATCAGTGAGGATGGGTGGGAGAGTGCTGTTCCTTGGACGCTGCATGGGTTAGTGTGGAGTTTGGGTTTAGTCAAGATAAAATAAAATATTACTTGAGTCAGTAAAGTTAAACAATCAGTATATAGGAGTATGTACGTACGTAATGTGTGCGAAAATGAGGGATTGAACAAGTGACAAAGGGATTTGGATCTAAATATACTTGCATCCTACACACTAGACACTTAACGACATAGAAATACGTGAGCTTTATGTGGAGTTGCATTAAAAGGGCATGCTCTAATATCGTGATATATTTTTTTACCATTAGGCTACAAAGTCTTTAATAATAGCGTGATAATCTAGTGCTATGGATACCCCTCTTTAGGTAAGAGAGCATCCATAGCTTTAATTCCGCCTATAACTTTAAAGTGTTAGTGACTATCCCTCTTTTTTTTTTTTTTTCCAAAAAATAGAATTAAAAGGGGATGCTTATCTAGGAAGAGAAACGTGTTGTAATGTAAGGTATGGTGACGGTTCCATGAAGTGGTACTTGTTTAGATTAGTGATGGAAGCTATTTTCTAACGTAATTTATAATATAAGATAAGTTTGTAAGAGGAGTTTTGACTTAATTTAAGTGAAAGTATTTTTCCACCGCCAATCCACATAGACTCAACTTCATTTTCCCTAGACACGTTATGACTTATGACACGTACATTACTCTTTACTGAAAAAAAAAAAAAAAAAAAAAAAGTAGCGGGGTGACGACTACGGAGAAGTTACTGAAACAGTGCCATGGAATCCTCTCAATTGCCTAATTTATAATTAAATAATTCTCTCACATAAAAAGCTCCCATAACAAACAAACAGAATGCATTAATATATAATATTATTCCTGCAATTATGTCCTTCAGGGAATAAGGCATCTCCGAATATATATATATATAATATGCAGGGCCACATCATAATCACAGATAAATACAGAAGAATCACGAAGACAAAATTTTTAAGCTCTCGTAGGTCCAAGTCATTCATTATATTTTAAAGAGGTTGATGAAAACCGCATATTATAACCCAAAGAAACAACGAGTTGATACCACCAAGTTATGAACAGGACATCACTTTCCACTGACTGATCAATCAAAGTTTCTTCCAATTCTATAGTATTTTAAGTTCACTAATTAAGTTGGTAGTTGGCATAGATGGTAAGAGATTTGTTGAAATCTGCAAAGGGATGTGTGTTGATCAGTTGCTCAATCCCACGCCATCGCTCGACTTTGGTAGGCGATCTCGTAAGTTCCCATTAAGTTCTCAAAGAAATGGCCGCGTCTTCTCTGTCTTGATGGGGGATTGATGCCAAACCCCTCCAAAACCTTTTAGTATCAAAAAAAAAAGTTCACTAATTAATTACGGAATGGGACAGTGATGATGTTGATAAAAACCTACTTTTTTTTAGTGAGAGAGAAAGAGAGAGACCCACGGGCAAGATAGAGATATTTTGGGTTTCAATTCTAAATATATTCTTGGGTAAACGTAAAAACATATACATAGTACAACACCAAATATATATTTTTTTGGTATAAAAATACTCATGTGATTATAATTTTAGAGCAAAAGTCTGTTAGAAAGAAAGCAAAAGTCACACCTGCTGTTAGAAAACATGATGTCCGTTTCGATCTTCATTTCATCTCTGCAGAAATGAGAGACGTAATCTCTTGCTTCAGCGAGAACTCTGTAAATGTGTCTCCTTATTCTTCTTCATGTTCTACCTTCTCAAACAATGCTTGTATATCTCCCAATCTCATACCTTCGATCCAAAACCCAGTTTCTTCCATATACAAAATCACTCTCTGTACTCAAAAGCAGCTTTTAATCACAATCATTTGGACTAAATACCATTCCAATCAAGGACTCTCTGTTAACTTCAATGACGACAACGGCCCCACGGTAGCGATATTCAGACTCAAACCAATTCAAGGTTCTTCAGGAAGAACAAAAGCAGCAAATTTCTGGAATCTGGAGATTCAAAAATCGAGCTATTCTGGGATCTTTCAAATGCCAAGTACGAATCTTCCCCTGAAACTCTTGATGGGTATTATCTTGTAATCCCCGTTGATTCAGAAATAGCTCTGATTCTGGGTGACATGGCAGAGGAAATTGTGGCTAAGAAGTCTAAAGCTAGTACTCCGATGGTCAAATCTTCACTGGTTTCTTGTTGAGAGCATTGTTCAGGAAATACCATTTACACAACAAGGGCACGGTTCTGTGAAACTGGGGATTCTCATGAGATTTTTATAAGATGCAGTGGAGAGAACGAAGGGTTGAAGAATGTGAAGGGTCCTGTTCTTACAGTTTGTATCGATAAGAAAACAGTGATAGAAGTGAAGAGGCTACAGTGGAATTTCACGGGAAACCAGACTATTTTCATTGATGGGTTGCTTGTCGATTTGCTTTGGGATGTTCCTGGTTTTTCAATTCACCATCTTCTTCGCTGAAAAGGACGTTTTATTTTTTAACGCCGTGACTTTTACTCTAAAACTATAACATGGGTATTTTTATACCTAAAAAAAACATTTAATGTTGAACGTTCGACAAAGTACATATACATTTTTTCACAATTACCCTATTCTTGAGTATTATTATATTAATAGTGTTATTTAGAAAATTTGGGAGTGATGGTGACATGTTAAATGTTAATAGTGGGTGGGGCAACAGGCACGTGGGAGAGATATGGATGACTGATAGAATGAAATAATTGGAAAAGTGGTCACTGGTGCTTCCTCTGTCACACTGAATCATATGTTGGAGCCCATACTTGTTCCTTTTTTTTTCTTTAATGTAAAACCAAACGCCCCAAAAATGTCAAATATAGCCCTGTATATACACATACATTCAACTTCCTTTATATATATACATGCTACTCAAAATTTATATTGAATATATGTACTTTACATTCTGTCCCACCAACTCCTAACATTCCCAGTAACTTGATTCAAACTAATACACGAGTCTCATGTACATAGTTATTCTTTTAATATCATTATATCTTTTATAAATATATGAAGGTGCTGATAGGTAATGATATCAGCACAGGTAACTTTAAGTTTGACAACGACGTTCTAGTTACAGAAATTTATGCATCTGAGAAAGAGGATATAAATTATATAATTACTATGAATAATATCCTTACTCTCTCCAGAAATTAAAATCAATGAGCACGCCAATCTGCAGAAGTTTTAAGAGCTGATAAATTGCAGCAATTTTGCCTTGGATATTTCCCACCGCCAGCTTCTTGTGTGTGGTGGAGAATGTTATCTGACCAAAATTCACCAAGTTAAAATAGAGCCATTATTGCCCATATGTGTTTCTTCGAAGATATATATAAACAAAGATAAAATCGACGCAATTGCTAAATTATACAGACTTAGTAAGGTTGAATTGGTTCGAGAGAAACTAGAATTAAGAAATCCTAACCACAAAACTCAAGTCCCCAAAGGAACTGATCCTTGTTTGTTTCCTTTCATAGCATCCTCCGATCTGCTAAACCCCATACCAGAATGTACCTCGTGTTTTTCAAAACATAAGAAAACTATCCTTCAGTTTTTATCATCTCATCTGTTATTATGTGTCAAAATCATACGTCGTACTCAGAGGCGGACCCACATAGTTGATAAGGGGCACCTTAAATTGGTGAATTGAGATTTTTATTTTTATTTTTTTAAAAAATAAAATTAATACATGTTTGAATGATTTTCCCACCCTTAAATTAAGTGTCCACCCTTAAATTAAGTGTTTACCCTTACTATATCAATATTTCACTTCGTAATCGGATGGGGATGAATGATTGAACAATTGTTTAGTACCTTATATTGAAAAAGATATATTTGATAGCATTGATAATAAAACAATTATGATGAGATTTCAAAAAAAAAAAGGCCTAGAAAGATGACATTGTAATTATCATTATCAATATATATATAATAACACATCCCTCCAAGATAAAAACGGCTTATGGATGAGTTTACTATTCATAAGCCGAAAAAACACACAAGCTGTCTCCCATTTGCAATTCCCCGCCCCATTTGAAATTCAAATGACTCATTGATATATGCGCCATCGGTATAGACGTGACATAAAAAACTTTTTCACTGTTTACATTTCTCGTCCGACATCTTCTCTCCCCAAAACGGCTCCTCCTTTGTTCTCTGTTCCAAATATTGGACAGCAAGGAGAGCGTCTTCACCAGGAGAGCGAGACCAGGAGAGGAGAGCGAGCTAGGAGAGCGAGACATTGCAATGTTCACAGAGGGAGAGAAGAGAACGCGATAGCAGAGGCGGCTTCCCTTAGTCCGATGCAACGCCTGACAGAGCTCACGGTTACCATGAAAATTCTGTATAAAAAAAAGAACTTTCTTTCATCTTATGAAATTTGAGAGAAGTATGAGATTTCTTCACGATTTAAGCTTTCTTTGATTTTCTTTTTTTGTTTCGTTTGTTTTCATCTATACCCATGGTCCCTCTTCTCCTCTTTGGTGCACTAAGCTGATTTCATACCTTTAGAGAGAGGGAGACAACGATAAGCGGTGATGAAAAGGCAACGCCAAAAAAAGCTCTACTAAGTGGTGGCTCCTCCGATTTCTAAGGGTAGTGTGGAGATATGACGGGAAGAAGCAACAAATGACGAACTAGAGGTAAGGGTATCTATTCTTTTCTTCTTGTCACTGTCCTCCCTCCATTACCAAAAGTTTTTTTAAAATTGATATGACTCGTGAGTTTGGCATCTGAGAAGTGTGAGCCCTTTCTTGTCATGCAGCTTGGTGGGATCTCAAGATGAAGGTGATGTGCACATCGAGGTGAAGATTTTCGAGAAGAACTCGCGCAGGACTGAATCCAGGATTCTCATTTACTCTCCCCTCAAAGAAAAGGGAATATCTTGACTGATGATGAAAGATTGTCGGACTTTATTCCTAGTCTTGCCGTTAGCAAACCGCTTTGAAAAGGAAGGAAATTATGCACGACTTTTTCGGGTTGGTAATTTGGGTCAAAGTTCTTAGTTGGTATCTATGTAGTTTGCAATTTTAGCGATTGGTTGCATAGTTTTGCGAGACTATGAATCTTGACTTTGTGGTAGATAAGAACTCTTTCTTGCCGATGAATCTTGACCCGTAGGGGATCAAGGTCATACCAAGAAGAAAGAGTTCTCTCGAAGTTGTTGAATTGCGAAGCTGCAGATAATTGATCCTCGTAATCGTGATATCAAACATCCCACTTGGAGAAATAGGTCGCTCCTCCGATCGAATCATTGAAGAAATCGTGAAAGGAAGGGTAAACATGATTCTTAGCAATAAAGGGATGCCATTGGCGCTGTTTAGAGAAATATGTCGCTCCTCTGACTGATTTCCCTTATCTGTTTAAATTGTTCTTTTTTTGTGGCTGATTTGGTAGGGGGAGATATCACTGTCAAGTCAACCATTTGTAAAAAGAGAAAGGGGTGGGGAAGGGTTCATCATTGCGGTGTTGCTTTTTTTTTTCGTTTATCTTTAAAAGGTTGCGATAGTTCTTTATTTTTGTTAAATAACTGGGATGATGCTCCGGTTTTATCTGTTATCAAGGGGTGTAATCTAAGAACAATCAACAATTTTTAACTTAGATAAACCCTTTTTATATGTTAAATAATCCAGATTATTTTTGGGTCTACAAGCGATGCACATTTCGAAATGCCATCGAATTATGGGTTTCGAGAAAATGAAGCAAGAGCTTCTAAACAGGGGAGGCGATTTTGAAATACTATATAAGTCTTTTAGTTTCATTCAAACAAAACCAAGTATGTGGTGATTTTATTATACGATAATCTCAAATAAAAATATACAACGTGGTTTTTGCGGGTTTTGGGTTAAGCTTATCATGTTGTGAACTTGAAAGAAGTCACGGGAGAGTAACTTTATTTGATTCATGTTTTTTGAATGGCGGATCATGATTTTGGTTTATTATGTACGCAATTAGAAGCTACGATTCTGTTCACACCAACAATGCTCTTTTCCGATTGTTCTCCCTCAATATGTTCCCAGAGATTATATTTGATTTTCCCCTTAAGTTCTCGGATTATCAAAGCCCTTTGGTGTAGTCACAAAGACAGCTTTTTGGAATTTCATATATAAAATGTAGTCTCATTTCAACTCATTCAAGCACTAAACTATACATGAATCAGTAGTGCAACATATAGTCTTTACTATGCAACTCATGGGGGAAAATCAAGCATGTGTTCATAAGGCTATCAGATCATGCATGAATCAGTGGAAGCAATCTTTGCTTCCTGTGACCTACTTCTTTTTGCTCTTGTCCATTCAATGTTGTCATCACTATTCTTTCATCTCTTTTTGTAGTTTAGTATAATTAGAAGTACAGTATGACAATCTATGATGAGTGTGTGTGAGAGAGTAGAAGATTTTCTTTTTGGTTCTCAAGTTTTTCTTAATTTCAATACTATTCCTCCTGGTCCCTAATTATAAATTATAGTTGACTTTTTTAGAGAGATTAAGAAAGCTAATTAAATTACTTTAAAATATTTTTATTTTTTCTTCAAAGTAATTAGTTTGACTAATAAAGTAATATATAATCTAAAGATACACAACATATAAAATGATTAAGTAGGCTTATTTAAACTTCCTTAATTTCTTCAAACAAAATCAAATGCCTTATACTTAAGACCGAAGATAGTATCATTTTTAATATGTATTCTAAATCGATTGGAGAATATTAATGTTTAACATTATTAATGTTTATTTTTATATAGTTATTTATTAGTGATGTTTTAATGTTTCTTAAAAGCAAAAAAGTTGTATAACTTATAAAATATATGTTTAAGAATGTATTCGTTTTATGGTAATATACTTTTGTTATTAAAATATATGTATTTGAACTTATTCGAAAGATCTATCTTTCATTATATAGTTTATGTAGTTGCATTTAATAAGACTTACCGTCTTTTCGCTTTTATAAATGACGGCATGGTTTGTAAAATAATTGTTTTCTCTTATTTTATCATCGTATTTACTTGATTTCATTTAATATTTTTTTGATATTATTTTATTTTCTTTTTTATATTCTTTTCTTTTTTAATACATTTAAAACTTTTCTTAAAAAAAAAAAAAAAAAAAATCAAGGTGGCTGCCCTGAATCCCCACCATTGGTGCCCCATGATTAATTTTCTGGGTCCTGGTCGTACTTGTGAGGTTGCATACGCCAAAACCATTTACAGCATAGCATAGAGGCTATCGCTATCCAATAACATATATACTGAAAAGTTAAGAATATTCACGTGATCCATTCCACTTTTCCATGTCAAATTGTATCACAATGGAAGAGATATATGCAGAACAAGTGCCCGTAAACCAAGTTTGCAAGTCCCGAGGACCTCACTGGCTTTTCAATTTTGTTGACAAGAATCCCTTCGAACCAGTCATTGCTTCACAGTTTTGTAGCTAAGGCAGAAACGAAGAGAGCCGAATGAATTTCATAATTCAATGATGAAAAAAGGTTGTGAGGTTGAAGCAATAGGCATTCACTACAAGATCCGCACACAGAAAAACAATCTCTACTCTTTGAAACTTTTTAGGAAAAATCCACAACTGAATGAGGAAGAACATAATGTTCAAACTCAAAAACCAGAAGAGGAAGCACAAAGATGCAGGGGAATGAGACATGTATTCAAGGACATGAACTTGCAAGCCAAGCCACAGGAAATTCTGGCCATAGTTGGGCCAAGTGGAACTAGAAAATCATCCTTGCTTGAGATTCTTGCTGGTAAACTCACTCCACAAAGTGGCTCTGTCTTTGTGAACCAGAAGCCTGCAGATAACGCTCAATTCAGCAAGATTTCAGGTTATGTTACACAAAAAGATACTCTGTTTCCTTTACTTACAGTTGAAGAAACTTTGATGTTCAGTGCAAAGCTGAGGCTAAAACTCTCTCGAGAACAACTCTGCTCCAAGGTCAAGTCACTGATTCATGAACTAAGACTCAGCCATGTTTCTGGGACTCGCATTGGAGATGAAAGAGACCGTGGGATATCCGGCGGCGGGTTTCTATAGGTGTTGAAGTCATACACGATCCAAAGTACCGATTCTGGATGAACCCACTTCTGGGCTTGATAGTACTTCAGCACTCCAAATCATTGATATGCTTAAGGTGATGGTTGACTCAAGGGGAAGAATTATCATCCTTAGTATCCATTAGCCTGGGTTCAGAATAGTGGAGTTGTTTAGTTCTATATTATTGTTAGCCAATGGCTCTGTGTTACACCACGGGAATATGGAGTTGCTGAGTGTGAATACGAGACTAATCGGTCTAGATCCTCCTCTTCACGTTAATGTAGTTGAATTTGCCATTGAATCTACAGAAACCATTCAGCAACAACAAAAATGCAAACCAGTTCAGCATGAAACGCCCCCGCATTTTCCAGTAACTGGGCAACAAAAGAAATTTGAAGATGAGAGTGAAAGTGGTAGGTTTACCCTGCAACAACTTTTTCAACAATACAGTTTAACTGATAAGCTAGTTAACATCAATACAAGAATTGAATTCCCTTGTGATTATGCAAATTCTAGAATGAGAGAAACTATGATTCTCACTCACAGGTTTTCCAAGAACATCTTTCGTACAAAGGAGCTATTTGCATTTAGGACAATTCAAATGCTCATGTCCGGACTCATTCTGGGATCCATCTTTTGTAATCTTAAGGATGATCTAGTGGGAGCCGTAGAAACGGTGGGTCTATATGCTTTCATACTAACATTTTTGTTAACAAGCACAATAGAAGCTCTACCAATTTTTCTGCAGGAAAGGGAGATTCTAATGAAGGAAACCTCAAGTGGTAGCTACAGAATACCATCTTATGCTATTGCCAATGGTCTTGTTTACTCGCCATTGGTACTCATCCTAGCCATTTTATTCTCTGTACCCTTATATTGGCTTGTGGGGCTGAACAGGAATTTCACATCATTTTTGTACTTCTTGCTGCTAATTTGGCTAATTCTATATACAGCAAATTCAATTGTGGTATGTTTAAGTGCTCTGGTGCCTAACTTTATTGTTGGGAACTCAGTGATCAGTGGAGTGATAGGATCATTCTTCTTGTTCTCAGGCTACTTCATATCAAAGAATGAAATCCCAAAGTGCTGGATTTTCATGCACTATATATCTCTGTTTAAGTATCCCTTTGAAGGTTTTCTGATAAACGAGTTCTCCGACTCAAGAAAGTGCTTGGGGTGCGTGTTTGGGTCATGTATGGTGACTGGAGTGAGTGTACTTAAAGAAGAAGGATATGGTGAGGAAAGTAGTAGGTGGAAAAACGTGGGGGTCATGGTTTGCTTCAGTTTGTTCTACAGGTTCATTTCTTATGTAATTCTTAGATATAGATGCTCAAGAAGGGAAATTAAGAGCAGCATCAACATCTGAAGAAGATGGTGATTCAAGAGAATTTACTTGTCCTGGATTTTATTCAGAATTCCAGACATCAGGCTTTGGACAACGACCAAACAAGATATATCAATCAATCACATGTGTAACACTAGATTGTTATATATGTATAGCATATTGTGTTACATCTAGTGTTTATATATATATATATATAGGGTTTATCGTTTGTCATGTCACTTAACATAAGGTTTCGTCAAGTCGCCCCAAAACTATGTTGTTTTGGGAGTTAGGGAAATTAATGAAGGATGTTTTGATCAAATTCATATAATAAATACAAAACTAAAAATACCAAAATACCCTTCATTAATTTTCTTAACTCCCAAAACGACGTAGTTTTGGAGTTAGAGGAATTAATGAAGGATCTTTTGGTAAAATTCATATAATAAATACAAAAACAAAAATACAAAAACACCTTACATTAATTCCCCTAACCCTAAAACGACGTAGTTTTGGAGTGACTTGACATAACCTTAACATGACAAACGATAAACCCATACATATATGTGTGTAAAAGATATAGTTTGAATTAAGGACTGGAGTTGGTATTGATTAATATAATATTCATAGCAGGCTTAGCCAGTGCCAAGTACCAACCGATTGCACCAATATGATGTTAATTTCTCTTCTTTTATATTTTTTTTTATGGTAATTTCACATCTTTAGATGATAGACATGGCTCCATCTAGCCTGTTTGTTCCCTCACACACACACACACAAATCTAATATTATTAGAACTGTCAAAATGGACTGAACCTCACGGGCCAGTCCATTTAACTTCCTTATTTTTAGCCATGATGAAGTTATTTTTTGCCCTAATCTAAAATAACCCCTCACTCCTCTTAGGTTATGATAGGTCCGCGGGCCCTAAAAAAAAAACTTTAACATTTAAGATGGATCCAATAGTATATCACCAATTCATCCAGCTACAAGTGTTCCCTTACCTTTTTCCTTTTTGTCTTTGCTTTATGTGTGTCTCATTGCCAAAACAAAGTTTGGTTCTGCGATCATCGTGTCTTCAACGAGGTAGGGTTTAAATTGTTGATTTGTTTTCTATTTCTGCGAGATCCTTTGAACTCCTCTTTTTTTTTTAAAAAAAAAATGATTTCGAGAAACTTTTCTTCAAATAAACCTTGGGTTTCACGAATTTCGCCCAGAAATATTTTTCGTTGATCCCTACTTCCAAAAGGTATCAGAATTAGGACTCGTTGAGTTCTGAAGCTCGAGGGCGGAGTCTTATCAGGTCAGTCTAGTTTGGTTTCCATTCGAAAAGAGCATTGTCATGCGAATTATATTTTCCGTTTTGCGTTCTTTGCGTGCAATCCCTGAATTTTGTTTTTAATTCGAATGTGCAGATATCGTTGCATTAAGAACGCCTCTCTTAGGTATGGTCTGGGTCTTTGGGATGACTACTTGGTCATGCTTGATAAGGAATATTTGCATATAACAGTGTTTGTGTTTCATACTGACTTCTACCTGCCAAATTTAAACTGTATAATTATGGCCAAACCATTTGTTTATGTATTTGATAGAGTTGGGGTCACTGGGTTGCAGTTATCTAAATTCTGGAAGCCTTGGCATCTCCTTTTCTTTGTGTCCTCGCAATTTGGTTACTTTCAAGCCCATTAACTGAAGTAAAGTTAGACTTTATAATAGATTAATTATTAGGTTCAGTTTTCTGGTTCATTACAAGCTTAATTGATTAGTGCATATTAATGGGTGTGTATCTACCTTCTAGCTTTGAGTTCTTCTTCTCAATCATCTTGTCGATTTATCACTCGAGACATTGTATTAAGCATCTCATTATATACTTTCATCTAAAAATCAAAATAGGATCTTATTATTCTTTTCTATATTATAAACCCACCCCAATTTCCTTGAAATCCTTATCTTGATGATACTTCACCTAATGAACAGAGGGATCAGTTTTCTTTATTTCAATTAAGTCATTGGAATGAAATCTGTAATCCTTCATCTGCCATACAAGAATTATTTTAAGATTTTGGGTTCAACACTTATCCAACATGTTTGCAGTACCGACATCAAAATATGTTTAGTTGTCTCTGTATGCTTGGTTAGTTTTGTACTAGGAATTGTAGCATGGAGATCGGAACAGTCCACAGCATGGGCACTGTTGCATTGAGATATCAAAAATTCCAATTGAATTGATGTTTGTAATAGATCTAATGAGTTTTTGTCATGCATTGGACACAAACCATGCTCATCATTGTTTTTTGAAATGTTGGTACTTTACTAGATTTGTATTACATAATACAAGGTGGAAGTTATCATGGGGCATGATCCCTTCCTGGCCTTGGCAGTTTATGAAGGTGGGGTCACTCTAGAAGGCAGAAGCTTCATTATTATGATATTATCAAATATGGTCAAAACCTGAATTCAGTTTTTTCTGTTTCCAGTGAAGCGAAAAAGCAGTCCAACATGACATTAGAACTACAATTCCTAAATTTAGTTGATCTTGTTTCCACAAATTTAGTTTCTCTGTTCTCTACTTCATATCCTCTCCTGTTTCATCTTGTTGGTTGAATTGATTGACTCTCCCGTCCTAGATTTGTTGTGAGGACATAGTTTAATTTCTTGTTTGCTCTAGTTCCGTCTAATTGCCTTGCAAACTTCTGGGGTTGTAGGTTCTGGACTTGATTTACATGTGGTATGTGTGTTTCACAGACATGCTTTTTAGAATTTGTAAAATAACAAACTCTATTGCTCTTGTGTTGAAGTTGCATGCTAAGGCTATAGTTGGCGAAGCAGGAGTTCCATTTTACCAAATGGCTGGATCAGAATTTGTTGAAGTTTTAGTTGGTCTAAAATGATTTTTGACCCACGGGCTGGCCCTAACCCTTAAGGTTATATTATTTTTTGGTCCGTGCAGGCTGTTTAATATGCGGGCTTTTTGGCCCTAGTCTGCGTGGGTTAGGGCCTAACGGGCCGGGGTAGCCCTGTTTTGATAGCTCTAAATATTACCTGTGGTTTTAAATATAGAATGAAGACAATTTGCATTAGAAACTTTGTATTTAGAACCACAGGAGTTGCTTGTTGCCCACACCCCAACTCACAAGTATCTTTATAAGTTGCAAAATATCTTGAGCTTTCCACCAGCTTGTTCAATAATTCAGATTTTAATTAAACCTCCACCAAATTCTAGTTTATATTTATTGATTTTTCCCCTTACTTTGGGTGGCTAAACGATGCGGAGATTTTATATCTTATCAAAATTAATTAGTTAAATCATATTATTTATGATTGAATTTTTATTTAATATTTCTTGTATTTTTTATACCAATTTTTAAATCTTAATTGAAGACCTTAGACCAATAATAAAAATTATTTGGATTAAAATGAATCATATTTTATCATTCTGGATAAATTTATGTGAATAAAATTCGGGAGTTTAACAGTAGTTTTGTATTTTTCAAATTTTAATATTAGGCTTAGCGAGACCGTGGCGGGAGATGAAAAGAGGCAGATTGAGATGAGACGCGCCGCTGAAAAACAAAGAACGGAGGACGCGGAAGGGCGACGCGACGGACATGCGGGGAGTTCAGTTCGACGAGCTTCTTCTTTCTTTCCTTCTTCATTTCAGCAGCACCTTCTTCAGTCTCCCCCGCGCTCAGTTAGTGTTCCTCTCATTTTCTGCCATGGAGTTTATCTTTGACTTCATTTGTTAAAGTCTGTGATCATGCTTCATGATGTTATCCGCTTCTCTATTAAGAAGTACGATTTTCTTATTTCTCAATGCATTACGACCAGAAATCTGAAACTCGGCGAGGCCTTGCATTCTTGCCTTGTCAAAACCGCACTTTTCTTCGACTCTTTCCTCACCAACCGTCTCATAGACATGTACATTAAATGCAGTTGTGTGGAGTGTGCCCAAAGTGCCTTCGACGATCTTTCCCACAAGACAACACGTACGTGGAATATGATGATCTTTCACTATTGTAAAATGGGATTGTTTGATAGAGCCCACTCACTGTTTGATAAAATGCCTGAACCAAACCTTATCAGTTATAATTCATTAATCACTGGTCTGACACATAATGGGTTTCACAAGGAATCAGTGAATCTTTTCTGGAAGATGCAGAAGGATCATGATTGTTTACTATTAGATGAGTTTACGCTCGTTAGTATAGTTGGCAGTTGTGCCTCTTTGGCTTCCCTTTATTGGTTGCGGCAAGTCCATGGGATTGCAGTTATAAATGGTTTGGAGGTGAACGTGATCCTTAACAATGCTTTGATTGATGCTTATGGAAAATGTGGCCTACCCAACATCTCGAGTTCTATATTTTGTCGAATGCCAGAGAGAGATGTTGTGTCTTGGACAATCGATGATTGTGGCTTACACACAAGCTTCTAGATTGGAAGAGGCTTGTCGGATATTTATTGAAATGCCAATGAAAAATACTGTGTCTTGGACTGCTTTGATCACAGGTTTTGCAAAAAATGGGCGTTTTGAGGAAGCTTTGGATCTTTTGAGCAAATGCTGAAAGAAGGGGTATGGCCTAGTGCTCCAACTAATGTCAGTGTATTAAGTGCTTCTGCGGATATGGCACTTGTTGAAAGGGGTAAACAAGTCCACGGTCGCATTATCAAAAACTGTAGTAATGGCAACTTATCTAATGTGTATATATCTAATGCTTTAATTGACATGTACAGCAAGTGCGGGGACATGAAATCAGCTGAAAATTTGTTCAAGACAACTCCTTTGAGGGATATAATCTCATGGAACACATTAATAACTGGGTTTGTACAACGGCCGTGGCGAGGATTTGCTGGCACTCTTCAAAAGGATGATAGAAGCCAATGTAAAGCCTAATCATGTGACTTTTCTTGGTTTGCTATCTGCTTGTGACCATGCAGGTTTAGATAATGAAGGACTGGAGTTGAAAGACATGATGGAAAAGCAGTATGGCGTGAAGCCTAGACTTGATCACTATGCTATATTGATTGATTTACTTGGGAGGAAAAACAGTCTTGAGGAAGCACTGGATCTAATCGAGAGAACTCTGGATGGTACAGATCACACTGCCATGTGGGGAGCACTGTTGGGTGCTTGTCGAGTCCATGGGAATTTGGAACTTTCAAGGAGGGCTGCAGAAGCTTTGTTCAAGTGGGAACTTGAAAACACGGCTAGATATGTTATGCTGTCAAACATATATGCAGCGTCAGGAAGATGGAATGATGCAAATAGAATCAAAAGAATCACGGAGGAGAGAGGCTTAAAGAAAGAGGCAGCTTGCAGTTGGATTGAGGTAAGAAATACAAGACATGAGTTTATAGCCAAGGACAAGAACGATGGCCAGATTACGGAGATATATGAAATAATCAGTAAACTAGTCCATAATATGAAAGATGCTGGATACCAATATCATATCAGTCGCCCTTTCTTTCCAGATGAGGATGACAATTTATAGTTTTATTAGATCATACTTCTCGCCTTCTCGGTTTGATTGTTAGGAAATAGGAATAGTGCTTTAATGTGAATAATATACTGGCTGATACAGAGGCCGCGTCTCTCTTTACAGGTCCTTTCAATCTTGTTTAGTACTGAAGTTGTCTCTTATACTTTAATAATGTACGCCACATTTGGCAACGAATTCATCACTTGCAACTGTATTTACAATTTTGTCATGAACCCATTTGATCAATTGGTACTGAGTTGTATGATCAATTACGCGACATGCACGCACACTTTACAAAATTTGAAAAGTTTGTTTTTCCATATTGTAATTAATTATGTTGTCACCAATTTAAATTATGACGTAAATTATACCACTTTTTAACAAAATTTACTCCTTATTCATTTTTCCATATTCTCTTGTTATTCGGCGAGCCGGTAGAATATCAGGGTGTATGTGTCAATTAAATCCAGAACCAAGCTAGCGATGGACTTCAACCAAGCTAGCGCATCAATAATAAAATTGTAAGCTAAAAGCCTAAAAGTCAACTAAGGGCGTTTTCTCAATGTGAAAGCGATGGACTTCAATCAACGTGGGTTGAACCCCCAAGCTCGAAGAAAAGAGAGTGAGGGAATTGCCAAAAAGTCAACTAAGGGCGTTTTCTCAATGTGAAAGCTAGGGACTTCAATCAATGTGGGTTGAACCCCCAAGCTCGAAGAAAAGAGAGTGAGGAAATTTCGTGTTGAATTATTGACGTTGATCTCATGTTCCATCAGATTCTCCATGTCCCTCTCAAGAAATAAATGAAACACGTCTCTTTAATTTCCTTTTCTTTTGCTAAAACCCATGAAAGAAAATACTACTATTAAACAAACCACGTAAACAAAAACTAATGCTGCGGGAAGAATGTGAGCGTACTGTATATATAATATTCATATATTTTTTGAATTACACAAGGCAAGCAAGTGCTTGATGTAAAATGAAAGGACCAAACTCACTGGCACCACTAAAAATATGAGTTACATATCACTAATTCATTACCACTGAAATAGTCATTTACAACACAATAGCAACCCGCCTAGTGCCTACCTTCCGTAAACAAAAGAACTGAACACGAATATAACTATTTTTTGATACATTAATGACACACGAAAATAACGTAAAACACAACGAACTTAGAACCTGGATAGCTTGCCTCTAATTACTATTAATAATTAAGCCATCAAGTAAAGCAGTTAAAGGTTTTATGAATCGTAACAGTAACTTTACGGAGTATACCAGAAAAGATGCGACGCTTGATACGCCCTCTCACAGTTGGCATCACTATTTCACTATTACTGCAACTTCTTTTCTTCTTCTTCCTCGTCTCCTGCAAAGAACCTCTTAACTTGGTATTGTCCGCCATTGCCCTTCCGATGAAACTATGTATATATTACTCTGAGTTTTGTGTGGAAGAAATATGAGTTGTGTTGGTGTATATATAGTGGTTGGGTGAGATTGGAGCAAGTTTTTGTGATTACCATAGAACGTTTGAAGCACGCGAGAATCTAATAAAGAGGACCCCATGCAGGTTGACAATTTGAGTTGACTTAGGAGCCAGATACACAAGTGAACGACGGTGGAAAATGCATGCCTGGAGATAGAGACCTTGATTCAATTGACTTTTTTCTCTCCCTCTGCGCCATCACGTCGAAATGAAAACAGAAAAATCTTGGGATGACAAAATTACGCTTTAATTTGAGGCCAAATAAAAAGGAAAACGGCACTTGGGACCCACAAATTTTAACATGTAAATTAAAGATATTAGTCTTTGTGCCTTGTAGTTTAGTGACATAAGAGTTCTTCTGTAAGTGAAAAGTTCAATCCCGCTTGTAATCTTAGGCAGTTAGTGTTTGCTCCTGTAATATATTCTCAAACAACAACTTGCTAATATTTTATCCCTTAATTTTGTGAAGGTTTTTTTTTTTTTTTTTTTTTTTTTTGTTGATAAAACCCTAACATTGTTATTCTCCACTCTCAAATGAGTCCATCATTATTATTTTAAAAATTCAAATTTATTATATCAACATTTGTGGATGTTCGGTCAATGTTTAAAATTTTAATTTAATGATGATTTTTTTTTTTAATGTTAGCGAAACTAATAATGTTCGAATCAAATGATTAAAAACATTTTACAAAATTAAGAGATCAAAATAAAATTTTTGTATGACTAAAGAACACTAAATATGTATTTTTATATTATTATTTTTTATTTCTACGGGGTATGGGTTAGTTATAGGAAAAAATATTGATAAATGTCTTGTCATTCTATCCCATTGGAAAAGATGGAATGTAGTATTTTGCTTGTCTTATTTTTTCTCGAAGAAGCCAGGGACATGGGTTTATGTTACCATTTTGTTATTAATAAAAAGGTTAAGGTGTGTGTTTTAGTCAGGTTTACCAAACAAAGAAATACTTGTATGAGGTTAAAAAGTGACTACGTAGTTACAAATTAGTGCAAAAATACCGTTTGACCGTTAAGTTTGACTTTTTTTTGTTGATTAGATGATGACGTGGCTTTAAAAAAGTCAAAAATACACATGTGGTTTGGCCAAAAGAGAGTCCAACACCAAGAGTTTTTTTTATGTGCAAAAATACCGTTAGTTTGACTATTTTTATTAACAATATTTATTATAATAATAATATAATATAATTAATATAAATAGAATATAATTATTTTTTAATTTCTTTTTCATTTTTGAAATATTGAAAATAGAATATAAATATTGATTTCTAATTCACTTATATTTCTAATTTATATATTTATATATTGAATTTAATAAATTTAGAAAATATATTTCTAATTTATATTTAGAATTTCTAATTTATAAGAGTTAAAATTGAAAGATGAAAAATAGATAATAAGAATATTTCAAAATCAAGCACAAACAAAGAAAACAAAGAAAGCAAAAGAATAAAACATATGATTTTTTATTCTTCACATCCCAGATTACGTCCTAGATTGTTAGATAGGAATCCGAAGATGAAAAGAGAAACAAAGAATATAATTACCGTGTAAACAAAAAGTTTTAGAGTAAGCATTAATTAAGGATTCACATTGTAAAACTTATCTAATCTTATAAATCAAGATTATTAAAATGTTCGAATCTTCAAATAAATTCTTATAAATCAATATTATTAAAATGTTCAAATCTTCAAATAAATTTTGATTTTGATTTTTTCTAGGACAAAGTATTAGTATTCAAATTAAGAATCTCATCGAAAACTTACAACAAAGCATGCCAAACAAAAGCTAAGAGAAAAAAGAGTAAAGGTATTACTGGCATAATATTTACAATTGGATTCAAAAAAGCATAGGATTCAGGTAATTTCGTCAAGAAGAAACTACTTGAACAAAGAGCAAAGTTAATACAAATACATACCAAACTAAAGATATTAAGCATAACAAACATTTTGTTCTTTAAGATAATTGTATTTTTTCTTTTTGTGAATTCAATTAAAAAAAATTAAATTAAATTAATATTATTATGATTCAAGTTATATTTAAGTTTATATTATAATCAATAAAAATAATAATAATGAATTTTTATTTAATTAATATTAATAAGAAATCAAAATAATAATAAAAAATAAAAAATTCGAAAAAACACTTGGTGTTGAACACTCTTTTGGGCAAATCGCATGTGTATTTTTGCACCATTTGAAAGCCACGTCATCATCCAGTTAGCAAAAAAGTTAAACTTAACAGTAAAACAGTATTTATGCACCTAATTTGTAACCATATAGTTACTTTTGTACCTCAAAAAAACACTTGTTGCTGGACGCTCCTCTGACCAAAGCACATGTATATTTTTGAACCTTAACCCTTAATAAAATAACAGAACGGTTCAGTGCAAAAAATCTGGCAATATATTCACTAATTCATTTCATCTGGATGATTTCTATTTTCTAGTATGAATCCAAATATGCTAAAAATACTAAATAAAGCCGGAAGAAGAGCGGGGATCGTGTGGTTCATGATATTGAAGTGTTCGAGCTCATCTTTTTAATTGGGTTAAGCATTATTATCAAATTCACAAGTTTGCTTGAAATAGATGATTTGTTTGTAAATTAAATATTTACAAACAAATCATCTACTATTTCAAGCAACTGCAAAAAATTAAAATTAGAATATATAAGAATCCATTTCGATGTAACAATTAATCACGTGCTTTTTTAAAAATACTTTTCTCTAGTTTTTCCCAGGGTCAAATGACATCTATTCTGGTGAATCACGCCTCAAAACTAACCAAACGCATTCTTTATTTTTTGTATAAAATAAGTGAGTGAAACGACTACTGTTTTTCCCGAAACTTTATGATATCCTATTTGTTATTCATTTATATAATAAAAAATGTTTTAAATAATATGATTATTTGCATATTTATTATTCAGTTGTGGGATGTTCATGCGAGTCTCGTATTCACTCATTTTTCCTTATATCACCCTCTAATGTTCATTTTATGAATAAATAAGGCTAAAAATTATAATATACTTATCATATTTTGATGAAGAAGTCAATGGAAAAAAGATAAAAATATATAACAATTTTAAATAGAAATTTGCAGTCAATATCAGAGTGAGGTAATGAATAAAAAAAGACAAGAAGGAAAGGGAATTTCTGTGAAATTTCTTGCGAGTCTTTTCTTAGCGCAAAGTCATCAATTAAGGCTTTGCTTGGACGTTTGCATTAGTGAGAGAGATATATATGTGGTATATATGTGTACAACATTTTAATGAATCGGACTTATAGGCACAGTTCACAACATCCCTCAAAAAAATGAAAGATGCCGCACAAAGATATATATGTGGGATATATGTATACAACATAAAAATAAATGAAATTCCACATCTCAAATTGGATTTGGGCAAAGCCAAATCAAATACAGTAAAATAAGTCAAATACAAGAACAGTCAATCACCAGACATCAAAGATTTAAGAGTAGAAATAGAAGCATGGACAAAACCAACCTCTTTGATATCCAAGGTAAGAAGTAACGAGAAAGAAAGTGTTGGTTGTAAAACTCACTCTAACGGGTGTAACACCCCTACCGGCCTCGCCCTTTCGGGTGGCGGATAGAGAGATTTTTTTTTAATATAATTACCATATATCATCTAATTACTACTGATTAACATGTAACTGAGTTTATCGCGGCAGAGCATTTCTCGGTTGGTTTTCGGACAATACTGATATAATTAAATGTAAGTAACAAAATAAAATCTCCAAAGGGTTAAATATACAGTCATCCACTGGTGCCTACGAGGCCAAAAGAATATACAGTTATCCCAACTCAAAAATAAAATAAATATTCCTCCACTATCAGCAACACCAACTACTCCAGCTCCGCATTCTTACCCTTCTCTCCAGCTACAGCCCTTGAAGTACTTTCTGAAGCTTTACAAAAATCTGGGATTCATAAATGTATCCCAGAGTAACCATTAATCTCATATGTAATGAATAAACAATGTATGTATGTAACCATAATCAGGAAAAACATCATATAATAGCATTCAGTAACAAACGCGCAGTAACACAAATGCAACATACCGGAAGGACTCATGTCCTAGAAACAAACGCAGGACTGCTCAACAAAGCAAGCCCGGATTCACAGTGCTAGGAAAGACACGGTAGTCGGGCTCTGAACCCAAACCACACTGAATGCACACAAACGCATGTCCCTTTTCAGAAGACACGGGTCCACAATCATGGAAAATACAAACATACAAAGAAACACAAAACACATGAGGATTAAGGTTACTACCTGGTAGTTGTTGACCAAAATATCAGTAAGATTTTTCTCTCGGTGTACCAAATCAAAGTGATCCTAAAATAACCAAAATATATAAATATAAGTAACTCTTCTTCGAAGTATTTATTTGTTGACTCAAAAATAAGCCTTCTTCAACTAACAAGAATCTCTCAATCTTATACTAAGATCATATTTTGAGCACTTAAAAAGCATTAAAAACGTCCAGAAATTTATTTCACATGTCCTTGTGATTGGTTGTTACAACAAACTCCCATTTTCTACAACCATTCCTCATCTATCATCATGCATATTAATCTTTTTTCCTAAACTCAAATCCTTAATTTTAATCCTTTATTCATCCTTAAACCTATTATTCAGTCCCATTTCATGCACAAAAACGCAGGGGTACTACTACCTTCACAACCATAAAATCATAAGGTAGTTAAATAATCACTTACCTGTTTTTGGTATCCCACTAGCTTGAAACTTGATCCTCAATGTTTGTTCTTCCTTCTTTCAACCTTCACCTTCACGCACCAAAGAGAGGTTTTCCTTAAAAAATCTTGACTTACATGAAAGGAAATAGAAGAAGGTGAAATAAATACCCAAAAACCTTACCTTCTTCTTGGATATTTTGTTTCGCTCACCTAGGGTATGTTTGGTTTGAGGGAGGGAGTGGGAGGGAAGGAAGTGGAAAAAAGTAAATTAACCAAATTGCCATTAATGAGAAGAATATTCTTTTTTGTTAAGAATATTTTTGAAATATTGAAAAGTTTTCATGGACAATTTAATAAAGAGAGGGGCAAGAAATTTCTCTCCCCCCTCCCACTCCCTTCCTCTCCCTTAAACCAAACATGCCCCTAGTGTTTGCCACTAATTAATCCTTCTTCTTCTCCTCTCCTTCTCAACGTCACCAGCAAACCAAGGAAGGATATGGCCTCTTAAATAATTCTCCCAAGCTGATTATTTTGCCTCTTGATATTCCAGAGAAATCTAGGGAATTCTATTTCTTGGCCGGCGGTTTTTGAGGAGACTTGGAGAATTTATTTTTTAAAATGCCGAGCCACCCTTCCCCCTTAATTCATTAATTGAATTCCATCACATCCGTCCAATTCTATCTCACGTCAGGTGCCATGATGGGAATTGGGGAAATATTGTGTTAAATCTTCCTTGTTTCACGTGCTCTCTACTTCTCTTCTTATTCAATATTAATAATTCACATCTCTCCTTCCCTCTCATGCGTCAGGTGCAGAGAAATATATTTATATAATATATATTTTATTTTATTCCTTCCATTCCCTTGGTCACGTGCTCACCCTTCTTTCATTCATTAATATTGTGTTCTCCCCATCCATCAAATCATTCTTTCGTTTGTTCGGCGATTTCAGAGAGTAGATGATGATTTTATTATTTAATTTATTTATCCCCTTTTGATTCTTTCTTGAAAAGAATTTTCAGTGTGTTTTCCTTTTTTTTTTTCTCCAGTGGGCCACTACTTCTTTTCTAAATTAATATGACATTGTCTTATCCAACATATCCCATTTGCTTAGTCCACACGTTGGAAAACTATTTTATGTTTCTTCTTTCACTCCAATACATACCTCCTCCTCTCTCCTTTCATTGAGTATGATTTATTCATCCCTCACATTTCCTGTGACCTGATGGCTGATGATGATAAATGGGGAAAGAGTGATTTAATTTCATCCCATCATAGGTACAATCTCCCTTTTAACTTAAAACCTTATCCCAAGATTCAAATTTTAATTTTCCCCTTCTTCCTTCATAAGATCCGAAAATGGGAGGGTATTATTATTATTATTATTATTATTGGAGTAATTATAGTCCTTTTCTTAATAGCACATTAGATTTATATTGAAACTCTACTAATTTTTTTCATCAGAATTTTCCCCCTCCTTTTATTGGACAAAAAATATAAGAATAATAAGGGGAAAATATGTTTTTACCTTCTTTGACATTACTTATCTCAAAATATCTATAGCCAAATTTATCAACCACAACTCAAAAGGTCCACATTATTATTTTTTTCCCAATAATTAATTTATCTTATCATAAAAATGATATATCATTGACTACTACTTGGTGAAAAATTCTCATATTCCAATAATTAATTTATATGAAAATTGGGAATGTTACAACGGGCACACCTCCTTATAACCATTAGCTGCAATTAGAGTAGCTGCACAGATACCCCGATTTTGGGTAACGATCAAAGAAAACTCAACCTCAGAAGGAAGAAAACCCATGATATCCTGAAGAACACTTCTACTCTTCCATTCAAGCAAATATGATGACCTCGACCACACACCGAACAATACCTCTTGAAATCTTCCCCCAAGAACGCAGATTCGAGCCACCAGGTAATAATCAAATCTAATAACGTTCAAACAATCATTCAACCAAGAGGATTTATATGCGATCTCACAGATCTGCTTATTTCCTGAGAAAACAAGAATACCACCACAAAACTCAACACCACAAAAAACAGATAGTTCTCACCGCCGCATAACAGCTCTAAAGGAGAGGAAAAAACTCATCACAAGGATGAAAGAAGTCCACAACCACCAGAAATAAGAGGGAGAAGCCACAGATCAGAGATCTGGATCAATTAGGAAAGTGACAAACTCAAAATATATATATATATATATACTTGAATTATCTTAACTTTCAAATTGTTTTCACGCCAAGTCCAAATTAAGTTCACACGCATTTGACATTCAACACAAATATCCTATTCTGTGTCTTGGGACTGAGAACTAGTGACCTCGCAATGTCCATTTTTTTCAGAAGCTCGTCTCCTATGGCGAGTCTTCTATGTTCTGTCGTGCTCATCTAACATATAGGGCTTAAGGTGTTAAAAGTAACTTATTTTTAATCTCATTTTTTGCAAACGTAATATAGGATAAAGTCATATTGTAAATGTGATTTGTGTTTGGATTAATGGTGGCAAACATTACTTTTTTTTTTAAATGAGCTTTTGTTTGGATTATTATTTATGTAGTCAAATGAGATAAAAAATAACTGAAAATTATATTAATACTATATACATACATAGATACATACATACATTAGTTGTATATATTGTGATCGTTGAAAATAAAAATAAAAAATTAAATTTGATAAAAAAGTTAAATTATTATTAAAAAAAATTATCTCCACATTCACGGCAGCAACTTCTTAAAGGTATCTGCTGAAGAGTTCACAATGGGAGGAGCCCACACTTAGGGCATTGCCCAGTCACATGTGCAACTTCTATTTCTCCACGTTTAGCGTGTGACAGTGGTCGAGTTTGGATGTCGGAAGCTATAAATTTTGGTTTCTCGCATAAGTTGTTTAAAGGGTTAAGCATTATTTTGCCCCAAAAGTATACGTCGAAAACCAATTTTGCCTTGGAAGTTTCTTCAGGAGCAATGTTGCCGGAAGTATAAAAACATAGCAATGATGCCCCTCCGTTAGGGTTCTGTTAACAGCCCTAACGGTCAACGTTAGTTGACTCCGTTATGCTGACGTGGATTGTCTACGTAGCATCTTTGTTACTTTTTTTATGGGTTAAATAGCAATTTTGCCCCGGAAGTATATGCCTAGGAGCAATGTTGCCCTGAAAGTTTATTTTTGACTCAATGTTGCCCCGAAAGTTTAAAAACGTAGCAATGTTGCCCCTTCATTAACATCCCTAATGGTCAAACGTTGGTTACCCGACAATGGATTGTGCCATTAAGAGTGTGTTTATAAATCTGTTTCATTTCCTCCTTTTTTATTTGCAATTTTCCTTGTTCTGCAAAAAAAATTTGTGATGAATTTTAAGTGATTTAAATAATTAATTGTATTTGACACTTTTTGTAAGTTTTATTCTCTCAGTCATCTCTTTTTACATTGCACCAGAGGTTCGTTAGTTGTTCGCGTAGATAATTCCGCAGATGAGTGATTATTGTTTGGAAAAATTCGTTTGAATTGCCTGCGATATACTCGTTTTATCTTTTGTTCGGACAAATTCGTTCTTACTTTTTTGTTTGAAACATTTTTTCTTGACAAATTCTGCAAGCAAGTGATTATTGTTTGAATGGGGAATGCTTGCGATGGAGGATGCTATGGGGAATAAGGAGTAGACTATGTTTACTTTTTTAAAAATAAAAATTAATTGCCACTCCTACTCCCTCCTGTCATAATTATAATTATAAGATCGAGTTGATTTTTTTTTGGAGAAATTAAAAGAACTAAATAAGTGACTTAATCATAGTACCTCCGGTCCTAATTATAAGACCAGGTTAACGTTTGACCGTTAGGGCTGTTAATGAAGAGGCAACATTGCTACGTTTTTAGACTTTTAGGGCAACTTTGAGCCAAAATTAAATTTCCAAGGCAACATTGCTCATGGGCATATACTTCCGAGGCAAAATTGCTACTTAACCCATAAAAAAAAGTGACAAGGATGCCACGTAGACAATCCACGTTAGCATAACGGAGTTAACTAACGTTGACCGTTAGGGCTGTTAACGGAACCCTAACGGAGGGGCAACATTGCTATGTTTTTATACTTCCGAGGCAACATTGCTCCTGAAGAAACTTCTAATACAAAATTGGTCCTTAGCGTATACTTGCGGGGCAAAAATGGTACTTAACCCTTGTTTAAAAGCTTATTAATTTGTGATGAGAGGAAGAGCTCGACCTAGAGGCGAGAGAAAACCACAGCCAACAAAAATCAGAGGAGGCCGCATCTGAGAGATCTGAGCTCCGATCTAAATTTTTGACGCGGTTGTGGTTGAGGACGATGCTCACCGGCAACATGTGATGGTGAAACATGCCACCGGCAAGAGGAGGTCTAAAGCAATTGCAGAGGCAGAGAAAAGAGAGTGTCAGCTGAGAGAAGAGAGAGAGATTTCCCACATCACCTAACATGTACTCTTTTTTGTCTAAATATAAGATATAGTTAACTTTTTTTAGAGAGATTAATGAAGGTAAATAAGTTACTTAATTATATCATATGTTGTGTATCATTGAATTATGTATCAGTTTATAAGTTTGGCAAAATAATTAAAAAAAAATCATAAATATAAATATTTTAAAATAATTTAATTAACTTCTTTAAATCTTTAATATAAAAAAAAAAAAAAGACAATTCTGTCCTATGTAAGACCAGAGAGAATAGAAGTTATCCATGCATTGGCAGATTATATGTCGACCAAATATAGGTAGATCAAATTAAATAAGCAATTGTGGCCGTTTGACTACCATTCGTGCATGTTCACTCATTTTAACATTTAGTCTTTGGAAAAAAAAAAGCATTTACTTACTGAATTTGGAATATGGTGCATTAAAACCAACCAAGAATTTTACATTGAAAAGATTATAATATTTGATAGCAGATATGAAGCTGTGAGTTGAGGAGTACTCGCATGAGATTATTATTTTAAACGACTCAAAGTGATTATTATATCTCTGCACTGCACTGTATTATGATAGTAAGGGAACAAAGGAAACTAATGAAGCAAAAGATTTATTGTCAATGAACAAAATTGTCAGTCTCAAAAAATGAGCATATTCAATCCAAACCTGCAAATCATGAAGCTCGCCTACCTCTAGACATAAACCAGAGGATTCAGTAAGGCCAAAACTTCAAAAATCGTACAAGGTTCTTCTATCTAGTTTTTTTTTTTAAAGAAAAAGGGACTACCCGAAGTTTTTCCCTATAAGCTGTATTATCTGTTTCATTCCATGTGTCTGGGATTCCGGGTAGGCACCAATGCAAGCAATCGCTGGCATTAAGTATTCCTCTGGTACTGTAACGTGAGATATGAGCCTCATCCCTCAATTCTGAAATAGCAGTTATATCCAATATTTTAATCTTTGTACCCTTTAGAGCACCCTCGATGGTTAGATCCTTTGATCCTTCTTGTACAACCTCACTTCCGTGAGATGATGGGACGTCATTATCACATCTTCCTCCAGTGTTCCAATCTCCATTAAAGAAATGCCTTGGTGATATAGTCCTAAAGAAGGCTCTGAGCCTGGGATGTGATGGCAATTGTGAATTAAGCCATTTCACATCACTAAAAACAGTAAAGTTCTTGGCGATTTCCATTTGAGCTAGATTCTCATCTTCATTTGGCTTTCCATCAACATGTAGTACCCACCTGTTTGCATTAAGCTTGCCAGGGTTCCAGTGATGGCCTGTATTAAGGATCAAAACATCAAAGAGATGGAGGAAACGTTTCATGAAATCTGGAGGGCGGTCTAAGTGCATGGCAACGTTAGTGAGGGGGTCACTGATATTTAGGGGCTGCAGATCACAGAGGGTGAATGACCAATAATATAGAATTGTGGTGTTAGTCTTTGGAAATCTGTAAGCCCAGCCATCAGGGTGTGGAGCTCCCCGGCGCTTAATAAGACCATACTCATATCCTACATTTTTAACCTCAGGGCTCGGTTTGCCCCCAGAGCCGAGGCCATGCACATCAAAGATTGAAATTGTTGCCGCCCCAATGAATCTCCTATGAATGCAATTGTTTTATCCTGCATTCTAAGGGACCAAACTAATAGTAAGTAAGAGAATTTTTTCAGCAACCACAAATTGGTATTCATGGAGAAGTTTGTGTTGTTTTTCCATCTAATATAAAAAACAGAAAATGAGCGATCGTTGAGCAAACACAGCCATGTATCAGAATGTTCTTGTGCTAGAAATATCAAGAACATGTGACCATGCAGGTTTAATTAATGAAGGACTGTGCTAGCAAACACAGCCATATTTCAGTTAGATTTAATTAAGCCTAATCATGTGACTTTTCTTGGTTTGCTATCTGCTTGTGACCATGCAGGTTTAGATAATGAAGGACTGGAGTTGAAAGACATGATGGAAAAGCAGTATGGCGTGAAGCCCAGACTTGATCACTATGCTATATTGATTGATTTACTTGGGAGGAAAAACAGACTCGAGGAAGCACTGGATCTAATCGAGAGAACACCGGATGGTACAGATCACATTGCCATTTGGGGAGCACTATTGGGTGCTTGTCGAGTCCATGGGAATTTGGAACTTGCAAGGAGGGCTGCAGAAGCTTTGTTCAAGCGGGAACCTGAAAACACAGCTAGAAATGTTATGCTGTCAAACATATATGCAGCGTCAGGAAGATGGAATGATGCAAATAGAATCAAAAGAATCATGGAGGAGAGAGGCTTAAAGAAAGAGGCAGCTTGCAGTTGGATTGAGGTAAGAAATACAAGACATGAGTTTACAGCCAAGGACAGGAATGAAGGTCAGATTGCGGAGATATATGAAATAATCAGTAAACTAGTCCATAATATGAAAGATGCTGGATACCAATATCATATCAGTCGCCCTTTATTTCCAGATGAGGACGACAATTTCTAGTTTTATTAGGTTATACTTCTCGGTTTGATTGTTAGGGAATATGAATAGTGCTTTAATGTGAAAAATATACTGGCTGATACAGAGGTGGCGTCTCTTTTTTGAGGTCCTGTCAATGTTTAGTACTGATGTTGTCTCTTATACTTTAAGAAATGTACGCCACATTTGGCAACAAATTCATAACTTTCAACTGTATTTACAATTTTGTCATGAACCCATTTGATCAATTGGTACTGAGTTGTATCTCAATTACGCGACATGCACGCACACGTTACAAATTTTAAAAATAGGGGTGAGCTCTGTACAAAATTTGAAAAGTTTGTTTTGCCATATTGTAATTATGTTGTCACTAATTATTATTATGACATAAATTATACCACTTTTTAACAAAATTTACTTCTTATTCCCTTTTCCATTTTCTCTTGTTATTCAGCGAGCCGGCCGGTACAATATCAGAGTGTATGTGTCAATTAAATACAGAACCAAGCTAGCGCATCAATAATTAAAGTTGTAAGCTTAAAGCCTAAAAGTCAACTAAGGGCGTTTTCACAAATGTGAAAGCTATGGACTTCAATGTCAACGTGGTTTGAACTCACAAGGTCGGACAAGTTTAGGAAAAGAGAGTGAGGGAATTTTGTGTTGAATTATTGACGTTGATCTCATGTTCCATCAGATCCTCCATGTCCCTCTCAAGAGATAAATGAAACGCGTCTCTTTAATTTCCTTTTCGTTTGCTAAAATCCATGAAACAAAATATATTAAAAAAACCACGTAAGTACTTGTTAATTTGTTGCATCGAGTAACTTCGATGAACCTTGCCTGATTTATCGAAAACAAAAAGCTTACCTGATTGTTGACGATGTACGATATCTGACTGTAATACTTTCAGGAAGGAACAAGATCGAGTTCCCATTTCCCCCTTCACAACTATGAATACGGATTTTGATTGCTAATCTCCTCAAGACAAATAAATACAAACTAATCATCTTTCTTAATTCCCTTATTCTTTCTCCTTTTGAAAGAATATTAATATGGATAAATTATGAAAAAATTGACAATTATAAAAAAATATAATTTACATTTAGAATTAAGATCAACTCCTCGCATATATATGTTATGTTAAAGGCAAGATAAAAATAGCATCCTATAAAAAGTAATGCAAAACTAATGCGCTACTGAAAGAATGTGAGCATACTGTATATATGATATTCATATATTTTTTGAATTACACAAGGCAAGCAAGTGCTTGATGTAATGACAGGACCGAACTCACTTGTACCACTAAAAATATATGAGTTACATATCACTGATTCATTGCCACTGACATAGTAATATCTTTTGTCATTTACAACACAATAGCAACCCGCCTAGGGCTGCTACCTTCCTAAACAAAAGAACTGAACACGGATATAATTATTTTTTGATACATTATTAATGACACACGAAAATAGCTTAAAACACAACGAACTTAGAACCTGGCTAATTTGCCTCTAATTACTATTAATAATTAAGCCATCAAGTAAACAAGTTAAAGGTTTTACGAATAGTAACATTAGCTTTACGGAGTATACCAGAAAAGATGCGACGCTTGATACGCCCCCTCACAGGTGGCATCACTCTTTCACTGTTACTGCAACTTCTTTTCTTCTTCTTCCTCGTCTCCTGCCAAGAACCTCTTAACTTGGTATTGTCTGCCATTGCCCTTCCGATGAAACTATATATATATATATATAATACTCTGAGTTTTGTGTGGAAGAAATATGAGCTGTGTTGGTGTATATATAGTGGTTGGGTGAGATTGGAGCAAGTTATTGTGATTACCATAGAACGTTTGGGTCACGCGATAATCTCATAAAGAGGACCCCATGCAGGTTGACAATTTGGGTTAGGACTTAGGAGCCAGATACACAAGTTGACGAACGTGGAAAATGCATGCCTTGCCGGAGATAGAGACCTTGATTCAATTGACTTTTTTATCTCCCTCTCCGCCATCACGTCGAAATAAAAACAAAAAAAATCTCAGGGTGATAAAATTACGCTTTAATTTGAGACCAAATAAAAAGAAAAACGGCACTTTGGACCCAAAAATTTTAACGTGTAAATTAAAGATAGGGTAAAGGAGTAATTTTACACGATGATTTACGAAAGGCCTAAAGACCACGAGATTTCAATTTGAAAGAAAATACACTGCGTAATTATGTTTTTGGGAGGCGTCCTGAAGACTAGTGGTCGTTAGTCAACTAACTAATAACGGTTAACTTGGATGGAAATGAACAAGAGGTGAAATTATACTTTTGCCACTAGTTTTAGGTGAAATTACACTTTTAACCCTAGTTTTAGGTGAAATTACACTTTTGCCCCTAGTTTTAGGTGAAATTACACTTTTGCCCCTAGTTTTAAATATTTTTTTAAAAAACTAAAATACCCCGCGGGCCCCACCGCCGCCACCCTCCTCCGCCGCCACGACTGACGCCAGTGGTCGCCGCTGATCGGTTTTATGTCACCGGTGGCCGCCGCCATCGCCGGTGACACCGGTGCCGGCGATGATAGGCCCACCGGGGGTATTTTAGTTTTTTTTAAAAATATTTAAAACTATGGGGCAAAAGTGTAATTTCACCTAAAATTAGGGGCAAAAGTGTAATTTCACCCAAGTTATCGGTTCATTTCCATCCAAGTTAACCGTTAACCGTTAGTTGACTAACTATGGTAGTCTTGACGCTCCCAAAACATAATTACATGTGTATTTTTATCAGGTTGAAATCTCATGGTCTTTGGCGCTCTTCGGGGTAAATCACATGTGTAAAATTGCTCCTTTACCCTTAAAGATATTAGCCTTTGCTAATTAGCTTGTAGCTTAGTGGCATAAGAACTCTTTGATAAGTGAGAGGTTGCAATTTCGACCCGTTTGTAATCTTAAGCTTTTAGTGCTTACTCTGATTCGGATTTGGCTTTAGTCCTTTGTGCAAAAACAGTACCGTTTTAGTGGAAAGGAGGACAGTTGTGCCCTTTTTTTAAACACACACACTCATATATATTTTAGTGTACTAATTGATATTAAAAAGATGTGTGCTTCAGGATATTGAACGGGTACTGAAAACTAAAAATACACTTATCATATTTTGATTGAGAAATCAATGGAAAAAGATAAAAATATATAACAATTTTAAATAGAAATTTGTAGTCAACCAGAGTGATGTAATGAATAAAAAAGACAGGAAGGAAAGGGATATAAAGTTGGGTGACTGGAATTTCTTTGAAATTTCTTGCAAGCCTTTCACTTTTTTGGGCGTTCATGGCACAAAGTCATCAATGAAAGGCTTTGCTTGGCCATTAGCAATAGTGAGAGAGATTTACGGCACATTGCACAACGTTATTCCACACAAATGAAATTCCACAACTCAAATTGCATTTGGGCACATTTTAATGTTTTTGTAGATGTACACTACGTTATTCATCAATGAAAGGTTTTGCTTGGCCATTAGCATTTGTGTCATGCAATCGTCAGCAATATGTCAATTGGAAGCGGCCAAAAAAAAAAAGAGATGTTGATGGGAACTGCCAAGGAAAAAAAAAACAATGCGGATTTGATGCTAATTAGTAATTAAGAAAGTAATAATTAAAAAAGAAGAAGATTTGAATTGTCTTAACTTTCAAATTGTTTTCACCCCAAGTCCAAATTAAGTTAATCACACGCATTTGACATTCAACACAAATATCCTATTCTACGTCTTGAGACTGAGCAGTGAGCACTACTGCACTAGTGACCTCCCAATGCCCATTTTTTCAGAAGCTCGTCTCATATTGGGTGTCTTTTATGTTCTGTCGTACTCAGTACTCACCTAACATAAAGAAATTTTTTTCCCCACCAACATGTACTCCTCTCCGATCCTCACTATATATGCTGACTTTTTTTTTTTATAAAGATTAAAAAAACTAAATAAGTTATTTAATTATATCATATGTTGTGTATGATTAGGTTATATATCAGTTTATAAATTAGGCAAAATAGCTGGGAGAAAAAATGATAAATATAAATATTTTAAAATAGTTTAATTAATTTTCTTAATATTTCATAAAAAGTCAAGTCCGTCTTATATAGGATCGAGGGAATAGGAGTTATGCATGCATAGGCAGCTTATATGTTCGACCAAAAATAAGTAGACCAAAGCCCTTTGACTACCATTCGTGCATGTTCACTCATTTTAACATTTAGTCTTTGATAAAAGATAAACAGCGTTTACTTACTGAATTTGGAATATGGTGCATTAAAACCAACCAAGAATCTTACATTAAAAAGATTATAATATTTGATAGCAGATATGAAGCCTGTGAGTTGGGGAGTATTCGCTTGAGATTATTAGTTTAAACGACTAAAAATGATTCACTTAAGAAGGATTTGGATCGCGTATGATGTTTCTCTCATAGTAATCTCTGCGCTGTATTCTGATAGTTAGGGAACAAACGAACCTAATGAGTAATGAAGCAAAATATTTATTGTGAATGAACTAAATTGTCAGTCTCAAAAAATGAGCATATTCGATCCAAACCTGCAAATCATGAAGCTCGCCTACCTCTAGACATAAACCAGAGGATTCAGTAAGGGCCAAAACTTCAAATATCGTACAGGGTTCTTCTATCTAGTTTTTTTCTTTTTAAAAAAATAAAAGGACTACCTGAAGTTTTTCCCTATAAGCTGTATTCTCTATATCAGAGCAACAAGGAGCTCATTCCATGTGTCTGGGATTCCGGGTAGGCACCAATGCAAGCAATCGCTGGCATTAAGTATTCCTCTGGTACTGTAACATGAGATATGAGCCTCATCCCTCAATTCTGAAATAGCAGTTATATCCAATATTTTAATCTTTGTACCCTTTAGAGCACCCTCGATGGTTAGATCCTTTGATCCTTCTTGTACAACCTCACTTCCGTGAGATGATGGGACGTCATTATCACATCTTCCTCCAGTGATCCAATCTCCATTAAAGAAATGCCTTGGTGATATAGTCCTAAAGAAGGCTCTGAGCCTGGGATGTGATGGCAATTGTGAATTAAGCCATTTCACATCACTAAAAACAGTAAAGTTCTTGGCGATTTCCATTTGAGCTAGATTCTCATCTTCATTTGGCTTTCCATCAACATGTAGTACCCACCTGTTTGCATTAAGCTTGCCAGGGTTCCAGTGATGGCCTGTATTAAGGATCTAAACATCAAAGAGATGGAGGAAACGTTTCATGAAATCTGGAGGGCGGTCTAAGTGCATGGCAACATTAGTGAGGGGGTCACTGATATTTAGGGGCTGCAGATCACAGAGGGTGGATGACCAATAATATAGAATTGTGGTGTTAGTCTTTGGAAATCTGTAAGCCCAGCCATCAGGGCGTGGAGCTCCCCGGCGCTTAATTAGACCATACTCATATCCTACATTTTTAACCTCAGGGCTCGATTTGCCCCCAGAGGCCATGCACATCAAAGATTGAAATTCTTGCCGTCCCAATGAATCTCCTATGAATGCAATTGTTTTATCCTGCATTCTAGGGACCAAATTAATAGTAAGTAAGAGAATTTTTTCAGCAACCACAAATTGGTATTCATGGAGAAGTTTGTGTTGTTTTGCCATCTAATATAAAAAACAGAAAATGAGCGATCGTTGAGCAAACACAGCCATGTATCAGTTTCAACTACTAGATCAGGGAAAGAAATAGTTATACCTACTTTCTCAAGAAAGCAAAACGGCCAAACTCTGGCATATCACAAGTTTGTGGTTGCCAGCGGAATCCCTCGTATAAGAAATCTGGTCTCTGAGTCACTCACTCTACATGCCCACATTGTTGATAACCACTGTTTACATCCATAGCCAGAGTACAATGGTCTCCTGCTGTCTGCAATCCATCTCCCCTTGGCGTAGTTACAGACTGCACAAGGCTTCTTGTTATTGTTGTTGTATTACAAATACATGTAAAGTCCAAAAGATACAGATACCCCATTCATGCAGTGACATGTTCAAATGCCCATTATAGTAATTCAAACAAAGAAGCAAAAGAACCTACCCTCTTTTCTGGAAATACTTTGATCATATTGCGTTTGAGGAGATTCCGCTTGTATGAAATCTATAGGCACTGTACTGTCATTATTAAGGTGCTCTCTGGTTTCAACGTCGTTGATGGAACTTGGAGATTTTTCTACACCTTCAGGTAGCAAGCCTAAGCAACGGTAGTGTTATAGAATATTCTCAACGAAGTTAATAGTTTCAAATTCTGTGACAGAACCTGAATATTTTTCTTTACCTCTTCTCATATTTGCAGTTCCCATTGGATTATTTGGGGCTTCATCAAGCAATCATAAGCCAACGAATGACAGCAATTTTTCATCCATTTTGTTCACCAGTGAGTTTGGAAAGTACAAGCACATACTTATGCAATGAACAAATTTATCAAATTATCAGCATCTTCAATTATATAAACACAAGAGACTTCAAGAACGTTGGTTATTCTGTAAGTCATGTTTGGTTCTATGAATTACTAAATGCCAACAGAATTAGTATTATCACTTTAGTAGAAGTGTGTAGCCCTGTTCACTCCTGCCTCTCCTGATAAGTATTTTCTACCAGATAGATACAGTTTCTATAATATAAACAATATATATCCATACTATTTGAAGGAATTCAACTAGTGCATGGAGAGAAATTTTTTACGGGGCAGGGAATATTTTCCTGTCTTATAAGAATTAGGGAGGATCATATTTTGTGTCTCCTCCACACACACACATTCATTTTTCTATTTAAAACAAAAGTGAATGACCAATTAAATTGAGTGCCCATGTAGTAGTGATCAAATCCAACCGGAAGGCAAACCGCCTGCAGAAGGCGTATTAAACCACTCTTGGGCTGGCAGATAAGTTCTGGCAAATGGCTTTTTCTTCCATGTCCACTGAAACGTGATGATTAGGACAAGAGCAACCAGTGCTAGAGAAATAAGCCTCCCTTTCAAGCCATAAATGTTTGCTCCTGTCATCTCTGCTAATGCATTAGCACCCACATATCTTTGTCCCGGTTAGCATTGTATCTAGAAAATGTCCATTAGTACCATCACGAAATATCACCATTAGATCTTCTTCTGGTCCTTCCGGGGCTTGTCTGTTTGGGATAACAACAGTATCATGCCAACAAGTAAGAAGTATTTGCTTATTATTCATTACTCGTATAATTACAAATTCAGCAAGAATTTAAGAGTAAACATTTAAATTAATGTATATATAAAGATGGATAATCAACTAAAGAATGATGCAGGATCATTGTCTAATCAGCACACATCTGTAGTACAATAAGTTACTGTTCTGTTCTTAAATGCATTCCAACGAGATAATGTTGCAATTGCGATTGCAGTATTAATATGCTCTCATGCTGAATTTATGCTAATACCGAGAAACAATATATATATATATATATATATATATGGTCGTGGCCATCTGGTTGGAACAAAATCTAAAATTCAAACCAATAGAGGTGGAAAATCGCATCCACGTGCTACAAATTAGGGAATGTACATTATCAGAAGCTTGAATTCCAGTAGTATTTTTTTTTGTAGGCTCCCGATCGTTTCGTTGGTGGCTCAGTTGAAGGTGAATCCACTCTCGTAATTAATCGCCTATCGATACAATGCAGGCGTACAAGTGGAAAACGAATTAGCCAGGAGGAGAAGAAGGAAATGTACCTTATTAATGGCCGGTTCTCTTGAAAACGCCAGAGTCGGCGAGGCAACTAAAATTTGACCTCTGGATCAGCTAGAGCTAGGAATGAATCTTGGTCGTCATGCAGTGAAATAATCAAGGCCATCGTCTGAATTTGCATGAACTGAAATGATCAAATATGTTGTCACCCGTCACCCGTGAGTTGGTTGCCTGACAGATAATGCACGAATGAATTCGGACGTAATCATTATTTTCGTCCATAATTGTATTAGTATTATGCATTTCCCTTCAGATTTGGGAATTATTTTAATTTTTTATGTCCAGTATTATTTTATAAGCTTTTGTGTAATAGTATCAGAGTTAATTTCTCCTTTTATTTTCTTATTGGTATTTGGTACGTTCTCATTATCTACTATTACCTATATTGGAACTCCCTTTTTCATGCAAATACTCTTATTGTCTTTAATTTAAGGCCTAATTAATTATTTTAAGGAAATTAATAATGTTAATTACATTAGTTAATATGATTTATTTATTTTTTCTAAAACATCTATCCTAGGCATTTTCCTTAATTACCTCATTTCCTCTCCTATATACTACCTCCAGTCCCAATTATAAGACCGAGTTGACTTTTTTTAATTTAGAGATTAAGTTAAATAAGTTACTTAATCATATTATATGTTATATATTCTTAGTTATATATTAGATTATTAGTCCGGCTAATTAATTTGGAGAAAAAATAAAAATACTCTAAAATAATTTAATTAGCTTCCTTAATTTCTCTAAAAAAGACTTGGTCTTATAATTAAGACCAGAGGGGTATTTGATTGTTGTTGAAGGATTATGACTATAATTAATTTAAGAAAAAATTGATAAATATGTGAAATAGATCTTATATTTAATTGTTGTTTGGTATGAGGGATTTGGAGGGAAGGGGGAGGGAGGGAAAATTTTTGCGAGTAAGATTTTAAAAAATTGAAGAAGTGGGATTATAAAATCTTAACAAAGATAAGATATAAGATAATAGAATAAGAACAATTAATTAAGAACTTTAACCCCATTTCTTTAATTTTTTTAAATCTAACTCAAATTTTTTCTCTCCTCTCCCCTCATACCAAACAGCCCTAACCAATATCAACTCTCGAATTAAATTTCATAACAAGAACAGAAGGGGGTGATAATTTTCTTCCAAAACATGATTTTTCATCCTTTTTGTAGGGTAAATTGGAAGATTAATTGGGTCTAAACTTTTGTGGAGATCTTCGGATGATTTGATATAGAGCATTTCTTCACAGACTCGCAGTGTACAGGATCGGATACAAATTTATGCTTCTATTTGGTTTATTAGAGTTAACGTTGATGGTGCTATGGTCATTGATTCTTCTCTTGCTGGTTGCGGAGGCATTATAAGGGACAGCCGTGGGGAATGGGTGGCTGGTTTCACTAAACAGATCGGTATCTGTAATGTTAATTCTGCTGAGGAATGGGCTATGGTTGAAGGCCTTCGGTTGACATGAGATTTAGGCCTCAAAAGGATTATTTTGGAGTCTGATTCATTGGATCTTGTCCTTAGAGGAATTTCCATTCTAGAGATTTACTTATGGACCTGATTAGGGAATTGACCAGCAGAAATTGGGAAGTCAGTTCCCATCATGGGCCTAGAGAAATCAACAAGATTGCGGATGCTCTTGCAAAAATAGGGTTTTCTCGATCTACTATCTTTGAGGATTGCCCTAAGTTGGGTGGATCGGGAGTGTTTGAGTTGTATTCCCTCTTTGGTTTAATTTTTTCTTGTTACTTTGGTTGCTAGCCTTCTTTATTAAATATATATATATATATATATTCTAGATTCAAACAAAACCAAAAAATATACCCTCTCTGGTTCTCCCAATTTTTTTCCCCTCTTGATCATTAAATTCTACCTAAAATAGGTTATATTTTGATATATTCTGATATACTGTATTTTTTTTGGGGGGGGTCATTTTTCAAGCAACTAATTAAAACCATAAAATTTTAGAGTATTTTTCTTCCCAAAAGTATTTTAGTAGTCCCGCATATAACTTGATATTTAAATTATCAATTTTTTTTTTATTGAAATTCTCCTGATTAATTACAATATATGAAATAAAAATTTGTGCTATTCGTAGATGTGTGAAAGACATCAAATGCTCCGAGCAAAAAAAGAAAGAAATCAAATGGATTTTTCCTCCTGTCCTGTTGGATGGACTACACAAAACTTTGATGGATCTGGGAAAGGATGTCCAATAGGCGCGTAAGAAAAGTGGGACCCCTATCAAATAAATTTTCTCTACAACTTGTTTGTTTATGGTCGACTTTGTTTGTTAAAATATTCAGGTTAAGGCCTATTTTATTAAAGTCTGGCCGGTAAGCTTTTAGGCCTGACTTGTTTAATATTAAATAAATATAATTATATTTATATCATATAAATAACATAATATTTATTGTTTCTCATTCTTATATTCTAATTTCAAGTTATATTTATATAGGTTTTGATAGACTTAAATTGTACAAAACCTATTTATGACCTCCAAGGCCTGCAATATGAAGGCTTTTTAAAGGCCTACACTGTAAGTAGGTTTTTGAAAAGGCTTCAGACTCGACCATACTTTATGAAGGCTCAGGTCTAAGCCTAACAAAAACCTGAATTCAGGCTTAGGCTTTCTGCTCTCATTACAGGCTTAAGCCTGTTTAGCCAAAGTCTAACCTGACCTAACCTATTTCCAACTAGGTGTTCTTGTGTAGGTATGTGAAATAGGTAGAAATCAGTAAGGTAAGAAACAGGATTTCATATTCACGGCTTAAATAAGCTAATAGAAACATCTAAGTACGTCTCTCTCATTCTTTTAGGGTATGCATGGTTTGGGGGGAGGGGAGGGGAGAGAAAATGGAGGGAGAGAAAAGTTATTTGTAGTGGGGTCCACAAAATTTTCCTCTCATTTAAATTTTCTCTCTCCATTTTCCCTCCCCTCCCCTCCCCCCAAACCAAACAAAGCCTTAGGGAAAGTAATTTTATAGTTGGCTGACTTGCAAACTTTAGTTTGATCAGTGATAAACTGTGTCGTCTTAAAGTGTCTCTTAGAGGGTCATCTAATGTACTAATCATTGTTGTCAAACTCGCGAGTTTACCGTTTTTACGTTTCTACCTTACTAAATCGAGTCGAGTTTCTAGTAAACTCGTGTCAGCGGTAAATTCAGTTCAACTCACGAGTTTGCACACCAAATTTACTGTTTTTACGTTTATAGCTTACAAAATTATGTTAATTTTTTCAATTTTATTATCCTCAATGGCTTTATATATGAATTTTATAGAAATTTCTTTATTAAATATAATAAATTATGAATGTTGATATATTTAATTTCAATTATTTGGATTTAAAATATATTTAAATCAGATTGTTATCATTTTTTATATTTTAATTATTTAATTATACACTATTAATATATATTTTATGATAAAAGTAAACTCTTATTTAATTTACGATACGAGTTTATATCACTATCACGAGTTTGTTTAAACTCGTGAATTTGACAACCTTAATACTAATCAATAATTTAGTGGGTGTTTTGTACCCACCATCTTACAAGGATGATGAATAAATATTGATAGGACATATTGTCCCCTTTTCTACCCAAAAATAATACTCCCTCCGGTCATAATTGTAGGAGCAAATTTTGGAGTTAGTTTTGGTCATAATTATAAGAGCAAGTTTTAACTTTTGTCATTTTTTTTTTCCTATAATACCCCTATTTATACTTTCTCAATAATAATTAAAGACAATAATAATTTAATAATACACCTATATATTTTATAAAGTAAATAATATCTACAAAACTCATTAATGTTATATACACCATCCAAAATTATTGTTGCCGTAGTCATGCTATAAGTATTTCATACACATCCAAAATGAAATCAGGTTTATATTAAATCCACGAATAATTAAATTTCTATCCAAAGATTGCTCCATCTCCCGATCGAGGAATATACACGCCCAACAACAACCTATATACATGTTATGTCTTCAACTCGATTGAACTATCGTTTCCTTTCCTTAATGTCATTTTAAATTTTAGGTAAGGGTATTTTAGGAAAATATATATAATTAACTAATTTAACTTTCCCTCATTAATCCCTCCAAATTACGGTAAATATTTTCCTATAATTGAATGGGAGGGAGTAATAATCAATTGATGGATGGGAGAAGATAAAGACAAGTAATTGAATAAGTTAAATTTTTAAGTACAAGGTATAAGTTGAAGTTATCTTTCTATTAAAAAATGACTCAAATGAATTGATAGATCTATATATCTCATCATGTTGAACAAATTTATCCTAGATTTTCTGATATATTCTAATAGAATAGAAGTTAACAATGTTGGATTTTAAAAATTAAAGGGCGGTGACTAGTGTGTTATATAATACTCATTCCAGTCCTAATTATAAGATCTAATTGACTTTTTTTAGAGATTAAAGTTTAATTAAATTACTTTAGATTTTTTTTTTTTCTTCAAACTAATTAGTTTACCTAATGAACTAAGGAATTTAAACTTCTCATGTTACATGAGAAGAAGAAGATTCCAACACACACATGAAAGGGTGGAACCCACACATATATATATAATGCTAATTATATATATAACGGGCCCCACCATTTCATATACAGATAACATTAAAACACTTCTCCTACAACATGAAAAGTGTTTTTTCCATAAACTAATATATAATATAAGGATACACAATACGTGAAATGATTAAGTAACTTATTTAGCTTCATTAATCTCTCTAAAGAAAGTCAACTAGATCTTATAATTAGTACCGTAATAGCAATAACAAAGACAAAGTGCTTCGAGTGAGGCAAATGTAAATCCCACCATGTGAATGCCCAAAGAGTTTGGGCCCCTCTCCATACAGTGATGTCGGGTAAGTTGTAACTCACCTTTTACGTCCTTCGCACTTGAACTTGAATCCCTGCCGTGTCAGTGTGTCCTTGAGATTCCAAATTGTGGATCCATACAACTATCCCAAATAAAGATACTTTGGATCCATTCCCATTATGACTATTATTTTTTAATAAATAAATATCAATATATTAACATTAAAAAGCTATATTTATTACTTATAATTATATATGGCAAGTGTTGGGTACAGCCCCAGATCCCCGGCCCTAAATCCGCATCACGTGTTGGGAAACGTGAGGAATAGCATTCCTTCAACGACGTCGTTGTGTCCCTCTCCCTCCTACTTCAAGCAGTCGTGATCAATTGTGGGCCCTCATGTCACGGGTATACTACTATCAGACCCGACCCATTTCTGTCCTAGTTTATTTTCAGGCCACTGAGACTGAGCAGATCAAACGAAAGAAAGTGATCCCCTTGTGGCTTGTGGCCTGTGGCCACCCAAAAAAACAAGTGAATATCACTTCCAAATCTTAAAAGTATAATTTTGTTAGGCGGAACCTATTAAATATCAAAACAAATCTCGAACGAAGTGAGATTATATATATATATATATATAAACACTCCCATATATGATGTGTAGTTGTAAAACAAAATGGTATAAAATCACACTACCTCGCATGATCTATCTGTCTTCTTCAGTTCTTCTTCCACTAAACACCCCCACCTTAGGTGACAACTAAGGAAATACTATATTTTTAACGTGAATCGAGGGCAGCTTCTAATGTGGCAGATATTGTTTAAAAAGTTATTTTTACGTCAAACATTTAAAAATTAGAAACTCTGTATTGGTGGAACCAGTATCGATCCTGAAGAATCAGAGACGAGAAGGGCCTGTGATATTTTTGTAGTTTAAGATAATAAAGGCAATGCGTAAAATTACTGTTACCTACTAATAATAATATTGCCCGCACCGCAACAAGGGCCGCTTCTCTCTCATTGTCCCACACTTTCAATTTCTGTAATATAGCGCTCGAAGTCGCACCTTCAATTTCTCTCTCATCCATTTCAAGCTTATATTTTGGAGTATCAATTATCATTATCAATGTCCTTTACCCACGCCCATATATCCGAAGCAATTACAATCACTTCTTCCTATAAAATCGCATATCTTCTCGCCCATTTTGTTTATTCCCTACTTCCCATGTCCTCTGCTAAACCTTTCGTTTCGTATCCTTTTATCGCTGCCTCCTTCGCAATGGATATTTAGTAATAGCCGCCGTCGCCGTTTCTCATCCTCCGTCCAAGAAACCAAGGTGCCTTTCTTTTCTTCTTTTGTCGTCTAATCTTTGGCTTCTCTGTTCTTTTCTTTGTCATGTCTATTTTATGCTGTTTTCAAACTTTGCTTCGCTGCTCTAAATTGGACTGACTTCTTCACGCTTCTATTTTCTTTTGGTGTACAATGTGATACTGGTCGTGTCTTTACTAGTTTTGCTGATTTTCTCTTTGGGCTGTTTCTCATGTGTCGTACATTCTGTCTTTAGTGAATACTTTCTGGGTTTAAGGTTGGTTCCTCTGTTAAATTTTCTTCGGGGTGGTCTATATATCCGTATTGTCGTTTCCAACCGGAATTTCTTACTCTGCTCATACATTGTTTCATCTTTAAAGTTCACACATTTCCGTTAAACTTGAGTTTTTCTCTTTATTTTCTTTTTCTCCGTAGGAAGGAATTTATCTGGCATTTGGTTAGAGCGCTTCTTGACAATAAACGTTGAAACAATGTTCTTTGTTTTCCTTTTTCTTTCTGTTTTTTTTTCTTCTTCAACGTGTTTTATTCCAGAACAACTTAAAAGCTTATGTTCTGCTGACCTGAGAAATACCTATTCAACCCATTAATATATAATAAGTTATTTTGATACCGAGGGCGGGTTATAACTCTATTAACTCCAAGTCGTTATTAATCAAAATTGCAAACAGTAGTTTGCTGTAGCTTTCGTAACATTTCTCCCAAACAATATTTAATATGTTCTTCCGCAACACCTAGAGTTCTATAACATAACTTTTGAAAAGCCACAATATTCTGCAGGAGATGCAAATCTTTCAGATCTACCTTTTAATATAATGATATCAGAAGAACATCTGTAGCTTTTGCCAAAACGGAAGTGCAAGGCATATCAGATTTGACTATGCGTTTGATTTTATTTGACAATGTAAACGTGAATTTGCACTTTATGTGATGTGCTTTTGCCACTTTGCCATAAAATGGTGTAAATTTTTGGCAACCAAGTGTTTCCTAAAGCTGTGCCTATGATGTGAAGTGTTTAATTGGTTTTTTCCTTCATGATTAGGTCTAAACTCTCAGTGAATAGGTGCACTCCAAATGGCTCCAGGTAGATATTCCAGATTAGACAACAAAAGATCACCATCAAGTTACTGGTCAACAGTGACTGTTGTTACGTTTGTGGGTCTATGCTTGGTCGGAATTTGGATGATGACATCATCCTCTGTAGTTCCAGACCAAAATGCAGATGTGTCTCAGGAGAATAAGAATGAAGTAAAAGAAAAGACTGATGTTGAAAAACAGGCGATTGACAGCAGCAAGAGCAATTCTCAGCAATCTGGGGATGATCAAGGTGATTTGCCTGTGGATACAACCATGGTTGACAGTAATGTCTCTAAAAGCAATTCTAATGTCCCAGAAAACACAGATAACAACGACGATCAGAAGGAAACTTCTAATATGGGAGAGGCTGAAGATAATACAGTTGAAAATAAATCTGATTCTTATGATAACAGAAATTCAGATTCAGATGGAAATAAAAATCAATCAGATGGTCAAATTGAAACAACAGATAGTAAGATAGAAGAGAAGGTAGAAGAACAAAGGGCTGACAATGACTCTAATGAAAGCTCTAGTAAGAAGAAAACAGATGATTTTGTGCAGAACCAGAGTTCACAGGCGGTTTATCCTCATGGAGCACAGTCAGAGCTTCTGGATGAAAGTAGAACTCAAATTGGGTCCTTTTCAACTCAGGCATCAGAATCAAAGAGTGAAAAAGAGTCTCAAAATTTATCTAAGCAGCCTACGGGTCAATACGATTGGAAACTTTGTAATGTCACTGCTGGTCCTGATTTCATCCCATGCCTCGACAACTGGGAAGCAGTTAGGAACCTCCGGAATACTAAGCACTATGAACATCGAGAAAGACATTGTCCTGCAGAAGCTCCTACCTGCCTTGTTCCTCTTACTGAAGGATATAGAACTCCTATTGAGTGGCCTAGAAGCAGAGATAAGGTATAAATCTACTAATATGCTACTAGTTAGTTATCATTTTGATTGACCTTTTACTCTCCTATTAAATAATAAGTTCCCCTCAATTGTGGGATGACGATATTCCAAATGCTTTGCCTGTTGAATTTAAGGGGCGCCAGAGTTTAATCAAATAATAGTTCATTGTCGTTCTCTATTTTGTTGTTTACGCCTCCCTGAAATAATAAGTTCTGCTTCTGCAGATATGGTATCACAATGTTCCACACACTATGCTTGCTCAATACAAGGGGCACCAGAATTGGGTAAAAATGGCTGGCGAGTACCTTATTTTTCCTGGTGGTGGAACTCAGTTCCAGCATGGGGCACTTCATTACATTGACTTTATACAGCAGGTGATATATTCATGTTCATATCTCTTGCCAACATTGACTCTATTTGTCATTTTTAAGGTTTATATCCATCAACAAGACCTGGATTGCATTTTGCTGCATGTTCTATAAATACATATTTACGTGTTCAGTAACAAATGGTGTATGCTCTTATTTGATTTCTTGCTCAAATTTCTCACCCACCACACAACTTCAAATTTCTTGTTCAGCTTTCATTTTAACATTGTTCTGTGGGTATGTAATCTGCTTTTTTTTTTTTTTTGTGTGTGTGTGCATTTTGCTTACTATAAGGAAGTTTGATGCAGTCTGTACCTGAAGTTGAGTGGGGCAAGCACACACGTGTGGTATTAGATGTTGGATGTGGTGTTGCCAGCTTTGGAGGCTTCATCTTTGAGAGGGATGTACTCACTATGTCATTTGCACCAAAGGACGAACATGAAGCCCAGGTACAATTTGCACTTGAAAGAGGTATTCCCGCTATATCAGCTGTCATGGGCACAAAGAGGCTTCCCTTCCCAGCGAAAGTATTTGACGCCATCCATTGTGCTCGCTGTAGAGTTCCATGGCATATAGAAGGTATTTTGATGTCCTCATTTTTATTTTTAGTGATCAGATGAATTCACATCAATCCTAGTTTGAGGTTTCTGTATAGAATTATTTCAACAACGACTTCTGTGTTTTTGACCGCGGTCAGATGAATTTAAGTTCATTCAAATTCAAGGTTTTGTCCATCCTCTGTTTGTAGGTATTTAGATTTAGGACTACTTACTTACATAGGTAATTATGTTGATAAGTCCATGATGGTTTTTATTTGGGAAGCTTATTTTTCTTCTTTTGGTGCAACTGCAGGTGGTAAGCTTCTCTTGGAGCTGAATCGAGTACTGCGACCTGGTGGATTGTTTTTGTGGTCTGCTACTCCTGTTTATCAGAAGGAACCTGAAGATGTCGAAATATGGGAAGGTAGGTAAAAAAATAAACTTTTGTTTGCCTCTTTTAGCTTGAAGGTGTATTTTCTGTGACATTTTTGTTTTGTCAATTTATTTGCAGCCATGAAAGTTCTAACAAAAGCAATGTGCTGGGAAGTTGTGTCAATCCAAAGGGATAGACTCAATAAAGTAGGTATAGCTATTTACAGGAAGCCAACATCTAATGAGTGCTACATGAAACGTTCAAAGAATGAGCCGAGTCTCTGCCCAGACTTTGATGATCCTAATGCAGCATGGTATTTTTCTTCTCTTCAAATTAAATGATACTATCTCTGGTCTTAAATGTGGGACATAGTTTGTAGTGCAAATTGAACTAGAAAATTTTGTCAACAAGACCTTCAAATTTTGCCTGAAATGAAAAAAAATTTGCATTACAATTTTTATCTGCTAAAGTTTATAACATTGATGCTGTCTCTCCCTTTTGACGTGACAGGAACGTTCCATTACAAACTTGCATGCACAAAGCGCCTGAGAATTCAACGGAGCGTTCATATAAATGGCCAGAGGAATGGCCAGCCAGACTGTCCAAACCACCATACTGGTTGTTGAGTTCCCAAGTTGGAGTTTATGGAAAGCCTGGCCCTGAAGATTTTACCGCTGATTATGAAATGTGGAAAAATGTAGTATCTGGCTCTTATCTAAATGGGATTGGAGTTGATTGGTCAAAAGTCAGGAATGTCATGGATATGAGATCTGTTTATGGAGGGTGAGCAAAAATCTTCTCTTTTTCTTTTCTCCCCATAAGTCACTTGCTCTCTCTGAATTATAACATCTGTTTCTGGCATGCAGTTTTGCTGCAGCTTTGAGAGATTTAAACATTTGGGTCATGAACGTGGTTCCAATAGACTCAGCTGACACTCTTCCTATTATTTACGAACGTGGCCTTTTTGGCATATATCATGATTGGTGCGAATCATTCAGCACTTATCCTAGGACTTATGATCTCCTCCATGCCAATAATCTGTTTTCCAAGCTTAAGAAGAGGTGGGTAATGACTAATGACTAGTTTATTTCTCAGATTAGCAAGAGATTTGATTCTCTCTGGTCTTGCTAAATTTTCATATTTGTGGTGTCCCGTCCAGTTGCAATTTGACAAGTGTTGTTGCCGAGGTTGATCGGATTCTGAGGCCATCAGGGAAGTTTCTGGTTCGTGACAAATCTGAGACGATTAAGGAAATTGAGGGGATCGTGAAGTCTTTGCATTGGAAAATTCTCACAAGTAACTCTAACGATAAGAATGGATTTCTGGGCGCCGAGAAGTCCACATGGCGACCTAAGAAGAAGGAGACACTCTTGTATGCTTTTGCTCGTCCTAAAGATCTTAAACGTGATCAAGATGTCGATAAGGTGATACCGTAGGAGGGTGACCATAATTTTTTCCCTTTTTTGGGGGCCAAAATTAGTTATGTCTTTAGAGCGTTATTATTTTCTTGTTTTTGTTAGCGTTGTTGGTGGTGCGCGCAGTCAGTTTGATTGAGTTCTTGCAATTGTAAAGCCTATTTTGGTTGATAGAAGCCTAATAAAATTCTTCGGTGTTGGTTAGGGTGGCAAAAATACTAATAAACAGTTTAAAAGGATGCAAATTCACAAAACCGTTAAATTTAACCAAACGGCTGTTAAATTATAATAGAAGGAAACCCTAAAGATGTTTAGTAAAATTTAATGGTTTTGCCTATTTGCACCATGTTAAATTATTTATTGGTATTTTTGTCCCTTTCAAAACTTATTTGCTCCTCGGGATAAACTTTATTGATAAAATTACACCTTAACCCAAAATTATAAGAAAAGAAAACTAAAATAGCGTTTGGTAAAAATTAACGGTTTCAATAAATTTACATTCTTTTAAACTTCTTATTGATATTTTTGCCTATTCTAAAATTTATTTGTGCTAGAAGTTTGTTTGGGAAAACTTTGTTAGTAAAATTAGACCACCCTTTAAAATTTAACAATTTGCAAGTGAATTAAAGATTAAAATCATACATTCAGGAGCAAAGCGAATCCCAATCCAAAAGGGAAGGGGAGGGGAGAGAAAAAAAATGAGGGGGAGAGAAAAAGTGTACAAAAATTTAATGTAGTAAAAATACAAAATTTTCTTCCCGAATCCCAATCTCAACTGCACACCCTTAAACAATTGGAGATAAAACTTCACACGAAGGGGCGTTGTTAATTCGTCATATAAGCAACGGAACGCCATATGAGGCAACGTGATCTAGACGCAACAATGTTGCTGGCATTAATTAAATGTTTGATGATTATATTCTCTCTCAAATTGTGAAATAAAGACAATGGTTGTGATACTAGGACCAAACCAATCGAGTTGACTCAAAACTCGGGCGAACCGGTCAATAAACTGGTTAAGCCGAGTTGGTTGCACAAAAACGTTGTCATCACTAGTGAAGGTAAAAGACTATCAATGCCTAATATTGTTATGGATGTGTCGAATACGTACACTATTAACTAAGTAAGCTATGTTTGAAAAATATTAATCATGTCCCTGTTGTGATTAATTAATAGTGCAATCTTGTTTTAGAAGTATAGGATCGTGGCAATTCCACATCAAGAGGCAAGTCCCCGGCGCCTTCGCCGGTGAAAATAAGCCTAATATACCTTGTTTAGATTTTTTTTTTGGTTTTAAAATTCTATTTTACTCTTACTAGCCCACTTTGCTTGCCTATTTTTATGCCTCTCTTTCAGCTCGTCTTGTGTCCCATAACTATTACAACATCAAATTACTCTTTCCCAATAGCTTCATATATACCAATACACTCAATCTCTCTAAAGATCATGGACGATAAGAGCTACAACAAATTGCCAAATGGGGTCATTTCAGAAAGCCCTGAAAGTCCTTCCTTAAAGACATCAAGCAGCAACAATAATAATAACAGCAGCAGCAGCAACAAAGAACAAGATCGGTTTCTGCCAATAGCCAATGTGGGAAGAATCATGAAGAAAGTGATGCCTCCGAATGGGAAAATCTCAAAGGACGCTAAAGAGACAGTTCAAGAATGTGTATCAGAGTTCATCAGCTTCATCACCGGAGAAGCCTCTGATAAATGCCAGAAAGAGAAGAGGAAGACTATCAATGGAGATGATATTATATGGGCCATTTCAATCCTAGGGTTTGATGATTACGTGGACCCTTTGAAATGTTACCTTCAGAAGTATAGAGACATTGAAGGAGAGAAGCTTAATCTTCCAAAACAACAACGTTCTGAACAAAGGCTCCACCACCACCACCACCAAGACCAAACTAATAATATTAATAATAATAATAATTTGCCTTTAAGTAGTGTATACTCTTCCACAAACCTAATTTCTCATCAGCCTTCCTATGTTCCTTCTGGCCAGCCATATACTCTACCTTTCTCCCCAAATTCTATCAAACAGGACCGGATTGATTCGGGGGGACACTGGTAAGACAATGCATTTTTCCATTTCCTTTTGATCAGAAAACATTTTTTCCCCATATATAACAAACATTGCAAGTATTCTTTTTGAGAAACCATTCAATCTGGTTTTTATAAATAATACTCCCTCCGGTCCTTATTATAGGACAACATTTGAGGGTTAGTTTTGGTCCTAATTATATGACAACATTTTAATTTTTATCATTTTTTTCCTAAAATATCCCTATTTTATTCTCTCAGGTATGTTTGGTTTTTGATAAGTATATATATGTGGGTGCGTAGACTCTTCCAATTAGTGGAACTTTAAAATTATTGGATTTTAATTTATTTATCGATCAGCTGATATTAATTTGCGAATATATGTATGTATGTATGTGTGTGTGTCTATACACAAGTATATATAGACACATACACAAACACATATATGTGTGTGTGTCTATATATATATTTGTATGTATGTATATATGTGTGTGTGTCTACACACACATATATGTTTATGTGTATACATATATGTATATCTGTGTATATGTGTGTGTCTGTCAATATATATGTGTGTGTGGACAGACACATATATATGAGTTTATCGTTTGTTATGTCACTTGACATAAGGTTTTATCAAGTCACTTCCAAAACTACGTCGTTTTGGGAGTTAAACACCCTTTATTAATTCCCCTAACCCCAAAATGACGTCATTTTGGGAGTTAGGAAAATTAATAAAGGGTATTTTGGTAAAATTTATATAATAAAAAAAAAAATATATACCAAAACACCGTTCATTAATTCTCTTAACTCCCAAAATAACGTGGTTTTGTGGCGACTTGACAAAACCTTATGTCAAGTGACATGACAAACGATAAACCCTATATATATATACATATATAAACACACACACACACACACACATATATATATATATATGTGTGCGTGTGCATGTGTGTATATGTATAGATCTATATGAGTGTGTGTACACACACATGTATATATAACAAGACCATTATTTCAATTAGAAAACGTATGGAAAGGAAAATTCTAGGTCAGAAAGGTATGTGGTAGGGGCTGTTGATTCACATTTACATATGTCATTTTAAATTTATATAAAGATATTTTTGGAAAATAAGTAAAATTAACTAATTTAACTGCTATCTTTAATCTCACCAAAATCGGTTAAATATCTCTTATAACTAAGACCGGAGGGATTAGGTATGCTTACATTACATGTATGAAATATTGTTGCGTTTACGTGATCAATACTTGAATAAAAACAATTTTGCTTCGTTTTCGTAATAAAATGAAGTAAAGATTCAAGGATTTGTGTTTTTCGTATATCATAGCTAAGCTTATTGGTTGGGGCGATCTATATATACATGATCAATTTTCCTTCTCCGAACGAGGCACATATGTTAGATATTGGGCCCGTTTGGGTTAACGGTAGGAGCGGTGGCTTAAAAGCTATCTAACTTTAAAAAAAGTTTAATAGGAATTGAAAAAAGTTAGGTTGTAATTAATGATTTGTATTTGGATTGATAGTAGTAGAAGTGACGGGGCCTATGTCAAAAAGCTAAGAGCTTTTTGGAAAAAGCTCTATGGTGGAGTTTTTACCTTAACTAGCTTTTTGAGTTTTTTTAACTTAAAGTCCAGTAAACTTAAAGTTGTTGTCAAACGGACCCAAAAATTAGTTGGCAACGTTATTGGATTTTTTTTTTCAAAATTGTTAGTCGTAACGCTTTTAACGCTTCACTTCAAACAGGCCCATTGTCAGCCATTAGATCATACAGAATATTGTAAATTCATTGATATATATAGTACATACGATTGAACAAGTAAATACGTGTAGCTATTTCAATTCCTTGTATATATCCTTCTTATTCCTCACCCAACTCCCCACGTAAAAGTCTGTTAGACATTGATATATATTAAGGTTTGTTAATAAAATAAAAAAGAATTTTTTTTGATAATAAATTGATATTTATGTATGCGATACAAATTAACCCACTTAGGTTTAATAATAATTATCCCTCATTTGAGGGTGATTAACAACTAACCTAACTCCAGCGACTTCCTTCTTTAGAGAGAAACTCACATTTACTTCTCTGTTAATATATATATATATATGATATGAATCTCACTATCCTACACATATTGATTCATACAATTAGATCTCCATTTATAGAGTCTTCCAATGATCAACTACCTCATTATTAAGATCTTAACTAACTAATGATTTTATACATCTCCAACAAGTTATTGATCCCACCTAGTTGGGATAAAGCTTCTTATTATTCTTTGTTATATGCTAATTAGTCTTTCTATCAAAATAACTTATCCTATTTGATAGGACTCCTTTTACCTTAATTATATACTACCTTTAATATTTTCTTTAATTAATCAATGTGAGACTTTTTCTCTTCCTAATAAAGTTGTACTTTTTTTAAAAAGTCTCATAGGCTTAGTTTTACCTTTTTTTTTCCAGTCTTTTTTTAGTCTCAAGTTGAATATGTGTGTGTGGATTAGCTTTTTAAGAATAACTTTTACAATTTACGGGGTAAGCATATGAGAAATTTTTTGTCTCAACTTGCAGAAAATGACTTTTTTTTTTTGGCCAAAAGTTTATTTTATTAATACCAAAACAAAGATACAATCGCTAATAGCCGAAGCCAAGAAATCACTCAAAAATCCTACCATTACAAACTATCACACACCTTACCAACCTATTCCAACAAATAAACGAATTCAAAAAAACAATCCTATACTGGAGTATCAGTATATTGGTTCAAACTATTAACCAATTCCTTTTCTATCTCCTGACACAAAAAAATTACCTTCGGGTGACTTTACGAGCATCAAATCACGGACCAGGATAATGCCTAAAGGAGATGTTGCTACGTCCAGCCAATCATGCTGACTCATCCCCTTTGCTGCATCTACTGCTAGTTTATCAGCAGCTCTATTCCCTTGTCTACCGACAAGAGATAAAGAAACCCCACCCAGAGTTTCCCACACGTCCTGTATCTCCCTCAACAGATCCCAACAACGCCAATCACCCCCATCCACCTTATTCGCCTTAACCAATCTATACAATACCTCACAATCAGTCTAAAAAACAACCAGATTGTTAAGGAATTTACCTCTGATATGGAGAGCCTCCAACAAAGCCATGCATTCAACCATAAGCGGTGAACATGCTAACACCCGCTTCCCCATACATCCCACAAACGTCCCCTTTGCATCACGGCATACCACACCAATTCCAGCCCCGTTTGAGGACTCCATATATGCACCGTCAGTGTTAATTTTTACTGAGCCTGTCGGTGGCAGAATCCACTTCCTATTCCTCATCAGTCCTTCATGAAACATCTTCCTTAAGGTAGCCTCCCTCATCTCTTTAGATCTCCAAAATTCCTCCACTTGCATGTTAACTAAGCATATGACCTCTCTCGCATCTGGCCACACCCCGTTGAACACCCATTGGCACCTTTTCTTCCAGATCCACCAGCACATCACAACAAACAGTGCTTTACCATAGTCGTCTAACATATTCACCCCACAAAACATATCACTCAGCCATGTATCACACTGTTTCATCGTCCATTTATTAAATTTAATCCCCAAAGGGCAGCCAAACCAGCACATCTTGGCCCATGGACACAAGAATAACAAGTGCTCTAAAGTCTCCTCATCAACTAGACAGATCGGGCACACAGGGTTATCAACACACTTACGTTTGAACAGAGCAGCGCGTGTTGCCACCGCCTCCACACAGACTTGCCATATAAAATGTTAGACCTTAGGAGTCACAATTAGCTTCCAGACACTCTTCCACAAGGAGTTTGGGATTATATAGGACATACCTGGGTCTTTGACAGGAACCTCCTTCCCAAGAGCCTTGGCCACCCAATACCCAGACTTCACTGTATAGATATCGTCCCTGTTAGCCGTCCAGACAACACAATCAGTACGTGCTCTTAAGGAAATAGGTGTCTTCAGAATAAGCTCCTTCTCGTCCCTACTTAATCTGGATTCAATCGCCCTTAAATCCCACCTACCATTACAGATCAGATCACCCACCTTCAAATTGGCTTCACCTTCAGGAATCATTCTGGGCGCTAATCGGCATCCATCCAAACCAATAATCCAAGGATCCCTCCAGACACTAACCAAGGATCCTACACTCACCTTCCAACAAAAATTCTTTAACAATAAATCACGCCCCTCCAAGAGGCTTATCCAGCCCCAAGAAGCATGCTTGCTCTTACGTGCTTGAAGGAACGACTCCTTAGGAATAGATTCCTTTGATAATTCTGCACTAGAGGTCCTTAGGATTTGTTATAAGCCGCCACGCGGTCTTTGCTAGCAGAGCCTTATTAAAGCATAGTAGATCTCTAAAACCCATGCCACCATCCAGCTTTGGCTTGGACAAAAATTTCCAGCTCTTCCAATGAATGGACCTTGACTCAGGATTTTGACCCCACCAGAAATTAGATACCAGCCCATCAATCTCCATGCACGACTTCTTGGGGAAGAGGAAGCAAGTCATCGGATATGTGGGTAGCCACGGCTTTAATCAGAGTTTCCCTCCCAGCGAAGGTGAGTAATCTCTGTTTCTAGCCTTGTAATTTGAGCCTAATTCTGTCCCTTACAAAAGCCAAGGCAGCGGCCTTGGATCTGCCCCAAATCACCGGGAGCCCTAAATATTTCCCTGGTTGATCCGTATATGTAACCCCCATCCAAACCGCCACCTCTTCTTTGACCTGCACAGGTGTATTTGAAGAAAAAAAAAAAACAAAGCAGACTTCCCCAAGTTCACTAATTGTCTTGAGGCATCACAATATACCTCCAGGATCCGTTTCAAGAACAGAAAATGGCTTTTGAAACCACAGTTTCAGTAAGTGTTTGCCAAACATTCATTAACCCTTGATGTGCCTTATTGAGTTTTAAGATATAGACATATGTTAATGTTGTTTTTCTATCAAAATATTTAAACTATTTGACAGGACTCCATTTTTACATTATATACCATTTTTACCTTATGCAACTTTAATATCTTATTTAATTAATGAAAGTAAGACTTTTTTATATTCTAATAGTGAAGAAACATGCAAAGCCGTCAGATATTACTCTAAAGGTGTTAGCAACAGCAAAAGAACAAGTACAAATTTTATTTCTTGATCAGATTAATTCGTCCCTCTTTTTCAGTGGTGGAACCCGAAAATATTTTTATCTCGGACCAAAAAATAAACATATTGAATTGTTTACTAAATAGTATCATATAACATTGAAAATACAAATAAATAATAACCAACGATTATAAATCAAATTAAGATATAAGATGATGATACTAACATTTTCAGTAGGTATCTCAAACAATAATTTTATTTTTCTCTTACAGCCGAATGAGTAATGAATCAAACATTGTCCTTATAGAGAAGATAAGATATTCGATGGAACAAAATTATTAGTCAAATAAAATATTATATAATAAATACATATATATACTAATAAATTTTAGAAGGTTAGCAAAGGGCAAGGCCCCAGCCAGTCAGCAAGTGGTTCCGCTGCTCTATTTACTATTTAGTGATCAAGAAGATCACCATTGAAATTTGCTGGTTGAGAGTGTAAAGGATAAGTACAAGCCTGTGAACATTATATTCCATATTCGCATGCCATGCGAAATAAGGTTTATATTAGTCGAACTGGTTCGTTAAATCATGATCAATGATATGATTTGTTGAGAGAAAGATAGAGACCCTCACAGCAATTCTTAAATTACTGGTTTCAGCCAACACTGGAGTGTCATGTTGGCTGAGACGAATAGAAGCTTCTCCCATTTCACGTGTTTGAATGACATTGAGGGAAAAATTTGGTTTCATATCCAAGCCATATATTAGAGTGATTGATTAACCAAGTGCTTTGCAAATTTCTCTTTACAATATATCCTTACTGCCTTCACTATACCCTGACGTATAAAGATATTGTTAATTAAACCGATAGATACGAGCAAGCTCCAAAGTTTCTTGGTTGATAATAATGCCATATTCAAAAGATGCATCCATTTAGAACCCTAATTATCAATCAAAATCGATACAGTTACTCCTCCGGGCCCTAAATATTTGACCTAGTGTAATAGAACGGGTTTAGTATTAAATTTCAAGAACAAGAAATTAAAATTTATGTGCAGGCGTTATAATAATATATAAGTAATTAAGCATAATTTTTTTGTTCTTAATTTACATGTTCAATTTCAATTAGAATTTTACTTGTTCAAAAAATTATCATTTAAGTGGCCGGTTTTCAAACGTATTAATTATATGAATTTTGAAAAATAAATTGCATATATACTTGTAAATTTTATTCATGATAATTGATATGATTGAATGAAAACTGTGAATATTTTTAATTAAGTAGTAACTCATCATCACACTTTTATAACAAAAATATTACTTTCAATTAATATTATCAACACTCAATATAAACATAAAACTTATTCTCATAATTACACGGGTGCGCACATGCACAAACAATATTTATGGTACAACGAATATTTTAACACAAAAAACTATGAAATATTTGCTTAAAGCCATAAACCGGATACATACGTATAGGGTCAGGGAAATTCATACTTTTAGCTTACATAAATACGTGTATCCAGGATAATTACTTGTACGCATTATTTATGAGAGTGTGAGCATCATATATAGAATCCAAACAGAAGACAAGCCTCTAACGCAATAATAATATCTATATATAGCTGGTATTAATTAGTACATATACCACCATGACATGACACCCTCGAATTCAAAAAAAAAAAAAAAAAAAAAAGCAACTAGAAAACGAGAGAAGAAGTGGGACCTTTCTTTAATATAGACGAGGGAGATCAGAAAAAAGTGACAATACTACCACCGATTGCACTATAAAGTGGATGGATCTTAATACTGTTGAGAATTAGCGCAAGGCCAGAGGATGAAGCTTTCGAGAGTGGCAACATCAGCTCTGTAATGGTTCTGTGTGAAGTAAAACAAATCGCGCCATTTGAAATCTGGGTACTTCCTTCCTCCTTCTTCTCTTTCCATCAGATTTTCTGGTGGCCTCACTGTTTTGTCGTCTCTTGGGCTCACGAAATTATTAGCCAAATAAAATATAATATAATAAATACATATATATACTAATAAATTTTAGAAGGTTAGTAAAGGCCAAGGCCCCAACCGATCAGCAAGTGGTTCGGCTGCTCTATTTACTATTTAGTGATCAAGAAGATCACCATTGAAATTTGCTGGTTGAGAAAGTAAAAGATAAGTACAAACCCTATGAACATTATATTCCATAATTGCATGCCATACGAAATAAGGTTTATATTAGTGAACTGGTTCGTTAAATCATGATCAATGATATGATTTGTTGAGAGAAAGATAGAGACCCTCACAGCAATTCTTAAATTACTGGTTTCAGCCAACAGTACTGGAGTGTCATGTTGGCTGAGACGAATAGAAGTTTCTCCCATTTCACGTGTTTGAATGACATTGAAGGAAAAACTACTGGTTTCATATCTAAGCCATATATTAGAGTGATTGATTAACCAAGTGTTCTGCAAATTTCTCTTTACAATATATCCTTACTATTGTTAATTAAACCAATAGATTCGAGCAAGCTCCAAAGTTTCTTAGTCGATAATAGGGAAAATTCTATATAAAGCCACTTAAAGTAGAAAATTTCTAAATTAGGTTGGTAAATTCAACAAATCTTTAATTGAGTCATTAACCTAATTTAAAATTTTAAAATAGAGGTAAAATGACTTTAATATCATCTCCTCTTTTCTCTCCCCTATTAATATAAAAGGGTATGTGAAATCCCATTGTCTATCCATATTTATTAATTATGGTATTATTTATAATATAAAAAAAATTGACTATGGGATCTCATATGTGAAAAAACCACAATATGCTAAGTTTAATAATAAGGGTTTTCCTAGGGAAGAAGGATATGGGGATGGTGAGAATTTGAGCCTGGAAGCTAGGCAAACATTAATTTAAATGCATCATAAGGATTCTCAAGTAAAATAATGATCGGGATAAATGGTCTCATGTGATTGAGACATGTTTTTTATTTTTGAATGAAGGTGATTGGAACATGTGTTTTAAATTTTGATAAAAAAGAACATGTGTTTTAAATTCATACATTTTTTTTTTTGTAATTATACATTTATAGGTGCTTTTAATAAATAAAATCCAAATATATCCAAATAGAAACCATGATTAACCAACACTACTTTTAAAATTAACTCTTTGTTGTATGTTTTTCTCTTACTATAATAGTTAATATATTTAAACTATGGGAAATACACTTCTCATGTTGTAGGAGAAATGTATCCTCATGTCATAGATATAAAAAGATGTGGGTCCCACTATTTCTATGCTTACGTTTTTTTTTTATGAAAAAGATGTGGGTCCCACCATTTCATGTGTGTAGAAATATTTTTCTCATGCAACACGAGAAGTGTAAACCCCTTAAACTATAGATGAATCATATTTTATTTTATTAAATATTAATGTCTATATATATATATATATTTATTGAAGAATATAAGTTACAAAGTGAATGAAAGTCTTTAATAAGAGGAGAGAGCATTAAAGTCATTTTTCCATATTTTGAAATCTTAATTGAACTAATGACTCAATTAATAATTTGTTGAATTTACCAACCTAATTTAAAAATTTCCTATTTTAAGTGGCTTTATATGGGATTTCTCCTTGATAATAATGCCATATTCAAAAGATGCATCCATTTAGAACCCAATAACCGCTGTGCTCGCGAGAATTTACATGCATGCTGAATCATCCATTATCAACAGCTAGGAGATCATGATCTTAATTATCTATTACACCGATTCTGATATGGTGCCTACAAAAAAAAAGTCTTGTTGCATCAATTCTTTGAAGATAATTTTTAAGCAACTCAAACCTGAGAGATGATAAGTCATAAGTGGTTGTATATTACGCCGATTCTGATGTTGTGAATGTTTGTGGCCCAAACATAATTAATTGTGGCGCTTTACCAAAAATTGCTTTCGGTACGAGATCTTAATTATCAATCAAAATCGATACAGTTACTCCTCCAACCCTAAATATTTGACCTAGTGTAATAGGACATGTGTAGTATTAAATTTCAAGAACAAGAAATTAAAATTTATGTGCAGGCGTTATAATAATATATAAGTAATTAAGCATAATTTTTTTGTTCTTAATTTACATGTTCAATTTCAATTAGAATTTTACTTATTCAAACAATTATCATTTAAGTGGGTTTTCAAACGTATTAATTATATGAATTTTGAAAAATAAATTGCATATATACTTCGTAAATTTTATTCATGATAATTGATATGATTGAATGAAAACTGTGAATATTTTTAATTAAGTAGTAACTCATCATCACACTTTTATAACAAAAATATTGCTTTCAATTAATATTATCAACACTCAATATAAACATAAAACTTATTCTTATAATTACACGGGTGCGCACATGCACAAACAATATTTATGGTACAACGAATATTTTGACACAAAAAACTATGAAATATTTGCTTAAAGCCATAAACCGGATACATACGTACAGGGTCAGGGAAATTCATACTTTTAGCTTACACAAATACGTGTATCCAGGATAATTACTTGTACGCATTATTTATGAGAGTGTGAGCATCATATATAGAATCCAAACAGAAGACAAGCCTCTAACGCAATAATAATATCTATATATAGCTGGTATTAATTAGTACATATACCACCATGACATGACACCCTCGAATTCAAAAAAAAAAAAAAGCAACTAGAAAACGAGAGAAGAAGTGGGACCTTTCTTTAATATAGACGAGGGAGATCAGAAAAAAGTGACAATACTACCACCGATTGCACTATAAAGTGGATGGATCTTAATACTGTTGAGAATTAGCGCAAGGCCAGAGGATGAAGCTTTCGAGAGTGGCAACATCAGCTCTGTAATGGTTCTGTGTGAAGTAAAACAAATCGCGCCATTTGAAATCTGGGTACTTCCTTCCTCCTTCTTCTCTTTCCATCAGATTTTCTGGTGGCCTCACTGTTTTGTCGTCTCTTGGGCTCACGAAATATACCAACGATCTCCTCTCTTTTTCTGTGTGTACCAATGCTCTGTGCATGCAGCTCTTGTATCTCCCATTGGACAGTGCCTATCACACACCAACATATATAAGCTAATTCATTAATCAGCCTAATACTGACATATCAAACCAGTGCAAATAATTTAAAGTCCTTATCAATACTATATATGTGTGTAATATCTATTGGTCGACTTTTCTTTCTTCGAGATAAGTTCAATTCAATTAAACGACACATCACATCTCTTGATAATAACAGGCGTGACATCAAGCTAAGCATTACATATATGAGCATTGTTGTCCTAAAAGTTTTTTTGATTTTGATGTCACTCAAGAAGTCTAAAAACGTAGCAATATTGTGCCAGTTAACCATCGTTTAAGTTGACCGTTAATTTTGACTATAATTACTTGAATGGCCGTCACATGTATTTTGACTTTGCCAACTCATATTTACACCTCATCCCCCCAACTTCTCTCTCCCTCGTTTGATCTTTCCGGAACAACACCGTCATTTGGCCCACAAATTTAACAAGTCAGGTTCAGAATCCATAGATGATGGCGACGGCAGAGAGGAACACGTCTGGAGGGGAAGAGAGAGCGTGATGCCGGCGACGATGGAGGGAATGCGTTTGGAGGTGGAAGAGAGAGCGATATCAGCAACGACGGAGGGCTTGCTTCATTCACATCTCCCACCACAAAACGCAAGAGTGGTGATTTATTTAATCCCATCAGGCCATTTTCTGTTGCGTGAACAGTGCCTCAACCGTGTCTTCTTCTTTCACGCAGTTGTCCGCCATTTTCAGTGTGGAGCAATCTTATCATATCATTTAGATAACTAAACTCACTTATTCTCAACAAACTTTTCTCATGAGAGTGATTCCACATATTTTTCTTTTTCTAATAATAATAATTTTATAATGATTAGAAAAAAATTTAGGGTTATAATTTTATGGGATTTTTGAATTTTGAGAATATAAATGACTATAGAAATGTAGAGAATAATTAATAATTAATTTTATATATTTATAATTTGGTGGTTTTATGATTTTGTAATTAACATTTATATTTAATTTTAATCGGTTTATATTTATATTTATTAATTTATGATTTTATAAACATATCATAAATTATTTTCTCTCGGACGTTTTTTAGTATTAAATTTGGTTTAAATAATTTATTTAGGTTATTGGAGATACTATTGAAGGTTTAATTTTGATCGGTTTAATTTTTTTGTTTTTAGATTTTGAGCTATATGAAATTATGAATTAGGATTTAATATTTGAGTTAGGGTTTGATATGATTTTAATTATGTGGAGATTAGAATAGTTGTTTAATGACTGAGTTATGCCCATGCATATAAGCTAGAAAAGAGATTTAATGGGTCTAGAATGTTGATATTGATGATTTTATGACTTTGGGCATGTTGAAGGTGAAACTTTAACTTACGAAATCGAGTGATTGATGTAGGAGGATAATGTGGAAGTTATCCAAGGATTTTAATGAGTGGTTTGGACTCATGAGAAGTGATCTATGACATTGGATTGTTGAGGTTAAGGATTGTTAAGTAAATTAGAATGTTGAAGATAATGATTATAGAGGAAATAGGGTTTTTGAGAGTTTAACTATATAACTTATTTATTTTATTGTTGCTTGTGGTTGATTAGTATCTACATTGATAATATAGAGTTTTTTTGTGACTAGTGATTGCTCATAATTTGCTCTTCAAGTTAAGGTTAAGCATGAAATTAAGGTAACCAAAGTTAATTTATTCTACATGCATGCTTCGAGCTGTAAGGTATTTTCTAAACCTTACTTTCATATAGGGATAAATACCAATTTTGCCACAGAAGTTTTGGTTTTGGAGCACCGGAAATTTTTTTGGTATCATTTTTGCTCCGGAAGTTTACAAAAGTAGCAATCTTGCCCATCGGTTGATCTTGACCAATGGATTGATCATTTTTTGGTATCATTTTTACCCCAGAAGTTTACAAAAATTTGCTTCTAAAAAAAACTTTCGGGGCAAATTTGCTCCTAAAAAATACTTCCGGAGCATATTTGCTCCTTTTTGTAAACTTTCAGGGCAAAAATGATACCAAAAAACTTCCGGGTGCTGAATGCATCCTAACCAATACTTCTGTGGTAAAAATGGTATTTAACCTGTCATATATACTAGTTGTATGTGTTTTAAAAAATTATGTATATGAAATGGTAGTCATGTGAAATGCTTTTGAAACACAGACATACTTTTTTACTGTGATGAGAATGTGTTGGGTTGTGAAGGATATGGCGAATTATGGTACCCCTCAACTCCCACACAAACACTGTACACTTTGTTTATTGTGATGAGAATGCGTTGGGTTGTGAAGGATATGACGAATTATTGTACCCCTCAACTCTCTCACACACACACGCACGCACGCACTCTGTTTACCGTTATGAGAATATCGTACCCCTCAACTCCCTCTTATTCCTGGCCCGATACTCAGTTGGTGTGGGTGGACAACTCCTTGCCTCAGCCTGATATAGGTGGTATGGGACCTGAGGTGGCTAAGTATCTTGTGGACGCGTTGACTTAGCACCGATGGTATGAATCTAAGTCTATATGAGATAAGGTACAGTGTGGCGGATGGGTGTGTTGACTATTGTTACTTAATAGTATCTATTGTGTTCTACTATTAAAAATATTATTATTGTGATAGTTAAACATTCTTCTCTGACTTACAATCATTTCTTGCATACTTTGTAAATTGATTTTGGTTACTGGGACTTTGTATCTCACCCCGTCGTTGTTTATATTTTTCAGGCAAGGCCTCTAATTCTGCTAGAGGCTAAGGGAAGCAGCCAGAAGCATAGATGTCAAGAGCCTTGTAGGCCTCTTTTGATATTGGTGTTGTATTAATTTATATCTTGTCACTCTAGAGCCTTCATGTTTTTGAAATAGTATATTTATTGTTTTTTAGATAACTGTTTATCCATGGTTGGGCTTGAGGCTATATTTCATGAGTTGAGTTTCTCTTATCATCATTTTCTCATTATCTCTCATAATCTTTAAATCATGTTTGTCAAATCAATATAATATTACTTTAAATTTTTCTTCTCTTCCCAATCAACGGCCCAGATAAGCTGATAAGAGAAGAGGAGAAAAAAGGCTTCCTTTATTTCATACACTATGATATTTTGATGGATCCATAATCATATCTTGTGTTGAGAATTGTTTTTTGTAGCCCTTTTATTGTGGGGTTCAGTGATATGTTAAGATACGGGCTAGTGGGCTAGGTTTCTAACCCTTATTCTGATTATACCCTAAATCTTGTATTTGGTTTATTCTAATGGGTTTGTAGACAGGTTTTACGCCATGAACCCTAATGAGTTAAGCTTGAGGATTCGTGAAAAAATGTTTTTCGATGGTGTTGAGGATTGAGAGGGAGGTTTGAAATTAATAATAAACTATTTTCTATCATGATTTGTTTCTAATTGGGGTTTAAATGCTTTTAACTATGGTAGTGTTTTGAAAGATGTGGTTTAAACCTTTTCGACTATGGTTAACTGTTTATGGAATTCCAGCTGGATTGTTGATACATATTATTTGGGCTAATAGCCTTGTTTATGTGAAAAATGTCTTTTCAGAGATCAATGGAGACACAACTATCTGATGACGAAAGTTGTCTCTTCGAATTAATTAGTTTCAGGAAAAAGAATTATTTGTTTTAATATCTCTGTCTTGTACTGCATGTTGTTTCATGAAGCACGGACACGCCATTTTTGCAGAAATTTGAGTGTCGGACGTTGAACGGACGGCGACACGCTTCGACACGCTTCGACACCCGTTCCGGACGTGGTCAACAATCTTAGACACGGTCACCGCTCGGACACGCATTTTTGACCGTGTCTGACACGGTCAATGGGCAATCTTGGAATCAAAAAATTACACGACAAAACATCCGTGAAAGGCACAAGACAGAAGATCTGTGAAAGACGCAAGATAGAAGAGATAGTGAGAGTCTGAGAGAGATCTAGATTGTGTGTTGAACCTGAGTTTTTCAGTTTCTCTCCTTCTGAAACTAAGCCCTTTGCCAACGTCGTTCCCTACTTCCTTCGCCGATCGTGCGTGCGTGCTATTCTCTCGTCCACCGTCGACCGTCGCAGCCCTAATAGGATGCGGCCACACAGTACGAATATGAATCGGTCGATGTCTGTGCCGCCGCATCCGTACGCAGTTGAACCCACGCCTTTGTTTTTTGATGAGTTGAATATGAATCAGGATCTTTGTTTTTTGAACCCACGCCTTTGTTATTTGCGAGCTGAACCCACATTTTTTTTTTTTTTTTTGTCTTCTTTTGTCAGAATATCTCAATGTGATAATATGCTCACAAAGATCCATTTCTAGGAAAGAATATGCTATTGCCACCTTGCTTTCTTTATTATTATTATTTTTTGTCAAATCCCCTCACTTTCCAGTTTCCACTTGCGTTCATGTCTTTTTTTTTTTTTTGCCCGTGACTTGCGTTCATGTCTATGGGTTATGGCTTTATGTAGGATCATAGGCATAGCATCAATTAGTGTTAGTTTAGTTATAAATTTATAATTTAGTTAGTATTTAGTGTCAAAATAATCGTGCTTTGGAGGCGTAAGCTTGATAATTTTTTTTTTTATTAATTCAATTATTTGAGCTTGATAATTTTTTTATATATATAGTATGGATCATTCAAGTTCTGCAAGTGCTAGTAGTCCTGAAGTTGCTACTCTTTCACTTGATGAGCCAGAGCTGGAAGCCATGATTTTACGGGATGGAGATGCAAATATTTGAACTTGTGAGTAGCCTACACTCTACAATCTATGGATGTTTCATTGTTTTGTATTAAATATGAATTATACTATATATATTAAAAATAATATTTAATATTAAAACGTGTCCTAACGTGTCGAAATTAAGATTTTTTTAGGATTAACGTGTCGGAGTGTCGTGTCGTATCGTGTCACGTGTCGCGTGTCAGTGTCCGTGCAACATAGGTTTCAGTTATAGTACTATATTTGTGAGTCTGATTTCCCCGTACAAAAAGCCTAGGGGTCAGGGGCGAGCTTGGGACAAAAATTTGGGGGGCCAAACAGTGACGGGGGATTAGGGGCAGCGCTCCTGAATTTTTTTTTTAAAAGAAAGTTTTAAATACATTAAAAAAACAAAATAATATAAACAAGAAAAGAAAAGAATATAAAAAAATACACCACAACATTGGAAGGCAAGAGGCTGAGGTTGAATCTGTTAGTTTATGTGATTGTGAATCTTTAATTCAACCATAAACTTCATGTAATCGAACACCACAACATTGGAAGGCAAGATACTGAGGTTTAGAATGAAAAATCAATTAACTTCATCCACAGGTGTAGTGTAAAATGAGTAAAAGCATAGTAAAGAATACACCACAAAAGTAAATATCACTGATAAGCTAAAAATTTCAGGTAATTAGAATGAAATATAGAAAAAAATGACAAAATTAACATAAATCATATAAGACCCCACATAGAACACAAATTGAATTATAAGCCCTAAAGATATAAAGAGGAGAAAAAATGAGGGGCCAAAATTCAATTTTACATTATATAATTTTTTTTTAAAAAAAATCTAAACAAATTTTTTTTTTTGGGGACCATGGCCCCCACTAGTCATATATAAGCTCCGTCCCTGGTAGGGGTCACTCGGGCCTTGCAAAAGAACTTTGTGGACAGTGGACAAAGCATCTTATATATTTATATAGTAGATCAAGAAACACAGGTAGAAGGCATGATAAAGAGGAAGTTAAAGTTTACTGGATAACGTACCATGAAAGTGTCGCCTATGTTTACAACGAAAGCGTTGGGTAGAGGACGAACAGCGAGCCATTTGCCCTCTGAAAGGACCTCTAAACCTCCAACTTGGTCTTGGTGAAGAATAGTCAATGAGATTGGGTCAGTGTGAGGGCCAGTCCCAAGAGTGAGGCTTGAGCTATAACAAGGTGGATAATAGTTGCATCTCATCAATGACGAACCATCTTCAAAAAAATTTCTATAGTAGAAACGATCCATTCCCAGACTAATGGCCAACAGCTCCATAATTATAAAAGACAGTTCCTTCATTGCTTCACAGTACTTTTGATACACCCGCCTATTATTCCACAACATACACACCCAGACGTTTCCAAGTTAAATAATGACGAAAAAACTAAAGTATTTTCTGTGGGCTACGGTCGACGTGAGTGGGTCCAAGAAAAATTCATAGATCTCGGCAGAGCATGAGCGGAAACAGGAACAAAGCTGGCTATAATCTAGTTTTTCAAACAGTAGAATTATCAAAGTAAAAAAAAATGGTGTGGGTAAACTACGGTAAAAAAAGTGGCGTCATACATATGATGTTTAATGATGAGGTTCGTTGAGCTTACCCTGTGGGTTCGAGTTGTTCTCCTAAGACAGACTTAAAATAGTCGACAATTTCGCATTGGCGTCCGTCGCCTTTGTGATGATACTGAAATGAAAAAATCTCTTTCCATGGCAACTTGGAAGTGTAGCGATCTGCATGAGCACCAGAGTAGCCACAAGCACTTCCAGGTTTCCTTTTAGCACCGAGCTTATGTTCAAGAGGAAGCTTGAAAATGAAGTCGGCTTCATCATAAGCGGCTCGAATGAGGTCCGGGTCGACCCCATGGTTCGTGACTTGGAATAAGCCATGCTTCACACAAGCCACCTTCACAAGCTCAGCCGCACCCTCTATGGCTGCTTCGTCGCCTCTCATGAAGCCGCTCAGGTCTACGAGCGGCTCGTTGAGCTCTTCGTGTTGGGTTCTAGCCAAGTCACTAGAGGGCCAAACGAACTCGTCAGGCATTGTAGGTTGCTTTTGAAGCAAACCAGAGTCGAAAATCAGAGCCCCATTATTATTGATCTCCTTCTTGGGTTCTTCCGATGAAGATGACGGAGGGTTTAGCAAACCAGTGGTGGTGGCAGTAGTGTTGGCACTAGAAGCCATTACGAGAGACATTTGGACTAGTTGCACGGACATTTCTGGGTAACTCGAGAGGCAATATAGAGAAAGCTTCAAGTTACGCGTCATCACATCACATCCCTTTTTTTTTTTGGACGAAGATCACATCCCATTAATTTATCGTGTTTACATCCCATTAATTTATCGTGTTTCAAGATAGACACAAATAAATATATGAGACATATTGTCATTTCAGTAACAGTGCCATCTTGTCTGTATCTATGTCAGTCACTAAACCGCGTGGAGTATTTTGTGTTCTATCAAGTCTCACCGACCTCCGCTTTTATAGAAAGCATGGCTTGCCTGATTTAGAAAAGCGAACCGAAAGAGTATCTCACACACACAATTTTAAATATCAGTAATAGGAAATTTATGATAAATTATATTATTTATAAGGCACTTTAAAAATAATGTAATTTGTTTTTTTCCTTAATTTTATGCCATGTGTGAGACTGTATTTAATTATTAGTTATGATAATTTTGGTTTGAAGAGAGGGCGAAAAGAAAGATCAAGGGCCGTCCATGGGAAAGGTCGAAGGAAATGAATAATTAACGAGGGAGATAGATGGGAGGCCAACGGCAGGGACGAACGGACACCCTTTCTTTAGTAGTCCCTTCTGTCACTGTCTCTAGAAATTGCCAATATCACCGTGCAAATATTATTATTAATTTAATTTCTTAAAAGATCATTATAATTTCATAAAGTTAATAAAACTTATACTTTACTGATATTGCTGCCTGAAGTGAAAATGGAGCAGAGTAGATGCTGATGAGTCTCGGTCTTGTGCCACTCCGGCATCCTTATTTAAAAATCCACCTATTGATAGAATCTTTGCTCCTAATTATAAGTATATTTAGAGGCTATTAATACTATCTCCGGTCCTAAATATAGAATAATATATATAGTATAATTTACACTACAAACTACTTTGTCCTATATTTAGTATCGAAGGAAGTAACTATTTTCTAATTTGATCTTTATTTAATTTTTGTTAAAGGAGAAAATAAAAGGAGAGAGGTGAGAATGAAGTGAAGATGTAAAGAGAGAATAATGGGCATATTTAGAGAGAGCTTTAAGTAGCTTAAAGTTAGAAAAAAGTATCAGTAGAAAAAAAGTCAAAAGTAGAGTGTTTGTGTTAGGCTTTAAGTTTACTGGGCTATTTTTTTTATAAAAAAAGGCTCTTAAAAGTCAGTTAAGGAAAAAGTTTTATGGGATAGTTTTTTCCAAAAAGTTCTACTTTTTTTTTGACAGGTAGGCCCGCCACTTCTACCACTATCAATCCAAATACAAATCATATTTATAATCTGACTTTTTTCCTATTGGGCCTCTAAAAAAGTCAAATGAAAATAAGTCACAGCTCTCACCACTAACCCAAATAGGTTCAGTATGTGAGAACTGAGTTAACTTATGCTTGTTTGGGATAGCGATAGCAGAAATAACTTTTTTTCAGATTGACTTTTGCAAACGGAATATAGGATAAAAGTCAGATTGTAGATGTGATTTATGTTTGAGATAGCGGTGACATATGTAACCTTTTTCCAGATGGACTCTTGTTTGGAATAACGTTTGAAAAGTCAATTGAGATGAAAAATGAATGAAAATGATACTTAATCTTATTAAATACTAGTTACATATAATATTAGTTGTAAATATTGTGATATTGAAGAATTTTATTTTAATTTTTATAAAAAAATTATTATTATTTTAAAAAACTCTATAGTACTTATTAAATATATTATAGCTAATGGATAAATTAGAATGCATACAAATGTATATTTAATAGTACATTGCTTATTGAATCACATATCCCTAACATTTTTTTCCAGAAATTAAAAAAAGTAACTTCTATCATAAGTCACTTGTTTTACATAATCCCATAAACTCTTGAAGGTATCACAAACGATTCAGGTTAGCTTTTTTTTTTTTTTTTTTTCCCACTCTCGTTGGGTTTATTTCACTCTTTGATAGGCTTTTGGACAGTTGCACGGTTTCTCCAAATAGACCCAAAAGAAACTTATAATAAAATATAGGGTGGTACTCTCTCATACAAATATAGGGCCTGTTTGGGTTGGCGGTAGGAAACGGTGACTTAAAAGCCTATCTAACTTTTTAAAAGTTCCGGTAGGAAAAAGCAGGTGATTTGTGTTTGGACGCCTATTTTTTTTTTACGTTTTTTGCTTTTTTCCAAACTGAAAAGTGTTTAGATTATTATTTGAAAAGTGAGTTGAGATGAAAAATGACTAAAAAGAAGATAAAGTCTTATTGGATACTATATCTATTAATATTAGTTGTATCTATTGTAATAAATAAAGATAAAAATTTATATTTAAAATTGAAAAAAGGAATAATAAATGTATTTATTATTTAAAAATATATTTATATTTAAATTTACATATTTTTTTAACATTACATATATTAATATTAGTTGTATCTGTTTGGCTTTTGTAGAAGTGGGATAGAAGATGACATGAATTTGATTGAATAATATATATGTGTGTGTGTGAGATAAAAAAAATTATTAAAAAAAGATATAAAAAATAAAAAGTTGGATTTTTTTCTTGGAAAAGCTGGAAGTCCATATTTAGAATTCTCCAACTCCATCCCAAAAACAAGAGTGGGCCCCAACGTCTTTGTCAAAAAGCCACCAACGCTGATGCAGAAGCTCCATCTTGTAGCTTTTATGTTAATGAACTTATTGTCAAAAAGTTCAGTGAATAAAAAGTGAATCCAAACAGCTATTATTAGGCTTTTTCTTTATTGAGATTTGTTTACAACGTGGCTTTTATTTTTTAGCCTACAACGCTGATCAAAACGTCAGTCCAAACAGGGCCATAATCAACATAACAGGATTTTTACAGCCAACTTATTAGAATCCAAACGGAATCCTTATACATTGATGGACCCAGATTGCTCGTAATCCGCACAAGATCTCTCGTAGTTCGAACGTTGATCTCACATATTTTTAAGACCCAAAAATTTTAAAAATCTCTTTGACACCAGAAGGATGAGGGGAAGGATCCTTAAATCTGCTTCCATACATTTTGATTGAGATTGAACATGATATCGGAGTTCGATCGCATGCATGGACAACTTTTATTACAGCCTCCCCCGTTTGTCTTTTTGTCCGTTTTTTTTTTATTAAAAAAAAAACCCACCAAGAAAATTTTCCGACTATTAAATCTGTTCTGAAAAAAAAAAAATCAGGAAATTAAATGCGACAAACATATGAAGATTCTTCCTGATATGTCTTAAAAGATCATAGCAGATTTAGAAGTCAATTTCGATGAGAATCCATTCCAAATTCCAAGACTTGTTGTTTGTGTTCTTGGGAAGTACTCCCTGGTCCTTATTATAAGGCACCAACTAACAATTCTCACAAACCAATAAAAACAATTAAAGTCAATAAAGTTAGCCTACAATTTAAGTAACTTCCAATATTACCTCTACTAATTACACTAAACTCTAATATCATACCACTCTGGTCCTATTTATAAGTCCCTTTTGACTAAATAAATAAGATTGTGACAATTTTGTCCATATTAATTGTACCAATGAAAACATAGAGAGAAGAAAGAGTAAAAAGATACTTAATTATAAATGAGGGTAAAGTTGAAAATTCACCATATAATCATTGAACTAATTATCTCTCCTTGGTATGTGTGATTTGGTCAAAAGTGACTTATAAATAGGACGAGTGGTATTAATTATTACCCTCACCCACTACCCTTATTTATTAGGGGCATACATGGAAAATAATAATTAATGCTCATTGGGAACAAGCAAGTGCCTTATAAAAAGGATCAAATAAACTTACTAGTTGGTGCCTTATAATAAGGACCAAAGGAGTAAGAGAGAAAGAGGCAGCACAAAACATCATGTGATGATCAAATTATCATCCTCTTTAATTAATTTGACCATCCCCACATAATTCAGCAAATTAATTAACTGAGAATTTCTCTGTGGACCAACTGGCCAGCTGCAAATCATACATAACATATCACCAACTTGCATTGTATAGGAGCAATAATTTATCCAACTTTTTAATTAGTTGAAACGTAAGCATGATTTATGTAGTTTGGCATCAAATCAACAATAGTTCAATTTTGGCGCGCACTTAATTATTTCCATCTGTGGAAGTGTTGTTGTGATATTTCTGAGACCAAAACTTGAAGGTCCTTGCAAATTATTGATATGTGTATTAACAACTCATCATGTCTCAATTGTTAGTTAATGGATGCAATTCATTGATGATCATGATGTAAATGTATTGTTCCGGTGTGGAACCAGATGTCCAGCCCAGGCGGCTGGTGGTTTGATTTTGGATTGGGTTGTCTCTGCCGGAGTATCTATGAGTGGAGATATCCGGTGAGAAGGAATCACCAAACACAAGGCCGTTCGCAAAAGGGGGAGGGGGTATGTGTTTAGTGGGGGTTGTGTTGTGCGAATGTAAAGAGGCGAGTTAGAACGTGTGCACCTTGGTGTTACCCCTTGGTATTTATAGGGTGTGGCGTGGTATCTTAACTGCCTATCTATCATATCCCGGGATTATGGATATGATAGATTACCCCCTGATTGCGGGGGGAGAAACCGGGATACTCAGGATCCTACTACTGGGCCGCCAGCTGGCTGGGTCGAGGTCCGGGTATGCCCTTGCTTGTTCGTGTCCTTATTGGGCCGTGAGTCAGATCCATAACGCTTGCCCCCGCTCGGTAGTTCAAGGGTTTGAGCCGCCGGGGTGTTCTTGGTTCTCCGGCGGGACGCGCCCGCCCCCGGTCCCGGTACCTTAGCGGACTCGTCCGACGCGCGGGTCCGAGGTGGGTGCCCAGCCGGGGTATTCCGGACCCGAGATTGTTTCTCGAGGGTCGGCGTCGCTGTTGGTGACCCTAGGAGTCCGAGGTGATCTGCCAGGCTTCGGGGTTTGAGAAGCCCTTCTGACTTCGCCATCATGGCGCCCTGCCACTTGGCGGCTTTGGAGTGGGAGGTTTTGCAACCGTCATTCTCTCGCCGCCTTTGGTTTTCGTGCGCCATTAATGCGCGTTTTTCCCGGGTACGTCTCCTCGTTTTTGCCGGTGAACTTACGGGTTTGCCCTTAATTCTACTCGGGCGCTTTTCGTATCCCCGGCGTTTCACGGGTTTTTAAACCTGTTTCTCTTCTCTTTCTTCCACTTTCGAACATTTTTTCGAAGTTTCTCCGAAGTTTTTCTCGATTTCGACAAGTTTTACCACTGGGTCTTTTGATTCCGGCGGCTCTCCTTGGGCGAGCTTCCTTCCCATAGCTGTGCTTTTTTCCTCCGCGATTTGTCCTCTTCCTCCTTATCCCGGTAAGCCACTTCTCCCGTTCTTTGGGTTTTTGTTTCTTTTCTTCATTTGCTCGATCCGCCGTGAAACCAAAAGACGCCCGTGGCTTTGTAGAGATTTCGGGTAGGTTTTAGGTTGCTGATTTACGGGTAGGTTTTAGGTTGCTAATTTTGTTTTGCTTCCTCTCGCCTACAAACCTTCTCGCCTCCATTGCCGGAGGAGTTATCGTCGTTTTCCTTATTGTCATTTCCGTCTCTTTAGGTTTGCGTCCTTGGGTGACAATGAGTGGGAGTAATCGACCTTCGACTTTGGGTCACTTGACTCCCGAAGAGGTGGAAGCCCTTAGTTCCCGCTTCCCTCGAACTAGCCACATTTGGTTATTGGGTACTCCTTTGTCCGAGGAGCAAAGCCGGCTTCCTTCCCGGGCGGCGGCTCGGGTGGCACGCGTAGGGGGGCCGTTAGAGGGTCTCGCCCCCCTGTTAGATCTTTTCCAGAGGGTCGGAGAGAGGTCGCGGTCCTGTCGGCCTCACCCGTTAATCCTTATAACCCTCATGTTCGCCCTAGGTCCACTCATATACGGAGGGGTATGCGGCCCTTGTTGGGATTGCGTAGAGTCAAGTTCTTACTTTGTCGCTAGAGGCGAAGATTTTAGGGCCGACGCAATTTTAGGCTCTTTGTCGTCATGCCGTCGGCTCGCCCTATCTTCTTCTTCTCGACCGACTGTTTCTTCTGTGACAGGTATCCTCACATCTACCGACTCTAGCACTTTTGTTTTTTGCTTTTATAGGTAAATGGAAAGGTCGCTCTCGCCAAGTGATGCCCCTCGGGCGGCGGGAGGTCGGAATCCCCGCTCTCCTCAAACTCTTCGGGACCACTTCGTTGGGTGACCCAAGACGTGTGGACGACCCATTCGCCGATCACCGTTCGGCCCTCCGCGAGATGAAGCTCTCGGCTATGCGGTCACATTACTTTGCCCCTTTGGGGAGGAGGAGCCCGTACGTAGCTTCGAGGGTTGGCGATTTCACCAACTTCTTTTTCTTTTATAAGGCCTATATGACCCGGCTCGGTGTTCGCTTTCCGTTCACCGAGTTTCAAATGTCCCGCCTCGCCCATCTCCGTCTCCGGCCCCATCTCAACTCCACCCCAACGGGTGGGCTTACATAGTTGCTTTCGAGCGGCTATGTCGGTCCTTCTCGGAACCTATTCCTTGTACGGCCACCTTATTCTTTTTCTTCTTCGGCCCTTTCACTCCTCGCTCCGGGAAGGAGGATGAGAAACTAAAGGGGCTCACCTCCTCCGGGGTGACCCCGACCGAAAAACCGCTACCGCCTTTTCGGACTCCTTCAAATACTTTAAGAATGGTTTCTTTAAAGTGGTGGCGAAACCCGCCGGCGGCCTTGGTTCTTGAAGGGGCCGAGGCCCGTGATGTGGAGTGGAGGTTTCCTCTATGGACTTTTGATCACCATAGGCTCGCTTCCGCCTCGTACCAAGTGATGTCCGACGACCTTCCCGCCGGCGAGGTCGTATTCATTGACCGTCGGGGTTTCGTATGTGAAAACATATGGTGCCGGGAGCGCGGCCTTCTTCATCACCGGTCCGGATCGGAGCGGGATACGTAATTTGTATGCGGCTTGTAGTTATTGTTACTGCGTTTGTTTTCGTTGATTTTGTCGCCTCACTAACTTCCTTACTTTCCTTTGTGTTTTGTAGCTGAGGCGATGGGGGAGCTTCCGCGGTACTTGACGGTCGTGACTCCCGATTCGGAGGCTCTTCCGAAGAGGAATCCTCTAAGCGTCCTCCTTCCGAGCCCCGGAGGATGCAGCCCGCCAGTGCCGCACAAGACCGGGTTGCTAAGAAAGCCAAAGTCGCGTCTCCTGTCCGGGCGCCTTCGTTACCCGAAGGTGATGCTGTCCAGACGTCGGCTGCTTCTCCTTCCAAGGGTAAGGAGGTTTCCGAGGGCCCTCATCTCCCCGTCGCTCTCCATCCGCTCCCAAGATCGTCCGGGTCTCGCTTGGGAGAAAGGCCCTTGGCCGAGGAGCTCGAAGTTGCCTTCCCGCGCCTCGCCAATTTACAAACGCCCGCCACCGGCCGACATTGATGAGGCCGTGGTTCACGACATCCGTGCTCGCCTCGCTAGGGCGTTGGTTTGGCCCAGCGTATCTGCACCTTAAGGGCAAGTATGTGAAAAAGTTCGCCGAGGCTCGCCGGTGAAGAAGGAAAAAGATGCGGCGGAGGCGTCCAAGGCTAAAGCGAAGAAGACGCCGAGGTCGCGAGGGCGAGCGCCCGAAGGCGTCCCGAGGAGCTTACTCTTTGCAAGGAAGCCGTAGAGAAGGCTACTTCGGACGGCGCGCTTCGGAAAGCACATTTGGCGTGGCTGGATGCCACGAAGACCGTTCGAGCCCGGCGGACCTATGTTCGAACTTGAAGATGTCAACGCGGCACTTGCTGCGGAAGAGAAGCGAGCCGGATCGAATGCCGGGACATATGCAAGGGGACCGCTTCGATCGCTTCGACATGGCCTTGGCCCGGATCCGTCTCCTTAATCCGGGGTAGAGCTTATGACGGACGGCTATCATTACCGTGCCTATGTGAAGGATGGCGTCTTCTACCCCGCCCCCGCGTTGCCGAGAATGACTCGACTCCTTTACCGGGGAGGATCGGATGGGGAAGGGGAAGTTCGGGTGCCGACGGGGTGATGGTGGAGAGGGAGCTCCAAATGTGCTCCGGTCGTCGAGGCGGTGTTCGAGGCCGTGGCTTTAGAGGATGACCCTCCCCCGCATAATTTATTTCAGCATTGTATTTTGAACCGGGACATTTGTACCTGGTTCCTTTTTGTAATTTGGAGGATTGAACCGGTGCCTTGTACCAGGTTCCTTTGTGTAACCTTGTAATAATAATAAAACTTGATTTCAACCAATCAGTTTGTCTTGTCAACTGTTAGTTAACATTCTTTATTTTTTATGGTCGGGCCAGGGCCTTTATATGCGCGATTCGCTAAGTGTTTCTTCCGATAGGTTGACTTCGGGGAAAAGGGGGTAGGGGAGTAACCCGAGCTACAGAGATCCGGATATGGCTGTCCGGGGTTGTTTTATCGAGGAATAGGGGCAAAATGTCATATGCACAATCGCGGTGTCCGAACGCGCGGTTTGTACATGTCGGCTACTGACGGGGCCTGCGTGACAATTCACCTCCCTATTTAGGAGCATTTTTCGATGCATCTTTTTTTTTAAAAGAGATGGTGTTTTTACGTCTCGCGAACCGGGCGTGGTAGCCGGTGTAGTACCGCGAATTGGGCTGTCAGTAATGCCACAGATCGGGCTATACGCAACCTGGGTGTGGTAACCCTGGTGTAATCCCTTCTTTTGGTATTTTTGCTTGACCGGCTGCTTGTGCCTCGGTGATACCTTATTTAACCAATCCGTACTTTGGACAATTGGTGTCTCCACGGGGAGTCTTTCAATAAGAACGAATGAAAGAAACAATGAGTCTTTGTCTTTCAAAGCGAAATATAAAAACTGGAATCGAAAATACTAAATTAATTGAAAAATTGCGACATAAATACGCCGTCGGTTCTATCTTGGTAGAGCGGGCGAGGTCTAGCGTAGTAGATTCTCGGTTGTCGGCGTTCCACGTCCTTTTGACCGCTTCGCTCGGTGGTCTCCGGGATGTAGGCGCCCTTTTCCGCTTTTTCCTTTACGTGGTAGGGCTCTCCCGGTTGCCGCTAGCTTGCCATCTTTGGCGTTCTTATTTCCGATGTCGGCGCGTCGGAGCACGAGGTTGCCCGGTTGAAGGAGCGAGGGTTCACCTTTCGGTTGTACTTCGCCGCGATCGGTTGCTTTGTAGTGAGGTCTCGCGGTGCGCCGGGATCCGTGCCTCGTCAATGAGGTCTAGTTCTCGTCATCAAGGCGTCACTGTTTGGCTCTTCTCCTTCCCCGCTAGCTTTCATTTTCCTCCACGTCGTTGGCCTATCTCGACCGGATCATCGCCGCATCCATATGTCAAACGGAATGGGGTTTCGCGTGGAGGTTTGGACGCTCGTCCCGTACCCCCCACGGACGCAGAGTTGCTCAACCCGGGAAGAGTCGGCGTCCTCCATGCGTCTTCTTAACGCGTCGACGATGACCTTGTTGGCGGCCTCGGCCGCCGTTGGATCGAGGGTGTTCGACCGATGCAAAGTGATGCGTGATGTCGAGGTCCGACATCATGCTCGAAATCCTTTGTCGATGAACCGCGTTCCGTTGTCGTAATTATCTCGCCGGTATTCGAACCGAGAGAGGATGCTTTCTTTGAAAGAATCGTTGAATGCGGGCCGAGGTGATTGTGGTTAGTGGCTCGGCCTTCATCCATTTGGTGAAGTAGTCGACCGCGACTATGAGGTACCTTAGCCGTCCCGGGGCTGTTTTGAATGGCCCGAGAAGGTCCATCCCCCATTTGTAGAACGGCCGGGAGCCGTAATGCTTTTTAGTTCGTCGGGGAGCGCGGAGGATGTTGGCGTGTTTCGACAACCGTCGCACTTTCGTACCGTTTCCATGGAGTCCGCCGCCATCGTTGGCCGAAGTATCCGGCCTCGAGTGATTTCCGAGCTAGGGATTTTCCTCCCATATCTTTTGCCGCCGTTAATGCCTTCATGTATTTCAGCGAGAACGCACGGCTTCGGTTTCACTCAAGCATCTCATCACGGGGAGTGTAATCCTTTCTGTCAACCGATCGTCCACCATCGTGTACATGGCGGCTCGCCGGATCAACTTTCGCACTTCCGTTGTGTCGGTGGGTATAATTCCTCTTTCTAGGTAGTCCTCGATCGGTTTTCTCGGTCGAGGTGATGATATGGACATGACACGACTTGGTTCGTCAGGTTTTGTTGACGACGGTCCGGTAATTTCCGGACCTTTGGTGCTAGCCGATTTTGACAATATGTCGGCCCTGGTGTTTTCCTCCCGCGGGATATGAGCGATCACACCTCTTCGAACTCGGCCATCATGTCTCCGGCTTTGTTCAAGTATTTTGCCAACAACGGGCCTTTGGTTTGATAGGAGCCTTGTATACGAGCCGCTACGAGCCGGGAGTCGGTCGGGATTTTGACTCTCTTCTCCCCGCTCCTTTGCTTGTTCGAGACCGGCCGATCGCCTCGTATTCCGCCCGGTTGTTGGATGTCGGAAATTTGAGGTGGAGGAGTGTTCGACGGCCGACTCCGTCGGATTTTCAACTATTATTCCAGCCCCACTCCCTTTTGTATTTGAGGATCCGTCGACGTATACCGTCCATTCTTTAAGACCGACGTCCTTCCTCGAGGGTCGGGGTAAGCTCCTTACGGTCGGCCAAGGCTTGCGACTTTATCGCGTCCGAGCTTCGTAGGAAATGTCGACTCCCGATAATTCAATGGCCCGTGGTCATTCGCCCGCCTGTGTCCGGGTTTGTGTAGAACTCGCGGATTGGCCGGGCCGGTTCGTACCACCACTTTGTGCCCCCGGAAGTACGGGCGTAGGCGTCTTGCGCATTGCTAATTAACGGGCGAATGCTACCTTCTCCAACTTCTGATATCTGAATTCCGAGGTCTGAAGTGCCTTGCTCACAAAGTAAATCGGTGTCTGGCCGGATTGGGTTTCTCGAACCAGGGCGGCGCTTATGGCTTCTGGGCCGACGGATAAATACAGGAAAACCGTCTCACCCGAGTCGGGCTGGATAGACCTGCGGGGTGTGCATTGTTTGATTTTTGCAAATGCGGACTCACATTCGGAGTTCCATCCGCCTCTCGTCTCCTTCTTTAGCGGTTTGAAGAAGGGAAGGGCATTTTCGGCCGACCGGGTAAGAATCTTGTCATAGCCGCCAACCTCCCTGGCCACTGTTTGTACCTCCTTTTTGTTGGTTGGTGCTCTCATATCCAGCACCGCCTTACACTTATCGGGGTTTGCTTCAATTCCTCGGTGTGTGAGCATGAACCCGAGGAACTTTCCTGCCTGGACTCCAAATGCACATTTTGCCGGATTCAGCTTTATCCGGTGTTTTCGTAACTTTTCGAACGTCTGTCCGAGGTCTTGGATGTGGTCTCCCGGCTTCACTGACTTGACGATCATGTCATCAATGTATACTTCTACATTTCGGCCGAGGGTCTTCGAAGACTTTGTTCATCATTCGTTGATAGGTGGCCCGGCGTTTTTCAACCCGAACGGCATGACATTATAGCGATAAGTGGCCTTGTCGGTTATGAAGGCCGTCCGTTCTCGATCTTCCGGGTGCATCGCTATTTGATTGTATCCGGAGTAAGCATCCATAAATGATAATAGTTGAAATCCGGATGAGTTGTCGACCAATTGGTCGATGCTCTCATCAGACGGTACGAGTCTTTAGGCAGCTCTGTTTAAGTTGGTGTAATCTATACACACCCTCCAACTCCGTTAGGCTTTAGGACCATGACCGTATTGGATAACCATGTGGTGTATTGTATTTCCGGATGAATCCGCCTCTAGCAGTTCCTTCACATGCTTTTCTAAGGCGATCTCGCCGCTGTCGGTCCCTGTTTTCGTCTCTTTCGCGATACCGGGGTAGATCCGGTTTGATTGCCAACTTTGTGGCGGCGAAGTTGGGGTCGATTCCGGTACCTCCGAAGCCCTCCATGCAAAAAGATCTCGGTTTGCTTTTAGGAAATTACTTAATTCCTTTTTGAGCTCTAGGGTCATTGCGCCTCCTATCTTCGTTACCTGGGTCGGATCTTCCCCCGGACTAAATCTTCCAATTCTCCGGCTCGGGTCTTGGGTTCTCGGGCTCCTCATCTCTTAGGTCCGGTTCCACCACATTGACGGGTCGGCTCTCGCTTGCATTTTTCGCCGCCGAGCTTCCCGTGGCGTTTTGATCCTGGGGTGATGACGCCTTCCCGGTCCCTTTCTCTCGCATGGTTTCATAATAACATTGTCGAGCTTCCTTCCGGGGTCCCGGTTATGGTGATAACCGTATTTTTGAGCCGACCATTTTTAACTTCTCGGTGCTTGGTGGATGCAACCATATCCCGGTGTGGATGGTTGGTCCGCCCAAAATCATGTTATACGGGGAGGAAGTCGGCCACGATGAATCTTACCCTCTCGGCTTTGAAGGCTTTTTTAGTTCCCAAGGTCAGCTTGAGGTCGATGTACCCCTTCGGCTTGGATTGTTCGCCGTTAAAGCCTACGAGTGTTGTCTTGCATGGACGTAGGTCTTCTTTATCCAAGTTCATCCTCTTAAAGGCGTCCCACATGATGATATCTCGACGAGCCGCGGGATCAACGAAAATCCTTTCCACAAGGCGGTTACCGGGATCCGGTAATTACCAATCCGTCTTGGTGCCCCGTGCACGACGTCTTTCGGTCTTCGGTGGTGGCGTAATCTTTGCCGGAGGCGTCGGTCGGTCGGTTGTCTTTGAACTTGGGGGGCTCTACCGACAGTACCTCTCCTCAAGTATTTTCTTCTTTGACTTGAGGTGTCTCCTCCTCCGCCCATGCCTCCACCGATTACGTTACACATGTGGTTCATGTCTATCTCCGGAACCGCTCGTCGTCGGATGATGATCGTCGTCCTATTCCATCGACTTTCCGATCGAGTGGGGCGGACTCGGGCTTCGGCCTTGTTTCCTTTTGTTGTTCTTTCGACCCGTGTTTTTATCGAATGCGGCACAATTTACCCTCTCGGATGTATCTTTCAATTGCGTCCCCGAGTTCGAAGCACCGGTCCGTGGTGTGCCCCGGTCCGTCGTGGAAATCACGTAACTTTGATCGATCCGTGGTGGGTCGGAACGTGGGGGCCGGGTCGGTCTACCTTCCTCATCTCTCGTGGAGGCCACTTCTTTCCATGACTCGGCCCCGCGAAACATTGAGCGGGGTGTACCTCCCGTACCTCGGCCTCTCTCGACTTGTTTGGTTTTGTTTTCTTTGTCTCGATTCCCGAGCACGGGGTTCCTCTTTACGACCGCTCGGTTGATTCTTGACCGGGGTGGTGTGCTTCGCTTTTCATCGCCATTAGTATTGGAGATCTCCCTGTTCTACTTCCGATATTGCTTCGCGCGGGTGTTGAACTCGGTGAGAGTGTATACCCGGTTCTTGAAGATGGAGTTTGCCGGTAGGGAAGAGAGGTTCCAAGCCGTCCACGAGACAATGCACATGAACGCTTTTCGGGAGGGACCTTACGGAGGGCTACCACCTTAAATCTGTCCGGAGTATTTTTGTAGCGTTTCCCCCTCCGTTGCTTTATCTTACTCGGGTATACCGAGATTTGGGTTGTTTCCGCTAGTTGCGAAATTCAGTTCGAATTTGCACCCGAGGCCTTGAAAGTCGTGGATGGACCTTCTCGGCGGTGTGTGTAACCAAATTTGAGCCGGACCGATTAAAGTGGCCGCGAAGAGCCGACTAATGACCCGGGCCTTTGATTTGCCTTACGAACATGAGTAGCTCGAAGGCGTCGAGATGGGCCCTCGGGTCGGACACGCCATCATACTTCGGTAAAGAGCCGCTCAAATTTGCTAGGGTATGGAGCATTCTCGATTTCTTCCGAGAAAGGGCTCATTGTGGCCCGCTATATATTTCACATGATATTCCGGGGCGAGCCCTTTGGCCGGGCGGCCCTCTCCGTCTCGGTCTTCGCCATCCGAGGTTTTCCCTAGAAAACGTTTCTTCCGACCCGACGGGGGTCTCGGGTCTCCTCATGCTCGAGTCCGTTTCCGAAGAGGTCATTTTCTTTGCATACCGGTCATTCCTTGAGCTTCGACCGCCGAGGGCCTCCGTGTTTCCGGGATATCTTTACTTTCTTTCTCTGTGTATCCCGGTCTTGCTCGTGTTCCGACGTTTTAGCTTGCCGGCGGTTGTCTTCCATGATCTGTTGCATTACTCTAAAGTCTTCTTGACGCTAGAGGTCATGTAGCTTCTCCATGTTCTCTATCCTCCTCAGAATTGATTGATGTGTATTCTGGAGGAGGACGAGGTCTGGGTTCGGTATGTCGTTACACTTAGCTCCAAGCGGGGAGACGAGGCCGTGTGTCGACACCTGTTCCCATCCTTGCTATCATTGTTATTGGGGATATCCTTAGGCCGGAGAGGTCCTTGAGTTTGTTCCGCCGACTGTCTCGGCTGCGCACGCGATGGACTCTCCCGGTGAGGGTTCCGAGTCGCCGCTTACGGGTAGTAGCCATTGTTGGTCACGGGGATCGAAATTTACGATCCCCACGGTTGGCGCCAATGTTCGGTGTGGAACTGGATGTCAGCCCGGGAATTTGGTGGTTTGATTTTGGATTGGGTTGTCCCCGCGGAGTATCTATGAGTGGAGATATCCGGTGAGCAAGGAATCACCAAACACAAGGCCGTTCGCCAAAAGGGGAGGGTATGTGTTTAGTGGGGGTTGTGTTGTGCAGAATGTAAAGAGCCGAGTTAGAACGTGTGCGCCTTGGTGTTACCCCAGTATTTATAGGGTGTGGCGTGGTATCTTAGCGTCTATCTATCATATCCGGGATTATGGATATGATAGATTACCCCCCGATTGCGGGGGGAAACCGGGATACTCGGGATCCTACTACTGGGCCGCCAGCTGGCTGGGCCGAGGTCCGGGTATGCCCTTGCTTGGTCGTGTCCTTATTGGGCCGTGAGTCAGATCCGTAACATGTATGTTTATATTAGCTTTTGAGAAGAGCTTTTACGACTTACGGGATAAGTGTATGATAGGAGTTTTGTCCTAACTTACAAAAAAAAAGGCTTCTTAAACCATAGTTTTGTGGTTTTCTAAATATGTACTAAGTATAGTTACTGACTGATATATCAGAGACATGGGGCCTCCCTAAAAATTCCAAAGATTTTTCAAAATTAAGAGAGACTGATCAAAAAGCAACCGTGTGCACATGGACCAGAAACCCACTTCCCCTTGGAGTTTATAATATGATATCATTGTCCATTGTCAATTCTCTTAACAGCAGCGTTACTGGCCACGCTTGAATGTGATCTCATATTTGTATTGGTGCAAGTGTTCAGTTTGTATTAAATCAAAAACAATATACACACACCACTTAGCGCTTAGTTCAATTGGTTGGGGTTATATTAGCTTAACCAGATGTCTCAAGTTCGAGCTTTGGGAATGCAGCAGTGTTTGGTGGTAGAGCTTTCCACCTTTGTGGTCCAACCTGGCTCGATTTTGATTAATCTGGACCCTGAAAAATCTCCGGTTCAGGATACCGAATGCACATACCAAAAATAAAAAAAAACAAACAATATGCACACTCATATTCAGCGGATGAAACCTACAACCATCACTCTCTAGATAAAGATTCTTGCATATCCTATAGCACGGTAGCACCCCTCCACTAACACTAAATTTAAAGACAATCCAATCCAATTTTTTACTTTTTTTGGGAAATTAGTAAAATGCACTTGTTAACAATTTTATTAACTATAAATTATGTTTTACTTGCATATAACATATTTTCAATTATGTGCAAGTCTCTTTCATTTTAATGACTTTTGCGTACACAGTTAAGGGTAAATTGCACATTCATGAAAAGTAATTAATAACCCCCATTGAACATGACTTTTAAGTTTTAACCAATTTTCCCTTATTTTTTTTTTAATTACTATTCTGATCCTATTTATAAGTCCTTTTTAACTAAATTACACATACTAAGAAGAGGTAGTTAGCTCAATGATTATAGGGTAACTTTTCAACTATGCCCACATTTTATGAATGAGTATTTTTCAACTCTTTTTTTTCTCTCTATTTTTATTGATACAATTAATATGGGTAAAATTGTCACAGTCTCATTTATTACTTGAAAAAGAAATTACAAATAAGACTAAATTTTTTAGTCCAAATGAACTTATAAATAGAATAAAAGTGGTATATATGTATGCATACTTTTTTATTGATACAAAAAGGGGAATCTTATGTAATAATGTCTCTCGTAACTCTATTATATGCAGGTAATGGGATATAATTAAGGAGGCCTACTGCATTTGGTATAGGGTGTGTACGTAACATTTCCGAGAACGCATTTTTTCTTAATTTTTGTGCCAGGAACAAAAATATATGGGAATTGTGTTTGGTAAATCGTTTTTTTTTACTCCGGGATGAACCGGTTTTTTTATTTGGGAGTAAAAAAAGAAGCTAAAATTTTCACCTTTTTTGTTCCAAGCATTTAATCGAATCATTTTTCTCCAAAAAAAAAAAGACTCCTTCCTCTTTGAAGCAAAAATTTATCCTAATTCACCACCACCACCCCACCACCACCACCACCACCACCCCACCACACCACCCGCCACCACCACCACCACCACCACCGCCACAACCACCACCACCACCACCACCACACCACCACCGCCACCGCCACCGCCACCACCATCACCGCCACAACCACCACCATCACCGCCACCACTACCACCGCCACCGCCACCGCCACCGCCACCGCCATCGCCCCCACCACATAAATAATTTTTTGCATATAAAAATTACATAATTTTTTTATAGGAAATTTAAATTTATTTGTAAAGTATAATAATTATATTAATTATTAAAGAAAAGGACATTTTGGTTAAAATATGAATTATATTTTTTAGATATTTTTTGTTAAATATGAAATGTTGGCATTTTGGTTAATTTTTTTTAATCGTTGATGAAATTTGTAAACAAAAAAAATAAAGAAATAGATTTGTATTGTATTAGGTAATTCTAATTTCGAAAAAAAAAAATGTGTTAAACGTAATTCGATTCTCGGAATGAAAAAAAAAAAGTGTTACCAAACGTAATTCGATTCTCGGAGTAAAAATAAAATGGGTTAACAAACGTAATTTAATTTTAACTCTTCCAAAGACGAAATTAGAAAAAACTGTTCATCTCTTGATCTTTGGTCTTGAAAGAATGGTTGTAATTGCATTATAGTGACGTGGGAGAGAGGGCTAAAGAAATTATTATTTTTTTGATATAAAAATTTTAGGAAATGGTTGAGTTACGCTTTAAGTTAAAAGCGGCTGAAATTTCAAAGCCCCATCCAAGCATCTTGTAGAAAGATACACGTCTCCACCTCTACCCCGCGTTTCCACCGCTTCCTAAACCCCTGTGACGCAGGATCTCCTCCAAAGACTTTTGACCAACGTAGGATCAAACCCCTCCCTTAGGTGAGGAAGTCCAAGCCTTCGCCAATCAACCTAAGGATGAGGGGTTGAAAAATTATGAAAGATGATGGAGGAGGAGATGGTTCACGTGGCTGGGCTCTCTTTATTTCTCGTCGTCGGGTCATATTGTCGCGTAGCCCATCCACATCTGGTCTCAGAGGGTCCATCTGTGTTATTCTCCTACGTCATCCGGGCACGAAACCCCTCTTGGCTGCGCTGTCATCCTCCCATTGTATGTTCTTGCCGTCACCTAGATTTCCCCAAACATGCCATTTTTCGACATTGACACACATGATGCCATTGACAAACGCGCTCAGATAAATAATTCCAACTAATTGCCGTACCATTATTTGTTTTTTGTTTGGGATCTTATTTTTTAATTAATTATTGAAAAAATTACGCACAGGTCCCAAAAAATTTATCATAATAAAGTCATTTGAAATCATGAAATTACACAGAAGTCCCTAGGGACTTTTTTGATATTATTTGTGAAAATAAAATTACTTTGTTGCCCAAAGGCCATGGCTGAGAGCACCACAAAACCACCGACTCAGTTTCATTTCCCCTTTCTTCTTCTTCACCAACTTCATGCCTTCAAAAGATCCATGCTTGATATATCCTTTACCTTACCCAGTGGCGGAGCCAGGATTTATTGTTTGTGGGTGCACAATTAGTGGTGGAATTCGTGGGTTCGGGGACAGTGCCCCCGATTTTTTTTTAAAGAAAAATTTTAAATGCATTAATAAACAAAAAAATATAATCAATAAAAGAAAAGAAAACTTCAACTTAAAAGGCAACCCACTCCTTCGTAAAGTTTAGGACCAGAAATGAGGTTCAATTGAAAAGTATATCTGAGGAAATCAATTTAAACAGAACAATATACTCTAATCTCATGATATCCAAATGTTACACAATCAGATTCCAAAGCAACATGCAAGGAAAAATTATATATTATGGTTTGACATATGTGATAGGATATTAAAAAATCAAATATCAACGATGGAGCAAAGGAGCATAAGGAGGAAAAACTTGGAGGAAAAAAAAATGTTGGAGAGAAAAAAGAAATGAGTTTTCATAAGGAAGAAATGTTGGAAGAAAAAAAGAAGAAGAGAGAAGAAATGAATGTTGGAGGGAAAAAAAGAAAAAAGAAGAGAGAAGAAATGAATGTTGGAGGAAAAAAAAAAGAGCTGCATGTGTTGCACGGTTCGAACTGGCGACCTCCGACTTCTTTGTCATTAGCCAATTGCTCTACCACTGGGCTATGACTTATTCATTCTAATGCGTTTCCGCTAAAATATATATATATGTTAAAATCTTATGTCTGCACTTGCAGACACCTGCACCAACGTGGCTCCGCCACTGACCTTACCCACTTCCTGTTTCGCTCTTCTTCTTCTTCTTCTCTTCCTCTTGGCTTACAATGGCTTCACCGTTTTCTGGGTTCATGTCCCTTTCTTGTTGACCAAATCGCCGCCATCGAAACCCAATGTTTTCCCGCCAGTGATGAGTGAACGCAGTGAAGAATCAATCCCAAATCTCTCTTCTTCTGTGTTGTTTGCCATCAAAGACAATTCTACAAATTTCTCGAAGATTCATTTTCCCACATTTCAAAATTCGTCATTTCCCACTATACCCTCCGAGAAATTTCCATGTAACCGATTTAGACGAACAAGGAGACACAAGAGAGGCCCAAGAAGTTTGCGCTCAGAAGCTCAAGCTTCTTTGTTTCAAAACCTGTATTTTTTCATTTCTTAAGTCCAAAGGCTATTTACAATAACAAATGTTATATTTACAACAGAAAAAACCTATATTTACAACAACCTTTCAAAACCTGGATTTTTTTCATTTCTCACGTCCAGAGGCTATTTACAACAACAAATGTTATATTTACAACAGAAAAAACCTATATTTACAACAAGCTTTCAAAACCTGGATTTTTTCATTTCTCACGTCCAGAGGTTATTTATAACAACAAATGCTATACTTACAACAGAAAAAGCCTATATTTACAACAACCCTTCAAAACTTGGATTTTTTTTTTCATTTCTTACCTCCAGAGGCTCTTTATAACAACAAATGTTATCTTTACAACAAAAAAACCTATATTTACAACAACGTTTCAAAACATGGATTTTTTTTTTTTTTTCATTTCTCACCTTCAGAGGCTCTTTACAACAACAAATGCTATATTTACAACAAAAAAGTCTATATTTACAACAACCTTTCCAAACCTGGATTTTTTTTTCATTTCTCACTTCAAGAGGCTCTTTACAACAACAAATGCTATCTTTACAACAACAATATTCCAAGAATTACAGACGGTGAAGGTTCTTCAAAATTAAAGGTGAACTACAGAGAGAGAAGGAAGAAGGATAGAGGGGAAAATGGAATTTGCGTTGCTCACAGAATTAATGTAAAAAATTCCTAAGACTCACAAACTATAAACATATTTAGACAAATCTTCAAATCTTCAATAATTCGCGAAACCAATAACCACTCTACAAAAGAGAAAACTATTTCAAAAATAGCACACACTGGGATCACTACCTCTACCGCAAGCTCCGACAATAGAGAAGCACCCATCCTCGCCAAAAATCTATCACCATAGGAGACATAAAACGGAAAATATAGCCTTGAGGACCATAAATGAATTGAGGAGGTTCGGTGTTGTGGAGAGGTATGAGTGTGACGAGTGTGAGAAGCATCAGAGAGAGAGTGTCTGTGTGAGAGAGATGGGAGAGAGAGAAGAAAGGACAGAGGAAATTAGTTTTCAAAATTCAACGAGGGCAAAATGATCATTTCACAATTAGAATTAATATCAGCAATGTCCCTAGGGACTTCAGTGTAATTTCCTGATTTCAAGGGACTTTATTGTGATAAATCCTCTTCTTTGGGACCTGCGCGTAATTTTCCCTTAATTATTTGAGGTTAGGATCTCTTGATTTGTTTCTATAGGATAAATGACAATTAAAACTCTTATAAAATACTTATTCTTGTACTAATCATATGACATATTTACATAATTTTGGAGAGTAAGGATACTAGTTAAATTAGTTAATTATATTTTTTTCTTCTAAAATACCCTTATTTAAAATTTAAAATGACATCTAGTTACTTAGATTCTCTATTTTTTGTCAGACCTCTCCTACCCCATAAACGATTTCTCCGAGCTCTCATAAAGTCTAGCGTCATCGATCTCTCTCAACAACTTCCGGTCTACTCTTGAGGTTGGAATTGTAATTTAATAGTAATGTCATTATTAAATATGACAAAAATTGTTTAAAATTATTTTATAAAAAAAATAGTAGAATCGAGGTGCATGTGGCATTAATGAGTTGCAAATATTACTCACTTTATAAAATATATATGTGCTGTATTTAATTATTATTGAGAAAGTATCAATATGAGCATTTTGAGAAAAAATTAATAAAAATCAGAGATGTGTCCTATAATTAGGATTAAGATCAACTTTCAAATGTTATCCTATAATTAAGACTAGAAGGAGTAATAATTAACACGCATACGAGATCTTATACTGCCTTTTGTCCTTAAGATGTAGTCCAAAAAAAAAAAACAAACAAAGATCTTTACTTAAAAGTTTAGGAGCATGAGAATGAGAGGGTGCTATACACGAACAAAATCAATATCGATATAAAAATTATATAAAATTACATTATTATTGTTGTGAAAATAAAGACAATTAAATCTAGAATAAGAAAGAAGTGCAACAGAAGATTGAGAGAATTTAAGAGAGGAAAGAAGAGGAGCTGTGTGGTAATAATGTTTTATACATGGCCTCTAATTATAGACTTATAAGGGTTAAGAGTTAATAGATATTCACATAATTAATTTATTCATAACACCCCTGGATGTCCATGAACAAATATGGAAAAATTAGAATGAAGGACCTAGAGGAAAAAATATTTATTGAGAATAACCATAAAAATTGTAATTATTTAGAAGGACCAAATACAAAATTAAAAATACTAAAATACCTTAAGGAAATCTTCTGCATTCCTCCTACATTATCTCTTATATTCTATTTTTAAAATTGATACAAAATTTTAAATTTCACTAAATTAAATAAAAGCTTTCTCAAATTTTCATTTTTCACAACTTACATATATATATGTGTGTGTGTGTGTGTGTGAAGAAAGTTACAAACTTTTCAATTTTGTCAAAATCATAATTTTTTAAAATCAACAAAAAAAGTAATTAAAAATATATTTATAGAATTTTAATAAAAATCAAGGTCTTTTATAATTTATTATATATGTTAAACTGAAAAAGTTTATATGGTTTATTTTTATTTTAGAAGAAATTTATGTGGGCTAAAAATTAATTTTATGTTAATAATATCAAAAAAATCTATTATATATTGAAAAACATGAAATGAGTTTAGTTTTTATTTTTATGAAAAGAGCTTAATTGATATTAACGTTAATACTTGATAATATAAATATGACAACTTTATGATATATTTTTTAATTAAATTATCTATTGATATTTTGAAAAATATGAGTTTGAATCGTATAGTTAATTAAATATTATATTGATTTTACTTGAGTATGAAACATGGTGAATAATAATAATAATAATAATAATAAAAGGATATATTATCATATTATATGTAATGATGAGTGGTTTTAGTTTTAATTTTAGTCATTTTTTTAATTAAGAATACAAGAGATAATGTAGAAGGTTTAACTAGGGACAATTTAGTAATTTTAAATTTATATTTTGATGTCTGGTCCTTCTCGATAAATATATTTCCCCCCAAATATTTCATTATAATTTTCCTTATATCATTGTATAATTTCACATGTAATTATCTTATAGATGCATCTTTCAAATTTGTCGAACAATTGTATGGTTTATATGTTATTTCAATGGGCCTATATAATTTTGTTTGATATATTTCCAGAAATGCATAAATACATTGCTAATCATAACCAATGATATTCTCATAATTAATTTTATTTGAGAACAAGCAACACATAATAATTCTTGAATAATATGTTCACTATTTATGAAGAATCTTTTAGTTCTTCAATGGATGTCAATACATAATTTCTTTATAATTTGTTGCAATATATATATGATTTGGATGATCAAACAAATCACGCCAACAATAAATTTGTTTAGATCAATAAACTTCTGATTTACTGTAACATATGTCTCAACCAATCGTAAATTTTTCAATTTCCATATCATATTGATTTAAATCATAATCTAACCTCCGATTTTGGGAGATCTACTAGACTTTGTGTTGGAAGTATATGAGTATAACGTTTCAAAAATTAACTCACACTTGTATTATAATAAACTCCCCCTCAAGTGTGAGTCATATAAGCAGACTTTCTTTATATCTATATTTCAAAGATAGACCAGTATATAGAAGGCCAATAGCCAATCTTTTACTTTAAAGCTCGAGTACTTCATACTTCTCATACAATTATGGATTTCAATCCAATTTGGGTTGTCACTTTCAAACCCTTTATTTTATTATCAAAGGGAAAATTCATACCCAACATATATTATCATTCTCTTTTGAGGACCCATTTTGGTGTGTTGCGGTGGTGTTACAGGCACATCTACTGCACACCCCAAGATTCTAATATGGGAAATATTAGGTTCCTGACCAAAAACCATTTGTAAGGGAAAACCTTTAGATAACTTATTGGCCTCATGCGAATTAACATTTCTACATACAAAATGACATGGCCCCAAACAGAAATTGGGAAATTTGATCTTATAAGTGAAAGTCTTACAATTAATCGCAATCATTTAACTAATGATTTTGCAAGTCGATTTTACATATGAACATGAGCTACAGGATTTTCAGTGGCGGAACGCCTTTATGGCCAGCTGGGGCCCCGACTGATCTTATAAAACTTGCTAGAATATATATGTATTTATTATATGATATTTTATTTGGCCACAAATTTGGCCCCAACTAATTTTTTATCTTTCTCGTAAGGATAATGTTTGTTTCATTACTCATTAATTTTTGTGAGAAGAAAGTGAAATTCTTGTTTGAGATACCAAAAAGATTAGTATCATCTTATATATTGTTTTAATTTATAATTATCTGTTATTATTTGTTTTTATTTTCCGGTTATTTGATACTATTTAGTAAATACTCTTTCTGGTCTTTATTTAAGGAATCAACTAACAATTCTCACAAGTCAATAAAAACAGTTAAAGTAATTAAATTTGTCCTAAAATTTAAGTAATTTTCAATATTATCCCTATTAATTACACTAAACTCTAATATCATATTAATTATTACTTCTTTTTTCCTAAAAAAATAGTAATAATTAATTTTTATTAATTATTACTTTCACTCACTACTCTCTTTAATTATGGGTATACATGGAAAAAAATATTTAATGCTATTTGGAAACAAGTAAGTGTTTTATAAAAAAAACAAAATATACTTGTTAGTTGGTACCTTATAATAAGAATTAAAAGAGAAGTTCAATATGTTTATTTTTTGGCCCGGGCTAAAAAAAAATTTTAGTTCCGCCACTGAGGATTTCAACATCAATTTCAAGGGGCATACAATATTCATTAAAAGCCTGCGAAGTAAATTCATTAGCATTATCAAGACATATTTTATTGATAGGATAACCATGATAAACGCTCTAAATCTAATCAAATGAACAAGCAATGATAATCATGATGAACACTCTAAATCTAATCAAATGAACAAGCAATCTCGCAAACTCTAGGTGGCGAGAAGAAAATAAGTAAACATGGGATCATTTAGTTGATGTATCAATTAAAACCATATGTTAACTAAATGGTTTACATGGTAGGTTTATTTGCCCACAAATATCTGTCGGGATCCGTACAGCAGCGGAATTAAAAAAAAATTACGAATCCCAATGAGATGATCTATCAATGGCGTTTAAATCGGGTTTGTTAGAAAAACCGTACCTATACGAACTTGTATATGTCCTTTGCAAACACGTGGGCTAACACCTTCTTGCTCGATCAATCTCTAGGAGCCGACTCTACGAATCCACTCCCTCTACCGGTATCCACACCGAACAACTATCCAACACGTATGTCAGCGTGCTTGCGCCTTCTTTCTTTGTGTCTCACGTTTTCTCTAGGATTTCTTTCGCGGCTTGTCTCTCATATTTTTCAATACGACTAAAGCTTTATTTATAGAGTTTCTCAAACCCTAATTGGACCGTATTAAAATGTTCAAGATTAATTTCAATCAATCTTGAAAAACGAATTTGGATTAAGTACATATGTCCAACAAATCTAATCAAATCTATTTATTTAATCCAAATTAAAAGCACCGCTAATTTAATTTATCTTTATAAATTAAATCTTGAGATATGATATCTGTTTATTTAATTAAATTGAGATACTATATCTCAATCCCAATTAAATCAAATATATGATATCTTTATTCAAAAATTAAATCTGAGATACAATATCTCTATTTGGTTTAGATATTTAATTTATCAAATAAATTAAATACAAAAACAAATATTATATAATAATATTATAATCTCTATTAAATAATATTATTATATTATTTTGAATTTAATATATATATATATCCATCCATCCTAGATTAAATACAATATTCATTAAATCTTAGACACATATAAGATTCAATAATCGGACACTTTTTTCGTGTTACGCTATTTCATGCGCGACCATGTAGGCCCACATGAGATTGGCAGCGGACCCATACTGTACCAGCCCACAAGTCGCAAGTGGCCTCTAGCAAGAGATTGCGACTACCCAATTCATATGGGGATTGATAATATGATACAACCTATCATACAACGATGTCACGTCCCCTTTGTCATGCGATAATTTGGTCAAGGATGAGGCATGAATATTGTCAACTTCCTGTTCTTGACCATTACTTTCTCGATTCTTGAGTAGTCTAACAATTGAAATGGAAACTTCTTTCCATCGTAGTATGACAATACATTTCACAGACTCACTCATCGAGGGGCCCAGTATCATCTCTTTACAAAAATGAGGGACAAATTTCATCTTGACCATTCACATTCCTCTGCATGAAAACCACTGATCCTGATCCAAGCCTTTATCATCACCCAGTCAAAGGTGACTTTTGACTAGGTCAAAGAGGAGCGACTCATCATGTAGGAATCCATGATGATCTCATGTCAAAGAGCATTGTGACGCGGTTATACATGAGAAAAGCTTATGACTTAATCTAAGCAGCTTTCTTATAGTGGGTCGGTCCAGCACCTCGTACTCTTACAAGTGCCTATGACTTTGACTCGTATCTCCATACTCATCAAAGCCATACTAGTCTTATTTCATCTTCATTCCCGCGCAGATGACCGACCAGAGACATTTAGGATAATTTATAAGGTATATCCAAAGATACTGTTATCACTATAAACATGCAAATGAAATGATAACTAAAGAAGAATACTTTAAATAACATAAACGTTTAAAGTACAATGACTTGCCCTTAGGGCATAATTTCCAACAATATCTCCCTGTATCAGATCTAGAAAAGTGAGGGACTCACTTTCTATTTTTCCCTTAGAACATGTAGCACATGAGAAATCATGAGATTATAATATTTGTTTACGTTTCAGGGTATGTCCACATGAATTCTCAATTATTTTTCGTATCATGATTGACTCGATCGGGATGGTCTAACTAGTCATGCCAAATATTTAAGTCATTAGTAAACTTATAGTTTACATTGACTAAATGTTGGTTTGTATTGGCAAACTCCTGGTTAGCATTATTATTTGTAAACTTCTTATTTACAATAGCACGTGTTTCAATTGTGATTATTTTTAATTGTTTCTATATAATTTTCATTTATGATAATATCTTTGAAACTCAACAAGTTTCTTTTAGACTTAGTAGAATAAAATGCATTATCAATACATAACTTTGTTTCTTGAGGTAACAAAATATTAGCTATTCCAGAGCCTTAAATCAAATTTATACAACTAGATATAGTTTGAACATTGGTCTCTCGCATTATCAAGGAATAAAAATATTTATTATTTTTAAGTATGGTGTGGGATGTTACATTATCAATGAGAAATAAATCTTCAAGACTTATGTCAACAAAACTCATTCTGGATTAAAAGCATAATTAAATTTGAAATACATATGAGATAATTTATGCATAAGAAATCGACAACATCCAAATGGGTAATGTCACTATACTCAGAATTGCTAGCCTAATCAACATGATTTATCCCAATCTGTTCAAACATTTACTTTAGTCTTAACATACGACAGGTACGTGAACGTTGACTTTTGCCACCACAGTGATAACATCGATTTCTAGCATGTTTATTATGCCTACTAGTTTCCCTTTTGTGGTTTTTATCAATCTTTCTCACTTCAAGTAGGAATTTTGAACCACCATGATTAAAACCATGGCCACGCCTAAGGTTGTAGCCACGTCTACGCCTACGTCTAAGGCCACAATTAGATTCATTTGTTACTTCATTCACTTTTAGGAATGGAGTCAAGCCTTTTGGATTATATTCATGATTTTTTGCAACAAAAACTCATTGTTTTGTCTGGCCACATGTGGGCAAGAAATCAATTTAGCATATTTCTTAAAACCTCTTTCACAATATTGTTACTGCATGAGTAAATTGGAAACATCCTTTTCTAACGAACGTTTAGAAGAACAACCATCTTCTAGTGGTCATACAATTCATTTAATTTGTTCTAAAGAACAAGAGGTCTTTTAAGGCCAAACATTCAATTTTGAGACCTTCATGCAAATGACGGTGTAGAAAAATTATGGATAAGGCATTCAAGATAAGTAGCTCTCTATGACAATAACAAGGGCTACAAATTTAAATTTTATAATATTTAACATAATGCAATAAAAAGGAATTCATAAAATATGAAATTTAAAAACGCAATATAATAACACAAAAGATAATAATAGGAAATTCGTAAAGACAATAAATAATTCATAAAGTACGATATTATAACAAAAATTAAAACTCTAAGGCTTCGGGCTATTTAGTTCTCATGACTTCAGACCAATTAGTCTCCTAGCTTTAGGCCAATTAATCTCATGATGAGAGATTAAATCTATATGGCTTCTGATCGTTTATCTTTAGAATAAATTAAAGTTGAATATAGCTTCCAGTCATATAATAGGATAGAAGATGAAAATTATATTATTTCTGGCTATGTAATCTCAAAATAAAACTGAAAGAAATATGATTTCTAGCCATATAATTCAGAATAGGAAATTAAAGCAACATGACTTCTGACCATATAATAGTGAATCAAAGAAATATGGCTTCTGGCCATATTATATAAAAATAAGAAATTAAAGTGATATGACTTATGGTCAAATAATCTCAAAAGAAGAATGAAAGAAATAGGATACTTCTGGCCATATAATAGGAAATCAAAGTAATATGACTTCTGATAATATAATTTAAGAGTAAGAAATTAGAAGTGTTTGACTTTTGACTATATTAAAATAACAATATTAATAATATAAAAGAACTCATAAAAAAAGGTGAAAAATAAGATGTAAAAACAGTTAATCAGTGATAGGTACATAGCCAAGAATAACGGCATGATGGTACCATTTTTTCTCTCAATTATGTTATCTGCAAAATCACTACAATTGTTATTTTATTTATTTTTAATTAATTCTCTCAAATCTCCAGATTCCAGAGAAGCAAAAGCTTTCTCAACGCCAAACACAAAAATGACAAACCACAAAAAGTTAGAGATTACTGTATCCATGGGCTTATCATCATCAAGAAAACTATTCTATTTCTCTTCATTCATTCATTCGCTGCATTTTTCTTGTGCCTCTTTGATAGAATTTGCACAAAGTCCACAAACTTGCACAGAGCAACCAAGACGTAGCACAAAGAAAAAGAGATACAAGAGAGCGATGGTAAAATGAATGGTGAAGATCAAAGAAGAAGAGGAATACAACATACGATTAAAGAAGGTAGATTGAAATTGTTAATCATTCTTCTCTCTCCTATTTGTTCAAATAATTTTAGCTGAAGCGGAATAATCTGCACATGCGAAGACCCACTCAATTTTTCTCATATTTCTTTAAAAAAAAATTGAAATTAAAGAGAGCCAACTTATAATACCGTAAAATTAAAACATTAAGATGATGCATAATCCTAATAAAAGGCAATATTGAATCCTCCACACTGAATTTTCACGTCAACCAAGCACAGGGGAAAAACTATATCAACGTTAATCAGGAAAGGAAAATATCTCAAACACGAAACAGACAACATGGATTTAAATCACCAAAAACTAGCTCTAATAAACAGAGCCAGATAACTCTTCCAACTCAACAATCATGTCAATCTTCTTAAACAAGAAGCAGCAACAGCTAGAAAAACCCATCAAGAGGAACACACAGATCTAGGAAAATCGGTAAAATCGAAGCAGAAAAGGAGAGACAAACCATCGCCATCCTTATCAAACAGGCTGAAGGCCTCCTTGAACTCAACGATCTGTTCGTCAGTGAGCTGATCTGCCATTCTTCGGTTCGTCTCAGAAAAGGAAATCGTGCTGACTTTCTTCAAGAGAATTCTGTGTTACCGATGAAAGAAATAAAAAGAGGGAGAGCCAGACCCAGATTATGAATCTGCTGATAACTTATTGTGAAAATAAAAAATAAATAAATCTGGAGTAAGAAACTAGAGCCAGAGAAGAAGGATGAGGAGCAGTTCTTATTCCTATTCGGGTTTCTGTGTGACAATAATGCTTATATGCTGTATTTGATTTGAGGGGAGAGAATGGAAGGAGAGGGAAGACTTTTACCAATTGCAATGAGAAAAAAGAAAGTTTTTTTTTTTTTGAAAGCATAGTTATTAAATATTAAAAAATTTCTATAAGAAATTTGATTAAAACAAGGTAAAAAATTTCTCTCTCTCCCCTCCCACCCTCAAATTAAATACATCCTAACGGTTACCATTAAAAGACACCACCAAGGGTCATGAGTAAATGTACATTCACAAAATTAATTAATTTGTAATTATTATGTATTTGTATGATGAAAAAATGCTGAGGTTTGAAGTGTAAACAAATTGAAGAGGAATCTGGTGATATGGACCCGAGATGTGTGTCTTCTTCTCAACGGAAGGGCGTGTTTTTATGTTTGGCACAGTACGTGAGAAGGAGGAGATAGATATGCAGGTTACTTTTAAGGATTTTATATTTGGGACTGTCTATACGGCTCCAAATCTTTGTGAGATCCTCGATTATTGCTTTTCTATGATAGCCTAACTTTTTACCCCCCCCAATCCCCCACACACACATTTGTCCTATTCTTATATGAGTGTGTTCATTATTTGGTGGTCCCATCTAAGATTGAGAAAACAAATTATATGCCTTCATATTCTGGTAGTCCAATGAATACTGGATATGAGTATCAACGCCCTCCTCCTTATTCTGGGACAAGTAGTTCAGTTAATACTGGCTACGAGTTTCAACAGACTCATTATGAGGAAACTGGGATTTCATCGACCACTGATGATCGGCATAAGCAGCAACATCGACATAAGCAGTAACCCACATACATAGCTGACAATTTCAGTTCATTAGATGAGGTTTTTGCTGTTATTTGCTCACTGGTTCTAGGAAGATAACCAGTATTAATTTTGGCTATTTAGAAACTTTTTTCTGATGTATGTATAAGGAATCTGTGGATCAATCAGTTTAACTAGATCGCAAGTTAGCAAATCCTCGCAGTAGTGCTTCTTGATGAGAAAATTATGGACTTAGTAATAGGTATTGAAACTTAAAATTGTGAGTATTAAATAGTAGGATGCTACAGCTTACTCGAGAAGCAAAAAAGATGACTCCACATGGAAAAGTTTATCCTGGTTCAAACACAGTTGAATAACTTGTCACTTTTAGGTCGGTTCGATTTGAAAGAAAACAATTGGTAGTGTATATATAAGCTCATATTTTTTTAATGGGCTTGTTTGGGATACCAATTAGAAAAATGACTTATATATGTAAAAGTCAGATTGTAAAATGTGATTTGTGTTTGGATTGACGATAACATAAGTACGTAGCTTTTGTGATTTAAACTTATAGTCAATCTGAAATATTTTTTAGGGTACTGACTCGTATTAAAAATATACTTCAGGATACTAAACAATACTAACAAAATACCTCATGATCTTGAAAAAATAGTTTAGGATCTTGAAAAAATTATTTTTAGTACCAGTCAGTACCATAAAATATTTTTTAGGGTACTAAATGGTACTAAAAATGTACTTCAAGATACTAAAGATACTAAAAAAATACATCATGATCTTGAAAAATTATTTTAGGATTTTGAAAAAATTATTTTTATTATCAGTCAGTACCATAAAATATTTTGTTATGGTACTGAATAGTACTAAAAATATACTTCAGGATATTGAATGGTTAAAAAAAGAAGGGAAAATGATAGTCAGGTCCTAAGGAACATACAAAATATTAAAAAAGTCTCAACCCAAAATCACAGGGATTTTTTTTATATTTTTTGTATTAAAATAAAATCCAGGTATTTAAATTTTGTTGTGAATACAGCTTTTCATGTTGTAAATGACCAGGTTTTAAATTTTGTTGTGAATATAAGACTTCTGTTGTGAATCTATTTTTTTTTTTTTTTTTTTTTTTTTTTTTTTTTGTGAATAGCCTTTGTACGCTTAGGAACCTAAGTTTGAAAAAAAATCCAGGTGTTTAAATTTTGTTGTGAATACAACTAATATCAAAAAAGTCCCTATGTGATTTTGGGTTGGTACTTTTTTGATATTTTGTATGTTCCTTGGGACTTGACTGTCATTTTCCAAAAAAAAATATCTCATGATCTTAAAAAATTATTTTATGATCTTAAAAAGGAGCTACTTTGGCTTAATTCAAAAGCTCGTCAAAGTAACTTTTCAAATAAGTAACTTTTGGTCTATAGGTTCGATTGGAACAACTTCTCAACCAAACATTAAAAAAAATCTCATAAGTCCGGTGCGCATAGTGTATAAGTCCAATTGGAAGCGCACCCAAACGGCATACCAAACATACACAATATACTTACACTCATTTCAGGTTGTATATATCTGCTTGAAGAGAAGCTGATTTGGAATCTTCAAATTTGATACTTGGTATTGACTTCACCAAAAGCTATGAGTGGACAGGTTATTCATTTTATATAAGAACTTATTAATGTACATCCATTTACCTACAATGAATGCAAAGAAGTCACATCTTTGATAATTGTAGGCAAGTACTCGTTTAACAGGAAAAGCCTTAATTCTCTTGGAAACACTCCCAATCCATATGAGCAAGCAATCCCTATTATTGGCCGTACTCTGCCTTCTTTTGATGATCAGACAATCTCATACCGTGTTTTGGATTTGGTGATGGTGAGTAGCTGATCATAATTTTATTTTTGAAAAAAAAAAAGAAGAAGATATGTTTACCATCCATTGATTTCAATATATGCTTTTGTAGCATCTACACATGACCAATATGTGTTCAGCTTTTATCCTGGCGATCGTTATTGTCATGGTTTTGAGGAAGTACTTGCACGTTACAGGCAGATTGTTCCATGCTTAAAGTTGTCAGGTTTGTTTTGAGATATACTTTTCTTCCGGCTTTTATACAATTTACTTAATTAAGTGGAGATAATTGCAGAGGGAGGGAAAGATAATTGCAATACGACCTGAAAGCAAGTTGAGTTCAAAAACTGGAAATCCTCTGAACCTTGGTCTGTCAATATCTGGTTGTGAACAAGGGCCCAATTTGAGAGAATAGAACCTGTTTGAAGCTATGCTAATTTGATACTAAATGCAAGTTGAAACATGAAATTGGAAAAGCTCATAAACTATAGACACTTTATAGACCTCTCTCATGTAAATATATTTTGTAATATCTAACTTTTCACCCTTCTCTGAAATCCTTAATTGGCAATTTTTCTGGAAGCCCGAATTCCCTTCCCCTAATATTATCAGAACCAAAAAGCAATTAGCTATCTCTTCTTGAATTATGACGTTGCTTGGTAGCTGTTATTTGGCTGTTTGGAAATATTGAATCTATCTACCTCATTTGGAAGTTTTTGTTACTGTCTGTATAGGATTTTTAGGAGTGAAAGAAAAGAGAAGAGGAAGACCATCGATAGAGATGATATTATATATGGGCCATTTCAATCTTAGGGTTTGATGATTACGTGGACCCTTTGAAATGTTACCTTCAGAAATATAGAGACATTGAAGGAGAGAAGCTTAATCTTCCAAAACAACAACGCGCGTTCTGAACAAAGGCTCCACCACCACCACCACCGAGACCAAACTAATAATAATAATAATAATTTGTCTTTAAGTAGTATATATTCTTCCACAAACCAAAGTTCTCATCAGCCTGCCTATGTTCCTTCTGGCCAGCCTTATACTCTACTTTTCTTCCCAAATTCTATCAAACAGGACCAGATTGATTCGGGGGGACGACACTGGTAAGACAATGCATTTTTCCATTTCCTTTTGATTTTTTTTTTTGGCCATACATTTCCTTTTGATCAGAAAACATTTTTTCCCCATATATAGCAAACATTGCAAGTCTTCTTTTTGAGAAAACATTCAAATCTGGTTTTTATAAATAATAGGTATGCATACATTTATGAAATATTGTTGTGTTTACGTGATCAATACTTAAATAAAAACAATTTTGCTTCGTTTTCGTAATAAATGAAGAAAAGATTCAAGGATCTGCGTTTTTCGTATATCATAGCTAGCTTATAGGTTGGGGCGATCTATATATACATTGTCAATTTTCCTTCTCGAACGAAGCACATGTGTAATATATTAATTGTTAGCCATTAGATCATACAAAATATTGTAAATTGATTGATATATATAGTACATGTGATTGAACAAGTAAATGTAAGAAATGTCTCATGTAGCTGTGATAAATGTATATGATTTAATACTTAATGAAAGGGCAAAATAACTATTAGTAAATAACTTTTGGAAAGAGATTTCTTGACTGCTTGATGGGAGCAGTCATATCCATAGGATGTACATGTCTTTTTGATACATAAGTTATTAATTAAAGGATAGAAACTTGTTCATTCATTCTCTGATCATTATAAATGCATTTAGTTTTCCATCAAGAAGAGATAGCGTGAAATGAAGAGTAAAGAGAATGATAAATGTTTCAATTATCGTACTGCAAGTCACATATTATGAAGTATCGATTCCACAATTATGGATAGAGATTAGTGCATCTTAACTTAAACATGTAGTGTTGTGGAAATCATGAGTTCTTAAGATCCTTGTTCATGTTCTTATTACTTGATATTTGAGCATGAAATTATAAAAAAACTTACTTGTGGTATCAAAGCTTTTGGTTTTAGAATTTATGGTTTTCCAATTATGAATCTTGTATTGATACATGAATGATACTTTTGAATTTGTTCTTGAAAGAATTTATTAATCTTCAAAAGTATGCAAAATGAGTTAAATGAATTTCAAACAAGTAATGTTGATTTGTTGAATCGAAAGTACACATATTACTGTTTTGTGTGGGATTCATGTTTGAAATAGGAATGTATATGACTGCATTTATTTTTTGCTTTATAAATTTTCAACGTTAATAGCATTCACCAATTTGAGACTCTCAAATTTCTCTTAAGAATTTTGAGATCAAAGAGAAAAGATGGTGGTATATTACCGTCTTTGAATTTTGATAATTGGGTCATTTGAAAAGCAATTTATAGACCATTAAATTATCATATGATTGTGAAGAGAATGAAAAGTTGTGAAATTTTTTTAATTTCCGTCATGTTTCTCTTCTTCGATCGTCTTTGTTTTTTTTTTTAAAAAAAATAGGTCATAAGAAAATAGTGGGTTTAGGCTACGAAATAGGTGTCATTACGTTGATCTCAAAAAAAAAAAGAGATAGATACCAAGAACGTGTAAATCCAACTACGAAAACGTCAGTTATGAAGGAAAGAATAGTCGGGTTTGACGGACCCAACCCATGGATCCATACGGGTTTGTGCGACTCATCTGGAGGTAGGGTATGACACCCCAATATGAAAAGGCGTCATTTTTATATTTTGGGTGTCTCCTTCTTTTAGTGAAAGGCGCATCGCTCAACTAGCTATGCAACGCGTTTTTAAAAATAATTTGTAAGAGACGCACCAGGCAAGGATCGAACCAGCATCACCTTATTCTAGTGAGAGACACCTTACCACTAAGCTATTGGCGCTTGTTTAGTTAGATGTGGGCTGAATTAATTTTAAAGCATATTTGGCGTGGGGCTCATTAGTTGGGTCGGACTAGTTTCTGTTGGGCTGCACGTTTTAGGCATGTACGTTTTCTCTTGGGCTGGATTGTTTGGGCTGTAGTTTTTTTTAAAAAAAAATTATGGGCTGAATTTAATTTATTTTGGATCATTTAGTTACCTATTATTGATGGCTTAGAAAAGGAACAAATTATTTTTGTTAATAGCCTATTATTTTTTTGTTGAAGCCTCTACATGTTGATCCAAAATACAAATTACTTAGATGTTGTGAATAACAATTGTATATTAAACATTTAAGTTTTGGAATTAAGCATGGTGGATTTATTAGTCACCAAAGTGGCCAAATCCTTATGAATTATTTTAATTCCAATTATTATTGTGATGTTTCAAATTACCCATAACCTTGATGTTATGAAATTATGTTTATGTTGTGGGTAAATTATAGTTTATTATTATAGGGCGGTTATGGATCAACCCAAATGTTGATTATTTGTCTTTATAATAATTAAACATAAATGTTGATATTGTCCATATACTTATAGTTTTATTTAGACATCTAAAGATGATAAATATTTCTAGTTGGGATATGCGTCACTGTCAAATTATGTGAAATCTTTTATAGCATCATTATAATTAAATGATGTATGATATATTAGTGGGTCCCCAAAGGTGAACATTGATATGCATTAAATGAATTATGTCTAAATCTGTGGAGCATATTGGTATTTATATGTATGACCCGAAGCATTAATGTTAAGTTGTTGTTTCTCGTGTTATTGAACTGATTAATAATAATGGAGAATAACAAATAAATGATCTCACTACTCATGATGAGATTATTGTTAATGAACCGAATGAACTCATTGTAGAAAAACCACAACAAATAGCTTTAAAAAGATCTCAAAGGTAAAGAGATCCACTATTTCTAATGATTATGTGGTATATCTACAAGAGTCTGAATTCGACTTGGGTATTTAGAATGATCCAGTTACTTTTTCACAAGCCATGAAAAGTGAAAATGGTGACAAGTGGTTAGATGCCATGAAAGATGAGTTGAAATCTATGAAACAAAATGATGTTTAGGACCTTGTTGAGTTACCAGAAGGATGTAAAAGAGTTGGTTGTAAGTGGATCTTTAAAACCAAATGTGACTCTCATGATAAGTTGGAACGTTACAAGGCTAGACTAGTTGTAAAGAAATTTACTCAAAAAGATGGCATTAACTATAAAGAAACATTTTCACCATTAGTTTCTAATAAGGATTCTCTAAGAATCATTATGGCATTGGTGGCTCATTATGATTTAGAGTTACACTAGATGGATATGAAAACTGCCTTTCTAAATGGAAATTTAGAGGAAGATGTGTACATGGACCAACCAATAGGGTTCATAGAAAAAGGAAAGGAACACATGGTGTGCAAATTAAAGAAATCAATATATGGACTTAAACAAGCTTCAAGACAATGGTACCTTAAGTTCAATGATATTGTTGTTTCCTTTGGATTTAAAGAAAACACTGTTGATCGGTGTATATATCTGAAGGTCAATGGGAGCAAGTTTATATTACTAGTTCTGTATGTTGATAATATCTTGCTTACAATTAATGATCTTGGTTTTTTAAATGAGACTAAGAAGTTTCTCTCTAGTAACTTTGAAATGAAAGATATGGGTGAGGCAGCTTATATGATAGGGATAGAAATATTCCATGATAGATCAAAAGGATTGTTGGGCTTGTCTCAGAAAGCATATATTAATAAAGTTTTAAAGAGATTCAGAATGGAAAACTGCTTCTCATCTCCTGTTCCAATTCAGAAATGAGATAAGTTTAGTCTCATGCAATGTCCTAAAAATGAATTGGAACGAAAAGAAATGGAAGCAATTCCATATGCATCACTAGTTGGGAGCTTAATGTAGGCTCAGACTTGTACGAGACCAAATATCAGCTTTACAGTTGGAATGTTGGGAAAATACCAGAGTAATCCTGGTATGAGTCATTTTAAAGCTGCAAAGAAAGTTTTGAGATATTTGCAAAAAACTAAAGGTTATATGCTTACTTATAGGAGGTCTAGCAACCTTGAAGTGATTGGATAAGCAGTCGGTAATTGCTGCATCCATTATAGAAGTTGAATTTGTGGTATGCTTTGAGGCCATGGTTTAGGATAAATGGCTACGGAATTTTATTTCAGGGCTTGGATTAGTCGACAGTATAGCTAAGTCACTGAAAATTTATTGTGATAATTCAGTAGCAGTCTTCTTTTATAAAAATGACAATTATTCTAAAGGTGGTAAGCATATGAAATGGAAATACTTTGACGTTAAAGAAGAGGTTCAGAAACATAGAGTGTCAATAGAACATGTTAGCACCAATCTTATGATAATTAATCCCTTAACAAAGGGATTACCGCCCAAGACATTCACTGATCATGTGCATAGTATGGGTATTGTGTCTGCTAGCGAATGTTACAATTATTGTTATGTATTGGTCATTGACGCTTTGAGCTCATTAGTATATATGTGTTTCTGAGATTCTCCTATTTTCAACTTTATGTATGCATGCATAAATGATGTTGTTGGAAAATAGGATTTATCTGCTATGAAGACTTTATTCATGGACATTAAAGTTACTTCCATTAAAGTGTCATGTCAAGGAAAAAAACTAATAAAGTAATACATGAAAGGGACTACGTCGATATACTGATGTACAACCTCCATGACTCGTATTAGTTTTATCCTTAACCATGACTTATGATGTAACCAATATATATCAAATCTTTTAGCCAAGATTATGCGCAAAATTACTGATATTTTGTTAAATCATGAAATGACATACATCACATGAGCCAAGTGGGAGAATGTAAGAAATGTCTCATGTAGTTGTGATAAATGTATATGATTTAATAATTAATGAACGGGCTAAATGACTTTTGGCAAATAACTTTTGAGAAAAGGTTTCTTGATTGCTTGATGGGAGCAATCATATCCATAGGATGTACATGCCTTTTGGATACATAAGTTATTTAAAGGATAGAAACTTGTCCATTCATTCTCCGACCATTATAGACGCCTCTAGTTTTCCATCAAGAAGAGAGAGCGTGAAATGAAGGGTAAATAGAATTATAAAGGTTTTAATTATCGTATTGCAAGTCACATATTATGAAGTATCAATTCCGTAATTATGGATAGATGTTAGTGCATCTTAACTTAAACATGTAGTATAGTGGAAATCATGAGTTCTTAATATCCTTGTTCATGTTCTTATTACTTGATATTTGAGCATGAAATTATAGAAAAAGTTACAATAAATACGTGTTGCTATTTCAATTCCTTGTATTCTCCTTATTCCTCTTCCCACTCTCCACAGATCGATTCGTGAAACTCTTTTAGATACATGTATATATTAAGGTTATTGATCCCACCATGGATAAAGTTTTTGATTGTTTTTTGTTATGTGTTAAAGGCTATTTTTATATCAAAATAGCATATGTTATTTGATAGGACCCCTTTTACCTTGTATGCCTTTGATATCTTCTTCAATTAATCAATGTAAAACCTTTTTTCCTATATGGGGTACACTTAATATCTTCTTTAATAATTCAATGTGAGACTTTTTCTCTACTTGGAGTTGTATTTTTTTATTCATGAAGTGTCGAGTGGAACAATTTTTATAAGGGTTAAAGGCCTAATTTTCCACGGAAGTATTGATAAGAGGACACTCAGCACCCGGAAGTTTTTGTGGTACCAAATTTGCCCAAAACTGGCGGAAGGTCAAATGGACGTTTGCCACATAGGATTTTTTTTTTTGGTTAAATACCTAATTTGCCACGGAAATATTGATAAGGGGGCACTCAGCACCCAAAAGTTTTTTTGATACCAAATTTGCCCCGGAAGTATAAAAAAGGTAGCAAATTTGCCCAAAGCTTACAGAAGGTCCACGTAGGTCGTTAAAATGCCACATAGCTAGGAAAGAAACACAGTGGAGGGTGAGTCATATGTTAGATCATATAACCCCGTCAACACCTCATTCATCTCTCTCTCTCTTCCCTCTCGCTTTCAGCAATTTGTGCTTCTGAATTTTCTTCTACTCCTTCACCCACTCCTACATCGGCGGCGACAGTGTCGGTGGGACCATTGGGAACACCATGGCTCTCCAATGTGGGGCTGAGGACTTGCCAGGCGGTGTGGCAAATTCATATCAAATGATTTTATCCCTTAGACCCTTACAATTTCTCGATTCTCAAATCTTCAGGTAATGCCTCCTCACTCCCCCCCCCCCCCAATTCCCTTATTTTGCTTCTCTGAAATTTTACGATTTGGTGAAAATATTGACAATCCATATGACCATCACTAACTGGGTTTATTGGCGGTTTTTTATTTATCTTGATTTGGAGAACTGTTTGACGTGGTTACATGATCTGACATATGACTCACCCTCCACTGTGTTTCTTTCCTAACCATGTGGCATTTTAACGACCTACATGGACCTTCTGTCAGCTTTGGGCAAATTTGCTACATTTTTTATACTTTCGGGGCAAATTTGGTACCAAAAAAACTTACGGGTGCTGAGTGCCCCCTTATCAATACTTCCATGGCAAATTAGGTATTTAACCCCAAAAAAATCCTACGTGGCAAACGTCCGTTTGACCTTCCGTCAGTTTTGGGCAAATTTGGTACCTTTTTCATACTTCCGGGGCAAACTTGGTAACACAAAAACTTCCGGGTGCTGAATGCCCCATTATCAATACTTCCGTGGCAAATTAGGCATTTAACCCTTTATATAATAAAGCATTAGAAATATAATTCATAAATATTCAAATCACAAATTCTATATCCTAATATTTCATATCAAATTTCATATTATAAATCTCATATATATCATAAATTCTGTATAAAAGTTTCCCATAACAATATCTAAGTTGCCTTTCATCAATCGAGTCGAATCGTCTTATTTCCGTCCAACTAGGCCCATGTGCTAAGTTACCATTCATATTGCTAGATACTCAAAAGCTCAATGGTCATGTGATGAGAATTATCAAAATCCACAGAGCATGCACATGCCGTAGACCAATATATGAAATCGTTCTCATATACATGTCATAATATCTCAATTCTCAACTCTTATACACATATAAATATATTTTTGGAGATATTTCACCATTCAAATCATAAGGTTCTAGTGGACAACTTCTATTAAAACACTCATCAACCTAATTCATAGTTTTATATAATTAAAAATCACTCACAAATATTATACAAGCATGCACAATAAGATGAATGTGGTTACTTTTTGCCAAAGTCAATCAATTAACACACTGCTTCTAATAAATAATTCAAAAATTCTCCAAAGTCAAAAATCAATTATACAAATTCAAAAATTCTCCAAAGTCAGTTATTTATTTTATAAGATCATTTAAGAATGTGGTTAAAATTAATTATTAATCATCCTCTACATATATATAGTCATCTATAGTCAAAACTCAAAAATTTTACAAAATTCTTACCTCAAAATTTTCACTAATCACCATAATAATACCCTCAATAGATTTTTTTTTTAAAAAAAAAAAAAGTAGAATAACTTTCATAAAAGAAATTTATTGAAAATAAGTTATTTTAATTACCTAAATGATCTTATAAAATAAATAATTTACTTCAAAATTCTACGTTAGTCTCCATCTCTTTTTCTCTTCTTCTCTTTTTGTCGCTCTCCTCTTCACTCCCGCTCTCTCGCAAAACCGCACCTCGTGGTTTTTTTAAATGAAGAAAAGGAACAGAACACTACCCCTTTTCTTGATCAGATTAATTCATCTCTCTATTTACTATATTTAGTGATCAAGAAGATCACCATTGAAATTTGCTGGTTGAGAGAGTAAAAGATAAGTACGAAGCCTGTGAACATTATATTCCATATTCGCGCGCATGCCATCCATCATGCGAAATAAGGTTTAGTCTAACTGGTTAATCAAATCATGATCAATGATATGATTTTTTGAGACACCAATTCTTAAACTGGTTTCAGCCAACACTGGAGTGTCATGTTGGTTGAGAGGAATAGAGTCTTCGAGCACGTGATCACATATCACGTGCTCGAATGGCATTGAGGGAAAAATTACTGGTTTCATATTAAGCTATATATTAGAGTGATTGATTAACCAAGTGCTCTGAAAAATTCTCTTTACAATATATCCTTACTGCCTTCACTATACCCTGACGCATAAAGATATTGTTAATTAAACTGATAGATCCGAGCCAGCTCCAAATTTTCTTGGTTGATAAAGCCATATTCAAAAGATGCATCCATTTAGAACCCAATAGTTGCGGTGCTCGCGAGAATTTACATGCATGCTGAACTATCCATTCTCAAAAGGAGATCATGATCTTAATTATATATTACGCCGACTCTGATATGGTGCCCTAAAACACAAAAAGTCTTGTTGCATCAATTCTTTAATTTGAAGATAATTTTTAAGCAACTCAAACCTGAGAGATGATAAGTGATTGTATATTACGTCGATTCTGATGTTGTGAATGTTTGTGGCCCAAACATAATTAATTGTGGCGCTTTACCAAAAATTGCTTTCGGTACGAGATCTTAATTATCAATCAAAATCGATACAGTTACTCCTCCAGACCTAGTGTAATAGGACGGGTGTAGTATTAAATTTCAAGAACAAGAAATTAAAATTTTTGTGCAGGCGTTATAATAATATATAAGTAATTAAGTATAATTTTTGTTGTTCTTAATTTATATGTTCAATCTCGATTAGAATTTTACTTGTTCAAATAATTATCATTTAAGTGGGTTGTCAAAGGTATTAATTATATGAATTTTGAAAAATAAATTGCATATATACTTCGTGAATTTTATTATTTATGATAATTGATATGATGAATGAAAACTGTTAATGATATTTCTAAAAAAGTAGTAATATCACCATCACACTTGTATAATAAAAATATTACTTTCAATTAATATTATCAGCACTTAATATAAACATAAAACTTATTCTCATAATTACATGCACGCACATACACAAACAACATTTATGGTAAAACGAATATTTTGACACGAAAAACTATGAAATATTTGCTTAAAGCCATAAACTGGATACATACGTACAGGGTCAGGGAAATTCATACTTTTAGCTTACACAAATACGTGTATTCAGGATAATTACTTATACGCATTATTTATGAAGTGTGAGCATCACAAATAGAAACCAAACAGAAGACAAGCCTCTAACGCAATAATAATATCTACATATATAGCTGGTATTGCTACCAAAAAAATATTGTTGGCCCGGCCAAAAAATAAACATATTAAATTATTTACTAAATAATATCGCATAACATTGAAAAAATAAATAAATAAATGTCAGTGTTAATTAGTATCCTTTGTCACTAAACATGAATTCTTATAGTCCTACTCAATCCACAAAACTAACACTTAAATCCGCATTCCACCTACCTCAAAACAAAATGATTGGAGAAAATAAAAGAAATATAATATGAACCCCAAAAAATATTTTTAAAAAACATACGGATCTAATTCAATTTCAGTTAAGCAAATAACATATTATAATCTATATTTTAAAGAGAAATTCATTATAAAATCATAAAACAACCAAATAATAAATCCAAACCGATTACAATTAGACATTAATCATGATCTACATATATATAGTCATCTATTGTGAAAACTCAAGAATTTTCCTAAATCATAACCCCAAAATTTTCACTAATCAGCACAATAATACCCTCATTATAAAGAGAAAAATACTTAAAATAACTTTCATAAAAAGAGTGAGATGAAAAGAAGTGATTGAGTACCTACTTAGTCTTTAAAATGAAGAAGAACAATGCCGGAGCCTAGAAGTGGAATAAGTTTGACACCTTTGAACTGTCTCATGGGCACGAAGAAAATGACAAAAGGAGGTGGGGTGTATTTGATTTAATACCCCCTCCATGTGGAAGCTAAAGGGGCACAGGCACTTCAATTATTATTATCATTTTTTTCAATAGGTCACGGTTAAAAAAAAAAAAAATCAAAACATGATATAAAATGATACTAATATTTTCAGTATGTATTTCAAACAAGAATTTCACTTTCATCTCATAGCCTAATGAATAATAAATCAACCGTTGTCCTAATAATTATAGAAAAGATAAGAGATTAGCTGGGGCTAAATTATTGGTCAAAAAAAATATATAATACATACATATAAATATATAAGATAAGAGCTAAGGCCACAGTTCCGTCATTGGTACATATACCACCATGACATGACACCCTTGAATTCCAAAAAAAAAAAAAAAAAAAGCAACTAGAAAACGAGAGAAGACGTGGGACCTTTTTTGAATATAGACGTGGGAGATCAGAAAAAAGTGACAGTATGTACTACCACCGATTGCACTATAAAGTGGATGGATCTTAACACTGGTGAGAATTAGAGCGAAGCCAGAGGATGAAGCTTTCGAGAGTGGCAACATCAGCTCTGTAATGCTTCTGTGTGAAGTCATACATATCGCGCCATTTGAAATCTGGGTACTTCCTTCCTTCTTCTTCTCTATCCATCAGATTTTCTGGTGGCCGCACTGTTTTGTCGTCTCTTGGGCTCACGAAATATACCAACGATCTCCTCTCTTTTTCTGTGTGTACCAATGCTCTGTGCATGCAGCTCTTGTATCTCCCATTGGACAGTGCCTATCACACACCAACATACATAAGCTAATTCATTAATCAGCCTCATACTGACATATCAAACCAGTGCAAGTAATTTAAAGTCCTTATCCATACTATATATGTGTGTAATATCTATTGGTCGACCTTTCTTTCTTCGAGATAAGTTCAAATTCAATTCCACGACACATCACATATCTTGATAATAACACGCGTTACATCAAGCTAAGCACCGGTACATATATAAATATTGTTATCCCTTTTTTTTTTTTTCCTCAACGTAGCAATGTTGTCTCTCACTTAACCATCATTTAAGTTGACTGTTAATTTTGACTATAATTATTTGCATGATAGCTACTTGTATTCTGACTTTGCCAACTCATAATTACACCCCATCATCCCTCTCCCCCTCCCTCATTCGATCTTTCCAGAATAATACTGTCGTTTGGCTCACAAATTTAACAAGGCAGGTTCAGAATCCAGAGATGATGGCGACGACGGAGAGGAAGGAGTCTGGAGGGGGAAGAGAGAGAGAGAGAGCGATGCTGGCGACAACGGAGGAAACGCGTTTGTAGGTGGAAGAGAGAGCGATATCAGCCACGACGGAAGGGTTGCTTCATTCACATCTCCCACCACAAAACGCAAGTGGCGATTTCTTTAAATCACATCAGGCCATTTTCTGTTGCGTGAACAGTGCCCGAACAGTGTCTTCTTCTTTCAAGCAGCTTTCCGCCATTTTCAGTGTGGCGCAATCTTATCATATCATTTAGATAATTAAACTCACTTCTTTTCAACAAAACTTTCCTCATGAAAGTAATTCCACGTATTTTTCTCTTTTTAATGATGATAATATTTTACTAATAAAAGAAAATTTTGGAGTTATAATTTTACAAGACTTCTAAGTTTTGAGAATAGATGAATATAGAAATGTAGAGAATAATTAATATTTAATTTTAATCAATTTATATTTATAATTGGGTGGTTTTATGATTTTGTAATTAATTTTTTTTATAAACAGATCATACATTATTTTCTCTAGGATGTTTTTAATGATTAAATTTGGTTTAAATAATTTATTTGGGTTATTGGGGGTACTATTGAGGCTTTAATTGGTTTAATTTTGTTAGATTTTGGGCTATATGAAATTATGAGTTACAATTTGATATTTGAGTTAGGGTTTAATATGATTTTAATTATATAGAGGTTTGAAGAATTGTTTAATTAATGATTGAGTTATGTTGATATAATTAAGCTAGAAAAGAGATTTAATGGGTCTAGAATATCGATATTGATGGTTTCAATTATGACTGTTGGTATGTTGAAGGTATCTTACGAAATTGAGTGATTAATGTAGGAGGATAGTGTAGAAGTTATTCAAGGATTTTAATGAGTGATTTTTACAGTTTAACTGTATAACTTATTTATTTTATATTTGCTTGTGGTTGATTGGTATCTACATTGATAATGTAGAGCTTTCTTGTGACTGACGATTGCTCATGCTTTGCTCTTCAAGTTAAGGTTAAGCTTGAAGTTGAGGTAACCGGCGTTGATTTATTCTATATGCATGCTTCAGGCTGTAAGGTGTTTTCTAAACCTTACTTTCATATATACTATTTGTATGTGTTTTAAAAAATCATATCTATGAAATGGTAGACATATGAAATGCTTTTGAAAACACACACACGCTGTTTACTATGATGAGAATGTGTTGGGTTGTGAATGATATGATGAATTATTGTACCCCTCAACTCCCTCTTATTTCTGGGTCGAATTGGAGCTGAGTTGGTGTGGGTGGACACCTCCTTGCCTCGGCCTGATATAGGTGGTATGGGAGGGGGTCATTTTGACCTGAGGTGGCTAAGTATCTTGTGGCCGGGTTGACTTAGCACTGATGAGATGAACCGATGTCCAGAGGAGATAGGGTAAAGTCTGGTCGATGGGTGGGTTCACTGTTGTTACTTAATAGTACCTATTGTGTTCTACTATTAAAAATATTATTATTATGATAGTTAAACGCGCTTCTTTGGCTTACAATCTTTTCTTGCATATTTTATAAATTAATTTTGGTTACTAGGACTTTATATCTCACTGCGCCGTTGTTAATATTTTTCAAGCAAAGCCTTCTGTTAGAAGCCAAGGGAAGCAGCCAGAGGCATAGATGTCAAGAGCTTCATAGGCCTCTTTTGGTATTGGTGTTGTATTAATTTATATATTGTCCCTCTAGGATCTTCATGTTTTTGAAATAGTATATTTATTGTTTTAGATAATTGTTTAACTAAGGTTGGACCTGAGACTTTATTCGTACACTATAATATTTTGGTGGATCCACAATTATATCTTTGTTGATAATTGTTTATGTAGCCCACCCTTTGTTGTGAAATTCAATGATAATAAGGGCTAGTGGGCTAGGTTTCTAACTCCTATTCTGATTGTTCCCTTAGTTTGCTTGTAGTTGGTAGGTTTTATGCCATGAAGCTCAATGAGTTAAGCTTGAGGGATTCACGAAAAAATGATTTTCCACGGTGTTGTTGAAGATTGAGAGGGAGGTTTGAAATTAATAATAAACTATCTTCTATCATGGTTTGTTTCTAATTATGGTTTAAATGCTTTTAACTATGGTAGTGTTTTACAAGATGTGGTTTAAACCTTTTTGATTATGGTTAATTAACTGTATATGAAATTCCAACTGGATTGTTAATTCGTATTATTTAGACTAATAACCTTTTTTTCCTTTGTGAAAAAGGTCTTTTCAGAGATCAATGGAGACACAACTATCTTATGAAAGTTGTCTCTTCGAATTAATTAGTTTCAGGAAAAATAAATTATTTGTTTTAATATCTCTGTCTTGTACTGCATATGCTTTCCCCTACCTATCCCTCCCAAGATAGGTAGGGAAAGTTTTTTTCTTATTCTGGACCGTCCAAATTTAATCAGGACGGTCCAGATTTAAGTTTTTTAAAACTGTCAATTTTAAATGAAAAAGTTATTTTTAAAAAATATGTTAGTTGAAAAATTATCTTTATTTTAGATTTTTTACCCATTAAAATAATTATTTTTTAAAAAATATATATATATAAAAAAATCTGGATCCCATCTAAACGGTCCAAATGGGAAAAGTTTTCCCTACCCATCAACTCATTCCGCTTTCAGCTATACTATTTGTGAGTCTGATTTCCCCGTACAAAAAGCCTAGGGGTCACTCTGGCCTTGCAACAGAAGTAAAGAACTTTGTGGACAGTGGACCCACCAGCATCATTTATATAGCGGATAAATTAACACAGATAGAAAGCATGGTAATGAGGAAATTAAAGTTTACTGGATAACGTACCATGAAAGTGTCGCCTATGTTTACAACGAAAGCGTCGGGTCGAGGACGAACAGCGAGCCATTTGCCCTCTGAAAGAACCTCTAAACCTCCAACTTGGTCTTGGTGAAGAATAGTCAATGAGATTGGGTCAGTGTGAGGGCCAGTCCCAAGAGCAAGGCTTGAGCTATTACAAGGTGGATAATAGTTGCATCTCATCAATGACGAACCATCTTCAAAAAAATTTCTATAGTAGAAACGATCCATTCCCAGACTAATGGCCAACAGCTCCATAATTATAAAAGACAGTTCCTTCATTGCTTCACAGTACTTTTGATACACCCGCCTATTATTCCAAAACATACACACACAGAAGTTTCCAAGTTAAATAATGACGAAAAAACTAAAGTAGTTTATATAAAAACAAAAGCAAAGAAAGTGATCGAAGTTGGTTTGCATGTTCAATCAAGCACTTTCTGTGGGCTACGGTCGTCGTCAGTGGGTCCATGAAAAATTCATAGATCTCGGCAAAGCATGAGTGGAAATAGGAACAAAGCTAGCTATAATCTAGGCTTTAAACCATTCGCAACAGTTTTTTGTCGGTGCTTCCCTAAAAAAAGTTCTCCCTCTTTTTCTAGAACATATTTTAAAAGTTTTCTATGAATTTTTTTAATTTATTTCTTTTGACGCTCTCAAAATCATTAAAAAAAAAGAGAGAGAGAGATAGAATGAGGTAATTGAGGAAGATAATTAAGGTATTTTAAAAAATATAAATCACATTAATTAAATTAATTAACTTTATTAATTTAATTAAATTAAATAAATATATCTTATATTAAAAACAGATAAATATTTCTAATAGTAGAATTATCAAAAAAAAAAAAAAAAAAGTGTGGGTAAACTATAGTAAAAAACAGTGGCGTCATACCTATGATGTTTAATGATGAGGTTAATTGAGCTTACCCTGTGGTTTCGAGTTGTTCTCCTAAGACAGACTTAAAATAGTCGACAATTTCGGATTGGTGTGCGTCGTTTTTGTGATGATACTGAAATGAAAAAATCTCTTTCCATGGCAACTTGGAAGTGTAGCGATCTGCATGAGCACCAGAGTAGCCACAAGCACTTCCAGGTTTCCTTTTAGCGCCGAGCTTACGTTCAAGAGGAAGCTTGAAAATGAAATCGGCTTCATCATAAGCGGCTCGAATAAGGTCCGGGTCGACCCCATGGTTTGTGACTTGGAATAAGCCATGCTTCACACAAGCCGCCTTGACAAGCTCAGCTGCAGTCTCTATGGCTACTTCGTCGCCTCTCATGAAGCCGCTCAGGTCTACGAGCAGCTCGTTGAGCTCTACGTGTTGGGTTCTAGCCAAGTCACTGGAGGGCCAAACGAACTCGTCAGGCATTCTAGGTTGCTTTTGAAGCAAACCAGAGTCGAAAATCAGAGCCCCATTATTATTGATCTCCTTCTTGGGTTCTTCCGATGAAGATGAGGGATGGTTTAGCAAACCAGTGGTGGTGGCAGTAGTATTGGCACCAGAAGCCATTACGAGAGACATTTGGACTATATAGTTGCACGGACATTGAAGGGGGACACGAGGGCTATATATAGAGAAAGCTTCTTGAAGTTACGCGTCATCAGCTCCCATTAATTTATCGCGTTTCAACATAGACACAAATAAATATATTAGACATATTGTCATTTCATTATATTATAGTACCATCTTGTTTGTATCTATGTCAATGACTACACCGCGTGGATTTAGTGTTCTATCAAGTCTCCCCCACCTCCTCTTTTATATAGATAGCATGGCTTGCGTCGTTCCGAAAAGTGAACCGAAAGAGTACCTCACACACACAATTTTAAATATCAGTAATACGAAATTTATGATAAATCAGATTATTTATGAGGTACTCTATAAATAATGTAATTTATTTTTTTCCTTATTTTTATGCCTTGTGTGAGACTGTATTTAATTATTAGTTATGATAATTTTGGTGTGATGAGAGGGCGAAAAGAAAGATCAAGGGCCGTCCATGGGAAAGGACGAAGGAAATGAATAATTAATGAGGGAGATAGATGGAGGCCAACGGCAGGGACGAGTGGACGCCCATTCTTTAGTAGTCCCTTCTGTCACTGTCTCTAGACATTGCCAATATCACCATGCAAATATTATTATTAATTTAATTTCTTAAAAGATCAACGTTGTTTATTACGAGTATAATTTTATAAAGTTAATAAAACTTATAATTTACTGATATTGCTGCCTGAAGTGTCTTATTCCCCGAGGGACTGAAAATATAAAAAGGAGCAGATTAGATGCTGATGAGTCTTTGATCTTATACCACTCCGATCCTTATTTATAAGTCCATTTATAGATGAAATCTTTGGTCTTAAATATATGTTTAGAGGTTATTAATAAAATATAACAGGATTTTTACAGCCAACTTATTATTTGGATCCAAACGGAATCTGTATACATTGATTGAGATTGAACATGATATCGGAGTTTGCATTCATGGACAACTTGTATTGCACGACACACTTCGAGGATGTCACAGCCCCTGTTTGTCTTTTTTCTTTTTCAAACCCCCAAGAAAATTTTCTGACAATTAAATCTGTTCCGATGAAAATAATGAAAACTTGCTCTCGTGACAAAGAAATCAGGAAATGCGACAAACAGATGACGACTCTTCCAGATATGGCTTAAAAGATCATAGCAGATTTAGAAGTCAATTTCGATGAGAATCCATTCCCAAATTCCAAGACTTGTTTCTGTTCGGGGAAAGTAAGAGAGAAAGAGGCAGCACAAAACATCATGTGATGATCAAAACATCATCCGCTTTATTGGGGTCATTTTAATTAATTTGACCATCCCTATATAATTGATCAGCAAATTAATGAACTGAGAATTTCTCTGTTGACCAACCAGTTGCAAATCATACATAACATATATATCACCAACTTGTATTGGAGCAATATCAACTTTTTAATTAGTTGAAACGTACGCATAATTTATGTAGTTTGGCATCAAATCAGCATTAGTTCAATTTTGGCGAGCACTTAATTATTTCCATCTGTGGAAGTGTTCTTGTGATATCTATTAGGCCAAAACTTTACGGTCCTTGCAAATTATTGATATGTTGATTAACGAGTCATGTCTCAAGTGTCTGTTATATGAGAGACATGCGGCCTCTAGAAATTCCAAAGATTTTTCAAAATTATTCGAGACTGATAAAAAAGCAACCGTTTGTTCATGGGCCCAGAAACCCACTTCCCCGTAGAGTTTATAAAATGATTTCATTGTCCACTGCTAATTCTTGCGTTACTTGTCACGCTTGAATGACATCTCAGACATATTTGTATTGGTGAATGTATATATTAAATCAAAAACAATACTCACACTCATTCAGCGGATGAAACCTACAACCTTCCCTCTCTGGATAAAGATTCTCACATATCCTATAGCACGGTAGCACCCCTCCACTAACACTAAAATATTATTTAAAGACAAATCACCTATTTTCCTTTTTTTGGGAAATTAGTAAAATGCACTTGTTAACAATTTTATTAATTAACTATAAATTATGTTTTACTTGCATATAACATATTTTCAATTATGTGCAAGTCGATTTCATTTTAATGACATTTGCGTACAGTTAAGGGTAAATTGCACATAATGAAAAGTAATAACCCCCATTGAAGATGACTTTTAAGTTTTAACCAATTTTCTCTTATTCTTTATTAGTTACCACTTTGATCCTATTTATGTCTCTTTTAACTAAATCACACATACCAAAGAGAGGTAGTTAGCTCAATGATTATGGGGTAAATTTTCAACTTTGCCCTCATTTATAAATAAATATTTTTTAACTCTTTCTTCTCTCTCTATTTAATTTCATTGATATCATGGGCAAAATTGTCACAATTTCACTACTACAAAAACGGGATATTACTTCCCTAAAGGACGTCCTTATTAAAAAAAATGGAAGTAAAAAGTGAACGCAGTAACATTCTTGTAATTAATAATTTGCTTAAACTTTGAGCCTTAGGTGTCCTAAATCATATTTTGGGCGTCTAAAATTAATTTAGGAGTCCCAAAAACATTTCAGGACGTTGAAAATGATTTTTGGAGTCCTAAATGTTTTTGGGACGCATAAAATTAATCATTTGACGCATTTTGGATTATTTTTTACGTGAGGGGAAAATTTTGAGAATTTTGGACGTGCTAAAATGTGTTTGGGACGCCAAAAGTAGTATTTTTAGCATCTAAAAATCATTTTGGGACGCCAAAAACATTACTTTTAGCGTCCTAAAATAGTTTTGGGACGCCAAAGTCATTTCAAATCCCACCCGTAACTTTTTTTTTTTTTCAAAATATCCGCCTTCATCAACAGTGACTTTTCAAAGTCATTTTCTCACCCTCGTACACTTGCTCCCTCTCATTTCATTCCCTCAAAGAAATTTTTTTCCTTCACCTCTTATGCTCCAGCGCCACTCTCTTTAGTACCTCCCACGGAGTCGCCGTCGACGTCACTATCACCAACACCGACATGAACTGACCTTGCTGACGCCACCTCCGCCAACTACTACAATGCTTTCTCCGCCACCGTCAAATGGAAAGCCGCGGTTTGCTTCTATTACCTTCTTCAAGAGCCTCTGATCTTCGGCTTTACTCTGAATCGGACGCAACTTCTTTCACTGTCTTTTGGTTGTCCTCTTGCTAATGGCGAATCTGATAGGGCTCCATATCTAGTTCTCTTTGTTCAGGTTCGAATTTGCACCACTTTTTTTTTTGATTTTTCGAGCTAATCAATCTTCCTTAAATCTTGAAGACAATTCTTCATCCTCTGAACCTCTTAATCGACATTCTTTTTCTCTTTTCACAAATCCACAGAATTGTCGATTCTTCCTCCTCTGAACCACTCTGCATATTTAGGGCACACAGTTCCTTCCACCACGACGGCCGCGACCTCCCTCTCTGACAGCGAAACGCGCTAAAGGAGGCAAAAACGCGTTCAGACCCGACGAGGACGACGCAAAAGTACACTCTCAGATCTCCTCTTTCTTCTACTACCTCTCTAGATCTCCTACAGCGAAGGACGATCTCCGACACTTCAGTTTCTTGCACTTCGATTTGGTTTGATTTGGTTATTTCTTTGCTTGATTTGGGTTTGATTTCGGTTTCTGGTTATTTCTTCACCGCGATCTGGAGCTACGATGGTTTGTTCTTATTCGTGATTATGCATAGATATCTGGATGGTTTGTTCTTAATATGTTTCAATAGCTCTGCATTGCTTGTTTTTCTGTGATTACCACTGTTATTTGTTCCTCTGTGATTACCGTTGTCATTCATTCCTCGTGGCTGCTTGTTCCTCTGTTTGGGGTTCTTTTAAAAAATAAAAACAAAAAAGAGACTTATGGCGTCCAAAAACCATATTTGGGATGCTTAACAGATACTTATGGCATCCCAAAATAATATTTGGGACGCCTTAACAGCTGCTTATGGCGTCCCAAAAAAATATTTGTGACACCTTAAATTTTGCTTTAAGGCGTCCTTATTTTTTTTTGGGACGTCAAAACTCGTCCCCTTAAAAAGACGTCCCTCCTTAAAAGGATGTAAAATAGGTAAAAAAAACAAACGTTAAAACGTATATTTGTAGTAGTGTCATTTATTACCTAAAAAATGATTTATAAATATGACCAAATTTTTTTGATTAAAGTAGATTTATAAATAGGACAAAGTGGTATATAATATCTCTCGTAACTCTATTATATGCAGGTAATGGAATATAATTAAGAAGGCCAACTACATTTGGTATAGGGACGTGAGAGGGGCTGAAGAAATGATGAAAGATGATGGAGGAGGAGATGGTTCACGTGGCTGGGCACGTGAACACCACCCCTCTTGGCTGCGCTGGCATCCTCCCATTGGATGTTCTTACCTTCACCCAGGTTTCCACAAACATGCCTAAATTTTCGACTTTGACACACATGATGTCATTGACAAACGCGCTCTCTTAAATAATTCCACTAATTGCCGTACCATTATTTTGGTGGAGATCTTTTTTAAAAAAATTAATTATTTGAGGTCAGGAACTCTTGATTTGTTTCTATAGGAGAAATGACAATTAAGACTCTTATAAAATAATAATTAACACGCCTACGAAATCTGAAAGGAAAGATTGTATTTAGGTCTTAAACAACAGAAAAAAAAAATGGTCTTAAAAATCTCAAAATTTCATTTTTAAGTCCCGTGTAATATTTTTATAATAAATTTCATTCGTCGACTTTTCAATATACCCTCACGGACTTATCAATTGGCCGCACTTGGACTTGTTGGCGGAATTGGAATTTATTAAAAAAAAAAATCCACATGACTTAAATGTAATTTTAAGATTTCCGTAGACCACTTTTTTATTTTTTCAGTTGGTTGAGGCCTAAATACAATTTTCTCAATCTTATACTGCTTCTTGTCCTTAAGATGTAGTATTAACAAAGGTCTTTACTTATAGTTAAGGAGCAAGAGAGGTGCTATACACGAACATAATCAATATCGATATAAAATTACATTATTATGTATTGGTATGAAAAAAATACTGAGGTTTGAAGTAAAAACAAATTGAAGAGGAAGCTGGTGAAATGGGCCCGAGATGTGTGTCTTCTTCTCAACGGAAGGGCGTGTTTTTATGTTTGGCACAGTAGGGGAGCAGGAGGAGATATATATGCTGGTTAATTTTGAAGAATTTTATGTTTGGAAAAAGATCTTCTTATCATCCAATTTCTTATTGATTGAGAAGAGAAGAGTACAATTTAAGTAGTATAATTTAATTATGTGATTTTTAAATTGATTGGATAAAAATGATTTAAAAATAATAAGACAGTAAAAATATGAATCCTCGATTAGTGATTTTCTTTGATGGCCTAGTTTTGTAACAACTCCCCAAAAAAAAACATCTGTCCTATTCTTATTGGAGTGTCTTCATTATTTGGTGGTCCCATCCAAGATTGATAAAACCAATTATATTAATGGGTTAAGGTGCAGATTTGCCAACGAACTATTACCCGAGGGGCGTCTAGCACAAAAAATAATCGAAATGACCAAATTGGCCAACAAACTATTAAAAAGTGAAAAAAAAAAAATAATAATAATCAAAGAACTATTAAAAAGTGGAAAAAAATATATCAAAGAACTATTAAAAAAAACAACTATCACTATTACGTTAAAATATGGAGGCAAGGACGGTGGCGGAAACTTTGAAGAAAAAGAGTGGTTAAGCGCTCTCTTGTTGGATAAGACAAACACCAACAGAGAGATGGGACCCATGCGAGCGTTATGGCGCTGGCCGTTCTTTCTTGTCAGAAGACGGAGGCACACAACTGGTGCAAGGCACGTACGGACGAAAGTTGTGGATCTTTGGATGAATTCAAGAGGATGAGTCAAACACCCAGCAACAATGGAAGCTTTGGAGACATCGATGTCGCCAACACTGTGATAGTCAATAGAAGACGGAGACACCAAGACAGTGAGGTGTAACATCCCAAATTTTGGGATTTGAAATTGGAATATTTTATGGAAATTAAATATGAAATTTTGGCTTAAAAATAAGGGTTTAATGTTTCGTTTTCTGCATAAATATTTTTTCTGCCACACTCACATAAAAGTGAGTGGGTCCCACTAATATTTTCTCTATCTTCTCTTTACAATGGGACCCACTCACTTTTTTTATATGAAAGTGCCATAGTAAAAAAATATTTCTACAAAGAAAAGTTGTTAAAACATTAAACTCTAAAAATAATTATGAGAATAATTATTTGAGATAAAGACTTATTTTCTTTCTTTTCTGAAACTTCCGGGAAAATAATAAATTCAAGGAATATATGGAAGAGATCATTTTATGGCCTAAAATAATTATTGGAATTTAAGACATATTTTCCCATAAGTTAAGGACAAATAATTAGGAAATAATTTTTGACATAAATATTTTAAGGCCAAAAGAAGTTTAATTGAGAAAGAAAATACTTAAATAGAATTAAGAATTAAATTTTTAATCCAATATTTACAAAGAAATTAGCCCATATTGGTTCATTTGTCCACACCATAATATCCATTCGGCCCCAAATCAAACCATTCCCATAATGGCCTATATATATATATATATATATATATACTTTGATCATTCTCCAATTCAAGAACCAGGCCATGCACGCAACAAAGAATGAGAAGCAGCAAAGCCCATACTTCTCCAATATACCCAATATCTTTTATCTGATAGATATCAGCTGCACACGTAAACAGAGACACGCAAGAAGATCACGCCGCACCTCCAGATCTCATCTTCGGCCAACAACTGTCCACACGCAACAGAGTCCCACGCTTCTCTCATCAGCAAGACCATACCCCTCCATCCTTCTCGAGCTCCACGCGAATTATCCCCTGTGCATTCCTTCTCAGACCGAACCCTTAACACGAAGGAGAGAGAGAAAGAGAGAGTTGAACCTGATTATATTGCTCTGTTTTAAAGCTAAAAAACAGAGTAAAACCGTTGGGAAGTTGTGACTGGAAGCGTGAGAGAAGGAGCCAAGCAATCACAGTTCCATTCGTCATTCTCTTCTTGCTTCGAAACAAGGCCTAGAGAGAGAAACATCCAGAGTTAGATTAAACCCAAGCAACGTAAGTCTCTTCTTGCTAGATAGAACACACACTAATGATATATATATATATATATATAAAGCGGAGTGAGAACCTTAATGTACGTTGGATTATACTGTTGCATCTGTGTTGGAGTCTTAGTGATAATATTATGTATGGGATTATCATTTCTGCTTTTAAGGCAGATAATTTTATCTGCATTAAGTTAAAACACGTCGCTGGCGCAAGACAATCCCTTTATTGAATTATAGATTTGTAGGGACAAATAAGTTAAATGGAATGAAATTGAGGGATGGTTTAAAACTTGAGGCATAGTTGAAATAATTATCAGAAACCAGAGAGCAGAGACAAAAGCTACGGATTGCATGAAGATGGAGGCAGCAAATTCTAAAAATAAAAAAAAAATAAAAAAATAAAAAAAAAAAAAGGAAGGAAGGAAGGAGGGGTCACTTAGCTTTAGCCAAGGAAGTTGCATCCAACGTCAAAGCTGCAGCTTTCACGAACAAGCCAAAGAGGACGAACGGCGTCGAGAAGAAGGGGCTATGATCACTGTCCACTTCATACACTGCACATGGTGGCCACTTCTTTATCATCGCCTCCTGTTGCTCTCCCTTCACCACCTTATCCCGCTTCGTCCTTATGTACACGCGCCTCACCTTCTCCGCTTCCCCTTCATCGTCAAATCGCGCGCTGGTCAGAGCCAGATAATATAATAAAAGGATTGTCTTATCTAGGTTTCCACTGCACTACGACATCGTTTATATATATATATATATATATATATGTGGTTGTGCATGAATTACGGGAAACAAAAGAAAAGAAGCTTAGTGCTTAACGTGAATGGGTGGGGGTGGGCATGGGCAGAACTGGGCAAGGCAGGGTGAGATCCTTGCACGAAGAATGAATTGGCTGCATTTTGCAGTAAACAAGAAGAATGAATCATTTTGCGTTTTGCAGCCCGACGCCCAACCCGCCCGATAAAAACCCTAAATTTACGGCTAGCAAGGCGGCTTCCGCCGCTAGTAGTAACGCCTTACCCCCGCTGAAGATTTTAGTTCACGGTTTATAGAATTTCAAAGCTTTGGAAAATAAATTAAGATAATATAATATATTTATAATATATTTAGACATAATAATATAATATATTTTAAATAAAATAATATATGTAGAACAATATTTATTTAAATAAATTTAATTTTTTGGGCGGGCCAAATGGGCGGCGAGACCCCCGCCGTCGATGCCCGCCCGATTCTCGCCATCAAATCAAAACTCGCCTAAATTTTTTCCGCCACTTTTTTTAGCAAAAGGTCAAGCAATTTTTTCAAGGCCAAGTGACGTCGGCATCAAAAGACTATGCTTCACCTCTAGTGAATATATGTGGATGCTTTGAAGAATACTAAAAAGAGAAGGTTATTGGAATAATGGGTGTGTGTGTAAACGTATATATATAAATTAAAGAAGAAAATATGTCGATCCATATATATATGAGCACCAAGATAATATATATGTATTTAACCGCTACAACAAAAACCGCAACAAAAAAGCAAACAGTAAATCGCTATAAACTTATGCACAGATATCAAAATAAATACCCCCAACAAACCTCATTTAATACCCCCAACCGCATCTTTGATACGTTTTCTCTCCGTCTTCTCTCATATTTTTACGTTTTCTCCAGAGGTTACGTGTTTGAAGAGGGTAAGTTCCATTCAATTTGGATCAAATCTAATGTTTATCGAAATATTTCATTTTCCTTCTACCCCTGTTCATACTAACTTTTGTTATTTTACAGTTGGATTACGTCTATTTTTTAACTTATGTTCTACTTCCACATATACTTTCATCCATTTTGACAAACATTTTTTTAGAATTAATTTTATTTTAATGAACTCATAATTTGTTTGTATTATATGTACATATTTTCATCATTTAATACCCCACATAGTTACTTTATATACTCAAATATCATTTTTTAATATCATTTATTTTCACTAAATATTATAAATAATAAATATTTACTTAATCAATATAATAATTAAAAAAAAAAAATCAATTTGATAACTTTGTAGCGGTTCGAAAACCGCTACAAAATGGAACAAATATACAAATTAACTGGCCAAAAAATAAGACAGGAACATATTGTCGCGTTTCACAACCGCTACAAATTATATGCAATATTTTTTAAAAAATGGTGGGATTTATTTGTCGCGGTTTATCACCGCTACAAACATTCCAAAAAATTCAATATCTTGGCAGAAAAATGTTTTCCAAAAATTTGGCCAGCACTGCAACCACCTTTTCCAGATATCCTGCTTCCTATTGCTTCTGAAAGTGATGAGAAAGTGCTTATGTTGTGAAATAAACTCGCAAAGTAGCACACGTTATTCCCCTCTCGTACGAGGTTCCTTGTTAAGGAAAACAGCAAATTTCTAGAGCCCTCCCCAAAAAGCAAGTAAGAAATTGCATACTTTTTAACTGGGGAAAATTTTATTTAAATATCAAATGAAATTCTAAAATCTCTAAATATTTGTTAAATTTTGTAAAGGACTTCAAGGTCATAAGGACCGAATTAAGATTTAAAATTCAGGTGAATTTATTCTTTTGCCCCTAGTTTTTAAATAATATTTTTTAAAAAAAAAAAATCATCACCGGAAGGCCACCGTGGCTGGAAGCCGGACACCATGCAACCACCCAGCAGCTTAGGCTCCCATGAAGGTGGAGTGGGTTCGAACCTCACCTTCTCACTTTCATTGAATCTTTTTAAAATAAAAAAAAAAAAAAAAAAAAAAAAAAAACCCTTGCCAAAGGGCCTAGGCCGCACGCAATCCAAAGGGCGACCACGATGGTCCTCCAACGAGGGTCATTTTTCTTTTTCTTTTTAAATTTATTTAAAAATTGAGGGCAAAAGAGTAAATTCACCTAAATTTGAAAATCTCAATTTGGTCCTTATCACCATTTAATCCTTTACAGAGTTTAATAAACATTTGGGGTTTTGGAATTTGATTTGATATTTAAATAGAATTTCCTTTTAACTATCCCTTAATGTAAGACACAAGTTTAATTAATTTAATTAGATTAAAAAATTTTGTTATATTAATTAATATGCCATTTTTAAAAAAAAAAAAAAAAACCCCAAGTATTGTGTTCCTTCGTAAATTTCATGCAATATATTGAATGAAATGACATGGTTTCTAATTTTTTGTATTGCAAGGAGGTTGACGTAATTTATCAATAAAGGTTGGTCTAATTAGTGGAACGATTGGTTTATAACTATAAGGTTGTGAGTTCAAATCACACTAATGTAAAAATCTTTTTGGTAAATGATCTATAAATACCTCTGTAAACGTTCTTTGAGTTCGGAGATATACACTAACTCTAATGTTGTTGCGGCTACGTGATCAATATTCAATACTTAAATAAAAACAATTTTGCTTCGTTTTCGTAATCAATGAAGAAAAGATTCAAGGATTTGTGTTTTTCGTATATCATAATAGCTTATAGGTTGGGGCGATCTATATATACATTATCAATTTTCCTTCTCGAACGAAACACATATGTTATATATTGTTAGCCATTAGATCGTACAGAATATTGTAAATTCATTGATATATATATATATATAGTCAGAAGCGGACGGCGGTATATGACTAGACTTGCCCCCTTTAAAATAACGATTTTTTTTTTTTTAAAAAAAAAAGTTTCAATCTTGTTGGCGAAGATAATGTCAAAGTCAGTGACTCCGGATGCGATTTCAATCTTGTTGGCGAATCCATCCCCGGATTCTTCAACGGAGCTTCCCGAGATCGTCGTCCAAGTCCTAGATCTCAAGCAAAGTGGTAAGTGGTAACAGATACATGTGCGTCTTTCGCTTTCGAAATCTCTTTTATATGCTTTCATTATTCTTTGTTGAAATCGTAATAAAAGTTTTGTTTGGGATGTGTTTTTTCTTTCTCACTAACGAATGATAAAGATCATTACTTTGTCTTCCTCCGATTTTAATACAGCTCTACGAACTGCATCAATCAAAAATATATTTGGGTTTCCCATTCTTCTTGGGTTGTAGTGTTTCATGTTTTATTTATTTTTTTTGTTTTTTTTTATCTTAACAGTTATATCTGTTTTAGGTTTCTATTTGGGTTGTTGATCTAGTTTAGTTGGATCATTACTTTTTTATTGTTTCATATTTTGCATTGCTAATTCTCCTTATACTGTGATAGTTGATATCCGGATGCATAAAACAACTCTCTTCACTTGGTTTTTGAATTGTTTATTCCAACTACCATCTCTTTCCATTGTTTTTCTTCCTAATGAAATTGAGAATATAAGGAGATAAAAAGCAATCGAGATACACGGAATAAAGTATCAATGGTCTACTCTCCTCCTCCATTTTTACTAACAGAATAAATGTGTTGTGTTGTTGGAGTGTTTGCTATTATGTAACTTTTGTTTTTTAATATGTTTGTTTGGTAAATATATTATTTATTGATTCATTTTTGTCATTTGTCATTTTTTTAGGATAGAAAGGTATTTAGGTTCTCTATTTACAAAGTCAAGTGGTAGTAGAACTAAATGTTTTCGATTCGAATCTTCATCTATTAATTTATTTCAAGATAAATAAAATGAGTGTGCTACTCCCTCAAGTCAGAACAAACCAACAGTAAAAGGTCCATCGTAATCGGATGGGGGATAAATGGTTGAATGATTCGTTTAGTGTCTTATATTGAAAAAGATGTATTTGATAGTATTGATAATAAGGCAATTATGATGAAATTCCAAAAAGTAAGGCATAAAAGGATGTCATTGTAATTATTTTTATTGTAATATACTTTTGTTATTAAAATATATGTACTTGAATTTATTTAGTGTTCAGCTTTACTATTTCTAACAGCACTTAGCCTTCTTTTTCTTTTATATTATTTTATTTTTTAATGCATTTAAAATTTTGCTTAAAATTTTTTTTGGGGGCGCTGCCCTCGAATCCCCGCCAATAGTACCCCTTCAATAATTTTCTAGTTCCAACCCTGTATATAGTACATATGATTGAACAAATAAATACGTCTAGCTATTTCAATTCCTTGTATTCTTCTTATTCTCCACTTCACAGATTCGTGAAACTCTTTTAGAAATAGGTATATATTAAGGTTATTGATTCCACCAAGGATAAAGTTTTTTATTGTTTTTTGTTATGTGTTAAAGGATACTTTTCTATCAAAATAGCTTATGTTATTTGATAGGACCCCTTTTACCTTGTATTCCTTTGATATCATCACACTACAAGAAAATTTGATTTTTTCCATAGCAAAAAAGGATTTTTCCGTAGCAAAATGATTTTGCTACGGATTTTGTCCGTAGCAAAAAAGGGTGCCGCAATTGCGACGGATTATAAATGTCCGTCGCAATTGCTACGGAAAACAATTCCGTAGCAAATTCGAAATTTGCTACGAAATTTGCTTCCGTAGCAAAATTAATAATTTGCTACGGAATTTTTTTCCGTAGCAAAATCAATAATTTTTTTAAAATATTTTTTTTTTGTAAATTTATTTTTTTTATTTTTTTTAGAAAATTGAAAACAAAAAGTAGTGTGCCATAGATATATAATAACAATAAAAAAGATTTTACATAGCGAAAACAAAATATATATAATCCGTAGCAAAGAGCAAATACAAAAAAATAGTCTAACAAGCAAAGATTGTGATCATCATCATCACCGCATGGTCATCATCACCGGAGTCAACCCGGAACCTCTGCTCTTCGGAAGGACATGATTTGAAGCCGCATCTCGCTCATAATCTCTGTTCGAGAGTGATCTCCGTCGATCATCGTCCGTTCTCGATTCAACGCCCGCTTCATCACCTCTTGTTCGAATCATCTACCGCCTCATCATCTCCGTTTCCCGAGTCACCCGCTTTCATCATCTCCGAGTTCGGGTCATCGTGTTGTTTGCTCCTCCACCAACGCCTTCATCTTCTTCACTCATCTACAAAATTGATTAGTACATTTATTATTTGTACTTCATTTGAATGGACAAGAGAATGAAAAGTATCAATATCAAATGTATTATGTTTACTCCGAAGAAACCCTCCGATTGCGGATGAGGGGCGCTTTGTTTGCCCGTGGCCAGGGCGCAGACACCGTATCCAAAGACTCTCCTTTCTTGTCAAATCCGCCGTAGCCTCAAAGAACAGGACTCTCGTTATCGGATTGAGAGGATGAGGGGGTCGGTCTCACGCCGCGAGGCTCTCTCCTCCGACGCCTTCGAAAATTTTCCTACAAGCAAAAAAATACATAACAAATAAGACATGTAAAATGAAATAAATATGTCTGACCAAAAAAAAAAAAGTAAAATGAAATAAATATGGTGGTGCATAAAACAAGTAATAAAGGCAATAAATGTCTAACCACTATTTGTTGCGCCTTTGGGTTAATCCATTGCCTCTCACTCCCTTCAGACTGTCGGGAATGGGTCCGCTGAAAGGTAACCCACTCAACCAATCCTGCTAGAGCTTCCCCAGACTCTATCTGCAAACGCAAATGATGACCTTAATTAATTATTTCAAAGTACAAAATATTGAATACGTAAATAGAAAATAACGTGTACTTACAACTTTGCGTCGATGCTCACTAATTGATATGGAGCCGCTCAAAGATATGACGGTCCGTCCATTTTGGCCCTATTTTCCTTATTTTTCACACTTATGTTCTTAAACTTCTCATTGTTTTCCCAATTGCCCAATAATTCCTCTTTAGTCTCTTTGTGGAAGCCAATCGTCTTGCCTCTTGACCTTCTCAATGAATAGAGCTTTCGACGCAACAAAGCGCTGGCCCTGTGGTTATAAGCTTTTTTCAGTTTTTCACGATGTTCAGGCAACGTCATATACTTATCCTGAAAACCAATAGCGAACAATTAGTGCTCCAAATTTTAAAAGTACTTAATTAACACGAATAAAACAAATAACTTACCAAGAACTCATCGAACCAAACATCTCGTTGCGTCGAAGGAATCTCATCCACGTGGTCCAAGGGTGATTGTAATTACGGAATATTTGGGTCGAGATGAAAGTCGCCACCGGATTATCGTGCACAAATCTGAAAACAGAGGACATCATACAAATATTAGCATACAAAACAATTAGAGAAGAAAATTGTAACATTATTGGTAACTTGACATGACTTAATCGTTGCCCGGGACAGATCCAAAGCATCCCTGTCGAAGGATCTATTGAGCCCCAGATTGGTGTATCGGAGGAACTACCTTCTTCCCCGACGTGGCTCTAAGGCGACGCAGTGTGCTAAGGAAGGAATGTGAAATATTGAAGATGTCTGTACATAGATGGTTTCAAGAAACTAAATATATGTAAATCAATCAGAAATGGTAAAGTAAACATGTTGTCTTCCTTGCTTTGTGGATCAACAAGTAGACGGTGACGACGATGTATAAAGCGACGGTGAAGATGACAAATAACCCGACGGTGACGACGACATATCAAGTGGTGGTAAAGCGCCGAGCCCTCGCCTCCATAGGGAGCGAGTTGGCGTCGCCCTACCCCCTCTTATAGGACGGGGTCGGGCTCGACCACTACCACGTCCACTACCTGAACGGCCTCCTAAATGCTCCATCTCTGAATCCTTATAGACATAATGTCAATATATATATAAGATATTTACTAAATATGACGAGTGAAGTAACACAAAGTATGTAGTATAACAGATCGTCATAAACAAAGAACTAACACAAATCAACCGGATGATTCTTGTTCATCGACATCTACTTGCATGTCTTCGTCTGAACTCTCATAGTCGTCGAACTCAGATTCACCATCAGAGAAGCTCATTTCTGCCTCATCCTCATCGTCTGATTTCTCATCGTCAATTTGTATAGGAATCAACTCTAAATCCGCACGAGAATCAAAGAGATTGCTTGGTACTTCGTCATCGAAGATGTTTATAGGCGATCATGTTCCACATCGCCTTGTAAATTCAGCCATACATCATTTTTTTCCGGCTCTTTCGACTTTGGTATAATATTTCGTGCTTTGGTTTTAATAACTCCGTCCACCCTTGGCGAGATGTAGGGTATGATGTATAGTAAACTTGTTCCGCACTTTGTTGAGCGAGGATGAATGGGTCATAACTAACCGTATATCTCCTTGTCCAGTGGATCTCAATATTTCTATGTTTGTCCACTTTTGTCCCACGCGGACCGGTTATCAAACCACTTACATTTAAAAAGGGTCACCACCTTGTCCCATCGGTAACTCGGCTGAATAATCTCAACTAACTTCCCGTAGTAGTCAGTCTCCACCCCGTCAACTTGGTCACCTCGACAACATACACCATAATTGCAACATAGTGTTCATGCGTTCGCGTCAACAGTTGAAAATCGATACCCATTGATTATATATTTGTTGCATCGGGTAACTATAATTGCAGCTCCATAAGATAAACTCCACGCAACTTCATTGGGATCGATGGATTTTCCAAGAAATAGGATCGAAACCATTTTGGAAACTTAATTCGTGAATTGATCAACTTGGGACACCGACATTGAAGGATTTTACGATCGGACCCAATTAGAGAAGTAACTATAACAAAAAACTAAAGTTAATACTTTAATACTTACCATAATAGTAAAAAAAAAAAAAATTACTCTAGGTACCGGGGGCCTCTTCACGGTTGTTTAGAATGTACCACTCCGCAACTCGCTTATCTCTTCCGTCAAGAGTTGACCTCCAACGTTTTCCCACGACTCGCCCGGAAAATTAAATATTGATTTTTGATCCTCGTATCAAGCATCATCGTTGCGAGGTACCCCTCTCCATCTTGACATCATTTCGGGGGGATAATAGTATGACGCAAATTTTGCGGCCTCTTCAACTAGATAAGCTTCAGCGATAGATCTTTCAACGTACCTTGTATTTTTTATCTTGTGCTTAAGTGTGCGTAAAAACCTACAATGGAATATCAGAGGGTATTTATAAACTCAAGTACCATGTCGGTCAATTAATAACAACGCGAAATCAATATATATTACCTCTCAAACGGATACATCCATCTATATTGTTGCGGTCCTCCTACCTTTTGCTTCATAGGCCAAGTGAACGGGCAAATGTTCCATTGAGTCAAACAAGCTAGGAGGAAACACCATCTCTAACTTGCATAGCGTTATGGGCATGCTCGCCACCAGGTGCTGTAACTTATCAACATTAAGCTCTGAAGCACAAATTTCTCTAAAGAACATGGAAAACTCCGTTAGAATAGACCATATATGCTTCGGTAGTGCTTTGAAGGCCCACGGCAAGAACAATCTCGGAAAAAACATGACAATCATGACTCTTCATCTTGCTCAACTTCCCTCGTGAATGTCGACACATCTGTTCCGGTTGACGCATAACCGTCCGGGAGTTTGAGATCTTTAACCCATTGCAACAATTCTAAATTCTGCTCTTTGTTGAATATGTACGGCGCTCCGGGTTTGGAAATTGGTCCGTGTCATTCTCCACCAAATGCAAAGCACTTACCTCCGCAAATCTTTTCAACGTCGGTCTTGCGTTGACGTGTCATTCGTCTTGCCCTTGGTGTCCATCACGGTGTACATAATATTGCAAAACACATTCCTCTCAATATGCATGACATCGAGGTTGTGTCTTAACAATTGATCTTTCCAATATGGAAGTTCCCGGAAGATGCTTTGCGTTTGTTCCAATGATGATCAACGCCATATCCCTCGGAGTTCGCCGGAAGCAGCCCTCTTCGACACTTTGAATATACTTGACCCTGTCCCATATTTCTTGGCTACTTAAACGACGAGGTTGATCTGCTAGTTCGACAACATTCCGCGTGAAATCTTTTCTATTTCTCCTAAATGGATGATCGGGTGGTAGGAATCTGTTAATTCCTGTATTTTGATGATCACAATTTCCAGAATATTGAATTAAGTATTTTTAAGCTATAAGTAATATTGCCCGAGCAAGACAAGAAGCTTGCTCGAGCAACATCGGGCTTCATTGAAAAAGAGAAGGAAAGCATAGGAAAATATGCCTGAGCGAGTCTTGAAAAGGTCGAAAAGCATGCCCTTGCCCGAGCAAGGTAATGAGCTTGCTCGAGCAACGTCGGACTCGAAGAAAAGCGTAAAGTAGCTCAAGTAAACTTGCCCAAGCAACCTTCGAAAATGACAAAGTATGACCGCCCGAGCAAGGTTATAATCATGCCCGAGCAACATCGGCCCTCGGAAGGAAAAATAAAGATTCACGTGATCATGCCCAAGCAACACCCGAAAGCATCGAAAGCATGACCTTGCCCGAGCAAGGTCATAGTCTTGCCCGAGCAACGTCGTGCCGGCAAAATGAAGCTTGCTCAAGCAATACCCGAAAGCGTTAGAAAGCATGATTTTGCCGAGCAAGATCACGTATTGCCCGAGCAAGAGCGAGACAGAAGCAAAAATGTTCCAACTAGGAAGTCTTGCCCAAGCAGAGAAGAATGCTTGCCCGAGCAAGCTGCCCGAGCAAACAGAAAAGCTTGCCCAAGCAAGAAGCTTGCTCCCACTCAAAGTAATCTTGCCCGAGCATGGAAAACGCTTTCCCGAGCATTATGCCCAGGCAAAGGAAAATGCCTCGCCCGAGCGATTTATATTCGCTTCTCGAAATTGCCTACGTGTGGAGGTTGCCCGAGCACGCTTTCGGGCTTGCCGGAGCAATATCGAAGGAAAGTGACTTTGCTATAAATAGAAAAGCTTGCCCGAGCATATATATCATCATGCTCGAGCACTATGCCCAAGCAAGTAAAATAATCCCGCCCGAGCATCGCGAGTATGAGGCCTTTATAACTAAATCCTAAAGTGCTTGCTCGAGCAAGCCCGAGCTATTGCCCGAGCATACCGCCCCCTGTTTTGAAACTCGTTTCCGAACAATTTACGAAATCATTGATTTTATCTTATTACTTCGGATTATCATATATTGAGAATACCAAATGCTTTTAACCAAGGTATTGATGAGTTTCGGACTAATTAGACACAAATTAGGGTGATTAGAATAAAGCATTGTGGTATGACAAGCATTAAATGAAGCTACCTAAACCAGAGTGAAATTGTTCGACCAAAGTAAAGCTTCTCCGACATTCTCATTGAACATTAAATGCTATTAGACAACGGATATGCAAAAGGAATGTAAGAGAATGTTTCCCAACATAATTTTCAAACGAGACGAAACTAAGGCGGAGTGATTCATCTCTAACGGATACCTTAATGAGTCACAACGGCAGATTATCAAATCTTCTCCAACGGTCATTAATGACATCGACTATAAATAGAAGGAGCATTGAATTTGATACCTACCGAAACGCCGAGCAATTAATTTGATTCCGAGATTCATTCGTTGATTCAACTGTCTCATTAAATTCGAAGTGTTCTTGATTGCTCATTATTATCGCTTTCGTGAGGAGTCTTTAAACACTTACTTATTTCATTCGGTAAAGTTATACTTAAGGTTGAGGAACCTTAAGTGAGGGTGTACTAATTACAACTTGTAAGGGGAGTGGAGTGACCATCCTTCGTTTCGTGAGTGTGTAGTTATTTGAAAGAGTAGTGGAATCCCGGTGTTCTCGGGATTGGACGTAGGTCGATAATTTGAGACCGAACCAGTATAAATTGTTATGTGTTCTTCTTCTCTTCTCTGTCTCATTCGTGTATTCTGTATCATCGCGTGAGTTTCAGAAAGATTTTTTTTTAAAAATCACCTATTCACCCCCCCTCTAGGTGATATTCCACCTTCAGAATCGCTGGTGCCTGTCAAACCAACTGACCTTGCGACTGTGTTCCAAGCTAAAACCCATGTTTTGTTCAAGACATACTGGGCATGCGAGCTTTCCTGACGTTTTCCAGCCACTCAACATCCCATATGTAGGGAAATCATTTATCGTCCACATTAAGGCAGCCCGCATGGTGAAATTTTGACTTAATGATATATCATACATAAGAACCCCTTCACTCCACAACATCTTCAACTCGTCTATCAAAGGCTTGAGGTACACATCGATCTTCTTTTTTGGGTTGGATGGCCCAAGGATTAACGCGTTAAGGAAGAAAAACTCTCTTCTCATGCACATAGAAGGTGGGAGGTTGTACAGAGTCACAATGACTGGCCAACATGAATAATTCCTGCCCGTATTGTTGAAAGGAGCGAACCCATCCGAACATAGACCAAGATGAACATTACGGGGATCCATAGCAAAGAAAGGATTCGCTTCGTCAAATTTACGCCAAGCTCGGCATCGATGGATGCGTCACAACGTTTTCATCCCTACGATGCTCCGGTGCCATCTCGTGTGAGGTTGTTTGTTACGATGCATACAATCTCGTAAGTCCGGGCACCGAGGAAAGTACCACATCTTGCTTGATGCATGACGAGTCATTTTCCTTCCTTTCCCACAACTTTATATCTGTCATGTCCACAGAATTTACAATTGGTCACAAAGATCATCCTTGTAATACAACATACATCCTCCGGCAAGCAATGAATTTTTTCACATCCAAGCCCAAGCTCTTTCACCTTTTGTTTTGCTTGGGAAAAGTCCTTCGGCAAATTATTGTCTTTGGGAACAACCTTACTCATGATCTGCATCATTTCGTTGTAATTCCTCTCACTCATATGGTGATCAGTCTTCAAGCTTAGTGTTGCTAGGGTAGCCGATAGCGATGAATATTCACTATTTTCAAAGTGCTCGCAACCTTCCCATAACGGACGCTGTGCTTCTTGAAGCATTTTATAGAACCTAGCGGCTTCCGGATGAGGATCCTCACCCATGTATGATGGTTGAGGATGTGTACTAGTCTCCTCTCCCATGTATGACGGTTCAGCATGAGTAACGAGATCAAAATATTGGCCGATCGACGGTCCCGCGGCATCCATAACCAATGCTTCATATTGATTAAGGTTTTCTCGATGACATTTGTCCCCGTAATAACCACTCGGTGTATGTCGGACTTCGCCATGACATTCCCAACATTCATAATCTTTCATGAATCCCTTTTGACACAAATGAATTTTGACCGTGTCCGCATCATCTGTAAATCTTAAACACTTACATTTGGCACACGGACACCCGATCTCCCTACTTGAATTATTTGAATTCGCCAAAGCAAATTGACGAACTCTTCCAAACCCGCGAAGAATGCTTGCGTTATTTGTCTTCTATCGTTAGACGATTGTACATCCAACTTCTATCATGGTTGCCTTCCATACTTCCTAGCTACTTCGAGTTACTAACCTAATTAACATCTCAACATACCACAAATATATATAAGTCGCCTCTTATGCCTACCAATTGCCACTTAATCAAGAAAGTGAAAAACAAACACATGCATTGAACAAAGAACATATTCGACCAAGCAACCAGAGAATGAGGATAGCACACCAGAACATGGGGACATGCATGTGGAGGGGCCAAACAAAAAATAGAATACTAAGTATTTTGGAGTTTTTAACATATATGGGCTAGATCAAAGAGATTACTTAACATTTAATCAAATTTATTGTATAACTTGTTAAACATAGATTCAAATAAAAAATTTAAATGAAATATTTTTTAAACAAATTACTAACAGTCATTTTTATAATAGCCTAAATCAAATAATAAATTCTACTAATTTTTCTAACACATATAAATGTGATTATTCTTCAATGTCACACCTTCCTCCTCCCACTTGACATTAATTAATTAATTGTCTTATCCCTAAATCTCATTTCTAAACACTTCACTTTTCTAGTTTCAACATCATCATATTTAAAGATTTATGTATCAATACCAACTAATACAAAATCTTAATTTTATCACACCAAAATCAGAATTGGAATTTCTAAATTCCTAAAAAGTGCTAGATAAAAATACTTCACATAAAAAATTTATATAAGTTTATTAACTGTGTTTACTTGAAAAAATTACTTTTAAAATTTATCTTATGTCCAAAAAAAAACGATTTCAACTCATGTAATCGATAATCTTCTAACAACATACATATTTCCATTATTGCAGCTAAGCAAACATAACATAAATATCAAATTGTGATAAAAAGAAAATATACTTCAAGCTAACCTGCAAAATCAGAAGTGCTAAGATTTGTTTGATAATTCCCCTTCTAAAGATCTTAGTGCTAGGATTTGTTTGTAACCCGCAAAAAATGGAAGGTAAAAAAACCCGCAAAAAGGGGAAAAAAGGTTGCATACCTTGCAAAAACGGGGTCCGGATGAGCTAAGGGAGGGGGAGGGGTGGGGGACCGGTCCGGCAAAGGAGGGCCGACGGAGGAGGGGGCGTGGTCGGAGGATCTCGAGGGAGGGGGCTGACGAAGATGAAGGGGGGAGGGAGGGGGTCGGGGTCGGGGGAGGAGGGAGGGCCGGGGTCGGGGTCGGGGGGGCCGGAGGACGCGGGACGGGGAGGGACGCCGGCGGGGGGGGCCGACGAATGCGCCGGGGGCCGATTGAGTGAATAGGGTTTACGGGGAAGGAAAGTTGCAGCTTTAAGCTGCAACTTTTTTGCGACGGATCTTCAATCCGTCGCAAAAAGAGCTTTCTGGGCGGCCTTTTGGCCGCCATTTTGCTAACAGATCACGATCCGTCGCAATTTTGTGCGACGGAACTTCAATCCGTCGCTATATTGGGCGACGGATACTTTATCCGTCGCAAATAGCGCCAAATGGCGGCTATTTTGCTACGGATTAGTAAATCCGTCGCAATATCGTAGCTATTGCGACGGATTTTAAATTCCGTCGCTGTTTTTTTTTTTTTTTTTGCTACGGATTTAAAAATCGTCACTATTGCTCTGAGAATATTTTCCGTAGCAAATTCCGTCACTATTTCTTATTTTTCTAGTAGCAATTAATCAATGAAAAACTTTTTCTCTATATGGGGTACCTTTAATAATATCTTCTTTAATAATTCAATGCAAGACTTTTTCTCTACTTGGAGTTGTACTTTTTTTATTCATGAATTGCGTAGTGGAGCAATTTATATAATAAAATATTATAAATTTAATTCACAAATTTTTAAATTGCAATTTCCATATATATCAAATTTCATATCATAAATTCTATATTAGGAATTTTGTATTATAGTTTCCCATAAAACAATTCCCAAGCTGTCTTTCATCAATCCAACAAAACCACATTATTTTTGTTGACTAAACCCATGGGCTAAGTTACTATCCATATTATTGGATACTTAAAAACTCATTGGCCATGTGATGAAAACTAGCCAAAATCCACATAGCACATGCCCCAAACCATGTGTCTTTTCCCTTCATTAGCCCCTCATTAAACTAATGGGTCAATCCCTCATTGAACTAGTAGGATAATAGAAAATCAACCATCATGCACTAATGGAGGCTACATCACGTGATGAAACTACTCCATCTCTTCCCAATCCAACCATCATAACAAATAGCTTAACAAGAATTTCCCAAGATTTTCACGTTTATATCATTTTATTTTAATCATTCTCATATAAATATCATAATATCTCGATTCTCAACTCTTATATACATATATAAATATTTATATGGATATATTTCACAATTCAAATCAAAAGGTTTTACAAGACAATTTCTATTAAAATACTCATTAGCATAATTCATAGTTTTATATAATTAAAAAACATGATACAAGTATACACACCAAGAGGAACATGGTTAGCTCTCTCCAAAGCCAATTATCAACACACTGCTCCTAATCAAAAAGCTCAAACACGCCAAAATAAATCTACTACAATCAATTTACTACTCATTAATAACTCTTCAAAATTCTACATAATCAAAATTATAACTTATACTTTCATATAATTCAAAATATATAAATTTTAATAATAATATATTATTATTATTATAAAAAATGAAAATGGCAGTTTGGGTTTTAAATTTTAGAAATGAATGTTTGGCAGTTTAGTCCTACAAATTTGGTTTAGACCTATGAATTTAAATAACAATTTAGTCCTACAAATTTCAAAACTAAACCAATTAAAATTTCAAGAATATCCCTAGTAACCCAAATAAATTATTTAACTCATATTTAATCGGTAAAAATATCCTATAGGACATAAATCCTAAACTTTTTAAATAGAAAATTAATTTTAAATTCCTATAACAATCAATTAACAAATCTAAATTATTAACATTAATTATTAATCAAATATATAGTCATCTATTATATAAAAAAAATACAAATTTTTTAGTAATCTGCATAATAATACGCTCATTAGAAAAGAAAAAAAAAAGTGGAATAACTTTTATGAAGAAAGTTTGTTAAAAAGAAGTTATTTTAGTTATGTAAAAGATCTTATAAGATAAATAATTTACCTCAAAAATCCCCATTAGTCTCCATCTCTTCTTCTCTTTTTCTCGCTTTCCCCCCGCTCTTCACTCCCGCTCTCTCGCAAAACCGCACCTCGTGCGTTTTTTCAAATGAAGTAAAGGTACAAAACACTCCCCCTTGGCGGAAAAATGATGGCTATCTCCGCCTTATATTATTTTATAATACTCCCTCCGGTCCTAATTATAGGACATATTTAACCGATTTTGGAGAGATTAAGGAGAGGAGTTAAATTAGTTAATTTTATTCATTTTCCTAAAATACCCTCATATAAATTTAAAATGACATAAGTAAAAGTAAATCAACAACCCCTACCACATACTTCTCCAACCTAAAATTTTTCTTTCTACACGCTTTCTAATTAAAATAATGGTTTTGCTATATATACATATATGTGCATATATATATGTATATTATACACACACATATGTGTGTGTACATATATTTACACACACACATATTTATATATATCTGTATACACACAAAGATATACATATATACATATATGTATAAACACACACACATATTTATATATATATGTACACACACACATATATATTGAAAAACACACACAAATTAAAGATATACATATATGTACACACATATAGATACACAAATATACATATATTTATAAAGACACACACGCACATATTTATATATATATCTATACACACACACACACATTGACAAACACACATAAAGATATACATATATGTACACACACATAGATACACAAATATACATATATGTATAAACACACACAGTGTAGACACACACATATATGTGTGTGTGTAAATGCGTGTCTATATATATATTGAAAAATTAATGTTAGCTGATTGATAAATAAATTAAAATTCAAAAATTTAAAAGTTTTACTTACTGTAAGAGCCTACACATCAACATACATACACTTATCAAAAACCAAATACACTTAAGAGAATAAAATAGAGGTATTTTAGGAAGAAATTGACAAAAATTAAAATGTTATCTTATAATTAGGACCAAAACCAACTCTCAAATGTTGTCTTATAATTAGGACCGGAGGGAATATAATATATTATATTTATAATTAATATATTTTTTTCAATTTTTTAATCAACTCTCCCTTCTTAATTATAATTAAATCCTAAAAAAACTTAAATTTGGATATTGCAGAAGACACATACATAGCCGTCAGAGATTACTATAACAGTGATAGCAACAGCAAAAGAATAATCACAAATTTTATTTCTTGATCAGATTAATTCATCTCTCTATTTACTATTTAGTGATCAAGAAGATCACCGTTGAAATTCGCTGGTTGAGAGTAAAAAAGATAAGTACGAAGCCAGTGAACATTATATTCCATATTTGCATGCCATCCATCATGCGAAATAAGGTTTAGTTTAACTGGTTAATTAAATCTTGATCAATGATATGATTTGTTGAGAGAAATATAGGAACCAATGCAATACACCAATTCTTAAACTGGTTTCAGCCAACACTCAAGTGTCATGTTGGCTAAGAGGAATAGAATCTTCTCACATATCACGTGTTCGAATGGCATTGAGGGAAAAATTACTGGTTTCATATTCAAGCCGTATATTAGAATGATTGATTAACCAAGTGCTCTGAAAATTTCTCTTTACATCAGTATATCCTTACTGCCTTCACTATACCCTGACGCATTAAGATATTGTTAATTAAACCGATAGATCCAAGCAAGCTCCAAATTTTCTTGGTTAATAATGCCATATTATCCATTTAGAACCTAATAATTGCGGTGCTCGCGAGAATTTACATGCATGCTGAATTATCCATTCTCAACAGGAGATCATGATCTTAATTATATATTCCGCCGATTCTCAACGGGGTCAGGGAAATTCATACTTTTAGCTAACACAAATACGTGTATAAAGGATTATTACTTATCCGCATTATTTATGAGTATGAGCATCATATATAGAAACAATAATATCTATATACCTGGTGTTGGTACATATACCACCATGACATGATTGACACCCTTGAAATCAAAAAAAAAAAAAAAAAAAGCAACTAGAAAACGAGAGAAGAAGTGGGACGTTTTTCGAATATAGACGTGGGAGATCAGAAAAAAATGATAATACATTAATACCACCTCCAATTGCACTATCAAGTGGATGGATCTTAATACTGGTGAGAATTAGAGCGAAGCCAGAGGATGAAGCTTTCGAGAGTGGCAACATCAGCTCTGTAATGCTTCTGTGTGAAGTCAAACAAATCGCGCCATTTGAAATCTGGGTACTTCCTTCCTTCTTCTCTTTCCATCAGATTTTCTGGTGGCCTCACTGTTTTGTCGTCTCTTGGACTCACGAAATATACCAACGATCTCCTCTCTTTTTCTGTGTGTACCAATGCTCTGTGCATGCAGCTCTTGTATCTCCCATTAGACAATGCCTATCACACACCAATATATATAAGCTAATTCATTAATCAGCCTAATACTGACATATTAAACCAGTACAAATAATTTATGTCCTTATCAAAACTATATATGTGTGTAATATCTATTGGTCGACTTTTCTTTCCTCGAGATAAGTTCAAATCACTACTACAAATATTGTTTTTAACCCTCGTTTTTTAAGCCTTTTAACGTCCAAAAACAGGGGACACCTATTCTAGAGATGTAGAAAATTAAAATTTTTGGGATGCCTTAAAGTTTTTTTTTTTTAAAAAAAAAAAAAAAAACAACGTACATGTTAAGACGGAGGAAGAACCAAATCAAACTCATTGTCTCAACAACTCGGTGTTGCAGATAGAGCTAGATAAGAGGATGCACATGAAAAATGCTATACGCATGATTACTGTAAAGATCAAAAAATGCTTGCAGACAAAACTCATTAATCTGAGATTAACAGATGCAGATAATACAAAACAAAAATTCCAGATCTAACAATTAGACTAATAACACTAATAACATATCCAAAATTCCAGATCTAATATATAATTAGAAGAAAAGAAAAAACAAAACCAAGATCACATAAAGATTGATAGAAAGGGCTAGTTGGAACCTGAAGATCGACGGCGTTGCGACCAGATCAACGGTGAGGGCGACTAGATTGACGGCAAGGGCGAGGACGTGTGGAGTCGCTACTCCACGGCGAGGACGTGGGGAGTTGCTCCTCCTCGGCGACGACGAAAGTTTCAATACTGGAGGATTCCAACGAGGGCGAGCTGATGGAACCATGGTGAGAAAACCACAGGAGGCAAAGGCGAGGACGAGGACGTTGGAGTCGTTACTCCATGGCGAGGACGTGTGGAATCACTCCTCCTTGGCAACGGCGGGAGTTTCAACACTAGAGGATTCCAACGAGGGCGAGCTGGAACCACGATGAGAAAACCACAGGTGGCGAGGGCGAGGACGTGTAGAATTGCTACTCCACGGTGAGGATGGGATGCTAAAATGAGTCACTACCAGGGTTGAGTCGAGAGTGAGAGGAAGAGGATGAAATGAGAGGGTACGAAAGGAGAGAGCGCAAGTCACCGGAAATGAGAGGGCAGGTCACAAGTATAGTATGAAATCTGAGAAGTGTGAAATGACTTTTTAATTTGGGACACCTAAAATGTACAAATAGGCGTCCCAAATTTAGTTTGGGACACCTAAAGTGTACAAATAGGCGTCCCAAATGTAATTTCGGACGCCTATAGTTGACTTTAGGTATCCTAATTTAAAATTCAGACGCTTAAGGTTCACTTTAGGCATCCCAATTCTAAATAGGGACGCAAAATACTTTAAAAATTATAAAAATGCCACCCTCTTATTTTTTATACCCTTTTTTTAAAGACAAACGTTATTATGGGAAGTAGAATCTATTTATTGTAGTAGTGAATTAAATTATACGACACATCACATCTCTTGATAATAACCCGTGTTACATCAAGCTAAGCATCAGTACATATATCATATCAAGCCTTTTTTTCTTGGGTTAAGTAGTAAATCTGCCCTATAAGTATAGGCCCAAGAGCAATATTCCTAAATAAGTTTTCTTGGTTTCAATGTCACTCCGGAATTCTAAAAACGTAGTAATGTTGCCCCTCAGTTAATCATCGTTTAAGTTGACCGTTAATTTTGACTATAATTGCTTGTATGGCAGCCACATGTATTCAGATTTTGCCAACTCATAATTAAACCTCATCCTCTCCTTCCCCCTTTGTCTCTCCCTCACCGTCTTTTAGCTTACAAATTTAACAAGGCAAGCTCAGAATCTAGAAATGATGGCGACGACGAAGAGGAAGGCGTTTGGAGAGGCAAGAGAGAGAGTGATGGGGACGTGTTTGGAGGTGGAAGAGAGAGCGATATCGGTGATAAAGGAGGGAACGCGTATGAAGTGTCCAAGGGGGAAGAGAGAGAGTGATGTCCACGATGACGGAGGCGAATACGTTTGGAGGTGGAAGAGAGCGATATTGGTGACAGTGGAGGGTTTGCTTCATTTAGATCTCTCACCACAAAACGCAAGTGGGGATTTATTTAATCCCATCAGGTCATTTTCTGTTGCGTGAATAGTGCCCAAACTGTGTCTTCTTATTTCATGAAGTTGTCCGCCATTTTCAGTGTGGAGTAATCTTATCATATCATTTAGATAACTAAACTTATTCTTTTTAACAAACTTCTTTCATGAAAGTTGTTTCACGTATTTTTCTCTTTCTAATGATGATAATATTGTACCAAATAGATAAAATTTTGAGGTTATAGTTTTATGAGAGTTTTGAGAATAAGTGACTGTAAAAATATAGAGAATAATTAATATTTAACTTTAATTAGTTTATATTTATAATTTGGTTGTTTTATGATTTTGTAATTAATTTTTTTATAAACATATTATATAAATTATTTTCTCTAGGACGTTTTTTATGATTAAATTTGGTTTAAATAATTTATTTGAGTTATTGGAGGTATTATTGAGGGCTTAATCAATTTAGTTTTGTTAGATTTTGAGCTATATTAAATTATGAGTTAGGATTTGATATTTGAGTTAGGGTTTGATATGATTTTAATTATGTGGAGGTTTGAAAAGTTGTTTAATGATTGAGTTATGCTCATATAAGCTAGGAAAGAAATTTAGTAGAATGTCGATATTGATGATTTTATGACTATGAGTATGTTGAAGGTGAAACTTTAACTTACGAAATTGAGTGATTGATTGATTTAGGAGGATGGTGTAGAAGTTATCCAAGGATTTTAATGAGTGATTTAGACTCATGAGAAGTGATCTATGACCTTAGATTGTTGAGGTTAAGGATTGTTAAGGAAATTAAGATGTTGAGGATAATGATTGCTGAGAAAATTGGATTTTTGGGAGTTTAACTGTATAACTTATTTATTTTGTGGCTTGTGGTTGATTGGTATCTACATTGATAATGTATGACTTTCTTGTGATTGGTGATTGCTCATGCTTTGCTCCTCAGGTTAAGGTTAAGCTTAAAGTTGAAGTAACCGGGGTTAATTTATTCTATATACATGTTTCGAGCTGTAAAGTAAAGTGTTTTATAAACCTTACTTTCACATATATTATTTGTATGTGTTTTGAAAAATCATGTTTATGAAATGAAATGGTAGTTATGTGAAATGCGTTTGAAATACACACACACACACACACTTTGTTTACTGTAATAAGAAAGTGTTGGGTTGTGAAGGATATAACAATTTATTATGCCCCACAACTCCCTCATATTCCTGGCCCAAATTTGAGATGAGTTGGTATAGGTGGACACCTCCTTGCCTCGGCCTGATATATAGGTAGTATGGGAGGGGGTCAGTTGGACCAAAGGTGGCTAAGTATCATGTGGTCGGGTTGACTTAGCATCGATGGGATGAACCTAAGTCCAGAGGAGATAAGGTGGAGTATTGTGGATAGGTCGGTTGACGTTGTTACTTAATAGTATCTATTGTGTTCTACTAATTATTAAAAATATTTATTATAATAGTAAAAAAAAAAAAAAATCTCTGACTTACAATCATTTCTCTTGCATACTTTGTAAATAGATTTTGGTTACTGGGATTTTATGTTTCACCCCATCGTTGTTAATATTTTTCAGGCAAGACCTCTAATCCTGTTAGAGGCCAAGGAAAGCAGCCAAAAGCATAGGTGTCAATAGCCTTGTAGGCCTCTTTTGGTATTGGTATTGTATTAATTTATATATTGTCACTCTAGGGTCTTCATGTTTTTTAAATAGTATATTTATTGAGTTGGATAACTGTTTAACAAAGGTTGGGCCCTAGGCCTTATTTCGTACGCTATGATATTTTGGTGGATCCACAATCATGTCTTATATTGGGAATTTTTTTGTATAGCTCCTTTATTCTGGGGTTCAGTGATATATATATATATATATATATATATATATATATGGGGTTCAGTGATATATATATATATATATATTTTTTACGATATGGACTAGTGGACTAGGTTTCTAACTCCTATTCTGATTATGATGTTAGTCTTGTATTTGGTTTATTGTAGTGGGTTTGTGGGCAGGTTTTGTGTCATGAACCTCAATGAGTTGAGCTTAAGGGATTTGTGGAAAAATGTTTTCCAACGATGTTGAGGATTGAGAGGCAGGTTTGAAATTAATAATAAACTATTTTCCATCATGGTTTGTTTCTTGTGGTTTAATGCTTTTAACCATGGTAGTGTTTCGAAAGATTTGGTTTGAACCTTTTCAATTATGGTTAACTGTTTATGAAGTTCCAGCTTGATTGTTAATACATATTATTGAGGCTAATTGCCTTGTTTATGTGAAAAAGGTCTTTTCAAAGATTAATGGAGACACCTCTCTCCTGTGACGAAAGTTGTCTCTTTTAACTAGTTAGTTTTGAAAAAAAATTATTTGTTTTAATATCTCTGTCTTGTACATACTGTGTACTTGTTTGAAATAGCGATTGAAACCTTTAAAAAATAGTTTTTTAAATGTGATTTACAGTATACGAGGTAAATATGTTTGAGGAAATTTGTCTCAATTTGCATAATAAGCACTTTTGAGATATGATTTCCCCGTACAAAAAGCCTAGGGGTCCCTCTGGCCTTGCAAAAGAACTTTGCGGACAGTGGACGCAGCATCATATATATAGCGGATCAAGAAACACAGATAGAAGGCATGATAAAGAGGAGATTAAAGTTTACTGGATAACGTACCATGAAAGTGTCGCCTATGTTTACAACGAAAGCGTCGGGTCGAGGACGAACAGCGAGCCATTCGCCCTCTGAAAGGACCTCTAAACCTCCAACTTGGTCTTGGTGAAGAATAGTCAATGAGATTGGGTCAGTGTGAGGGCCAGTGCCAAGAGTGAGGCTTGAACTATTACAAGGTGGATAATAGTTGCATCTCATCAATGACGAACCATCTTCAAAAAAATTTCTATAGTAGAAACGATCCATTCCCAGACTAATGGCCAACAGCTCCATAATTATAAAAGACAGTTCCTTCATTGCTTCACAGTACTTTTGATACAACCGCCTATTATTCCAAAACATACACACACAGACGTTTCCAAGTTAAATAATGACGAAAATACTAAAGTAGTTTATATAAAAAGAAAAGCAAAGAAAGTGAAGTTGGTTTGCATGTTCAATCAAGCACTTTCTGTGGGCTACGGTCGTCGTCAGTGGGTCCAAGAAAAATTAATAGATCTAGGCAGAGCATGAGTGGAAACAGCAACAAAGCTAGCTATAATCTAGGCTTTAAAACTCTTCGGTAATAGTTTTTTTGTCGGTGTTTCCCTCAAAAAAGGTAATCCCTCTTCATCTTTAGTATAAGAAATATTTTGTATAATATATATTTAAATAGTTAATGTTAGTCCTAAATATAAGAAACAGTTTTCATATTTGTTTATATTTTTTTATTACCTCTATTGATGTCTTTCAACCATAATCAAGGAGGAGATGAAATGAAGAAATAAAGGAAGATGACTAAGGTATTTTTAAAAATGTTCCGTCCAGTCTAAATATAAGATATAGTTGACTTTTTTGGATAGATTAAGGAAGCTAAATCAGTTACTTAATCATATCATATGTTGTGTATCCTTAGATTATATATCATTTTATTAGTCAAACTAATTAGTTTAGAAAAAAAAAAATTTTCTAAAGTAATTTAATTAGTTTCCTTAATCTCTCCAAAAAAAATTAACTTTTTCTTATATTTAGAAGGGGAGGGAATACATGTCATATTAACTAAATTAACTGGTTTTCTTAGTATAATAAAATTAGATAAATATGTATGGAGTATTTCGAACAGTAGAGTTATCAAAGTAAAAGAAAATGGTGTCCGTAAAGTATGGTAAAAAAAAGTGGCGTCATACCTATGATGTTTAACGAGCTTACCCCGTGGTTTCGAGTTGTTCTCCTAAGACAGACTTAAAATAGTCGACAATTTCGGATTTGTGTCCGTCGTTTTTGTGATGATACTGAAATGAAAAAATCTCTTTCCATGGCAACTTGGAAGTGTAGCGATCTGCATGAGCACCAGAGTAGCCACAAGCACTTCCAGGTTTCCTTTTAGCGCCGAGCTTACGTTCAAGAGGAAGCTTGAAAATGAAGTCGGCTTCATCATAAGCGGCTCGAATGAGGTCCGGATCGATCCCATGGTTCGTGACTTGGAAGAAGCCATGCTTCACACAAGCCACCTTCACAAGCTCAGCCGCACCCTCTATGGCTGCTTCGTCGCCTCTCATGAAGCCGCTCAGGTCTACGAGCGGCTCGTTGAGCTCTTCGTGTTGGGTTCTAGCCAAGTCACTGGAGGGCCAAACGAACTCGTCAGGCATTTTAGGTTGCTTTTGAAGCAAACCAGAGTCGAAAATCAGAGCCCCATTATTATTGATCTCCTTCGTGGGTTCTTCCGATGAAGATGATGGAGGGTTTAGCAAACCAGTGGTGGTGGCAGTAGTGTTGACACTAGAAGCCATTACGAGAGACATTTGGACTATAGTTGTACGGGCATTTCAGGGGGACACGAGAGGCTGTATATAGAGAAAGCTTCTTGAAGTTACGCGTCGTCACCTCCCATTAATTTATCGCGTTTCAACATAGACACAAATAAATATACGAGACATATTGTCATTTCATTATATTATAGTACCATCTTGTTTGTGTCTATGTCAATGACTACACAGCGTGGACAAATTTAGTGTTCTATCAAGTCTCACACACCTCCTCTTTTATAGAAAGCATGCTTCTTGCATCATTTAGAAAAGTGAACCGAAAGAGTATCTCACACACAATTTTAAATATCAGTAATATGAAATTTATGACAAATTAGACTATTTATAAGGTACACTATAAATAATGTAATTTATTTTTTTGTGTGAGAATGCATTTAATTATTAGTTATGATAATTTTGGTTTGAAGAGAGGGCGAAAAGAAAGATCAAGGGCGAAAAGAAAGATCAAGGGCCGTCCATGGGAAAGGTCGAAGGAAATGAATAGTTCATGAGGGAGATAGATGAAAGCCGGCAGGGACCACTGGACGCCCATTCTTTAGTAGTCTCGATTTATCGGCTGCGATTTTCGTTTTTAGTTAAAAACTCGATTTTTAATTTTTCAAACGCTTTTAAATTTTTACGATTTTACGTTTTACGATTTTTCATTCTCCTTCCGTTTTCAGGTAAAATCTATGTTTTCACTACCATGGTCCCTTCTATCATGGTTCACATTCCATTTCATGCTGATTCAAAAGATGAATATGTAGTATAATTCATTCCTTTAATTTTGTGGTGGGATCATAATTTTAATTTTTTTTTATGTATTTTTATTTATTTGGATTAAATTGTATGTTGCACCCTGAATTTTTTTTGCACTAAGTTTCTCAAATTAATTATTTTCTAGTCGCGGATTTAAAAATATTTTTCCTATAACACCGTATCCCGAAATATTTGTCAATTAGCACTTACTATATGAAATATTTTTTCAACACCCAGTATTTTAAGTTAATTAATTTTTATTGTATGGAGTATTTTTAAAAAAAAAAATAAAAATAAAAAAGCCCATTTTTCTTTGGAGATGAGCACTACATGTTCATCTTTTGGATAAACATAAAATGTGGATTCCTTATGTCATTGTCTCTAGACATTGCCAATATCACCATGCAAATATTATTATTAATTTAATTTCTTAAAAGATCGACGTTGTTTATTATAATTTTATAAAGTTAATAAAACTAATTATAATTTAACTGAAAATCTAAAAAGGAGCAGAGTATAGAAGCTGATGAGTCTCGGTCTTGTACCACCACCCCAGTCCTTATTTATAAATCCACTTATAGATGAAGTTTTGGGCCTTAAATACAAGTATGCCTAGAGGTTATTAATAACCATTTTCTAATTTGATCTTTATTTATTTTTTTTTTGAAAGGAGAAAAAAAAAGGGAGAGGTGAGAATGAAGTGAAAATGAAAAGAGAGAATAATTATTATTCTTTAGTATATAGTATGTGAGAAGTGAGAACTAGTTAAAATAAATTTATGATAAAAGATAGGGTGGTACTCTTTCATACAAATAAAACATAACAGGGTTTTTACAGCCAACTTATTAGGATCCAAACGGAATCTGTATACTATTGATTGAGATTGAACATGATATCATTTTTTTTTTGTCAAAGGAAGATTGAACATGATATCGGAGTTTGCATGCATGGACAACTTTTATTGCACGACACACTTCGAGGATGTCACAGCCACTCTGTTTGTCTTTTTGTCTTAAAACCCCCCAAGAAAATCCTCCAACTATGAAATCTGTTCTGAAAATCATAAAAATTTGCTCTCGTGACAAAGAAATCAGGAAATGCGAACATATGAAGATTCTTCCTGATATGTCTTAAAAGATCATAGCAGATTTAGAAGTCAATTTCGATGGAACCCATTCCCAAATTCCAAGACTTGTTTCTGTTCGGAGAAAGTAAGAAAGAGGCAGCACAAAACAACATCCTCTTTATTGGGGTATTTTAATTAATTTGACCATCCTATATAATTCAGCAAATTAATCAACTGAGAATTTCTCTGTCGACCAACCAGCTATAAATCATACATAACATATCACCAACTTGTGGAGGAGAAATAATTTATCCAACTTTTTAATTAGTTGAAACGTAAGCAAAATTTATGTAGTTTGGCATCAAATCAACAATAGTTCAATTTTGGCTCGCACTTAATTATTTCCATCTGTGGAAGTGTTGTTATGATACTTCTGAGACCCAAACTTGAAGGTCCTTGCAAATTATTGATATGTGTATTAACGAGTCATGTCTCAATTGTTAGTTAATGGATGTAATTCATTGATCTTGTTAGTACATGTTTGGATTAGCTTTTAAGAATAGCTTTTATGATTTATAAAGTAAACACATGAGATAAGTTTTATTTCGGCTTACGGAAGAAGGTTTCCTAAGCCACAGTTTTGTGGTTTGTCAGACATGCACTAAGTGTTGTGGTTGTCTATTATATGAGAGATATGAGACCTCTCTAGAAATTCCAAAGATTTTTCAAAATTTTGAGAGACTGATAAAAAAGCAACCGTTTGCTCATGGGCTAGAAACCCACTTCCCCTTGGAGGTTATAATATGATCGATTTCATTGTCCACTGTCAATTCTCTTAGCGCAGCATTACTTGCCACGCTTAAATGAGATCTCAGGTTGAAGTCCGGCGCAGACATATTTGTATTGGTGCATGCATGTGTTCAAATTGTATTAAATCAAAAGCAATATACATAGTAAAATGAACTTGTTAAACTGCACACAAATGAAAAGTAGTAATTAAGCGCCTATTGGATATGGTTGTACCATATAGCTCTGGCAAGTAAACTTTCCAAACAAGTACTTTTAACCAAGTTGCCCTTATTATTTATTAGTTATATATGTATGCATGCATTTTTATTGATACAAAAAGGGGAAACTTATGTAATAATGTCTCTCGTAACTCTATTATATGAAGGTAATGGAATATAATTAAGGAGGCCAACTACATTTGGTATAGTCAGGGCCAGACCTAGAAAATTATAGAATGGGCACAATTTGTGGAGGATTTGGGGGTTCAAGGGCAGCGCCCCAAATTTTTTTTTTTTAAGAAAAGTTTTAAATATATTAAAAAATAAAAAAATATAAACAAAAACAAAATATTTATAAAATCAAGTGAATCTCGATGATATAATAAGATAAGCAATTATTTTACAAACATCTCATTTAAAAAAGTAAGGCTAAAAGACGGTTAGAAATGCAAATTATATAAATTACTGATGAAGGGTGAAGCAAGACTCAATAAATTCAAATACATATATTTTAATAAAAATAATTATATTACAATAAAGCCTTATTTTTTAGAATTCCATCATAATTGTCTTATTATCAATGCTATCAAATACATCTTTTTTTCAATATTATAAATATCAATCATTCAAATATGTATTAATTTAAATAAATATTAAAAAAAAAAAAAAAAAAAAAAAAAAAAACCCTCAATTCTCCAATTCAATGGGGGGCCTTCCTCCTTCTCTAGTATGTAGGTCCGCCTATGGGTATAGTGACGTGTGAGAGGGTCTGAAGAAATTATGAAAGATGGTGGAGGAGGCGATGGTTCACGTGGCATGGCCCCTCCATATTTGGTCTCAGAGTGTCCATCTGGATTATTCTTAAATAATTCCAACTGATTACCGTACCATTATTTTCGTGGTGGTGGGGCCGGGGGAATCTTATTTTTTAATTAATTATTTGTGGTCAGGATCTCTTGATTTGTTTCTATAGGAGAAATGACAATTAAAACTCTTATAAAATAATAATTAACACGCCTACGAAATCTTATACTGCTTCTTGTCCTTAAGATGTAGTATTAACAAAGATCTTTACTTAAAGTTAAGGAGCATGAGGGGTGCTATACACGAGCATAATCAATATCGATATAAAAGTTCTATAAAATTACATTATTATGTCTGTATGATGAAAAAAATGCTGAGGTTTGAAGTAAGAACAAATTGAAGAGGACGCTCGTGAAATTGGGGTTCACATTAGATGCTTGTCTTTTTAATTAGAGGGACAAATACATTTTATTTTATTTTATTTTTATATATATTTTATTTATTTAAATTAAATTATATGTTCTTTATGAAAAAAATTTATACACAGTATCTCAAATTAATTAGTTTCTAGGATACTGATGTTACAAGATAAATATTTCTGCATGCACGATAGCGACTTCGGCAAGTGCACCGGTCGTTACAAGTAATAAAGTAGTGAGAAAAAGATCATCCCACGAGGAATAAGACTTCAATCACTAATTATTTATTTTGCTTTAGTTGGATGAATTGAGTAATATGAGGTGAGTTTGATAAGTATAAGAATTTAAAGATTTGAATAAAGAACAAGAATCAAGAATCAAGAATCAAGAATTTCAAGAAAATGTTTAGAAAATATGAGTAATTAAAAACGCGGTAAAATGAGAATCCCCCTATGTTCTCCAAGTATTTGAATTCAATTCCTAATTGATTATTATTTCTACGATCGACGATCAATTCTTTAAAGTTATAGAAAGTCCCAACGTCTTCGACGCTACCTAAATCAGTTATCTTTGAAAACAACCTAATGTCTTAGTATTGTTTGAAAAAAAAATCATATTTTTTAAACCGAATTATGAGATCGCATAAACTCGTAAGTTCTACGTGCAGGTCATGCAATTTATGATGAATTAACGGTTTAATTAAACGCACCAACATCTCTATCATCATACACCAACCTATGAACAATATAAAATGTGATAATCTTCAAGAAAGCATTAAGCATAATTCATTCAATCAAGAAAATAACAATAAATAAAGAATCCAATCAAATATTTTAAATTCGCATGGGCTCATCCTCGCCCTAACTACTAAAGAAAAACTAGCTCAAGCGTGGCTTATAAAAAAATCCATAAAATAAATAAAAGCCAAGATTTAAATAAGATAGGAAAAAGAAAGAGAAATAAAGGCTAGGAGATTCCCTTGCCTCATACGCTTCCTCCCCGCCGCGTCTTCAAATTCCTGCGTCAGTGCTTGCGGCATCCTTGAATTGCTATTCGACTCCTCCTGCGTTGATGTGCGTGCCTTCCTGATTCACAATTCTTCAATTCTCGTTCGCGTCTCTTCTTTACTTGCTGCGTGGTATGTGCGGCTTTTTCCTTTTTCTTCCTGTGCGTTGCAATGTATATATATAGATTAGGTTCTTTTTGTGCGGGTCCCACCATCTTTATTCCAATTGCTTTAAAGATAGGATATAGCATATCTTCTGAGTATCAATCCCTCATCGTGGTTCATCTTTTTGCATATTATATTATTTAATATAATAATATAACGTGCAATATCCTTTTTAATTAATTTTTTTACCCAATAATGATGAGTCTTCCTATATTTTCTTCTTTCTTAGATCACATCATATCTCCTACAAAATAAAATAGGATATCAATAGATTTTTTGTTATAATATTCTTTTATCCTATATTTAATTAAAAGATATGTAAATATCTAAAAGATAATTAAATAAGTATAATATTAATAAATCCAATCCAATATATCTCAAAATCTATACTTATTTTAATCATAAAATATATGCTTATCAATGTAAAACTGAAAACTAATTAATTTAAAATATTGGGTGAAAAAAAAAATTTTCAAAAGTAACATATAATTTAATATAAAAAAAAATACTTGTCCCACCTTTTTTAATCTATACGGCTCCAAATCTTTGTGAGATCCTCGATTATTGCTTTTCTATGATAGCCTACCTTTTTTACCGCACACACACACATCTGTCCTATTCTTATAGGAGTGTCTTTATTATTTGGTGGTCCCATCTAAGATTGAGAAAACAAATTATATTTCTCTGTTTCTAAATATGGACAACCGGAGGAGTATCAATTAGGGGTGTTCAGGGCAGGGAATCACAGCGAGACCCTTGTCCAATGCTTTGTTTAAGAGATTATTGGGCAATAAAATGCGGTCAGGTGTACGACTTTATCCGATGAAGCTAAAATTTGTGGGATCAGGGGAAAAATGGGTCAAGAAGTGCGCCCATCCCTACCCAAGTGGCGATATCCTATAACCTTGCGACACCCTATAACCTTGCGACACCCTATGTGAAAAAAATAGCTTTAGTCATATCTAATAAACAATATTGCAAACTTCAAATGAAATCTATAATTCTACACTTTGGAATATTCATATATAAGTCTACAACTTAAGTTTTAAAATTAAAAAGACAATCATATATCTTAGCAAAATAATAAATAGTCAAATATTCATAACTGAAATATTAAATAATATCCATAATTTATTAAATACAAAGCATCAAAAAAATTGTAATTAAAACCTTGTAGACATCCAATACTCTTAGAGTTTGCATCAAGGCTCCAAATTGTCAAAAGGATGAAGCATATGGAATCACCTACAAGAAAGCAACAAAGAAAGCATATTCTTAGTTTATTACATCATTTATATGTGAAAGTAACAATTAATTGAAGGCTCTAAGCCTTAGTTTTAACTTTAAAGGTTACAAATTGCCTACTTCATCCACCATTAGCTAACCGATAACCGTAACCATTACATTCCCCACTTTAAAGGTTTGAAGGTATGAGGAATTGAGGATATTTTTTTATATTATAAATTATATAGTTTGCAAAAAAAAAAAACTATTTTATAAATATATATATATATAATACTTTTTTTATTCTATTAAAAAATAAAAAAAAAAACATTATATATACTAATCGGGCGTAGGCCAAATGGGCGAGCAAAGATATCTCGTGGTCGGTGCCCAACCTTGCCCATAAAAAAATGCTTTCACCCGGTTGTGCCCAATTTTTTTCGGGCTGCTTTTCTTAAATGGGCTGGGCATAGCGATTTTTAGTTGGGTGCGGGCAAGCGGACAAGGCGGTGGGCATCATGCACACCCCTAGTATTAATTATTGGCTAACACTGCAACTACCTATTCCAGATTCTCCTGCTCTTTATTGCTTCTGAAGTGTGGGAATAGGTCAGACCCCTATTAGACAACCTACAACTTAGCTTGTTTAGGGCCTGGTCTGTTTGATAAAAATACCTATTTAAAGGCCTATATATGTAAATATTTTTTTTGCTCAGTTTTTTTTTTTTGCTCAGGCCTATATATGTAAAAACATTTTGTTAAAACACATGTATACAAATTAAATAAATATATTTATATTTATATCATATAATAACACAAAAAATTTATTTTTATTCTTATATTTATATAGATTTTAATAGGCTCTGCATGAAGCCTACTTTATGGCTTTGGGCGAACATAATATGAGATCTTTTTAAAAGCTACATCAGAATAGACATTTAAAAGCTTGCTTCAAGCCGACGCCTTAAAAAAAACCTGCATTTAGGCTCAGATCTTTTAACCTCATTACAGGTTCAGACTTATTTGACCAAAGCCTAGCGGCCAGCCTTATTTCCATGCCTAATCTGAAGTGATGAGAAAGTGCTTTGTTGTAAGATAAACTCGCAAAGTAGCACGCGTTATTCCCCTCTCGCACGTGGTTCCTTATTAAGAAAAACAGAAATTTCTATAGCCCTCCCCATATAGCAGGTAAGAAATTGCATACTTTTTAAGTATCCCTATGTGTGAAACACATGTTGAACTTTATTTAATTATATTAAAAAAATTAGTTAAATTAAGTAATATGCCATATTTTTTCTAAAAAAAACCCTAATATTGTGGTCTTTCATAAATTTCATGCAATATATTAAATTACATTACATTTTTTTCTAATACTTTATACTTCCAGGAGCCTGACGCAGGTTATTAATAAAGGTTGGTCTGATTAATAAAATGATTGGTTCATAACTATAAAGTTATTATAGGTTCAAATATCATCGATGTAAAGACCTTTTTGTGGATAATCTATGAATATATCTGTAAACGTTTTTTGAACTCGAAAATATATTATGGTCTGATAAGTCTCTGGGACCCAACTCACCTGAGCTTTTATATAAAAAATTTAAAAGGAGCCTGACACAAGTTGGATCGTTAATGGTTTATGAATAGCATGATTTGTTATTTATTTTATATTTTATAGTAGTACTTCTGTTCCTACCAACATAAACATTGATGCCTGGCAAAAAAAAGAAAGAAAGAAAGAAACATTAACATTGATGTAAGACTGTTACTATTCACTTTTCAGGTCAAAAAAGAATGCTACAGCTCGCGAGGGATGGCCGACGTGCCCCATAAAAAAACAATAATTCATTGAGAAATAAAATTGACTCGGCCTAGATCTGAACGTTCGGCCCATCCCCAATTTTGTACGGAACAACTGTGTTTCTACATTCTAGCCCGAGAAGTCCATTATAGAATATTCTGTTGGATTCAGGCCCAATAAATTCTAAAGCCTTTGACTAATATTTCTAGGGTTAAGTACCAATTTTACCCTTGAAGTACGCACCTAAGAACAATTTTGCCCCTAAAGTTTTTGGCGTAGCAATGTTACCCATGAAGTTTTAAAACGAAGCAATGTTGCCCCTTCGTTAAAAACTCTAACGGTCAACGTTAGAGTTTTTAACCGTTAGGGTTTTTAACGAAGGGGCAACAATGCTCCGTTTTAAAATTTCAGGGGCAACATTGCTATAAAAAAAATAGCAATTTTGCCCCTGAAGTATTTAAAACAGAGCAATGTTACCCCTCCGTTAAAAACCCTAATGTACCGTTAGTTGACCGTTAGGGTTTTTAACGGAGAGGCAACATTGCTCCGTTTTAAAACTTCAAGGGAAAAATTGCTCATCGGCGCGTACTTTAGGGGCAAAATTGATACTTAACCCATATTTCTATTTATTTATTTTTTTATTTTGTTTCCCATCCGGTTCACCGGGGCTTCGCCCCGACTATTTTGGATCCGATCCGTCGCACCTGACTATAGTGGGAGAGTCTCTCAGCGGGGGTTTTTTACATTCACAAGGCTCGAACTCAAGACCTTGCTTAAGCGACACAAGCCGCTTACCACTTGAGCCAACCCCAATTAGTAACCCATATTTCTATTTGACTGATGGCTTCTAGAAAACATACACGGCATTGGTCCAGGAAAAGAAATCATGAAAAAAATGTTTGACTCGGCCTAGATCTGAACGTTTGGCCCATCTCCAATTTTGAACGGAACAACTGTGTTTCTACTTTCTAGCCTGAGAAGTCCATTTTAGAATATCTGTTGAATTCAGGCCCAATAAATTCTAAAGCCTTTGACTAATATTTCTGTTTGACTGATGGCTTCCAGAAAACATACACGCCATTGGTCCAGGAAAAGAAATCATGAAAAAAAAAATGCGAGGAATTTATATTTAAATTTGTACATTCATTATATATATTTTTAAAATATTTTTTAATAGTATATTTAATTTATTCATTTGAATATAAATAACTTAAATGACAGCTAATGATTCCATATTGTTACTTTTTTATTTTTTAATAGTCACTACCTCCAGTGCAATTATAAGATCTAATGACTTTTTCTTTGGAGAGATTAAGGAATCTAAATAAGTTATTTAACCATTTTATATGTTGTGTATCTTTAGATTATATATTAGTTTATTAGTTAATTAATTAGTTTGAAGAAAAAAATAAAAATACTCTAAAGTAATTTAATTAAACTTTTCTTAATTTTTCTTAATTTCTCCAGGAGAAAACTCTCCTTTCCGGTCCTAAATTGTTAGGTGCCTTATAATTCTTATAATTAGAATAGGAATACTATCTTTTAATATTATACGCCCTACAAAATTGTATATTTTGTAAAAAAGACACGATTTTTCAAATTGCAATTATAGTTTATTCAATAATTTAGATCAAAACAATATAAAACTATTTTTGAATCTGTAACTTGTTGAACTCGTTCAAATACGAGACTTTCTGTACAGATGACCGTATCTGTCGTCATTATACCAAATTACCTACGCGATCATTTGAAAAATGAGCTTGTTTGTTATAGTGACGTACAGGCATGTTTGGGAAACCCAAACAATGATTTTAAAAGTTATTTTTGGTAAGACGAGGTAAAACTCCTCTTAATTATTTATCTCATAATTTGTAAAATTACTTCTAAAAAGTTAAACTATATATATATATGTTGTGTACAATATGTGTGTATATATATATATATACACATGTGTGTAAGCACGCATATAGGGTACATCCTTACACATAAAATGTTGATACCTATCTAAGCAAGCACCAAAAGTAATCAACTATATCGCCAAGCATAAGTAGATATTTGAAATAGTGATTGAAGTATTTAAAAATAGATTTTCAATTGTAATTTACTGTATACAAGGTAAGTATGTGAAATAAGTTTTATCTCGATTTAGGTAAATAAACATTTTTGGGATATGAAACATGATCCCAAACAACCACAAATAACTAATCATATCATATGTTATATATTATTAAATTAAATATTAGTTTATAAATTAGATAAAATAATTTAAAAATAAATAAATATAAATATTTTAAAATAATTCAATTAACATTAAATTGAGTCTTATTATGATTTTTTGAAAAAGGGAAAAAGTTGGCTACCTCTATAAATATATATTTCTTATTCCTAATGTAGCATGATATTGTCTCTCTCAAGTATTCGAGGCAGCCATCTGACACGAATCTTAAGTTACGGTAAGCAATATTCCCCCACGGACATTTGAGTTAGCAGCACATTTACACAATTTAAGATAAAAAAATTTCTCACATACTTACCTCGTATATCATATATTACATTAGAAAAATGGCTTCTATCGCCAACTCAAACTGACACTAATTTTCTTATTTCTCAATGGAATCAATGTGCATATTTGGTATGATTTTTGAAGAGCTCAATTGGACTTATACATTATTTGAATCGGACTTATAGGAAGGAAAATAAGTGTTTGATTGAAAAATTGTTCCAATCGGACTTATGAACAAAGATCATGAGGTGCTTTTTTAGTATTGTTCAGTATCATGAAGTATATTTTTAGTATCATTCAGTACTGTAAAAAATATTTTAGGATACTGATTGGTGCTAAAAATAATTTTTTCAAGATCCTAAAAAAAAATTCAAGATCATGAAATATTTTTTCAGTACTGTTTAGTATCCTGAAGTATATTTTTAATACTATTTAGTACCTTAAAAAATATTTTAAAATACTGAGGGTTCTAAAAATAATTTTTCAAGATCATAAAGTATTTTTTTAATATCGTTCAGTATCCTGAACCATATTTTTAGTACCCTTAAAAATATTTTTAAGTCTTGATGATCTTAAAAATAATTTTTTCAAGATCTTAAAATAATTTTTCGAGATCATGAAGTATTTTTTAGTATCATTCAATATCTAAAGTATATTTTTAGTATCATTCAAGATCTTAAAAAATATTTTAAATCTTGACGGAGTGCTAAAAATATTTTTTCAATTCTAAAATAATTTTTCAAGATGAAGTATTTTTTAATACCGTTGAAAGTATCCTGAAGATATTTAAAAATATTTTAAGTCTTGATGATTGGTGTTAAAATAATTTTTCAAGATGATGAAATATTTTTTTAATACCGTCTAGTATCCTAAAGTATATTTTAGTATAGTCAGTACTCTAAAAAATATTTTATATTGACTATAAATTTAAATATCAAAAGCTACTTATGCTAGCACCCGTCCTACATTTTGTCTTTGTGGACTGAGGAGAGTATACAGAAAAGGCAGTTCTATTTCTATTATATTAGTATTAGATAGTGATCTCGCCTCAGTGAGTTCTTTCTTTCGTGATGAACTGTTGACACGCCAACCCAAACATAAATCATATTTCACAATCTAACTTTAACTATAAGTCATTTTTTTTATCTGTATACCAAACAAGCCCAATGATTAGATGAGAGTAAGTTCAAGGCTTGAGCTATTCATGGTTTACCGTAATTTAGAATATGCACTAATTTGTTCAAGCAATATTTTAACATGTGCATGATTTGAGTGTATTATTTTTCTTTCTCATTACGGTTTAACTTCTTAATTATATTACTACTCTTTATCTACCAATGCTGACTGGAATTTATTACCGCAAACAAAAAAATTTTAAAAAATTGAACTTACCTGCAACTTAACGATGATAAAAGGATAAGTATTTTCTGTGATAACAACAAGGCTTTAATCTCCTGTAGCAAAGGTGTTGTGGCCCCTAAATAAGTTTAGATTCGCTACACTTATAATTTTCATATTTCTGCACGTCTTCGTTTATTATTTCCCCCCATCCCACTATTTGTTTGTTTATCCCTCTATTATGTAATAGTGGGAATATTGTTGTGAGTTGGGACGCCTAGTAGCCACTAGCATTAAAATATAACTATTAAAATTAAATTAAATATCTTCTCACATACTTAAAAATTTAAGAGAATGACATTCAGGTCCCAACTAAAGAAAATAATCTATTAATAAGTTTTATAAATTATTAGTGATAATTATTAGACTTAATAATTTTTATATTCACTTATTAATTGAGATTTTTTTGACGTTATTTTTTTTAGTTGAGACCTCAAAGTCACTCTCTATAAAAATTCAACACAATATTCCGCTATCCTTTGCTTGATTCCGCTCTAATCATGCAATTCAATCATTAGTTCATTACTCATCAAAAAGATACTTGCAGGTGAGCATAGGTTCGGCTTTCGTGATTCGATGACCAGCGTACATCCATTTTAACAACCCGCGTACAATTAATTTGTAATTTGTAATTTTTATTTCGCCAATAATTCATCATCAGCAGGGAGAAATTTCTTGGAAGGAAAGAAATTGAGTAAAAGTGTGCAAGCAAGCTTTAATAATGCAAAATGGATAAAGCGCCTTTAACGTGGGCATGTGAACTGTATATTCATAAACTTCAAAAAAAGAAAAAAAACGAGTTCGACGAGTGCACGCATCAAAAAGGCCAATTAACCGAATTATTATATCATTATTAATTGCTACTGGTCAAAGAAAAATGGCTATGACCTTCTCCTTCTATCTCCCTCGGAAGCTCAGCGTCCTCTCTTGTTAGCAGATCCTCTCATAATCTTTTTCAACTCTCAAGGCTCAAAAGCAAACGCAAAGGAAGCAACAACTCAATAACAAAAATCTTCACAAAACCTGAAGCTCCTCAATCGTTTTGACCTTTCTTTCTGCTTTCTCTTGCTGTTGCTGCTTCTTCCATTTTTGCAGGTAACTCTCTCTCTCTCTCGCCGTTCATCTTCTTTACAGTGATTTAATTGAATTCAAACATACCGCAATGATCGCCGACATGTGATTTTGGCGTTACATTAGCTTCGATCATGCTTTTGAAGTTGTGATTTACGACATCTCGAGTTTGACTTTGAATTGACGTCTAAGTAAACTCGATGAAGATTTGATGTTGCAATTTCGAGAAATGTCTGTTGTAGCGTGTGAGTTAAATATGTGAGTGTTTAGCGTGGGGTTTTTTTTTTTTTTTGGGGGGGGGGGGGATTTTAGCTACTCAGAAAAGTTGTTCGGATCTTTCCGAAAATCTAACACGAGACTTAAAACTAGATTTCCTTTCAGAAGTACCTGATTAGAGTGGTAATGTTAGCTAAGCATACATACCGTAGCCGATGACCTGTCATAAACTTCTTAAGCTCAACATTTTTCTACTTCTCTGTTCTGCCTGCTTTGGAAGTTAGCTGAGAGATTTTTTCCCCTGAAAGAAATGTCGCGTTTCAATTTGAGTTCTGAAACAAATTAGTTCATAGTTGGACATGTGATTAAAGAATCCTGACCCGAATTAGGCTCTTCGTTGTGAATAGTTTGAAGGAAGAATAGTTCGTTCACTTTTGAAAAACAAGCTGATGAAAAAGATGCATGACATGGAATTTTTCTGTTTGAGCTTACGTGAATGTTTTCAAATTATACTAGTTGATCTCGCTGAAATGTTAACTTCCTGTAATTTTTCCTTCAATGTATGCGATTTAATTCATTTATTCTCCCCACAGGCAATTCTCACAGTTGAACTCTTGTATTGTATGGTCTTTTTCACCTTTTTTTAATTCGTTTTAGCTTTTTCGGATTTATTTATTTTTTGATACAGGTTGAGCAACGCTTTTGCTATGGGTAATGCAGAGTCAGCGCAAGAAGAATCTCAAGATTATTTTTTTCGTGGACCGCCTTCATATTCTAGTAGTTCAATGAATACTGGATATGAGTATCAACGCGCTCCTTCTTATTCTGGGACAAGTAGTTCAGTTAATACTGGCTACGAGTTTCAACAAACTCATTATGAGGAAACTGGGATTTCATCGACCACTAATGATCGACATAAGCACCAACATCGACATAAGCAGCAACCCACATACATAGCTGACAATTTCAGTTCATTAGATGAGGTTCTTGCCGTTACTTTTGCTCACTGACTCAAGGAAGATAACCAGTATTAATTTTGGCTACTTAGAAACATTTTTCTGATGTATGTATAAGGAATTTGTGGATCAATCAGTTTAACTAGATCGCAAGTTAGGAAATCCTTGCAGTGCTTCTTGATGAGAAAATTATGGACTTAGTAATAGGTATTGAAACTTATAGTTGCGAGTATTATATAGGATGCTATAGCTTACTTGAGAAGCAAAAAAGATGACTCCACATGGAGAAGTTTATCTTGGTTCAAACACGGTTAAATAACTTATCATATCACTTTTAGGTCAGTTCGATTTGAAAGAAAACAATTGGTAGTGTATATATATAAGCTCATATTTTTGAATATACTCAGCATTTTAATTATAATTTCTGTTAAACCTTCGTGCTACTTAAGGACATGACACTCATTTCAGGTTGTATCTGCATTAAGAGAAGCTGGTTTGGAATCTTCAAATTTGATACTTGGTATTGACTTCACCAAAAGCAATGAGTGGACAGGTTATTCATTTTAAATAAGAACTTATTAATGTACATCCATTTACCTACAATGAATGCAGAGAAGTCACCTCTTGATAATTGTAGGCAAGCACTCGTTTAATCGGAAAAGCCTTCATTCTCTTGGAAACACTCCCAATCCATATGAGCAAGCAATCTCTATCATTGGCCGTACTCTGTCTTCTTTTGATGAAGATAATCTCATACCTTGTTTTGGATTTGGTGATGGTGAGTAGCTGATGAGAATTTTATTTTTGAAAAAAAAAGAAGATATTTTTACCATCCATTGATTTCAATATATGCTTTTGTAGCATCTACACATGACCAATATGCGTTCAGCTTTTATCCTGGCAATCGTTATTGTCATGGTTTTGAGGAAGTACTTGCACGTTACAGGCAGATTGTTCCATGCTTAAAGTTGTCAGGTTTGTTTTATAATATACTTTTCTTCCTGCTTTTATACAATTTACTTAATTAAGTGGAGATAATTGTAGAGGGAGGGAAAGATAATTGCAATACGACCTGAAAGCAAGTTGAGTTCAAAAACTGGAAATCCTCTGAACCTTGGTCTGTCAAAATCTGATTGTAGTTAGGAACAAAGGCCAAATTTGAGAGAATAGAACCTGTTTGAAGCAATGCTAATTTGATACTACACGTAAGTTTAAACAGGAAATTGGAAAAGCTCATAAACTATAGACACTTTATAGACCTCTCGCATGTAAATATCTTTTGTAATATCTAACTTTTCACCCTTCTCTGAAATCCTTAATTGGCAATTTTCTGGAAGCCCGAACTCCCTTCCCCTAATATTATCAGATCCATAAAGCAAATAGCTATCTCTTCTTGAATTATGAGGTTGCTTGGTAGCTGTTAGTTGGATGTTTGGAATGATTGAATCTATCTACCTCATTTGGAAGTTTTTGTTACTGTCTGTATAGGATTTTTAGGAGTCAAAGAAAAGAGTAAGTTCTTTCAGAATTGTGCTCATTTTACTTAAGTGCAGCATTTAGCCAGAACTGATTTCATAGAATTTAGCCAGAGATCCCATCCTCCTCATATTTGGTGTTATAGGCTCGTCATCTTATCCTCCTTGCAGGGTGCAGTTCATGGCTCTTTTTGATGGAGTTTCCTTGTCTGATATGCATGGGGACTCGATTGATCTGATGATCTTATATATTTCTTCCCATTTTTTCTATTACTAGAGCAAGTCTCGTGCATTTGCATGGAATTTGAGATTGTACTTTTTATATTTAATAATTTTGATTATATGGTTTATGATGGAGCCTTATCTAGCTGCATTGCCTATTTTGTTTTTCTTGATGAATTATTCTTTGTCAAATTGATAAAAGGAGAGGCCCCAAATATTGAAAAGCACTGAAAGTTCTCTCCCTTGTCCCTAGGTCCAACATCTTTTGCCCCAGTAATTGATGCAGCAGTTGACATCGTGGAGAAAAGCAATGGTCAATATCACATTCTTGTCATTATTGCTGATGGACAGGTTCTCTTTTTCTCTTTTACACACTCTTCTGTTCTAGTCATCTTTTTCCATGGTATAATTTTCATGGTCCTTGTTCTTGATTCTCTTGTTTATGAAATGTTTTAATAGGTTACCAAAAGTCCTGATGTATCACATGGAAAGTTCAGTCCACAAGAACAGGCAACAATTAATTCCATTGTTGCTGCAAGGTAAGGCAATTCCCTATATTGCTATTTCTTTGATGTTGTTCATGGGAGCTCTCTTTGATGTGGAGCTTTTCTGATTATCAGTCACTATCCTCTTTCAATTGTTCTGGTTGGAGTTGGAGACGGACCATGGGATGAGATGCAGCATTTTGATGATAAAATTACTCACCGCTTATTTGACAACTTCCAGGTATTTGATAGTTCTGTGGCCATTGGTAAAATACAAGTGTGTTTCTTATTTGACAACTTCCAGGTATTTGAATGAGACATTAGTAACGAACTGTTCCTTTTGGCCCATCAGTTTGTGAACTTCACAAATATCATGTCTGAAAACAAGGAGGCATCAAAGATGGAAGCAGCATTTGCACTTGCTGCCCTTATGGAAATTCCGATACAGTACCGGGCAACCCTAAGCTTACAACCTGCCAAGTAAGCCAATAATTGCAGTTTTAATGAATCATTAGAAAAGATATAATTAAAGATGACTGAGCACCTTTTTCTTCTGTTGCAGTGAACAATCAGTAGGTTATCGACACAAACAGCCCCTGCCCCCACCAAAAGAAGTAATAGATCATGACAATGCAACAATAGCAGCTCCGCACGTGACAAACTTTGAATCAGTTGAACCCACAGCCCCAGCTGCAGTCGAATCAGTATGTTTTCCCCCATGCCCTTCTTTCTCATGCTCTAGTTCTTGTTTAGGTGACATATTTGAGATTTGATAAATGTCTCTCCTTTTCAAGGTATGCCCTGTTTGCCTAACTAATCCGAAGGACATGGCATTTGGATGTGGTCACCTGGTAAGTCTGTCTAATCTTCTTACTCTTGTTCAATGCAGCATGCTAATGTTGTGGGAACTCGACTTTTTTCTTCTAGTAGTGAAATTCCCGAGTATGATAAACAAGATGATCACCCCTAAATCCTGATCAGATGATTATGCAAACATATTAACGTGAACGCATAACATGGGATATACTTATTAAGGAACATCTAAAAATCAATATCTACCTAAATGGTTAGATGTAATTTTTAATTTTTTTTTTTAAATGAAGATATTTTTAAATAGAAACAACGTTAAACATTTGTAACACTATAATTAACCCCTTTCTTAAAGAAGAAATATTTCACCTGTAATATTTTGATTGAAAACTTCCAAAATAAATATTTGACGAGATATACTTTTTTTTGCAAAAAAATTTCTCCCTAACCTGGCCCTCCTCCACATACCCACTTTGGGTTTAGATCCCATAACCCCATTTTAGGGTTGTAGGTGGCCTCTTGAGCTGAAAGTATACCTAAATTTTGGTATGAGATGCATTCATCTTTGAGCCCAAGTGTTAAGCAGATGCCTGTCTCTTTACAATTCAAGCTTGCATGTTAACATCCCTAATATTTATGACCGTTGTTTCCAAAACTAGACTTGCAGGGACTGTGGTGCTACCTTATCCTCATGTCCGATGTGCCGGCAGCAAATCACAGCCCGCCTAAGGCTGTACACTTGAATCGGTTAATTATTCCTCTCACAGTATTTGGTATTTGTATTTTTTTTATTTTTTATTTTTAAATAATGGAACCATGAATTATAGGTATCAATGAAATTGCTCTTTTTCAGTCGGCTGTACAGTGAAAATGAGGTAAACTTTTCGTGCTCGTTAAAATCTACAGATAAGTGCATTGTATTATCAACATAAAACGCAGAATTGATAACGAGTTATTTCATTCGTAAGATGCGATTTATTCATCCTTTTCACATTAACACATTTACTTTACGATGAGAAAATGGAAATCGAATTATTTTAAATATTCACGTCTAAAATATTCATCCAATCTCGGGTACTCTAAAATCTAAATGCTTTCAAAATGGAATTAGGGAAAATTATTCATATTTTAAGTAAGAAAAATTAACATGAAAATTAACATGTGATATATTTTACATGTTTAAGTTGTAAATGACAATTTATTCTATAAATATGCAGATATATGGATTTATGGGCTTTAATGCGTCTTTATTTTAGTTTTTTAGAAATGATTTTAGAGCATTCAAGAGATAAATATGTGAAAAGAATTTTGTATCACCATAAAAGGGGGGGGGGGGGGAACTTCAAAAACACTATTTTGTACCCAAGCGAGGATTAAGTTTTTATAGAACTGATGGAGATATGGGCATGTATTGGACAAACTGACTGTCAATATTATCCAAAAAAGTTGTTTGGATTAGTTGGAATTCGAATTTAAATTAGGATCAAATTCATTCTTTATTATAATTAACTTGGAATTTTAAATACCTAGTTTACTTCAATTATTTCAAATCTTACCCATCCACCTATTGAAACGAAGTTTATTGTTGTATTCTTATTTCAAATCTTAACCATCCTCTTTTAATACTCCCAAACATTAAAAAGTCACGCTGGACACGTCATTCTTATTGGTCTGAATTATTTATACTACCCAAACAAAGGATTTTAAAAACATGTATTTTTTATGTGAAATTTTAATTTAAAACCTGAATCCAAGTCTATCCATCTAAACCTTGATGCAAAATTATGTCGATGAAAATAAATGTACAACTTTTTGGTAAAAAGTGTACAATTAATTATCCACGTGCATATATATATAAATACACCCATTAAACCCAACAAGGTAGGGGTTAGAAACTTAACAGGACCTGTGACTGCATAGGGCCAATCGTTCCCCTTCCACTCGTCTCAAGAACCGTCAGGTGGCAAGATCCACAGGAACACATTCTGAACAGCTGGTGATTAATTTTGGCAAAGGGAATTAGAGGCCTTGAAGCAGATAAGTAAATCACGCGGTACATTGTTCATGAAATATAGTCTCAATTTTGTCTTATTTACCCTCTGGTCCTAAATACATGACAGTTTGTAGTGAATTTTGTCATATATTTAGAACCAGATGTAGTACTTTGAAACACCTCAATTTAGGTACTGTTTGGATTGAGCGATGCAATAACCAACATCTTGTTCTTTTTTCCAACCATCTTTTAAGAACATTGTTATTTAAAAAATAATAAATTCAGACCTGGATGTCCTAGAAGTTCCACCGGTCCAATTGCAACTTTGCTTCGGCCATATCTTTCTGTGCCTTTTTCCTTCTATAAAAAATTGGGCAATCTCGACTGAAAAGAATAGTGTACAGTAATGAGGAACTGGAGAAGATATAGAATCTATATTACAAACGGAAAGACCTCTAAAACCGAACATTTGCAACTATGTGAACTCATGCCAACCAAATTTATCCGTGAAGGGGATAGATAAACTATCAGATGCATAAACCATTTTGATAATGAAAAGTACCTTGTGCAGAGAACATCTTGATGAAGGGAACCTTGGCATTCTTGACACTGTGTCCAAAGATTCCCAAAAAGCGTCTCTAGATCAGAAACTGCAGCCACACCATTCATTTTGTCCAATAACATTCAGCTTAAACCATCTAGAGCCACAAAACTCTTGGAAATTGAACACAAGGGGCTTGAAATTGATGCCTACCTTGAGCAACTGTTTTGCAGTACAGCTCAGCCTCCCTTCCCTTGCAATGCGAGCAGAGAGTGTGATCACCATTACTAATCCCGCATAACAAAGTAAATATTTAGAGTTCAACGTTAGTCCAAAAAATAGTGCTCGGCAATGTTTGTGACATACAAATCCAGTTCCTAAATAAATAAATATAATGAGCTTGCAAAATGTAATTCTTAGCAGTTCCTAGACACAAAAAGCAGCAATATTTAAAAAATAAAAAAGCAGAAAAAAGAAGTAAAATGTGACAAGCCTGAAGACAAGCTGATATTTTTAAAACACGAATAAGGTACCTAAGTAAAGCTTTGCAACCGATGCAAGTAAGCTGTTTCTTAGCAAATTTCATTATGCCACTGTTTGATGGCGTTGAAATAGAAATAGATCTTGTGTGGCTTCCATGAAGAAGTTCCCTGCTAGCATTCTTCAAAATAGGCTCAAAAATCCTCAGGATTGGCTGCAACACAAACAATTTGCTCAGGAACATGATAATAAATTTAGAGGAAATCTGAAATATGAGCAGAACTAACCTTGCTAATTTGATTCTCAAGATAGTACTGAGGGTCTATTGGTATGTTGTTCTCTAGCACATAGATCGGATCCTCGGACTTTTCATAAGCCTGAAGTTCTTATTTTAGTCTAGGTAAAGTCCAGCTTCATAAACTTAGGGATATACAAGAGAGGGGAGGGGGAGCAAGGGGAATAAGATATTACCTTTGCACCTTTTGCACCTTTAACTATGACATAAGGAACTCTATCACCAACATTTGGAGCAGTGGCAGCATCTCGCTGCCAAAAGTAAAATCAAGTAGAAGATATTTATGGCCCAGAAAACAACACAATTACAATGGCAAGATGATATAGATGTTTTTGCCTTAATAAATAAAGCATGCCTCCACAAGAAGCTTTCATTTATGTGTCAGTGCGTATGACTCTTGCCATCACATTTTATTTTTCTGTCAAATTAAAAGACTATAATGCTTTGCCTCAAAAAGTGCATTCAATTATCACAGCTAACCTTGCGCATCCTTTCAGCAAGTTCAACGTGAGCAACTTTTACTTCATAATCATCTCCTGTCTTGGTCAAACCCTGTGAGATAAACCCCATATCGCAAGTTCAAGACATTTATAATTTTAATTGTATGACACTCAAATGGCACAATTGGATTTTTCACAAATGCAAAAACCAATGTGGAAAAGCACTTCCAGCACCATTTAGCAATCAACCAAAAGACATCCAACCTTTGTAATGACCAGAAGTGACAAATCCATGCGGTTCATGAGTAGATCTGAAATTGCATTCTTTACATGCTGGACTGCCCCAGGGATGTCCCTGTCAATCAGAATTTTGTGAAGGCAGTCATTGACCAGGTTCTTTACCAACAAACAATTATCCCTTCGAACTGTCTCAATCCCTGTTAAGTGTAAATGTATAATAAGAGTAAGAGGCATTTCAATAAAGTGACAGGAGCGTCCTAATAAAGTTCAGTATTTACCTTTAGTGTCCATCTTGTCAAATGTGTCCGGTTTTGTCCAAAATAAACCAGCATATCTCTTCTTGCTAATCAAGAGAAATGGATAGTAAACCTTCTCAAACTCTAGTTTGATGGGCTTCACAACAAAATTAGAAGCAGGTAAGTAGAGAGTGAGGTAAGCAATTGATTCTAAATATTTTCCCGCAAAACAAAGTCTCAAGAAAACTAAAGTTTAGGCATGCATATATTCTCGCAGAGTTATGCTTAAAACTGTAAAGACTCAATTCAAGAATTCAATAGACCAACTAAGATCAATATCCCTTCAACACCTGTAATTAGGCACTTTTGATGCAAGATCATGAACTACCATGTCTTTACTTGTCTAAGTATGAAGTACCACTAGCCTAAGGGCTTATCTTCATTGCAGTATTGCACTAAAAATGAGATATTCAGTGGTTCTGTGAAAGCAAATGGCTAGTGCAGTGGGAGGAATGATTTGGAATCATAAAGGTGAATGGGTTAAGGGATTTTGTCAGAAATTAGAGGACACACCACCAGCTATTACAGAATTGTGAGGAATCAATATAGGATTAGAAATATGCTGCAATAGTGGATCTAAGTGGAGATTCTCATGACGTATTCAAGCTATTAATCTAATTACAGAGATTCCATTGAAGGCCACCCATACTAGGATTTTATTGAAGATACTCCCTTCAATCCTAAATGTAGGAACTAGCTGGGGGTTTGATGAGATACTGATTTGGTTAGGCTGATGGGAAGGTTAAATGAGAAAGAGAATGTAGAGAGATAATAAAGTTGATAGTAAGCTATAAAATTACTCTAATCTAAAGAGGAAGCAAGTATCTCACTAGCTCTTTGAGAACAACCTATATTTCATAGAATAAGCAAGTATCTCACTAATTCTCTGAGAACAGTCCAAATCCTTAATAGAAAGATGAGCCAGAATCTGTAACTCATCAGACTATTAAAGCCCAAGGAGAATCTCCCGTACCAATTTACTCTATGAAATATTACATGCTCTTATTGATGAGGCACTATGCCTATTTATAATAGTTTACAGAGAGAGACTCTAATTCAAAATTTAAATACAAAATCCAAAATACATCCAAATATGAAATTAAGATGACTTCTAATCCTAGATTCTAGCAACTAAATCTATCTAGTGGGATATTCCACTTATTTCCTAATTTCCTAAAGAAAATAATAAAAACATACTCAATTAAATAATAATAATAAAAACAAACTCAATTAATTAAATATTTATTCCTAAAATCTGACTTTCCGCAACTTCCATTATCTCTCGCTAATCCAGTACTCTATCAGGGTTTGTTTTGTTTCTAAATTAAGAGCTCAATCTCCTTTGTCTCCTAACTTTATTATTTTCCCCAAACTACTCTTATAGTTAGAGTCTTCTATGATGTGTAAGCTATATTGATAATATTTCAATGTAAATGATTAAAAGGTGTATTTCAGTAAAACCAGCATACATTTTTTACAAATAACTAACTTACCTAATTTCCTTGTTTTATGTAAATTAGTTAACTAGCCCATACAATTTAGAACTAGAGGGAGTACCAGATTGCTCATTGCTAGGGAGTTGGATGTTAACTTTACTTTAATGTACAGAGATTTCAACAGAGATGCTGACAAACTAGCAAAACTAGCTCATAATTTAATTGCTATTTTTTTGTACCTTTAATTATCCACCTCGTTGTCTTACAGGGGAGGTGGATAATGAAAGGAACAGTTGATACTATTGGACCTGGATGTAAGCTTTGTTTTGTGAAGCAAAATATCTCTCTTTTCATTCCAAAAAAAAAAAAACAGAGAGAGAGAGAGAGAGACGTTCAGATTATTAGTTAGCCAATCATTGTCTAGAAAATTCAAAGATCAGCAATTACGAGAGTGAAGGTGATTCTCAAGAGTCAAGAGGGCAAATTGAACTTTTCAAGATAATAAATAGATCAAATTAAACGGTCAAAAAAGACATTCAAATTGACAAGGAACAAAATAAAAATCTATATATAGTTCTAAATTTTACTTCATAAAAGAGCAGAAAACTTACTTTAATGAAAGTTCCACTTATATATTCAGCAGCATCTCTCCCTAATTTCATAGCCTCTTCTACCGAGGAAACACCAAACTGTACCATGACTGAATCAGTGTCTCCATATATGACCTAATGGCATAAAGTGCATTTAAAAGTGAGTAACATAACACCCAAACTAGACAAATCCTAAGTCAGTAAACGGAGAGCCAACTTCAAGAGAATATATGTAACTAATCAAGCTTGTATGGTGTATTATGAGATGCCATACAAATAAATTTCTTAATGACATACCTCAGCATTGTTCTCATAACCATTGAGTGTTGTAAATTTATCTTCCACGAGATTTTTTGTGTGCTCAATCATTTGCCGACCTTTACAGGACATTAAATTTATGCGATCATCAAACTCTTCAAATTAACAAAATAACTTTCACACAGCATGTCATCTTAAATTAATGAGCATACATACCGTAGCTTGTTACACTAGAAGATATCTCTATGCAAGGTAACTGACCAACAGTAGCCCCTGTAAACCCATATACAGAATTAGCACTAACCTGAAAAGGAAGACAGCATAAAGTTAAAACACGTAATCATTCTTAGTATTGCAAGAAAGAACTGAACTATCACTCATGGTTTAGAAGACAAAGAAGGAATCACCAAATATGCACAGGTTACCTTTAGAGCCAGCTGTCGACCATCCAGCACAGCCTTCTCAAGAGGATCTTTTGCCTCCTAAAGTAGATAAAAGTGAGATCAGAGATAACATGCAGAATCCAATATAGTAAAGTTTAAATTAGTAGAACACTACAGCTAAACAGCAGAGATATGAATCTACCGTCATTATTCAAAATAAAATCAGAAAGAATACCTTCAAATCTGCTTTTGCCCTTCGACGGGCTGCTAATAACTCTTCAAGAATTTCAGGAAGTATTCCCTAAGCAGGCAGAAATAAATTTCATTATGTCAGCAACTTAACATCATATTAAACATCAATACTTCTAAAATTAATCATTTTTTGACCTTAAAAGAAGAGAAGAATTAATCCAATCAATTACAGTTTGCAACTGACTGACCTTCTGTAAATTTGATTTAACAAACGTTTCACCAGATGGAGTTTTGTTCACAGATTCTGGAGGCAGGTTGAGCTTGCGAACATCTTCTGGAGTCACCTTCAATAAGAATGGTGAACATAAAAGTTCACTCCCATTATTGACCCAATAGGAATTAAATCAAGTGAATGGCTAAAAAATTAGATTCAAGAAAAACAAAACATAACTCATTTTATGGTAGCAACTAGAGAAGGGCAAAATTTACCAGAGAGCAGTAGCATAGATTATATGCCATCATAATAGATGGATACAAGGACGCAAAATCTAAAGTAGCAATTGGCTTTTCATAGAATCCAGCTCTTGCTTCCAATACCTGTCCAATGTTGAAGTTTCAAAACCATGTATATCCGTGTAACTGATAGGCAACAATGGGGAAACTAACACATCTAATGCAAATAGTGCACAAGCTTACTGAAAAAACACACAAGGAAAATGCCTTTACAGCTATGAAATGCAAGTTATACATTAATATATCATATTGCCACATGAAATATAAGAGGGACAACTCAGTCTTAACTCAAGATCAAGATAGACACAAGACTTTGAATACACTTTGACGTTCCTCTATAGCCATGTGTTTGATACAAACTCTTGAGAGAACCACCCCTCAAAAGCTAGTTAATTTTATTTTAAAGTTCAAGGTCCTTATAAACTCCACGCCAAAATCCAATACTTTCAATGCGGGACTCAAGTCCCATCCCTTGTAATTGGCCCCAGTAGCCAGACTACTATAACATCTAGTCTTCAGGACTCTAAATTATCTGAGAACGTAAGAAAAAAATCCACCACATTTGCAAAATCAACACCTCAAGAGAAATGAACTTACAGTGGCACCTTCATATGTTCCTTGGTCTGACCCAGCCTGTTTGACATTAGGAATAACCAAGTTTTTCTGTTTTGCCTTCCTAAGAAGCTGAGACAGTACCTGAAAGGTAAGAAAAAAAGAAGCAATTGTTTCACAAATCCAACTTGTGATTGTTCTGCATGTTCCAAAATTGACAAGGGGGAACATAACCTTAATGCTTTGTCCTCTAGAAAGTAAAAAAGAAATTGGAACACCAGTTACTCGAGCCATCTCCACATAATTGTAAATAAACATCAATTTATCCAACAGTCGTTGAGGGAGATATGCATCCTGCAATCAAAGAGCAAAATAAGAATTAGTCTCAGTTTTTTGTTCAATTTAACTTCTAGAGTGTTTTGCATGAATTATCCACAAAATACAAGAACATGCATAATGTAACCCATAAAGGATTCAGACATTCAGCAGGGATTGCTAAATAATATTGGGTTTGCATAGTTTCTATAGGTAAAAGAACCATAAGTATTAAACTTGTTAGAGTATGTGATGGAAATCAAGAATCCCTGCATTATTTATGGAATAGAACTGCAATCTTCCAGTTCACAAATGATTAGATGAAAAGATATGGCAGATTAGAGTCATAACACATTAACACCACACTAAGAAAAAAAATAGCATAAAACATATATGGGACCTCTAGCTTTCAAGAGGCTAGAATCTCTCCCTCTTCCACCTTGCCCCCTTCCATTTAGTATCCTACCTCAACACAGGGCTTTCTCTCAGTGGTTCCCACTCCCCCTGTTTTCTGTCCTGTATTCTTCTTGTTTCTGCTCTTTCAGTTATACTCACTAGTAAGCCATGGTCCAACAGGTGTGGTTTCATCAGTAAGTAATAATCTAGAAGCATATGCATTGAACTATAAGGATTTTAAAAACATGCATAAATTATGATTGTTCCACCCACACATTTTGAAGATATAGTAATACAAAAGCTTAAATTCCTTGAACACTAAGCACTTCAAATGTTCACGCCATGTGAAGAAGTATTAAATACAATAAATAGATAAAAAGCATTAAAAAGAAAAACAGCAGAAGAGGCGAGACCAATCAAGATACTTAGATTGAAACCAACATACAGACCTTCAAACAATACACAGCAAGGCGTCTCCTAGTATCTGCATTTCCATTCTGAAGATCCGATATAATTGAATGGTGAACATCCTCTTTCTGCAGTGTATGAATATGAAATGACGCAAGTTAAGAATCCAACTACAGAAATCCTTAGACTTTGTTTGGGAGTTCCATTTTGGAGGGAAAGGGAAGGGAAGGGAGGGTTTTGGTAGTCCCTTTCCTTGATATTATCAAGGAAAGGGACTACCAAAACCCTCCCTTCCCTTCCCTTCCCTTTCCCTCCAAAATGGAACTCCCAAACAAAGCCTTAAGGAAATGAAATTTGGTCATCCACATATTTCAACAACAGGGGCAAAGAAAAGCTCAAGATGAAGAAAAAAACATTGACATACAATATAATAACATAAAATAATATACCACAGAACAGATAACATAATCATCATAGACTTGGACCTAGGCTTATACAATGAGGGTCTCTAATTAATATTTACTGAAATAATAGTAGAGGAAAGTCTAGTCTAACAAAGCAAACCTAAGAGGTGAATCACAAGATAAAAAATTGAATGTGGTCCAAACCATAAGATTACAAATATTAAATAGTATTTTGTAGGAAAGTGTGAATTGCAGTTCCATCAAAAAAATCAAGAGTCCTTTAAACTTGACCAAATATTGTGTATAAACTAAAGAAAACCAAAAATTAATTGATATATTGTCAAGAGAAGAATCTCACCTGCTCCGAGAGAAAGTGTGCTGAAACAGAATTCAATGAATAAGAACTTAGTTTGTGATCTCGCTGCATAACCTGTATATAAATAGATAATTCATAAACTTTTTTACTGATAAGTTGGGTATACCAAGTAAAAAGACAAAAAGGAAAACACTGCATTAGCAGAACCTGGAGCAAGTCAAACTGAACTCTCCCTTCTATTGTAACCTCTTTGCTTTCCCTAGTCCCAAGCTGTCTACAACATCAAGTATCACCAAGGAAAATATTCAGAGTGATTGAACAGCCAATATAGAATAAGACCCAACAAAAAGATTAAGCATGCAAAAAGTGAGTCCAAAGTTTATAATCAATATAAAATAAACAGAAGAGATGCAACTACTCCCTACAGTTACGTTAAGCCATACTCACTTGTAATAATAAGTATCTGGTTCACCAGCCAAAATAGCATAAATGCAAGTGCTTCCATACAAAAAGGGGGAAACAGAATTGAAGTAGCAGCATTATATGTGGATACACTAGCAGTTAAAAACAAGATATATTATACTCATTGCCCCAAAAAAATATTCAAAGTGGTTAATTATTTTATATGATTGAAGCATGACTGGAGAAAAGAAGAACATCTGGTCACACAGCAAAAACTACAATTTCAACACTGTTTATTAAAAAGAAGGCCCATATAATAAATAAATATTGGCAACAACTTGACATCAGATGTTTAGATCTGTTTACCTTGATGAGAAAGTTGTATCTTTTACTCGAACTCGACTGCTCCTGATGCGTCCAAGAATTGGGAATTCTGCTATTTTCAGGGCATCAGCTCTCTGAATGGGAGGAAGAACAAATTATAGTTTAACAAAACTGGAGCATAACCAAATGCACTGAATATTCCCACTAACAAGTAGCAACCCTTAATGCCTTTTAAAAATCTCCAGGACAGGCAAGTCAATCACCTCGATAAGATAAGGCAGGTCAAATTTGCAAATATTATATCCAATTATAATATCAGGGTCCACTTCACGGATGAAATCCTGAAAATAATAATAAGAAGAAGAAGAAGTGAGATAATAAATATGCAATAAAGGAAGGAATATACTCAACAATTCCATGATATCAATTAGACTACTTATATACAAGTCAAAGACCAAAAAAAAGGTATTTTGTAACAGAATCCACAGACGGGATTCAAAGCATTATTAAACATTGTACCATATCATATACCATACAAGTCCATTAATAAACATTGTACCAACATGCTTTTCTAACAATGTTCAATCAAGTTTAAGGGTATTATTGCAATCAGAATTTATATTCTAACCAAGCAACAATTTTAATAAAACAAAAAAAAAACCATGAGGTTAGCTGAGGTGGAAAAGGTAAGATTGAGCATAAATAGTGTTCAAAGTTCAAATCCTCCTCATGTAAAATAAATATACAAATACAAAAATAATACCCTCCATGCTAGAAGGACTTCTCTTTCTGTATCAAATGACATCACTTCAGTGCCAACTATAGGTGAACATGATTTAAGAGTCATGACGTTACGAATAAATGGTTGACCTTCTCCTTGTAATGTGACCAGGTTGGCAATCTAAAAGAAGAAAACAGGACATCAATTAAAGAACAATAAGCTTATAGAAACTAGATTTATTTTGGAGCGGGAGATGGACCTGGATAACAGGATCATGGGTAGGTTCAGGAAAATGACCTTTGCGTCCAGCACACTCAATATCAAAACTCAATATGCGAAATGGAGCCATCTTTGAAAAATCCCCCTCTGGCGCATGGCTAATCAACTCTGAATACCTAGAACATTGTTAAGGGAGCAGGGGAAAAACCAGAAGTTTCATACACCAAATATGATAGTGCTTTTGAAGTGAAAACAAATGACTGTGCCTCTTGAATAAGGATACAGGCAGTCAAACTCTAATTGGCAGTAAGACAAGTTCTTCGCTGTCTTCTTGTATTTTCCCGCAGGTACTTCAATCCAATTCCCACCAACTATATTGCAATCAATCATGAAACGGAGGGCAAACAGAACATTGCTTTCATAAGTCATAAAGCTCTTCATGCCAAGGCCATCAATCTGAATGCCTCTGTCAAGAATACCTGCCAAAATTATAAATTTTCACAATAAACAAATAAACTAAACAAAGAGACTGCTGTTCAGAAAGATGACAATGAAAAAAATACATAAACCAAAGCATGAGTGTATAGATGGAAGAAACTAATGCCACACTTGCTCTGTTATGCAGACCACAGTCATTCCATGAAAATCATAATATTTCATAATTTTATGACCAACAGGCCTAATAGTGAAGCATAAAGCAACTATCAGGCAATAACCCATTATAGCATGCAATGGACTCATACAAATTTAGATGAATAATATACTACCTCCATTTCAAAAATGGACAGATATAATGAAAATGAGGGAGCTTATTACAAATACTTTTGATAATAGCTAACTTCACCTCGACAACTAGCAACCATTGTTGGCAGTGCAACAACAATTTTCAAAAATGGCTGGGAGTTCTGCTGCTGGTAGTGCATAATACTCTTTCTCTGCACCATTTCAATACGACGAACAAATTGTGGCACTTTACTGTTTCTATTGGACTCTTTCATCCTCCCCTGTAGCATCCAAATCATGCATATAAATGAAGGCAACTCATAAACAGAGTAAAATATTTCTCTTCCAGTGATAAGCCAAGTACCTCAAGGATTTTATGGAAACCAGAAATATCATCCGGTCTCATTCCAGGAGGGCAGCTGATGTAAAAATATGGCTCAAATCCATGAACATTGCAGCAAACACTATGTCCTAACAAACAACCAACAGATGAATGTGTTTCCATGACGCATAATTGAAGAACACACTAGTACAGTATAATAATAAATAATTAAATTCCGGAGCCACAAAGACTTACACAAGCACCCACCCCCCCCCAAAGACAAGAAAAAATACATGAGTTGAGTAGTTAGAGAGAAGTAGAGACCACGGTGGAGCTATGAATGGTTAATACTTTCAAGGTTGATATATAAGCGCACTATTATTGATAGATGTGATTGACAGTTTTTCATATGCCTTTCACACGTAAGTCACTTTGAAAAATATTACTTGCAAACTGTGAAAAATATTCAATTAAAGATGCTGATTATGTGTGTGTGTGTGCACGTAAGTCACTTTGAAAAATATTACTTGTAAACTGTGAAAAATATTCAATTTAAGATGCTGATTTTATATATATATATTCAGAGCAAAAATGCGGAATAACCAGTATTCCAAGTCTATATTTGGCACCTAAACTTTTAGTTTATTTTCAAATGCGCAAAAATGTAGCAATGCAAGATCCTTCACTATAAACAACGGCAAAAGTCCGTCAAGTATAGACAGAAAAATCTCCAACAGCTGCATTCGATTCTTTTAGAAAAAAAAAAAATCTGAAGAAAATTTGATAATGAGCTAACCTTCCTTCGTAACTCCAAATATTCTAATAATGGCGGCTGCTCCGGACGAATTTGGAAGCAATTCTTTATGACTCTCTCCAATAACATAATCAATCTCTAGCTGCTGAAAAACTAAAATCCGAAAAGAAGAAGAGACGATTAAACTCCACGAAGACAAAACCAAACCCTAGGAAGAGAATTATCAGAAACTATGAAGTTGCAAATACTCACAAATGCTACAAGATTGTGAAAGATACTCAGAAGAGACATGAGGACGGATCCATTTGGCAATGCGAGAAGCGACAGCCTGACGTTGCTCAATGTCACGGAGGATGAGGGATTCCTCGTCTTCAGAGATAAGGGTTTCCTCGAGGAAAACATCCTCATCTACGAACTCATCTTCCTGTGAGAACGCCTGGCTCTTAGGCTGGTTAGCCGGTGAGGGTTGCGACGGCGGCGGTGGGCGTTTCCGGGAGCCGTTGTTCATGGCTGCTTTCAGATGTTGGAAGAGAGGAGCAAGAGACAGTGCAGTGGTGGTCGTCTTGGAGAAATAAGATTCCCGCCAGTTTTTGCTGTGGGATTTACTCTCTCCCGCCGGATTTTCCCGCTGGCGTGTGCCTTATTACTATTAGGGCCCAATCTGTAAAAGGGATTTTTTTTTTTTTTTTTTTGCCCGAACTGTAAAAGGGATTCAAAATGACAAAATCAATGCTACATATATAGTACATACCAATAAAGTTAAAAGTTTGGTCCATTGAATGAGTTGCCTCATAGCATAAAATCGTGAGTTCGAATTTCATTGATATGAATACCTTTGCTGATGTATCTTTGTAGATTTCTGTAAGCACCTCTGCATTCTTTGAGCGCACATTGTTTTAGAGGTTTAGTAAAATAAGGTCTTATATAATCTTTAATGCTATTGTAATAGGGTTGACGATCAATTTGGCTAACTAACATTTACCTTAGGAGCATCCACTACAAATAATTTTTAAGTGGATCTTAAATACCAAAAAAAAATAAAAAATGTGTAGTCATCACAAAAAAATGTAAAAAATGTAAAGTAAACAATTTCTTAGAAAAAAATAACATCATTATCAAGGTACGGACGGGCCAAAAACTTTTACTTGGCTAGGGGTGGGAATAACTAAGTGACTCTTTTGGCCTTTATTTAGGGCGCAGGTCGGGCCGGGACGTTTGATAAAAATGTCGCGCCAAGGCTTATTTAAAGATCGAATATGTAAATAAAATTTTTTTTATTTTATTAAGGCCTGGCTTTGTTTAAATATTAAATAAATATAATTATATTTATATCATATAAATAAGATAATATTTATTGTTTTCCATTCTTATATTATAATTTCAAGGTATATTTATATAAGTTTTGATAGATTTAAAGTATCAAAGATATTTATGATTCCAAGTTCTATAATATGAGGCCTTTTTAAATTCATACATTGTAAGTGGCGCTTTAAAAAGGCCGACCTCTGGCGCCTTATGAAGGCTCGAGCGAGCCAGAAAAATACTGAATTCGTCAGCTCGCGTCACTTCATTGCATTCAATTTTCATTAACTTTAAAAGCTTTTTAGCTGGCCTATTTCCATGCCTAATGAGCGCCCAACATAAAAAAGTTTTTTACTCGAGTCCCCAAAGACAAAAAAGTCTATGTGCAATCCACCCAAAATCCGACTATTGCAAATCCTTTAGACCCTGACCAAAAGTCGTTGGGGTTAGAAAAAATGAATGCAACAAAAAAATCACAAATATAAAACTAACACAAAATTCTAAATTTTACTAAATTAAATAATTTTTTTCTCAATTTTCATTATTCATAACTACTTGTATAGATATTTATGGACAAAAATTATTCATTCTTCCATTTTGTCAAATTATAATTTGCTAAAATAAACAAAATTTTTAATTTAAAATATAATTATATGATTTAAATAAAACACAAGGTGTTTTATAATTTATTATATATGTTAAAATATATATATGTGATTTATTTTTATTTTAGAGGAAATTTATGTGAGTTAAAAAAATTCATTTAATGTTAATAAAATTTAAAAAATCTATTATATCCTGAATGAAATGAAATGAAATGAGTTTAATTTTTATTAAAAAAGCTTAATGTATCTCAACGTTGATCTTAATAATATAAATCCCAAGAACTTGATGATATATTTGTTAATTAAATGATCTATTGATTATATGAATATGAGACTTAAAAAAAAAAAAAAAAGATAACCTAAGAGGCTTGATCAAGACAATTTAATAATTTGTGATTTTTTTTGTTGCATTCACTATTTATAACCCCAACCACATGGTCTGGGCAAGAATTTGCAACAGTCGGATTTTAGGTAGATTGCACATGGACTTTTTTGTGTTAAGCACTCTTAGAATAAAAGTTCGTTGGTCAATCTGTACCTTAAATAACGGACGTTATTTTTTTTTAGTGACATTTTTGTGCTTACTTTACATTTTTAAAGTTTTGACCAAATTGCTACTTAACGTAATATCCTATGTTATCCTTTTGTGTTTCTACTAGGGGCGAGAGCAATGGGGCGGGTTTTTATTGAACATTTTCAAAAAAAAAAATGTATTTAAGATCTTAAAATAAAATACATCCAAAATCGTCATTTTAAATTACGAAATTTGAATCTTCAAAAATCACAATTCACACAAATTTATTAACATAAATTTATTTAGAATATGGAGTCAAGGGACGCCTTTACCTTATGCTAAAATATAAAAAATGAAAAATTCATTAACTAAATTGCTCCTTAACGTAATATCCTATGTTATCCTTTTGTGTTTCTACGATTAAAGAAATGCAAAAAGTTTGAGATTCTGTTAAAATAGGTCAAGTGTACTTTTGTATACTTTTACATAGGTCTTGTATATTTTTGTTTCAAACACATGGGTATACTTTTGTCTTATAAAATAGGTCAAGTGCTTTATACCCATGTGTCAGGTGTGATTGAAAAAAGAAATTTGACCTAAATATTTTTTTTATTAAATTTGATGTTTTGTAAACAAAAAATTAAAAAAAAAAAAATGAAAAGTGAATCTATCCATTCGGTCTAAAAAATGGTGATTCCTCTGATCCTAATTATAGAAACTATTTATCAAAATTTGAAAAGATTAAGGAGATAAGTTAAATTAGTTAATTATATTTATTTTCCTAAAATATCCTTACATAAAATTTAAGGATAGTTATAGAGAGGAACCACATCAATTTCTCTCCCCCATGAGCTTCATTCTCCCTTACGAGTCCAAAATTTATGGGCTGTCAAAACAAATCGTCAATTTAAAATGCCGCTAACTAATTCCTAAGAAATCAATCACCTTGGATAGGGAAATATTTTAAAAGAAATATTAAAATTATTTTATTTAAAAATAAAAAAGAAAGTAGAATATATTGTGGAGAAAGTGTCAGTAGGGGTGATATGAGAAAAATATGACAAAAAATGCTCAAAATTATTTTATTAAAAAAACAGTATAATCGAGGTGTATGTAACATTAATGAGTTACAAGCATTACTTACTTTATATAATATATAGGTGCATTATTAAATTATTATTGTGTTTAATCATTATTGAAAAAGTATCAATATAGGTATTTTAGGAAAAAAATTGATAAAAATTAAAATTTGATCTTATAATTAGGACCTAAACCAACTTTAAAATATATTCTTATAATTAGAATAGGAGAAGTATTTCAAGAGATCATCCCTCAAAAGTCCAAACTAATTTCACGTCATAGTAATTATACGTCATAGCAGTTAAATGAATAATAGGAAAAAAAAATCAGGATGGACAAAAGCATAATAGTGTCGCCTATTTTGACGCCTCCAAAAGTTAGTTCACCAATATTTGTAGGTTGGGTTTATTGTGCCCGTATTATTCCACATAGCATGTCACATCATAAAAAAATAAAATAAAAATTTGAAATATCAAACATGTGTTATAAATATATGTATTATGTGGATGTCCATTGTATAGAACCCTGAAGGTCTATAAATAAAGGTCTTGTGTAAACATTCCCTAATACACTTGAAATGAGAATTCCTCTCCCTCTCTCTAGAATCTCTCCGACTTCTCTCTACAATTCTCTTCTCTTCCTTTCGTTTTCTTTAGTTTCATAACACGTTATCGCACGGGAAGGCTCTAACCAACCGAGCCAAAAAGATCATTGGATCATGACTCGTTCGCCTCCTTCTTGATCGTGGCTACACCGTTCATCATAGGCCACCGTGAAGGCCTACGCCGGCGTTTTCCATCGGGTGTGTCCTAATGATATTGGTCGTTCAAGATCCGAGAGAAAGAAATAGAAGTCTCCGCGGCGGATAGAAGTTCACTAGATTAGTATAGAAGCAGAGCTTCAACTCACGGCGTTCTACGGTCACGGCGTTCTCTGCACACCAAGTCGAAGAAGGTCGACGTTAAAGGGCCATGTTGGTTGGTTGAGAGAAGTTGATTTCTCACCGCATGGTCAGGGGTTCGACATTAAGAGGAGTTGCTCAAAGCTTAGTGGTGAAGCTCGCGGAGGAGGGCAAAGCCTAATCAACCATTCCTCTTCTACTCCCCCCTTCACCATCGTCGCGCCACCTCTAATTTTTTACCGTCGACCTTCTTCGACTTGGTGTGCAGAGAACGCCGTGACCGTAGAACGCCGTGAGTTGAAGCTCTGCTTCTATACTAATCTAGTGAACTTCTATCCAGTCGCCAGAGACTTCTATTTCTTTCTCTGGATCTTGAACCTGACCAATATCATTAGGACACACCAGATGGAAAACGCCGGCGCAGGCCTTCAAAGACGGAGTCCACCACATATGCATGATTTTCATGGCAATTAATATATGAGATGTGATGACAAAATAATAACAAAGTAATCATAGTATTACCTTATGGGCTTATTCTTTCTCATGAGCTTGATTCCAAAATAGATATGGTCATATCTCTCTCGGCTCATCGCCCCTTTATTTGTAGCATTGACAAATATTAGATTTGTATTGGCAAACTTCTATTTTGCACTTACAATCCCTTGCATTATTATTTGTAAACTTCGGTTTACAATAACATATATTTTTTTATATGATATCTATTTTCGAGATATCTTTGAAACTCCATAAGTTTCTTTTATACTTGGTAGAATATTCAATAAATAATTTTGTTCCTTCGAGTAACAAAATATTAGCTCTTCTCTCAAATTTATACTTTGTCATATATAGTTTGAACATTAGTTTTTCAAAATATGCTAATTAGTCTCTAGGACTATTAGCGACTATTAGCCTTTAGACTTATTATGACATAATCTCTATAAATTATTGTCTTGTGGACAATACTTTACAAACATAGATATAAAATCTTATTGTGTCATACAATATTCAATATTCAAAACGTAAACCTTCAGGGCAATGATATTAATAACAAACAAATGTCACTTTTTGTGACTCTTATCAATATTTTCTCCACTTCAGGTGGGAATTTAAACGTAACAGACATGATTACAAATCAACACGTTTACACATGTCCATATAAATTCATGCGTTACGTTATTAAATTACGTCATTCACTTTCGGGAATGGAATCAAGCCAATTTGGACATTATTCATAATTCTAGACAAAACTCATTGTTTTGTTTGGCTATATAAGATCAAGAAATTAATTCAGAATAATTCTTAAAATTTCTTTCACAATATTACTCTATCATAGGAGCAAATTAAATATCTCAATTTATAACAAACTTTTAGAAGAACAACCATCTTCTCGGTGGCTATACAATCCCTTTAAATTGTTCTTAAGATCAAGGAGTCTTTTAATGCCAAATATACAACCTTTCTTCATACAAATGGTGGCATATAAAAATCATGGATAAGACATCTTCATGACTTCAGCCAAATTTGTCTCATCATGGCTTCCAGGCCAAATTTGTCTTTTCATAGCTTCGGCCAAACTATCACTTTGCTTCAGGCAAATTTGTGTCTTCACTTTTTTTAATTGATTATCTCCCGGACATACAAAATTATATATCACTTCTAATCATGTAATCAAGTTAGAGAAATTTGAAATAATATAAACAGGAGAGGGTGATACTTTTGAAATAGATATATGTGCGTGTTTGAAATTAAATGGGGCCTTCGCACAAACACATGACAACCAACAATCTCCTGTTATCAACATTTCTCTTTTCAAATTATTATATATATGGACCCTAAATTTTTTCGATGCATACATGATTTAAGACCATTTTGAATGACATTTTAATAATATAAACATGTATGCTTTTCCGTGACTTCTTATTCAAACCTAGCCTTTTATTTTCAAACGCATATTCCATTAAATTAATACTTTCTCTATCATACTTTTACTATAGCAACATGTGCGAGAGTCTTTGTGATCTATAAGTCAAATATTTTGGCTATTATTACCCAAAATTCAATAAAGGCGTCTTTTAAATAAATTCACATGATAGGACCCATTAATACTATTTTAATATCTCTTCCAAAGATACCAATGCATATTCTACGAAGAAAGAGACTAGATACAAACCTATGTTAAAGTTTCCTTCTTCGTTTAGTTATCAAAAAGATGAAAATAATAATAATAAATATGATAATTAAATATGGCCCATACAAATAACACTTCTCGTGACTTCTTGTTCCTTCAAGATTGTGATAAAATATATATAATATAAATATATGGATCCACATACATATTTCAATTCAATCAATGTGCCTACCATCTTGTCGGCCACACACAGGAAAATATAATTAGCATAAGTCAAAAATCTCACCTTCCTCCACACAAATAATGGAGAAAACACATGAAAATAATAATAATAATTAAATATGGGATCCACACTAATTATGCAATACATACAATTATGCATTCCTCCCCTTCTCCTCCCGTAACTTCTTGCTATATGACGGCCATATATATGATTATTTCAACTCCCCCACCTCTTTCATTCTTCCCGAGGCCGCTTTTTTTATTTATTTATAGTGGTATATATTAATCAAACGAAGGAGACGGGCTGCGTTTTTTTTTTTTTTTTTTTTATTAAAGAAAATAGATCTTATCGTATTGCATCGATTTTCTAATCTATGCACTCTTCCTCTCTTATCTCACTTTTTCTCTGTGTCTTTGCGTCTTACTCACTCGTGTGTGGGCTTTGTGCAAGATCTATCAAAAGGGCATAATGGACGGAAAAATTATAGTTGAAGCCAACAAAGAGAAAAAGTACCGAGTGGATAGTTCATCTTTCATTTTGAGAAAGAAACGGAAGATAACCGGAGTTTGTGTCCATCAACCTCTTCACTACTTCCCTTGTTTAAATCTCGCCATTAAATGAAGAAGGAGAAGACTTCAGTCGATCGTTACCTCTGGTTCATTAGATTTGCATCTCAGCTCGACGTTTCTTCCATTTTTCCTTAAGATTTCAGTTGTTGCAGATCTCGGCAAGAGTTCGGGAATTTTCAAAAGTGGTTGTTCCGGCGAAGGAATATTTCGAGATCAAGCGCCATCCAATGCGGTGGAATTAAGAAGAGTCCAATTCCGGCAAGAAAATCCAGAAGCTGGAGCAGCCGCCGATTCGGGATGTGAAGCCGAGATCGATATATCATAAACGTGGGTGAATCTGCTAGATCGATGAAAATCGGGGTAGGTTACGCCGTGAGTTGTCTTTGGCGGTTGCGGATATAGGTTGAGGATGAGTTGTGCTTGACTTCCAGTGAGTGCAAGTCACGATGTGAAGAGAAGCTTGGCTTAGGTGAACAAATCGTGCTGATAACGTGTTATAAAACTTGATAAAATTAAGAGAAGGAGGAACAAGAGATGGACAAAGACGAGAGAGAGAATCAGGAGAGGTGGGAATTCTTATTCATCACCAATCATTTCGTTTACATTGGGGGTATTAATATTGGATTTTCCCACATATACTATACACCAAGTGGGCTTAGTAGATAACCATTAAAGGATTTAATAATATATCCTACACACAGACTATACACCAAGTGGGCTTAGTAGATAACCATTAAAGGATTTAATAATATATCCTACACACAGAACGCATTCCACGGGCAGGAGTTGGACATCCATGTATTGGACATCCACATATTTATAACACTCCCCCTTGGATGTCCATTATGAATGTGCCTCGTTAAAAACTTTAACTAGGAAAAACCCAATGGGATAAAAACCTAGCCAAAGAAAAGAGTACATCATTCATTGATACACTTTCCAGTGCTGCCTCATTAAAAACCTTTCTAGGAAAACCCAGTGGGACAAAACCTAGATAAGGGAAAAAGAGTACAGCGTGTATCGACTCCCCCTCTTGATGACATCAGTTTTACTCCCCTGATGAAAATATTAATATTGCTTCTTCTGATGGCAACATTACTTCCAATATCTTTGTGTTGGTGAAGAACTATATTTTGCTAATAAGCATGATACATTAGTACTCCAATAGTACTAAAATATGGTACTTCTGGACCAAGTAGTTCTTCAACAATTAATTGTCTTTTGAAGCTCTTCAGGAGTTCCAATGATATTGATATCATCAACATAAACAGTAATTGTAACAAATTCATTTCTATGTCTTTTCGTAAAGATGCATGGGCATATTGGGTTATTTTTGTACCCTACTTTTCATCCAATATTCTTTGAAACAATTATACCACATGTGCCCTAATTGCTTCAGGCCAAGGGACTTATTTAACTTAATTGAGCATTGTTCTTGAGAACTTGAATTAGATGCCTCAAACATTTTGAGTCCTTTCAGGGACTTGTGCTTCTGGCACATTAATTCCTTCAGGGACATGTGCTTCTGGCACCTTGAGTCCTTCAGAGACTTTTCATATAAATATCACTATTAAGTGAATCATGCAAACATGCAGTTATAATATCCTCTAGATGCAGACCAAGCCCTTCATTTACTGCTAGGCTTTATCAAATAACAAAAGTATTTGCATCCACATATGTTTCTTCAAAAATCAATGTCAGGTCTTTGTTTAGAACCTTGAACTACATAACGTACCTTATATCTTGTGATTTCACTCTTTTCATTTCTTCTCGTACAAAAAAACTTATTTGTATCCAACTGGTTTTGCATCACCGGCCTTTCATCATCGGTTGTATGGACTGCAGGTCCAAATACTTTTCGTTTTGCCAATATTTTAATTCTGCAATAATGACATCTTTCCATTGGGGCCAATACTTTTACTGTTGGCACTCACTAATGGATTGTGGCTCATGATCCTCATATCATTCATTACATCATATGCTATATTATAAGCAAAGATGTCGTCAACGTTGACTTCATTTCGATCTCATCGGATTCTATTCACAACAATTTATTGAGATCTCATAATTTTTACATATTTCAGGTACCTGGGTCTCTTCTGGGACTACAACATTCTCTTCTGGAGATATCTCTACTGGAGATAATATCTCTTCAGGAGATGGCTCTTCCGGAGCTACTAATTTTTCTTGATTATTCTCAACTTGATCATCTATATTCTTAGCTCCTTTTCTCTTTCGAGGATTTATATCTTTGGAACCGATGGACCTTTCACGCTTCAGGCGTGCTATATATTCATTCATAATAGGTTATCCTTCAGGGACATTAATTCAAATAGGAACATTAACAGCTGGGACATGTGACTTTGTCACTATCTTTGGGTCAGTAAATGCTTCCGGCATTTGATTAGCTAAACTCTGTAAATGAATTATCTTTTGAACTTCCAGTTCACATTATTTTGTACGAGGATCAAAATGAGCCAATGATAATTCATTCCAGCTTATTTCGTTACCCAACTGCCTATTTTCTCCCCCTCATGTTGGGAAAACAATGTCAAATCACAATTGACTAATCATGCAGGTGTAAGTCTCCTAAATCCATTTGTTACCATTAGAAACATCATTCTCCGTTCCATTTAGAGACAAACAAGAAGAAGGAGGTCCTTACATAACATTTATCCCAACTTTCTTTCTATATCCATCTATGTGCATTATGATGGATTTATAAGCATTGCACATTCAAAAACTTTCCAGATGGAATTGTCGGTTTTCGATCAAAAACCAATTTACGGGAGAATTTTGTTGGCTTATATAAATGCTGCAATATATAATATCAAATATATCAACATAGTATTATGTTCTCATAAGCGTTAATCCAGCTTTTTTATGGATGCTTTAATTCATGATATATGGATCGTATAACTGGAAATAGCGCTTAATTTATTCAAACATTATTACAACTTCAGTTGCGTTCTTACAAACTTCCGGTTTGCAATGGGCCCATATAGATTTGTTTGATATATTTCCAGAGATCCAATATCAATCATGACCTATGATATTTACATAGTCATTTTTATTTGAAAACAAGCAGCACATAATTATTTTTGAACAATATGTTGGTTATTTAAGAAGAATCTTCTGGTTCTTCAATAGATATCAATACATAATCTTATTTGTATTCTATATATATGACTCGGATGATCAAACAAGTCATGCCAACAATACATTTATTTGGATCAGTAAATTTCTGGTTTACTGTAACATATATCTCAACCAATCACAAACTTTTCAATTTTCATAAAATTATGATTTAAATCATAATCTGACATACATTCTTGGGAGATCTATTTGACTTTGTGTGAGAAGTATATAAATGATCAAAAATTAGCTAACACCTATATTATAACTCACACTTGTTTGCTAAAATTAGCTCACACTTGTATTATAACTCACACTTGTTTTCTAAAATTAGCTCACACTTGTATTATAACTCACACTTGTTTTCTAAAATTAGCTCACACTTGTATTATAACTCACACTTGTTTTCTAACAATCTCCCCCTCAAGTGTGAGTCATAATGGACATCCAAGGGGGAGTGTTATGAATATGTGGATGTCCAACTCTTGCTCTGGTGGAATGCATTATGTACGAAAGGATATATTACTTTATGTTATAGTGGCTACCCATTTACCCCACTATATGTCTAGAAGGATGTAATATAAATACCTCTATGGGAACCGAAAGAATACACACTGAGGAATAAGAATTCCCTCCTCTCTTGATTCTCTATCAATCTCTTGTTCTTCCTTCTCTTAATTTTATCAGTTTCATAACACGTTATCAGCACGATTTGTTCACCTGGGCCAAGCTTCTCTTCACCCCTTCATCTTTGCCATCAAGTCTATCACGCCATAGCCGCACTGCGGAGGCTACCTCCAGGGAAGAAACTTCTTGAGGATTTGATTATTTTTCCAAATCTCAAACCGATCACTCACGGAGGTCCTTACACGTTGATTGCGTTTTCTTCTCCTCCAGTGAAGGAACGAGAAAGAGTACATCCATGGCTTCCGGAACTCGGCTTCACTCGAACTCACCGATGAATTTTTGGGTGGTTCGTTTTTCTTCCCGGGTCTATCGTTTCCACCTCAAGTTATTATGGTTTGAGCACGTTGAGTTTCCACCGACAAGTGAAAGTCCCGGATTCGACAAGAGCTTCTTCCTTGGCGTAACAGGGGAGAGAGGCCGAGAACTAGAAAGAGACCATACCGCCACCACCGTCCTTCACCGTCACCAACGATCCGAGAAAAAGATGAGCATCGGCGAAAAAGATTTGAAACAAAGATTAACGAGAACTAGAGCTTGAGAGAGCTTGAGTTTTAGATCGAACCTTTAGACCGTCTTCTTCCCCTTTGCCGTAACTTTCTTCCATCACTGCCGGAGGAGCTTCACCGTTAGACCTCCGTCATTTCCGCTCGGGGTGGACATTTTTCAGCAAAGCTTCTCATGATACTTGCCTCATTTGTTGCGCAAATCGAATCCACATCCCGGTGAAGAAGACGCCATTAGAATGCCGACTCGGTTGAATCTTGATGAACCAAAGAAAGTGCAGATCTGTTCCACTAATTTTCTTTGGTGGCGGTGGATTTTGTCGTTTTGTTCTTGACCTGCGTGGTGAAGCGGTGATAAGTTGCGGCCTCAGTGCGTTTCTATCTCGTGTGAATGATTTTATCGGTATTCTAGCTTGACTAAAAAAAAAAGAAGGTGGCAAAGACATGATATTCAAAAGTAGCCAAAATATTTGACTTAAATAAGTTTTCAATGATGAAGACCATGCGCACATCTTTGCTATGCTCATTTTTCAGCAATTTTAGTTCTAATGTGGGACCCATTTTATTAAATAAGAGGTCACGGGAGGAACACAACTTTTCATGACATTATAGTATATGGGTAGAGCCTACATGCTTATATTATATTATCTATATATTGGATTCATTATTTAATTAGATTGCTTGTGAGTGGATGTTGGCACCGAATCATTTTTCGAGGACATATATTGATTGATTTGTTTGCCATGCATTATTTAATTTATATTTGTGTCATGGGTCCATTTATATATGATAATGGCATGTAAATGCATTTCCCCATCCGCAATTCACACACCATTAATAGTCTAAATTTGGAGGTAATGTAAACAAAATTTTAGTTTTATCATATGTGCTTTATATTCCGATCATATGCGGAAAGAAAATGGACGAAGCCATATAAATTTAATGGCCTGAAGCCATGAGACAAGAATGGCCTGAAGCCACGAGCAGGAGATAAATTTGGCCAGAAGCCACAAGGCAAATTGGAGTGAAGCCAGATCTATGAAATTGAATATTTGGCATTAAATTAAAAGATCCCCTTGATTAAATTATAGGGATTGTATAACCACCAGAAGATGGTTGTTCTTCTAAAAAGTTATTATAAATGGGTGTATTCAATTTGCTCCTGAAGTAGCAATATTGTGAAAGAGGTTTTTCAGATATATTCTGAATTGATTTCATAAAAAAAAAAATCATGAATTTTGTCCAATCTGACTCGATTCCATTCCCAAAAGTGAATGAACAAGTGAATGAATTTAATTATGGCCATGGACATGTATGTAAATATGACTAGGTATGATAATTGTTGTGATCATAATTGATTTAAATTCCCACCTGAAGTGGAAATTTTTTTTGTTATAAATTATGAACGAATATTAGAGGAACAAGATCTTGGTTTGACCTTTTTATTTGCCTAGAAATTAAAATATCTCTCCGGTGATTATTTAGAAGCAAATAAATTTGTTTTACATATTTTAATATTATTACTATTTGCATAGTAACCCTATTACGGTACGTAAAAACGGGGGGTTGTTTTGAAAATTTTGAATGTGGGCCTCACTTATTAATATTATATTGTTATTACTATTTACGGGCACTATTCATGAATAGTGTCGTATGGTACTATTTATAGATACGACACTATTCATGAATACGGTATTTTTGATGGTGAAGGGGGGAGTAGAAGAGGAATGGTTGATTAGGCTTTGCCCTCCTCCGCGAGCTTCACCACTAAGCTTTGAGCAACTCCTCTTAAAGCTTTGGTTATCCCTAGGCTCTCTTTCCTCTCAATAGCGGCTTCTTCTCTCAATTTTTCTTGTGTTGGGTGAAGAAGGTACATCGCGGTGATGATGGTAATGAAGGCAAGTATCGTGGTGACGAAAGTAGAGAAACAAGGTAGTGACGGTGAAGGATGGAAGGTTCGTGTCTTGCCGTGCCTCCTCTCGCATCGCACCGAGCGGGTGGTCAATATGGAGTTCTTGGAGAGTTCGAGAATTCAAAATCGCCGGCGCTATGTTGGATTTTATGGATCGAATTTGTGATAGAAGGACTTGAAGGTACGATTTTACATACCAAAGTAAATTTGAGTTCTTCTATGAAATAAATAATCATGTAGAGCCCATGCTTAATTATCACTCACATGCAAAGTAATATTGACAAAAGAGGATTATAAAATATTTAATCTACCCACCATTGAATATTTTATAATGGTAGTGGTGAGATAATAATAAAATAATTGAAAGTGGGATTGTAGAATATTGAAATTGCTATGCAAACATAATCATTCAGAGTTCAAGAACATTAGATGCGTGGTGTTTATTTATTGAGATATTATAGGGAGTGATGCTCCCACTCTATTATTGCTGGTTTTTCAACAATAAGGTCCCATGCGCACATGCGGTCATGTTTAATTTTTCAACAATTTTAGTTTATATGGTAGGATCTATTTTATTGAATAAATGGTCACAATTAGGAGGAAAACTTTTTCATAATATTATAGTATAAAGGTAGAGCCTAGATATTTATATTATATTATGGACTCATTATTTAATTGTTTGTGAGTATGAAGTGGGTATATAGATTATTAAAGTGTGTTTTGAATCATGCACAAGCATATACCGAAAAACTTGGGATCCAGCTTTGAAGAATTTTGGTTAGGGACGTGGTGTCGATTAGGGAGAAATAAAAATATGGTCCAACCAATTTATAATATAATTCATACTATTATATTATGCAAAGATAAGATTCTTTTCAGTAGTCATTATTTGACTCTCTCTCATTTTACATGGCGGCACATTTTGCTTCCTAATCACTTTAGTTTTCATGTTGAAATTAGACCACCGAATGCACAAAGAAAAATTTCCTAATCACTTCTTGACTTTTATGCATGTGGGTCCAATTAATAATTCTCATGTGACCATGTTGAAAAAAAAAAAAGGAAAAAGGAACAAGAAGTCACGAAGGTAGTATTATATACCCTGTTATTTGTGCCTTACTTCCGATTTAAATTTTATTTATCTTATAATTGACCAGAAGTTATTGTTTGTCCGAAGACATGAGAATTGAGAATTGTATGGCCAAAAGCCCTATAAATTTAATTTCTCATTATGATAATCAAATGGCCCGAAGCCATAAAATTTAATTTTTATATCTTTAATTTTATTGTTTTTATTTTCATATACATTTATTCATTATAATATGGCTAGATGCCATATGTATAACTTTTGTTTCTCCGAGAATAAATGGTGGAAGCTATATTGATTTAATTTATCATGAAACAAATTGGCTGAAGCCATGAGGAGGCACAAATTTGGCCTCAAGCCATGAGACAAATCGAGTAAAGTCGATCCATGAAGTTAAATATTTGGCTTGAAGTCATAAGGAAAATTACCAAGAAGATGGTTGTTCTTCTAAAAATTTATTATAAATTAGTGTATTTAATTTGCTCCTGCAGATAGCAATATTATGAAAGAGGTTTTAAGAAATATTATGTAGTGTAGCCAAACAAAATAATGAGTTACAATAATTATGAATATTATATAAGCTTAACTTCATTCGTGAAGTGAATGAATTTAATTATGGTTATGGATATATGTGTAAATATGATGACTATTGTCATTGTTGTGATCATCATTGATCTAAGTTCCCACCCGAAGTGGATAAATTTTTGTTATAAATTACGAACAAATCATTGTTTATGAAAAAAAAAAAAATTCTGGTTACTATTTGCACAGTACTATGCAGGGCCCACGTCAAATTTTTCTCCAACCCAGACGCGTATTCACATGGGATTTGAAAAAAATTTCATGTGGGCCCCACGTATTAATATTATATTAATACTACTATTTACAGACACTATTCATGAATAGTGTCGTATGTTACTATTCAAAGATACGACACTATTCATGAATACAGTATTTTTATGAATACTTTTTATCCGTGCTAGGTGCTTCAAAACCAAATATTTTCGTGGTAAAGTAGTATTTATCCCTTAATATTAAGGCCCTGAAGGCTTATGTTTTAAATATTGTATAACACAACGAGATTGTGGACCTTAGAAAAGTATTGTCCGAAGACAATAAACTACGAGAGATTTATGTCGAATAAGTATAAAGGCTAATAGTCCTGGAGACTAATTAGTATATTTTGTAAGAGGCTAATGTTCAGACTTATATGGCAGTATAAATTTGACAGAAGTCTCTGAAAGAGTTAATATTTTGTTACAAGTAACAAAATTATTCATTGATTATTCTACTAGATATAGACATTATATAGAAAATACATGCTTTTGTAAACCAAAAGTTTACATATAATATTACAAACCAGAAGTTTGTTAATGAGAACCAAAAGCCAATGTAAACTTGAAGTTTACTAACAATGAGATATCAAAGAAGAAATGAGCTCTGAGAGATTTATTGAAGCCAATGCTCAAAATAAAGAATAAGCCTACAAGGTAATATGACGTTTAAATTTGTTGTTATTATCATTTAAATTTATTATGATTCCATATCATAAATTTATTGCCATGAAAATTTCTGCTAGAAAATTATCATATGTATGACTCTTAATTTGTGTAATTCTAAGTTATTTTAACATGAATATCTTCACATGTGATAGATCGCATATATTTTATGCATATAGATATTAATTGAAGTATATTAATCATGAAATTATCTAGAGATATAATATTATATGTTTATTTCGAAGAGTTAACATAAATTTTCCTTTCAAAGTTTAAAGAATTTAAAAGTGATTTTGAAATACAAATATAAAGAAAGAATGTTTATATAACTTACACTTGAGGGGGAGATTGCCAGGAAAACAAGTGTGAGTTATATAATACAAGTGTGAGCTAATTTTTGAAAAGTTGAAAAGTTATATACTTCTCACACAAGAGTCTAAAAAAGTCTATGATTGGTTGAGATATATGTTATAGTAAACGTGAAGTTTCTCGATTTAAATAAATTTATTGTTGGCATGACTTGTTTGATCATCCGAGTCATAAATAACCAACATATTGTTCGAGAATGATTATGTCTTCGCTTGTTCTCAAATAAAAATGACTATGTAAATATCATAGGTCATGATTGGTAATGGTAATGGATCTCGGAAATATATCAAAAGATCTATATGGGCCCATTGCAAACCGTGGAAAGTTTTGTAAAAGAACGCAACGAAGTTGCAATAATGTTTGAATAAATTAAGCGCGCTATTTCCAGATTATACGATCCATAAATCATGAATTAAAGCATCCATAAAAAGATGGATTAATGCTTATGAGAACATAATACTATGTTGATATATTTGATATATATATATATATATATATTAAAGCATTTATATAAGCCAACAAAATTCTCCTCAGTAAATTGGTTTTGGTCGAAAACCGGACAATTCCATCTGGAAAGTTTTTGAATGTGCAATGCTTATAAATCCACCATAATGCACATAGATGGATATGGAAAGAAAGTTGGGATAAATGTTATGTAAGGACCTCCTTCTTCTTGTTTGTCTCTATATGGAAAGAATGATGTTTCTAATGGTAACAAATGGATTTAGGAGACTTACACGCATGATTTGTCAATTGTGATTTGACATTGTTTTCCCAACATGATGGGGGGAGAAAATAGGCGGTTGGGTAAAGAGATTATTTGGAATGAATTATTATTGGCTCATTTTGATCCTCGTACAAAATAATGCGAATGGAAGTTCAAAAGATAATTCATTTACGAGTTTAGCTAATAAAATGCCGAAGCATTTACTGACCCAAAGAAAGTGACAAAGTCACATGTCCCAGCTGTTAATGCTCCTATTCGAATTAATGTCCCTGAAGGATAACCTATTATGAATGAATATATAGCACGCCTGAAGCGTGAAAGGTCCATCGGTTCTAAAGATCCTCGAAAGAGAAAAGGAGCTAAGAATATAGATGATCAAGTTGTAAATAATCAAGAAAAATTAGTAGCTCCAGAAGAGCCATCTCCTGAAGAGATATTATCTCCAGTAGAGATATCTCCAGAAGAGAATGTTGTAGTCCCGAAGAGACCGCACACGAAATATGTGAAAATTATGAGATCTCAATAAATTGTTATGAACGAATCCGATGGGACCGAAATGAAGTCAACGTTGACAACATCTTTGCTTATAATATAGCATATGATGTAATGAATGATATGAGGATCATGAGCCACAATCCATTAGTGAGTGCTAACAATGAAAGTATTGGCCCCCATGAAAAGATGTCATTATTGCAGAATTAAAATATTGGCAAAACAAAAAGTATTTGGACCTGCAGTCCATACAACTGATGATGAAAGGCTGATGATGAAAGGCCAGTGATGCAAAACCAGTTGGATACAAATAGGTTTTTGTACGAGAAGAAATGAAAAAGGTGAAATCACAAGATATAAGGTATGTCATGTAGTTCAAGGTTTTAAACAAAGACCGACATTGATTTTGAAGAAACATATGTGGATGCAAATACTTTTGTTATTTGATAAGTCTAGCAAGATAAATGAAGGGCTTGGTCTCGCATCTAGTGGATATTATAACTCACTGTTTGCATGATTCACTTAATAGTGATATTTATATGAAAGTTCCTGAAGGACTTATGATGCGAAGCATATGTCCCGGAAGGACTTAAGATACTAGAAGCATATGTCCCGAAAGAACTTAATGTGTCAAAAGCACAAATCCTCGAAGGATTCAAGGTGTTAGATGCATCTAATTCAAGTTCTTAAGCACAATACTCAATTAAGTTAAATAAGTCCCTTGGCCTGAAGCTTTTAGAGCGCATGTGGTATAATCTTCTCAAGAAATTTCTGTAGAAATATGGGTACAAAATGAACCAATATACCATGCATTTTTATGAAAAGATCTAGAAATGAAGTTTCTATAATTGTCATTTATGATGTCAATATCATTGAAACTCCCGAAGAGCTTCAAAAGACAATTAAATATTTGAAGAAAGAGTTTGAAATAAAGGACTTGAGAAGAACGAAATATATTGGATTACAGATTTGGTGGATAAAGAACAATTTCAACCAGAAGGAAAGAAGTCTCAAGAAGAACTACTTGGTCCAGAAGTACCATATATAAGTGCTGTTGAAGCACTGATGTATCATGCTTATCATGCTTATTACCAAGAGATATAGTTCGTCACCAACACAAAGACATTGGAAGAAATGTAGTCATCAGGGGGAGTAAATCTGATGTAATTTAGAAAGACAAGTTGATGAATGCTGTACTCTTTTTCCCTTATCTAGGTTTTGTCCCATTGGGTTTTCCTAGAAAGGTTTTTAATGAGACAGCATTAGAAAATCTGATGTAATTAAGAGGGGGAGCGTCGATACATGTTGTACTCTTTTTCCCTTATCTAGGTTTTGTCCCACTGGGTTTTCCTAGAAAGGTTTTTAATGAGGCAGCATAAGAAAGTGTATCGATGGATGATGTACTCTTTTCTTTAGCTAGGTTTTTATCCCACTGGGTTTTCCTAGTTAAAGTTTTTAATGAGGCACATTCATAATGGACATCCAAGGGGGAGTGTTATAAATATATGTATTATGTGGATGTCCATTGTATAGTAACCCTTGAAGGTCTATAAATAAAGGTCTTGTGTAAACATTCTGAATACACTTGAAATGAGAATTCCTCTCCTCTCTCTAGAATCTCTCTGACTTCTCTCTACAATTCTCTTCTCTTCCCTTTCAGTTTTCTTTAGTTTCATAACAACATGCACTTTATTTTTAAGAGCATAGAAAAATTTAGGGAGATCATAGAGAGAGAGAGAGAGGAAGATGAAGCATTTAAAGGCCAGATAAACCAAATGAACACAAAAATTCAGCAGTGAGTTGGAAGGATCAAAGAAACCCGTCTTCATTGCTCCCAAAAATTTTGCTCATCCAAAGAGATTGTCAAACTTCTTTGTCTCAAAAAGCCATGTCATCCAATAGTCAACAAAAATAACCTCAAAGCCAAATCAACAATGAATAATCAACCAACATAAAAGAAAACAATCTAGAAAAGAAACAACACATGCAAATCAAATTACTACTCAACAACGAATTTAAAGATGGAATTATTGAAATCATCTCTTGGGGTCGGTATCTCCGTTATGGAATGGGTATCGATGGACAAAAGGGGAGAAGGTAAAAACCATACGGGTATACACAGTTATTGAAATCCACCCTCAATCCCAGGTCTATCTCTTGGTTATGGAATGGGGTATTGATGGACAAAAGGGAGAGGCTAAGAGGAGTTGAACGGTCTAAGTGTAACAACAATCCACCATCAATCTAGAGGTCTCTTGGTTATGGAATGGGGTATCAAGGGATAAAAGGGGAGGCTAAGAGGAGTTGAACAATTTAAGTGTAACATCTCAGCGCCTCAATCTTGTCGTTTTAGGGACCCACCATCCCTCACGGCTATAAAATGCATGAGAGGGAAAGGTATCCAAACCCTTATAAGACGTCTTTAGTTCCCCTTTCCAACCCCCTTGGGACTTCGTTTTAGATACCAGAGCGTCTCGCTTTCGATATTGTCTGCCCTAGGGACTTGGCTTTGATACCCAAAAAAAAAAAGCACCCCACTCTCCATTGCGGCGTCTCCTCCGTCTTGCAATGGCTGCACCTCTTTCTTTCAATCACAATGGTGTTTCATCTTGCCTTCGCCTTCATCATCATACAATTCTTCTTGGCAAAACTACTTATTGCATCTTCAGAGATCCCAACCAATCATCATTCACAATTCCATTTGTCTATTCCTTTATTATCTCCACACTTCCATGCATACAAGGACACACAATTCAATAATTAGGTCTTGCCTCCTTAGGAGGCAGTCCAATCATAAGGTCTTACAGCACACATAGTACAATCATCAGGTCTTAACGCCTCAAGACACACAGTCCAATAATCAGGTCTTATCGCCTCAAGACACACGGTCCAATAATTAGATCTTATCGCCTCAAGACATAGTCCAATCATCAGGTCTTATAGCATTAGGACACACAGTCGAATATGGCTCCCAAATTGCATCTGAACTAAACACAACGGTCCAAGAGCAATGAAAAAATAAATGTTCAATATTTTCATCAGCCCTTTCGAAGATAGGACATAAGCTTACGCAATATTAACAATAAATAATTAACCAACATAAAAGAAAACAATCTAGAAAAGAAACAATACGTGCAAATCAAATTACTACTCAACAAGGAATTTAAAGATGGAGGGAAAAAGCATACGGGTATACACAATTATTGAAATCAACTCTCGGAGTTGGTCTCTCAGTTATGGAATGGGTATCGATGGACAAAAGGGGAGAAGGTAAAAACCATACGGTATGGAATGACGAATTTAAAGATGAAGGGAAAAAGCATACGGGTATACACAATTATTGAAATCAACTCTCGGAGTCGGTCTCTCAGTTATGGAATGAGTATCGATTGACAAAAGGGGAGAAGGTAAAAACCATACTGTATGGAATGGGGTATTAATGGACAAAAGGGGAGAGGCTAAGAGGAGTTGAACGGTCTAAGTGTAACAACAATCCACCATCAATCTCGAGGTCGGTCTCTTGGTTATGGAATGGGGTATCGATGGACAAAAGGGGAGAGGCTAAGAGGAGTAAACAATCTAAGTGTAACATCTCAGCGCCTCACCTTGATATTGTCTGTTTTAAAGACTCGCCATCCCCACGGCTATAAAATGCATCTAAAGGGAAAGGCATCCAAACCCTTATAAGACGTCTTTAGTTCCCCTTTCCAACCCCCTAGGGACTTGGCTTTGATACCAGAGCGTTTCGCTTTCGACATTGTCTGCCCTATAGACTTGGCTTTGATACCATAGCGTCTCGCTTTCGATATTGTCTGCCCTAGGGACTTGGCTTTGATACCAAAAAAAAAAGCACCTCACTCTCCATTGCGGTGTCTCCTCCGTCTTGCAATGGATGCACCTCTTTCTTTCAATCACAATGGTGCTTCATCTTGCCTTCGCCTTCATCGTCATACAATTCTTCTTCGCAAAACTACTTATTGCATCTTCAGAGAACCCAGCCAATCATCGTTCACAATTCCATTTGTCTGTTCCTTTATTATCTCCACACTTCCATGCATACAAGGACATACAATTCAATAACTAGGTCTTGCCTCTTTAGGACACAGTCCAATCATAAGGTCTTACAGCCTCATGACACATAGTACAATAATTAGGTCTTCTCGTCTCAAGACACACAGTACAGTCATTAGGTCTTATCGCCTAAAGACACACAGTACAATCATCCGGTGTTAATGCCTCAAGTCCAGTAATCAGGTCTTATCGCCTCAAGACACACGGTCCAATAATTAGATCTTATCGCCTCAAGACATAGTCCAATCATCAGGTCTTATCGCCTCAAGACATAGTCCAATCATCAGGTCTTATAGCATTAGGACACACAGTCGAATATGGCTCCCAAACAGCATTTGAACTAAACACAACTGTCCAAGAGAAATGAAAAAATAAGTGTTCAATATTTTCATCAGCCCTTTCGCAGATAGGACATAAGTTCACACGATATCTTTTTCTACCTCATAGGGCTGCATTGGTGACTAACGCATTGTTTAGAATATGCCAAATGACTTTTCTACCGCATAGGGTTGCATTGGTGGCTAAAGCATAATATTGTTGATTAAATTTGTCTATTACACGACTTTCATGCAAAATTTAATGTGGTTGAGAGCAAAAAATTTGTTTAATCATTGTAAAAACCTGTAACTCTAGTACAGTCCTCATGAATTATTAACCTTAACTTATTACGCTAATTAGTTATTATTCATTAATCCGTAACTTTTTACGATACTCATGAGAACTCGTAACAATTTATGATATTAATGAGTTTTAGGATTACTCGTTAAAACAACCATTGAGGATTATGATTAATTACTTGATAAAACTACTATTGGAAATTAGGATTACCTTAGATTACTCAAAGACTTCAATGTTGTTGATGTTCTCTAACGTTGATCCACACGGCTATCCTCGATTGCAATGAGGACTCCTTCTTTTGATACCTTCTCACTCCTTGAATGCTTACTAGGTGATGACAAGGTTAAGGTTTCGTTTTCTTAGGTTTTTCTCTTTCACGAAGATGGTGGTTTCTTGGAATTAAGTTGAAAATAAGATGAACAAGATTGGGAACTTACCTTTTCTTGAGTTGGCGGCACATACCAATCAAATTGACATCTTGTTTTTTCTCTTAAAAAATGTACAAGCAAAAGCGCATAAAAAAAATCAGCACTTTATTAAAGTTTAACCATAATTTAAATGTTTACAAGAAAAACTCAATCCAAGTTTGAATTTGAAAATTCAAATCATTAAAATAATGAATTGAATTCATATCTTGATTGATAGATAGATTGAATTTAAGATGATGAATCACATTCATATCTTGATTGGTTGATTGAATTTAAGATGATAGATCATATGCACATCTTGATTGATTGATTGAATCAATCATTTAAGATGATGCATCACATTCATATCTTTATTAATTGATTGAATAAAAACTTAAGATGATGGATCACATTCATATCTTAAACTAAAATTTAATAGCATTTTTAATTTAATCTTTATTTATTATTTCTCCTACCTTCTTCATCTAATATTTATTGGATCTTTATATATATGTTTATTAGATAATTCAAAATTATCTTTTACAACCTGTTGAATTTAAATTTCAAACTTAAATTTAAAATTCGAATTCCAAATAACCTGGCTTAAAACCCCGTTGGGTCTTTTAACACATTTGGGCCTTTTTATGGAGAAAATGATTTCCTACTGGGGACTCCAAATATAACGCCATTTTTCACTATTGGGTTTGGAGTCCTACTCCAACCCAATTAAATCTTTACTTTTGATAAAGCCCAATAACAATTATTGACTCAAGCTTGCTAATTTTTAAGCAATCGGAATAACTTTTGTGTGAGACCTATTAGGCCCAATTAGTCACTAATATAAATAAACTTGGACAAATTAAAACTCCTTTAACAGACCCAATTTATTTAATGACCTAATAAGACATTAGAAATGCTTTATGGCCCCAAAACTAATTGAGTTGATCAAGTGATTTACCTTTCATATTTGGATACCGTGCAGACATCATCCCTCACATCGTTATTCACATTTAGTCAAGAGCAAAGATAGAGTATCATCTCTCTTAATTGACTAAATGTAGCTAATTCACATAATTATGAATATTCTTGTATTAACTCTATAACGGATCATGACTATTCAGGATCGCTTACTGCTCGCATAAACTCCCAAGTTAATTAGAAGCTATCCAAGCTTTACCGGTCTTGTGAAGGACTAATTCCTTGTAGGGGACTGTGATTCCTTTCGGCATGTCCATCTATACTCATGTATTTGAGTTATACCTAATAGTACAATGTTCTCCCCTTTTTTAGTCGAATAGAGTTATACAATCAAAGTATAACCATAGGACATAGTGTTCAATGACATCCTTAAGTTCATAACGATTCGCACTACCAAACGATTGATAGTATAAAATTTAAATGATTTTTAACACCCCCATTTCTAACCATCATCATAGTATATAATTAGAAGGATGATGCATTTTTTAATTTTTTTTATATATTCTATTTATTTAGATAAAATTATATGTTGCATCCTAATAAAACAAAGATAATTTTTTTTACAAAAAAATGTTAATTTTATCTCAAATTAATTAATTTCCGTCCCGCATTAAGGAATATTTTTTCCAGAATACCGCATCCCGAAAATTAATTAATTTAAAATATTGGATATAAAAACATTTCGAAGGTTGTGTTCATCACTTTGAGAACATATAATTTAATATAAACAAATAGAAATTCCACCGATTATAGGGTGACATCTTAATTATATAAAAGTTGAGCAGTGAGCACTTCTCTGGCTGAGACGTCAGCAAAATTGCAAGCTTAAAACACTAAAAAAATAAAAAATAAGAGGCGGTTATGAAAGATAGATAAAGCGGGAGATAGTTCCACAATATTTTGTAAATTATATGAAAGATAGATAAAGCGGGAGATAATTATACAATATCTTGTAAATTAATAATGGGGAGGTAGATACAAAATATTAAGTAATTTAATATTTTGATTATTCCTTTAAGATCTTTAAAAGGAACGAATATAAATATGTGCAAATGTTCAAATTTAGAGGAACTAATCTACAGAAATTATAGGGATTCCAATAGATTAATTACCAGTTTTTGAATTAATAATGGGAAGGTAGATACAAAATATTAAGTAAATATTTAATTTAATATTTTGATTATTTCTACCGATATCTTTAAAAGGAACAAATATAATACTATAATGATAAATATAAATATGTGCAAATGTTTGAATTTAGAGGAACCAATCCACAAAAACTACAGGGATTCCAATAAATTAATTACCAATTTTTGAATTAATAATGGGAAGGTAGATGCAAAATATTAAGTAAATATTTAATTTAGTATTTTTATTATTAGATCGGAATGAATATAATATTATAATTATAAACATAAAGATGTGCAAATTTAGAGGAACTAACCCATAGAAAAAACATGGACTCTAATAAATTAATTACGAACTTTTTAATTAATAATTGGGAGGTAGATACAAAATAATATTAAGTAAATATTTAATTTAATATTTTAATTATTGTTTTTTAGATATTTAAAAGGAACGATTATAAACATAAAGATGATGTGCAAATGTTCAAATTTAGTTGTTGTAATTTTGATACGTCCTGGGTAACAGGTGGCCAATGCTCCTTATGAAAACTTCAAATGTTATTTGATATAAATTTCTGACTAGTAGATTTGCAAGGAGTAATTCATCAATCCCATTTAAATTGCCAATAAAATTAAAAAATCCTTTTTAAACTAAAAATAATAAAATTCTTATCCCTAATTTCTATCTTGTAATGAAATCAAACAAATAACCACGTCAAGAATGAAAACGAATAAATAATCATATTAACAATGCCATCGTCGCTTTGCCATTATTTTCCTATGGCAATTAGAATGCCTGTCTTCATCAAAAGTAGGGCTGGCCGCCGGACGATACTCCGGTAGCAGCCTTCCGGACTTGAACCTCACACCGCAGGCATTACACAGTGTTTTGGGCCCATCAGGCCCACACCTCCATTGCGGCGTCTCCTCCGTCTTGCAATGACTGCATCTCTTTCTTTCAATCACAACTGCGCTTCTTCTCGCCTTGGCCTTCATCGTCCTACACTTCTTCTTCGCAAAACCACTTATGGCATGTTCAGAAATGCCAAGCCAATCATCGTTCACATGGTTCACAGTTCCATGCGTACGAGGGTGGTCACTGACAATTTGGTTTGAAGTTATATAATCATCAGAGAATCCGGGGAACCATTCACAGGGCAAGTCTTCCAATGATGTTAAGTCTTCGAACGAGTCAGGAGGCAGAGAAACCCACTGTTGGCTCTCTGAAAATTCATCATCAAAGCCGGGCAAAACTAAGTCTAAGTCCCCTGACTCAAGGTCTTGAAGGTCGAAGCAATCATCATCAACTGCCATAGACAATATATATATATATAAAATTATTAAATGTATATTTGCTCTTCAATGAGAAAATACTGATTGTTTAAGAACACAGTGCGTATATATATATATAGAAGTGCAGAGGCAGTAGGGTTGAACACATTTAAAGCAGAGGGGTGGGGCCATCAATATTTTCATCGGGGAGAATTATTATTTGAAATCTGTCGGCCCAATTTTTTTTTTTTTTTTTACGTGAGCGTGACTGTTTATCATATCAACGCGTATTGACGTAACAGTTCAATGTTGTACAAATTTGATTGGTTTAAGTGACGGCAACTTTATCATCACTTATTTTAAATGTAAATTATAAATGTGTTAATACAGAATTCATTTATCATATTATTGGTATCAGAAAAAACCTACATCAATAATCAATATCATAAATACGCATGTAAAATCTATTCAGATCCTTTCCCAAAAAAAAAAAAAAGGACCTAGTCAGATTCTTATCGATACTTATATGCCATTATCCATAGGGAGTAAATAATGTCTATATTAAGTTTATTCATGGTAATAATAATTAATTACTTATCAATGGATATAAACATAAATTTAAATGAGAATAACAACAACAATTATAATTAGATTATCTAGAATCTTCTGGGAAAAAAATTTCTAGAATCTTCCAGCGAAGAAAATTCTAGAATAATTTTTCATACTATTTTTCAGAAAATTTTAATTTCCCGTCGTCTATTTTATTTGAATTTCTATTTTTGATAATTCTAGTTAGATTTAACAAAAAATAGTTGTTCGCTGGAATGTGTCAATAGCATAAAGGATATTCATATTCTTTATACTGGCATTCTTGTTTGTTTGTCATCAAGTTCACGATAATGATTAATCAAAGTTGGGATGTACAGTGAACGTGGGTGTTTTTTATAGTTACTTTCCCTTCTATTCATGATTACGTTTTCTCTCTTTTCTAATAGACAAATGGGTTGACTGATTTAGTTGTATTTTATTTGTCTGTTTGAGTTAACGGTATAAGCTGTTTTTTTATCATGATTTATGAGGTAAGTGTATGGGAGGAATTTTATCTCGATTTGTATAAAAGTGCTTTTCAAACACTAACTCAAAAAAACACTACCTCCATTCAGCTTATTACACCCAAGATGTCATGACTTAAAATTAGAAAACAGATTGATATGGAACATTATATAACTTTGCACACGTATGTTTATCAAAATTTCCACATTTGTACTCACGCTCAAATTCTCTTTTTAGAGGTAATATTGTAAATTTTAAATCATAAAAAGAAATAAATAAATAAAGGGAGCTCTAATTTTAATCATCACCATCATATAGAATAAATCATGCCACCTCTAGTCCCTAGCTCCCTATTATAGGGCACCTTACAGAAGGTGTTCTTGGTTCTTTTTATAGGCATCTGATGGTTTTAAGGTGTATTTAACAGTATAATATTTTAACATATTCTTATTTAATAGAGGCAACAAGAGGGATTAGAAATTAATATAAGGTTAAAGTTTAGGATAGCTAATAACTAATACGTGTAATAATAAAAATCAATTGAAAATTATGATAAATTAACTATTTTAAACTATTTTTATTAGCACGTGGAAAAATTACTAACCATTGAGATAAAAAATGATCAGGTTTTCTCATAATCTTTTTCTCATAATCCCTTATAATTTTTGAATCATATCCATCCAATTAATATGAAAACTTTTTTCCTCATTTTTTCAATCAACGATTCAGATGAGCTTATAAGAAATAATGAGAAACAAAGACAACGAGAGCATCTCCTTCGTATAAAAGGATGATATTGGAGACTGTACTATCAACTGTTTGCTCATCCAACACCCCTTCAGGATTCGGGGATCACCATTCAGGTTGATAGAATTAAGATCACATATTATCCCAAAAAAAAAAAAAGGAAGAAAAAGAATTACGAACGCATGTATTATTTATTATAAAAGACTGCGTTTTTAAAATGATGTACAACATTTAAATTTTAAATAATGCGCGGATGAATCTAAAAACGTTTACCATAAAAAAAGTTTCATTGGCTTTCAATTGAATTCAACACAGGGCATAGCTTGTCACTCGATGATTTTAACACAGGCCACGTTTTAGGTACAAAAACTATAGAACATACCCCCCACTTGACAATCTCAACATTTATCAAAACTTGAAAATCTCCTTTGATCAGTCATGGAACAACCTGGGCACGGATCCTCTCATGATCCCGTTTTCTCCTCAGCCCTCCTCTTCCCTTATAACTCAATTTATACCATTGATTTTACTTAATTTTGGCCGTCCTTAACTCATTTCCAACCTCTCAAATGCTTCGATTCACTGACTGGTACTGAAAAAATATTTTAAGATTTTAAAAACTTATTTCAGAATATTAAAAAAAAATTCAGGGTACTAAATGGATATTGACAAATGGCGGAATTAGGGGGCTAAGGGTGGCACTCGTCCCCTCTAAAATTGCAGAATTGAACCTAGAGGTTTAGGAAATTGTATTTTAGCCTTTTTTTTTTTAATATTTTCACTTTAGTCCCCATTTGAAGTTTCATAAAGGGACTAATGAAAATATTAAAAAGTTTATAGGGCTGAAATGTAATTTCATTAACATTGGGTTCTTTTCTGTAATTGTTGCCCCTTAATTTCAACCACCCCTGATATTGACCGGTACTGAAAAAATACTTTATGATCTTGAAAAATTATTTTAGGATCTTAAAAAATATTTCAGGGTACTAACTGATATATTTTAGGATACTGAATTGTACTGAAAAATTATTTAAGGATCTTGGAAAAATATTTGAGGGTACTGGATGGTGCTAAAATGATAGTGACTGGTATTGAAAATATACTTCATGATCTTTAAAAAATATTTCACGGTACTGAATGATGCTAAAAATATACTTCACGATATTGGCCGGTATTAAAAAAATTATTTAAAATCTTAAAAAATTATTTAGGATCTAATTTTTTTTTTTTGAAATGCACCATCTAGTACTCTCAAATATTATTTTCAGGGTATTGAATGTTGCTAAAAATATACTTTTAGGATCTTGATCGGTATTGAAAAAATAATTAATGATTTTTAAAAAATATCCTAAAATGCATCATTTAGCACCCTAAAAATTTTTTTTTCAGTACAAATCATTATCCTAAAGTATATTAGTTAGTACATTAGATATTTTTTAAAAAATCCTAAAATAATTTTTCAAGATCATGAAGTATTTTTTCTAGTACATCCTAAAATATATCCATCAAGATCTCGAAATATTTTTTTAAGATCATAATATAATTTTTCAAGATCATGAAGTCTTTTTTCAGTCCCAATTAATATCTTTTTAGTACGATTCACTATCTTAAAATAATTTTTTAAGATAATAAAGTAACTTTTCAATATCAGTCAGTATTTTAAAATATCAATGGCCAAGATTAAGTGAAATCAATACTACAGTGACATCATGGGAGAGGATCCGTTCTCGTAAGAACCTACCTCTTAATTAGCTCTATCCTGAAAATTTCATCAATGAACACGAAAATCCACCTCTGATCCATCATGGAGGAACCTTCCTATTAAGTAGCCTAAACCTCAAAATTTCTAATCCCCAATGAATGCAAAAAAAAACGGACGATGAAAAAGAAATTTGATGTTTCTCTTTCATCTTTACACAGATGCCTGCATCGAATCCCAGTTCTGGGCCAAACTCTATATACGTTATCGCTTGTACTTTGTTAATATGTTTGCTTGCTGGAGGGGCATGCCTCGCATTGTATTTAGTGCTTCCTGTATCACAGGCCTCGTCCTCGTTAGCCGTTGCAGGGGTCACATTGATTGGCCTTCCGTGGGCGTTTTGGGCACTCACATTCTTATACCGAATCTTGTCACGTACGTTTGGGTTTAGACTTGGAGCGGGTGAAGCTAATTGTGGAGGCGGAGGGGGTGGGAATTTCACCAATGCCCCTGAGAATGCTAATACAGGATCTGGTGAAGGGAATGTTCAAGGTGGCCCTAATGAGTTAAATAGGGCATTGTCTGTGGCTTCCAATGAGAGTGAAATGGCATTGAATTGAATAGCTAAATGCCTTCGTGATAGTATTTGGATTTTGGCTCATACTTCAGGATTATTAACTAGAGTTTATGCCCACGCCACAAATAGTTCAGTAGCGATTCAGGGGAAGCCATAAAGCTATTGCTCATTTCTTAATTTTCATATTTTTGATGAGATGGTTGAACATCGTCATGAAGATGGCCCTACTCTGGCCAGTGCCATGCAGTTTACACCTCCAGGAATCGCCTCGGCAAGACAATGCAAAGAGTATGCAGAAACTTCATTTTTTTTTTAATGTATCTGAAGTTTTTTTTTTTTTGATATAAAAGATGAATGTATCTGAAGTTAAAGAAGGAAAAGAATTCATTTTCACTTTTTTAGGAGTTTCTGATTGGGGCCAAACCATATGGGAAGCGGGAGTCAGAATTTTCAGCTTTATCGGTTATTGTTTCTACTTTCTGGTGTAACACACCTCTCATACTAGGAAGTTATCAGCGAGCAATCTTTTTTTTTTCCCCATATAATTTTAGCACAATATTTTTTTTTTGGTCAAAATAAGCACAAGGTTGAATAGCTTTGAATAGACGATTATGTTAATGACTTCAATTTTATACCTTTTCTTATGCAAAAAGCCAGCTAGAGACAGAATGGATTAGGAAAAAGTCTAAATTGTTAGAACGTTAATTTCTTATGAGCTAACTTACCTAATTTATCAGATACAACAATTTGTTCCTTTTAAACTAATAAATTACTACTCCCTCCAATCCTAATTATAAGATATAGTTGACTTTTTTTGGAGAAATTAAGGAAGCTAATTAAATTATTTTATAGTATTTTTATTTTTTTCTTCAAAGTAATTAATTTGATTAATAAACTAATATATAATTTAAAGATACACAATATATAAAATGATTAAGTAACTTATTTAGCTTCCTTAATCTCTCCAAACAAAATCAACTATGTCTTATAATTAGGACCGGAAGTAGTAAAAAGGAATTATTTGAGTTTCTTGAGTGTGTTGAGTTCCTTGTGTTTAATAATTATTCTTTCAAATTTTCCTTCCATTGAAAAACAGGGCGTGCTTAGTAACTCACTGTTCTTGCATTATAAGTTTCATAAACTTGAATTACCAATGTTCCTTATGAGCATGAAGGCCGGCATAGACACAAGATCTCGGGCCTTGATACCACGAGATATGATATTCACTAAGGATTCGCGGAAAGTCAAACAAAAATTGCCCGAGTTTGCCCACGTAAACGTGCTCCAGCTGATGTAGCAAATGGCCAGTTTCGGGAATGAATTTGGACCTAAGAACCGAAGTGGATACATGACCAAGATGCATGCCTCGGGCTCTGTCATTGAAACTATAGACATGAATCTACGTCAATATAGTGAAACAGTTGTGCAACCATAAAAAATAAAACTGTTACGCCACTGGTTCAAGCTATCTTTAAAAGAACTATAATGTGAACTTTAGCTACCCAGCCGAATAATCTGAGAGATAATCTACTTCAAATTTTAGCTTTATCGTTATCAAATGTGAAAACAACGGGGCATGAGAGCTCAATGACCAAAGAAACAATTCAACTTAGTTAATCTGAATATTTGGGAGGGGCAACGCAATAAAAAGATTGTCAGAATTTCACCAATCAACTGATGTCCTACATTGGGCAAAACGAAAGATATAAACAGTACTTAAGAGTTGTGGCACTTTCACTCAATAGATTAGACTAGCCTTACGAAATGAATTCTCCACCTGACTTAGGTCAAACCATCCAGTATCCTAACCTTCATCTGCAGTTCTATTTGCAATCGTGCTATGGTTTATGCAAGCATACATTATTTTTTCTTTGTAGAACTTATATATGCCTCAAATTCTGTTATGAATGGTCCTCTCTTAAATGAAATTGAACTATTCCGTCGAGTAGATTCATTCTTCAGGAGTTCAGGTGCTAAGATTCGCAAGCAGCTTAGAGAATAGAACTATTGTAACCACTCTTCTGATGATATAACTTTCCCTGCTAGCTGTTATGTTAGTAAAACCAGTGTTGTTAAAACGTAGAGTCTACGTAGAAACGGTAAGGGTGAGCAAAAACGTAAAATCGGAAAACGTAAACGAAACGTAAGAGTTTACTACATACTACAAAAAAAATAAAATCCAACATATATAAAACCAAAACATACCAATACATTAAAGTCATCACAAATTTAAGTCCAAACACTCAAGGAAATAATTAAGTTCATAATTTAATGTGATTTTTCATAATTAAATTAGACTCTTAATGCATTTTTTGGAAAGTATAGTTATGCCCCAAAAATATTTTAAACTTTTCAGTTTAGTCCCTCCTCAAAACTTTAAATCCTTGCATTTTAGTCCCTTGGTCAAAACGCACTTTTTGACCAAGGGATTAATTTGGTCTTGAGTCGTCTTCTTCATGCTTGAGAGACTTCATTCCTGAGACAGACGAATATCACAGAGCATCGCGAGCTTCGACCTTCGACCTTCGATCCTTCCCTCCTCCACATTCCTCTAAGTCGCCGCTGGCCTCCACCATCGCCGCCGGCGACCTAAAACAGAGGGGCGAGAACTGCAGCTACGAGATACAGAGGGGCGACAAAAACAGAGGGGCGAACGCGAGAAACGGACGTTTCAACCGATTTTACCGAGTTGAAACGGCGTTCCAACCGTTTCAACGCCAAAACCGTTCCAGCATCCGAGTCGAGACGTTTTCCGGCGGAAAAACGTAGAAACGGACGTTTCTACGTTTCAGAACGCCGTTTTTACAACACTGAGTAAAACTCACCAACAGTCTGCTATGTATTTCTTTTTTCTTTTTTAAATAATTTTTTCTATCCTAGAAGAAAAAAGCTACATCAAATTTGAAGACATTTTTTATCTTCTTTAGCTCTCAAGAGACTTAGCTGAATGCTTGAAAGCATTTCTTTTCTTTTCTTTTTTTTTGTTTTTCCCTGTCCTCTAAACTAGCTCTATGCTAAAAAAATCTCGATTCTATCAATATATTCACCCTTTTCAAAATGTTCCTTTGTAGAAACCCCCTTTTACATTTTATTTACCATCTGCTATTTTCTCAAGTGAATCCTTGGCTTGATATTTAATTTTACAAAAAGGAAATGTCAAGGATAAATGATGGCAGAAAACTAATAGCTAGACGTGACCTGTTAGCACATCTCTGTCAATGTAAGGTAAACATATTTGACAAAACTACATTACCATGGCTTGATTAAGCATTAGATTAAAAGGAAAACGAAAGAAGGAAAAAAAAGAAACAAGAGAATGTAGTGGATGCAAACCTGCTTTCCTTCTGATTGGATATTTAAATCATGTAGAGTGTAGACATCATGCTCCCCGGTTGGGGCAGACATTAGCAAAGTGAGACGGATCCCCACAGACAAAGCACCTCCTACCAGATACAGGATCACCAGTTGCTGATACAAAAGTCACCGAAGCAGGATGAGGTCCATTCCGGCTCCCTCTACCTCGGCCCCCATTTCTGCTAGTATTAGATGCTCGATTACTATTTGAGCGAGTCACGCTTCCTCCTCCAGCACTACTGTTGAGGCTATCCTCCCATCTGCAGGGGAAAAATGTAAAGGATTAAACTTCTATAAATTTCTGCATCATTCACCACTTAAGATAGATTTAGTTTATTTGTTGGTGTAAAGCAAAGGGAATAAGGTTGAAAAGTTAAATCATTCCATTGTCTAGATATTATAGTGCGAACATAGGCACTTGATATAAAAATTTGACCGGCAGCAAAATTGTGACAATAGTTTTGCAAAAAAAGGCATTGACGAAACTCTACTCCTCCCAAAAAGACAAAAGGAACTATGTACGAACAACAGAACAGGCCCCGCATCTTCGACTGATTGAAAATCTTTAAGATTTCCAAGGTACTAACTCCATCTCAAAAAACCATCATACAATATTTTTTTATTAACCAAAGATCACAAATTCACATACACAAAAAAGTTGCACTCCTGAGATGGACACGTGTAGAACTTCCTTCCCCTGTTATTTGATGTATTTGCTGTTCTCAAAATACATGGTGTTCCACACGTATTGCATGAAATAGAAGCTTCCCCTGCAACATTAGGTTTCCAAGAAGCCATGCGTAAAAATTCAACTTCTAAGGATGCTATAGTGAAAGTAAAAGTAACACCAAAATTTCAAAGATTCTAAGAACTAACAGGCTTCCCTTTATGCAAACTGATGAGTCAGTTCTAAATGTTAATAACCTGGGCAGTAGCAGGAATATGATACAAAACTCAGCAAACCATAAGAAATTAATGCTTTGTGCAACATGATTATAGTTTATTGGTTTATCATGGAAAACATAGGTTGATTTCCACCAGGTAGGTTGTTTCTCTGGGCAGGCAAGGTGGATAACCAAAAACCTGGGCAGCCCATCAACATTAAATTAAGAAAGAGAGAGCCTCTGAACTGAAACACATATAGCCTTTGTAATTTCACAGACCACAGTCCTAAGTATGTCAAAATAACTTCTGCCTCCAAACTAAAACAAATTAAATTTCAACGCTAATTAAGACATAGAAAACCTCCTAAACCTTAAAAGTCCTGACCAACCCAGCAACTGCTTCCAAAATAGAAACTGAACCTTCAAACTAGTGTATCACTACCAATCATATCTCATGACATCACAACAAAAAGGGAACCCGAGTAATATGTTTCAGACCGTCTAGACTGGTAACTTATACAACTGCTCATATCGTTACCAGTATGTTGGTTCATTCCGTGACGTTGAGCATTTCTGGAGCCTGAAATATGTGAAGGACAATCATTGGAAAAATGCCCTGTTTCTTGACAGTACGTACAAACTGCTTGCCTCATGTTAGTTTGGTGAGCATTGCCAGGCGGTGCAGTTGATCCTCTCCCTCTTGCTAGAGAACATGTTAGGGTAATTATAATGGAAGTGGCAGCAAAAGAAGAATAAAATAAGCAATGCATCACTCATTTGTGGCCAAATATTTCCTTGAACTTTATTTTTTCTTGAAGATCAAGGTGAAAAAGTTCCATACACAGGAATCTTGTTAGAAAATACAAATTCAAGATAAATAAATTCCAAATACAATTATTAAAAAAATACAAATATTCAATAAGTCAAATTTAGTGGTCTCATTTCCAAATGGTTCGTTGAAAACACTGAACTTGGATTGAGACTGCCATATGCATATTCATTACCAGATGAGTTTTGTTCAAGAGAAGCCCAAAAATATTATATGCATCTTGGTTAAATAGAACTTCATATAAAAAAGAAAAGATAAAAAATTACTGTCGGCAATTTGTTTAATGGAGTCTCTGGCAACTATTTATAGGGCGTTTGGTACATGGAAAGCAAAAGCTTTCAATTTCCGTTGCACAAAAATGAGATATGAAATATATATACGATACCTTGTTATCATTATTTAACAGACTGTCCTTTTTTATTTTTTTTATTGTTATTATTATTTTTATTCAAGGGCACAAGGAACATTTCCAAACTACAAAATTAATTTGTCTCTGTTCATTTCCTTTATCGCATTCTTATTTATGTACAAAGACACCTAGTTGTTTATAAATAATTACATACCTGGTACACGAGGACCAGTGCCACAAATTTCTGACAACTGCGTAAGAATCTCATCACAGCCACCAATGCAACCTATCACACATGTATTTAAGAAAAGTAAATGTTTCATTTAAAAATTCTTAATCAAGTCTTTTTATATTGATTTACTTTTATTATTGAAGCATACAATAAGAGGCTTGTTTGATTGAAAAGAGTCCAATCTCGAAAAATTAAGTAGACTCGAGGAAGGAAGGTAATTGTTGTTGTCTTAGAACTTTTACAACTCCTTGTTTCATGCATAAATACAAAAATATTGTGAAATGATATTTTTACAAAAATAATAACAAGTCATTTCATCAGTAGAATGGAAGTACACCTACCCAAATGGTTGACATTGTAGTTTGGTGGTATTTCCAGTTGGCGAAACTTGAATTGAATCAGGTAAACAGGGCCTATAAATTATAACATCAATCAAGGAAAAAACCTTCTGAAACAAGAATCAAGATCACTAATTACATTACACACCACACAGTAAGGGAAGTATATTCCATGGGCTGCCTAATTTAAAATCGCTGGAAAATTAGGCAAGATTTATTCGATGTTTTAACAATTTATTCTGTTACACTTTTTTCCTTGAAGTTGAAGCTAGATTTTATTGTTATTGTAAGTTAGGGTTCGTTCTATTTTAGTTATCAGTTAATATTTAGGCTATATGAATAGTCCTAAGTGATTTCCATTGTGAAGTCTGAAGTCTTTGTTGAATTATTACAATTGAGAAGTACGTTGCCATCAGCTAGTATGATCAGATTGTCACTCTCTGCTTGACCCCCTTGATAGAAACCAGTGGCCTATATTTGTTCATTCAAGGAAGAGAAGATGCAATTAGATATTATAATATTTGTTTTATGTCTATTATGTGACTTTGTATTAGCCATTAGAAGTGTCTTATGTCAGTTATTTTAAGATAATGTCAGTCTTATGTGTTTAGGAAAGAGTTGTTATTTGCAGTTAGTACATACCAGACATGTACTCTATCAATGGTATGAAAGAATGAAGTTATTATTCAGATAATTACGTCCTTTGTTTCCCTAGAACTCAGATTCTGGTTCTAATCTCTCCCTTCTTTCTTCCCTCCCCCCTCACCTGTCATCTTCTCTTCTAACTCCCTGTTCATATAATCTCTAGGATTACAGATTCTGGTTCTAAAGATTTTCTTCTGTTCTCTCTCTTCCCCTCTCCCCTATTTCTCCATTTATTTCTCTCATTCTGGCTTCCCCTCTTCCCCTTTTTCCTACATCATCAATACAATTATTGCTCCCCAGTCAGATATAATCAAACATATAGGAATAATTTGACAATACCAAAACTGCCAATACTAGTGTTTATTTCTCGTGCTATAGGAAAGATTAAAAAGAAACATAAAATTCCTGTACATCACCAAAAAATTGTCAGAAGGACAATATTTTATGTTTATAAAAGCTGAAAAAAGTTAATAATCATTTTACAAACCACGAACCAGGGCTGCAAGTGGTGCAAATATTGGTGGTCACAGCTGCTTCTGATACTGATCTTGGGAGCCAAACAGCATTCCTACACTGAGCACAAGATCAATGTTCTTTTAGAGTCAGTTAGTCAAGAGAGAAAGGGGGGTCTGGCAAGAGGGAGAGTGAGCGAGCTTTCAACACTCAGTTGGAGAAGGGACCAAACAATAAGGATAAGGTTTAGCACTAACATATGTTGAGTTAAACTTCTGATGAGTGATGGATACTCACATACATTTGGAATTTTATCTGAGAAAGCAAATGTGTCAAAAAGACCAAAGATTCCTTTGAAAGGCTTCAAATAAAAAGAAACTAAACTTGAAGGAATTCACTTTAGAACAAACCTCTCCATCAATGCAATACAGAAGAAAAGAACAGTTTAACATGAGTCAAATTAAGGACGGGTTTATAATCCATAATTTGGGGGAGACTAAATAATAAACAAATGACTGGTTATGATCAAGGGCTATAGGGTAATAGAAGATGATCAGTCAAGAAGTTGATTGGGCAATGCACCCAGCAATAAAGAGAAACAAAAAGCAGAAACTTGATGGGGGGTCCCTAAGCCCTAAGGTATGAGAGAGGAATTCATGTTCAGAATATATGCATCAAAATGGGAAGATACTTGAATCATAGGACAACATAATTCAAGAAAAACTGGCCAAAGGTCATGAGAGCACATGCTAAGGCAGTCCAAATGTAAATTCCTGTCTATAGTATAATTATCACGCTTCATTTCAACATGATTATTTCTCCCTCTAAAGAAACATCTTTTCCAATTTATAAATTCACAAGCTTCTTAATGTAAAATGCATGCGTTGTATACCAGCAATCAATCACAAGGGTAGAAAAGTTGAAGTTTACTACATTATAATAAAGGAGTTCACAACGATCAGAAATAACAAGAAAACCAACCTGTGGGAATCCCAAACATCCAACCATAAAATTTCCGTCCTGGTAAAAGGTAGCATAGAATTTCAATCAGATCAAAAGTTACGTCTGTATTCATTAAATTAATCCATAAAATATGACTTAGTTTATAAATCAGATCAAAAGATACCGACTGCCTAACTGATTCATAGATTCATGATTGATCATTATATATAAATCATATGGTTAGAAAAATAGCCAGAAATTCCAGATATTTAACAAAATTATTATTAACTTGTCAGAAACATCATAGCCATCCACCACTAAGTACTGAGGAAAGAACAAAACGAAACTGTACCATGCTTAAAAAAATCAGATTAGTAAATCAGAGCATTAGATTCATGAGTTCTGTCCCATTTATATGAACAGCCAAAATGCAGATGACCACAGACATTGAGCATGATAGTGCTCAGGAAGAAAGGATGTGACATACCATTAGATTGAAGGATGACATGATAGATAAAAATTGGATAGAAGGTATTGTATCGAAGCAAAACTGACTCAGGCAAACATTTCCATGTATGCAAAGTAAACAATTAAAATACATACTCGGTTTTGCTTTAGCACCATGTCTGATTCTTGACAAAGCCCACACGGCCGAACAACTACAACGTCTCCAGCTGTATGAATCTCATTGCTGCCAGATCTATTTGATCTGCAAGGGTGTTTAAATATGACTTAACATATTGGAAAAAAGGAGTTCATGAGAATGAATGTTGACGAGTTATCACCTCTCAAAAAATATCGCCATAGCTTCTAGAAGTTTTGCTTTATTCAGTCTTGCCTGCATACATTTACAGGTTATAATAGATTTTTTTTCAACAATCTTTATAAATAAGATAAATTAGGTATGTTACATGCAACCAAAAATGAAGATGCTTCACGCCAACAAACTTAAGTGAATAGCTGAGTCTAAGTTCCAAGTAAAAAGATTACAAGATATTAAGAATTTAAATGTTGCTTAGAATCCATCCTACAAAGTGTTGAGATCTGTTATTAATAAATAATTTTGTTGCAACCAGCTAGGGAAATGAAGGGAAAGTTGGCCCACCCTTCCACTTGGCAGAGAGGGAGGAAAAGAATGCCCCTCCCTTCATCTATCTGCAGTCTATTATGTCCTTGTAATTAGACAAGTTCTTTTTTTGTGCTTGCATAAAGTGGAATGAGTCACATTGTTCATGACATGTGAATATTGCAGCATGCTGTAAATTCTATCATACATATTGATATACTTATTACAGCTCAACAGTTTCTTTCTTATCTCTTATTATTAATTTTAAAAGTAAGGCCACCGAGGCCATTTTATATCGTCACAGTCACTTTTTTATCCTATTTTTCATTCTATTCCTTTCCATTCTGTGCATTGAAATCCTTTAAAGGTTAGGTGACGCACAATTCATCCTATCATACCAAATGAGATGCAAGTGATATGGATGATTGAGTAGAGATCTCCAAAATGGAGGTAAAAATCAATGCCTAAAGTTTGGGAAGGCATCAGATATCCAGTAACTAAAATGCCAGCTAAGCAAGAAAAGAGAAATGGAAAATAATTTACTTCAAGAATTAGCTTTGATGAAAAAATTCATGATGAGACACTCAGACGTTGGAAAAGCAAATATTTCTTCCTCCAAAGAAATGAAAATTACTTAGATGTGTATTTTTCTAGCAGGGAAAAACCTACAAGATTGAATGAAAAACAACAATTCATGGCTTTATCATGCAATGGATGGATATTACATGAATCCTAATTCTTTGCTGCATGTTTGTCCTATATTTTGCAATAAACTTTCTTAATCAGTGCCTTTTTTATTTGACTTCTATAAATTAGAATTGCTTCAAGCAACCACCCATCAAGATATTTATCAGCCCAATGTTAAACTAGATTCATGCTTTAGAGTCATGATTTTTAAATCAAGTTATTGGCGGGAGTGTGTAGATTCCCTTTGAAACGAAATCTTGGTAACAACTAACAACTAAGGAACAACAACCAAATAACAGCTTACATCTAGGAAGCAAGCTTTCATCTGCTGCAAGCTGCTTGCCAAAAATACAGCTTTGGTTTTATTACCTTCACTAACTTCTTTCATGTCGCGTTCCATAACTGCTCTGAGATATGGTTTCCAGAGCTTATACCTAAAAAATAGGTTTTCCACAAATAGTTACCTTCTCTAAATAAGACAGATGCTCAACTAAACCAGTAGTTCAGGAGAATACCGAATAGCTAGTGTAAGAGAAAGCAAAATTAAGATTCAAACATAAGCCAAATAGCCTTCTTCTGACAAAGAATCTAGGTAACTTGGCATTGCATAACACATGGGAAATTATGACATTGTGACAGCATTAATCAGGTTTTCATATTTGAACTTTTAATGATTGGCTGACTGTACCTTTCCAGGCTACAGAAAGACCCAATCTTAGCACATCACAGTGGAAACATGGCATATATTAACGAAAGACTTCTTTGGGTACCAATTTAAGAAAATTAGGGGAGGTTCTAGGGTCAATAGACATAGTTCCTTGGCACTGTGGGTAAGAACCTAACTTTCAATCGTGCCTTCATCAGAACGAACTATTTAAAGGGTGGTGAACAATTACCTAGTACCAAAGGGCCCTAATGACCCTCGTCTGTTTAAAGGGCCAAAAAACATGGGTTCCACAATATGCATTGAAGCTTAAGTTTTGTTTAATCCTCACTGAAGACCTTTTTACATTACTTAAAGGAAGGCGAAGAACCACCTAGTATATGCTCAATAGCTCCCAAAGGCCCCCAGTTGCCAACTCCCCCGCCCCAAAAAAAAAAAAAAAAAAAAAAAAGAATAAGAAAAAGAAACAACTTGGTTCCACAATATGTATTGAAGCTAAAATTTTGTATAATCTTCTTACTAAAGTTTTTACATGATGCCATTCAAGTTTTACACAGTATTACAAAGTCAATCCATACCAACCACACGATTTAAAAATTTATTGCATCTAAATGGTGAATTTTATCTTGAAAGTTCAACACATGCTAAATTAAAACACAAGAAGATCTTCGGGAGATAAATAAGAACTTAACAATGAATAAAATAACTTACCCCATGTCATCATAGCCCATAACAAGTGCCTCACCCTGCAAGCATATTCAACTTGTAATTCTTGACAATATATTTATGGGAAAAGATATTGCCACGCTTCATTATCTAGTTTTGATTGCTTCTGCCAAAAGTTACAACTATACCTTTTAAGAATTCAATACATAATAGCTAAGAAACAAAACAAATTCTTGTGAAGTATTCCTTGATGAAAACATTTGAGATGACTTTTTTGTCTTGATTTTACTCTCTACAAACCTATGGATAAATTCTTGTTTTTTTGGGACTATGTTTTAGAATACTGTCACTATCTGCATGTTTACAAACATGTCAGCCACTGATGTGCAGCTCCATGGAAAATAAGATTGCGAAGGACAGACAACAACTTAATGCCGTGCCTAGGCAAGCAAATCCCATCTGGCACCCATAATAGAATATATCCATGTTATTAGCATATATTTTGTTCTTATCAATATTGAAAAGTTATAAATTGTGAAGATTCATTCCCTAATGGGGCAACCATTGCCTTCTAAGAAATGCAGCTATATCATGTTATACAGAGTCCAAGCCATAAAATCACTCTCCTGTATTGCAACCAACCTTTGTTCAAAGATCATCAAAGAAGACACATGCACATGCAATGGTTAAAACCTTATTAGTACAGTTCGACAATGCTTTGACAACTGAGTCAATTTTTCTTCCCATTGAATTACAATATCCCTCAAACTGAAGAGAATTTTTTTGTTGATGACTAATAAATATTTCATTTATTATTATATCCTCTAACAACCTTATGTAGTAACTCTTCCATTAGTAAACTATGAATCAGGAAACTCAAGCAAATTATCATAAGAAACAAAGATCAATCAAGAAAAACGTATCAAATATTGACTTGAGCTTACAAGATTAGTAGGCGTGAAACGTGTATTTGCATCCTTGGTTGCATAAAACCGATCAAGAAGCTTCTTAATATGATCATGCATTGTAGCATCTGTACCAATACCCTCCTTTTGAAATGAAATAAAAACAAACAAACAAAAATCATTTTTCAATATAATGAACATATAATTATTTTACAGGCACTGAACTGTAAAATAATTCAATCATAAGTTTCAGTCTGCATTAGCTTCTATATCTTTCGCACCTTGTCCATACAACTCAGTAGATCAGCTTCACTCAGAAGTGGTGGGGGCCTGGTCACTCCTGAATCAAGGGTCAATGTTGTTGGAATAAACTGCAATATCAATAGTTCCCAATGAATATTTGCTTTTGAATCATAAATACAATCTGCAGTTATGCATATAATGTTGATGCAAAGTTCAAACTTGAAGATTATAAAACAAAAATTATAGAAAAGTATTTTAAACGTGTTAGAACGAAATTGGATTTATAACTCATTTTTTCCACAATATGATCCCCTCTCCCTCTGGCTGAAAATAACCGCAAGGTGTTCATGTGCTGGATTCATGTGGGTCATTATCAATAAAATATGCCTAATCAAAATTTCATTATATTTATTGACAACGATTGTTTCTTTGGTAGCCTTCAATCAGTCAAATTAATGCTCAAAAAGGATACCAGTAAAGGAGGAAGTGTTGGAAATTCCTATCCTACCCTAGCTAACCTAGTCAACTTTGGCATCCATATTCATTGAGCAAAAGTCTGCTAGATTGCTCCCTCAATTTTGGAGAAGAAATTACGTCACTAATGACCTGATTTCATCCTTCTTATCATGTCATTAATAACATGATCGCATCTCCTCTCTCCATTAACACCTAGCATTCCATTTCCTTTCCCCGTCTCCAATGTCTTGTTTCCAATTTTTCTCCATTGTAATAATTGTACTTATTTTAGAATTGTTTCTGCTTTATGGCACTTAATCCAACAGCTATTTTCCTTATAATTGGCCTGTTGCCTCCTCTCATTCTATACTCCCTCCATCCCTATATATAAGGTCCTTTCAACCGAATCGCGAGATTCTAAAAAACAGTTAAAATTAGTTAAATGTAATAAATATGTAGGAAATATATTTTTTTCCAAAAAGGCCCCTATTTATGAATGAGTAAGAGAGTAATAATGAGAAAATGATGAAAGAGAATGTATGGTAAATAAATGATGTGGGAGAATAAAAGGTAATAAGAGAAATAAAATATGAATACTTGGAGGGTAAAATGCGTAAAAGTGCAATTATACTGATACAAACTCAAAAGGGATCTTATAAAAAGAGACAAACCCGTTCAAAAAAGGGATCTTATATATAGGGATGGAGGGAGTTTTTTTTTTTTTTTGCCACCCATGTACTCTTTGCAGCAGTGAAATGTTCACAATAATTTTAAGCATCTTTCTCTCTCTTTTCTGGTTTTTCCTTAAAGAAGATTCCAATCATCAGCTCAGTTAATTTTTTTTTGGTAAAATAAAATTAAATAATTGCAAAATGTTGTATCCAATACGATGTTATGACTTAAAGCAAACCTGTTGACCAACAGTATAGGTTGGAAGCATTGATCCACCCCAAGATTCAAATCGATAAACGTCCAGGTAGTTCTTCTGATTCAATAAAAACCAGTCATGTAACAACAATAATAGCCAGACCATTCATGGCTTACTGTTAAAACAATCGATGAATGAGGATTAAATAGAAAATGAAAATATATAGCTTCAATTTGACAGAATTTTTATTTTCAGCCTTCCATCATCATGGGATAAAAATCATAAAAATCTACAATGGGTTAGTTTCAACATGACAGAAATCTCACCGCAAGTATCACCCTCCCAGATGCAGAAAACAGTTCACCAGCTATGTCAATTTCGACAATAGTTTCAGCTCCTACAGCAGGCTGTGAGACACATGCTAAGAAATGGCGAACAACTAACTCATACAATTTCTGTGACAATCAGGAAATTATGTTAAAATCCAGGAGAAATGCCAGGTTTGTAACTTAAGAGTAATAGACAGTAATATTTTACACGGTGATCCTGGCTCCATCTAGATTCTCCTATAGAAAACTTTGTGGGGTGAATTGGTGGGTGGGCCTTGTCATCATGCCCCCCATTACTAGGGTTTCTCCAAAGTGACGCCCCAGGATCCAACAACCGTTGTGCATATGCTCCCCACTCAGGATGCGCTTGTTGTTCTTGTACAATTGCCTGCAATTGAAGATGAAACAATCAAGAAAAGGGCCAGTCACTAAGAAAAGGCAGATGGGTGAAAATAAGAATAAGGGTTTAGAAAGATATATCAGCATTAAGTTCAACAGGACAAATAACACCATCTTTGATCCATGACATAAAAATTTGATGGAGTTTCACATTTGTTAAAGACCTAATACAACCATCCTCCTTTGCCCGGGCTTGGTATTAGCTATGAAGAACTTAGGCGAAGTTAATTTCACCAGGACAAAAAAGAACCAACGTAAAACTCTTGTCGTTGAAAGAAAAAATGTATATCAGAATACTTAAGGAAGAAAGAACAAAGAAGCTAACTGAGTACAAATTGCCAAATTCAGGTAAAAACCTTATAAAAAGTGATTAATCATAAAATCTTTCAGAAGCCAGATCCCACGTACTTAAAACTATATATCCTCTTCGGGTAAAATAATTTATATAACCAAGAAAACACATCTCTATAGTGTGGAATGTTTGGGAAATTTGCATTTCTCATTGATCTAAAAAAATAAGATACATCCAAATATATACAAAAAGGGAAAAAGACAAGAGAATAAAGGCTAATAAACTGATAAAAGCTATACAATCAGAAAAAATATTTACAATAAAAATTAAAAATATTCCCACATATAGCACAGGTTAGCAGATCATATATAGACCACAACACACATCAACATGTATCAACATCATACAAAAACATACTTGAGTTCCCTTCAACTTTCAAAGTGATGAAGTTCTCCATAATTCCTTTTCTCTGCAAAGATATATTTCCACTATTCCTTTTCTTTCAAGTATACAATTTCACTGTGAAGTTCAAACAAATTCTCTAAGACCCATGTCAAAGAGCATGTTCTCAATAATAAGAAAAAAAGGGTTGCATCCTTCTTCACAAACTCAGTTAATTTTTTCACCATTAAATGCATCCCAACGCTAACTGTGGCGCTTTCCTGTATCTTAATGTTCATACTCAACTTGGATCTACAACTACAGTAGTTATACATGCTTGGACAGGAGGCAAAAAGTTACCCACATGCAAATCAGTCCTTGAAGAAAAGCTATCAGTTTCTGTGCGAGGATAACTGATGAAACCAGCTTGGTATAGTTCTTCTGCCACCTGAAAACAGTTAAACAAGGTGTGAGCTGGGGATGCGTCTATGAAAAATCATACAATCAAAAACCATTAAATGAAAATACTGAAAGTTGCAGTTAAAAGTTTAAAACTTAGATGTGGTGAATGGGAAGGCTTAATCACTTGCAGAGCAATATACACAATGACAGCTCTCTACAGTCTCCCCTCTCAAATTTATACTAAATCGTAAACCCTTTACTCATGGATAAAGGATAAGGGAGACTGAGACAGTTTTCAAACATTATTGTAAATAATTTAACATGCCCTTTTAATTGGTAACTTTTGTCATTCAATAGCTGATAAATCAAATATAACGGAGAACAATGTTGCACCATATCTATCAACCAATTCAAAACACTGAAAGAACTGCACCAAAAACTTTGCTCATTCAACAAAGCTATCAAAGTTTAAAAGTCACAGATGCGACCAATTAGTTGTCCAAATAATGAAAGACACCAGCAGAAAAGCTTTGAAAGTAATGGTAAACTAAGTCCTGCGTCATGGAGAGGCATATATTCATGAACAGTTCTTACATAAGATACAAGTTTATAGCACATATTAGAGAATATCCATATTACTTCTTGCTTTGAACATAGTTTTCCCGCTAGTTTTATGTTTGGTGATTGGCACCATCTAGAAGCCCATTCTTTCCTTCTATGTATCTTCATAGTCAGTAGTTTAAAGAAAGTAAATCACATGGAATGTAATTACAACTTCAAGGAGTCATCGTTCATCAGTCATAAGTAGAAAGAAAACTAGATCAAATGGATTCCTAACATCTCAATTACCTTCATTGTTTGTTCAGAACTCATCCTGAAGTATCGTGAAGCACGTTTCTCAAGTTCAATGGTATTCAGAGGATGTGGAGGATACTTCAGCTTCTCCTGTTGTCTAACTTTCGCGACCTGAATTGTAATTAATATTTGCAATGAAACAATACTATGGATTCTGCACATTCACAATGACAAGCTTAAATTATGACTTACAGTTGCAGTCGGTTCCTGAACACACATCTCATATATTATAACTGCACAAGTATAATCAAACAAATGGCCCCGCCTGCCAAACTAAATCACATTATATCCTGAGCCTGCAGTTAGAAAAAATCAACAAGAATTATAAATGCACCAAAAGCTTCATGGCTTACATCCAACTGAAACTAGCAATGCCTTCATCTGATTTATGAGAACAATTTATGGACCAAAACTCTTCTGGCTCATGTGCTTGTATCTCCCAGTATCGCTCCACAATAAATCCAAGTGTAGGGAACTGTAACCAAAACAAACACTCAGAAGTAACAATATTTGCTTGAGCATAACAATCAGAAACCTTTGCTACATGTCCATGCTTTCAACTGTAGCAAACCTGACAAGGGCCATAACTTAGGACAAGATTTCTATCATCCGTGGCAGATTCAATTATGAAAGAATCTTTCATTAACATTGTCTGGAACCTGGTGAAGGAAGCACCAATACGAAGATCTATTTCCTGAAAACAAAATATTGATATTATTCATAAAGATACAGCATGTGAGGATAGTAAAACACATGCCATTAAAATTAACTATCTTGTTCTTATATTGCAGGTTATGGCGGATGAAAATACCAATTGAACATGCTAGTAGATTATCAAAAGGCAAGAACGTTGAACTTGGATAAAATAAAAGCTCAGCATTAGTGTTTGAACAGGCGACTCACTTGCCTAGCATCCACGGCATCAGCAAACCACTTATTAGGTTCAATAAGATTCTGCACAGATTGATGTATTTCCCTGCCATCACATAGATCAAAAGTCAGTGACGATCAAACCTAAAAAGATTATCTCTGAAAAAAGTGTTAAATCTTAGTAAGATTGATTTGTGACTGGTACACTATAAAACCTGTCAATCAAGGCAGAAAAACGAGCCCTCTTTACAGTAAGATGGCGATTTACGGTAGTGCATACTTCTACCACTTCAAATGCAATGTTTTCACCCTCTCGATCACAGTCGAGCCACAAAACAAGCCACTGGCACCTCCTTGCTTCCTCCTCCAGAGTCCTTTTAATATCCTTTTTGTCCTATATAAACAGAAACGGAGAAAATATGTTCAGTAAATTACTCTCCACAAACGACAGGAACAGCACTTGCAATAAATGGTGAAAATCGAAACAGTCATTAAAAGCTACGAGAATATGAGGAATGGAGTGAGAGTGTAACAAGAAAATAACAGAATAACGAGTATCTAAGACCTCAGGAACAAATTTATGGACAGGAGCATGGTAAAGATCGGCGGGGTCGCATGAGAGCCATTTGCGGTAACGCTCTTCGAATTCGAGTTCCATAAGGTGGCCAGTGACGGATGTGAACAGCATGTGGCAAGGCTGGCCCCGAATCGCGTAGTTGAACTCGAAAATCTTGTTATAGCGGGAACGACCCTCCCTCACTCGCAGACCCTGGTTCCTCGATAGTATAGTGGCGACGGACTTCGCCACCGACGGCTTCTCCGCCACGTTGAGTACGTTGACGGTGCGCCCGGCCATCGATTCGAGTAAGACCGGAATGGAATTAGAAGATTATGAAGTTCAACATCGAAGCTTTGCAATTCATGATTTGTAGTAAAGGGTTTTTGCGGGAGATTGGTTTTCCCGCCCAAATTTCCGGATTCAGGACATGGCACGGTTTCAAATTAAAATTAAGACCATGTTTAGGAGAGGGAGTGGAAAAGAGGATATTGATCAAATTGTCATTCATAAGAAGAATGATCATTTTTGTTGAAAGTATATTTTTGAAATAATAAAAAGTTTTTATAAGCTATTTAGTAAAGATGGGAAAAAAAATTCTCTTCCCTTAAACCAAACAAAGTGATAAGTTACATCACTCATAAGTAACCTCCTTCTTCTTCTTTCTTTCTTTTTTGCCAGATACTGCCTCCGGTTCTTGTAAGTTAAAATAATGTAATTTTATTATAATAAAATAGAGTAAATTATGGAATGAATGGTCAAATGACATTTTATTGCTGCTAGTGAATATCAAGAGCAAAAGTCAAACCCAAAACTTTACAGGAGTATTTACTAATGACAAATAAATAAGTAAGAGAGATAGTCAATAAGAAAAAGAATGTAAGAGGGAATAATTATAAGAGAGGGTGTGACAATTTTTTTTTTTAAAAAAATCAAATACATAGACAAAAACAAAGTTGATCTTATAAAAAAAAAAATCATCGCCTCACAATTTAACTCTTATACTTTGAATTCCACCTCTTAACATACTAATACTATATTCGGTTCTAATTATAAGACATATTTATCCGATTTTGGAGGGATTAAGGATAAAAGTTAAATTAGTTAATTTTACTCATTTTCCTAATATACCCTAATATAAATTTTACACTTCAATTACCTTGTTGATTTTATTTAATCCATCTTTTCATATAATAAGGGTATTTTTTAGAAAGAAATTGATAAAAATTAGAATATTGTCATATAATTATAACAAAAACAAACTCACAAATGTTATCTTATAATTAAAACTGGAGGGAGTAGTAAGTATATTTAGTTGATTTTTTAGAAAGAGTAAAGAAATTAAATAAGTTATACATTATCATATTTCTATTTATAATTTTTTTAAATTAATTTATCTTACTTATAAATTGTTATATAATCAGTATAATTATAATTAAGTTATTTATTTTCTAAAGAAAATCAACTAATTTAAAGAGAAGACGGGGTACTCTGCACTTCAATATGTTAATAAAATCGTACCACTGGCGCTTCGAAAATAGCTGATGCACCTAGAAAATTTTAGCGTGCTGGGTTTGGACTCTGGATCTTGAAAATTTGAATCTAAAGTCACAAGATAAAAAAAACATTACTCCAACCCTAAATTAAAGATATAATTAATTTTTAAAAAAAATAATGAAATTAAATAATTTAGTTAACCATAATATGTTGTACATCTTTATATTATTTATTAATATATAAATTAAGTAAAATAGTTTAAAAAAGATAAATATTTTAAAATAATTTAATTACCTCTCCTAATATATATAAAAAAAGTCAACATATCATGTATTACTTCTTGGTCCCTAATTATAAGATATAGTTGACTTTGTTTGGAGAGATTAAGGAAAAGGTTTAAATAAGTTTACTTAATCATTTTATATATTGTCATAGTATCTTTATATTATATATTAGTTTATTCGGTCAAACTAATTACTTTAAAAAAAATACATTAAACTAATTTAATTAATTTCCTTAATTTCTCCAAATCTCTTATAAATTTATGGAAAGGGAGTATTTCGGACCGGATTAAAACAATCGAACTTGAAGGCATAGGCTGCAGACACAGTGGTCAGAGAAGCCACGTTCGGCAGACAAGATACGAAGGTAGGCGGAGGATATAGAGGGGACTCCCAGTCGCATGACGCACCCAATGGCGATGATCGTCCTGCTGTTGACCTTTCTTGCTATCTCTCAAGCACAAGATGCTTCAACTTTACCGGCACCAACGGTCTGCATCATCGGCAGCGGCATCGGTGGCTCCTCAGTCGCCCACTTCCTTCGCAAGCACTCACCTAATTCCTCTCCTATCAAAATTCAAATGCTCGAGCGCAACGGACTCGTTGGGGGTCGCATGGCTACTGTGAATGTTGCGGGTGACACCTTCGAAGCTGGAGCTTCAATTCTTCATCCCAAAAACGTTCACGCCTTGAATTACTCTAAGCTTCTTAATCTTGAGTTCAAGGAGAAGGATTCATCTTCATGTTCCTCGTCTCTGGGAATTTGGGACGGAAAGATGTTTGTTTTTAAAACGGTCAAAATTGGTTGCAATGTTCCCCTGTTCGATAAGCTCGTCTCGCTTGTTAATTCGCTTCTTCTGTTCATCCGCTATGGCTTTTCACTTCTTAAAATGAATAGTTTTGTCGAGGTGCTTCAGTTTTTATTTCTCAGCGATTCGTTTTATTTGCTTTAGCGGAGCTCCTTTTCTTCTTGTAGTAAATCTCCTACTCAACGTATGACCATTTTGTAATGCCTTCATTTCTTTGTTATTTAGGGTACCGTGAATCGATTCTTAAAGTACTACGAAGAACCAGCTTCGAGACCTATTTTCGAGACTCCGGATGAGATGCTGAAATGGGCTGGTCTGTATAATCTTACAACCAGGACTTTGCAAGATGAATTAGTTGATTTTGGACTGTCTCCCCTGTTGATAAAAGAACTTGTCACTGTAAGAGCTCTTATTGATTGTTCTATTTTCAAATCTCTTTCTTGCTCTGTTGAAGTATTGTGTGCATTGGAAGGGCATTTTTTTTTTTCAATGTTAATAACAGTATTGGTGTTTCGTTCATCTAAAAATAGAAGTAGTGATATTAATGGTGCTGGCGGCAGCGACACCGGAACAAGTGAACTGTTTCACCATAACAGAATCACAGAGCTGTTTTTTTTTATTCAGTAAAAACAGCAATAAAATTTTGATGTATTTGCAAGAAAATTCAATCTGGCAACCAAGACCAGTTATATAAAGTTCTATATGGCATAGGTGGTGAGAAGTGATGAGTCTATCAAAATTGGAGTTCAATAACCTGATTTGTGTGTGGATCTCAATGTGTTTAGTTCATCAGTGTACCAATTTAATGGTAGCGGGGTTCTGTGAAAGTATTTATGTGATTAAGTGACCGACAATCTGGAATGAACAAAGTCTCAAGGCTTATGAAGGTGGGTATCAGTCTACCCTTTTAATATGGCCAGTCCCTCAAATTGAAAACTATTGTTTATGCAGCTTATTCATGTCCCATGTGAGTGAATGCATGTGTTGGTTCATTGAATTACAGGCTTGAAGGTAGGCCTATTTGAAGTTTTTGTCCGAACAACTTGTTCCATGCGGAGGTCAATTAAAATTCTCGTCACGTGGCTTTTACAGGGTTTAACTGACAAAATAGTTTATGCCCATAGTTTTTTTCAGTTTTCCCTGAGAAGTAGGATGTGGATGTCATGGTGCCTCCCATTTGTTGTTATATTAACTTGTCCAATTAAGCAGCAGGGTGAAGATTTAGGAAAACTCATCAGAATATAGAATCCTCTTCATTTGTACAGGTCATCACTCGAATTAATTATGGCCAGAGTGTATACATTAGCGGGCTTGCGGGTACAGTTTCTTTGGCAGGATCAAGTGGAGGACTATGGTCCATTAAAGGAGGCAACTGGAAAATGGCAGCTGGACTGATTAATCAGTCAGATGTTGCATTGCACCTGCATGAAGAAATAGAATCCATTGCCTACGTTGGAGATTTTTATGAACTCAACTCCACGAAAGGCAACAGTTATGCCTGTGAAGTTGCAGTGGTTGCTACACCTTTGGATGAGTCAAATATTCAATTTATTCCTCAGATATCAGTTTCTAAAAGAAAAATACAGCACACCCATACAACTTTTGTTAGGGGCCTTCTGAACCCGGTAAGTATGTCAGGAGTCAGAAACTTACTGACATTGTTTAATAAGGATGTTTCAACTTTTATCCTCATCGTAATGCCTTTTCTCTTCAATTCTAATCTCTAATAGTGATGTTTTGTGTTACACAACATAAGGCATACTTTGGTCTCAGTGCGGTGATGGAGATTCCAGAGCTTGTGGGCACAGTCGAGGATCCTGTCCTTCCATTCTCTAGCATTTCAGTTCTCAAGAAGTATGATGAAAAGGATGCCACTTATAAGATATTCTCTCGTCAACCAATGTCAGACACATTGCTGGACAGCATCTTTAGGTAAAGTATTAACAGCTAGTTTTTTAGTTGACAAAGTCATGTTGCTGATTTGTGCAACAGAATCCTTTGTCTAAATCCACTCACTTTCTGTCACGAAAGTAGTCTAGTTCATAATTTAAGCAGTGAGTCCGTTAATCAAACACCAATATCATCTTCTATTGTGGCTAATACCTGAGGCACAAAACATATGCAACCCAATGTTGACATTCTCTTGTATTGTGTTTCTTGTGATTTGGATTTGAGATCTCCCCTCTTCTGTTGCCCTCAAAAATGATAAAAAGGGCTGCAACCAAATTTTAATGGTAATTCTTTTTAATTGCCTCTACTTGCAGTGTGAGGAAAGAGACTATTAGGATAGACTGGCCTGCCTACCCTCACTACCATGCCCCTGAAGTATTTACACCATTTCTGTTGGATGATCGGCATTTGTATTACGTCAATGCATTTGAGAATGCAGCTAGCACCATGGAGACAAGTGCTGTAGCAGCTGAGAATGTTGCCCGACTCATACTGTCCAGATATTTTGGCACAAAATCTATGCATTCCTCCAAGTTTTCTTCTGGCTCTCAAAGAGAGGAATCCCATGTTGATCTGTGAATTGCAGTCATTGTAATATATTCTCAAGTAGTTTGACTGCCATCAAGTTTGAACGTTGAAGTTGATGTACATTGCTTACCCCTTCCCCCTTTTTACAGAGTTTGTACATTTGGCTTCTAATAAGAAAACTGTTTCCCACGGTTGTTAGGTGGATGGTGAGAGAGGAAATGTCACTGTGGCTTCGACTTATTTTGTGCGGCTTGCTTTTCAGGCCGCAGGCTTTACGTTGACTGGAAAATTGTGCTCCCTTGGGGATTGGTATAATATTAATGGAGCTGAAGTGAAATCAAGATATTTTAATCGTTACATTTTGAAATTTTAGTCATATCTGATATTTCAATCAAAAAAAAAATACGAGTACTACTACTATTTGATAGCATTTGTATGATTAGATCAAGGAGCGACCTTTCATTTTGGAACTGAATTCATTTTCTGAATTTACCTCGTTCCAAAACACAATATTTGTCATCTGGACACAACAAAAGGAACATATTCGTTAAATCACGGATTCTCTAGCTTTAAACCAGGCCGCAAGGCAAGAGAGAACGACGACCTTGCGAACCAGGTGTCTATTATGTGGGTTTAATCCATCACATATAGTGAGTGTTCTCTGTGTATGGTTTAGGATAAAACAAATATACTCCTTGGATTCTATAATGTGTGGGATTTCAAATGGGATAGCTGGTGAAATAATTTGACCAGCTAGTGAACGCGATTCCAGAAAATGGTTAGTGTTGGTGAAATAAGCATGAAGTTTACATGACTATTATACACAGGGACGCTGTAAAATCTGTAACACTTACTTTACTATTCTTTAGTTAAGTGTTTGGATAACTCTGAAACGGTGGTTTCAAAAACCCTTTTTCGCAAGTCAAAACAAAACTTCACTCACATACTTACCTCGTAAATCGTAAAAATCATTGATAGCTTAATCGTAACAGTTATAAGATGACCGACCATACCTTACACAATCTAAGCAATAAATAAGAAAAAAAAATATGAATATATTTTAAGCATTGACAGCTTAATGAACTACCAGTAAATCAAATTACTATTATAACAAAGATGCTTATAGCACCCACGGAAGGCATTCTGCAGAAGTGAAGTTGGAGAGGTATTGATAAATAATTCTGTTTCAAGCTAAGCGTAGACTAATTACACCATTAATGACGAAGTCAGAATATCTGAAAGAAGGACATGGAAAGCTTGGACAAAGCACAAATACGCTTTTCCATAATTACAAGATAAACTTTGTTGTGTAAATTGTCCTATAATTAGGATGAGAGGTAGAATAATTATAACTCGTTCACCCACTCCACTGAATATAGGATATATATGAACTCGAATGGAATAGCAATCGAAGTCTTTATGAAATCTTTATGAACTCGTGTATGAGATAAATATTGGAATTTTGTATAGACTGACGTAAATAAACATTTTCAAACCCAAAAAAATTGATAGGAAACTAATGTGTGTGTACAGAAAAAAGTGTCTTCCCCTGGATAACACGGCCAGATGCTGACTGCTCAAGGATTCATCCTATGAAGCTGAAGATAGAACGCCTCACCTTTCTCTGCAATGTCTTTGACGAGTAGCTTCACCGTTCTACAGAGCAGCCTTTCCCTGCGACGTTATGGATTTAATTACGCTTCTCCGAAAAAATTCGTCTCAATTTTATTGTTCAAACCGAAATCTTCTCTGGTGACTCAAAAGTGCAATCCCAGATGCAGCAGTGGCGAACACTCTGTAACTAAGAGGGTGCTCAACCTTACCGTTGCGGCAATGTCGGTGTGCGGTTTGCTCAATTCGGTTACTCCATTGTTGGCTGAAGAAATGGAGCTGGAGAGGTACACGGATTCAAAGGAAGGTTTCACTCTCCTGAAACCCTCTTCTTGGATGAAGGTAGTTGCTCATATATGAATATTCTACAATAGGCCTTTCGTTCTTTGTGCGGTTAAGTCTATTTTTGTTCTAAAAGAATTATATTTGTTAATAGGATTAATACCTAACAGGTTGATAAAGCAGGAGCAACTGTGCTGTTTCAAGAGGCAAATATAGGAAGTAACAATATTGGGGTTGTGGTAAACCCGGTTCGCCTTGAAAGTCTTGAAAAGTTTGGAAGTCCTCAATTTGTGGCTGATAAACTTGTACAAGCAGAAAAACGTAAGGTAGCTGTTTGTTACGATTGTTCTGTAACTGTCCGAAAAGTAATACTAGCGGCTACTGAACTTGGTTGTGCCGAGTTTAACCATTGATTGCAGCTATTTTTTATGATAAAAGCAATAAGAAGGGCAATCTCAATTTAACATAAACCTTAAGGTTGATTACAGAAGAGTAGAACAGCAAAAGGTTGATATCTGAAACTTCACTGAAGGCGATGAAACTGTTTATTTGAACTTATGAGTAGCCATTCTTTTATTTTCTGGTTCAGGAAAGCACAAACGAAGCAGAGGTGGTTAAATTTGCAGAGAGGTCAGGAAAAGGAGGCTTACCAATTTATGAGTTTGAATATATAGTTGACAGTACTCGCGGAGGAATGAAGAGGATTTTTTCTGCAGCATTTGTGGCCTCAAAGAAGCTCTATCTTCTTAATATTGTTCACTCTGATAAACCAGAGAGTCCTCTTGACTCTCATAAAAGAATGATATTAGAGCAAGTGCTTCATTCTTTTGATGCAGCAACTTTGGTATGACTCGATTCAGTTCTGATTCTTTTGTTCATGTCCAAGCCATGGCTGTCGAGTACCAAAAAAGGCTAAAATTTTATTTCACTAGTATTTACAACCAAGAAGCATGACAATTTGATGTACATCTTTAACTTATTTCAAGGTTTTTTTTTTTTAAATATGGCCGGACGTTTTAACTATCATTTCATATTAAGGAGACCTAAAACTTCTTTCTGTATGTATTCATTCATACATGATTTTTGTGCATATGTGCATTCTTAGTCCTCAGCTATCTCCCTTGTTTCACGAATATTGTTTAGGTTACGTTGATATTAAATGTCCAATAGCGGACATCAATGTGAATGGGAGTTGAGTTACAAGATTAATGGAATAGTGGAGGAGAAGTAGGCGTTACTCGATAAATGAAGAAGATGTTGTGAAGGTTGTAGAGAATTAGGAGATTGGGAGAAGAGACACAAGAGAAACAGAACTGCTCTACTGCTCATTCCATTTATACACAATTCACATCTGAACATACATGAGTCTCCATACATGAGTCATTTGGGAGACTCATGTATGTTCAGATGTGAATTGTGTATGAATGGAATGAGCAGCTGTACTGTTTCTCTTATGTCTCTTCTCCCAATCTCCTAATTCTCTACAACCTTCACAATAGAAGAAGACGGAAATGGATGTCCATACAATTTTTTAGTTCATAACAATTTATCAATATTAAACACACACAATATAAGCTGTATTGTTCACAAGTTGTAAGAAATTGCATGTTACTGAAGCAAATGTTCATTCACTCGGGTAAAACAAGCAGTAGGATAATTTATCACTCACTTTTCCCTGCTTCTTATACGTACTTAAGGATATCCTGATGGCATAAAGTAGCATACAAGTTATTTAGCAGCAGAAGCTGTTCTCAGAGACTTAGACATAAGCTTACAAGCAAAGAGTAAAGCTTAGACATACTAACTAAGGAATTACTCCCCCATTCACAAAACGGGTAAAGTGTGGAGGAAAGTTCTGCACCTTTGCCTTCATTTCTCTCAGTTCTTTTAGCTCCTCCACCCATATACTGTAGCTTGAGTTTTTAGCCAGAACGTCTTTGGATACCTCCTTATTTTCAATGAGTTGGGCTGCATAATTTTCAAATGTCTCGATGTTATCCCATAAATAAGCCTCCTTGCTTGGGTCAGTTTCACTACTAACACTATCTAACCAGTCCCTTGCTTCTTCTACCCTTGCCCAGAAGCAAGTATCTTGGGTCAAACTTGCAAATGTGCTCCTTATATGACTTCCTTCTGCAGCAGAAGGCGTTCTTTCCTTCCACCATCTATCAAAAATTTCATACATTCTCTCTCTACCATGCTGTATGTAGTGTCCCTTGGTTCTGTGCATCCCTTTCCCGTAATACTCTGCGATATCTAATGGCTCAACTAAGAGTTTGTAGAACTGAGAAGAGTTGACCCATTTTCTACTCTTTTCAAAGTCATAAGGTAGCTGATTACTTTCCAGCATCTCAATCACATTGTTCCAGAACCTGGCAAGTTTGAGACGGTTCATGTTAATTTTCATGCCTCTTCTTGAAGAGCCCCTCCTCTTGAATGAGTCATAGTACCCAAGCTGATCATCTGCCTCATCACACAGTGTTTTATACCATTCTATTTCAGCTCTGTAAGGTACAAACTTAGATAAGGTGACTGCTAGGCTAGCATGTTTTAGAGATGGTGAACGACCCATTCTCCTTGCCATCCGTAGGCTTTCCTTGACCGGTACAGCAGCCGATCCCTGTATATTACACGTAGCTTAATTTGTTAGATTGTTTCAAAAAGAAATTTGCATGTCATGTCTTTCAGCGCAGTTGGATTACCTGACTAGCCATCCCTGAGGACTTCAAGGCCAGTTCAAGCCCAGCTTCATAGCTTGAGTCAGAAATGTTCTCCTGCACGCAGCTCTTCTTAAAGGCTTGCAGGGACAAGTTATTTACGTAATCGCCATACTTTAGGTGATCATCAATACTGCAAGCTGGAGAAGAGGGTGCAAACATCAAATGCATCATCTGTATTACTGTTGTTTCACTATCCACACACACTGCACCATTCTCTGAAACAAAGACATAGCTGCCAAATGGGTGAAATGGAATTTGCGGAGATCCATCTTCATCTGGTGTTGCTGCTGCACTCAAGTAAGCCATTACAAAGGAAAACAATTCAGCAATTTCTTGTTCAGAGATTTGAACGACAAGCCTTTGAAGTCCAAGTGAAGTCATGGACAAATGCCAAAACTGAAGCAGGAAGTTCAGGTGAGCTGTGAGAGGAGGTTGCAGAGGAGCAAATAGAAGCCTAGGCATTATGTCAAGCTTGGAGACAACGTGACAGAAGTTGCCTCCCCATCTTTCTTTGAGAATGGCTCGGGACAAAGACTTGTTTCCCAGTAACGGCGAGCCAAAAGTGATGCACAAGACTGATATATCAGACGAGATGGATCGGAGGTAAGACAAAAACCAAATGGTGCACAGAGAGGCTATGGCTCCTCCGAGGGAATGGCCGGTAATGACGATGGACTTTGCATCTGTGCTTTTTATTATTGTAGACATCTGAATGGTAACATTCCAAACGGTTAGAGAATGTTGCTTATTAGCAATGAGATTATAAACAATGTTGAAGGCCAAGAATAGTAGATACCAGAGAGAAAGTAAAGTACTTTCAAAGTTGTTAATTAAAAGGGCTTACAGTTAAACTTAAACTAATCTCCTTTCGTCGTCTTATACATTTTTTCCTGTGAATTAAACCTAACTTTTTTAAAAGATTTGCAATGCCGCCGGTACGGGTCCCAGGTAAAGGTATTATGATTAGAGGTGGGGCACGATTCTGGTCTGGTAGGGGAACATCTTCATTACTAAAGTCTTGGAGTCTTCCTCCTGAAACGTTGAACAAAGACTCGTGCTTTTTGTAACTTAGCGTGACAAACACGGTTGCTGTCCTCTCTTTACTTTACTTGACCTGATTGACTTCTGTGAGGATGAATTATGATTAATTGTACTCCCTTACATCATAAATATAAAACATTTGAAGTGTTGATGGGGTTTTAAACATAAGATGTAGTTTTTATATTTATCATTTTTTCCTTATTTACCCTTATTTATGTTTCCTTAATAATAATCAACAAGGAGAGGGGATAAGGAAGATGACTGAGATATTTTAAAAAATATATGTTATATTAATTAACTACTCGTTCGGTTCTTAATATAAAACATATTTACCTAATTAAATTAAATTAATGAAGCTTCTTGAATTAGTTAATATGACATGTACTCTCTTTGGTCCTTAATATAAGATATATTTATCTAACTTGATTATATTAAAGAAGTTGGTTAATATGACATGTATTTTCTAAATCACCCTAGATGTCTTCCTTAATTCCTTCTCTTTTTTTATTATTGTTGAGAGAGCATGAATAAGGATAAATTATGGAAAAAAAAATTGACAAGTATAAAAACTATATCTTATATTTAGGACTAAGATCAACTCATCAAATATGTCATATATTAAGGACCGAAGGGAGTATTTTCTAAAATACCCTAGTCATCTTTCTTAATTCTCTCATTCTCATTCCATCATGATTATTGTTGAAGGAGGAGTACAATATAGTAAATTAGGAAAATATTGACAAATACAAAAACTTTGTCTTACATTTAGAACTAAGATCAACTCCATAAATATGTCTTATATTAAGGATGAGAGAGAGAGTACCTTAACTAACTTTATTAATCTAATCAAATTGTGTACATATATCTTAACAGACGAAGGGAGTAATAACAAATAGATTTAAGTTGAACCTACCATATCACTAGGACTAGCTTCTAAGATGCCATTTCTCACATGCATCATAAATTTAGCCATCTTAAAATACTCCATTCATTTCAAAGGTAAGTCATGTTTTATAAAATTTTATGTTTTTATGAATTTTAAGAATAAATAATAATTTTTTAATTAAAAGTCTCTTTGATTATATCAAAATTACTTACCTTCTGCCTAACAAATACTAATACTAATAATTTATACTACCCCATTCTAAGTATAGGAACTAGCCCGTTATGAGCATAAACCCAAAAAGTATTTATTAGAATGGTAAATTTGAAAACAAAAATAAATGAAATCTTAATTCTAACCATTTTTTTATCAATTTGTATACTAAAAATAAGTTATAGTGCCTTTGGTCTTAATTATAGGAACACTTTTATAGTACAAATTGCACTACAAAAGTATTTCTATAATTAGCATCAGAGAATACTTAAAAATGGAGAGAGTATATAAATATTTTCAAATCCCACTAAAACAGTCGGGTCACCAAACCAAGGGCTCTGATAATAACATCACTTGCTTATATTAATTAGTAGGACATTCTATTATCAAAAATTAGTAGGACATTCATGCTGCAAACGCAGCGAATCCCCCCAAAAAAAAAAAAAAAAAATCAATACATGTACGTATTATATTTTTATCAAATAGTATTTTTTTTTTTTTTTTTGATACATAAGGCAGGGATCGATGCCTTGAGGGGAAGGGGAGGCTAGCTCTTAAGGCTAACACATATGCCACTGCTACGAGGCGCTAGGCTTAAATAGTATTCTAAAGTAGTAGTAATTGCCTATAGGGCCCGCAAAAATAACTCATGCATGCCTCTATTCAACAGAGAAATTATATGCATAAAATCCAAATCGAACCAAGAGATCGAGCAGCTTCGCTGATCAGCGCATATATACATCACGCAATATTTTTTTCTCTGTTTTTTTTTTTTGCCAACAGTTTTCTATGTATTTATTATTATCATCATCTAGTAATTAAAAATGGAAAAAGAATGGGCCAGGAATTTTGGGGGGACCAATATTTCTTTTTCCTAGTGGGTCTGTCACCACTCGCCATGAATGAACGGCACTCAGGGATCTGTGAAAAAAATATAGGCTCTACTTTGGGTACATATGTGATATTTTCAAAAAGTGTAGGCACTATTTTTTTTTTTTAGTTTTTTGTTGTATGTGTGTAGGCCGGTAGGGTGGGGTTTGAATTTGATGAGCATGAGTGGAACGTTGATGGATGGTTACTGGGCCACTGGGGTCCACAGCCATGTGAGTTGAGTTTCTCTTATTAACTTTTTTTCATCATCTCTTATAATCTTTAAATTATATCCGTTCAATCAATATAATACTACTTTGATTTTTTCCTCATCTTCTTCAATCAACGGTTCAAATAAATTGATAAGGGAAAAGGAGAACAATGGCCAAGGAAGAAAATCTCCTTCCAGGCCATGTTTGCCTTTTATAAAGACCCACCACCAGAATTCATAATACCAACAACCACGTAAACTCACTTTCCGGTCCGCCATTGATAATCACTAGAGTCCGGATACAGGAAATTTCGTGGCACCAAAAAAACCTATTTTTTAAATTTTGATTAGCTTGAGGGCTGCGTATGCCTTTACACGCGCGGATCTTTCATACAGTAAGTGCATGCGTACGGATGCTAATATAATACCCTTGAATTACTACAAACAAATATCAATTCACGCAGAGGGTAACAAATGTTAATGTACTCCCTCTATCCTTGTACATAAGAGCTGAATTATGTGATTTTGAAAAACAGTTAAATGTACTAATAATTATGTAAGATTTTTTTTTTTTCAAATGCTCCTATTTATGAATGGGTGAGAGAGAGAGAGAGTAATAATGAGAAAATGATGAAAAAGAATATATGTAATATAATAATTAATTGAAGACAAAATAAGAAAATGTAATTTATTATTGAGATAAACTCAAAAGAGATTTTATATTTAAGGCCAAGCACATTTTTTTTTTTAAAAAAAAATCTTATATATAGAGAAGAATGGCGAATTTGAGAAGAGTACTTAAAAATTAAAGTTGAAAGGGAAAATAGAATGAAAAAAAGACCAAATCTTTGAGTTAATTATATTAAGCTCACACGCAGCAGTTGAAATTAAATTGCGGCTTTGATTTGCATGAAGTTACACATGTTACGAGGTTGCATGCACAGTTCAATATATATATAGAAAGGTAGAAACAGTTTTTGAAGAAACAAAATTACCTGATCTTGGAATGAGTGGAACAGCGACCAGAAGAGATTAAGCATCCCAGCGTGCACCATCACCGGCACGTCGCCTTCCATATTGCGGCGCGATGAAAACAACTTCACGTCGCCGATACTATCTAAAGCTACAAGGCTCCACCAGCTCGGATCTGACCAGCCGGCCATTTGGACACCAGAGAAGGCAACATAAACTATACTACCAATCCGCTCCATCGTGAAACTCCACGGTGCAGCGGCGTTGGCCTGGCTGCACAGCTTCCATGACTCCGATAACAATGGTGTAGATGCCAGGAACGTTGCCAGCATCTCACTGGTCTCAAATCTACCCCAACAAAATGAATTAATATTAATCTTAACAAAAACTGTTGGACTCTTACAAACAAGTAACCTTATCAAATAAAAACTAAATCAACATTAATTATGAATTTATTAACTGAGAAACAATTGACCTTCCAGAGGTGCAAATATGATTTTCTTCTCATTCCCTATACCTCTATAAATAATTAAGATGTGTCTCTCTTAGTTGAATCTAATCGATCTAACCCTTGCCATTGAGCTATCCAACAATAGTTTCTCTTCACTTCTACCATCTTTTTTGTTCCTCGATTCACAAGTCTCTTCTATCTCCTTATTCTCCTTCAAAAACTAATTCGATGCTTTTGGCTTCTCAGCAAGATTGAAACTATGAATAATGAAGGAGAGTTGATAACTTACGGGGAAGCTTCATCGGAATCCATGGAAGTTGGAGTAGTAGTTTTCTCTTCGTTGGAACTTGGAACCTCTTAGAGGAAGGATAATCTTGGGATGAAATGACAATTTGTAATCTGAAACACGTTTATAGTACGTAAAATAACATACTCCCACCCATTTTTTAATACAAATACTCGATAAATTGAGTTTTAATTTATCAAATTTTTCATCATTTATCTTTATTGATGTTCACTCAACAGTAATTAATGAGAAAAGGGAAGAAGGGAATTAATTAAAAAAATGACTATAATATTTCTAAAAATACACATTATATTAATTAATTTAGCTAACATATTTAATTTAATCAAATTATATAAACATAATTTATATTAAAAACCACAACTGATCGAGCTGAGGTTATAAGATAAGTCAATAGGGTCAATTTGTGGTGCATATAATTACAAGGTTAATAATAATATCGTGTCACCACTCGAGTTGTCAAGTCATCTTTATTTTTGTGTTTTTTTCTTCTTATTTATTCAGGGTTTCTTTTTACTTTCAGATCCGGCCATATGATCTTATCGATATCTCATGTTTTTTTGGCACATACTGCCTCTGCTCCTTATTATAAAATACTAACTAACAATTTTCACAAACCAATAAAAATAGTTAAAGTCAATAAAGTCTTCTTAGAATTTAAGTAATTTTCAATATTACTTATACTAATTGCACCAAACTCTAATATCATATTAATTTTTATTCTCGTCCTCTACCCTTATTAATTATATGCATACATAGAAAAAAATAATTAATCGCTTTAAAAAAGTAAGTACTTTATGAAGTTAATTAAATAACTTACTAGTTGATCTCTTATAATAAAGATCAGAGAGAGTACATAGGCAACAATTTTAAAGGGAAAGAAAGGAACCTTTTGAGAAAGTGCAAATATGGTTTTCTTCTCATTTCCTCTTACAAATGGCTACACTCCAGATAATAAGTCTAATAGGGTCAATATCATCTTCAGTTCATCAAATTTGCTCTCATTCCCTAAATTAGTTTCAAACTATTGATTTTAGTTCATGTAAAACACAAAATGATAAATGTATTGATTTAAGTTATAAAACTCAATATTTTAAATTAAATGAAATGAAATTTAAAGGAATAAACTTTATACTTTTAAAATTGAGAGAGTAGAACCAATATGAATGTAATTTTGAGGGGTAGCTTTAATTTTATTTTGGTTGGCCAAGAGCATGAATAATCCGGATTTGACCCGTCGTACATTTGGTTATGGTGAGAAAGTCTCATAACGAGGTTTTTCTGCATTCATAAAGTTTTGAATTTGAGGCATCTTACTTAAGTCGCATGTTATTATTTACCACTTATACCAACCTCTTTGGTTCTCTCTGCTCTTTGATTTTAATTTTTAATTTATAAAAAAATTTTAGGAAAGGGGTTTGGTTCACCTATAATTCAAGAGTAGAGCAAAATCTCCTTTCTTTTTAGATGATACTGATATTAGACAGGACAAATAGTCTATATTAGCTTTTGCTATTTAATTAGTGAGACTGAAATATATCTAAAATATAATGGGCTTTTGTCCGGGGAAGAAGGGAACTCACACAGTCACACCCAATAATTGATACCCTTTGTACGAACAAAAAGAATACGTGTAGGCGTCATTTGTGCTGGGTGCTCTATTATTCTTGGGATGAAATGATTTTTGCGTAGCCGTCACGAGGAGGATGTGGCAGGCGCAGGTGGACCGCCTTCGAAGCCAGACAAAAAATCAAGAGGCAACTATTACGAGGTGTCTAAGAAGATATTTAATTATTAATACCACCTTGATATTATTTATAAATCTTTTGATTAAAAAATTTAGTCATATTTATAATATCAATTTTAAAATAGTAAATGAGATTGAATAATTTTACTCATATTAATTATACCAATAAAAATAAAGAGAATACATATTTATAAAGTGAAGGTAAAGTTAAAAAATTTATCCTATAATTATTAAACGAATGCCTGCCTCTCTTTGATATGTATAGTTTAATTAAAAATAACTTATAAATAAAATCAGAATGATAAGCGTTAATGATAAATTAAATGTTGTCATTTTTTTTAACATTGAAACTTGTCATTTTATGCCTTTTCAATTATTTATTATTGGTTTGGGCAAAAAAAATATATTTATTATTGGGACTTTTTAAAAATTAAATCTTTTTCTCTAACACCCATAATAATTATTTCAAAAAATGTAAGACGAATGAGATTATTGACAATTTTGTTCATATTAATTGTATCAATAAAAATAGAGATAATACACATTTATAAATGAAGGTAAAATTGAAAATTTTATCTTTTAATTATTGAGCGAATGTATGCCTCTCTTTGATATGTATAGTTTAATTAAAAATAACTTATAAATAAAATCAGAATCATAAATGTTAATGATAAATTAAATGTTGTTATTTTTTTTACATTGAAATTTGTCATTATACTTTTCAATTATTTATTATTGAGACTTTTTTAAAATTAAATCCTTTTCTCGAAGACCCATGATAATTCTTTGAAAGAGCGGACGTCATACTGTCATCTTTTTGTGGTTTCTGCCATTACTGGCGTCTACACCATCAGCTAGACATCAGTTCCCCACACCCACATGGATCAGACTTCTAAAATAACACTTTTGATTTTTTTTAAAAAATAATATTCACTGAAGTATTTATTTTAGAGAAAATTACGCAGCAGTGCCCGAACAAGATAAATTACAAAAAAATTATTTAAAATCATAAAATTACACAGAAGTCCCCAGAAACTTTATTGATATTATTTGTATTAACAACCGAAAATGTATATATTTAGGTGGACGGCCACATGCATCTATATATATTTGATTCTGCTTGTGATCTCAGGCAATTAACATCTACCTCTTGATTTAAAAGGCTAATTTAAGATTCTTTTCATAGGACCGTTCAAGTAAAGAGAGATAGAAAACAACAATTTGGTGACTGCAATTAACATCTACTCTCTTTAATTGTACGTAGTTGCATGTTCTAACCTTCACAGAAAACATGACGCAATCTTAAAACTGGCGATGAATCATGAATATGTTCTGGTGACTGGCTTCGAAGATTTTCATGAGAATAAATATCGCCCAACCCTTCCAACTTTTTTATTTTATTTGGTCAGTGGTTTCCCTTCTCCCACAGGGTTTTCACTCTTTCCGATAAGTCATCTTTCGAAATTCAAAATTGTATCCTTCTCTTTTAATATTAGGCTGGTTAGCATATCAGTGAAACAGCTTATTGGTACTATCTCATTTTTCTCTCCTCTTGGGTGGAAAAGTAACCCACTTTCTTTTTTTGTTTGTTATGAACGTAGGCAAAGCCTTTAATTAAAGGAAATCGAAGGGGGGAATAAATTCCCATACAATCTTGTAAAACCAAGGACCTCACAAAAGAGGGGCAAGAATAAAAAAGACAAGAACTAGATAAACCTTCCTTAGCCAGTCTGTCAGCTACTTGATTCTGCGTTCTAGAAATATGGCGCCACTGAACCATCCAGTCAAAGGCCAATATCTGCTGAATCTGAAACAATATTAGGCTTTGAATACCAACTGCATTCGGCTGTGACAGAGAAGATATCAATTCAAGAGAATCAGATTCAATGATTAATTTACTAATTCCCTTGCTTCTTGCTAATTGAAGGCCTTTTAGAAAGGCCCACTCCTCAGCTTCCAAAGGGCTACAAACACCCAAATGTTTTGTAAATCCATATAACCAAATTCCATTAGAATCTCTCAAAACTCCTCCACAACCAGCAACTTTTCTGGAAGACGTTACTGCACCATCCACATTCAATTTCACCCATTCTGAAGGCGGTGGATTCCAGACTGAACTTTCCCTGCTATTTTCAACATTATTCAGCAGATTATGATAATCTAGCACAAAGGAAGGCCATAAGTGTGAAATGATATTTGCTGGACAAAGGAAGGCCAAAAGTAACCCACTTTCGTTGGAAGTGATGGTTTACCATTTACCAGAGACTCCTACAGCCCAACTAAATAACCCGTTCTTTAGGCGAAACAGGGTCTCTCTGCTACTGACTTATTGGCGACCAGTCCGGTTCATCTGAGAACCTTGGTTGACAAAGAGTGCATGGGATTTATTCCCTATGAGATTTCTTTAGTTGTACTTGGGCTTTGCCCTCATTCGTACAAAAAAAAAAAGGTATCTGATCCACTAAAATATGGGCTTTTCTAAACACACAGATTAAGGCCTACACGAGCTTTCTCCGCTAAATAATACAGACTTGTCATCCATCTTCCTTGCTTTAGCTAGTAAAGGGGTCGGACACTAAGGAGATTTGATCCGGAGTTGGTTAAGACGCTGGGAGAGGTATTTTGGCGAAGTGAAGTGGGGTTATGCAGGCTGAGGTGGAGGCATGTAGTCTTGTATTCTCTATGGATCAAAGCCATAACATCCTGCTCTTAGACTGTGAGGTGAGCCCAACTCCTCTTCTAATATTTTTTTATATATATATATATATACACACACACAAAAAATGCAGACTTGTCTCTCTTCAACCATAAAAATAAAAGAACGAAAACGTCTATGGACTAGGAATATGATAAGGGAAAATTTTAGTCAGCCCCTGCAACAAATTAATTTTAGTTAATTCCTAAAATTTTCAGAAATTTTAATGCACCTCATGGTCAGAATGAAATTGATTTTTGTGGGTGAAAAGACAATGATACCATTTTATTTTTTTTTCTTCTTCAAATGAACATTTACAAGACAAATAAAATGATTCAAAACAACCTAGAGAATAAAAACATTTTGGTTATTTAAAATACAAATATGAAAATTCACAAGATAAATATGAGCATTTACAAAATAAATAAAATGGATTAAAAACCTAGGAAGTTAAAAACATTTTTGCCGTTTAAAAGACAAATGTGAAAATTCACAAGACATATAAAGTTATTTACAAGATAAATAAATGGATTCAAAAGAATCTAGTGACTTAAAAACATTTTAGCTATTTACAATATAAATATAGAAACTCACAAGACAAAATATGGGTATTTATAAGAAAAATAAGAGAATGTACAAGATAGATAAAATAAGAGTATAATTGTTTTTTTACAATTTTATTTTCATCATAGGTTCATTGAAGTTTTAAGAATTGATTGAAATTAATTTGTTGCAGAAGGAGCTAACTGAAAGTTTCCCTATCGATGATCACTTTGAGCTTGATTAGGTGCTGCCATGGCACTATTAATTTTGTTTTATTTACTATTAATACCGTTTAAGGTAAGATTAATGAGGGACAATTCTTTCTTCTATTGTCGTATGTTTCTTATCTCCTTGAAACAAAATTGACTAGATGTGCATTTAGTAATAAATTAAAAAGTCAAAAAGGTCATAATATCCACTCATCTCATGAAAACAGAGTCTCATTGAAATTATCAGATACTAGCAATATTCAGTATCGCTGAAATAATCTACGTGACTATTTGATGAAGGCAATTTTTTTCTTTCTATTTCTGATTTAAATTCCATGAGAGAAATTACCTAAGACAATATTTTAAGAAGGCAATTTTTTTTCTTTCTAAGTTCTACCTAAAGAGAGACAAGAAAATTACTGATTTAAATGCTGGCCATGAGAGAAATTACTGATTTGAATTCTTTTTGGTCAAGATTTGAAAAAAAGTTTCTAATTAAAATGGAATGAGATAAAATAATAATAATTTTGTTATTTAATACTAGTTACTGGCTCACCTGAAAAAAGTTCCGTTTTTTGTAATTTCCTGCGGTATAATCTTCATTTAAAAAATAATCACATTTACCTCGCGGCAATTAAAAGGACCTTCACTTAAAACAATTAATAAGTTATTTTTTTTATTTTTAAAAAAAATTAGGGGCAATCATCACCCATGATTTGCGTCCAAATTTACCTCGCGGCAAAATTCTCTAGAGGAAAGCATTTTAAATTTATATGGGGGCATTTTAGGAAAATGAGTAAAAAATAAAAATAAAAATAAAAAAGGACTAGAGAGAGTACTAATTACTGGCCAGGCGTTTTTGTAATTTCTGTATAATCTTCATTTAAAAAATAATCACATTTACCTCGCGGCAATTAAAAGGACCTTCATTTTTTACCTCGCGGCAAAATTCTCTAGAGGAAAGCGGGGGAAAAAGAAAAAGAAAAATAAAAAGGCCTCCCAGGCATTCTGCCGCCGGATGCATCCTCTGACCAACCGAAAGCAAGCTCCGTCGGACTGACTGGAGGAGGATACGCCCCCACCCGACCTCTCCTTCTGTCCGACATCAGATCTTTTCCTTCCCTCTTTTCTCACTCTCCTCTCAATTATTATCCTCTCTTAACTTGTCTATATTCTTCAATCTATTATTTAATTTTAGATCCTCATTACCCTTTCCTTTCTCCAAATTGCTGCGAATTTGTCTCAAACCATGAACGACTTCGATGGTCTCTTAGCGAACGATTTCGGGTTCAAACGGCATGGAAAATCGGCTCCAATGGCTGCATCCAAGGGATCTTCTAATACCACTACCTCCCGATCCGCTCGTAACTCTATTAACTCAAGTGGGAATTTCATGGATGCCAGCGAGTCGCCATTTGGGTTGTCGGGTAATCAAAAGAAACGAGATACTGCTGGTTTCGATGATCTGTTAGGGTCTTCTGCGAGGTTCTCGAGCAAATCGCAAAGTCTTAACGCTGATTCGTCATTTAATTTGGATTCCATGTTTCATGGTTCCAAGTCTCCGAATTCGCCAGTGTATGACAAACCCGTCTATGATGATGACATTTTCGATGGCTTTCCTGGGTTGAAGAGTTCGTCTAAAGTTAAACATGATAACATTTTTGCGTCGGCATCGTCGGCTCCCCCTGGTGCATTTGATGACCTCCTTGATGGGTTTGGCAAGGCAGAGCGTGAATCAAAGAATTCGGATGGGAAGAGACCGGGAAATAATGATAGCAGTGTCCCAGATTTTAATGGTAGAAGCGTGAATCAAAATGCATTTGATGATCTCCTTGGTGGGTTTGGAGGCAGGAGCCCCCCTAGTGATAGGTACGGCAATCGTATTTTTATGGAGACCGAGTTTCTTAGCGTTTGGGATAGCTAAGTAGTTGCCTGTAGATGCAATAGTTCTCGTTCCAACCATCAGGCTGTCTAGAGATAAAGGGGTATATAAACTAATTTACTGAACTCATGCTTCAGGGAGGCATGTTTTGGGCAACCCCCTAAAAAAACATAAGCACACAAATTAAGAAATACATTAAATATTTTAGAATTCCTTCTAAATTTTCTAAGACGCCTTTAATTTATCTTATCTTTTCTCTTCATAGTTATCTATCTTATTACATAATTTAGGTTAGTGAAGATTAGGATATAATTTGGAAAATAGTAATTAGTGTTGTTTTGGACTTTAAAATGATGGATATATGGAAACAATTTTTCCCAAAAGGAAACATTAAAAACAAATGGAGGGATTAGTGGAAAAATTGGTTGTTTGGGTCTTCAGAGTGAAGTACTAAGTTTATTGCTTTGAGGACTAACTATTTTAGATCATGCGTTAATTTTTGTTGGATCTTTCAAGCAGATATAGGATTTTTATCAATTTGTGTAGTTTTGGTCTGAAGTTTTTATTTGTGTGAGACAAAATTTTGCAGTCATTCATTCAATTAATATTGAAATGAACATAACAACAACAAGCTTTATCTCACTAGGCAGGTTAGCTTCATGAATTGTACGCGTCATTTTGTTTTATCAACAACCTAATCTTTGGACACATGAACATAATACAGTTTGGAAAATTAGGTTTAGCTATTTTTAAACTTGGTCATTATAATTGGTGTCTTTGATTTACATGTGAGCTTTGTAATGCAGGAAAAAAAGTGAGTTTTGTTACCATTCTTGAACCAATGTACCCAAAATAGAAAGGCTACAAATCTTGAACCTGATTTGCTTGGGGATTTTGAAATTATGTTGCACCACTTGAATATTAAGTTTTCTTGTTTCTTGCTCAACGTATATTGCCTTCTTCACAGGCCAGCTCCTGATATTGGTTTGTCCTCAGAACGAACTGCCAGGGCATTTAAAACATCCCCTGGTATGGCAGAAGATCCTTTTAAGGTATTTGAATCAACTTCGGCCCCACTTGATTCATCTTCAGGCCAATATATGGACCCATTGGAAGAAATTTCTCAAATTAGTAAACTTAGTAGTTCTAGTAGCATGAAAAATGATAGTTCAGTAAATTCTAATGGGAGAGTATATGATGATGATATCGATCCCTTTGGGGGGCTTGGAAAATCTGTGCCAGCATTCTCATCAGGGACAAATAATAGGAAGGGTGGCAGTCCTCCACATACAAATACAAGCTCAAATTGGACTAGAGACAAAGAAACAATCGAAAGATCTTCTGTGAGGACTCCTGAGAGACAATCACAAAGCAGGATACCAGTTGATCATAAGAAGGAATTTCAAGAGATGCATTTTGACATACCTTCATATTCATCTGATTATGATAAGCCAGTTAACCTAAGGGCTTCTTCCCCATCAAACAATAATATTGGTTTTAGAGAGGCTAATGTTCAGGTGAATATGTCTCCTAAATATGAAGAGAATTCAGAATTAGATGATATATGGTTAACGGTGTCAGAGATTCCTCTTTTCACACAACCAACTACTGCTCCACCACCATCAAGACCCCCTCCCCCACGACCTGCTTCTGCCAATGCTAAAAAGAAGGCTAAAGAGGCTTCTTTTCAAAGTTCAACTCAGTTCTCCCAAGGCCCAAAGTCTGCTTCTGCTGCAGCAATGGCATCATCACAGTTTGATGAACTTGATGTTTTTTCCATGGACAGGAATCGTGGTAATGACGATGGGCATGTAAATAGTCTTGTTAATGAAGAATTGGAAATGAACTCTGCAGCTGCCGCTATGAAGGAGGCTATGGATAGAGCTGAAGCTAAATTCAGGCATGCAAAGGAAGTTAGAGAGAGAGAGAACATAAAGGCTTCAAGAAGCAACTTGGAAAAAGATGAGACAGTTATGCAGGAGGATAGCGAGAAGCAGGAAAGGTTAGACCATGAAAGGCAACGAAGGGAGAGAGGGGAAAGAGAGAGAAGGAGACTTGTGGAAGAAAAGGAGAGGGAGCAGAAAGAAAGAGAGCAGCAACTTGAGAGGGAAAGGGAGAAAGCGAGGGAGATTGAAAGGGAAAGAGAAAAGGCAAGGCAGGCTGTAGAAAGAGCTACTAGAGAAGCACGTGAAAGAGCTGCTGCTGGAGCTCGGATGAGAGCTGAGAGGGCTGCTGCCGAGAAGACCAGTGCTGAAGCTCGAGAACGAGCTGAAAGAGCTGCAGTACAGAGGGCGCAGGCTGAAGCCCGTGAAAGGGCTGCTACCGAGGCAAAGGAAAGGGCCGAAAGGGCCGCCACAGAGGCTAGGGAAAGGGCAAATTCAGATTCAAAGGAGAGGGAAGCACGAGAAAGAGCCGCAGCTGCTAGGGCTGAAGCTGAAGCACGAGTTAGAGCAGAGCGTGCTTCTGTAGAAAGGGCTGCTGCAGAGGCACGAGAAAGAGCTGCAGCTGCTGCAAGGATGAATCAACAAAAGAATGAAAATGATCTTGAATCCTTTTTTAGCATGGGTACACGAGCCAGCAGTGCTCCAAGGCCTCCCAGGGCAAACTCTTCTGTGAGGACCTAGTACCTTATGTTTGTTAATCATTATCTGACTGTATGGCAGGTTGGCATATTAATTTTGTGAATCTTTATGCTTTCAGGACTCTGTGTTTGATAACCAGTCTCAACCAGACACAACAACAAAATCTACGGGGGTAGCTTCATCCATGAAGAAAGCATCATCATCAACTAATATTGTTGATGATCTTTCCTCAATTTTTGGGTGTAGGTTTTCATGTTTTATGTGGTGCTTTTTTTTGGTAGCAATATGGTGCTTATTGTTACAATAGTGGTTTGTATTCTGTGTCTCATATTTGCCTACTTGACTATTTTTGTCCCTTCTCTTTCATGGTTTAAAGCTGCTCCATCAACATTTGGGGAATTTCAAGAGGTTGAAGGGGAAAGTGAAGAGAGACGAAGAGCTAGAGTGGAACGCCACCAGAGGACTCAAGAGCGTGCGGTATGTGTTAATGTATTATGGTGTTTAATTTGATTTCTACATTGATCTCAAAATGAATTGCCAAAGCAAATGCCCCTTTTGAACTAACTTTGTTATATTCATATTCAGTTTTTTTTTTTTTTTTTTTTTTTTTTTTTTTTTTTAAGAGTACCATTGAGTTTTGTTGAAATTACACACATTTCCTTTACCACAAACATATATACTTGAATTCAATTTTCATTTGTATTAAAATACCCTCCATTAACTTGTATAAATATATACCAACATGTGCACAAATAAAAATAAAGAGTAGATTTTTTTTCATTAAAATTTAACCCAAAAAGTTTGCAGTTGGGCTAATGGAGGGTATTTTAGTGGCATAAGTTTTTATTTGACAGGTCTGTATATATTTGAAAATAGAGTGCAAGTCTTTTTTTAAACAAAACTTAGGAAAAGTTGGTGTAATTTGATTTTTTCTTATAATTGTTTTGTCTGTGACCTTTGATGTTTTGTAATTTATTCTAGGCAAAAGCATTGGCTGAGAAGAATCAGCGGGACCTACAAACACAAAGAGATCAAGCTGAAAGACATGCAAGTTTTTTATTCATTGTTCCTTATAAATGTTTTGTGCTGAAAGGGCACGTTCTTTTTTAATACTTTTTTTTTTTTGCCAGAAGAACATTCTTTTTGAATACTTATCCATGAAAATATGCAAACTTGTCCTTGTGACCTTTATTTTATTTTATCATCTAATTTCATGGATTTCAGAGGATTGCTGAAACTTTGGACGTAGAAATTAAGCGTTGGGCTGCAGGAAAAGAGGGGAACTTGCGTGCTTTACTCTCAACCTTGCAATATGTATGTACTTAGTGTAAAAACTTTTGCTCAGTGGATAATCTCTCTGAAACTTCTCTTCCCCAGACTCATTTAATGCCCATATGTTTTGGGCTTACAACCTTGTGCTCTTAAATTTTGAATGTGACCTTGATAGTTTTGTTATTCATAGATTTTTTTTTGCAGTATTGTTCTTTTCAATTGTGCGGATAAGGTTGCGTACATCTATCCCTCCCCAGACCCCACCTGGTGGGAGGCTTGTGCATTGGGCCTAAAAAGAATATATTGTTCTTTCCGAATAGTGGGAATAGGCTTTTTGTTGTTGTTTCCAATTTGTCTTTGCTTTTTACAACTTGAATATCTAATACTAGTTTGTTTATTTCATGAATGATGATCAGGTGCTATGGCCTGAATGTGGTTGGCAGCCAGTTTCTTTGACTGATTTAATTACAGGTGCGTCTGTTAAAAAAGTTTATAGGAAAGCTACTCTGTGCGTCCATCCTGATAAGGTGCAGCAGAAAGGTGCAACACTTCAACAGAAATATATTGCAGAGAAAGTATTCGATTTACTCAAGGTATTGCGGACCATTGGATATATTTTGTTTATATTTTTTATCATTGCTTTCTATTCGGCACTCTTTACCTTTCATGAGTTTGTACATAGCATTTCTTGGTCACGGGGTCCACATTAAGATAGGAAATTTTAATGTCCGTTGTTTCTTACACAGTTGTATCCGTATGAGGTCTTCCATGATGTGTTGCCCTTGGCCCTTGCAGCACATTATATTTTAGTAATTGAATTGTTAAGAGTTGGCTTGCTTTTGGACATATATGGCCTTTTTTTTTTAAAAAAAAAAAATTTGATGAACTGCGAGCTCACTTGGTTTTACGCTTAAAGATAGCTGCCATTTAGTACTTACATACAAGTCCCTGTATAAACAGCTCAACATTTGACTGACAAGAGTTTCTTCTACTTTGATGCCTTTTAATTGATAGTAAGAAACAGTTTTGCGTTGTATTGCTTATTCTGGAAATATTTAAATCATCTGAAAGTTTGGTTGTCAATTACAGGAAGCTTGGAATAAGTTCAATTCTGAGGAGCTTTTCTAATCATTCGTGGTGGTTTGTTCATCTATTTTGTTTTGGGGGCCACAACCTTGTATTAGCCTCTCCCCCAACCAAAAGGGGGCCAGCCCTGTCTCTTTCCATATATTATTCCGGTTGGAAGTGAAATGCATGGGTGGTGAAACATTGCTTCTTTGTAGCTTTGAGGTTGCCGCAAGGCTACACCATGAAGTAATCTTTGGCGTAATTGATGTTCTTCCTGGTCGCTGCAAGGTTTTCACGGGCTATTTGAATGTAGCATGGTTTCTTTTGGGTGTAAAAATATCAATTTGTAGGCAACTTTCAGTATTCTTTGAGTGGGGGCTGTTGAGCGGCCCGTTTTTGTTGATCCAATTTATTACTTGTGATATAGAACGATCTGTTGAATATATATACCGGCCGGTCATCGTGGAAGTGTGGATTTGCATCAAAATCTGGGAGACTTACAGTGTGGGATTGAGCCAAGAATCACCCATGAGTCTTTCGTGCAAGCATATTCAATTTATGAGATTGAAGTTGTTGTTTGTGGTGTTCAATCAAGAATGTTTCAACTATTAATAGGTGGATGGGATAAATTCTCAAGCACCATCGATTATGATGGGAAAATTTTGTATGCTTTCCATTTGTTCTGATTCTGATGTGTTGTATCTGTATTTTACCGAATCCTATCTGCCCTGTTGCAATCATTCACGCGTTCTTTCTTCTTCTTTTTGCTGTTGAAGGACACGATGCCCATTTAATTGGTCGTATAATATGGATCGTTAATGGTTTTCCGAATTGATTTATCGGATATCAGGATGAATAAGTTCTGTTCTCTTAAGGAAAATGTTAATCAAATGATATAACCAATAATGAGAAAATTTGATTCAAATCTTGAATTCTTTACTCAACTTATCACCCGCTGGCCACCACTTCATGTGGATGCTTGTCCCTTTAATTAGAGAGACAATCAATTTTTTTTTTATTGATTAAATTATATGCTGTTTTCTGTTTTTTTTTTTTCATTCAGTATCTCAAATTAATTAGTTTTTAGTTTTGCATTCAGAAATATTTGTCCTATAACACTAGTATCCTGGAAACTAATTATTTTGAGATACTGGGTGGGTGCAATTTTTTTTTTTTTTAAAAGGAAGATATAATTTAATCTAAATAAATAACACATTAGGACAATGTAAACCCTTATTCATCACAGGAAGCAAAATAGGTCATTTAAGTTTTTGCGCTGGAGAGGCATCTCAATTTTTTTACGTGCTCAATGTAACCTTGCAAGTATTTAAAAAGAAGCAATGATACACAACTAAACGAATGTTTGTCACAACAGACCCTATTTCACATATGACATGATTGTGCTTTCTTCTTTAAATATTTTTTATTGAAGTTTTCGTGATAGAGTAATGCCACCTCAAAAGTAGTAAAAAGGAGCATTATCATTCAAATTTAACGGTAAAGACGGAGAATGAAGTACCAACATTAAGAAATGATCCTTAGCACAAGCAAAGCTACTCCCATGAGTTCAGAATCTGTCATGGAACTAATGGTGTCGCTTGAGTGAAGGATAGAATTGCGTGAAGTTCCAGTAGTTCATGTGAGAATGAAGTTGACGCTCAAAAAAACCTTTTCATAGAACTTAACACACGGCCCGCCAAAAACATAACAAAACAAAACTTGCAATACTGCTAAGTAAACAACATATTTGTAACACACGCACAAAAAGTAAACAACATATAATGCAGAAACAAAAACAACAAACTACTATATCAAAAAAAAAAAAAAAAAACAACAAACTATATCAGAAACTATTAATAGAATCAGTCCTAGTTAACCATTGCCTTCTTTCTGAAACTTACTGAATATCTGCTCTTGAGAATCCCTTTTGCAAAATAACTAACATAGAGAATGTCGGCACCACAAAACCAATTTCCATGGTACTATCCTTTACATGCCCCAGCTATTGTTGGAAATAACTTTATGTTGCCACAAAACTATCTCTACAAAAGTTGCTGACTTGGAAGATAGGGTTCCATTATTGTGCTTCGTTGAAGGGTGAGGGCCATGTTTAGTGGGATGGCGACGACATTTAAAGAATGATAAGATTGTGGCGGCTGAAATCTCACTCTCCAGTTGGATTCTGGACCTCATTTCTAAATCATGTCAAGTCTTGTCTCCTTCATATAGATCCAAACTTTTGAACCATTGATCTTCTTCATGTATAACGCGTTTTTTCTTGGAAATACCCGCCATTGTCTGTTATTCCTACATCATTTTCCATAAACCATCTTCCTTTATAAGCTCCGACCTGACCCTATTTTCTTTTCTTTTTTCTGGTTGTCCCTTAGCAATCACTTAGAGATGTTAGTAACAAGCAAGGAAACTTGTTATGACTCACACACTCATTATAACCTTAGTTGATAAAGGGTTCTAACCCATAACTTCACGTTCAAAGAAGTCTTAAAAGAAAGCATTTGATGTTTTTTAGACTACAGGGCCATGATGGCTTAAAGTATTAACTAAATACATAACAGTTTGCTTGAAACATTAATTTGAATAAGTGTGTAATTGTTATTTACCTCTACATTCTCGACGCACTGCTTCTATAATTTCGTTTCATATATTTTATTACCTTATCACTCTTAGTGGTAGTTTTATCCCTTTTTTTGTATTTTCTCTTTCACATGCTCACTGTCCCTTTAAAATCGTCAATATTCTGAGGCCCCATATTACTATTAATATTCTCTTTAAAATAATTCCTAACAGCTAAGTGCAACGGAGATTATCAAAGGAAGAAACTGGAGACTTCAAAAAGTTCTTATGCTCTTTCAAATCAGAGGCCTATTCCGTCAATAAAATAATGATGTGCATTAACTCTTAACTTATTGCAACCAATTTCAACTAATCAAATTAATTCCTTAAAGCACGTGTTCTGTTTTGGCATACTAGATGATTGTGTTAAGATGATAACTTGTCAAGCAAAGTGTCTTGTGGAGCAAGTTTCATTTACCAAATCTATCTAGATTCAGCGTATATATGTGTATGTCAACATTAGGTGTACTCATCCAAGTTTTTTTTCTTTTTTTAAAAAAGATAGGAAGATACCACTTAAACTTTAAAATTCTACATCAGTAATTTTCTACTAAAATGACTTATCGATTGTTATATTCTTGTAGTTAATATCTATATTCTTGTAGGAAACAAGACTGATTTATAATTTTAAAGTTTAAGTGATATTGTCTTGTCATTCCACCTTTTATTACCTTCTATATCATCCAGGTTTAAATCAAGGGTTAAGTATCAATTTTTTGTTTCAAGACGCACTCAGGAGCAATTTTGCCCCTGAAGTTTTTAGTTCCGTTAAAAGAAGCGATTGAGGGCAACATCGCTACTTTTTGATACTTCCAGGGCAACATTGCTACATCAAAAACTTTTGGGGCAAAATTGCTCCTATGTGTGTACTTCAAGGGCAAAATTGATACTTAACCCTTAAATCAATTAAATCTTAATTTATTTTATTTTTTTATTTCGAATACTAAAGCACTCCTCCCGTCCTTAATATAAGACTTTGTTTGGGGAGTTAATCTTGGCCTTAAATATAAGATATTTTTTTTTTTAATATTTGTCAATTTTTTTTTTCCTTATTTACCCCTTTTGATGCTTCTTCAACAATAATTTAAGGAGGAGAAAAAATTGAGGAATTAAGGAAAATGACTATGTTTTAGAAAATACATGTCATATTAACTACCTTAACTAACTTTCTTAATCTTTTCAAATTAGGTAAATTAATCTTATAATAAGGATCATTGTTGTCAAACTCAAGAGTTGACGTTTAACGTTTCTATTTTACTAAATTGAGTTGAGCCACCGGGTAAACTCGTCTTCATTGTAAACTCGGTTAAACTTACGAGTTTACACACCGAAGTTATCGCTTTTAAATTTCTAGCTTACAAAACCACGTTAACTTATTTTTAAACTCGTTAACTTTTTTGATTTTGTCATTCTCAACAACTTTTTATTATAGAAATTTCTTTGTTAAATATAATAAACTATGAATGTTGATATATTTAATTTCAATTACTTGGATTTAAAATATTTTTGTCATTTAATATTTTATTATTAAATTTTACTTTGTTAATACCTATTTAATTATAAAAGTAAACTCTTACGAGTTTACTATTTGAGTTCACGGTACAAGTTTACATCATTGTCACGAGTTTGCTTAAACTCGTGAGTTTGACAACTTTGGTAAGCATATGAGGGATTAAGATATAGAATGAAATTAATGTCATGATTATCAACTTAAAAAATAAATTTAAATACTCCTTTCGATCCATCATATAAGTCACTTTAACTAATTTATCTGGATTAATAAATGATAGTTAACTCATTAAATGTATCTTAAATTGATAGAAATTTCCAACTTAACTCACATTAAATTAGGTTTTGAAGGAGAGAGAAAAGTATAAGGAGCCGTATTTAAATACTCCATCGGTTTTCAATATAAAATCTAGTTGACTTTTTTGGTAGATTAAGAAAGCTAATTAGATTATTTTAAAATATTTATATTTACCGTAAATTAATTTGTTTGACTTATAAACTAATAATATAATTTAATCATACAAAATATATGATATGATTAAGTAAATTATTTAGCTTCCTTAATCTCTCAAAAAAAGTCAACTATGTCTTACACTCTCTCTAATCTTTATTATAAAGCACCAACTAACAATTCTCACAAATAAATAAAAACAGTTAAAGTCATTAAATTTGTCCTAAAATTTAAGTAATTTTCAATATTACTCCTACTAACTGCACTAAACTTTAATATCATATTAATTAATACTTTCACTCACTACGTTTATTAATTATGGGCATACATGAAAAATATATATTTAATGTTCTTTGGAAACAAATAAGTGCCTTGTAAAAGAATCAAATAAACTTGTTAGTTGGTTCCTTATAATAAAGATCATATGGAGTCTTAGAATACGAGGAAATATTAATTATATAGTCGGAATTGATAAATGAGCATTCATTGATTTCCAAGTGACTTATATGGTGGTATACAAAGCCATTCTTTTGAAAAAGAATCCTATATCATATGCAGGAGGAGTAATACCGACAGAGTAACATGGCAAAATAGGTAAATTAAGTTGCATTAATTGCTGAAGCAAACAATAAAAGAACTTGCATTTATTGAACAAACTATATAACAACTACGAGATTTTAGCATGCATGGAGCAGAACTTTGAGGGTTCTATTCTATGTAAACCCAAAAGATGTGGAAGTAGCAGCAGAGAACGGAACGTGGAATCCCATAACTTAATAAACAACTATCTCGTGCAGATATTCATCATCGGGACATTCACCATTAGCCAGTAATAAATATAGCCAAACAAAACGTAATTCCTTCCTAATAATCAGACTTAAACGGTCTGAATTTCTTAAGATCAAGAAAGACACCAGCCACTGAGCCAGTAATAGCCACAATAGACACTAAAAGGCATGTGAAGCTAAGCACCTGAAGACAAATCCACTTGCCACTCCATTTTGCGATCTTCTTCTGTGAAATATACATCCTCACAGGAAAATAAACGTTCACTGGCCAAAACCCAAAAGCCCCTATAACTCCCACAATATCATTGAAGAATGGAAGCATCATGGATATAACTGTGGTGATCATCACAAACACTAACACTATTCTGAACATGTTGAGATTGTAAGGTGAAAAGCCAGGGATTGAAATTTGGAACTCTTTATTGACTTTGGGCCATTTTTGTGACGCTCTCTTCTCAACGAAAGCGAAGATGGGTTGGCAATACACTTGGTATGCTCCTACCAGGTGAATCACTACAGCAGCATGAGCTATGTCTATTACCCAATATGTGTTATCGAAACCAAAACCAGTTAGCACATTCCCCGGTGCTGTATCTCCAAAAGCTGCATACCCCATTAAACCACAAAGCATGTAGAATGTTGTGGTTGTCATAGTACTGATCAGTGTCGCCTTCTTCATTGTCTTTGCTTCTGATGGTGGAGATTTTACCGTGTCCTGTTTCAACTTTACATATTAGCGCCTAAAATGTTTCAATCCATATTTGGGCCTCCAAAAATAGAAACTTCTTTTTAAAAAATAATAATAATTGGGTTTGCTCATAGTAATAAGTTCGAGTTGGTTACCTGAATTTCAATGAGAACAACAGCAAATGAGTAGGCAAAGGCTATGTCACCAAGGGCTTGGCAGGTCCTCCATATTTTCTGGGCCTGAGTTACAGTTCCGACGCTTATTCCTGTGCGGCTTCCCTTTAATACACCCGTTTCTGCCACCACAAATATCAGCCGAATTAACTCATATACTATAATACAACAAATCATCTGATATATAAATAGCATGCTTTTACCTGCAACTTTGACTATCCCAAGAGCAAGACCAATCAAAGAATAGGTGGCTGACATGAATGCAGCAACTGAGGAAAGCCACCATATCTGATCAAAGTTTGGAATCTGAGAAAGGAAACACTCAGTTGCCCCATAAATGAGTATGTATGGGGTGCTTGACATGTGACATGGGTTTTTTCCTCTCGAGGAATGGTAACAATTAGACCTTTTTATTGACCTGTCAAACAAAAATCACATATTATAAAAACTGGACTTTAGTATATTAATAAAATGTTGTGCCAATATTACTCACATCATGCTTATGGAAGCTGCTATAGTGTATCCTATAGCAATCCCGAAAAGATTCAGGTATTGAATTGTCGCAAGAACCTTCGCATTAACTCCTCCTGAAAATTCAGTCATTCGGGCTTAATTAAACCACTTGAACACTGCATGTGAAATACTAATAAGACTCTGTCTCTATTTGTGAAAACATAGGATTACCCAGAATGGATCGAACCGCGTCCGAGTAAGAGTAGCTTCTCTTTCCAGTCTCAGGATCCCCTGCACGGTAACAATCTGAGAGCAATGTTGAAGTGCAGTAAGTGATGGCAGAGAACGTCAGCATCACTGCGGGACCAGCAATCCAACCCAATTGAGCCACGGCCCATGCTAAGGACAGAACTCCAGATCCTATCACAGCCGTTATAATGTGCGAACTTGCAGTCCAAACCGTTCCTGTTTCATTTCATACACACTTGTATTTTTTAAATGGAAGTTAAATGAATGATCAAGTGTACGTACATTTGTTTTGTTTTTAAGCGACAGAACAGAGAATTTTAGGAATTAAATGGTGCAGGGACGATTGAAGCAGGGGACTATAGTTATGTGAATGGTATGTACAACAGTACCAGTTCGTTTAAGACGTCCATCATCGTCATAGCATTGGTGTGTAGATTTTGAATTTGCATCGTCCCTGGAATCTTCAACGTCAAAGGCTTGAAGTTGGCGAAGGTTAGTGGCGGCAGAGTTTTGAGCCATCTTAGATGGAATAGACAGAGTTCAAACTTCGAAGCAGAGAAAATATTTATTCGATATCTCTGAAAAAACCAGTTTCATTCACAAACAAAACAGAGAGAGAAGGAGGGTTTAATTATATGGGATAGGGAAGGCTAAGCATTATTGATGCTGAATGTTTAGGCAGAGGAATGGGGGGGCCATTTATAGTAGGGAAGCTGCACAAATTAAAATTTAAAAGAGACTGTCACTTTGAGAATGCCAAAAGATAATTTATTTTTATTGGTTTGGGGGATCCACAGGAGCAGGTGAAAAAAAGCGCTCAAAATGGTAGCTCTTATAGCTAGTACTCCTATTTTATAAGACTTAGTTGATTTTTTTTTTAAAGAAATTAAGGAAGTTAAATAAGTTACTCAATCATTTCATATGTTATGTATCCTTAGATTATATATTACTAGTTTATTAGTCAAACTAATTAGTTTGAAGAAAAAACATAAAAATAAAAATACTCTAAAGTTATTTAATTAACTTTTTTAATCTTTCAAAAAAGTCAACTAAGTCTTATAATTAGACAGGGAGGAGGGAGTATTACATATGTATCTATGGTACTTAATATAAGGTATCGTTCGTTGTTAGAGTAAAAAACACTGCGAAGGAGATTTTATATTAAGAACTTACACTACCAACGATTCATGATGACGATGAAAGAGTACGACACAACCGCACAGATGTATAATAGTTCATAGCCCAATTTCTTCTCAAAACTGAATTGATTTCGTAATCATATTCTCTCTATCTCTATGTAAAAGTGGCCTTTTTTTTTTTTGTAGTTATTGGCACCTTTTAAGCCACTGTTATAGCACAGGACAGGAGCAGTTGACGATTTCTAGTTCAGCAAAGTTCAGAAAATTACAATATTCTCTCAAGCTCGCACGAGTATCATGTTTTGTCTTTTCAGTTTATATTCGACACTGAAGCTTTAAAGTTATATTCCTTTTGATCATAACGAAAAGATACTCTTAACGCAAGGAAACTCAGATAGTAATTGCGACAAACTCCTTAAGTACATGATCCAAAACAGTGTAGGAATATCGTTTTATAGCGCATCACTAAAATCACTCTCTGCGATTCTCTTAAGAATCTACCATCAAGTGGTAACTTTTCCTTCCTTTTATTTCTAATTTTTACTATTAATGAAGTGAGCTAGAGCTGTATAAAGCACTAGAGCAGAATTCTGTAGTTTCAATTTTTTTTTTTTTTTTAAGATGAGAGGTCAGAGTTCCATCAATTAAAAGGAAGGAATATATCCACATATTATTAAAATTGATACTCGTATTACTTATCACTCATAATAAGGCCTAAAGCCAAAACCAATGGTCATTATTTGTTGCCGAAGAGAGAATAGTGAGGTTAATTAATTAAAAAAAAAGTGCTCTTCAAAATAATGATTAAAATTAAACACGTTTCTGTATAGTCAAATCCCACGTCTGACCAATTATTAGCTAAGGGCCAATAATTCGTTTAAATGGTGACAAGAATCCGACAAGAGGAATATATATGCACAATAAGGGGCAATTTTTTTACTGTCTATGCAGATTATTTCACCCAGTCCTCTTTCTCACACTAACACACACATTTCCAACAAACAGAAGTAAACTTTTGCTATTTTATTCTAGATAATTGGGGGGCCCGGTGGGATTGGAAGAAATAATGAAATATAGAATAAGGTGGAGTAATTAAAAACCAGAAAACCAAAGATGTATCGTTGAAAGTGTGGGTTTGAGAGATTTTTAATATCAACAGCCAAAATGGATGGTGGGCCTTGGGACGTAGTTGGAGGTTGAAAAATGAAAATGCAGTGATGAGCAGATGATGAATTTGGACGGGGAATTTAACATGTGGATGTATCAACAACAAAACTAAGTGGAGCTTACTTGATCATTCTGGACCACACAATTTTTAAACAAAGTAAAATGGTTTTCTAGGTACACTCTCATTATTATTATTGCTCTTCACAAGGTTTTCATCAGATGGGTCGAGTTCATGTGCTTCCTCTTCAATAATCAACCTTAGTGATATAAAGTGAAGGAGCAAGTGGATCTCTTAGCTAGATTGTCAAATCTGTTCCATCTTTACAAGTTGCAGGCTGCCTATGCTTATTGTACTTAACATAATGCTCTGCGAATGAAAGGGACCTGGCTGTTTCATTCTACACGAGCTTCTGCCTATAACAAGGCTCGGGTCATCAATATATATATAATAACACATCCCCTCAAGCTGATCTTTTCACGGCTTATCAGTGGCTCTTCTCACAAAACACTGTAGCTAAGCCGATCTTCTCACTTTTATTCTTGCCTCGGGCTTCTCTTCACCGTGTCCTTTCTTCGCCTTTTTCTTGGTCAATTTTTTCTCCTGGATTCACTCGCCTTGCACCTTTTTCATCTCTTTGCCACACCTTTTCCAAAGCTCGCTTTCCCACACCTTTTTCATCTCGCATTCAAAATTCAAAATTTCAAAATCTTCCTCCTCACTTATCGAAGAAGAAGGGGTATAAATTGTAAAGCGAGCAAGCATTCCCTCACTTGGAGGAAGATCGCCGCGACACGGCCCATCGTTATCCGCTCTCCAGCAAGTATTGAAGACGATTCGAACCTTAGGGCTCGTCTTCTCGCAAACTCGGTGAGGTTGATTTGTTCAATATGGCTTTGAAGAATGTTGTAGTAGCACGAGGAAGAAGCACCCTAAAGTGTGAGCATCATTTAGCATTGATTTCTCGGGATTTCTATTTTTCTTGATATTTTGATTTCTCTAGATTTTCGGCCTCTTTCTATTTTTCTGGATATGTGAGCATCATTTCGTTCATTTACAGCCATAAACACTCACCACCTAATCAAGATGGTTTCGAATGAAGAAGCGGTTCTTGTATTAACAGAAGTGCAGCGCCGAGAAGAAGACGGTGGGTTTTGATATTTACGTAGATTTTTGGGGTCTTATAAGGTTGTTACTTTGATTTGGAAATAGGTGGATGCAATCTTAAGCCGCGAGAGCTTTGGTTAAAAAAATCCTAATTCTCTTAGGGCTTCACCTAAGCTTGTTGCTCAAAGGAGATCTAACATCTTGAAAAGGAACCGCAGCTCTACAATTCTTGCTGAATATCGGTATGCCATTTTTGAATCATTTCAGTTTTGTTTTTCGTTTTTAAAACTTTGGCTGACATTATAACATGTTCCCGCTGGCTGACAATATTATGTGTCCTTATTTAATTCATCAGCTTCCAATACTAATGGGACATGTGAGAAGCTAGGCCTCAAATGACGCAGAGCAGTAAGTCTTCTATCTCTTACATATTGAAGTTCAAAGTTTGATTTGATATTTTGAAGTCATGTGCATGTTCAACTCTAGCCGAGACTTGAATCTAACTTGATGTAACACTTCAAATTATGCATGCAATAAAACCTTTGATTTTAAATCAGTAGGTTATATTAGCTCGCTTGAAATAAGTATTATCCCCTGTCAAGTATTATGCAAGGTTTGATTGCACTTTTGTAGGCTCCGCTTTATCACTTTTAGTTTTTAGGTTGCACTTTTGGGAATAGAATAATGCTTACTTTATTTAAAAGTTGTGTTCATTTTGCTAACTATGCAAGTCTTCTATGAAATTTCGCACTCTCTCTGCGACGGTTCATTAACTTGCTTTGCCATTTTTCTTAATTAGATTTTTCAAATAAGCACTTGGTTTATTGGTAATCATTCATGGAGGATAAATTGAATTTATTTGATTTTCTTAACTTGAGCTTTTAACCTTGGTGGCTAAGTATTGGTCAGGGAGGCAATCTGTGCACTCTAATATGTAATTAACCTCTGTTATTCTAATTTTTTCTCATCACCCTTCTCGCCATCTAATACCTCAGGCTCCCTCCATTTAATACTTTTTTCCTCAGGCAGCTGATTAATACCATACTCCTCTTCTCCCTCTTACAAGAGGATGATTTCATACCCATTGGAGAAAGGGAAAGGAGAAAGGAGAAAAACATGCCAACTGGTAAGAAAGGAGAAAAAATTTATTGCAATGAAAGTTTAGTTTCGATAAAATCATCTTAAAAAGCTATAACACTTTTGACATCATCTTGGTTTTCGTCATCTTAGTTCGAACGGATGTAGAATGATTTTTCTTAAACCAATAAGCTCATCGTCTTGAGGAATTGTTGGTGTAATCGGCTTTATTAGGAATAGTGCAAATATATTATTTTTTAAAAAAAAACTGAAGCATAAATATAGGTGAAAAGGTTTATGCATAGAAAAGAAAGATCAATTCTCCTCCTCCTTTACATTATACTTTTCGATGAGATTAATTTTTTGGTTGATGTTTTATCACATCAAGGTTCAATTTTTATTGGTTGTGCCTTGTCACTCCTTTTTTTTTTTTAATCTATATTAGAATCTGATAATCTTCTATTTCAATAAAGTATTTAATCCTTAACATTAATTCTCTGCATCCGAGGTTAAGTTGTAGATTTTGGCCTCACTTTTCTTCTAAGCAAGGTAAGCATGCTGAAATGGTCATCATATAGCTTCGCTATTGCTACTCAATCATCAATGGATGTCTTACATCCATTGTGCATTCGAATAACCTTCAGAACAAAATGAACCGTTGGAGGAAGTCTGTGTGCTCTATAGTAAAAGAACATCATGTTTTTTTAAGCTATCAATGTTGCTTTCCCCTATTGATTATGTCTTTTGAAAAGTTTGCTCTACATTTAAATGATAGATAGTATTTTTATTCATGCTCTTTGATTTTAATTTTGAGAGTCTTTCATATCAAACCGCTTTGTTTGAGATCAATCAAACTTTAGGGAAAATCAGTTTTGCGGTTTGTTTGGAAAGTCTTTTTCTTGTGACTGGACAAAGCTTCTTAGATAAATGATTGCGTCAAAAAGTGAAAATGATAAAGTGAAGACTTATGAATATACAACGGTATAGATTTTGTATTTCTTATCGGTTGTAATGTAGGCTTATAAATTTTATTGTCTATAAAAAGGAGCTCAATCAACGTACCTCCTATACTATACTATTGTGTGGCCAAATCATTGCTTTGAAAACTGGACGCGGGAGGAAGTGCTGTATGAATAGTTTGGTGTGGGGTGTCTCCATAATCAAATATGGACGCTAGAGTAAGTGTTACATATCATATTATAAAATTCTATTCCTCCCGAAAATCTGGGTGGAGTAGTTAATTCATGCTTGGATACAATTCTTTGTTCATGCTACCGTGTGTAAAAACAAGTTAAACAGTTCGAAAAACTTTTAGTTCATGCTTGAGTACAATTATTTGTTTAGGTCTATCTTTGTATATTCTTATTTTCAAGGTTGGAGACCTTCAGAAATGTTTAGCTATATATGTGACATGTTGTCATGGTTACTGTTACATGTATGCATGTTTATGTATCCTATTACCGAGTGATCCGAATGAATTAAGGTACTAGAATAATAGGGCAGTCATAAATAAAAACATTAAGAAAATATATATATTATTTCAATCAATAAGAACAACAAGTTGGTACAATCCCACCACAAAGGTGGACCATAAGTTTGCTAATTTCATCCCGAGATCATTAGTGAAATGAAATCTTTAAAGGGAATGTCTCTTTCATCGAGATCATTATTTCAATCATAGTGCATGTTGATTATGATTACTACGTAATGAAAGGAGAGGACTATTTATTCTTTTGATTTTCTTAATTACCATTATTTGTCAGCTTATAGCTCTTACTATAAGTTTATCTTCCTTTGAGCTGCGTACAGGAGATTCAATTCATCTTTGATAGACAAATGCAATTGAACAATGACATTTAACTCCCCCCCAAAAAAAAAAAATTGAACAATGAGATTAGAAACTTGCTTGAAGTTGCTAATCTACCGGCTCCCAAGTTTGTGTATTGCCGTTGTTTTTTTTTCTCTAGGGCAATTTTGTCATCCACTTATCTAAATTCAGATCAGATTGTCAACTTTTTTTTTTTTTTAATACAAATCGATTGTCAACTTTATTGTCACATTGGGGAAATGAAGCTGATTTTTGTTTCAACTTACACTAATTAAATGCTTTATCACATCAACTTAATAAAAACATTTCTTTTTTTCTTTCACCTGATTTGGTTTATCCAAATAATTTGATAAATGAAAGGCTCGGTTCATATAAAGTGTCGCAACATGCTCGAGAGAATTATTTCTTCATTTCCAACAAAATTATTGCTTACGCCCAAGTTCAATTTTTTTATTTTCTAACCAATAATCAAGATAATCTAAATTCGGAAAATCCGGGAAGTAGGTTTTTCTAACTGGTATCCATTACCATAACCGCATTGCTGTCATTCAATGTGGCCAAGTGTGATGCATCGATGATTAAGTAGATTTGAGAGAGAGTGATCCATTGTGGCCAACTTCCATTTGATTCTTATTTGATTTTTGCTTGCAAATCAAAAGGAAGAGGAAGGAGGGGATCCAAAAACTAATATTGCATCTTTAACCTTTATTTGCATAATGAATATCATTTTCTTAAGAAAAATAATATTATAATTGATAAGATGCAGCTTAATTTTAAAATATGCGCAAATTTGATTGAGAATTTTATGGTAACTCATTATTCTAAATTAATATCACGTTAATTACAAATCATAATGGAACATGGAATTAATATTCATCCATAGAATCCCACCACATTTATATATAAATATATATATATATATATATTACAAATCTATACTCATTAACTAATTAAAAATTTTATGATTATATGACATTTTTAAAATATTCAGATTTATAATAAAAGTTGGGAAGAGAAAAAATAGGGAGAAGATAAAATCAAAGCAATAATATTAGAGTATTACTCCTTGTATTTTGATGGACCAGAGAAAACACAAAGAAAAAAACTTCATAAATTAAAAGCCATATGTAGAGAAACTTTCTAAAACACAAAGAAAAAAACTTCATAAATTAAAAGCCATATGTAGAGAAACTTTCTATCTTCCGTGTTATAACTATGATGATGCACCAAAGATAAAGCACTATAAAGAAACTGAAAACTCTATAATGGTATATTGGTATTGTTGTACTTCACTCTGATTCAACAACATCATCTGCTGGTAATGTCTTTTTCCCAGATCAGTTAAATTTACAGCAAATACTTCTACTTCTGAGGTTGAGGTTTAGAATGAAAAATCAATTAACTTCATCCACATACGAGAATGGGTAAAAGCATAGTAAAAAATACACCACAAAAATAAATTTCATTGATAAGCTAAAAATTTGTGCAATTAGATTGGAATATCGAAAAAATGACAAGATTAACATACCATATGGAACAAAGATTGAATTATAAGCCCCAAAGATATAAAAGGATGACTTGTAAATGGAAAAATGTTATAAAAGAAATTGGGGGCTAAAATTATAATTTACATTATATTAAATTTCTTTTAAAAAAAATTCTAAACAATTTTTTTTTGGGGATAGTAAAGCTCCGCCTCGACAACAATAATAGAGCTTTCTAATTTTGAATTAAAGTGAATGCATCGCATATAATTCACCTTCTCCAGATACTTGAGTTCAAAAGAATTAGGAGTTTACGATTTGTTTTCTTAGTTTGTCTCATCTATGCTAATGGCTTCAATTAAAAAAGTAAAACGATAAAATCTCACGAAAAAAAGATTTAATATTATAAGTTTTAGAGTATAATGCACATATATTTCTGCAAATTTATGTTGAAATTAAACTCAATTTAACATTTTTAGTAGACTTAAGCCCACTCCCAATTCATATATTTTTAACAAGTTCCTACACTTTTTATTTCTAAACCCACTCCGATTGGAAAATGTCTAGTTGGTTTGTGAGATTCCAATGAAACTTTGTGGTTAAGCGTACTAGGTAAGGTAATATCGGGATGGGTGACTCTTTGGGGAGTATTAGAAATTTGAAACCTCTTGATTTAAAATCTATTGTGTACAAAGAGATATTTAGGAATGTTAATTGATTAGAAGACATTGTTGTATAACATTGTTGAGACTTCATTTTTAATAGGCTATCAATCGGTTGGACGATATTGTTGTTTATCATTGTTGATGTTTCATTTATAATGTGTAGTCATTCATTCATAGTTATGTTTTCATGTTCTTTAAAGACAATAAAATTGTTTCACTATAGTAAAATATGTTTAAGTAACCCGTGAATATCTTTCATTCCGCAACGTAACGACGGGGAAGTATAGGCTCGTTTAACTAGTAAGTAAAAACCAGTAAGTTGAAATTCAACATGTAGGTGGTGATGAGATGAGATACTATATCATTCTATCTCTTTTGACCTCGTCCACAACCATTACTTTTTTAAATCCTACTATATCTTGCAACATAAACTAGCCGTAGATGACTTTCGCTTTATTCTCGAGCATTTTAGTGATACGTCCTGTCGATATATAATCGTAGAGAATATCTTTAAAATTATCTCCCAATAAAATAAAATAAGCCATGACTCGACTATATTTTCTGGGCCTGAGTTACAGTTCCGACTGAAGCTCCTGTGTGTAATCGGAGAGAAAAAACATCAATTAATAAAAAGTTGGATGTTTTAGGACTTGATATTGGAAAATCTGAAAGGTTGAAACTTGGAAGGAAAGGCTAATGATTGGTCAACTAATGGCTTCCTTCCTCTTTCAATTCTCTAGATTCAATTGTCCTTTTCTCGCCTCAAATTTCCAAAAAGAAAAACTTATATCCCTTTTCCGGAAGCAGATACGTAATCTGCTCATCAGTCTTGTCCATCTCTCCTCATCTTTAATCCTGGTTGTCGAAATCTTGATCAAAGGGCCCAGAACAATTTTTAAAAAACCGCATGCAGTAAAAATTACCTCATGCAGTTTTTTTAAAAAATTGTTCTGGTCCTTGGATCAAGATTTTGACAAATTTAAATTTATAGATGAGAAGAGATGGGAGAGAGCTAATGTGGAGAGAAACCAGACGCCCCTTTTTCCGGAGCAAACAAATAACTATATTATTATGACTTTGTTCACAGCGTGATGTTATTAGCTTAGCTCAATTGAGCTAATCAGGTTTGGATAGTTTAGATTTGATCTTGTACAACTCAAATTTAAGTTTTTTAAAATAAAAAATCATTTTTTTAAGAAAAAAATAGTTATAAGATTATCTTTATTTTAGATTATACACCTCTTAAAATAATTCTTTTAAAAAACATATAAACTTTTGAGAAACAAATCTAAATTGTTATATTAGATTTAGATGGTACAGATTTGATTTGCAAAGCAGAAACTGTACTTTGGTCCCCATAAAAAATTTTCTTAAGAAAACTAAAACTAATGCTTTTATGCATGCAGATTTATTGAACCAACAATCCTGGTTGATCCCCCACTTGAAGCGGCAATCATGACAGACGAAATCTTTGGCCCGTTGCTCCCCAATAAAATGAAATGGGTTGGAATATTGTACTTAGCATAAAGCGGCAATCATTACTTGAAGCAATATACGGAAAATGGAAAGTTTGCTTTAATTTCTGATAACTGCCCTTTCTTCTTCATTAATTTAAACAACATACTCTATTAGCTGAGATGTTATAAAAGACAGTTCAATTAATTGGAGGAGTGCTTCTAATCATTTCCCTAGACAGAAGAATATAACATCGCATCCGCCAATTCAAAGTTGATATTGTATATATGTGCTTTGAGTAATTAACTAACAAAGAAACAAGCACAATTATGCGCTTCCAAACTCAAGTTGTTGCTTCCTCTTTTTTAATTCTCTGAAAATAATTTCCTGAAGCCCTGGTGGGGGATGGGGATACCAAAACGGTGACACCTGTTATTGCATGCTGTTAGAATATAAGCATTTTAGTGATTGTATTATAATTGTATTATGATTGCATAGTGGTCCCAATATTCGGTTATTGTAGTACATCTGGTATAGATCCTGCACATATCCTCTAGGAATTATTCCTTATACGTGTCATTCATTTATAGGTTTTGTTTAGAATTCATTGTTGTACAGATTATTCCAGAATGTTGTATGTATTAGCTGCTATATATATGACAATATCCCTGGGTGCTCTTCATTGCCTCAGTATTATTCAATTTACCCTATTATCTAAGTTGGTATCAGAGCAAATCACGATGGCTGACTCTTCTTCGTCTGCTTCCGCCGTAGACTTTGTTTCTCGGCAAAATACCAGAGCTTATTCCCTGTTCAATTCATCAAGCCAGACAACCGCGATCAAGTTGGATAGCACCAATTTTCTGATCTGGGAATCCATTGTCCTTCCTTTAATCGAAGGAAACCAGCTCGATGGCCACATTGATGGTTCATTAACTGCTCCAGCGAAACTCCTCTTTGGTGCTCCTAAAGGAACTCGTCCGAACCCAGCATATGCGAATGGTTCTCGGTTGATAGGATGCTTGTAGGCTGGCTACGAAACACAATGACTCAGGATGTAAGTGTTCAACTTCTTCACTGTAGGACAGCTTATGAGCTGTGGACTGAAGCTCAGGACCTCACTTGCGCTTCAACAAAAGCACGAGTATTGGTGATTAAAAGTGAATTGCATAATACTCAGAAAAATGCAATGAAAATGGAAGAGTATCTAACTAAGATGAAAAGCTTGTCGGATGAGCTCGCCCTCGCCGGGTCTCCAGTGGCGATGGACATTGTACTCAGTATCCAAGCCGTTAAGCGTATGAATCAAGTCTTGAATAAATGTAACAAAAGGCTTTCTAATAGTTTTGTCTATGACAATGCTGTATGTGAAGCCTGCCAATTGGGCAAATCGAAATATTTACCATTTCAATCCTCTGTTTCGCAAGCTTTGTGTCCTCTAGAATTAATTCACACTGACCTTTGGGGACCAGCTACTACACAATCTAGTGGTGGTTATCGTTTTTATATTCATTTCGTGGATGATTTTAGTCGTTACACCTGGCTGTATCCATTGAAACATAAGGGAGATGCTATACATGTATTCAAACATTTCAAAACGTTTGTTGAAAACCAATTTGATTTGAAGATCAAAGCCATTTAATGTGATAATGGCAGTGAATACAAGCCATTCATACCAGTCGCACAAGAGGCAGGAATAATTTAAGGTTCACATGTCCATATACATCAGTGCAAAATGGTAGAGATGAACAAAAGCACCGTCATATAGTGGAGATGGGATTGACGCTATTGGCATATGCTAGAATGCCTCTGAAGTATTGGGTTGATGCTTTTCAGTATGCTGTTTATTTGATTAATAGGTTACCAATGCTAGTGCTTAGTGGTGAGAATCCTCTGTTTCGGCTCATGAATACAGAACCATATTTTATGAAGTTGCAGGCTTTCAGATGTGCTTGTTACCCATGCCTTAAACCATATAATGCACACAAATTTCAATTTCACAGTGAAAATGTGTATATATTGGTGTGGCTTCTCAACAAAAGGGCTATAAGTGTTTCAGTGGAACTGGTAAGGTCTTTATTTCTCGTCATGTTATATTTGACTTAGGTGTGTTTCCTTTTCGAACAGGTTTTCTAAATCAACCTGTTACTATTAAGGATCGAGCTACATCTATACCTCTGATAATTCAATCAGTGAGAAGTTTTCAGTCCTTTGTTGAAGATGACAATGAAAGATCAGTCGAGCAAGGGGAATTGAGAAATTGTTCACGAGAAGTATCATCATCTTTGTCATCTACTGGTTCTATGTCTGAGCCCAATCGCGTTGATGAATTTGTAACCTTTGGTCAAACAAGTCCAAATGGACCTAATGCTGATGCACAAGATCCGAATGGGCCTGTAAATCAACACAAGATGCTGACCCGGTCCAAAAATGGTATTACCCGACCGAATATTCCTTATGTCGGATCCCTAAAGGTAGACACACAAGCTCCATCATCCTCACAATATCCATCTGAGCCATTATCAGTTCGAGAAGCTCTGTCGTCTCCAAAATGGCTTAATGCCATGAAAGAAGAGTACGATGCTTTGCTAAGGAATCACACTGGGAACTTGTGCCTTACTCAAATCAGAAGCTCATTGATAATCGGTGGATTTTCAAGACCAAATTTCGAGCAGATGGCTCAATCTTGAAGCATAAGGCACGGTTGGTAGCAAAAGGATTCCAACAAACTTGTGTCGATTTCGGTGAAACCTTTAGTCTGGTGGTTAAGTCAACTTTGATTTGAGTCATATTGTCAATTGCTGTGACATTCAAATGGGTCATTCGCCAGTTGGATGTGAACAATGCGTTTCTCAACGGGATTCTGAAAGAGGAAGTGTTCATGTATCAGCCAGAGGGATTCATCGATCAATGTCGGCCTACACATGTCTGTAAGTTAACCAAAGCCATATATGGGCTTCAACAAGCTCCAAGAGCTTGGTTTAACCGGTTGAGATTAACTCTTCTCAGTTGGGGTTTTTAAAACCTGAAAAGTGATATTTCATTGTTTATGTTACAAACACACAATCTGATTATTTTCATTATGATTTATGTCGATGACATAATTATGACTGGCAATGACCCTGCTTGTGTAGAGAAGTTTGTTTAGCAATTAAATTTGGTCTTCTTCCTAAAAGACTTAGGACCCATGTATTATTTCCTTGGGATAGAAGTTTATAAGGATGCTAAAGGTATTTTCCTGAGTCAAACAAAGTATTTGGTAGACTTACTTAGGAAGTTTGGAATGGCCGAGTGTGCATCAGTTCCTACACCAATGGTTACAGGCCAAATGATATCTGCAACAGGTGGTGAATTATTGAGTAATCCAACTGAGTATAGACGGGCAATAGGATCTCTACAATACCTCACTACCACTCGACCAGACATATCTTTTGCTGTAAATAAATTGAGTCAGTTCCTTTCTCAACCTAAAACAATACACTTTCAGGCAGTTAAACGGGTTTTCAGATACCTAAAGGGTACTTGTAATCTTGGTCTACACATCAAACCTTTTTCACAACCTTAGTTATTAGCATATACAGACGCTGACTGGGCATGTGACTTAGATAATAGAAAGTCTATGGGAGGAATGTGTGTTTTTCTTGGTAATAATCTGATTTCTTGGGCCTCAAGAAAATAGAGGGTAGTTTCACAATCAAGTTTTGAGTCAGAATACTATTCACTAGCTGATGGATCTGTAGAAGTTAAGTGGTTGAATTCCTTATTATCTGAGATAGGTCTATTTCTCAAAAGACCCTCGATAATTTGGTGTGATAATCTAAGTGCTAAGGCTTTAGCAGCAAATCCAGTTCAACATGTTAGGAGTAAGCACATTGAAGTGGATATTCATTTCATTCGTGATCTAATTTTATCTGGATTAATTGACATCAGATACATTCCTTCCTAATATTAGATTGCAGATTGTCTTACAAAACCGTTGTCGCACTCTCAGTTCAAGTTCTTCAGAGACAAACTCGGATTAGTAGTCACTTCTTCTCATTTGAGGGGGAATGTTAGAATATAAGCATTTTAGTGATTGTATTATAATTGTATTATGATTGCATAGTAATTAGTGTGGTCCCAATATTCGGTTACTGTAGTACGTCTGGTACAGATCCTGCACATATCCTCCAGGAATTATTCCTTATACGTGTCATTCATTTATAGGTTCTGTTTAGAATTCATTGCTGTACAGATTATTCCAGAATGTTGTATTAGCTGCTATATATATGACAGTATTGCTGGGTGCTCTTCATTGCCTCAGTATTATTCAATTTACCCTATTCTCCAAGTCATGCATATATGAGGTTTTGTTCTGTGCGTGTGCGAGATAGAAGCTAGAGGGAGATATTACTAAATATATATGTTATTATTATGATAATAATTGGAAGTTTCTTCCGGATCATGATTCATGACTTCCTTTTCAAGTCAAATCAAACTCTTATACTAAATGTCATGTTTTTAAAAGTTTCAACGAAGCTGAAGAATGAAGAGCCAAACAAAGTGATACTGATATATGTTCATGTGTTCATGATTTAGAGTTACCGGCCAGGCAAAACTCATCATTTCACATATTATGATTCAATTCCATCTTTATCCGTTGGGGTCACGAGCATAATTACGTTACGTCCAACAATTTTATTGCCCTTGGCTTCTTCTGTTTGATACAATTAATGCATGCTATAAGATTAGAATCATTTGGCGCTTTAGCTGCTTAAGCCGATGGGCTTAAGTTTGAGTCTACGAGTCCGTGTCAAAATAAGAGATATTATTGGATACTTAAATTTGACGTAGTCAGTCAGATAGTCTTATGAAATAAAAATATATATATGATATACATTTTACCTTAAATTATATTAAATTTAATTTGAAGAAGGCTTCACTAAATCTGAAAACACGAGCAAATTATAAGCGGCCAAGAGAAGAAAATTCTCTTGCAGACCAGGTAGCTAAACTATTTGATGGCAATTTTTACATTCTTGATTGATCACCCTCCGAGTGGATGATGATGAATGAAACTATACTTTTTTTTGCACTTTCTTTTGTATATATGTGTTTGGATCAATGCCGGTAAAGTGATTCTTTTAAGGGGTTTACACTTACCATGTTATATGAAAGAAGAAGATTCTTACACACACACGTGAAATGGTGGGACCCACATCTTTTTTATAAAAAAAAAAAAAAAAAAAACTCAAGCACGGAAATGGTGGGGACCCACATCATTTTGTATCTACGTGAGGAAGATACACTTCTCCTACAACATGAGAAGTGTATTTCCCTTCTTTTAATTAGACTTTTGTAAATGTAGAATTATGTAATGTGATTTATGTTTGGATTGACTTTTGTAAAAATAAGATTGATAACAAAACTTGTTTGGATGATTAGTGGAAAAACAAGTTTAGAGGTAAAAGATTGAAAAATACATAAATTTTATAAAAATAAAAATAGGTAATGTATTATTGAGAAAAATCTTAAAACACTAAACTACTAAAAGTTTTTAGGAAAAAATTGGGAAAACGACTTTTAAAAATTTAATTGGTGAAAATAACCTAAATTAGAGTATTGTAATAATTTTTATATAAGAATTTATCCAATAATTCTCACTATTTAAAGTTCTCATGGACCAAATCAAAGTATCGTCTTAAAAATTTATCACTCCAATCTTTATTATAAGTTTATTTTAACTAATTCTTTTACATCTTTCTTATCTTTCTCTATATCCCATCAGAATTAAGTATGAATAAAAATGGAAAACAATAAATATTAACTTTTAAGTGAATTTATACATAGGGCACAAAAATTTATCTATAAAAACTTATAATAAGAATATCATTATAGTATTTCAATTAAAAAAATGAGACCTAACATCTTTCTTTCATTTTCTTTCTCCATATTGAAAAATTCAACAAAATTTTATTTCGGCTTATAACTTAAGTGGCATTTTTTTCTAAAAACTCGGTTGCCAACCACTTGCAAAAAGCCAAAATCACGCGCACGTTTGCCAATAAAAAAGCTACTACCACAGTGGATTAGTGGAATACCGTTTTAGGGCAAATTCCAAGTTTTTTTTTTTTTTTGATAATTTAGGGCAATCGGGGACTTACGAGATCCTACCAAGTTCAATGGACCATCTACGCCAACTCAAATTCCAAGTTCAATGGGGCCATGGATCCAATGGGATTGGAAAAAGTGGCCCAAACATGTATAAAACCAGTGACAAGACCTAATCGGAAAAACTTTCGGATCTCCGGCCCAATAAATACGAATGACGTGGAAATTCGGATTCATGCCTTCATCAAAGCGAAACCCAGCAAAATTGTGCATTTTTCTTCTTAATTCTGCTCACATCTGCCTTCGTTTCAAAGCGAGGAGATGCCGTAGAGAAAGTTAGCAAAATTGTCGACATTATGGATCTTCATATATATTCAGCGACATGATTCATTTCCATTGCCTAAGGAGGTTTCACGAGCTTCTTTAATCAAAGAGGAATGAGTTCTCCTCAACAATTTTTCTAGAAAAATTCGAATTTTCAAGTTCAAGAAGATTTGCAATGTCTAACTAGCAAATTGTTGGCATGTATCTAATCACTATAAGCAGAATGCTTTCAGTTTGTAACTCTGTGCCATTGATATCCAGTCGTGGCATTGATTTTATTAGTAATAGTATTAATTAGATAGTTAGTGATTAAACTAGTGGAGTAGTGTTGTATACTTGTGTATTGGGCTTGGCCTATATAAGGCAGTTATTGTACATTGATTGGGTTAATGGAATAAGAGAGATCCATTCACATTAATATGGTGCCAGAGCCAATAATTTTGGTCCAATAATTCGGTTTTTTTTTTCCTTTCCTACCCGGTAGCTTCTTCATTTCACGATTGGAGCTTGACAGGTTCACCTCGCGACAGATATTCACATGGTTTCTTGGTCGCGATTGACGGTGGTTCGCGGTGGCTACAGAGTGTGCGAGTTTCACGGTGCTTCAATCTCAGGAGTTCGCTGGTTTCACGATGGTTCGCTGGTTCTTGCACGGATTTTCGACGGTGGTTCAATCTTCGCCGGTGGTGATTTCACGGTGGTTTGCTGGTTCTTGAAGATCGACGGTGGTCCGCAGCTTGATCTCACGAATTCAGCATCCCAAGTCTTGAGATTTTCATCGTATACCTTTACAAAATTGCTCAAAATGGTTAAGCACCTGTTTGTCTTGAAACTCTCGAATCCATATATGTCCAGAACCCCAATTAAGTTCTTCGCATTTGGATCTTGACCGATAGAGTTATTAATGAAGGTTAAAATCGGTTCTTCGTTTCGACATTCAAGCAATAAGTTCACGAGGTTGTAAAACAAAATTTTTCGATTTGCGGAACTCCACGTTGCAAATTTACTATTCATGTGAATAGTAAATACTATTCATGTAAATAGTAACGGTAAAAATCTTTTTTACCGTACCATTAAATAATATTTACCGTAAAGGTAAATAATTTTTACCGCATGAATAGTAAATTACTATTCATGTGAATAGTAACGGTAAAAATCTTTTTACCGTGCCAAGAATAATATTTACCGTAAAGGTAAATAATTTTTTACCGCACCGGTAAATAATTTTTTATACGGTAAATAATATTTACCGCCTGAGATTAATTCTTTTTCGATGTGACAGATCGATTAAGCTGCGATACAGAAAGCATACTCGAGAAAATCTTGACTCGATACGGTAAATAATATTTATCTTGTGTGGAAATACTATTCTCATGAACCAAGAACTACGTATCATAACTCTTTATAATACATATTTAGGATCTCGCTTCGTTAAAACACATACGCGGTTTCGCGAATACCGTGATCACTGAAGACGCAAAGAAAAGATGATGTCCCTCTAACGTTGATCCACACAATTATCTCCTGATCGAAATGAGTAACTCCTTCTCCTCAATCCCCTGGATCTTCTGGACGCATAGTGGAAGAAGTTAAGGCCAGTGTTTAACTTTACTCAAGACTATAAAGACTACTGTAGCCTTAGTAATAACTTCCTTAAAGGAAGAGATATATAGGAGATAAGATATAAGAGGTGTATATGAAATGAAGGAAATAACGCTTATTTATAAACAAATAATAACCGCCACAAGCTTCTTCTTTCAATGCGAAATACACGTTTCTTCTTTAAATGAAAGAATACGTTTTCTTTAAATGCGAATACATATTCATTTCTACTTCAAACCAAAGTCTTTTAAAAAATCAATTATTCCAAAGTGATTCTTTAATAATTAATTCTTTCAAGAAGTCTTTTATAATTAATTATAATAATTAATTATTCATGAAGTAGTAAAATATGAATAATCTTTACTATTCATTCGACACTATTCACGAATGAATAATTATTAATTAATTATTATCTTTATCCAATCCTGATCGGATAAAGCTCTGATAATTCATAAATTATCCTTAATCTCTTATCCTCTTTATAATCGGGCCAAGTTCTAACCCAATTACATCAATAAATTCGATAAAATCCAATAACAATTATCGGTCCAAACTTGCTAAACTACGCAATCAAGAATAATCTTAGTGTGTGACCCGATCTATTGCCTAATTAGTTCATCGACATAGATAAACTTCAACCAATTAAACTCCTTTAATAGGTCAATTTATCTAATGATCGATAAGACACTAAAGAATGCTTAGATCCTTAACTAATCAAGTTGATCAAGTGATCTACCTTTCTAATTTGGATCGCAGACAGATCATCCTTACAACGTTGTTCATATTTAATGGAGAGCGAGGATAAGATCACCCTCTAGATTGACTAAACGTACTTTTACACGTAACTAGGAATATTCTTCTATTGACTCTCAAGACGGATCATGACTCTTCATGATCACTTACTACGATAGATTCCTCGAAATCAACTAGAAGTCATCCAAGCTCTACCGGTCTTGTGAACAACTAATCCTTTCAGAGGGATAAGTCCTTTCAGTATCCATCTATACTCATGTATTCAAGTTACACCAAGAAAGATTAATCGTTTCTCCCCATTTTTCGTGATAGAGTTGATAGAGTCAGATAAATAAAAGATAACTCTGTGACATAGTGTTTGCTCACGACATCCTCAAGTCTAAGATGATCAACACTACCAAACGATGAGAGACATTACAAATCCAACGATACTCTACAATGAATCCTTATAGTCTCTCAATGGTCAGCTAAGGTAAGCTTATCGTTTCTAAATGATACACCCACGACATCGCCTAAGGCATCAACACGCTCGCATTCAATGAGGTCCCTACCAGATCACTATACAAGTAGATGATGTCGTCAGATTAGTCTTATTGAGATCACCAACGCCCTTTCTTGGTGATTCAAGACTAGGAACAAGTTTCGCGCAATGTATATGTAATTGTCCTCGATTCCTCATGATCATGATCCCTATCATAGATCATCGAGTAAACACCTATTCTATTCCTACTTTATCTTTAAACTCATATTAACCATAAAATATATGGCGAGACATAAATATGATAAAGATAAATTATGCTCAAATATATAAATCATGAAATATCAAATAAGACAAGGTGTTCAATGATTGTCTCAGTGACACCTACATACTAACAATCTCCCACTTGGCCTAGAGCCAATCAGGTCGACGAATCAAACCCAATGACTCATAATGACTATCATGCTTTCTCTGAGAAAGTCCCTTTGTCAGAGAATCGGCCAAATTAACATCTGTGGGAACGTAGTCCATTTTTATATCTTCTCTTTGAACAATTTCTCGGATGAGGTGATACTTTATGAGCACATGTTTGGATCTCGATGAGACCTGGGTTCTTTGCCCCGAGCTATAGCTCCCGTGTTGTCACAATACAAAGCGTATTGGTTCAACAATGCTAGGAACCACTTCAAGTTCACCAATGAACTTTTTGATCCATACGCCTCCTTAGCCAATTCCGGTCGCTATGTATTCAAACCTCGTAGCAGTCCCGCCGTGGTTTCTTGCTTGGAACTTTTCCAACAAATAGCTCCACCATTTAAGGTGTAGATAAAACCAGACCGGGATTTTAAATCATCTCTGTCACTCGGAAACCGGCATCGTGAACCCTTTCACTTTCAACTCATCACAACCACCATAAACCGTAAACTGATCCTTAGTCCTTCTTAAATACTTTAGGATCGTCTTTACAACCGTCCAGTTGACCTTCTCCAGGGTCACTGGTATCTCGCTTGTAATGCTCAAAGCATAAGAGACATCCGGTCTCGTACATAGCATAAAGCATACATGATGGATCCATTGGATGCATATGGAATCCTCTCCATGTTTTTCCTTAGCTCTTGTGTCTTGGGACACATGGCTTTGGAAAGATGAATTCCATGATTGACGGGAAGAAAACCCCTTTTCGACCCATCCATGCTAAACCGCTTTAGCATCTTATCTATGTACGTAGATTGGGATAACCCTAGCAACCTTTTAGATCTATCTCTATAGATCTTAATACCAAGTATATAGGCCGCTTCTCCCAAATCCTTCATGGTGAAGTTTTTCGACAACCAAATTTTAGTAGATCAGAACATAGGAATGTCATTTCCAATAAGCAATATGTCATCCACATATAGCACAAGGAAAACAACATTACTCCCACTAACCTTCTTGTAAACACATGGTTCATCTTCATTCTTTATAAAGCCATAACTTTTAACAACTTCATCAAAACGAAGATTCCAACTCCCGGAAGCTTGCTTAAGCCCATATATTGATTTCTCGAAGTTTGCATACCATATGCTCTTGGCCTTTAGATTCAAAACCTTCAGGTTGTGTCATATACACTTCCTCCTTCAAAAACCATTTAAGAAGGCGGTTTTGACATCCATCGCCAAATTTCATAATCATAATATGCGCCTATAGCTAGCATGATCCTAATAGATTTGATCATAGCAACAGCGAAAAAGTTTCATCGTAGTCAATACCTTGCCTTTGACGATAACCTTTCGCAACCAACCTAGCTTTATAGGTTTGAATGTTGCCATCAACATCGTCTTCTTTTTGAAGACCCACTTACACCCAATAGGAACTATTCCCTCAGGTGGTGGAACCAAGGTCCATACCTTGTTTTCATGCATCGAATCTATTTCAGATTCCATGGCTTTACGCCATTCTGAGGAGTCAACATCCTTGATCGCTTCGGTGTAGGAAGTAGGTTCGTCATCTTCAACGGTTTGTTGATTCTCAACCACAAAACCATACCTCTCGGGTTGATGACTTATCCTAGATGTCCTACGGGGTTGGGTGTCTACTACCTCTAATCGAGGCATCGCCGATTAATGACTCGGGTTCCGTTATCCGTTCTTGTAGGTCTTGAACTTCTTCAAGTTCTACTTTACTCCCACTATCCGCTTGAGAAAGTAAATCCTCCTCAAGAAATATAGCATTCTTGGATACAAACACTTTGTAATCCTCGTGACAAGAAGAAAAGTATCCCTTAGTTCCCTTGGGATATCCTACAAAATAGCACAAAGTGCTCTTAGCCCCTAATTTATCCGATGTTAGGGTCTTGACATAAGTTCTGGACAACCCCACACCTTGAGATAACTCAAGTTGGGTTTCCGACCCTTCCATATCTCATACGGAGTAGTCTCGAACAGATTTTGATGGAACCCTATTAAGAAGGTATATTGCCGTATCTAAGGCGAATCCCCAAAACGATTTTGGGAGCTTCGTACTACTCATCATAGACCGTACCATATCAAGTAAGGTTCGGTTTCTCCTTTCGCACACGCCATTTTGATGTGGTGTGTATGGAGCCGTCAACCGTGAAAGAATCCCATTCTCTCTTAAATAATCCCGAAACTCCCGACTCGATATTCGCCACCTCGATCGATCGAAGTGTTTTAATCATCTTGCCAAGTTGTTTCTCTACTTCATTCCCGAACTCTTTGAACTTTTCAAAGGCCTCGATTTGTGTTTCATAAGATACACATATCCGAATCTTGACTTATCATCGTAAAGGTGATAAAGTAGGAATATCCTCCTCTAGCTTGTGTAGACATGGGCCCACAAACATCGAATGAATAAGTTCCAACAACTCATTGGCTCTATGACTCACAAGCTTTTCAAGCTTGGTCTTCGTCATCTTTCCGACCAAACAAGATTCACAAGGCCCATAGGATTCTAAATCCATGGAATCTAGATATCCATCTTGATGGAGTTTAGACAATCTTGTCTCATTAATGTGTCCCAACCTACGGTGCCAAAGATATGATCGATTATTTAATCTTGGTTTCTTATTAACTTGAACGTTAAGAATTTCACTATTCGATTCTAAATCCAAAACATATAACCCATTCACTCTTGATGCGCAAGCATAAACAAGATCATTCATAATGATAGAAAACTTGCCATCTTTTATTATAAAGTGAAAACCAGATTGTTCCAAACCGGAAATAGATATTATGTTTCGGGAAATGAAGGGACATAAAAACAATTATTCAAGTGCAATACAAGGCCCGTAGGCAATACAAGGTCTACATCTCCTACGCCTAACGCAAAGAACTCTTGCTCCATTCCCGACACGGAGATTCACCTCGTTCTTGTTCAACTTTCTAGGATTCTTTAGTACCGCAACAAAATTGCGATATGAGAACCACAACCGGTATCTAATACCCATGAAGTTGAATCAACACTTGAAAAATTAATTTCTATAGTGAACATACCTGAGGCGTAAACATCACCATGCTTCTTTCCTCGAGGCTTGCAAGGTACAATGGGCGATTCCTCTTCCAATGTCCTTTTTGACAATGGAAGCATACTGTGTAAGCTTTGTCATTTGATTTCCTTTTACCTTTCCCTTACCCTTCTTTTTCTTGGGCTTTCCTTTGGGTTTGAACTTGTCTCTGTCTCGTACGGACTTGCCCTTGCCCTTAGAAGACCCATCAATCGAAGAGCTTGGGTCCTGTTCTTTTTAATGGCACCTCAAAATGGTGGTCGTAGATTCAACAATTCGGAAGTGTTGATTCCACCTTATTCATATAATAATTAACCACAAACCCATTAAATGAAAGTGGCAAAGACCGCAAGACCAAGTCAATACTCAAATTTCATTATCCATGATAAAACCAAGAGAAGCAAGCTTCTCTATAAGTCCAATCATTTTGAGAACACGTGGTCCAACCGCCATGCCCTCACCAACTTATGCCCAAACAAGGTTCTTTCGAGGTCTCAAAGCGCTCGTCCTCCTTGCTTATCATAAAGCTCTTGCGCAGATGCAAGATTATAGAGGAGCATCCATATGCTCGTGCCGACGCCGGAGCTCGCAGACATTGACGCCAACAAGATACAAACCGCCCGCTCATTGTCGGCTTGGTGTTGTTTATGGGTCTCCCGTCAACCGATCATACCCATCTTGCCCTTGGGTAGGAGCAATAGGAATCGGAGAATCAATGACATAAGCTTTCTTTTCGAACGTAAAACTATTTTTACATTCCGATACCGATCCAAAAAGTTTGGTCCAGTTAACTTATTAGTATCCGAATAGAGCGCAAATTAAAAGTTCCAAACCATTAGCACAAATTCTGAAATAGATAAAAATGGACTTATATGAGTATTTCATGAAATTTAAACAACCAAATACAGAGACTTTAAATGTATATGGCCCTCCCACTATTTTTTTTCTCTAAAATCAATAATCCTCAGTTATTGATTTAGGGTTATCCTTCATAAAGAATAAACGTAGTGGGCTAAGAGAACGACTAGAGTCATTAGTTTCCTACGACCGCAAAACCAACTTGTCTAGTGGGTTAATCAACAACATCTCCATGTCTTCTCTTAGATCATCGTTGACAACATCTTGTCACTTAGTGTCACATCACTATGTAACAACCAAGATCATTGCCTTAAATGCATAGACCTATTGAGCCTCGCAGACTATACATCTTTCTAAGACAAACCATCATCCTAAGTGTCCTTGCACTATTACCCGATGAAATGATAGGTCTTATTTGAGCTGTAGAAATCTACCATGTCAAAGGGATTTAAGTGTAATTCACTTCAAACAAGATGTTACCAACGAAACAATATGTCTTAAATTGAACTTAGAGAAAGCACTACCATTTAGAAGGGATTTAAATGCCACCAATGATGGGAGACAATCAAACATCTTTAGATAATTTTCAAAGGATTCTTTTCGGGCCTCATCATATAATAAAACTAATTATCACATAATTAATTTTATCTTACATGCATAATTAGACATATAAACTTACTAACTATCTCATAGTTAATTTAATGCGCATTGTCTTATCATGCATACTAGTCGTAATTTCAAAATTCAAAACTTTGAAATTTAAACTCATAAAACTTTGTTCCTACAAAAATGATAGAAACAAATATACAAACAATTTGCAAATCCCAAATAACCATCAATCATCTACGTGATAAAGATCGACACTTTGATGATTAACCATATTTTATAATCAAGATTCAAAATCTTGTTTCACAAAACGTAGACATCAAAACTCCTTTTGAAAATTCAATAAGAATAACCCCACGTGTTTTATGAATGTCAGCCTCGCTTCCGATACCACTCGAAGGTTAAAATCGGTTCGACATTCAAGAATAAGTTCACGAGGTTGTAAAACAAAATTTTTCAAAGATTTGCGGAACCCACGTTGCAAATTTACTATTCATGTGAATAGTAAATACTATTCATGTAAATAGTAACGGTAAAAATCTTTTTACCGTATCAAGTAAATAATATTTACCGTAAAGGTAAATAATTTTTTCTTGCGTGAATAGTAAATTACTATTCATGTGAATAGTAACGGTAAAAATCTTTTACCGTGCCAAGTAAATAATATTTACCGTAAAGGTAAATAATTTTTTCTCGCACCAGTAAATAATTTTTATCATATGCGGTAAATAATATTTTCACCGAGATTAATTCTTTTCTCGATGTGACAGATCGACTAAGTGCGATCAGAAAGCATACTCGAAAATCTTGACTCGATACGGTAAATAATATTTATCGCGCCGTACGTAAATACTATTCTCATGAAGGCAAACCACGTATCATAACTCTTTATAATACATATTTAGGATCGCTTTCGTTAAAACACATACAGGGTTTCGGAATACCGTGATCACTAAGACGTCAAAGAAAGTATGATGTCCTCTAACGTTGATCCACACAATTATCTCCTGATCGAAATCTAACTCCTTCTCCTCAATCCGTCTTGGATCTTCTTCAAGCGATAGATAGTGGAAATTTCAAGTGTTTAACTTTTACCTCAAGACTATAAAGACTACTGTAGTTCAGAATATAACTTCCTTAAGAGGAAGAGAGGAGAAGAGAGAAGAGGTGTATATGAAATGAAGGAAATGAATCTTATTTATAAATAAACATTGAATGCAATAACCCGCACACAAGCTTCTTCTTTCAATGATGTAGTAGCGTTTCTTCTTTAAATGTGAAAGAACACGTTTCTTCTTTAAATGCGAAACCACATATTCATTTCTACTTCAAATCCAAAGTCTTGAAAAATCAATTATTCCAAAGTGATTTGAATAATTAATTCTTTCAAGAAGTCTTTTTATAATTAATTATAATAATTAATTATTCATGAAGTAGTAAAATATGAATAATCTTTCTATTCATTCGACACTATTCACACGTGAATGAATAATTATTAATTAATTATTATCTTTATCCAATCCTGATTGGATAAAGCCTTGGATAATTCATAAATTATCCTTAATCTCTTATCCTCTTTATAATTGGGCCAAGTTTCTAACCCAATTACATCAATAGCCTTGATAAAATCCAATAACAATTATTGGTCAAACTGCTAAACTACGAATCAAGAATAATCTTGTGTGTACATTAATCTATTGCGCCTAATTAGTTCATCGACATAGATAAACTTCAACCAATTAAACTCCTTTTAATAGGTCAATTTATCTAATGATTGCGATAAGACACTAAAGAATGCTTTAGTCTTAACTAATCAAGTTGATCAAGTGATCTACCTTTCTAATTTGGATCTTGTCGTGATCATCCTTATAACGTTGTTCATATTTAGTCGAAAGGATAGAAAGTATCACCTCTCTAGATTGACTAAATGTAGCCTTTACACGTAACTAGGAATATTCTTCTATTGACTCTAAGCGGATCATGACTCTTCATGATCACTTACTACGATAGATTCCTGAAAGTCAACTAGAAGTCATCCAAGTTTCTAGGTCTTGTGAACAACTAATCCTCTTGTAGGGGACCTGTAAGTCCTTTCAAGACGTCCATCTATATCTTCATGTATTCAAGTTACACCCAAGATTAATCGTTTCTCCCCATTTTTCGCGGATAGAGTTGTATAGTCAAAGATAACTCTGGGACATAGTGTTCGATGACATCCTCAAGTCTAAGATGATCAACACTACCAAACGATGAGAGACATTACAAATCCAATGATACTCTCTACAATGAATCCTTATGGAGTCTTCAATGGTCGATTCAGTCTTTATCTCGTTTCAACGTATACACCCACGACATCGCCTAAGGCATCAACACGCCGCATTCAAAGTCCCCTACCTGTAGATCACTATACAAGTAGATGATGTCGTCTTAGTCTTATTGAGATCACCAATGCCCTTTCTTGGTGATTCAAGACTAGGAACAAGTTTTGCGCAATGGCGCACGTAGTGTCCTCGATTCTCATGATCATGATCCCTATCATAGATCATCGAGTAAACACCTATTCTATTCCTTGGCGCCTTTATCTTTAAACTCATATTAACCATAAAATATGGCGAGACATAAATATGATAAAGATAAATTACGCTTTCAAATATATAAATCATGAAATATCAAATAGTACAAGGTGTTCAACAGATTGTCTCTAGGACACCTACATACTAACAATTAATCCTGTTGACAATCCAGTCAAACAGCTTTGAGTGAACTACTTTGGCCAATGAATCTCTGCTGAGAGCTGCCGAATTTGGATCGCAAGTGCTGGATCGACTTGGACTCAACCGCCACGACCTCGTCAATTTCAAAGGATTCACCATCGGAGCTCCTCAAACTAATTTTCTTGGAAGACATGATCTCACAACAACGATTTTCCGAAGCGAATACAAAAACCCATAACCTTCAACTTTCTCAGATTTTTCTCTGAAATTTCCGGTTTCTTTTTTTTTCCTCTGTTCTTGGTAATTTTCCTGTGGTTCAAGCCTTTCTTGGTTAATCAGAGGTTCTTCCCTTGAAGTCAAGTGGTTCTTCTTCGTCCCTGTACTTGGTCTTTTTTTTTGTATCCCTGTTCTTCTGACCATGACTAGTGAAAGTCTACCCCAGGCTCGTGGCACTGATCCAGGGCACCTAGGGTTTAATCATCCCTTGTTCCTTCATCCTTCTGACACGCAAGCCACGCTGCTGGTCTCTGCTGTCCTCACTGGCTCAGAAAACTATCCTATCTGGAGTCGTTCATTGCGCATAGCTCTGTTGGGGAGAAATAAATACGGATTTGTTGATGGAAGCCGTACACGTGGGGATCAAACCGATAATATTAAGAGCACATAGGACAGGTGTAATGCTGTGGTTCTCTCATGGCTGCTTAATTCAGTTGACAAATCACTCTGTGGAGGAATTTCCTTTTCTGAGAATGCCAAATCTGTATGGGATGACTTGAAGGAACATTTTGATAAGTCTGATGGTTCCAAAACGTTTAGCCTTTATCGTGCGATCAACACACTGACCCAAGGTAACCTTTCTGTGGCTGCCTATTACTCTAAATTGAAATATCACTGGGAAGAGTTTGACAGTCTTGTCCCACTGCCTTCATGTGAGTGTCGCACTTCTCAACAATACACCAAAATTGTTCAAGAGCAATGGCTGTTTCAATTTTTAATGGGGCTTAATGAGAGCTAATCACAAGCTCGGAATCATGTTCTGCTATTAAGTCCTCTACCTACTGTTAATCAAGCATTTTCCATGATTTCGCAACATGAAACTCAACGATTTCTTAGCACTAGACAGATTGAACCCTTTCCTGAGAATACTGTGATGTTTGCTTCAAATGGAAGAGGGGGACGTGGCAGAGGACGGACCTCCTATCAAGGAAGAGGGAATAACCAACAAGATGAGTGCTCACATTGCCACAGAAAGGGACACAAAAAGGAACAATGTTTCCACATTATTGGTTTCCCAGCTAATTGGAGGCCGAGACCTATACGGGAGTCTTCAACACGTACTACTTCTGCACTTGGAGCTTCTGAGTCCATTGGAGTTGCAGGGAACCTTACAGCTCAACAATATGAGGCGTTGCTACGTTTACTTGAGAAGGACTCTCACGATAAGAAGAAAGACCCCTCTCAGGATCTCGTGGATACTATTGTGGGTGCTGTTGGAACTTCATCTACAGGTTTGATTAATGTTGTTTCTTTTCCTCCTGTATGGCTGTTAGATTCAGGAGAAAATATACATGTTGTTCGTAATTTGAATTATCTGCATACTTACAAAACTTACATAGGACCAATTAAGAGAAATAGGGTACCTAATGGTGAGAGATTAAACGTTACACACAGAAAATATGAAAATTGGTAACAATATTACCTTAGAAGGTGTTCTGTATGCCCCTGGCCTGAAATTCAACCTAATATCTATTTCTCAACTTACAGCCCATGAACACTGTATAGCTTTGTTTTTTTCCTGATGTGTGTGTTTTGCAGGACACCTTGAGTGGGAAGATCAAGGGGTTGTGGAGAGGAAACATAGACATCTATTAGAAGTTGCTAGATGCTACATGCAGATATGCCTACTAAGTTTTGGGGGGAGAGTATTAGAGCTGCATCTTACTTGATCAATAGAACACCTAGTAAGGTGTTGCACTATAGGACTCCATATGAGTTGATTCATGGTAATGTGCCTTCTCTTGGACTTTTGAGAGTGTTTGGTTGCTTAGCCTATGCTACTAAATTGCATGATATTGATAAATTTTCTTGTAGGGCAGATGCATGTGTTTTCATGGGTTATCCCACAACTCAAAAAGGTTACCTTTTATATAATTTGAATACGAAAATGATGATGGTTAGCCATAGGGAACGGTTACAATCCAGGGGGAGTCTTTCCTTCTCTACCTAACCCTTTTGTGAACATGAGATTTTGCCACAGGGAACGTTTGAAAATCCAGAAGATGTGACTGAACCAAATAACCTACAAACACCTCCGCCTCCATCGAATAGGCGCTCTACACGAGATAGGAGGCCACCTAGATGGCTGCATGATTATGAAACTTCTGATCTTCCATCTCAGCAATTGGAGGCAGCAGTTCATAACCAGCAGGATAATGGGTCCAATCAGCATGAAGCTGGAATGCTTAAACAGAGAGTTTCTCCTTATCCTATACAAAATTACTATACTTGTTCTAATTTGTCTTCCTCATACAAGGAGTTTGTTTCTTTTGCTCAAACTTTTGTTGAACCTAGGACATTTGATGAAGCCGTCAAAAACCAAAATTGGAAAACGGCAATAAAGGATGAGATTAAAGCCCTAGAATTAAATCACACTTGAGACATTGTTGATCTCCCAGAAGGAAAGCATCCAATTGGGTGTAAGTGGGTCTACAAAATTAAATATGACTCGAATGGTAATGTGGCAAAGTATAAGGCTCGTTTGGTGGCAAAGGGATACACTCAAACAGAAGGTGTAGATTATTATGAGACATTCTCGCCGGTGGTAAAGATGGTAACGGTAAGGGTTGTTCTTACACTTGCAGCTATACATAATTGGGAGATCTTCCAAATGGACGTCCATAATGCTTTCTTACAAAGAGATCTTCATGAGGAAGTGTATATGGTGATTCCTAAAGGTTTCAAAGATGTTGGAAAGGGAAAAGTATGCAAGTTGACCAAATCTTTGAATGGATTGAAGCAAGCTTCAAGGCAATGGAATGCCAAGCCCACACTTGCATTGGTGAAAGGAGGATTCAAGCGAGTTTGTATGATTACTCGTTATTTGTAAAGTGGAAGAAGGGTGAGATGATTGTCGTGTTGGTTTATGTGGATGATTTACTCATTACGGAAGTAATAGAGAAGCTATTGAGGAGACAAAGACCTATTTACACACTCAATTCGAATCAAGGATTTAGGTGTGCCAAGTATTTCTTGTGATTAGAAATAGCACGATCAAGGGCTGGAATTGTTTTAAATCAGAGAAAGTACACCCTTGATTTGATCCGTGATGTGGGGTTGAGTGCTTCTATTCCAGCGGCGACACCAATGGAGCAAAATGCAGAACTCGTGGAGCATCCACGGGCAGATGTGACTGAAACAGATCAGGATCAAAAGAAAACAGCGAAGAAGCCGAAGAAAATTGATAAGAAATTACAGCAACCTGAAATATATCGAAATTTAATTGGTAGGTTATCGTATTTGACTGTCACTCGTCCTGATATTTGTTATCCTGTGCAGGTATTAAGTCAATTTCTTGTGTAAACAAAGGAATCGCATATGAATGGAGCGATGAGGGTGCTGCACTATTTGAAAGGAACACCGGGGCTGTGTATCCTTTTGTCTTCAAACAGTCAAATGCAGTTGGAATCCTTTTGTCTTCAAACAGTCAAATGCAGTTGGAATGTTATTGTGATTCAGATTGGGCTGCATGTAAAGATAGTAGACGATCGTGACGGGATATGCGATAAAGCGGGAGGATCCTTAATATCGTGGAAGTCGAAGAAGCGAGAACACGGTGTCCAAGTCCTCGGCAGAAGCTGAATATCGAGCGGTTGGGCATGTGACTTCAGAAATAGTTTGGATTGTAGGTTTATTAAAAGATTTACATGTAATTGATGTAGAGCCTGCACATGTATTTTGTGATAGTCGTGCAGCAATACATATTGCTAGCAATCCTGTATTTCATGAAAGGACAAAACATATTGAGATAGATTGTCACTTTATTAGGGAAAAATTGCAGGAAGAGTTGATAGATCTAAAGCATGTCAAGTCAGGAGAACAATTGGCTGACTTATTGACAAAGAGATTGGGAATAGAAGCTCATAAGTATTTGCTGAACAAGTTAGGTGTCATTGATATATATCGCCCTAAATTGAGGGGGAGTATTAGTAATAGTATTAATTAGATAGTTATAAGGCAGTTATTGTACATTGATTGGGTTAATGGAATAAGAGAGATTCATTCACATTAACAGATTTCTATCACCAGTCGCATAAACACTTCATACAGAGCCAATGTGTTACACATCCAGAAGCATCGCTGATGTACACAAAGTGGAAAAAAGTTATCATGAAGTAGAGGCTACGATGTTACACTCTGTCGCTTGGGAAAGGAAAGAAAATGCGCTTACAAGAAACTACATAATCTAAGCCCTCATTATTTGCAACAATCTCTTTAATCTTTCTTCTTATCAGCTTGCTGGGTTATGTTGACAGTAGCAGATCTTTTGTCTTCCACTATCTTTGCAGAAATCTCTCCCGTCTCTTGGAAATACCTCTTAAATGCCCGGGGAAGGAACCTCGGTATCAAGAATCCGAACAGATTGATCGAGAAATACACCAGATTCGCCACCGCCAAACTCCTCCCGAACCAATACCACGCCACGTCCTGCACATATAAAGTCTTATAATCAGAAATTACTTTAGTTCAAATTCAAATGTGATTTTCCCTTTTAGTGTATGTAACGTACTTTATAGTGTGCATTAGCAGGCAAACTCTTGAGGAGCCACACATCGTTGATCCAATCAATATCCACAAAGATCCTTCGAACAGTATAAAGCAAAGGCACCAAGGCTCTCACCGGCGGCGTGAACAGAGACAGGCCACTTATTATGTGCTCGGTGAGAATCTGACAGGACAACAAGAACAAATGAGGAGTGGCGGATCTCACTGCATGTTCATCTCCTCTGGCGAAGCCGCCGAGCACATAGGCGAGGGGCAAGAAGAGGCCTATGGCGGTTCCGACAATGACATAGAGTCTGAACATTGTGCTGCCATGGAAGATCTGTTGGGAGGCAGAGGAATTAGTGCCGCGAGAAGGGAAGGCGAAACGAGAGAGGACCAAGATGTAAACGGAAGCGAACGCCGGGAAGATTAAGTCGAGAAGAGGGACCAGGCCACTGGCGGAGAACACCATTATGAAGGCAACTAGTTGAAGCTCTATAACTCGCAACGAACCCATCACGCCTCCAACCGCCGCCTCTCGTTGTGGGCGGTGGGGTTTTGTTTCTGGTTCCGACCCCGGAGGCGTGGAAGCCACGGCTAGAGATACCCCCGACATTGCTTTGTTCTTTGAAGTTGGAGGTGGGAACTAAGTATTGTGATTTCTGGAGCTTAAATTAAATGTGGGAACAATCGCATCTTCTAATAGGATAGAGCTCAGAAGGTGAGGGAAATCGGTTAAAAGAGAGGATGATGCCAGAGAAGAAGAGATCTTACAAGTGAAAAGGTCAGAATCGTTTCAAATCAAAACATACGAAGCAGAGTGAATCAATCGGTGTCGTGAGATATGGCTAGAGATGATAATATAAAGCGATGAAGCGGCTCGCGAGGTGGACTATCGCCACGTGTAAACAGGCATGCGCAACACATGGCCATCCACGTAGTTTGTACTACTCATCCCACGTGTTGCTTCCCGTTGGACTTCCCCGCAACAGTTTCTTTTCCTTTTTTTTTTTTTTTTTTTTTTTTTTTTTTTTTTCAATTTTTAGCAAATTTGTTGAATTTAATCAATTTATAATTTAGGAATTTAGATGGAGAGATTCTTCTTTCTGGCTTTGAATTTGAATTCATATTGGATGAATTTAATTTCATTTTTTTTTTTTTTTTTTAATACTATTTATTGATTAGCTAGCATAGACCAACCTAGTATATCAGATTAATTAATTTCTAAGATATTGGGGTTACGGGAAAAATATTTCTTGATTTATGAAAATTAATTAATTTGAGATGTACAAAAAAATTTAGGATCTATAATCTAATCTAAAGAAATAGAATATATAAAAAAAAATAAAAAAAATAAAAAAATGTCTAATCCCTCTAATTAGAGGAAAAAGCACCTAATGTTAACCCTTTGAATTTAATTTCTACATTGGCTTAGACCAACCATTTTTCTTAATTGTTGTATAATCTAAAATAAGAAAGATTTTATTTAGAAATTATATTTTATATAATCAAATTATTAGGTAAGTAGTTTACCCTCGATGGGAGATTAATGGAAAGAGTTAAATTAGTTAATTTTACTTTTTTTCTAAAACACCCTCATATTAAAATGTTGAAGGGAAAAATCAATTAAATAGGCTTAACATGGGCGGCGGATTAACTAATTTGATTAAATTTTTTAATATAATCAAATTATTAGGTAAGTAGTTCACCCTCGATGGGAGAAAAGGAGCGGACATGCTTTGGGCCTCACCAGAAGGGAAAAACCAATTATTCCAACACCTATAATATTCTGCGAAGAATTTGAGGTTAATGTTACTGGGCTTCTACAGGGCCCAACTTCAATTAAAAGCCCAAAACTGAAGGCACGCATAAACAAACAAATGAGTTTGGTGCTTAGGAATGAGACAGAGAAAGAAGAAGGTTGACAAGTCAAGGTCGGCAGCTAGTGGGAAGGAGGAAGAAGGTTCCCAGAAAGTGGTAATACTAACAAAGAGACAAACAAGTTCATTTCACTTGGACCTGTTGCTCCATTACATCCAAGCAGATTTGGTGCTGACACAGATGTTCCATCCCCGACATCCATATTATTATATTCACCACATATTACTATCATCATTAATAATTAATCCCTTTTGTCCAGAAATAATAAATAAAGTATCCCCCAAGACCATATGGCGGCGATTAGGAAGAGCAAAACCAGCCTTAACGCCCAAGTAAGTAATAGGAGCCCACATCACACCACAACAAAGATATGAACTATAAAGTCAAGGCAGTTTCAAATGGGAATTGCGATCCAAGCTGGCCAACTTGAAAAGTACAAAACGACATCACATCAACTTGACATAGAATCAATGGTTAAAAAGGGGTTAGGATTTTAATACTGACCATGAGCCAATCCCAGCCCAGGCCATCAATTTTGAAACGGGCTTACCCGAACCGAACCGGACCACGTACAGTTGGCTCCTGTTGCATGAAAAGACTAAGGACCTGTCCAGATAAGTCTTGAAAAACGATGCCAGGCAACATCCAGGTAGCTTCCACATAGTACCAACATCCTTATCTGCCTACGTGCAGCTCACGCACGCTAGGATAATATATTTAGTACTATTCCTAATTATACGAACACCTTTTTAGTGTAATTAGGAACACTTTTGTAGTATAATTTGCACTACAAAAGTGTTCCTATAATTAGGAGCGGAGGGAGTATATGCTTACTTTTCTCATATGCTCTGGTTCTTGTTATTCTTATTCTTTTTTTTTTTTTTTTCCTTTTTTGCCTAAATAATTTGATTTCCGTGAGACGGTGTCGCACGAGCAAGAGGGGTGAATTGCGGTTGTGACTTGTCAGATTCAATGCATTCAACCTCTCCCTTCTTACTTTTCTTTTTCTAAAGGCATTTATTGTCAATTTGTCACGTGAGAGGATCATTTAATTTACCCAACATCTCTCTCAATTTTTTTAAATTTAAGTTTTTTTTTTTTGTTTTAGTGCTGACATACTTATAAGGGAGTCGTAGAAAGTTTAATTTTGTGTGTGTGTGTGTGTGAATAAAATCGAGTTTAATAATAAACATATGATAAATTAATGAATTTGAGTTAAGATATGATGCTATTCCACTGGTCATAACCCATTGGTCTTAAGGTTTGAGCTCATAATTGTGCATATGTTGAAAATAAAACTCAAAATGAGACTTGCCCTGACCTCAATTTGGAGCAAGTAGCCTTGACTTATATAATAATTTATTAGTCGGTTTTTTTAAGACATTAAGGAAATTAGATAAATTATTTAATCATAGTTTATGTATTTATCATTGGATTATATATTAGTTTATAAGTCATATAAATTAATTTGAAGAAAAAATGATAAATATAAATATTTTAAAGTAATTTATTTAACTTTTGTATTCTAAAAAAAAAGTAAGGTGGATGTTATATATTTATAAATTTTGTGGAAAAGTGAATCCAAGGATTGGCATGTGAAAAGGTCTTTCAAATATTTATTGCACATTTTTATTTCTTTACTCTGTTTTATCCTCATGCATGAACAGACGGTTTATGCTTGAGAATGTTCTTACGATATGCTTCTTCTTTTTTTTCCTTGGGACTTTTCGTTTTCACAAGAGTATTGAATGAAATAAACAAGAGGCCAAAAAGGAGGTCGATGGGCTGAGAACTTTACCCAATTAAAAGGGAAAAAATATATATTCAGGGATAGCAACGTACGAGACACGAGAAAGCACTAAAAATTCGGCCAAACCCCACATGCTAAAACTAGTAAAAGGAAGGAAGCATCTAGTATATGTAACTTTGTAGTTTTTTTGTATCCTATGTTTCTGACTACAAAATCATGTTCAACGGCCACTATTAATCCTATTAATTATTTTTGTATATATACCTATTACTATCATTCTCATTCGATCACCACCTTGCACGATATTTTTTGGGGGTTTTTTAATTAAATTGCGCGGTGGGCGTACGTCATATACAACGTCATCCATTTTAAAATCTCATAATTCCGGAGCCCCCACCTCAGAAAAATCGAGAGAGCCAAAATAACATAAAATAAAAAGAGATATATATGGGTTTCGAGAGGAGACAGAGAGGGAACAAGAAATCGGCACACTGTTGATTTTTCGCATATTGTATCATAACCCCCAATTCCAAACACATAATCGTATATTTTTTTCCTATTCACTCACATGATCGCAGACATATTCAAAATTCCAACATGGTCAAGGATGATTTAGTAAAGAAATTAAAGTTCACAATATTTAAAAGAAGAAAAAAGAAAAATTGGACTGTTTTATTTTAAAACTATGTCACTCATCCAGTCAATATAAATATAAAATTTGAATTAAATAGTAGTATGATTTTTAAAAGGGTAAAGGAGAGAAAATACACGTGTCTTTCTTTAAAGGGAACGCCCTGGCATATGCTTAATATCTTTTCTTTTTTGGGAAGAAAAAACTGCGTGGTTACGTTTTAGGAGCAAAAATCTGGAGTTTGCCGATTAAGTTTGATTTTTTGTTATTTGGATGATGCGTGGCACGTAGAACTGTTTGGTCCAGGTTGGATGCCACGTCATCATCGTCGTCAAGAAAAATCAAACTTAATGATCCAACAAAAAGATTTTCGCTTTCCTAAAACGAAAACGCGTGTGTATTTTCTTTCCTAAAAAAGTATATGGTGTTGGACGCTCTCGAGGTAAAGTATATGTGTATTTTTACTCTTTTACCCTTTTTAAAAATTTATTCAGTAAATACTAAAAAATGACTACATGCATGTTTGATGATTTGGGTGAGTCGATTATGGATAAGCATGGAGGAACCAGCAACAAGATGACGCTAACTTGCAAACGTATGGGCTGACAAGAAGGTGACGGTTCCCATTGAATAGTATGAAGTCCAAAGCTCTGATCTTCTGCAACGCGGGCGCCACACTCACTCCAGCACATCCACACGGCATACAATGATTGGAAGCTTGAGAAACCCAAAAAAAAAAAGGAAAAAGGAAAAAGGAAAAAGTCGCTGCACATATGGATCTAAATCGGAAATTCCTCCTCAATCTGATCCACTAGTTAAATATTGAATATATATATTTAATTGCATGCGCACTTTAATCGGAATCTAGCAAGAATTATACCTTTTTTTAAATGATATTTATTTCACCTTGGCAACACATAATTCCGTGATTTATTTATCTTAGGTTCAAAAAGTTTGTGAAAATAGTGAATCATATAGTAGGAGGATACGATTGAATGCATGTTTAGAATAAAGATTGAAGTTTTTAAAATTAATTTTTTAATTCTGATTTATAAGATAAATGTGAAAGACTAGATTAATCTGGATTTATATAAATAAATATTTTTTAACATGTTTAAAAGTGAACCCAAAAAATCAATGAAAGTGTAGCAAGCAAGGCAAAGCGGCTGCCAAGATGGTCAACGACGACCGAATCACTGGTTGAGCCGACTCTTTGAAAAGAGGGGAGGCGACGCAAACAATGACTGAATTACCAAAAGGTGGGGTCACTCGCACGTGTCGACTACCCACTCATTCACTGCCACGTGTCGAATCATTTCTCCAGTAATGCCGAAATCCCCACCAGCTTTCCATTTCCCTCCGCTTTCCCACCTATTTTTATTTCTTTATTATTATTATTACTATGTTTCGGGTTTAGTCCCCGTCCCCTGCCACTTTAATAAAACCACGTGTCATAATTGGATTTCATGTTTTCGCTCGCTCCTGCTATAAAAAACGCGTCTCTCGCTCTTGTTCGACGGTTCAAGCCGCAGTGCACAGCAGCAGCAACTAGCAAGCAAGAGAGAGAGAGGAATCTGAGATTCAAGCTTGAAGCTACTTCATACGAGAGCATCGAATCAGAGGTTATTAGTGAGCTGAAAGAAGAAACAGAGAGAGGAGAATCGGGAATGAACGGCGAATTACAGTTACCTCCTGGATTCAGATTTCACCCCACGGACGAGGAGTTGGTGAAGCACTATCTGTGTACGAAATGTGCTTCCCAGCCTATTGCTGTTCCTATTATCAAGGAAATTGATTTGTACAAGTTTGATCCTTGGCAGCTTCCAGGTACTTTTTTTTTGTTCCCTTTTGAAAATCAATTAGTTTTCCTTGGATGAAGTGTGAACAAAGCTGAGAAATGATGATGTTGAATGAACAGAAATGACGCAATACGGAGAGAAAGAATGGTATTTCTTCTCACCAAGGGACAGAAAATATCCAAACGGATCAAGACCCAACAGGGCTGCCGGAAGCGGTTATTGGAAGGCCACCGGAGCAGATAAGGCCATCGGAAAACCTAAGCCTCTCGGAATCAAGAAGGCCCTCGTTTTCTACGCCGGTAAAGCCCCCAAAGGCATCAAAACCAATTGGATCATGCACGAATATCGCCTCGCCAATGTTGATCGCTCTGCTCGCAAGAACAACAACCTCAGGGTATATATATATATCTCTACCCCATTTCAACTTCTATACTCGTGCTTCCGATGTTGTGTTCGATTTCTTATTTTCCTTTTCTGTTATGGCAGCTTGATGATTGGGTATTGTGCCGGATTTACAACAAGAAAGGTGTGATTGAGAAATACAACACCCAGGATCAGAAATCGAGCGGGTTTGTTTCCTCAGATGTGGATGAGCACGAAACTAAACCACAAATCAACATGGTCGCCGGTGACCAGCTGTACATGGACACGTCGGAATCAGTGCCGCGGTTGCACACGGATTCCAGCTGCTCCGATCGTGTAGCGTCGCCGGACGGCACGTGCTGCGACAAGGAGGTGCAGAGCGAGGCCAAGTGGAATGAGCTGGCACTGGGATTGAGAGACGACGCCTTCGATTTCGAGCTCAACAATTACATGGACAATATGAATAGTAACCTCATGGGATATGACGCTTTTGCCCCTCAGGCCCAGTACCAAATGAACCAGCTCTCGCCCTTACAGGACATGTTCATGTATCTTCAGAAGCCATTTTAAACGCACATCCACCGCCACATGGGAATATTGGATCCCACAAATTATTAAATTTGTTGTAGCAAAGTCATAATGGAGAGAGAAGCTAGAAGAAGCAGAGATTCATCTCGTTTCGATTGCCAAGTTAGCAGAGATTCATCTCGTTTCGAATGCTAAGGGTCATGTAGGATCAGATAGGGGTTTGGTAGGAAATTCTTGTTCCATTGGGGTTGAATTTTTTCATATGACTTGTAATATATTAGATTTTTCAATTCAAAATTACACATTGACAGGTATTGCAGTCTTTTATTTCAACATTATCAAATAAGGGTGGCCTTGGACCTCTGTTTCGCAGTGGTGGCCCCATAACTCAGAGCGTTCATTTTTGACGGACCAGAAACGATAAGACTAATAAAACATATCAGTAAACATATCTAGTACCAGCACGATTATTAAAATATAAGCTTTTCAGAAAGAACTTCGGCGGCCAGGTTTTGGCCCTTTTGGGGGTTCATCTTTTTCTTGTTTAGGACTACATAAGACTTTTATCAGCAGAAATCCTGAGCAAGAACATATTATATTTTGATTAAGAAAAGCAGGCTCACTGGTCAAACTTAAGTGAAGCAGGGTTCATACCTCATGCTTTAATAGTCGAGGGCTCGCAACAATGCAGGCAAATTGTAATATGACTAATCACTTTCTATTTAGTACTACATACAAATATAAATCTTTGTACTATATGTTCACACCACAAATATAAATCTATGTACTATAAGTTCACACCACTATCTTGATGAGCAAATATATACACAGATAATGAAGAGATAAGACAATCATTCTGTTCCAACCGTCTATATATATAGATATCTTCTCTATGATCAAATGCTTACATCTCTGAATTTTGGAACCCGGTCGCAGTTTGCGGGTGCCCAACCAATCAACTGGTTCTCATTGTCGAATACCATCACTTTGTCTAGCATGGATATGTCTGCATAAACAATAAATGCATAGTTCACACACCCATTTGGTTCAATCCTAAAAAGAATGAGCTAAGTCGACTGTTATATATACTAGAAGAGATCATGTTCACATTCTCTACCTCCAATTAGGTTCATATCTCCCATGCCTACTTCAGAGCCGTTTAAAATGCCTAAGCAAACATTTCCTTTGGTCTGCACAAACAAATTGGTATAGCCAATGACAGTTAGCAACAAACCATATATCAACCTAAAAGATATAGGCAAGTTAAGGAGTTAGGACTCACTGATATTATCAGATAAGCTTCAGGTGGAATTTCAAACTTAGCTTCACCTTTCCCACCTCTGGTGAAACTTATTGCCAAAGGCTTGAAGTATTTTCTCGCTTCACTTACCCTCTTGAATGGTCTTTTACCATGCCAACAAATAGGAACAGTCAGGTCATCAGGGGCTTCTTTAACAGACTTCCTGCTTAACTCCTTCTTCAACTGCAGTTTAAGATTTAACAAATACCAGTATTACTTAACTAATCTGACAATATAACAGTAGAAACTTCTTATCTCGTTTGATGAATTCTGAAAGATCTTATGATACTTAGAAATTGGGGAATATAGTGAAGTTTCTATCAACTGACCCAAGAAATCAATGCTTGATAGGCTTTAGAGTTGAAGTAAGTGTAAGAGCTGCCACTGTCAAAAGTAACAGGACCTGCAACCCCCATAGACTTCCCGCCAAAAATGAGTTCAGCTTCTCCTGCTGAGTAATGCTTACTGATACAAATCCCAAAGAAAGGCTTTAAAAACACAAGAAGATCAACAACTATGAATCATTGAAATGCATGTGGGAAATGTAGAAACGAGTATCCGAGTTCTGAAGGTGTAGTTACGAATGGTCTTTCGATGTCATTGGGGTCCAAATCAGTCGAGAAGAATCATAAACATCTCCAAAGGTGATGTACCCTCCACCTTGTGCACTTAAACAGTGTCCAACAACATTTCTTGCCAAACCCTGACCACTAAGCTGTGATATCAAGCTAGTTTTTCCCCTGCCAAGCCCAAGTAATCCATCTAAAGGGTGGTAAGAAGAAGTTGGAAATATCTGATCATACCCACATCTGTAATTAACAGAACAAGCAAAGAGACACTCAGATATTAAGTGACATGATGGAGGTAGTGTTACAATAATTTATTATAATATCAAGCTAGAAGAGTTACTGACCCAAGTGCCATACGAACTTTAAGCTGGATTCCATTAGTGAAGTTGAGGATGAAGACATCCCTAACAAGGACACCAATAGTTGAATAATGATCTGCGTAATTGATTTCGTAGTCACATTGGTCAGGATGTTGACACTCGTAATCTTCAGATGGCTGCAACGATGCACAGAGGGGATCGTTGCAGGGAACTAAGTCATTGCTCGGTTGGTACAGTGGATGCGGTGTCTGATACATAACGCAACAAAAAAAACTTAATGGACTTGTTCTTCAACACAACAAACAATCAAGTACCTACAAAGACGATGGTTTTTTTTGTCTCGTTCTGCACATTTAAGATTAAGAATTTCTTACCTCGGAACAACGGACACGAGGAGCATCACATTGGAGCCACGTGAGGTCGCTTCCCGAGTCAATATCAAGAAAATAAGGCCTCGGTGGGTGGCCTATGTTCATAGTAACATTATAAAATCTGCAAAAGGAAATTTTTTTTTACAGTCCTCTTAGAACGTCATAGTCATGTATTCATGATTTTATCTCGTTATCGTCTTGAGCCATTGTAGGCTTCTAGCCTTGCCTAGGTGGTGTGCTTTTCTTTCTCGATGAACAACGTACGCAAGTAAGCAACTGAAACTGAAGGCAAAAAGAAAGGAAAAGGGGATGTCACGTACCCTACAGGATAAACGTTACCGTGAACCCGGAACAGAAGGGAAGATCCAACACGATTTAAGACCAATGACGACGTCGTTTCACCAGGGAGAATGGACTTCCTTTCCTTTTTGTGCTTGTCACCAAACCAGGCAGAAGAAGACGACCAGCTGCATACCAGAACTATGAACACCAATAATCCCACTTTCCCTATCTTCATGATCTTCTAAACTCTTCTTCCTTTGTGTTCGAATAATTTTTACGGCCAAGTGTCGGTCTGAAAACTGTATGACCATGCACGTACGTCTTGGCCGTTTCTTAACTAGCTAGGTTGTCTATTAAGGATTCATTGGTATTGCTTCTTGCCGTAGAGATGAGATTGTTCACAAAAACTAACCACGCCTTGTTCCCTTCCATTACCGGTGCTCAAGTTTGGGATTTCTTACGATGCATGTTATGTCAGAGGTTCTTGTTCCCTTTACCAAGTGACTTTCCCCTGCCATTTTAGGGTGGGTTTCACAATATTTCTAATTTAGTAACTTAACTATTATTTTTCTCTAATTTGCTGAGATTGAAAATTCGAAGTTAGGTTACATATATTTCACAGAAAAAATAATTTTCATTTCTAGGGGGAAAATACTCACGCTTAAGAAAAACTTCTAGAGGCGCTTGATCGTTGGTGTAAGTAGGGTCAAACAGCACGAGATTTCTCATATTTCTTAATAGTTTATATGAATAATCATTGGTGATTTAAACATAAAAAAATATAAGAAATTTATAATATTCACAAGCTATAAATAACCAACATCTCAAATTCCGTGTAAATATATGAAAGCCGGTCTCGTGTGTGCCTAAGAAATTTATGTTCATTCCCTAAGGCTCCGATCCAAGAAAATTCCAATTATGTACAGGAGATTCTTAAACATGGGTTTATACAAGTGCAATCATAAATCAAAGAATGTTAAATATGAAAGCTTTCACGCGCCTTAAGAAATCTAACTAGCAACCAATATATTTGATTTCGAACAATTTACAAATCTAGCAAATAGACAGCTTAAAGACCACCCGTAATGAAATTCTATTAAAAATCTTGAAGCTCGCAATTGGAAGGAAATGAGAGCAAAGAAGAGAAAAAAGGCAGACGACAATGTAAAAGATGCTGGAGAGCTGTGCTAAGTGATTATCACGTCGTGTGAGCACTGTGTGTCCGTGAAGCCCATATTCCAAACACAAGAAACCAGAAAATGAACAAAATTGCCCAGTAACGTGCAGGTCCATACTTGATTCTGGTGAGCACGAACTGCAACATCCAAAATCAGAGAATAATTAGTTCCTTAATGAACCCGAAATTGGAAATAATCACAGCTTTGCTGCAACTGTAATGGAAAATTATTAGAATTACATCCCAAATTTTAGACAACACAGAAGTTGTAGAGAAGAAAACCTCTAACGAAGAGGCATCAAACGATCAAAGACTATAGACAATTTTAGGCCAGACTCTTGACTGGATAGCTCATCTTGTGATGTACACGTTAAAGGCATTTTATGATTCTCTGTTTTCAAAAGTCCCAGTAACGATACTACACGAATCCAGTACTTGGTTGTTAACATGTTTCAGTGACAAGTTTTGACGGAATAACGGAAAATTATGCCACTAAGATCAACTAGCTTGTAATTTCTTAGTGCCCATTATAATTTTTCTATTCACCTGTCCGCGGCCATATTTCAATTGTGCATGAGGGTACACTCAGTGCCTTTTTCTCTTTTAAGTGCTATTCTTAGAAACAATCAAGTCACGATCAAGGCTAATTTATTTAAAAATGATATTATTTAAAAATTGCAACAAGAGGACCAGAGAATGTTCAAGGTGCACTTACAAAGCGGAAGAAAACCACAACCGTTAAAGCGCAGATACCTCCAAGTAGGATATGAAGACCATTTCTTGCAGTTTTCTGCACAGTATATAAAATGGAATCACACGTACGCTTATAACATATTGCTAAAACGAACAATTTTCAAGTGAGTCGTGTATTAAACTGAAGTGATGATACAATATGAACTCTCATGCCACCTAATTTTAATAAGGAGATGCCATTAAATCCCCATAGCTGAACAATAGACAGTATCCAATCTAGAAATTTCAACTCTGATGTGAGCTCATTAGTCCCATGCCCTATACTTGCCCCTCTAGAACTGATAAATTGGTACTCTTTGGCCCCCTAGAACTGATAAATTTTTACTCTTTGCCCCCTAGAACTGATGAAATATTAAATGGACAAGAGAAATTTCTTTATATGACATTTACAGTAACACGTAACTAAACCAATTAAATAAATATTTGATCCACCAGATCAAGAGATGCAAACTTAATTGCAGGGCTCTACAGGCTATGTTGAGCCAATAGAAAGTGACATATTATGCATGACTAATAAAAGTGTGCTTCACTATTTCATGCATGGACAGAATCAAGAATTTCCCATGTGAACATGTCAAACTTTTTTGCTTCACTATTTCGTGCATGGACAGAATCAAGAATTTCCCATGTGAACATGCCAAAATGTTTATGTTCTACTGCTCTGGGGTAGGGGGGGCATGAGTAAGGTTAGTGACCAAGATTTGAACTTTCCTCATGATGTAATGAAGAAAGCATGCATAGGTTCCTATGCCATCCTAATATACCGATTCAGTATTGCATACCTTTCCAACACGAGGAGCTATGAGCCATGCAAGGGTTACAGTAAGTAGCCCAGTAGCAAGCAGGATCCCAGTAACTTCCACTGCCCACTTAGTTGCAGGATTTTGAACAGGTGCAGCATCTTCAGTAACACTATTTAAAGGTTGTTCAGAAACAACTGGTGAGACTGTGTTCGCATTGTTGTTGTTAATGGTATTACGGGGACAAAACCATAGTGCAATTTCACTTAGCCGTTGCCTCCTGATAGCAGCCACAGCATCAGGATCTATACCAGTATTTGCATGAACTTGAGCAAGACTGGGCTGCCCGATGGCAGTTCTTTCCCTCAATGCTTCATATTCTTTCAAAGAAGCGACAACCTTATTGAAGTCAGCAATTCTGATATTTTTTGCCACATTTCCACATATTTCACAGACAGTAGATCCATGATTGACAAACCATTTAAGAGCACAAGCATAGTGTACTGCAGCAAGGTCATTTTTGCAACAGCAGCCAAGTTCAATAAGAGTGTCTTGATGAGAAAGACCCATTTCTAAATCAGTTTTGCAGATGAAAACCTCTCCATCAGGGCTTACAAACTCCACGACCCCAGATTTACCTCCCACACTTCTTTTAAGAGATGCATTTTTGGAAATTTCCTTACAATCTGGCCTTTCTTCAACATTACTTACATCAGATTCTAAAACTGGAGCAATGCCCAAAAATTCTAGGGCAGCATCTCCCCTCTTATCAGATTCAGCACACTGGCACACACGACAATTCATCCTCGCACAGCCTGTCTCCTTCTCAGGACTATGTTGAAAGTGAGATTCTGAATCCCCGGTCTCAGCATTTGAGTAACTATCATTGCTGACTTCTTCCTTTACCATTTCTGACAAACTTTCTATGCCCAGTTAAATGGCTGAGACTGAATGCTTAAATTCAAATATACAATTTGTGATTTAAGTTTATCGGACCATTATGCTTCAATAGGGAGACCAGCTTAAGCATTAAGAATTATGATCAAGAAGAGATCGGGTACTGACATTCCGAAGGCAGAACAAACACACAAGAAGATTTTAGCATGCTACAGGTTGTTGGAGCAAGTCCGAGAGATGAACTTATATACAATCTACATGACCACAGAAATCTCAATGCTGCTAATCCAAGCCTTTTATTACCTGAGATACAATGAAATCCCTCATTAAGAATCTGAATAATGAATTATAATAAAAGGGTCGCCCATTAGTAGCATTTGCTGTTGAAAGGCTGAAAAAGTTTCAGGACTAAAGATAACTCGGGTGTTTATTTAAGACCTACCGAAAATGAGTAGGTGAAGCTATGCCAAGAAAAATTGTGATATATGAAACGAAGGAATACACAGTAATAATTTATACGTAAAGAAATATAAATCGTTTCTTCGATGAATCGTTAAACGACAATAATCGAATTTAAATATAAAACTTCTTTATTTACCTATAAGCCAATTTTTCTTTCAAAATGCATTCTGAGATTCAGTTTTATCAAACACGCCCTCGCTGAAAACAAAAATGCCGATCCCAACATCCATATTCAAATAAAACAATCGTTTTGTACTCTAAGAGAAAAGGGGGCGATCATAAAATTGAAAATGGCAAAAAGAAACCTCCTCTGCCGTAGATTAGTTACACCCACATAATTACGAACTCAATATATAACAATAAACTTCGAAAAAATACACACTGAATCAACATGACAAAAACCCCGAAGACACAAATCAATCAGAGAAAAACGTGATAGCTTAAACCCAAAAGGGGTCCCAGAAATGATTCATCATCCTAGATTATCATGACATAATTCAGAAAATTAACAAAGATGGACGAACGGCAGTAAACGAATCGAAATGGGGAAAAAAATACGGCAGCGAGAAAGCTTTCCGTTTACCTGGGATTTTGGAAATAGGATGATGAAGCTGGTCTGGAGAAGCAGAGGAAGCTAACAGCGATTAGATTCGGGGCTTCTGAACTCGAATCCAACGCGTTATCTTTCTGTCACTGTAGCCGTCAGCTTGTGTGTATGATCTACTCGGTAAATAAATGATTACGGTGGACTCTTCCAGTGAAATCGATTGGATTGACCCATCACCAGTGCGAGAAAAATGAAGATATGTATTGCGTGACTACTGTTCGTTTCCCACATTCTGTCTTCACCAATTCCAACTTACGAAATAAATAAATGGATAAGATATTATTATTATCAATTTTTGTCACGTGATTACTATTTTTTTTTGTGAAAAAAGAAATAATAAAGGTAAATGAAATTATGAAAAGTGAAAAAAGTGATGGTGACCACTACCTCCGGTCCATTTATAAGTTCCTTTTGACCAAATCACACATACCAATGAAAGGTAGTTAGCTCAATGATTATGGAATGAATTTTTAACTTTACCCTCATTTATAATTGGCTACCACTCTGGTCATATTTATAAGTCCATTTTGACCAAATCTCACATACCAAGGAGAGGTAGTTGACACAATGATTATGGGGGTAAGTTTTCAACTTTGTCCTCATTTATGATTGAACATTTTTTAACTGTTTCTTCTTTCTCTATTTTTATGAGTATAATTAATATGGGTAAAATTGTCACCATCTCATTTATTACATAAAACTAGACTTATAAATAAGACCAAATTTTGTTGGTCAAATTAGACTTATAAATAGGACCAGAGCAGTACCTTTCAACTCTTTCTTCTCTCTCTATTTTCATTGGTACAATTAAGGGCAGAATTGTCACAATCTCATTTATTTGGTCAAAAGAGACTTATAAATAGGACCAGAGTGGTATATTTTACTCCCTCTGGTCTTTCTTATAGCGCACCAACTAACAAGTTTATTTGGTCCTTTTTATAAGCAAGACTTTGTTTATTCCCAATGAAGATTAATTATTTTTTTCCATATAGCGCCCATAATTAATAAGGTAGTGGGTGAGAGTAATAATTAATATAATATTAGAGTTTAGGGCAATTAGTAGGGGTAAGATTAGAAATTACTTAGATTCTAAGACAATTTTATTGACTTTAACTACTTTTATTGGTTTGTGAGAAAAGTTAGTTAATGCCGTATAATAAGGATCAGAGGGAGTATCTCATAAATAAATAATTTGATTAATTAATTTGTTTTTGGGAAAATAAAAAATAACTTTAAAAATAGTAAACCACCAAATGATTATTCAAATATTCATAATCTTAAAGAAGTGTGCGTATTTTATTTATCTTTTTTTAAAAAATAAAAATAAAGAAAACTGACACAAATGTCTTTACACAAATATAATTATATATATATATAGTTTTAAAAACAAATATTACCTACCCCACCCTGCTGGCTATCGTGACTCCTCTTGCCGATGCTAAAGCTCTGGTGGCCGACCGACACTCACCATTGTTCTTCTTCTCAAATGCTCGCCGGAGATCAGTGCACCCACCCCACCGATGTAATCGTCGAAACCCACAGACCCATGTGCCCTCTACGACCTCCACTCCTCCTCCCTTATAGCCACCGATGCTCCTCTCTTACAAGCGACCCACCATACCCAATTGGAGCGAACGTGACCCTGATGCTCCTCTCGATCATTCCTCCACCGTCGTCTCTCACAACATCCCGAGCTTCTCAAGTTTCAATCATTTCAATCTCAGCCTCACGTCTGCCATACCTCTTTCCTTGCTCCGCCACCAAAATTAAAACCTCCTCAAACTTAGATCTCATCTCCCAATCTTGACGAACCAAATGACAAATCGACCGACCATTCTCATTCAAAGCTATCCAATGAAGATGTTATTTCCAGAATCCGAAGCAATTTCACAGATATTAGTAGGATATTATGAACCAAACTTCCACTGGTGATGCATCTTCATCGGCGACTGTAAGAGAACTGAAGCGAGGACAAAGTAGTAGGCGGCCGTGGAAATTGTTCAAGCTTCCTTTTCTTCTTCTTCGAGCTAGAGAGCAAGGAAGAGTGGGATACCTTCCTCTACTCTTACGGCTATCTTCCCATCCTCTTCCCCCTCCATTACCCATCTCAACTTAGATTGAATTCTTTCAGATTTAATGTTTTATAAAAATATTAATAAAATATCAAATTATTAAAACATAATTTAATAATGAATTAAATAGTAAATTTATCCTAAAAATATTAATAAAATATCAAATTATTAAAACATAATTTAATAAAGAATTAAGTAGTAAATTTGTCGCGAAGATACATCTGTGAACAATGTTGCCCTGAAAGTTTTTTCACGTTCAATGTTACTCTGGAAGTCTAAAAGCGTAGCAATGTTGACATTTTTCGTTAAAAAACTGACGTTAACTGTTAAAAAATTAACGTTCACCACTAACTTTTTAAAGACAAGACAACGGTGTTACGTTTTTAGATTTAAATATCAACATTGAGCGTGAAAAAAACTTCAACGGCGATATTCTTTCTTAGGTGTATCTTTCGGGGTAGATTTACTACTTAGATCTTTAATAAATTTAAAAACAAAAATTAAATTTTAGTTATGATAATTTAAAATTGCAATAAAAAAATTTAAAAGGAATATTTTTATAAAAAAATAAATTTGAACCGCTCAAATTTACTGTAAAGGCTGAGATGAACATTGGAGGGAAAGAGGATGGGACGAGAACGGTAAGAGTAAACAACGGTAGTCAATCTCATGAAACGTGGTGCTTAGTGCTATTCTTGGACTGATTTCATCTTCTTCAAAAATGGAGGAAGGATGTTTTCATTGAGGACCAGATTAGAGGGTTGAATTTTAGAAGAGGAAGAGAGGACCAGATCAAAGGTAATCCACGGTGGTGGGGTGGGGTTACTCTTTTTTTTAAAAAAAAAAAAAAAAAAAAACATCTTTGAGGGTATTTTTGTCATTTCCTTTTAACTTTAAAAAAAAACAAATTAAGTACTAACATCTTTCTAGTATTATGAATATTCAAAAATATCTTTTTGTCTTTTCCTATTTTTAAAGTTCTTTATTTGTCGTTTTCCCTTTATTTTTGTTTTTTTTGTTGTTGTTAGGAACTTAGTTTTTTCCCCTTCAGTATCATCCGCGAATAATAACGAAAATTGGAGGCAAACTTCATGTTTTAATCTGTTTTCCTCATTTTCACCTTGATAATATTTTATTACAAAACTAAATTATATGCTTACTACAATCAATTATAAAAATAAATATATACTTACATAATTAATTATGGGAAAAATTATTTTTTTATAGTCATTACCCATTTAATTTTCTCTGCTGGCTCCATTGCGCAGTCAAATATATGCCAGAAAAGTGTGTAATTTGAAAGATCATCAACGTAACTTCGAAAATATTTTCTTACTTGTTTTTATTGGGTAATTGAAATAATTTATAATGTGATCTTTAATTCTTTTTGTTAAAAAAAGTGGAACTATTTATAATATATAAATAACACGAATGACTTCCTCTTATTCCTTTTAATATAAGACATATTTACTTAATTTGATTAGATTAAGGAAGTTGATTAAGTTAGTTAATATGAAATGTATTTTCTAAAATATCCTAAGCATTTTCCTTAATTTCATTATTATCTCTCATTCTTAATTATTGTTGAGGGAGCATTAATAGAGATGTATTAGAAAAAAAAAAGGATAGATATATAAATTATGTCTTATTTAGAACCAATATCAACTCTCAAATATTATTATATAATTAGGACCGAAGGAGTATAAGTTATTTGGAAAATCATTAATGTTTATTTGCTAATTTTACCCTATAATTAATGATTAAATACGGTTCCTTGTATTTTCTCCTCTTATTTAAAACCTCATTAATATGGGTAAGGCTAGAAAATTTTATCAATTAACAATTTAAAATAGTTAGAACTATTTATAATGTATAAATAATGTGAATTATATTAATAGCTAATGAGTTGACTAGAACTTTATAACTAATGATCTCTTTCCTTTGTTGTGTTAGAGTCCCCTATTGGAAGCTTCTATACAACAGTGTGTTAGAGAGAGAGTGTGGAATAAGATTAGATATTAAGAAAAGAGATTAGGAAGCGTGAAAGTGAAGGATATGAGAGAACCAGAATATTGGAATGTCCTATTTAGGATAACTTCAAAAGCTTAAATAATTCTATCAGAAGTTTAGTAAAAGTATAAACTAGATTATTAACTGTTTGACATAACTTCAGACCTTAATAAGCTTCAGACATTGAAGTCATTTTTTTTTGTGAAGTCACATCTCTTTGTTTCAGACCTTAAAGTTATTTTTATCATCGCTATCCCAAACACAAATTACATCAGAAAAAATCTATCAAGAAAAGTCTATCAGAAACAAAACCATTTTTATTATCGTTATCCCAAACATAACAGGTCCAAAGAAAAAGCCAATCTTTATGCCTTGCAACGTCTCATGTGTGCGACTTGAATGAATTAGTTTGTGGAGCACGCAATGCTTCTTTGGTTTTTGAAGCATTTCAATATCTCGTAATAATCTCAGGCCAAGAATAATGTTATCCGTACTCATCCAACATCCAGTCTCATGGTAACCTTGTACGTGAAAAATAATTGATTTTTTTTTCCCTTTTGATTTAAAATTATTATGGTATTCATATATGAGTGGTATTTTTTTTTCCATGTGCATCCGGTATCCTGGACTTACCTCTTTTAACTCGGGGATTTATCAGGGTTCATACTAATCCGGATCGAGCCGGGTTGGACCACAAAGGCAGAAAGCTCTACCACCAAACACTGCTGCATTTCCAAAGCTTGAACTTGAGACCTCTGGTTAAACTAGTACAACCACAACTAGTTGAGCTAAGTATTTGGTGGTTATATGAGTGGATCTTAAATGAGTGGCGGAAGCATCACATTGACTAAAGTTGGGTCTAATAATAGATACTATCTTTGGTCCTTACTCCTTTATATAAGATATAGTTTATAGGGTAAAAACAAAATCATATATTAAGAACTGGAAGTAGTATATAATAATATGAAAAAACTTGCGAATATGAATTTTTTGGTTTTTTTTTTTTGAAAAAAAAAAACTTGTTTTAAATTAAGATGCCATGCTCTTCACTAAAATATAGTGTCCAACTGTCCATCAGTCTTGGTCACCATTTCTCATTTTTAATATTTTGAAATCAAAATAACTATAATTATCATGTTGACAAGGAGAAATTCATAGAAAAGAAAGGCATCACAAGACAAAATCATAGAGAAATTCATAGAAACATAATGGCAGGTACATTATTGACATGTTGACAAGGAGACAAGAAAAAGATTAGTTGTTGATTAAAGAAAGGTAAAGGACAAAATCTTAATAAAAAAAATATGAGAACACAAGGATCATTTACTCATGTACAATTCCCGAGATTGATGAACAAAATCAAAATTTTGTTGAACAAAATGTGTGTCTCAAAGCTTAATCCTGGTTAAGCAAGTTTTTTTTTCCCTCCTCCATTGCCCACCTGGTTCATCGGAACTTTCAGTTTCAAACTAATCCGAGGGAAAGAGTTCCTAACACTATTTTCTCCATTATCAGACCTCAAACTGAGGACACAGTTAAGAGAGAGCAAATCCCTTTCCTTTTGCTCCCAACAGATGTTGGCTGATTAAGCAAGGTTTTGTTCCCGAAAAGAAAAACAAGAATGCAACTATACAAGTTTGGTTTTGTTCTGCAAATCTTTGTTTATTTTAAACTGATATTTCATAATAAGAAATAGTTTACATTTAGCAAAACTACGTAATTGGTATTCCTATTAATATTATCGTGTTTGGCAACATTTTTAAAAGTATTTTCTTCCCTTCAAAATTCAAATCACCTAAAAGAAAATATCTTTAAGATAATCAGTTTTAAAAAAAGTAGAACTAACTTTAATAACCAATGATCTTCAACTACAGAAAAATGTTTAATTAACCCAAAAAAAAAAAAAAGAAGCCATTTTAACGGAAAAGATCTGTAAAAAATTATCTGATTCCATTTCCATCTGGACCGTAAATAAGGGCAAAAGGGAAACATATTATAATTTTTCAAGCTTAATTCCTCGGAAGATGACTAATAACTTGAATCAGATCTACCCCGATGTGAGGCAATATTTTTGAATTAGTACAATAATATTGCATAGTCAGCGGAACCAACTTAAGTTCCCATTCAGAGGAAACGTATTGGATGCTTTAATGAACATTATAGGCACTGGGAGTCTAAATACAATGGAAACCAGCATCTACATATGACTCCAGTAGCTTCATCAACACCATTTTTGGATTCCATCAGCATATTGACCATTGTAGCTCATGCTTTAGCATCCAGATTCCAGAGCATGGCAAGGTCTTTTTGACTGCACTTGGCCAGCAACCAATGAAGGTAAGCCATTCGAACTTGGGATCCTGAATGAGTTCCAAATGTTGAGCACAACCTATCTGTACTTGATATCTACATTCAAAACCTAAAATCATGATGCATGAACATGCTATTTAAAACTCATTCTCAGCCACGAGACACAAAGCGACTATTAATCAAGTGAATCAGGTGGTGCTTAATTTGGAGATTCCCAGAGACAGAATCCTAGTGTGGGTATCTAAAAGAAAGCAGTGTTTTTTGGTATTTCACATACATTGTTCAGAGAAAATCTGAGGATAGGCTGAACTAGTATAAAATATCATATTTCCACCGGATAAGATACTCAGACACAATATTATGACAAGCATATCACCACTAAAAGTGAAGGAACAAACTGCATTACCTTAGTTACGCCTTGACTTTTGCTGTGGAGGGTATCCAGGCAACATCCCTCCACCTTCTTTCCTTCTCAACTGTTCAACAAAGTAAACAAGAACGTCATTAGAGGAGAGGAGAATGAAAATTCAGAGCCCACCTCCCCTTTTTAACTTCCAACAGAAACATGGGAAAACAAAACACTGAACCTGCTGCTGCTGATGAGCCTGTGCCACACCTCGCGGCATAGAGATGCCAGAATTCATTCCACCGCCCATCCCTGCCTGGGATGCAAGATTGTAAGCTTGCATAGGAGGCATCCTCTGCATGCCCACAACATTCACTGGCCGAGGGACAGATCTATTTGATAAATGACCACCTGGCATGCCGCCAGAAACAGCATTTCCAGATGAAACCTGACTCAAAGAATAAGAAATAAGTATACACTTCTGGAAGTATGAAGTAGAGAATGTTTACATATGTGCATCTATGTGAGTGCACGCGCACTTGCAAATTTGCAACTATGTAATATGTTCTTCAGAAAGGCAAGAAAACTGTAATGTCAATAAGGATCCATGGGATCAAATGCACCCGAGTCCAGAAGCATATGCATAATTGGCCTAAGTAATGAATATCACATATAATGTGGTCTTATTTTGTGAAGAATGAAGTGGACTGCAACAGTTACAGATTAGTAAAAATACTTGGTCCAATCCTCTCTTCGGAAGTGACAATGAATTATATCAAGGCTTCATGCTTTTCTGTGGAGTTAGAGAGAAGATATCCCAGTGAGGTTTAATCATTTAAAAACTGCTTTTACTAGAGATAGATTTGGTTATTTCTTCATGAAAACAAGGTTATAGAAGAAGTTCCAAGAGGGAAAGCTGTAAAACTACATCACATTCTGTATCAACTTAAACTTGAATACCCTCAAACCATATTGCCCACATCAGCAAAAAAATTATCTGCATTTTATACACTAAATTTTATGCCATTTCTGTGTTAGGCTCTAAAAAGCCAAACAAAGAAGCAGTTCTTGGCATATACTTCACTTCTCTAGATATGCACAGAACTTGCATATCAAAGTCCCAAAATTGAAATAGAATTATTTTTCCAGTCCAGGAGCCCTTAATTGCAATTAAAAAAAATTGTTGTTACATACCTGTTGAGAAGGTTGCAAATTGGTTGTCCCTTCAAAATCTATTGTTGAGTCAACTGGACGAGTGGGATAATTCACAATCTTCTCTCCAGGTTGGCAGGGCACAAGAGCACTGAGAATTGACATTGATAATGTCTAGTTAAAATAAATAGATTTTATGGAATACATGCAGCAATCCATTAAATCAAACTAATATTGCTTATGTATAGAAATGAAAAGAAACCAGCGGTAATAAAAAAGGATTTACCCAATAAAAAACATAGCATAAAATATCAAAGTAAAATTAAAAAGGAGGAAAAGAAAGGCCTTACTTCCGCCCAGGCAGTGGTTCCATTTTGAAATACCTATTTAAGAAACACAAATGCTTAAAAGATGATAGATGAAATAGTAAAAACAAACTAATTATATCGACTACAACATCTACAAATCTTGCCAATTTCCAAAAACAGAGATTTATCGCAAAATGAACAGTAAAACTACATTTATAAAACCATTAAGAAATATAATCGTAAAAATTCAGCCTTTCTTATATACTTAAAAATCACATAAGAATGGCCAAGTAAAAAGAGAAGGCCATACTCATGTTCCAAAGCTTGTGCTGCTGTTATCCGCTTTCGAGGATCATATCTGCACATCAAAAGCAAATAAATGAAGTATTTCAATAAATGCTTAAGATGCAAATTTGCCCTGGAAGTTTTCGCTGAGAAGCAATGTTGCCCTAGAAGTTTTTTCATGTTCAATGTCACCCTGAAAATTTCAAAACGTAACAATGTTGCCTCATACCATTAGAAAACTTATGTTGACTGTTGAAAAATTGAAGCTGATTGTTAACTTTTTAATGGAAAAGGGGCAACATTGCTCCATTTTAACACTTCCGGGGCAATATTGAACCTAAAAAAACTTCGAGTAACATTGCTCCTCAGTGAAAACTTCCGGAGCAAATTTGCACCTTAACCCTTCAATAAAACAGCAAACTGACTATCTTGACAAGGGAAAAAGAGTACTTTGAAGCACATGTGAAGTTTTACCCTCACACTCAATTGCATTTTGTGTCTCTTAATTTGTGGAATAATTTTTTATGATAACTTAATTTGGGAACAACAAGAGAATCATTTAAAAGAAAAGCAAAAATTATATCTAAAAAGCTTGGTAAAAGGAAAAATAAAGCTTACTCAAGCATCTTTGATAGGAGATCATAAGCAGGACTTTTTGGAGGTAGGTGGACAACATTACAAAGGCTAGTGTTGTCACTGTTGCATGCAAACATCAAAGGAGAAAATTTCCATTATTTGAGGAAAGAGTAACAAAAGTAGGAAATATTTTTATCTTATATTTTTTAAAATTTTCTGAGTACTTGTATGCAATATGCACGTGACACATAAATTAACGACAAAATGTCACCTAAAGTATTGTCAAAAGATCTTACTATTTGTGCCCTTGTATATGCTGAAGATCTGATTGCCAATGGGGAAGATATGCTAGGGTAGGCCACTTTTCTAATGTGGGATGGCCTAGCACAGTAACAATGTGCAATCATGAAACTCTGATATATTCATCAAGAATATGAATAAACCCACCAGAGCAAAGGAAAAACTAAAGCAGAGGAATTACCTAAAACCTTGAATATCTTGTCAAGTTGATCAAGCTGCATAATTGGTACAAGGATTTTATAGAATTAGAATCCAAAATGGACAAGGTAATACCAATACAAACATTAAATACCACAGCATGATAGCAGCAACCACCAAAAAATAGAATCAGAAAGCTTGAGGTTACTGAAAGACAACCTGAAATGGATTAGGTGTGGCTTTGACTTCTGCTCCTTGAAACAGTGGCTTTAGTGTTAACAGCTCAGCAAAAATGCATCCAACAGCCCACATATCTAAATGACTATTTAAGGACAAATGACTGGTCACTTTTTAAACTAGATCTGTAAGCATATGAAGATATCCAAATGCCTCATGATTGTTTATCTTTCTTGTAGATCCTAATACTTCCTCACATCTAAGATTTAGTAAAATCCATTTAAAGTTCAAGCAACTATCTTAAGTCGATCTGGGGGTAAATGAAACCAGGTACCTTGTCAACAACACATAGATTAAAAAACCCTTGAGGTACATTAATGAGAAAATAATGATTTTATTTTGAAAGTGAACATGATAATTGCATCATGGTATCGCTCTTAAGTTAACCATAAGATGCAACAGTACGTCAGTTTAATAATTTGAATGGCAAACATTATAAAAGCATACAACTTCTCTGCTGGCTCCTTGACTGCCCGGAATATTAAAAAATGAGAAAGTTAAACTAAAAGGATACCAACAGCACTGGTATAATGTTTTGCCCCAAGAAGCAACTCGGGTGCACGATACCATATGGTAACAACAACCTGCGCATTAGTATTCTTTCAGTCTAGTAAAACATCATCCAAATGAAAGCTAAAAAGTAACAAAAATGCTCAGCTAATTAATGACAGGCAGAAAACAGTTTCATAAAAAAAATAAAGGAAAAACTACTTACTCTCCTAAACTAACGCATGCCAACAAAATTGGTACATGAACACAGGCCAAAATAATGTTTTAATTTTATTTTAAAATTCAAATAGCAAAGTGTATTTTGACTATTTTTTTGAAGTAAAAAAGATGCCTCATACTCCATTTTCAGATAAAGGCTTTAAAGGGGCCTGATATATCCTTGCAAGTCCAAAGTCAGCAATTTTAACAACTCCGTGTTCCTCTCCTTCACCCATAACCTGGTCATAGAAAGTTCAAGTACAGAAATAAGTAGACTTGGATATTTACACTCCAAAAGAACAAAATGAACAAGCGTACTAAATACAAGGGGACCAAAAAGGAGGTTGAAATGAAAATGGCTATATATAACAGTAAAAGAATATGTAAGTATACAATGATGAGGAAGCTGGAGGCATACCAATATATTCGATGGCTTAAGGTCCCGATGAATTATCCAATTACTACATCATAAATGAAATATGTTGAGCCCATTTATGTAAAAAAAGAAAAATGAAAAGGAATCATTTTCAATGTCATAAAAGAATATTCACCTATGCAGATAATTTAGTCCGTTGAGCAACTGCCAAAGTAATGATTTAACAGTATATTGATTAATAGGATTGTTGACTTTGTCCCTGTGATGTCGAATGATTTCCTAGCAATCATAATAGCAAGTTTTACATTCAATTTGTCCAACAAGAAAAATAAATCTCTTTCCAACTATACATTTATCCTAGATTGACTAAAAAACCGGGGCTATGATAATAATATAAAATCCATAGTAGAGCTACAACCTTAAACATTAGCTAAATGAGCAACTTATTTATCTTTTTTTTAAAAAAATCATTTGAGACTAGAAAGTAAAACACAAGTCTTTTGAAGTAAAATCTACATCTAATTTCCAGGGGAACGTCAGAATGTGAGGAGACAGACATCATGTCAAATATCAAAGAATACATATTTCATCAGATCTTCTTTGCAGAGTTCCAAATGAGATTACATTTTTTATTTAAATGCTTATGTTTGAATTTGCTCCAAATAATAGGCACCCTTTACAACTATACTTACATAAAGGTCGTGTTCAGCATAATCAAAAGCTAGGTACAGAGACATATCCGCATGATTGATGTGAACATTTACAAGCTTCACGACATTTTCGTGCGTTATCTCCCTGAGTAACTGCAGCACAAAAGAAATTACTCAAAATGAACGCTCAAGGCACCAGATGAGCAAAAATGATAACAATCAGGAGATTCTTAAAGTAAGTCTTCCGGTTGCATTCTGAATATTTGATTTGTCAAATGAGGTTGGAGGAGACCAGGGCCCATATAAACCCTAAGTCAAAATCTCATACTTCCAACAGGGGACTCAAGTCCAATACCATGCAATTGGGGTCCATACCATACCAGTATACCACCATGCTAAGCAGCCCTAGCATCCATGCAGGCTCCTGCTAACCATTTAGACTTATTTTCACATTACAATGTTGGTGTCACTACATGCCCACAAATTTGCAATTGGAATGAAGTCGACGGTTATCATACCAATGAACTTTAGGAGAGTCATGCCCTCGTGTGTGTGGCTTGAGTGCCAAAAGTTCTTCAAAACACCGTGTTAGAATATTATACTTCTAACATGAGACTCAAATCTCATATTTTTCAAATTTGCAATTGGTATAGCACCAATATGTTTGCCAATTAGCATTAAGTTTTTCCTATCTTGTCAAGTATAATAAGAATACCCACCATTCCATTTCTGACAGAGTGAAAAGTAAATCAGAAGTCAACACTATATTGGTCGGTTTTGCTTCCGAATGGAGTACATGAAAAAAAAAAAAGAACAAGACTTGGAGAACCAGTTCGTTTTTCCAAGATTGGCTAAGTGCATTACTTACAAATTTGCAATAAAACAAAAGGGTGCTATTTGTAAATTCGATATCAAAATCCCTGGATGTTTCTTATTTCATTGACCTCACTCCCAAATATCCCTTCATTGCAAAGCAACTATAATTGAAGCAGCCAATGAAAAAGGCAAGCGATTAAAAGAGAGAAGGAAAGAGAAGGCAGACCATAATTTCACGGATAGCGGTGGGAGAGACTCCGTCGCCATCCTTGGACTGCTTGAATTTCTTGATGGCAATTGATTTTCCACGATTCGTTGCAGACTTGATCCTTGCGAGGAACACAAGACCATAGGTACCTTCCCCAATTTTCCCTATCAGATCGTACTGTTGTAGCCACTCAGGCTTATTACTGTTATTGTTGTTGGACCGATTGTTGCCGGAGGCACTATTGCCATCTCCCATGGCTCCTCCTCCTCCTCCCCTTCCCCTCCCCAAATTTCCTTTTAAGCGGTTGTGCATACTGTATGAGCTGATTCTTACACAAAATTAGGCGGGCCCAGTAAGAAAACTTCGCCGTTAGGAATAACAGGTGAACAAGCGTAAATATTTTAGCGTAGTCGATTAATATATTTATTTGGATTTAATTTTACAAAAATTTTAACTTATAAATTGATGAAAAATTCAAGCATGGACCCAAATCATCCAATTGATTAATTAAATTTATTAATTTTAACTTATGACGTTTCTTCCTATAAAAACTAAAATAAAATAACTAAGCTAGTCAAATTCACGAATTTAAACAAATTCATGGTATGAAAGTATAAGAGTTTATATTTATATCAATCAATAGTTATCAAGAATATATGATTAAAGGATATGATATTGTCACTATCAATTTTTACTTAAAATATAAAAAATGACACCAATTTATTTTAAATATATTTCAAATTCAAATTGTTAGAATTAAATTCATCAATAATGATAGTTTATCATAATCAATAAAAAAGTTTATATATATGAAATTATAAACATAATCTCATTAAAAAAATTAAATTTAACAATAATGAATGTTGAATTATCATCGTCTTCAAATCTTTTACCTTCACCGTTATAATCTCCACTTGCCTCATTACCCCATCATCATTATCATTATATTACTTTTGATCATAATTATAAGGCATAGTTATTTTTTTGTTTGGAGAAATTAAAGAAGCTAAATAAATTACTTAATCATTTTATATGTTGTGTATCTTTATATTATATATTAGTTTATTAGTTAAACTAATTAGTTTGAAGAAAAAAATAAAAATAAAACTAATCTAAAGTAATTTAATTAGCTTTCTTATTTCTCTAAAAAAATCATTTATGCCTTATAATTGCACCAGAGGGAGTAATTTTTATTTTTCTTAACGTCATCAATATTCAAATCAGCATTCATGTGCGACATTAAATGTACATTAGCAATGTTCTTAATAATTTGCTTCAACGGCAATTCCTTAATTTTTTTTAGGGGTTTAAACTTCTCACGCCGTATTTGTAAGAAGAAAGATTTTTACACACACACGTGAAATAGTGGGACCCACATATATATATAATTAGAATTATATATATATGTGGATCCCACCATTTCATGTGTGTGTGACATGAGAATACACTTTTCCTACAACATGAGAAGTGTTTTTCCCTTTTTTATGCATACTATTTCTTTCTTGGCATAAATCTAAACTAAAAAAAATAAAAAAATCTTCTGACCTTCAAGTAAAATTATATCGAGATTTTTAAAAAAATGTTGATAATAATTATAAGCGTCATAAACCTAATTTTACAAAAGTAAAATAATAAGTCTAATTATGTGTGTGTTACAACTTATAATCTAACTTTTCAAAATTAGGAGTATTTGATGATCTACTTAAGATGGCCTTATTAATTAATACTCCCTAGGTCACAATTATAAGACATTGAGTTTTTTTTTGGAGAAATTAAAGATCTTAATTAAATTACTTTAGAGTATTTTTATTTTTATTTTTTTCTTCAAAGTAATTAGTTATTAATAAACTAATATATAATCTAAAAATACACAATATATAAAATGATTAAGTAACTTATTTAGCTTCCTTAATCTCTCCAAACAAAGTCAACTATGTCTTATAATTAGGACCGGAGGTAGTATTTAATTAATCAAAACTTAAAAGCATTTTGCTTGCGCTTTCTATTCTAAAAGTACCATGCATTATCTCCCTAACCAGTATTCCAGTAACAACTACACTACGCCATGTCAAGGTCAAAATAGGCCAGAATGCAGCGACGCAACCCGGAAATAAAAATGAAAAGGAGAAAGGTCCTACCGGGAGTCGAACCCAGGTCGCTGGATTCAAAGTCCAGAGTGCTAACCACTACACCATAGAACCTTGTTTGCTTGTACAGTGGATTTGTATTTAACGATACTATGTAAAGCTGGTAAAAAGGCCCAAACCTTAAAATAACAGTCACCATGGGTCAAGGCGGTTAGGCGAAAGCCTTTTTAACCATATTTTACTTTTTAAAAATATATATATATATATAAAAATATAATAATGAAAATCTTAATTTTACATAAATATTATTAATATTGAGGTGTGAATGGTACAAACAAGTACAATTACTAAGCCATATTCATAAATTATTGCCTCCAGAGGCACAGCACAATTAATAATAATTAATGAGGAGACTTAACAAAATAAATAACGCAAGATATGAATAAAATACTCACTAAAAAATAACAAATATAAAATTAACAAGAATACCTATTAAATGATAAATATCTTTTATAAGTTTTAAATTTTTAGGGTTCTTGATACAATATATTTTATGAAAATTAATTTTTAAAAAATAATAATAATAAAATATTTGTAACATCATCAACAAAATATAAAAATTCAATAATATTAATATCATATAAATAATTTTAAAAAATAAAAAACAAAGGCCCCAAACTAGCTGGTTATTTTAGGCTATCGGCTCTATAGTACGGGCTCTTTTAGACCAATTTTCATTTTTGAAGCAAAAATCTCAAACTCAATCCTTATAAAATCAGGACCTAAACGGCCATCCCTACAAGTTCAGATTATTTTCATGACTCTACGTATATGTATATGACATGTGATAAAGTTTACAAATCAGTTTAATCAGCCCATAATGCCCATTTAGTCTGATTGACTAATAACTAATTAAGAGGCAGGCAAATTTACCTAAACTTTTGTTGTATAAAAGAATAGTGATGTAATCAATTCAAAGTTTTGAATCATATCAACACAACATAATTAAATCTTGTATGGGTCTACGCTGTTATTTTGACAGTAGATCTAAATCTCCTACTATGTAGAGCATTGAGTCTTTGACAGCAAACAAAAACCTAATTTTGAATAAGGTAAAAAAAATTAATTTCACGAAGTTATACAAAACAATACCCATTTAAAAATTATAATCAATGACCAGCATTGTTGTCACATTTCTAGCTTACAAAATTAAGTTAGATTGTACTTAAATTCATACTAATTTATAAATTTAGTTAAACTTACGAGTTTACGCACCAAATTTAACGTTTTTACCTTACAAAATTATGTCGCTCTCGGTTAAACTCGTATTATTTTGTTCGTTTTGATCATATTTAATGACTTTATATATAAACTTGTAGAAATTTCTTTATCGAATATGATAAATTATAAATATAGATGGATATAATTTCAGTTATTCATAATTAAAATATATTTAAATTAAACTATTGACATTTTTATTATTTTACATCGTGATGCATGGTTAATTTTTAAAAATAATAATAATAATCTATTTATTAATAAAAATAAACTTACGAAATTTTGTGATTCAAGTTTAAGATCCTAATTTACATTTTTGTCACAAGTTCATGTCATTTAAATCCATGAGTTTAACAACCTTATTAACTAATGCTAACCCTGGCAAGCAAAGAATTCGGGAAAGTGGAACGGGAGTTAGATTTGATTTAATCGGATCTTCACACCCTTAATATTGTTAACGAAAATATTTTAAAATGATTGAGATTTATTAAAATTTATCCATTATTTTAAATGAAACTTAATTAGACAGCCTAGTATATAATTTACCAACCAGTGTTTACTTTTGTTTCTGTTGCCTATGTTCTTGTTTCTTCAGGAATTAAAGATCAAATCACGAAATACCACCACTAAACAAAGCCTAAAGAAACTTGAAAATTAGGGGAGAAAATATTATGAGAGAAAACTCTAAAACTTAATAACCTTTTTTTACCATTTTTAAAATTTTCTTTCATAGTATTTTCTTCCATATTTTCCCCATTTTTCTCACCATTCAAACAGTCTAAAAACTGCTTCACTTCAGTAATCAAGGAAATTTTTGTACTTTCTTATTACTTATGCAAGCACTTGTACATACCCCAGGCACACAGGTAACTTTGGGGCGATCCATGTTGAATCCATGAGACATGAATGGATAAAAACCTTGGAGTTTTTTTGGGTGAACTTTTCTCCACCTCCCCCCGCCACCAATGATTTTTAGCGTCGTCCTGCTCTGCTTACGCTCTTACTTCTAGGGAATGACTTCCCAAAACCATTACGGCTTTTCTCAGAGACAATGCTTGGGATTCTCGATATTGAGGACAAAAAATCTCTTTTTTGGGAATTCAAATCGCTACGGCGTAATTTTAAGAGTTGATCTGCACTTTTGGGACTCTGTTTAGCTTCACTGGTTAGCTCCATGGGTTTCTCAGAATCATGTGGGAGGTCTTCTAGTGTTGCAAGAGACTGTAACCGCTGACCAAGAGTTGCAATGGTTCTCTGGCACTCTGCAAATCTACTAGCAGCCAGTGAAAGTTCCTTCTCCTGCAATAAAATATTTCACAAATTAAAAAAACAAATTCAGAAAATGGTTCATGCAAGGCACAAACTCAACAACTATCACTTGGTTTTGCCGACTAATCAACAAATGCAAGTCCAACAAAGATTCTGGGGTCTCACTCACATCAACTAACATCAACCCAAAGACGATGATTATGCACGTACATACATGGAAATTTATTGCATAATGCAGTTGACGATTTTTATTATAGAAGGCTCAAATTATGGAAATTTAATGTGTGGCAAACTGACCTGCTTTAACTTCAACTCGCTAGTAATTCCCTCCCTATCCTGTATCTCGGCTTCTCTCTGAAGCTGAGCATCATGCTTTATTCTTGAAAGTTCATCCTCCAACTTCTCACGCTTGGCATTATACTCAGCTGACAAAGCTTGCTCCTTCTGAATCTCTTCCTCCAATGAACCAATTTTTGAAATCAATTCCTGTACCTCAGTTTGAAGAGCTGTGAGTTTTGAACACGCTACCTCATTCTTTGTTTTGGCCTCCTCTAATTCCTCATACGCTTCTTGATTTGATTTCTTTGCGAGATCTAACTGAGTATGAAGTTCTGCTATCTTGAACTCCGCATCCTTTATTTGACTCTGAGATGCATGTAGCTGCTCTTGGCACTCAGCTAATTCCATCTCAACCTCAAGTTTATTAGCCTCCATCTTCTTTAGTTGCTCCTCCAATTCAGAATTCCTTTGAATCAAAGATTCCAAATCAGTATTGGCTAGGTTTTGGTCACTTTTAGGTTGATCCAGTGATGGTGCTGCCTCGAGAAAACTGCTTCCACTCTCTGTGTCTGGCAATGCAACAAGCCTTTCCATCTCAAGGAAATCATCCATGAGATTAATCTCGATTGAAGCAGCCCTACAATTTTTTCCAGTAGCCTTTTCATTCTTAAATTGATCAATTTCAGTAATCAAAGCAGATGCCCATGAGTTAGAACGACTTGGCTCAAATTCATTGGTGTTGTTTTCAACTGTATGTAGCCTCTCTCCACTTTCTGACAAGCTATCTGTGAAGGAATCTACATAAACTGAGGAGGCAGTTAAAGACCTGTGATCATGAGCAAAGCATGTTTTATGAGCTATGGCTTTTAGTCTCCTGCACTCGGCTTCAAGCTTAGCGATCTTCATAATGCTTCCCAAATATTGCTTGCTTACTGCTTCTGCAGCTTGTGTACTTAAATCCGTTTCAGTGATCACGAATTCGATTTCTTGAAGTCGAGATTGTAGCTCAAGTTTAAGGCTTGCATTCTCTTTCTCCACGGCCTCAAGTTTCCGTCTAAGATCAGAGCTAATTGATGTAGTAGTTTCTGCTTTAGCTGTTTGAAGCTGGACCTCAAGCTCAACAACTTTACCCTCAAGCTCTGATTTTTTTGATTCCCAGATAAGCGAATTGTTTGGGACAGCTTCATGGATTTTTTGCTCTTGCTCTTCTCTAGCTTGTCGAAGCTGCCTCACACACTCCTTGAGTGCCCTATCAAGTTGACTAACTCGTTCTTCAAGATGTGAATTGTTCTTCTTTGCAGCGTCAAGTTGTTGTTTAAAAGACAACACATCATCTTCAGCCTTCTCCCAGCCTAAATATGACCAGAAGCTAACATCATGTGGTTCAAATCTAAAGTTTCAAACTAAACAGAAGAAATGGAAGTGGTAACGGTGAGGCCTTCAGAGTCGTTTACATAAATTCAATAGTATCACCACAAACAACAAAGTCAATAATAACAACTGCCAATGAGCAGATTTTTCATTCTATGAAGATAAATATGACTTCCACGATGCTTCCTCGTGAAGCATTCTATGAGGATAACATTTAAGGAGAAACAAAAAGTAACGAGTGTAAAACTAGAAGAACTAAATAATGATCTTAAATGCGATGCCACAGCAAATCCCAAACTGCGTTATTCTTAGGAGATAAATATGAGTTTCAGGATGCTTCCTCGTGAAATTTTCTACATAATCTCCTAATTTGCTGCTTTATTCTTTGAATGCTTTATCAAAGCAGCAGATAAATACCTGAGATTGCTTCCTCCGCAACATCTGCATGCTGCTTTATCAAGTCTTCTTTGACACTAATGCTTAGGAGAGCAGCAGATAACTTTTCTTTTAGAATCTTTACATCAGTAACCGCTTCTTCATTTGATGCAGCTTCAGACATGACTTCCGGTGATGTACTAGTAGTTTGTGTTGGATATGCCTTGAAAATCATGGCAAAAACATAAGATCCGAATCTATTTCTCTCCAAATTTAGAATAATCAGAACAACTCAGGTACGATAAAGGCCAACACGCTTTAGAAAAGAAATACTTTACTTACAGAACAAGTGATAATCGTTTCCATCTTGCCTAGACACTACAAACTATCATTTTCAGAAAGCGATACAATAACCAAGAACATAAACAACAAGATTTCAGAATTTGTTATTTTGCCACCGAAATAGCAAAGATAGTGATGGAGAGAAATATTATCAAAATATGAAGAATCATGAACACTGAACGGAATGTTAAAAGGAATGTAGCAAGCTGCCCTAAAGCAAAAAGAAAGAAGGGAAAGAAAAAGTAGTCAATTGCGACTGTTATGCCATTGCCTACCTGATCATCGAAGAATCTTTCCGAATGAGATGACATTGATTCTGAACTCTCTGTTTCGGCTAGACTCTTGTTAAATGATTTCCTGCGCCATAACCAGCTTCGACGGTCCATCTACAATTTAAGCAAAATTAGCACCTTAATTAACTCGCTAAGACTTTATCTGGAATATCACTTCACAAACGCCATTGGCTGCAATCTCGTTCTTAGCTTTAAGTAAAAAAGAAACCTGGACATTGTTCTGGCAATAGACATTGCATCCAAGTTTTGTCTAGCTAATGAATTTTGATCAGTGCGTAAGCATAGAGGTAGAAAAATCTGTAAGCAACATCTGAACAAATTTGAAAATAAATAAGAAGGCGGGTATGAGCTTCGCTTAGAATTCACTTATCAGCCCATCTAACTCCATTAAAACCTCAGTGAAACTGTTCGCTCACGTGACACTGAAACATAAATCACAGTGCCCTCCCTTTTGAGAGGGGAGGTAAAATGCTGTATTAAATGCCTATTACTTGAGACTCAAAATTCAAACAACTCGTTCGACGGGCACCTACCGATGCCAAGTGGCCCCATTTTCACGCGATGTTCTAATACCTCCGAAATCGGAATCGGGAAACCCCAAATTCAAATACGAAAATAACTTAAAGAACCACACTATATAAAACCGATTGAAATGTTAAAACAGGAGTGAGATTGTTACCTTAACCAACTGCAAGATCATGAAGCTGGAATTGGATGCAGAATCTGAGGAATGTCAGAGAGGAAGGAAAGAACATGTCGGGATGATTCAGAAAACAGTACTCAGAGCGTTTTGTTTGCGATGGGAATAGAGACAAGAAGAAGGTAGGACCATTTGGATGAAGCGGGGGAATGCTGTGTTAAAAAGTCTGCAATGCCAGACAAATTTAGTTTTTTCTCGAAATATTGCAAGTAGATAATTGTTCGGGGGTTTTCAAACCAAGAGGGCGTTATTCTCGCGCCATTGGTCGTCCAGTTTCACTACCACAATTATACTGTTCCCTCGCATACTCACTAGTCACTACTCAGGCTTGCGCAGTCATTGCCGAACAGCACTGGGCTAATGATGGAGATATGGCCATATAGGGGCCGATGATCGTAAATATAATATTTTAATTTAGTCCGTTCCACCTTGATTATCGCAATAATATTATTTTAACGGGGTTTTTATAAGATAAATGTTGAATTTTTTTAACAATGATTATGTTATAATCTCACGTTGCATTTTTTTTAATATGTTTGTGACTATCTCTGATAGCAGTGGCCGAGTTAGGATTTTTTTGCTTATATCCGTATAATTAGTAGGGGGATTTGGGGTAGCGTCTCCGAAATCGTTTTTTTTAAAAAAAAAAAAAATGCATTAAAAAAAAAAAAATATATAAACACCGTGTTGATAAAATAGCCAGATGAATTGACACTCAGAACCAATAGATGTTAAGACACAAGGTTTAGAGGAATGTATTTGATTGATTGATTTAGAAAAATATATCTATTTGGAAATCAATTAAAATCTCAAGGATAAAAATAGGTATCTTCAGCGTCAGTCTTTCTGTCCTATTATGTGAAAAGACTATTTCCCCAACTTACTGCAATAGCAACGAGGAGGCAAATGATAACGTTGTCTTTGGACACAACTTGGACTCGTTCTCATGCATCTTTTGGTCCTTTCTCTCTCATTTTCTGCTTTCCAGAGTTGAGAGAAGGCATAACATATTCCAATTTCATTCTCGATCTTGCCTTCGCCACCATGTCACAGAAACCCGTTGACACTATTACCGTTGCATTAACACCAGAACGCTGTCTTTTGTGTTTGCACCTGTGGTCATTGGCGATAGTGTGGCTCCGCCACAGTCTTAGAATACATGTGTGTCAGAGGCGGAGCCAGAAATTGCAATTAGAAGGGGAGAATATTATAGAATTGAATCCAAATTTTCATGAAATTATATTTCAACCCCAAAAACGTTTCAATATCTTTATTTTAGTCCCTTCATGAAACAAAGAGTAGGGACTAATATACAAATTTTGAAATTTGTATAGATTGAAATTTAATTTTCTAAAAATCTGGGTAATATTATGTAATTTTAGGGGAAAGGGCCACCCCTAGCACCCCCTACCTCTGCCCCTGATGTGTGTCCTATGGAAACAAATTCAAAATCAAGAGATCTGGCTTTACATGGCTAGATTAACTCTATGTTAATCTCGCATTCCACTTTATTTAATTGGGTTCACATTAGGTGCACATCATTATTGCACCTTATATGTGTGCTTGTCCCTCTATTAGAGGGATGAGCACATTTTTTTAAATTTTTTTATATAATATATTTATTTAAATTTAAATTATATATGGCTTTCGGAATTTTTTTACACTCAATATCTCAAATTAATTAATTTTCGGTCCCGCATTCGTAAATGTTTCTCCGTAATACCAAAGTATCCTAGAAATTAATTAATTTGAGATCGGGTCCAAAAAACATTCCAAAAAGTTAAAGATATAATTTAAATCTAAATAAATATAATATATAAAAAAATAAAAAAAAATGTCTCATCCCTCTAATTAGAGGGATGAGCATGTAAGAAGCACATAAGGTGAGAAGCACCTTATGTGCTCCCTATTTAATTAGTGTTTTTTTTTAGAGGAAACTGATTTAGTTAATTAGACACCAATGTGGCTCAATGTGACGGACTTGGTTTTCCTGCCTATCCTTTGGATAGGTATTTCTTTTATTTAATGATTTTTAAATAAAAAATTATTTTTTGAAAAAATATTAGTTATGTGATTGGATTAAACAGATCTCATCCGGACGATCCGCATTTAATTTCTATTATCTAATGATTTTTAAATAAAAAAATTATTTTTTTAAAAAAATATTAGTTAAGAGATTATCTTTATTTTAAATCATTTACCTATTATTATTATTTTTTAAAAAAATAGAAAGTAAAAACAACTATATCTGGACGATCCAAATTAGATTTGGACAGTACACAAGGAGGAACTCTCTCTACATATCTATCTTTGAATAGGCAGGGAGTCTAAATCCCAATGTGGCAACTCCAATATCCCGAAAAATAGCACTGACGAGGCATAAGGCAGTTGAAACAAGTGGAAGGTGTTCAAACCACCATTACGCTTCCCAGGTTAGGGCGGGAATTAACGAGCGCCAATTGACTAACCATCAACAAACATATCAATTATAAAAAATTAAAAAATTACCCCTAAATCTGATGTAAGAAACATAAATATAATAAGTTCTCCAAATTTCTAATAGTTTCAATATACTCCATCGGGACCGGACGTAGTGTGTGTGTATATTATACATAGTTTTATTTTTTTTAAAAAAATTCAAAAATCCCAAAATCCCAAAATCCTACAGTTATAAAGGGAATAACCTTTTTTGCTCAGGATAAAGGGAATAACCTAACAAAACTAAAGACAACGACTGATTTATATATTTCTAAAATTACAGTTGACCCTTTCAGGGGCTTGGGAAAAGAAAGCTGTTAGAAATGCAAGCTTTTAGACGAAGAGAGGAAGGTGGCGGTTGCAAGGTTTGAGACACAATACCTGAGGGCGATCGAGAGAGAGAGAGAGACAACCGACGATCCGATTGAATATGAGCGGTCAAGTGGCTCCTCCTGGTCCGAGGAGGAATAGCTCCAACCGTAAGCGAGCCCCCTCCGCTTCTAGAAGGTCCCTCTCTAGCGAAAATAACAGCGGCAATGAACCTTCCTCTCCCACTGATCAACCGTACGTAACTCTTTTCAATTCATGTTTTCTTTTTCTTCATTATTTAAATTTTTTTCTATGCACAATCACGCTTCGAAATTAAATCTACATTGCGTTGTATTTGTATATCATGTCCTGTAGCACCCTTCATTCTAACCGTTTTTGGAGGAGGACGTCGTCTCAAATTACATTTTATCTTCGAGCGTTTTTAAGCTTAATTGGGTCGTTTCATGCATGTTGAACGTGGGGTTTCTTGTTTTCAACGGGTGAATTTCCCATGTCTCGGGTGATTTTTTGCACGTAATGCTTCAATCATGTGCTGGTTTTAATTTGTTACGCACAATAAGAGCCACAATGTCGCTTACAATTTTTTTCTTTTAGTTCTTTTCTCGAAAGAATTAAAGATTTTTTCTCGTTGATATATTTTTTCTTAAATCTAATTGGGTTGATTCATGAAACATTGATCAGGCCAGCTGGGGAAGATAGGACGGTCAAGAAGCTTCGAATGTCAAAAGCCCTCACAATTCCAGAGCGCACCACAGTTTCTGAGGCTTGTCGACGTATGGCAACTCGCCATATGGATGCTGTTTTGCTGACTGACTCCAATGCTTTGCTGTCAGGAATTGTGACTGACAAGGTGCACTCTATACCCTGTCCATTGAGAGAAGTGCGCGCTTGTGTTTCTTTCTTTATGAAATGTTTGAAGCTCGTGTATGTCTTGTGATCAGGACATCGCGACTAGAGTTATCGCCGAAGGATTACGACCAGAGCAGACCATAATGTCTAAGATAATGACACGTAATCCTATTTTTCTGAAGTCGGATTCTCTGGCTATAGAAGCTCTTCAAAAGATGGTTCAAGGTTAGCTTCGTTCTCATGATCGATCAAATTCTTTGTTGTTATTATAGATGATTAAGTAGGTAAACATAGGATAGCATGTGTAATAATTGCCATCAACTTTCAATGTTTTGTTGAGTTTGATCGAGCTCTTTCCTTAATCAATTGGATCATATCTCAGTAGTAGTTACTTTCTCCCTCACTGGTAATTGCATTTTACTTCTCCAAAAGCGGGTTCATATTAAGGAAGATATTATGCTACATTATGATTTACATGGTTAGCATTGTTTTGGCTTTTGTTTTTGCATATTTTAAAAAAAGACCATTTTTTTAACTCTTGACGCACTCTCTCTTCCTTTTAATATTCTTTACCTTTGCAGCCTCCCCTACCCCCAGCGATGTCTAGTGAAGTTACAGTCTTTTATGTATACTTAAACCTTCATCTCATATCGTAGTGACTTGTACTATTATTTTGCAATTAGGGTCTTATCATTTGTGTTTGCTATAAGTGGGTTCCATTCGTTTCTTTTAATTAGTTTATCTGTGGACTGCAAGTGTTGAAATGTCTTTGTTGTATTTTCTTTATATTTACATCTTATACTAATGAATCTACAGTATGTATTATGCATAATGATTTCATCAAGTGAGATATATTTTTCCCTTTTGAACTGGAAGGTAAATTCAGGCACCTCCCTGTGGTGGAAAATGGCGAAGTCATTGCCTTGCTGGATATCACCAAATGTCTTTATGACGCCATAGCTAAGATGGAGAAGGCTTCAGAGCAGGGAAGTACCATTTCTGCTGCAGTTGGAGGGCTGGAACGCCAACGGAGTAACAATTTAGCTGGTTGGAACAATTGTCCTTATAAGACATTAGAGTACTGAACTAATGATTTTCCCTTTTTCTCAACGAACTGAACTATTTGGTTGCAAAAACTTCTTACCTTCAAAATCGACTGCATGCGCATTGACCTTTTTTTGGTCAACTTTTCTTCCATAAAAATCTTGGCTTCTCACATTCCTGGTGTTATCGATGTTTAGAATTGATAAAAGCATGGTCAGATTGTGGTACAGTTTACTCTATTGCCATATAATTCCAGCATATACGGTAATGATTCTTATATTATGCTTCATCTGCTGCCATTGTTGTCAGCTCCAAACACTTTAGTTGATACATTGAGGGAGCGCCTGCTCAAGCCTTCCCTATCAACAATAATTGGTGAAAATACCAAGTAATTTCCAGATTATGTTTTCACATTTTTTTGTTGATATTGGAGAGAATGCACAAATATTTTCAGATGGATAGTTTCACCAAGTTTTCTGCTTTATGTGTTTATAGGGTTGCTATTTCGTCAGTGGCAGATCCTGTCTATGTTGCTGCAAAAAGGATGCGGGATTGGCATGTCAATTCTACCATTATAGCATCGGGAAACAAAATTCTGGGAATACTCACGTAATATCTATTTCATAGGATTTTCTTTTCTTTGAGAAGCCTATAATATGGATAATGCAACAACATATGTACTGCATGCTTTTCCAGACAAGAATCCTCCTTGAACAATATATGAATTGCACTTGAGAAATTTTAATATTTAAATATCTCATGCAGTTCAAAAGACATCCTTATGCGGGTTGTGGCTCAAAATATTTCTCCTGAATTGACTCTAGTGGAAAAGGTTAATCCTGCCGTTTTTGGAACTTGAATATGATTTTAGTTTAAGAAGTGAGGTTTATAATGAGATTCCTTTTCCTCTTATTGATGTTCGTGTTTGTAGTTAGATCTGATTTGAATTTCTTTTCATATCTTCTGTTCCATACCTCTTTTTATTAGGTAATGACTCCAAATCCACAGTGTGCATCATTAGATACAACAATTCTTGAAGCACTGCAAATGATGCATGAAAGGAAGTTCTTACATCTTCCCGTGCTGGACAGAGGTGAATTTTGCCTTCTTAACTTCATAGATAGCCTCTAAAATTGTTGATGTTGAATAGAATTTGTTTTGCAGATGGAAATATTGCTGCTTGTGTGGATGTTTTACAGATAACTCAAGCAGCGATTGCTCTGGTAAACCTCATGTTTGAGATATATATTTCTTTGCCCCGCTGGTGGGGGTATCTTTAGAATTCATGGAATATTTCAGATTCTGACTCTTTATTTTGGTTACATGATAAATGTATATGTGTACATCTATTTTGCTCTTGTTGGACATTTGATTGAAGTAGTTGGTCAAAATCCATATGTTGGAGGGTATTCTTGCCAGCTCTATTCTTACAGATGGTGGTAATAAGGGTATCCGTTTTAGCAGGAAATTGCCACGCTTTTTATCATAGTTTGACTGTATATCTCCCCTCAGTATCAAATATTATGTGGTTTGAGAGTCAAAGATGTAGTGGACCTGCTTTTTATTCCTTTCCCTGTACCTGCACGACCTTCTTTGCTTCATCAGGTGTATTAAGAAATAATCCGCACATCCTATCTCTCTGTTTAACGGCATTGAAGCATACATAATTATAATTGATATTAAGTATTGTTATATAGATGCCGGTATCTGATAACGATGCGGTTTTTCAGGTTGAAAGTAGCTCGGGAGGGGCTAATGATATATCAAACACAGTTATGCAGAAGTTTTGGGACTCAGCTTTTTCTACAGAGCCAATTGAAGATTTTGACTCTCATAGGTACTCTGGTGGCATAGATGATGCTCAACTGTAAGATCTGGTTTTTTATTTAATTCACCCCTTGAGATTTTTCGTTGCAGTGAATTTTCTGGGGTAGTGACTTCAGAAGGCGGAGATCTGGCCAAGTCTGTAGATCCGTCTGTTGGTTTTGATAATTCATTCTCCTTTAAATTCGAGGATCTTAAGGGTCATGTACATCGATTCGACTGTGGTAAGTGATTATTTTGATGAAAGCACATTAGGGACTTTTTGTGCTCTTGGATTCCAGCCTGTAGCCAGAGCATACAGTGCTGAGTCCCTGCCCCCTCTAAATCATCTAAAAAACAATGTTATTGATAGGGATCAACCCCAAAACGATATCTGAACTGCTGGATTAATTTAGCACACCAGCTGTGGCAACACAAAATACAGTAAATCTGATAAGAGTCAAGAAACTCTCTCAGCCGAAAAGATACAGAACCCCTCACCGAAGCCTGTTTCCTCTCCACACAAAAGCTCACTCTAAACTCACATACCTCCCCCAAAAACTCTCAACGGCTATTATGGGTCAAAAGTACTTTTACAGTACCCAAAAAGCCACCCTAATAAACCAGCTAAATAACCTAGTCTTACTTAAAATTAGAAAGTCAACCCTGCATCCTTAAAAAGCTTCATGCTCCTGTGTTTGTGCTATCTTTGTCTTCCTATGTCCCCTAGTGTATGTCTTGCCTTTGAATAGGGTCCTTTCATTACCCTCCCCTAAAAGCTTCACCTTGTCCTCAAGGTGAAATTCTGGAAATTGTGTTGCAATTGTATCAGCATCTTCCCACGAATTTTCATGAGAAGGCAGGTCCTTCCACTGGATCAGAACCTCTGTTTGCCCATTTGTCATCTTCCTGGTCTTGCACACGGTTGCCGACTGCACTTGTAAGTCAAGTTGTTCAGATAAGGCCGGGGGTATGGTGGGTGTCACAGTTGCTGCTTGCACAGATTTTTTAAGGACTGAAATATGGAACACCGGGTGAACACGGGCCGTAGGAGGAAGATCTAACCTGTATGCAACAGCACCCACTCGTTCCACAATCTTGAAGGGTCCATAAAATCTTGGACTAAGCTTCTCATTAACCCTCTTAGCTAATGATCTCAGCCGGTAGGGTTGGATTTTGACATAAACTTGATCTCCAACTACAAAATGTATGTCCGTTCGGTGCTTGTTAGCTTGTCTCTTCATCTCTTCCTGGGCTTTGAGAAAGTTTTCCTTAAGCATGTCAATAATCGCATTTTTGGATCTGATCTGTTCGTTTACTGCTTCCACCGCTGATGGTTCATTGGTGAGTTTGAGAAAAGTTGGCGGATCTCGCCCATACATTCCCTGAAAGGAGTCATATTAGCTGATCCTTGATGGGAAGTGTTGTACCAGTATTTGGCCCACGGCAACCATTGAGTCCATTGTTTCGGTCGCTCACTAGTGAAACATCTCAAATACGTCTCGACTCCTTTGTTGAGTACCTCCGTTTGCCCGTCGGTTTCTGGATGGTATGCCGAGCTTAGACATAGTTGAGTGCTTGCTTGCTTAAATAATTTGCGCCAAAACTGACTTATGAATACCCGGTCGCGATCTGAAATAATGGTCTTGGGAAATCCATGGAGTCTGACAATCTCTCTTACCAATAGTTCTGCCACATCCTTCGCACTATAGGGGTGATGTAGTGTTAGGAAATGTGCATACTTCGTGAGACGGTCAACCACGACTAGTATGGTGTCATAACGTTGGGATTTTGGCAAGCCGGTGATGAAATCCATGCTGATGTCTTCCCACACTGCATTTGGAATGGGAAGAGGCTGCAACAAACCATCTGGAGAGAGAGCTTGATGTTTATTTCGCTGGCAAACTTCACACTCAGCGACATACTGCTGGATTTCTCGCTTCATCCCCTCCCAGTATACAATACTAGCAAGTCTTTTATATGTCCTCAAGTACCCCGAATGGCCTCCTATAGGTGAGTCATGGAACTCCTTCAGTAATAATGGAATTCGTGCAGATTTCTTGGGCAAAACTAGCCGGCCTTGGTAATGTAGACTTCCCTTGACCAAGTTGTACCCTTCAGCTCCGTCATGATTGGTGAGTAGTTTCTGCACTATGACCCTAAGTTTTGGGTCACTTTGAACTTCCTCATCCCACTTCTCCATGTCATCGTTTTGCCACATAGATATTGCCATTAATTTCAGAAGGTCTTCTTGTCGTGAGAGGGCGTCAGCCGCCCGATTTTCCTTTCCAAGTTTATACAAAATTTCGAACTCGTACCCCATCAATTTAGAAACCCATTTCTGCTGGTTTTCTTCCAAAATCCTCTGTTCCAGCAAGTATTTCAACGCCTTCTGGTCAGTTTTTATGATGAAATTCTGCCCCCATAGGTAATGTCTCCACCTCTTGACCGCAAACACAATTGCCATTAATTCCCTTTCATAAACTGAGCATTGTTGAGCCCTCTTGGACAGCTTTTGACTATAGTAAGCAATGGGGCGCCCTTGCTGCATCAATACAGCCCCCACACCAGTCCCCGAAGTGTCGGTTTCTAGTTCGAAAGGAATGGAGAAATCTGGCATCGCAAGTACCAGTAGTGTCGTCATGGCTGTCTTGAGAGCTTCGAAGGCACTGGTAGCTTCTATAGTCCACTTGAATGCCTCTTTCCTGAGGAGGTCAGTAAGAGGGCTGGCAATCTTCCCATAACTCTTTGCGAATCTTCGATAGTACCCAATTAAGCCTAGGAACCCCCGTAGAGACCTCATGTTCTTCGGTTGTGGCCAAGTTAACATGCTCTCCACTTTCTTTGGATCCGCTTGAATTCCCTGCTCTGAAATGAGGTGGCCAAGGTACTCTATCCTCGGCTGTACGAAGCTGCATTTTTTTAAATTGATGACTAATTGATTGTCCTGCAAAATAGCTAACACCTTCTCTAGGTGTTCCAAGTGAATACTAATATTATAGCTATAAATCAAAATGTCATCAAAAAATACAAGCACAAATTTTCTTAGATATCCCCTAAAAATTTCATTCATCAATGCTTGAAATGTAGAAGGGGCGTTGGTAAGGCCGAAAGGCATAACCTGAAACTCGTAGTGTCCCTCATAAGTCCGGAAAGCAGTCTTGTGTTCATCCCTTGCCTTAACTCTGATCTGGTGATACCCTGATTTTAAGTCCAATTTGGAAAACACCGTAGCTCCCTTTAATTCGTCCAGCAACTTGTCAATGGTTGGGATTGGAAATTTATCAGGGACGGTGATTTTGTTCAATGCCCGGTAGTCAACACAGAATCGCCAACTACCGTCTTTTTTCTTAACTAACAAAACAGGGATGGAATAGGGACTGGTACTCGGTTGAACGATCCCTGTTTGTAACATATCCCTAATCAATTCTTCAATCTCCTTCTTCTGGGAGTGAGGGTATCTGTAAGGCCTGATATTTGGTGGCTGTTCCCCAGGTTTAATTTCGATTGTGTGGTCGCGTGTTCGCTGAGGAGGAAGAACCTCAGTGGGCTGACATACTGAGATGAAGTTGTCCAGTAGCTGTTGGATTTCTGGGGTTATATTCTGACTGGGTTCCTCGTCCTTCTCAATATTATGGCATTCCACGAGAAAACCTTGTCCCTTCTTCTTGATTGTCCTGATGATCAACTGTAGTTAGGCTTGGGTTCGAGATAATTGTGGATCCCCTGTTAAGCAAATCCGAGTGCTTTTCTTTCCAATTTTCATGGTCATCCGCCTCCAATTGACTTTAACATCGCCCAAAGTGCTCAACCATTTGATTCCCAGCACCGCGTCAATTCCCCTCAATGGGAAAGGATAGAAGGTTTGAGTGATGTTGAGCCCCTGTACCCGTAAGACCACGTCTTGGCATCTTTTGGCTCGTTTGACCTTGTACCCATCTACCACCGTTACCGTATATTCTCTTGCCTCCTCTGTTCGAACTCCAGGATGATCCAAGAGGTGTTCCGCAATAAAATTGTGCATGGCTCCGCTATCAATTAGGATGATAATGGCTGTTCCGGCAAGGTCCCCACGAACCTTCATAGTGTGGTTATTCTCAAAACTAGCCAACGAGTTCAGCGATAATTCCATGCGTGTGGTATCCTCATCGCCGTCAGAGCACTCCTCTATTGCGTCTCCTGCGTCGCCTAAATTTTTCTCAGAAGTGCCGGCGTCGACATCCAGCAAGTATACCTGCAGATGCTTCTCTCGGCATGTGTGGGCTGGACTATAGCGTTCACCGCATTTAAAGCACAATCCTAATTCACGCCGGCGAGCCATCTCCGAATCCGGTAGCCGGCGTCCCCACCCAGGTTTGCGAGTCGTCGAGACCATGGACGATGAGCTTCCAGTCTTGGTTTCGGTAGGCTTCGGGTCAACCTTAGGGAGTTGGGATGACTGGTTGGACGGTGTGTTTGATCGATTGGGCTCAGAAAAATGGGCAACCCGTGACATAGTTGGTTGGGCCGGGTACCTCTTATACCCGAATGTGTTGGCTGTCTTTAGGGTCCGACTGCTTTTGTCGATTTCCAGCATCCTGTTTTTTCCATCGATACGAATGGCCATTTTGATTAACCCCTCAAGGTCTGTCTCGTCGGCAACCTCCAATTCGGCCTGAATTTCTGTCTTCAGTCCGTACAAAAAAGCACCCATTAAGCAATCCTCCGGCACTTCTTTAAGCGGGAAAGTTAGGCGTTCGAAGTCCTCCACGTAATCCAGTACCGTTCCTTCCTGCTTATTCGAAAACAACACCTTATACTCACCTCCTCGCTGAAAGGTGTGAAATCGCTCCAATAACTTCAGCTTAAACTCCGGCCAACTGCTCAACGCACCGCGAGCTTCCTGCCATTGAAACCAGTTGAGAGCTCGATTTTCAAGGCACACGACGGCAGCCTCCAGCTTCTCTGAATCTGGTATATGATTTATGTGGAAGTACCTTTCCACCTTGCAGAACCATCCGATTGGGTCCTCCCTGTCAAACACAGGTAACTCTAGTTTTCTAAATCTGGTTGCGCTTTTATCCCCGCCATCGTTACTTTCTGTCTCTGTGTCTGATTGTGGTTCGTTAACATCCCTCTTGCTTCTACTCTTCTTGCTCGAACCCTGGTCCATTCGCATTAGTAGTTCCCTCATCACCCTCATGCCCTCTGTTAGCTCAGAAACCTGTTTGGACAGCCCTGAAAGTTCGTCCACTTTCTTGGTGAGGCCGGCCATAGACTCCCGTAAGTCTCTGATTTCGTCCGCCATGCTCCGAGGATGTTAAAGCTCGATACCAATTGATAGGGATCAACCCCAAAACGATATCTCGAACCGCTGGATTAATTTAGCACACCAGTGTGGCAACACAAAATACGAGAAATCGATAAGAGTCAAGAAACTCTCTCGGTAGAAAAGATACGAACCCCTCACCGAAGCCTGTTTCCTCTCCACACAAAAGCTCACTCTAAACTCACATACCTCCCCCAAAAACTCTCAACGGCTATTATGGGTCAAAAGTACTTTCACAGTACCCAAAAAGCCACCCTAATAAACCAGCTAAATAACCTAGTCTTTCTTAAAATTAGAAAGTCAACCCTGCATCCTTAAAAAGCTTCATGCTCCTGTGTTTGTGCTATCTTTGTCTTCCTACGTCCCCTAGTGTATGTCTTGCCTTTGAATAGGGTCCTTTCAGTTATCTTGCCTTTTTTTCAGGCACGGAACATTTTGATGATCTTTTATCTGCTGTTATGCAAAGAATTGGTCATGTTAAAGATGGACAAAGTCCTCAGATTTTGGTATGTTTCATTCTATTTCAACGCCTATACCTCTGTGCAATGTACGTATATATGAGTTATCATAGTGACTCTCCTTTCTTTCAGTATGAGGATGATGAAGGTGATAAAATTTTGCTGGCAAATGAAAATGATCTTGTTGCTGCCGTGAGCTATGCTAGATCCATAGGAGTGAAGGTAAAGTTGCCTGCTTCTCTTAGATTTTACATTTGGGGCTGTTGGCTTACGAAACATGTTTGCATTTCAGGCTTTAAGGTTGCATTTGGACTGTGGCGATTCAAGCAATATGACAACTCCAGAATGTAGTACAACAGCTAGAGAGAAAGTCAATCCATTGTCTTTGCGCTGTGGTATAATTGCGGGTGCACTTGTTCTAACAAGCATTGGTGTGATGGTCTACTTAAAGCGCTCCAAACAGTGATGTGCTTTGTCAATTTTGGAAAAATATGTCCAATATATAATTATGGCTTCATACAAAAAGACAGATTTCCATAATACTCGTTTGTTCTTAATTAGTTGAAATCAGTTCTTCAGCTTGTACCTCGTTTGTAAATTAAAGTTAATTGCTCTTACATTTTTCATGCCCCTCGCATTTCTCTGAGTTTATTTGTAGTTTTCATTTCGATAATTCAAATATATGTAGCAAGCTTGAGTGTTCATAGTCAACTTTGTTGAGGTTGATGTGCCTCTGATACATGTGTGCGTGCGTGTGCATGTTCTAACAGGTTCAAATTGTAGTAAAGATTGAAGTCCCACGCAAAGAACGTTTGATAGGATTAATTTTTGTTTTTTGTATTTTTGGAAATCTCATGTGACATATGATAAGCTGATAAATACTTTGGCAATAGGAAATAACAAAAAATGAAGAAACCTGCTAATTATTTTTTCAAGTATCAATTTAAGAATAAATCTTTCTTGAACCTTTTTTATGAGAGAATTAATGGTTAATAATTCACGAGACTCGGGTTAATCTAAATCGGGTGGAAGCACTACCAACATGGGACCCTTTCGGGTGGAAGCACTACCAACATGAGAGATTGAGCATAAGTAAATTCAAATCCATGAAAAATTGGGTAGAACTGAAATAAAACATGAAACATAATTCTAGGATTGTTTACAGCAAAATAATGGGTGATTAATTAAGATGTCCAAAAACTAAAAAGGAAAGGGGAACAAGCTAAAGAAATTTAACATGCCCAAAGGCATGATCACACATTACACGAAATAATAAACAATTTCAAAGTTCCAAAACTGCATAACAAGTGCTACCTTGTCATTAACGTCCTCAGTTAGGTATACTGAACTATCAGATTCCATACCAAAATCAACCAGCATAACTGTAAGTAACTACATACATTTAGTGTTGTAATACATGGGCGCCACAATTTCCTCTCTTTCAGATTTGCAGTTGGCCAAATCCTGCATTGTTTTATATATTTGGGATACGTTGAATCAGTGAACATATGAATGCCTTTCCAAAAAGTCATGAACTTGTCTTATGTTCAAAGATATATAAATGAATTGAGTTCCAAACATACTTATTATGATAATTGGGTTTCAAAGGAACTCATATCACATGCGTGTGGATGAGCACTAACGTTGAGTTGGCTCAATAATTAAACTCTTAATTTGGCCTCATCAAAAGAATACACCCTAAACCCTTTTTATTTGTTGCTTGTGGATTAGTGATCGCTGTAGGATTAATGAAGTTTCTTTGACATAAATGAGAGGCATTGAAGTTGAGAAGGGCTTGAGAATGTTGATGATGGAGAGGTGCAGTTATGAGGGACGTGTTGGTGGATACAGAGCTCAGTGATATACAATGACGCTATAAATGCTTCTCTCTCAGAGATGAACTCATGAAAGCTCTTCTTCAAGAGATGGCCCATCCCTCTCTCTTAACTTCTGTAGGTCATACATATGCCTCCTAATCAATGAGTGTGTGTGTGTATCGATGCTATCATATTATATTTATTATGGTTTTAAGTTTAACTTTTCATTTATTTCCCATTTCTAGTTTCATATAGCAGCATTTTTTGTTATTCACGCCCTGATAGTGAGAGTTTCCGGCCACCAAGCTAGCCAGAGAGGAGTGACTGTATCCCCCCAACAAAAAAAAGAAAACATGACAATGAAATCCAGTTTGTTTTGACACCAAGTAATTCTTTTTTATCTTGTTTTATTTGTTGTGTTATTCTCACGTCACACAATACCAGAAAATACTGGTTTTAGGTTTTTTAATTGTATCTGATCTAGCATTACCCATTTTAACAACTTTGCCAGAAACTCAAACCCTCTAGCCAATTTTAATTTTTTTTCTGGTCTTTTATTAAACAATATAATATATTTATATATAAGTACAATATTCGGATTCCAAAGATATGATTCTATTATGCGTATGCAATAACAGTATATCCAGCCTTGTTCACTTCAAGTCTTCAACTATGCACATGTCGTATACTTGTACCTTTTTTCACCTAAGTGAATTTTTTCCCCCTTTTGTATCAATAATAAATAGTAAATTCATGTAATTTATACTCATGCGAGTCTGATCAGTGACGTCAAGCATGTGCTTACAAGCGACTTTTCTTCACTATCGTCATTGATCATCAGACCCATTGTTGATTTCTAGCTACTCAATTCTGAAATTTAACTTTTTTCCCCGTTTTTGACTGAACCAAACCACTTTAGTCTTTATCCTTAAAGCACGTAAAGGATTATTATTACTATTATCATGAATTATAATTCCAGTAAGATAGTTCGATGCAAAGCAAAAGCTGCCTAACTACACACACAAAAAAAAAAAAAAAAAAAAAAAAAGTGGCAGTGACGCCACGTTTACTGTTTTGACCACTATAATACACTGCTTTCAAATGTCAACTTTTCCCATCGTTAAGATAATCTAGATTTTTTTATTTAATGTTAATGTTGGTGTGAGAGAGAGAGAGGAGCATGAAAGGACAGTGTTGAACGTTAGGCAAAAAGAGAAACTAAGAGTAAATAGAAAAAATGCAGATGGGATTGATTGGATCGGAGGCATTCAAATGGGTCCATGGAGCTACAAACTTCACAGTTCACAGAGATTGATGCAAATGCATAGAGCTTTACATTACGACATGAACTGAATTGAGAAGACAGACACAACCTCTCCTTGTAATTCAAGTAATCTCTTTATCTCTCTGTTCTTTCTGCATCTCATCCTGTAGCACTGTCCATACATATGCATCGATCTCGTAACACTTGACACCTTGTGATTGATCAGTTCGTTGAATTATTGTTTTATTGCAACTGATCCAAATTACTCTCTTCATCGTGAATGCAAAAGGCCCACTTTATAATTCAAATTAATTGCATGCTAGTCTTATATTTAGGACTAATAGAGTATATCTTATATGGATTACAATTATATCCTGTATCTTTTCCATCCGCATTCTCATTCCCCCCCCCCCCCAAAAAAAATATGTAGTTTTGAGATAAAAACAAGCTGGGGAAGCTTTTTTTTTTGTTGTTGTTGAAAAAAGTCATTGTGGAATATTATCCAATATCCTAAATTAATTCTTACTACATTCAGTAACCTAAAATATGTTTCTTTGTGGCACCCAATATCTAACATCTATCACCTAGAGGTATTATCTTAGTATCGCCCAATATCCTGAATGTTAAAAAAATATTCCCCAATGATAGATGACTTTTTTTTATAAAAAAACATTTCTTTAGCTTGTTTTTACTCAAAAACTACATTATTTTGGGGTAAAAGATGGGAGTGGATTGGATGAAAAGGGTAAAATTGAGAATCATAATCCATCTTGTATATATTGTCCATCATCTCCTTTTTTTTTTTTTTCAAAAGCAGCCATACCTTTTATGCCAGATTTTCAAAAGCATACTACTTGCCAAGTCTTTGATTATATGTACTCCTTTCAGTGCACTCCATTGTGGAATTTTAACTATTTTACAAAAAATAAGAGGTGATAATTAATTCATTAAATATGTTTTAAATTTTTTAAAAATATACTTTTAACTTTATTGAAAAAAATGTTTGAAAATTTAATGAGTAAACAAATTGAAAATGAGCATTAATTACATAGACAAAAATGAAAGTGAGCATTAATTTTTTTATAAGTGACTTATATTTAGAATCAAGTCATTCTTCTAAAAGGGTCCGATATTGTGGACCTTGGAGTATGTATATTGTAATGAAATAATGAATGGTGAGGGTGAGTGTGCAATATAATTACTGCTCTCTCCTGTCACAAATATAAGATTTAATTAATTTTTTTTAGAGATTAAAGAAATTTAATAAATAACTAGTCCATTTCATATGTTGTGTATAATTTAGAAAAAACATTAAGAATACAAATACTATAAAATAATTTAATTAATTTTTTTCTAATTTACTAAAAATTTAATTAGGTTTTATATTTATGATGACAAGTAATACTCCTCCCGTCCTAAATATAGGAAAAAGTTTATAGTGTAATTGAGTTTTATATTTAAGATGAGAGGTAGTACTCTTCCATTATAAATTATTCTATAAATTTTATCCTATATCTAACAGACTAACATGGAGGTTAGATTAATATTTTAATGGAGTGAAAAAAAGAGTGGGATTATATCTAGTATGTCTTCTTCATGGGAAAAAGTGGAAAAGCAATTCAGTTAATAAATTCATGATGGGACGGTCAACAATAAAGGTGATTTGTTTCCCTGGCCAACTTACAGTACGCTTGTCACAAGACTGGCCCTAATGAGGTACACCATTGATAAATCATCACTCACCTTTTGCATATTCAGACCGAGAAACTTCAATTTAAATTATATATAATGGGAAATGAGAACTTTGACTGTGGTTAAAAAATGAAGGAGGACAAAAAAACACAACATTTTATTAAAAAAATTCAGCTTCCTTAACTATTGGCTTTGACTTGTTAAGGGTAAAAATAACAATTGTAATTACTAGCAAAGAAAATAAGAGAGACCTCCTTGCATGGGACATGGAATGGGTACAAGTGCACAACTGAACCAGGGAACATATAAGCAATAATTGAATACTACTAAAGAGATGCGCTGACTGGTCAACTATATAAAGAACAACTCTATAAATTAAGTAGAAACTGACAAGCGCAAAACACAAATGAGAGGATATATAAGAGGTTTGATTTGATTTCTAACTATATATATAGCTTGATCCCCCATTAATTAAGAAGGCTCATCAAAAGCTAGTCCGCGGCTAATAAAATAATTCAAGAGAGGGTTTCTTCTTCTTCTTCTTTTCGCCAGCAACAAGATATGCATTAATCAAGAAACTTCCATTGCAACACTAAAGAAACTAGAGACAAGGAAAGAAAACATAACAGCTAAATTCAAGGCTAATAATTAAGAGGATTTGTTTAATACCTTACCATATTCTTCTGCTCTTACTAGCAAATGCATCTGTATATAATATGGTTTACGGCGTCGGCATATATAGAGGAGATTGAAGTACAAGTAATGAGAAGATATGGATTGTTATATATATATATTGTGATGGTACTAAATGTTTGAGCAAAAGCTAGTTGAACAGGAACGGTGGACAAAAAATCAAGGTAATAAATAAGTGTCTTTATAACTGAAATGGCGTAGGAGTGGATGTTTGTATATTGTAAAGAAGCGATCCCCGAGACGAGAGAAGCAGTGTGCAGTGCTAAACTCACTTTTTTACTCCCTTCCATTTCCCAAAGAACCAGTCAAAGTCAGACAGGGAATCGTCATTTAATTACACCTCTCTCTCTCTCTCTAATTCACATGTTGGCTTTTCAACGTACACTTCCTATATTATATATATTAATACTACTGGTAATAAAACATCTTTTTTTTTGCTCAAACTGGTAATAAAACATCAAACACCACAAATGAACCTTGAACGAGTTTAAAAGTCCTTTAATAATGCATTTCTCATATAGTATGTATATGAGGATGAGAGAGCGAGAGAGAATTCAACACATATATATATTGATGCGTATACAGTAGCTCGTTGTCATGTAAGTGCAGAAGAGTGTGTATGAGTTATGGTTAAGTGCATGTGTGGCAGCAAATGTACATGTCGGCATCTCCCATCCCCTGTTGATGCTTCTGCTGCAACCACTGCCTTCAATTTCTGACTCTCCTCTCCTCTCACTACCCAACAAAACCCCATTTATTATTCTGCAATCATGTTCTCATCTCCTCCTTCCTAGCTGGCACCATTTTTGTTTCCCACGGAAAATAAGGACATTATATCTACTATATATATATATTTTGATTGAAAGACCATTATTTACAACGGAAATCCTGTTAATTTAGCTGTAGTAATAAGTTCATTCGGATTACATGAAATTGATGTTAATTATATTTTGAAAATAGTGCTTGAAGAGCAGTTAAAAAAGAAAAGTTGAAGGGACTTGAGAACAAAATATGTGTTGTTCTGAAACCCTAGAAAACAACAAGCTGGAGCCAGAGAGGGCTGTGAGAAAACCACATCATTAAATATAATATAAACACAGAACTTGACATCTGATACGTTTTCACGCACAGACATGTCTTCAGCTATAACTCTTTGTTCCAGTAATTATTTTAAAGGGAGGGATCCATATGGGCAGGCAATTGATTAATAAACTTCTGGTATGTTGATTCATGTCTCTTGTGTGATAAAATAATACCAGCAAATCATCACCTTATTATTGTAATGTTCTTGCTGATCGTACTGTTTATACTAGATCTGAAGCGAGAGAAAACAAGAGCTATCTTAACATGAGAGATATAATCGGCAATCTGAGCTGATCATATCGTCACCACCTCATTACAATCTGAGTTTTTTTCTTTTTCCATCTTATATAAACATATAGCGAAATCACGAACCGTTTTGACCATTTGAAGAACAGAAACATGAGCCAAAAAGAAAAATCAAGTTCAAGAAGGGCATGCCTTGAATTAAAAGAACCAATAGATGTCCTATGACACCAAAAGATGCAAATCCAAAAACAGTGCAACATATAAGAAATGCTCACCATATATATATATATATATATATATATATAGAGAGAGAGAGAGAGAGAGATGTTGAAACTGAAAGTAAGTGAATGAAGTGAATAGTGTCAGGAGGATGAAGCTTGATCCAAGAATCGTTAATCGTTTGTTAGGGTTCGAGAGTATGAAAACATATGAATCTCTCGTGCCAGAGACAACATTGTTTTCGCTCTCATCCCAAAAGCCAAGCTTTGGGTGTGTGTGTGTATAACATAACAAGTAACCAAACCTGTACCTTTGAGGAAGACGATCGAAAAAGCTGTGTATATATATACGTTGGCAGATAGATGCAAAAAATTACAGTGGGTTTGAGAGGAATGAAGCCTGGTCCGAAGCCTTGGTAATCAGTTAGTTCCCAGTTTGTGAGAGAACATGTGGATGATGAAAAAGCCTTCGAGCCAGCCAACATTCCCCTCAACACACCAAACACCACATTCGCCACCTCCCCCTCCTCTCTCTCGTACATGGCTTTCAGGTTTGTTATATATATATATATATATGGGGACTAGCCAGCTAGGGTTTCAGAGGTTGCTCATGACATACCCATCCAGTGACTATAGCGTCTGTGATTAATTAACATTTGAGTAATAAAATCCAAATTAAAGTAAGTGACTTACTCCACCATTACCACCAAACCCAACGCCCACGAAACAAGGCCTGTGACTGTAAGTAATAGTAGTGATAATAGTACGACGCAGAAATAATGGTTAATTACAAAATCTGAACACGTGGTATTCTCTCTTGACTTTCATTTCCCATGAAGCCAAGCAAGGTCTCACCTGCTACTGCTAGCACCGGTCAAACACAGAGAACAAGACAAAATGAGGATTTTTAAAATAGATCCATCGCCCTCTTTTACTGCCGTTCATTCATCATTACCTCATTATTTTTCTGTTGCCATCTCACCTAGCACTGCCCTCTAAACTCACCTACTACCCTCTCCCTTTGTATATTATTAAAATGAGAGAGCCTCCGAGACATTTTGTTGCCCATTATTCTCTTGTGAATCCTTGTTTTAATATATAGAATTCTAGCTGGCTGGATGACTACACACACACAAACACACTTATATATACTATATATAGCCCTTGATTTGAGGGCAGTTTTGGATAATTTGGGATTCTTGTGATGGCCGTGGTTTGATGCGCCCGCCCGTGAAGGCTGCTCAGATTTTCCAGCACCAATCTCGACACCGGGATTTATATAACTTTTTTTTTTTATTTGTATTCGTGTATTATTTTAATTAATAGGTAGTGCATGATATAAAATTAAAATTGTCACTATGCCCCAAAAATGTTTAGGTAGAAAATTTAAATATGAACCATTAATTAATGACCTAATCTTTTGACTAACATACATGTGAGAAAGTTACTTTCAATTGGCCCCCACATTATATATTACTCCCCGTTTTTAATTATAGGAGCACTTTTGTAGTATAATTTATACTACAAAAGTGGTTCTAATTAGGACCAAGGAACTCAATCAAATACATATAAGTGTGGTAACCACTCAAACCAAACCTCACCCATACAGTGAAATAGAATCATTCCGTATTCACAATTACATTCTCCGTTGCTTTAATTAGAACAATAAGATATGATATAGAGTAGTACTTGCCACAAAGATTTCATTCGCGGTTTCTGTTAGGATTGTATAAGTGGATTCAAACAAGAAAATGTGACATATTTACGTGTCGGTGTGAGCAAAGCACCTCCTTCACTCGCTCAATTCATATCTTTTCCACTCTTTTTCGATTTTTCTTCTTTCCTCTTGTTTTTTTAAATGGGGCAAGGGATAATTTTACTTCGGAAGTTTTTACTAAGGCAATTTTGTTCCAAAATTTTTTCAAGGGGCATTTTTCCCACTGAAGTTTCTAAAATGGAGCAATTTTGGCCTGATTGTTATCTCAATTAATCTTGACAGTTAGTTAGTTAAATATGAAATATGATAAATTGACATATCATTTTTTGTTATGTCATTTTTTGTTATGTTTCATCTTCATCTTTTTTTCGAGATCAAATTTAAAACTTATGAGGTAAATTTACATCTTAACAGGAGACATGTTGTCAACTCAGCATATTTAATCAACTAACGATCAAAATTAATTAGGATAACAATAAGGGAAAAATTGCTCTATTTTTAAAACTTTTAGAAAAAAATTGCCCCACGAAAAACTTCGGAGACAAAATAGCCATTTGGTAGAAACTTCTGAAACAAAAATGCACTTTAATCCTCTCTTTAGTCTTCTCGTGTCTATCTCATATCATTAAGATCACATTATTTCAGGGCAACAACGAGGTGATATTAAAATTAAATATATAAAAAATAGTCTAAGGAATCAGTTTGTATTGCGTGAAAAAAAAAATATTGAATTTAATTAATTACATGGTCTGCTTTGTTTTATCCGGACGAGATGGGAGTTGGTTGAGTCTCAAACCCTATGCATGGAATCCAAAGATGCTTTACACCACTTCAATCAATAATTATGCTTTATTATGGGAAAATAGATCTCAAGCTCTTCAAACTTTACCCAATTTTAGAATCAAGTCCCTATACTTTAAAACCGGAAAATATGGCTCTTATAATTTATAAGGACCATTTTGTAGGGTTTGGAAGTATAGAGACTAGATAGAAAAAGTAGGTAAACTATGGGAACTTCTAAATGTATTTTAATTAAAAAATGATATACGCCAACAAGGTTGGTTCTAATGGAATGGGTTTTCACCCTATGCACGAGTTTGTGTAAATGTAGTGAATGTAAAAGTAGTGTCGTAAGTTCTCTACATTATGTTATAGATAACAAGAAAGATTAAAGAAGCTAATTAAATTAGTTTAGAGTATTTTTATTTTTAGTTTTTTCTTCAAACTAAATAGTTTGACCAATAAATTAATATATAATCTAAGAAAACACAACATATGAAATGATTAAGTAACTTATTTAGCTTCCTTAATTTCTAAAAAAAAAGTAAACTATGTCTTATAATTAGGACCGGAGGTGGTATTTATGTAAGTTCTATAAATGAATTAAAAGAACCTTATGTTTAGAAATGATGAGTAACATCATATAACCATTTGCAACTGATGAAAGATCCGAGAGGGTGTTTGTATGAGCAAGCTTGGTAATCATGGTATTAAGAACAGTATTTCGTCACCCAAATTAAAAATTAAATTATTGGATCCACTGTTCATAGATAAGATCCAATATTGAAAGCCACCCCTAACGCCGACAACGACAAGTCGACAACCACGCACGATGATGATAATATTCCTATATGGAATAACAACAACAACAACAAAAATAAACTGGAGCCGTGGATTTGAGAATGTAGGCAAACTATATACGCATCTCCATGATATTGGGGATATATTCAAGAAAAAATTATTTTTAAAGTCCTAAGGAACTAAGAAAATGTCAAAGAAGTCTCATAAAAATTCTGATGTTAAAAAAGTTCTAAAGAATAGTTAAAACCCACCGATGAAGTTATTAATTACTTACTAAAGAGATTTTCCTTTTTTCCTTTTTTATTTTTTTGATGGGAAAAAGTTTAGATAAAAAGGTTTGGCCCCCACTGCTCTGCAGATAAATTTCTAGGGAGTTTTTTGAAGACTTATAAAGATTTACGAGATTATGCTATCAAGAAGAGGCCTCACAACGGCAGAGGGAATCAAACTCTCATCCTTTGTGACTTCAGCCCATTCCTTATCATTTGCGTCAACTCTCATAGGGATTTTCCTTATATTCAAGGCAAGAGCTGCTCGTGATATTTATGTCCAGGCCCAATATGATACCGCAGGCCGACATTCTTATAAAATGGGCCCAGCTCAAAAGTTCCTTCATGTGATATCACAATACCGCGGAAAGCACTCACTGTTCGGATAAGCGTGTGTGCATCTAGATTCTACTTTGTGAAAGCATTTCAACGGCAACAGAGGAGCGCACGTAACTTGTTATCGACAAGAAATCAAACAAGTACAGAACATCATTCATCAAACATGTAATAGCATAGGATTGAATAATAGCACCAGAAAAGATGGGGAATAAGAAAACAAAGACATTGAATTTGAATCCCTTGCGTTCATAACTTATTGTTCGTTGAGGAAGAGAAGGCTTTATATTATAGACAACTTTAACTCGTGTTACGCTCTTCTATCGATCTTATCTATACACGGTTACAACTCAACGCACTCAGCGTTATTCTCTGATCATTCATTTGGCGGATTTAATTCCATGATTGGATTATTAGACCGTTCCAAAGTAGAAAGAAGAGATGAGACAACAGAACAGAGAAACTATTTTGCAAATTCACAAAATCTTCCTCGATTATGCAATCAACCCAGCACATAAAACTAACACGCTAAAACAAAGCACTTCTTCTGCTTCTAAATTGGTTTTTGAAGCAGAGAGCGCCAATCAAGGCTCTAAATTTCGCCTTCCTCAAGTACAGAACAAAAACAAGAAGCAGGAATCAACATGAGCGGAAAGACAGAGCCTGAGGGAGATACTGGGGGTGGGGTTGAGGGTGGTGGTGGGTGTGAGAGGACTCTTTCTCGATTCGCCACCGGAGATGAAGGAAGTCGTCGACGGAGCAGGGGAGGCGGAGGGGGCCGTCGGGGTGGTAGCCGTAAACCTCGTGAGCTCTGTCGAGGAGGCCGGCGACAAGAGGATGCCGGAGATAAGAAATAGGGATGAGGAATCTCTGAGGGACACCATCTTCATCGGCCAAACCCACCTGAACGGCAAGCCAACCTTTCTTCACCTTCATCTTCTTGTCTTCCTGCATCTTCACTTTGCACAACTGAATCCCAGTAAGGAACAAAGACGACTGAAGTAGTTAAGTGTACGGTACGGTATTGGAGGGAGAGAGAGAGATTCCGATTATGCTGGTGAGGATGAAGGAGTGATTGGTTATATAGCAAATAAGGACGGGGCAAGTACAGTAGAAGGAGGACGGTGATGGGCGTTTTCTTTTTCACTTTCTGTAATTAACTGGTTGACGGGTTCCATATGCAATTAGATTAGATAGCGTTTTTCCCCCTTAATCTTCGTCTTTATTTATTTTTTGGTGGGGGGCTCAACAGTGACATATATGGAATATTAAGAATGAAAGATGGTGGGATGATGAATGCACACTCCACGTTCTACGTCTCCTTTTGTTTTGAAGGGTCAACAGCTAACATAACGCTCCTAATAAGTCCTAATCCCCCCAAACCCAGTAAGAAAATACAGATACAGGCTTCCTAATATTTGTGTTTGAGATCTTCCACAAGACATTCAGAAGTTTCTGTTTCTGTCATCGCTTTCAGTTTTACCTTTCTAGTGCCCAGTTTGGTATGATTGCAGGAAGTGGAAACAAAATTTCAAATTCCTTAATGTTAACTTTTGTAGAATAGCTACGATAAAATATATAATACAGCCAACACCGCCAACCTATTCCTAATTGTACCTCACACAACTTCAATATGATTAGCTCCAACATAAAGCAATGCTTATCTTAATTTTTGGTAGTACAGTAATACTAATAATCAGACAAAATTTGATGATGTTGATAATGACATGGATAAGTTAATAAAATTGGGAGTAGCGTGGAGTGGCACTCAGCTCCTTCTAGAATCTGCCATTTGGTTTCAAAAGTTAAATAAAGAAGTAATTAATTAATGCATGATTTTTACATATTAAAATGGTGGCAACCACAAAGGATGGAGACGCATGCTTCACCACGTAAAGTTTAGCCACCATACGAAACTTCTCATTCAAACTTTGTTTGTTGCATTCGTCGGAGTCAATGTTTGTACGGTCGTCCGACCACTTCGTCTCTGCCATTAATATTGCTACATACGTGTCTGTATTAATCATACAACTACTTATACATAAAATAAAATAATACATAAGAGTTATTTAATTATCATTCTCGTTCTATTTATAAGTCCATTTTAACCAAATCTCACATACTAATAAGAGATAGTTAACTCAATGATTATGAGAGTAAGTTTTCAACTTTATTCTTATTTATAATTGAGTATTTTTAAACTGTTTCTTCTCTATCCATCTTCATATCCAATTAATATAAATAAAATTATCACAGTCTCATTTATTACATGAAATTAGACTTATAAATATGATCAATTTTTTTTTATAGGATAATAATAATAATAATAATTTAGGAGTCCTAGTCAAAGGGAGTGGAGGTGGATGGTGGAAACGATAAGGTCGGCGAAAGCCGTACGAACGCAGCACTATGGGTGATCAAAATCCTCCATATGCTTCTCTTATGTCCCCATTTGCATTTTCCTTTTCGTCATTACTCTTTTTAATGATTTTCCATTTGTCATTAACTCAGAACTTACTCAAATAACTGTAGTCAACCATGACTTACCTTCAATGGTTCGAAAATTGTTTATTCACATAAATTAAGATATAATTTCTCTCACATATTTATCTTGTATACTGTAAATTACAATTAAAAAGCTTTTTTAAGAACTTCAACCGTTATTTTTTTATATATAAAAATTTTAGAAAAGGGGTTGGGTTTATTTCTGATTTAAGAGAGAGGCGAAATCTCTTCCTTCATCTTAGGTTATATCGATGTTAGGCGGGGCGCCTATTATTCTTAGACGTTTACCTGTGCGCAGAAGGTAGGTTTGCAGCGCTTCCCCAACACTCGACTAACTCCAGGGATCGAACCTCCTTTATCAATTGAACCCAAGAACGAGGAGTAACTTCAACCGTTATTAAATAAGTATAGATGTCCGCTTCAAATGAAGTTAGGGCCCAATGGAATAATGGTAAGGAAGGAGGAAGACACCGCCCATCCATTCACCACTCAGAGAGACGCCTCTGCCCTCTCACTATCACAAAAACACATCCCTATATGCTCACGTGCTCATTTCTTCATCTTTGATTTTGATTTTTTTTGTTATTGCCAAACCATTTATTTGCAATTCACTATTCATCTCTCAACTGCCCATTCCTTTATTTTATTAAATGCCTAGAATGTTTTAAAGGAAATATATGATTAAAAATCAAAATACACAGACTTTCATTGAATCTGCCCCACATAATCTAAATTCTTGAAAAAATTTAACACAGTTACATGCTAGTATCTTTTTTTAAAAAAATATTCTCTCTTTTATTTTATTTTTGGGGTGGGGGCTGATGATTTTTTATTTTCGCAAGTTTTTCATCACCATCGGATCTTCAATGTGTAAATTGGTCCCATATCATTTATGGGCCTAAGAAATATGGGCCTACTTTAGGAAGAAGTAAATGCCTGAAAGACAAATGGGCCGAAGATGTAAAGAAAAGCACATGCTCCTTTTCTCAAGCTTTGGGGCCCATAAAACTGTTTGCGGGCACAATGGATGCGCTCTCCCTCTCTGAATTATGTTTGGCCGAAAGGGTACAATCAATATTTATTCAGACTTAAGTTTCAATATAATTTATTAATTATTAGGGTGTGTAAATCCGAATAGTATATATGATTAGATCCATTCAATTTCATTTAGAAGAGCATAGTCCGAGGGTTGGTGAGAGTCGTTGAGCAACAGTTTTCCAACTTACAAGTTACAATACTGTAGTAACAGTTAAATACAGTACATGATTTCAATCATTAACATATCTAAAAACAGAGCATCCTTGTCTTTCAAGTAACATATGAATCATGTCTCATGCAATCAAATCAATCATTATTGACACCAATTCAAGAAAAAGGAAAAATAAAGTTGATAACTCTATATGAAATAACAAAGTCTGCTAGACGTGAGGAGAGAAACCATACAACATATCAATGAAAACACCCACATGCGTCTCACAACTGATCACACTGTGTGGGGACAAATGAAATGGTTTTCTTCTCAAGATCATGATTCACCAGCATGTTCTGCTGCTGAACGTTACCAAATATGGACATTCCACTTGAAGCTCCCATGGCTAAACAAGCCAATCCCACGTCCGAATCAGCAATCATGTAATTCTCAGAAGGAAGCTCCAAATCTGCACCTCTGAAATGGAATATTAGCTTTGGAACTTCCACTTGGTTTGTGCCTGATGGTAAAGAGAAACAGAGGTCTAGCCCAGCTGATCCTGATTTGTCCACTGAGAGACTCATTTGTGAAGTGAACTCTTTCTTAAGTGATTTAAAAGCACTCTCTTCAATATAAGTGATGGTAGTGCCAGAATCTATGATTACCCCTCCACTTCCATCATCTTCCACCTCAAAAGTTGATTTCTCGATTGACAATCGAGTGTCTCCCACTGTGATTCCTTCAAGAGGAAGGTAATAAAAAGATGGCTGTGATGGGTTTGTAAGCAAAGGCACGGTTAGTGCTTTTTGTGTAGCATTCACATTTGCCAATGACCCCAGAAACAGAGTACTGGTTTTGGCGTCATCATCCATGGAAGTCAGACAGTATGAGAACTTAGGCTGATTTAACTGGGAAACCAAAGACAAGGGCCCACGACCCAGTCCCACCAGGCCTGAAGCCTGCTCAAACCCATCTCCTTCATTGTCTTCTCCACAACCAAACCCAACGTTGTGAACAGAAACTTGATGACCAGAGTCTCCAAAACTGAAAGTCTCAGAGGCTAAAACACCTTGTGTCATGGAATAGTCACCGTATGTGTAAACATATTGGCAGCCATCACTGCAACTAGAGGAAGGTAGTGAACTACAGAGTTTACTGTTACAAGAGAGCTTAGAGTAAGAAGATGACTTAGCAGGATCGAAGATAGGTGTGGGCTGCTTGTAACATTGTGTGCAAGGTTTGCATTGTGTCCATATAAGATCACTGCCTGTGTCCAAAACTGCAGGGAAGGATTCTGGGGGTGTACCTATTGATAACTGCATTAAGTACTCACCATTTCCTGCATGAATTGGAGCTTCTAATTGTGAATCTGGGGATGAAGCTGCCAAAACCATTGCTTTCAACTTCTCCAATCTTTGGTTGCCACGTTTGATTCCTTTCTGAACAAGCTCGAACTTGGTCAAGTTCTTCCCTGAATCAATGTGGTGGAGGGAGACTCGAACTGTTTGATGCTGCTGCTTCAGAGCTTTTCTGGATGTTGAACATGTTGGATCAATGAAGATACTTGCTATTGTCAGAGACATCAGAAGGAGAAAATATGATGGAGATTGCAGTCTAGCCATGAGTAGAAGATTGAGAAGGTGATTATGATGATGAGGAAGAAATTAAAAGATGAATGTGAGTGAGTGAATTTAAGTTTGAGGATGAAGGGAGGTTGAGAGGTCAAAGTTATGAGAACAAGGCTTCAGTTCTCAGCTCTTGGTATTGTTGAGCTAATATAAACAAGAAGAATATACCTAAGAAATTGTGAAAGGTGATGAGTTGTCATTATTGTGGAGGGTATTTTTTTTATGCACGCACTTGTTAAAAGCCATAGAGGCTATAATGAAGCCTGCATAAATAGAAGTAATACATAGAAGACATGAATATACAGCCGAAAGAGAGTAGGCTATGTTACTCTATCCTTTTCTTATCCTTGTTTTACTTCACCTCCTTCACACATTTTTCGTTCAAAATAAGGTAAATTATTCCTAGCTAGAGACGTGGACTTTGAGATTGGATGTGTTGGGTGAACAATATGGTTTACTCATTGGTCGTGATAGAGGCAAACTGGTGGGCTTTAGTCTATTTGTTTCAATTCCACGCATCTCTGATAGAGAAAAAAGTAGGTTGCTGATCCTTTTTTAAGTTTGGTGAGACCTTGCGAGAACGTATTAAGATTTTCATGCCAATTTGGCAATTGTCAAACTTGTGACTAAGCAATAGTGTGTGTTTGTGTGTGTGTGTGGATGATTTTGTTTGGTAAATATGCATGTGAACTTATGCTTAATTTCTATGATTTGGTAAAAAGTTGATGGGCAGTTCTGCTCAACCAAAAATAAAAGAGGCGGGAAGAAAAATATTTTATTATTTTTCTGGTTTAGAGTGAAATTCAGATTTTTTTGCTGTTATGAGGGATCTAGACTGGGTCATCTTGTTATATGTTTGATTTGAACATATAATTTTATTACATAGGAATTTTTTTACTATTTCTTCGGAAGTCACACATTTATTTTTCAAAAAGTTTAAAACTTTGCACGGATATGCCTTTTATGCCCCTAGATCCCTCGAAAATTTTCTTTTTTTGTGAGTAACAGAAACCGATTACTCGAGACTTAGCCTGAGACTGAGAATATGGTTGTGTGTATATATAGGCTCACTTAATCCACCTGTAATGCCGTCTATTTTTAATTATTAGAGTTTGGTCCTCAAATTATAATTGTTATCTTTGTTTCTCCATATTGTTGTTGATTAAAAAACTCAAATGCGTGCTCAGAAGTCAGAACTACTATCAACAAAAACCCTAATCTTCAAACATGATCCACAATTTGCGTTTAAGTAGGTATAGTATAAAAAGACGAACATATTTGACATATTGTGAAAGCATTTGAAATAACATAATTTTAAAAAAGGAGGCAAAGTTACTTGATTCCATGAAATAAGTATACGATTGATGATGATGCCTGCCATCTATATCCATTTCAGAGTTTGGTGGAGCATCAACTATATATGTTTGAGTTCATCATTACTTGCTTGAAGATTGAATGCTTCAAATTGCGAATAAACATATGTTTTTAGAAGGATTCTTCACCTTCTTTGTTAAGAATTCATGATGAAAATTTTTCCACTATCCACCAAGTATTGACTATTGAAATACAAAGCTTCGTAATTTATGTAAAAAATTAGTTATCTATTCTAGTTTGAAAATATTTACAAGTCCTCTATGAAACAAAACGTTAGAGATTTAGCTTACCTTTTATTTTGGATTAAAAAGATTACAATTAGACTAGGGTAAATAATTATGACTTTAACAAAACTCATGAATCGTAGTTAAATTACAATATTTTTTCTTGGCTTCTGTTTGTCAAATCCGACTTGTCAAGGAATTCAGTTATCATAAACATTAATGCTGAGAGCCTACGAGTTAACTTCAGTTTAAGCAATAATGGTAGAGAGATGTTTCCTTAATCGTTATAGTATTGGTAAGGTTTGTCATTTACTTGGTATTAGAGTTGGGGATCGCTATAGTATTGGTAAGGTTCGTCATTTACTTGGTATTAGAGTTGGGATCGGGCCAACCAGGTGAAGGTCAAAAAAGATATGTTTTTAAAGCGGATCAGTTAAAAACATCTTTTTCAAAGTCCATTGGCCGAGCCTAGGGTTAGGTCAAAATTACTATTCCAAATTTTAACAATTTTTCCTCCGCTTTTTTTTTAAAAAAATATATAATTAGTAAATGATAACACGAATTATCTAATAAATAAGCACAGTCACTAATTCATAACCAAAAACAAACTATGTTCACAAATAACTCACATAAAACATAAAAAGCATATCACTAGCGACATTAATACGATGACTATTATTGTCATCATTTTCATCATTATCATCAATTTTAACGACATTTGATTGTTCTTTACTTTGAGTAGTAGCCTCTGACTCATGAGTAAAAATATCATGAATTTCTTCTTCTCCCGTATTATGAACACATCCATAATCTTTATTTGCAACAAATAATAAACTAAATCATAAAATTAGAGTATAGTTATTATGTATTTGTAATTAAATGGATAAATAACTCTATAACAAATACAAAATATATATAATTAATAAATTTAAAAAGGAAAAAAACAAAACAAAAAACAAAAAACAAAAAAGCTACAGTGAAAATGGCCTACAGTACGCCCGAAAGCCCTCCTCCAGGGATGGCCCGTTTCTTCTAGCCTTCGGGCCGCCATCTAAGCCAATTTTAAATATCTCGTCTATTTTTTGCCCTCACTTCTGAAGGATCAAGGCCTAAAACGGGTCACCTGCTGGCCCGACCGATTTCCCGACTCTACTTGGTATTCTCACTCTGCCTTTGCGCCAGTAAATTTGGGCAGTCTTTATCAGATCTAGCTCCACTACTCAAGTTCACTCATCTGTCCAAAGAAAACGAGACATTCCAATACACATTCAAAGGGACAAATTGTTTTGTCATGTGATTCAAAATAAAGTAATAAACCACAGCACATCGTTTCCCAGCCCAGGTAAACGCATTTGTAATTTGAAGCCATTTCTGTCATGTAGGAGACCACAAGATCAATATCTTCCACTACAAAACCCGGTTTCTGCTAAGGGAACATATACTTTGAGGTGCCTAACGATACCAGACTAATAGTTAGAAACCAAAAGACTTTGGCCTTGGCTTATTCTTACCCACAGAATTCATTCGACGGGCATATTCTTCCTCCTCTTCAAGTTTCTTTCTCCGAGCAGCCTCTTCTTTCTGTCTCTGAATCATCTCTAATTCCCTTTGACGTTCTTCTTCCTTCCGCTGCAGCTCTAGAGCTTCTCTTCTCTGAGCCTCTTCCACCCTCCTCCTATTTTCCTCAAGCATCATATCCAGCTCTTCTCTCTCTTTCCGAGCTTGTTCCTGAAACACAACATAATGACATGCATCATAAGCCTGCCTCGGCTTTCTCTTTTTTGGAAAAAGTTCAAGTTAGCATACTTACTTCTTTCCTTCTAGCTTCATTGAGAGCATCTTCCTTTTCTTTTTCAAGTTGAGCTTCAACATCATCAAACAATTTCTTCACACCCTCTGCTATGCGCCTTTCTACTTCTAACTTCACTTCCTCTGAACTTAGCTTCTCCTCAACATTTTTCCGTATTGCTTCTTCCAGTCTCAGCGCAGTTTCCTCTTCCAATAATTTCAATTCTTCCTCATGTTGACGCCTGTTACAAAGTGCACATGTTCAAGAAGATAAGTGGCTGCTGATGAAAATTAAAGGACTAGAACCAAATCATAATTACATCAGCTGCCTAGTCCTAGGTGACAATGGAAAAACACCATAGGAACAGAATGAATACTTAATTTTCATACTATATTTCAAATTTCCAACCAGGTCATTTCACTAGCATGGAAAAGATGAGCTGACGTTCATAAGGCATACCTCTAACAGGTTCCCGATCCATACATAAGCAGTTTCTTATGGAACAGTAGATAAACTTCGCACCAATTGTTCATCATATATAACAAACAAGTTGTACTATGCAGTTGCTTCCTTCAGAAAAGCCAGTAGAGAAGAATTTAAGCAGTTGCATTTTCAAAGTGAATCACGTATCTGGCACAAGCAAAGATGGGAATTGATTCAGACACATATAGCCGTAAACCTATTATCTTCAAACCATAATGCCAATATTTAAAGTATTCTCACCACCAGCGGCAAGAATTTGACTCAGTGATAAACAGAATTCCTTGCATCAAATTGAACTTTTTAGTGAAGTTAACTTGCTGGCATAGCATTATTTTGTTGATCAGCCACAAACATGATATTAATAATTAAACCCAGTTCCAGTTAATGCTTTATAAATATGTCCCAGGCTCAAGCAAGGTTTCTACGGACGATTCTTGCCTATGATGAACATATAGACCTTTCATTGACCAACCCTATGTTGAGTAAATAAATTATATTATTATGATCTCATAGACGTGATAAGTATTCGAGCGTTTCGTGTAGAGAGATCACAAAAAATGGCGCAAGAACTAAAATGTTTACCTTTTCCTTTCTTCTTCCTCTTTTTTCAGTTTGTCAGAGGTAGCTTTATGCTCATTTGAAACAGGGCTAGAACTGCGCGATTTGGGTAATGGAGACAATGAGGAGCTCCTACTTCTATGCCTCCTAAGATGTTTAGGAGGTCTCCGACGCTTGTGACTTGGTGAGCGACTTCTTCGCCTGAAATCAAAAAGCAGATCCAGACCCCACTTGAAAATTACCAAAACTAAGAATTTTCAAAATTAATACGAATACAAACACGAACCGGTCTGTGTGTAATAATAACTATATGATGTTACGAGTAAAGACATCATTTGAATTAAAGGAGAATGGAGAACCCAAGCGATTTAGCTAAACAAAGGTCGAGGCTTTAAAGAAAACTTGGACTAGGAGTAGCAAGAGATAAAAAGAAAACCTGGTCCGGGTAGAATTGGAATAGGGCGAGCGACTCCGATCCCTGCGGCTTCTGCGGCTGTGCCGGTGACCCACGGGGGAGGGAGAATATCTCCTCCTGTACGACGGAGAGCGCGACAGACTTCGAGGCATCGATTTCGACAACGACGATTACAAGCGACACAGAACCAAAAACCCTATAAATCACAGGGATGCCCCCAACCTTTGCTAGCAGCGATGGCTAGCTCCAAACAGTGTCTCAACTCTCATGTCTCAACGAAAAAAGAAAAAAGAAAAAAGAATGCTACCCAAGTGCCAAGTGCTAACACTGTAAATTGAATTGAATTGAATCGAATCGAATCGAATCTAAACATTAGGCCAAGAAAATTAAACAAATCAATAGGAAAATATTGTTTAAACATTTTAAAAAAAAAAAAGCAATATCAATATTTTCTTGGGTTTCAAAGACAAGCCTTGAATTGAAGAAACTAAGACAATCTCCTAATTACAAAATAGGAAAAATGACAATTTTTTTTGAAATTATAAAATCTTAAATTAAATTTGTTACCAAAAATTGATAAAGTAATAAAGAAACTTAATAAGTAATTCATAACTTATTTTTTAAAAAATGCTTGAATTGATATTTTACAATTTTTTTAAAAAAATATTCGGCCATTTTTCTTATAAAATACGACAATAAAACTACGAAAATCTAAACCAAGGGTTGTCTTAAAAAAATAAATATCAATATTAATACGTTTTGATTTGGTTTAAGAAAGGCGCTTAGTGTCTAAGTAAACCAATATTTAGTTAGAATTAGATTAGATAAATGGTATTATAGGTCCTAATTATAAGCATAGTTGCTTTGTTTGGAGAGATTAAAGAAGTTAAATAAAGTTCTTAATCATTTTAGATGTTGTATATCTTTATATTTTATATTAGTTTATTAGTCAAACTAATTACTTTGAAGAAAAAAACAAAATAAAAATGTTTTAAGGTAATTTAATTAACTTCCTTAATTCCTCCAAAAAGTTTCAATTATTTTATAATTGTGACCGGGATGAGTAATAATTTTATCTATTAACCAGGGGTTAAAGGCGTCCAAAGATAACAAACTATTATTTCGTGAGCGTCAAAGACAATTAACTATTAATTAAGTGGGCCGAAGACAACAAACTTTTAAAAAAGACGTAAAGACAACACGCGTTAAAACAAAGTTAACGCCGTTAAGCAAAAAAGTTAACGTCGTTATCTAATGAAAACCAAAGACAACAAACTATTATTCCAAACCACCCAACACAAAATTCTAAATTTTACTAAATTAAATAATTTTTTTCTCAATTGTCATTATTCAAAACTACTTTGTATAAATATCATGGACAAAAATTACTCATTTTTCAATTTTGTCAACAAATTTTTTAGATTTTTTAAATTTTATTAACATTAAATGAATTTTTTAACTCACATAAATTTCTTCTAAAATAAAAATAAATCATATTTTTTTTAACATATATAATAAATTATAAAACACCTTGGTTTTTACGAAATTAAATAATTTTTTTCTCAATTGTCATTATTCAAAACTATTTGTATAAATATCTATAGATAAAAATTACTCATTCTTCAATTTTGTCAACAGATTTTTTAGATTTTTAAAATTTTATTAACATTAAATGAATTTTTTAACTCACATAAATTTCTTCTCAAATAAAAATAAATCATTTTTTTTGTTTAACATATATAATAAATATAAAACACCTTGGGTTTTTACTAAATTAAATAATTTTTTCTCAATTGTCATTATTCAAAACTATTTGTATAAATATCTATGGATAAAAATTACTCATTCTTCAATTTTGTCAACAGATTTTTTAGATTTTTTAAATTTTATTAACATTAAATGAATTTTTTAACTCACATAAATTTAAATCTAAAATAAAAATAAATCATATATTTTTTTTAACATATATAATAAACTATAAAACACCTTAGTTTTATTTAAATCATATAATTATATTTTTAATCAAAACTTTTGTTTATTTTTAGCAAATTATAATTTTGACAAAATTGAAGAATGTGTAATTTTTGTCCATAGATATTTATACAAGTAGTTTTGAATAATGACAATTGAGAAAAAATTATTTAATTTAGTAAAATTTAGAATTTTGTGTTGAAGCATTTCTTGGAATAATAGTTTGTTGTCTTTTATTTCCTTAAATAACGGATGTTAACTTTTTTTTAAGGCGTTAACTTTTTTAACGGCATTGTCTTTGACGATTTCATTTTTAAAAGTTTGTTGTGTTGGGTGGTCACTTAATAGTTAATTGTCTTGGACGCTTCGAAATTTAATAGTTTGTTGTCTTTGACGCCTCCTTAACCCATAAAAAATTGTAACTTGGTTTTATTTCAAAATTTTAAGTATATAAAACTCAAAAAGTGTGTTGAGAATGGTTTAAGAATTGTTTTAAGATGAATATAAGGTAATCCCAAAAGTACTTATTCATATATATCGAGACAAAACTTCTCTCACATCCTTACTTTATATACTGTAAATCATTATTTAAAAAATTACTTTTAAAGCCTCTAACGGTTCGAAAGCTACACAAAGTACTCTCACCTACCAAGAGACTAACAATATCATACATGCAACTAATGCAAGTTTATTCAACACATATGTTGCACTAGGATGTTGGCTTTGCCTCGCCTCCAATATTCTACGATGGCTTATCTGAGCCAAAAACAAAAGCTTAATGCAGAAAAAAGTTTCCTTTTTTCGGGTTTTTGGTTCATTGGACATCCAACACTTGTGCTTGAGCTGGAAGCACATGCATATATGAAAACACAGTCGTAAAAAACCATATCTATGTTTATCTTGCCCAGGAAAGCTGAATAGCCTCCTGATCATGCGTAGATTCATCAGCCCAAGCAAATTGGTGATCCAACAGTGACATTTCTCTATTGTCCATCTCTTCCATTAGCTCCCCCACAGCCCATCTCTCTGCCAAACCTTCCCCATTCAGCAAATTCACCACCTCTGACATGCTTGGCCGATCCTCCGGTGAGCCTTGCGTGCAAAGCAACGCCACCTGAATAATCCTCTCCACTTCCTTTGCATCATAACTCTCCAAATTCTTGTCCACTATATCCTTTATCCTCTTCTCCCTCAGCAGCTTCTTAATCTGTAGTGTTCAACACACAAAGTAAGTCATCAAGTTCATACACGTCAACATACAAAAGTGACAAGAAGCTTACATGATCTAGCAGAAGAACATCCTCCTCCTCTTCAAGCCGCGAGAAGTCGATTGCTCGTTGACCTGTCACAATCTCAAGAAGTGTTATTCCATATCCAAAGACATCTGTTTTTTCTGATGATTTTCCTGTGGACAAGTATTCTGGGGCTATATGTCCCATTGTACCCCTCACTTGAGTGGTAACACTAGTCAGTCTAGTGTCAACCAGCTTAGCCAGCCCAAAATCTCCAAGAACTGCTTCAAATTCATCATCTAATAGGATATTCGCCGCCTTCAAATCACGGTGTATGATCTTAGGATTACACTGCTCGTGCAAATACTCCAACCCATGTGCTGTACCAAATGCTATACGTCTCCTTGTTGGCCAGTCCAAACTTTTCTCTTCAGGTTTCAAATCTGATGATGCAGCATTCAGAAGTACTAGTGTCAAGAATTTAACTCCAATACTGGTTTAATATTATATATATAGCAAGTCACTAATCCTACCTCTTAAACGATATGCAACACTTAGATTTTCCATGAAAGGATATACGAGGATTCTCTCGGTTGGGGTTGTACAGAAGCCAATCAAACGCAGGAGATTTCTATGAACTGCAACGCTTATAAGTTGAACTTCTCTTTGAAAGGCAGCTTCTCCACCAGGATTATGATAATCAGCCAAGCGTTTTACTGCAATCTTTGTATTGTCTGTGAGTGCTCCTTTGTATACTTTTCCAAAGCCTCCTTGGCCAATCACGTTGCTCTCGTTGAAATTGTTTGTAGCTAGATGAAGTTCACGCAAAGAAAATCTTCTCAGTTGCCCAAATGAGATCTTGCTCTCATCTTCACCTGATCAAATATTACTTTCAAAGAGGTTTTTTCCAGAAGTATGCAGTTAAGTATGACTCTGAACACACGTTAAAACAATACATATTCCAATTAGAACAGTAAAGATAAGTGACTAGAACTCTAGAAGGATGCTGACAAAATAGGAAAACTACCTGAAACATCAACAAAAACATCATTTTTGTGTCTTTGAATGTATTGGTATGCATATGTAAGGATGGTCCCCAGACACAAAATTCCAAAGGCACCACAACTTGCCAAACTTAAAGCCACTGCAAGGTTTGATTTGTTGGTTGAAGCTGCAGGAAAATGTAAACTTTAGGTTAATTAAGTGCCTTTCTGGATGTCAAAAACTATATGAAACAAAGAAAAAGTGAAAATAAAAACCTGGTATAGCTGAATTAGAAACACAAGGCTGCTCCAAGCTAGAGTCACAATGAAGTTCTGTATCTGAATAGCTGAAAGTGAAAAAGTAGAATACAGTTATCTTAAGGAAATCCCCGAAAACTAGAGCAATTCAAGTTCTGATAAAATTTACTTGAAGATTGGAACTGAAAAGAGGTGCTTTGGGATGGTTCCGCTTAACTTATTAGAAGAAAGATCCCTGTCAAAGTAAAATCATAGGATATAGGTGTATGCAAACTCAAGGTAGGAGAAATCCCAAAAACTAATTGCTTAAAAAAAATTCATCAGAATAGAAATTCTTACAATTCCGATAACCCACTAAGATTTTCAAAAGAATTGGGTATAGATCCAGACAAGTCATTCCCTCTCAATACCCTGAATTAACCATCGTCACTTACAATCATACAGTGTTCACTGTCTCAAAAGGCTTTCATATGATCCATATTTCTTACAAGGAAGGACAAGAGTATCTAAAAAATGGAAAGTGCAGCCTTACAGAGTCCTCAGGGAGGAAAGTTGACTCCATGTAGATGGCATAGAACCATTGAAATTATTGTCAGCAAGATTTAGATATTGCAGGCGTGTCAGGTTGGCAATATAATCAGGTAAGAAACCTGAAAGGCTATTGTTCTGCAATTCCCTGTAATAAATAATTTAGGTGATAAGAGAAAATAACATGGAAGAAAAACATATGCCATCAGTCAACTTCTTCAACATAAAATACAGATCTCCCATCATCTTCCCAAATACGAGCTGGCTTGATTTGCAGTCTGAAGCTTACTTCTTAATATACAAATTGAATTTGTAAAAATGGTCAGGAAGAAATGAGTACTTACAAACTCAATTTTCAAGCTTGTAACAGAGAATGAGAATCTCAAGAAGTTGAAAACGAAGTTCTTGTTAACCCATAGATCTTGATTTAAATCACTAGAAAACCTTCTATATGAAGTTCTTATGATTTATTTTTTACTGAATCATACAAACACCAACTTACAAGGTAATCAAGTATTTCAATTTGGTAATTGAAGGAGAGAGTGTTCCAGAAAATCCTTTTGAACCCAAGCTCCTGCATGATGATTCATTGACAGACTAAATCACAAGAAAATTTAACAAACTCCCTACAAAGGACATGGTTAAACTTACAGAGATATGACATGTCCATCTCTGCATGTGACATGAGACCAGCTAAAGCAAGGGCTCACAAGAAAACTATTCCAATCTGTCATCTGATGGTTGGAATCATTGAGGACCTTCAAAAAATCTAACAAAGCTTCACCTGTATATAGTAAAGGTAATGACCATAATAGACTTGTATTAAGTAATAGGTCCCAGTGATCCCATAAAGTTGCAGAAGATAAGCAAATGTTTACAAACACCTTCCACATCAGGACCAGTAGTTGCACAGCTGAGTCCTAAGATGGCCAAGAATACCAGCCACCTGGTCATCTGATTTAGTGGAATATGAGCCTCTCTGATCTCCGAGGAATATTCACCTGGGAAAAAATATATATATCATGCGTAAAAGAAACTCAAGGAATGATTTTTATCTTGGAAAGTTGATACCTGACAGATTAACAAGAATGAGTTATCCCCATCAAACAATGAATTGAATTGAAATATCTACTTTTTCCCAGAAAGCTAACCTTTTTGTGAGAAGATAAAAGAGAAGCAAGAAACTTACAAGCTGGCGACATGGGGGACTCACTGGTTACTGCAGCATGAAGACTGATGGGAGAGAAGGAGACGAAGGAGGAGACATTTATTATTATTGTGAGGAAGAAAACACTCAAAACCAACTAAAGTGAGTGACAGGGACCCACTGGTCAATGGGGCAACACAAATGTGGAAAAAGAAATGGCCAATTTGAGTGTTGCCTCAATGCTAAAGGGCAGGATAGGAGGGATTCTTGGTGGTGGTGGTGCCAATGGTGGGGAGAGCATAAGAATCCCGCTTGAGAGGAGCTTTGATTTTTGTGTGAAGGGACAATTTTATCTCGAAAATGTTAAAAAAACGATTTTAACCTATTTTATCTCAATTAATTTTGCTATAAGTTATTAGTTGAAATTTGTGATCCACGCGTAGTATCCACGCATTTTTGTTAAGTTGTAAATTTCTTGAAACTTCATGTGTCATTTGTTTCATTTTTTTTAGAAGTTATATTTAAAACTTCCTGGTAAATTTGCATCCTAATAAAAATGACATAAATGACATGTGGACTATTAGTTCAACATATTTGATCAAACGATCAAAATTAATTGGGATAAAGTCAGGACAAAATTACTCAATTTTTTTAAATATAATTTTGGGATGAAATTGCCCCTTAAAAAACGTCAAAATTACCTTTTAACCATTAATTTTTTAATAATAGGTGTTGATGCCCACCTTTTATCTTTTCCTCAGTTCGATGAAAATGCACAAAAGTGCTGAGCTGCGGAAAGAAGCTTCCACTATGATCCACTTTGGATTGTATCTCCTTTCCCTGTTTTGCGACAGCGCCCCTACGAAATTTTTCCAAAGGCTCACACTCTTAAAAGGCCTTAATAATTAGCCTGCGTCCACCAATAGGATCTATCTCATGTATAGGAAACTTTAACTATAAAGTTATCATTTCATGACTTTAGAAATTACCACCTCCACCATGGTTTGTCTACTCTTCATAGCTGTGGAGGCCACGGCCACGGGTTCAATCTCGCGCTCTTTGTACTTCAGTTGTAATGCAAAAAAAGAAAAAAAAAATGATAGGTCCCCTTCTTTGAACACGTATTACTCAGATTTTTATTTATTTTAAATATAAGATCCATTAATTAAAAACACCAACTATCAATTTTCATAAACCAATAAAAACAGTTAAAAGTATTAAAATTGTTTTAAAATTTAAGTGATTTCCAATATTATCCTTACTAACTTTACTAAACCCAAATATCATATTAATATTATTCTCTTTCACTACCCTTATTAAATATGGACATACATTGAAAAACAAATTTAATGCTCTTTAAAAACTTGCAAGTTATAGAAAGGACTAAAACATTTATTAGTTGATGCATTATTATAAGGATTGGAGGGCATATTTACTTATCTTCTCTAAAATTACTCGTACTAATACTTCCTTAACAATAATCATGTAAAAGATATATGAAAAGAATTAAGGAAGATGATTATGATGTTTTAAACAAAAACATGTCATTTAACTAACTTCTCAAATCTAATCAAATTTAGAATTTGACAAGAGAAATACTAAATATTTTTAAAATATATGGAATGAAACTTTAGAATTGGGCATATAGATTAAGGAGGAGGGGAACACTCCCTTCCCTTATCATGCCCCATTAAAGATTTCATGGTTGATATTTAATATAACAATATTATTTAATATTAAATAATAAATATATACAAAAACTTAAACATTTAAAATTTTATCCGAATCAGAAGTACATACGATTAAAGAATAAAAAATACAAATACTTTAATAAAAATATAGAGTTGTGAATTATTTAGATAAAATTTTAATAATTTTAATTTATTTATTTATTATTCTACAATTCTAAACTATTCAGAATAAATTTGAAAGGTTTGGATTCATGTATATATTTATTATTTTAATAATATTTGTATGATAGTAAATTTTAAGGATTAAAAATTAATTTAATAGTGCAGATGATAAGTGGATAAGAAATGAGGAGAAAGTTTTGTGGAGACATCCCCATAAAAATCTTTAAATTTATCAAAATTCAATGCTTTTTAATTTTCTTTTGACCGAACAATATCTTTTTATTAAAATGCTCTTATTATATACTTTTACCTTTTTTGTTGTTGCGGAGTGCCAACTATTAGAGCCTGTGTGATTAGCCATGTTAAAAGTGTTTTTTTTAATCTATTTTTTGTAAATTTAATATAGAATAAAAGTCAGATTGTAAATATAATTTATGTTTGAATTAATAATGGTAGAAGTGATTTTTTTTTCAAACTTAAAGTCTATGTCAATTATTATTTGAAAAGCAAGTTGAGGCGAAAAATAACTGGAAAAAAAAAACATGAATCTTATTTAATATTACACACATGTATATATGTGTGTGCGTGTGTGTGAGATCTGTATATAATGTGATAATTTAAAATTAAAATTAGATAAAATAAAAAAAGTTATTTTATTGTTGAAAAAAGGTAAAAAAAAACACTAAAATACTTAATTAAATATATTTAATAGATAAAAGTGTATATAAATTAGAATGCATATAAATGTATATAAAAGGTTGATATTAAATAATACTCCCTCGGTCCTAATTATAAGAATTTAGTTGATTTTTTTGGAAAGATTAAGGAAGCTAACTAAATTAGCTTAGTGTATTTTTAATTTTTAATTTTTTTCTTCAAACTAAATAGTTTGACTAATAAATTAATATATAATCTAAAAAAACACAACATATGAAATGATTAAGTAACTCATTTAGCTTCCTTAATCTTTCCAAAATAAGTCAACTAACTCTTATAATTAGGACCGGAGGTAGTAATACATTGTTAATTTGATCACCTATCCCTATTTTTAAGTTATTTCTTGTCATGTGATTTTCCTACTTTTTTTATTAAATCTAGACATAATGTTCTTCCACCCTTACTCCATAAATGATGGTACCCTTGACGTTGTTTCTTATATATTTGATCAATGCCGCACTCTTGGATGAAAATCTTTGTGAAACTTATATCTCATATTGCTTTACTTTTGTCCTTGTTCATATTTTTATGGGTTAAATATCATTTTTGTTATAGAATTTTAGTCTAAGAAGCATTGGTCATCCGAAAGTTTTTTTTTTGTTTGTTTCATTTTTGCTCCAGATATTAACAAAATGGAGAGATATGTAATTTTTTTAGGATCAAATTTGCTCCAAAAGTTTTTTTTAAAGAGCAATTTTATTCCTAGAAGTTTACAAAGAAGAAGAACAATTTAACGGTCAAGATCAACGGAAGGGTAAGATTGCTATATTTTTAAATTTCTGATGCAAAAATGAGACCAAAAATACTTTCGGGTGATCAGTGCTCCTTAGACTAAACTTTCATAGTGAAAATGGTATCTAACTCTATTTCTATAGCAAGAATGGCCAAGTTAACATTGACATATATAGAACGCCTATGTTTGAGCAAAACATGTGTATAAAATTACAGAAATCTTATCATATAATACCTATGTTTACAGCACTTAACTTCTGAATTTTTTGTTGTACAGATTCTTTTGGTGTACAGTCCATAAGGCATAGGCAAAAACATTCACAGTCGTATATTATTATGAACATTAGAAAATTAACGTATCATTTCAACATGTGAGCTTACAAACCAATGAAAAAATAAATCACAGTTAAATATTAACAGTAACTGTCATTAGTAGGAATCTTTCATTGATGCATCCAATATCAAAATTACATCATTGTTATATGCATACACATTAAGATCCTCCTGAAACAGTACTCGAACTTCATACTCATACATGATAAGGCCTATATGTTTATAGCCTAGGTTGACCGCAAAGATACTTTATTTTTCATTGTTAACATTTACCATTAATAGCACTCCAATCTTTTCGCGTACCACCACTATGACACTGCTGGACCTCCTAGCATAATTTGTGACTCGCTATTATAAAGATTCCACCTTCACAGCCTTAGCAGCTTCAAATTCTTAGCCTGAGCTTGACCAAAAGAGCAAAAAACTAACGCTAAAAAGAAAATAAAAATAGCCTTAGCCTGAGCTCGTGCAACTGCATTGTGTCTCTAGAATACTATGCTATTCCCCTGCCCTCACAATACACGCACATAGCAATTTGTCTAAAACCAAGCTAACCCATTTCAAGAAACAAAGATCAAATCCGCGACGGTGGCTGGGAGCTGGCAGAGGGACTAATGACAGACGGAGCGAAAGGAGGTGAAGACTAAAGATCCGGCAACCTCAAACTGTTCCGGCCACCACAATAGATCCGGAGACCACAGATTTCGACACCCACGAACGGATATGGCCAACAAACGGCAAGGAGCAGCTATACACCCGACACCATATATACAACTGAAGAAGGCAGAGATCAGAGAAGGACCACCGACGAACCACCAACGGACGGCAACGAGATTCAAGATCAGAGAAGGACAACCAACGGCGAGTCAGCGACTACATTGGGAGTGGCGGTCCACTGCCGTCCACTTCCCCAAAAACGTGAAGCTATGCCGTTTTTTCTTGTTTTTTTCTTTAAAAACAAAAATTTACGCAAACAAGCTCTGCCCTTTTCTTAAAATAAAAAATAAAAAATTAGGGTACTGATGGGTACTAAAAAAATACTTCATGATTTTGAAAAAATAATTTAGGATACTGACTGCTATTAAAAATATTTTTGAGTATACTGATTGGTACGGAAAAAATATTTCATGATTTTAAAGTATTTTTTCAATACTGGTCAGTATCCTGAAATATCTTTTTAGAACCCACCAATATCCTTTTTTTTTTTAAAAAAAGGGCAGCTTCACTGTTTGGGTAAAATAATTAAAAAAAAAAGGGCAAAGCTTCACGTTTTTGGGGGAAGTGGACGGTCAACTACGGTGGACCGTAGCCACTCCCGACTACATTACCTGCATGCAAGAACGGCTCCAAGATGTGAGGAGAGACGCGTATGTGAGAGGAAAAGTGAAGAGAGATGATTTTTTATTTAAAAATAACTAAGTAAAAAAATAAGATCTGGATCGTCCAAATCTAATCAGACGATCTTGGGGAAAAGAGCTGCCCTTGATAGAGAAACTGGATCCGATGAGAAGATTAATGCAAGGACATATAGGGAAATTTAAAATCGCATTAATTGCTCATATCGGTCCACTGTGACGCCTCATCTTGAAAAGCCACTTTTTTTTTTATAACAAGGAGAAGACCAATGCCTAAATTACAACAAAGAAAAATTATACAAAAGAGAAATTAATCCCAAATATTCTTAGTCAATACATGACCTCAAATAAATAAATAGGGCACTCTTTTAGAACTGAAGTCTTCGAGATTCCAACTTTCGCTAAGGCATCAGCAGCATAATTTGCCTCGCGAGGGATCCCTGTGAATCTAACCTGCCAAGATCTATTTAACAACTCTCTGATGCTTAAAACAACCAAGCTAACAGGAGAATAAAAAGCATTAGTAATCAAATTAGGTTAAAACATCCACGTGAGCCCAAACATACCAGTGGACTTTTTTCACTTTGAATGGACTTTATTCCAATCTGATGGACTTAAGACATTCAAAGGAAATTTAAGTGTTTGGGATTGATTTTTTTTTTATGGACTTATGCTTATGAACCCAAGATCATGCTAGCTTATAACCCCATCAAAAGACCCTCAATTTATAGCCCATTCTTCTTCTTCTTTTTTTTTACGGATATTCTGTTGAATATCGTATTTTACATTCTCGCTGTTCAAAGTTTGATTTTATTTTTAATAGAATAAAAGTTTGAAATAATATTTCTGAACTGTTCATTTTGATCCGGGGTTCCCAATGAGCACCGAGGCGGAATAGATTTTGGAGAGAAATCTTCTATATGCTGACCTCGTGCCCCATCGTTCTACTCCTTTCAGAAGTCTCTCGTTCTTTTACCTTCTCGACGCAACCGGACCAGAGGACATCGGAGCAACTCTTCTCCAACCATACCAGAGGATTCTCGACGCCCCCATCAGAGTTCATCGAGGTGAGTTTTCCTTCTCGCACAAACCATTTTGTTATTGCTTTGGCTGAGACCTATTTTGTCATTGCGTGTGGGGTTTCTTATAAAACCTTCATTAAAACTTTGATTAGAATGAAAAATGAGTAAGAGAGGAAATAGTGCGTTTATTGCTGGTTTTTATATATTTGCTTTCGGTTTGGTTTATTGCTGGTTTTTATATATTTGCTTTCAGTTTGGTTTATTGCTGTTTTTTATATATTTGCTTTCGGTTTAAGAAGCATAGATCTATTTGTGATTGTTTGTGTTAACTTTTTCATTAGTGATAGAAATATGACCACCATAGTAGCAGAATGGGATGTGAGTTCTACAAAGACTTTCATTGACCTATGCATTGAGCAAATATATAAAAAGCAACGACTTGGTTCATCATTTACGAGGGATGGGTGGAAGGACATTGTACCCAAATTTAATGAAAAAATAGGAAAAGGATATACCAAGAAACAACTGAAAAATAAGTTAGATGCCTTGAAGAAAGAATGGAACACTTGGGACAAATTGTTTTCAAAAGAGACTGGTATAGCCATTGACTATGCAAGGAATATGGTGGTTGCAGAAGATGAGTGGTGGGAGAGGAAAATAAAGGTACTAAACTTTTATATGTTTAAAAAGTATTGTTATTATTATTACCATTATTTTAGATACAACTTTGATTTTGGTTAATTTTTTGCATGTAGGAGAATAAAGCATATGGAAAATATAGGTATAAAGGTATGAAATTTGCCGGAGATTTGCAAGTAATATTCAGGGATGTTCTAGCATCGGGAGAGGATATGGTATGTCCATCGTCAACTAAACGGGTGTCACTTGGTGATGATGAAGATGATGTGTATCGACCACAAATGGACCTAGAAGAAGGCTCAGGTGATAGTGAGGAAGAGCTTCAAGGTATTAACACTGGACGTAGTGTGCAGGTGCCAGTAGATTTAGAAGGCATGAACTTGACACCTAACACCCAACCTAGTGCACCTAGTGGTTCAGCAAGCATTGGGAAGAGAAAAAGGGGTGAAGAGGCAAATGGACCAAAAGGAAAAAAAAAAACGGGTCAGAAACAATTAGCTGATGCTGTTAGTACGATAGCTAACGCATCTAAGGATAGCACAGTTGTCCTAAAAAACATGTCTGAACGTGATGATCGAACAACTAACATTGTAGCTGAGTTACTAACCATTCCGGAGATTGTCAATGACACTGATTTTCGAAAGCGATGTTGTAACATGATGATGCACCGAACGCCTCAGAACATGTTTTTAGGCCTAAAAGGAGATAAATGTGCCTTGATGGATTGGTTGCGCGAGCATGCCTACAATGACCCACACTGGCAGGCTGGCCCAAAGCATTAGACCATATTATTTACATTAGTGCTTTTATATATTGTATGATGCATCTTTATTTAATGACACTTATTATTGACAGCATGTATCCAATATTAAATAACACTTACTATTGGTATTGATTTGGTTAAGTCTTGCAACATATATCATTATTGATATTGAATTCGGTTAAGTCTTACACACAGGTGTCATTATATATCCATGTCAAGTTCAAGTGATGAGGATATTTCAGAAAGTTCGGAGGAAGAAGGATTGTCTGATGAACAAAGAAGGTCCCTACAACTTGATATCATAAACGAACAAATGACAAAATATGCACAGATTGGTAACTTGATGGCTCAGTATATCACGCCTTCTTTTTACAAACAACCACGTAGAACTAGTAAGCAAACAGGGGCAATGTGGGTGCAGGAGGTTTTGCAAGGCCATGCTGTAGTATGCCATGAAAATTTCCGAGTGGAAAAACATGTATTCATTCACTTATGTTCTAAATTGAGGGAACATGGATTACGGCACACTCGGAAAATTGGGGTTGAAGAAATGGTTGCCATATTTTTATATACAGTTGGGCATGGACAAGGAAATCGAATAATCCAAGAACGATTTCAACATTCAGGAGAAACTGTTAGTAGGATTTTCCACAAGGTTCTAAAAGCTTCTTTCAAGCTTTCAACAGAAAATATCAAACCACTTGATCCGGAGTTCCATCAGTGTCACTCAAAAATAAAAGGTGATCCACGATATCACCCATTTTTCAAGGATTGCATAGGAGCAATTGATGGTACTCACATCAGGTGTGTGGTAAGGCAATCCAAGCAAGACAAATATATTGGAAGAAAGGGATATCCAACACAGAATATCATGGTTGTCTCGTGATTGGGATATGTGCTTCACTTTTGTGTTGGCGGGATATTTAACAATGTCATATGAATGTCAACATTTATCGGGAAATATTACTTGGTCGATCTTTGGCTATCCAACACCATTGGATATATCGGTTGACAATCTCCATGCTTCTTCTTAAAAGCCACATTAGGTTGTTGACCAAGAAAAAAAAAGAAGAAGCCACTTTTAGGTTAAAAGCTCAGTTGGGCCAAACGTGAGCCCAAACAGTAATACCAGTGGACTTTTTTCACTTTGAATGTGCTTTCTTGGCTTTTCACCACCTTTCCAGTAAGGATGGGAAGAAAAAAGTTCAAATAATAAAAAATGATGAGAGAAACAATTGTCATGCCTCTCTCAGGTCTTAACGCACGCCCTTTCTCTTTTTATTAAACGGAGGGTAAGATTAATAAAAGATTTCTTAAAATCGTAAAATGTCAATTTATATTCACTGCATTCAAACAGGAGGTTCGTCTTCGCCTTCCCCGTCCTTCTTGACTCGTGCAGAGCGAGTCCCTTCTTCTCAACTTGAGCACCGTGCCTCGGAAACGCTTGAGCTGCGAAGGTTACGGTTTCTCTTTCTCTTTCGTTGAAGCTATTCATTCATACACCAAGGTTAAAATCGAACAAACAAAATTAGGGCACAGCGGGGGTGGGGTCATAATTTGGGAAAGCAGTGTTGGGCGGAGCAATTGCGGTCAATCCAGGGAAACAGGTAATGGAATCGGACGACGGGGTCAAGCTCGGGTCTTGGGATTGTCACCATGATATTTCTAAACACGTGCGCAACAAGAGCAGGAGCCTCCAATCAAGAAAAGACAAACTCAGCTTCTTTGCTTCTTTATCCGAAGAATTCCAAGTTCGTAGTCCACTGGTCGACCCAAACGTCGCGCTTTTTGTCGGTAGCCTCTACGACAGTGTCAAACCCCAGTTGCTCCATCTCCTGGAAGAAAATAGACCTGTATCATCCGATGTATGTGATGATGAGCATTATGGGGTTTTCTTGGATCATTTGAGGGTCGAGGGAAAATCTCTTGTGCTTGACATCCCGGAAGACGGTATCTTTGCTAAATACGAAGCAGAGGAACTTGAGGATTCTACATTACCAACTGCAACACGTTGTGAGTCTAACCTTGATGATCGGACCAACCTTATTTCCATCGACACGAATTTGAACTCTGTGGCAGAGCAGCTTCGTAAACAAAAGCAACCTCTTCAAAGGATTGTGGATCCCAAGGTGAAGAGGCGCAGGGGTAGCAAACCAGAACAATCTCTCCCCCTTAGTACTGTTGTTCGATCGAACGTGGATTTCCAAGTGAAAGAAGAAGATGATGATGACTATCTACCTGTCCTAAAAAGGCCCCTAATAAAACAATCAGAACCTGTTGTGCGTATCACAAATTTGATGAATTTATCATGTTTGCTTCATTTTATTGTTTGTTGGATTTGAATCTAACAATTTAAACATTTGGATTCATTTATTTGCTGCTTCCCAGGTGAATGTGGATCAGTGGTGGCATAAAACTAAAGCCCGGGCACGGAAGAACACAGCATTTAGAGATAAACTAATGGATGGTCTTAAGAGGCCTTTTTCTGAGGAAGAGTACCGGATGCTTCTTAAACAACTTGGTGAAAAAAAACCAGTGCAAAGCCAAAGAGTTTTGCGTTCGTGCACAAAAAGCTACGATGATAACACCCGTCCTCCAAAGTCTATTCTTGATTACCATGCTGGTAAGTAGGATTTATGGCACTGCTTTAGTACATTGACCCGCATGCAGTATAGGTTTTGAACGTATGACACTAGCATTGGCTGCTTGTGCATGATAAAATCTTCTTGTTGTCTCTTGTCATTCCTTGTTCAAGTTCAGTCACTTTTTGAGTTTTGAGCTGAGTGTGCAGATCTTGCCAAGAGAATAGATTCAGTTCGTCATGATCATCCTAGAGTTCTGAATCTCCTGCGTGGATATTTCTATTGGATAACAGTATGTTTAAATTTTCAGCATCCTATACATCCGTTTTAGTTATTTTGATTCTTCCCGTGTTGCTAAATTAATCTGTTCATGACACCATCCTTTCTACATGGAAATGAGCATATCTAGCTTTTTACATATATTACTTTAGCACGTAGTAGCATTTTATGCAAACATTCCTTCAGTCTCATAGTATGAATGAGACTGTCCATGATATGAATCCTAAATAATTAAACTGATCTTGTTTAATATATATGCATGCCACTTAATCATATATTTTTGTCTTACCGTGGTTGCATACATGCAACCTTGTTATGAATTTAAACATGTGGATCAAGGCCATTTTTATTCACTAGCCCCCACCACAAGGGACATAAAAATAGAATCAACGTCAAGTCATGAAAGGCTTCTAAAAACATTGAATATTTCTTGATTATCGCATGTATTCTACAAAGAAGAATGGTTTTTGAGTAGTTTCTGCATTGTGAGAGATTATTGTTGGGAGTTAGGACATACTCACTCTGTATCTAAATATAAGACAAAATTAATTTTTTTTGGAGAAATTAAGGAAGCTAAATTAGTTATTTAATCATGTCATATATTATATGTCATTATATTATATATCAATTTATAAGTTAGTCAAAATAGTTTAAAGGAAAAACGGTAAATATAAATACTTTAAATTAATTTAATTAGTTTTTTAAATATCTTAAAAAAGTCAAGCCTTATCTTATATTTATGACATGAAGGAGTAGAAAATTTGATGTTCTGTGGTTCCATGGCATCAACTTTTGATTCACGATTTGTGTGTTGACAGAATTTATCTCAAGAAGGGTCGTTTCTACCATGGGAAGATGCAACTTGTCTGGAGGTGCTGCCACTATAGGAGTCACTAGAGATTTACCAAGTCTCTTGCTTCTCTGTTAGCTTTGGTCCACCTACATGTTTTTTAATTGTATATATTCAGTCCATATGTATATTCCTGCTCAAAATGCTATGATTTGATTTGTGTTGCATTCGCATCTTTAAGGCATGAGCTCGCCACAATATAGGGCACTTTGATGATATCAGGTTCTTGACAAATGACAGTTAAGTTATTTCATATATTTTAAAATATTTAAACACTTATATTCTAGACAATGTATTCCTCTTATTTTTTTTGGACAAAGGAAACATATATTAAACCATCAAAAGGATTACAAACCCAAATCAAAGAAAGATAAAAGCAGGCAGATAAAACAGCAGCAGAGACACAGAAGGTCTACAAACCAAATTACACACAAACAGAATACACAGAAATAAAACAAATTACAAACAATCACCGTTCAATGAAAGAACGGGGGGAGAAGCAACAATAGGAACATCATCCACCTTTTGGGCATCCAGGATTAGAATAGGCGATAAAGACGGTGTTGGTTGAAAAACCCACCCGGGACGCAAGACACCCCTTTATAAGCGATGGAATGTGAATCGATCAGACGCAAGATTGCCATTTTGCCCTGGGGTAAAGATAAAGAGAACCCAACATTGGACGACAAAAGACGAATAATATCAAGTAAAATGCTCATACACCTCCACTCAATGTATTCCTCTTAGAAGTGTCATATATTGTGAATTAGAGATAGTATGTGTGTTTATATTACAAGATGGCCGGCACTTCTTACAATGGAAGCATACAATGGAAGCATACATTTTTTAAATCATTGCTCAGGGACGAGACAAAAGGATAAGGGCAACAAAATCAACTTCATAAAAGCCACCATGAACAAACAATAAAGATTAAAGAGTGGATCCGCTAAAGTAGTGGGATACTCTTGAATGTTAAGGCGATGGGTGGAGCTGAAACTAATTATAGGGAGGTGACCTAAGTGATTAGTGTATACACTTGTAACTTCAAAAAAAAAAGTGTGTTTGGATGCCATCATAGGCTCTAGAGCAAATCCAATTTATTCTCTCATGAGAAACTCGAACGAAAAATTACAGATGTAGACTGCTTTTACTCGTTATAATATTTTTGCTTGCACAGAGTCAATGATGTGATAAATTTGCAAATTAAAGCAAGTAAACGGGTCTTTTGTTTCTTTCTTTTTTTAATTGAATAAAAAAACAGACACCAAAACCATAAATCAAAATAGGCAAAACGAGAAAGGTGCAAGTCTCAAGGTGCTTATCTTTCAAAAAGACCCGTGGCCGTTGGATCGTTGATCCTCGGGTGGGAATATGATAGATTTTATCTAAATAGGCATAGAGTCTCAAAAGTAAACCTCGGGTGGAAATAGGTTAGATTTTATCAATCTCAGATATTTACAATCTAAGCCTAAGCTTGAGCCTGTAGGTTTGTTTTTTTGTTTTTTTTTTGTTTTTAAAACATCTGAGCTTGGATCTTAAAAAGACTTGACAAGACCTGAAAGTTGTTTAAAGACTTACTTTAAATGTAGGCTTTAAACCTATGCCTTCAAATTCACATTTAACCTTTCATGTTTATTTACAATCCTACATTATTATGTCTAGTAATAACAATTGTCCAAACAAATAAGAATAAGAAAAAAAAATAATTTGATGGTTAGTGAGCTATATTTTCTAAAATTGACAAAGCATAACAAGCCGTATGTAAAACTAGATTTTATCTCTTTTACTTTTCCCACATAAATTGAGAAAAACTTCTCTTACTAATATTATAATATTTCATTTTGGCACTAAAATAAACTCAAAGCTATTATTATGTTTTAATAGACGACGTAAATCAAGAGAGACAAAGTGAGTTAGTATTTTCATCTCGAACGATAAAAAAGAAGAGAGGTAGGAGGAGGAATAATTGTTGCCAGAGCAACGGTTGAATGTAATAACGATAAAATGTGAAGTTTAGAATTAAGGTTAAATTGGTAAATTTATAAATAATTTATAAAATTATTAGGTAATATTATATATACCGTACTTATATGGTAGTGTAAATTTAAAAACAAAAAGTTAAATAGGCCATGTCAAAGACAAAATGAGTTAGCATTGTCATCTCAACTATAGCTATTGCGTGTTTCTCCTCTGTTCTGATTTATTCAAATACGTCTAATGAGTCTTCTAATTTTCTTTGTTGGGTAATCAGTTGTGTCTTGAAAGAATGGTAGTGCTTTTCCTTTTGCTGCCATACTTTTCTATGGGATTCTGATTTGCATGTAGATTTTCTTATGGTTCGTTTTAAACTTTTAATCAAGTAGGTCTTTCGCATCTTGTCAATGAGTACAAATATCTATAAACAATAAGATGGTGCAGATCAAAGGCCATTAAGAGCCAAATTAGGGGAATCAAAACTTAGGTTTTTCTATAAGTTTGCTAAATACTCTTATTTTTGTCGAAGCTACGCTACATCAAAACCTTAGATTTTGGCAAAAGTTTGTCAAATACGCTATTTTTGTCAGAAATTATTTTACATCAAAATTTAGATTTTGGAGGGAAAAAACCTATTCTTTTAGATTTTTCTCTCTCCTATGCCATCATCTGTATTTTTTCCATATACCAAATCAAGATCTTCTTTCAAAAATATTTTTTCAAGATTAGTCATTACCTTGAAATATTTTTTCAAAATCATGAAGTATTTTTTCAGTATCGTTAAATATATTTTTAGTATCAGTTAGTAACATGAATTTTTTTTTAAGATTAGTCAAGATCTTTCGAAATATTTTTTAAAAAATCCTAAAATAAATTTTTAAGACCATGAGAAATATTTTTTTAGTATAAGTCAATATTAAATATTTTTCAAGATCATTCATTACCCTAAAATATTTTTTTAAGATATTACCCTAAAATATTTTTTTAATATCAAAATAAATTTTCAAGATCTTGAAATTTTTTCAGGATCAATCATTACCCTGAATTATTTTTTTAATATCCTAAAATAAATTTTTAAAATCATGAAGTATTTTTTTTAGTGTCAGTCAGTACCCATAAGTATTTTAATTTTGTATACAAATTTATGTAATTTTTTGTATTTATTGTGAAATATAATGTTTATAAAATACAACCTTATTCTTTATATACAATTATAGCAAAAGCTAATGCCTTTTTTGGTAAAATTGACCATGAAAAGGCTATTGTGATAATAATATCTTAACACTATTATTTTTATCCAAAGGTATTTTCAAAAAGCCATTTTTACCTCACAAATTTCAAATGATATTCTCCAAAAAATTTCAAAAAGTTAAATCCAAACCGCCCTAAATTTCATTAAAAGTCAGTTAGGTTAGAATCCCTCTGTTTCTTATTATAAAGCACTAACTAACAATTCTTACAAACCAGTAAAAATTTAAAGTCAATAAAGTTGTCCTACAATTTAAGTAACTTCCAATATTACTCCTATTAATTGCACTAAACTCTAATATTATATTAATTATTATTCTTAAACACTACCTTTATTAATTATGGGCATATATGGAAAAAATAATTAATGCACTTTGGAAACAAGCAAGTGCCTATATAAAAAGGATCAAATACAATTGTTAGTTTGTTAGTTGGTACCTTATAATAAAGACCAGAGGGAATACTTTAAACTGACCTTGATGAATTTAACGAATGTTTGATGAAATTTAATAGCTTTAATGAATCTGCACAATTTTAAATTATTTATTGGTATTTTTGTCATCTTCAATTATTATTTGCACTAGATGTTCATAGGAAAAAAATTATTAGTAAAATTCCACATTAACAAGCATTAAATATTAATGATGAGAAACTGTATTAGATGAATAGTTTCAGGGAGAAATGACGTCAAAAACTTACTACCCCTTTTAATATTAAATATAGGACAGAGTTAACCTTTTTTTCTTTGAAAATATTAAGAAAACTAATTAAATTACTTTAAAATGTTTATATTTATCGTTCTTCTCTAAACTATTTTGCCTAACATATAAACTGCTATATAATATAATGATATACAACATATGATATTATTTAATAATTTATTTAGCTTCATTAATTTTTTAAAAATAAATTAACTTTATCTTATATTTATAATTGGATGAGTATTTTTTTTTTGCCAGGTGGGATTAGAAACTGATTCACCGCGCGTGGTTTTAAATAAAGGGTTAAGGTGCAATTTTACCCTTAAAGTATTAAAAAGGCAATTTGCGCCTGAAGTTTTGGCGTAAGCGATATTTCTTTATGAAGTTTAAAAACAAGCGATTTTTGCCCTCCGTTAAAAACCCTAACGCCGACCGTTATGATAGTTAACGGGGGCAACATCTTACATTTTTAAACTCGGGGCGACAACATTACTACGTCGAAAACTTCAGCAAAATCGCTCCCGGCCAAGCATACTTTAAGGGTAAAATTGCATCTTAACCCTTAATTAAATTACTTGCATCCTCTTTTCTTACAGCCATTAGATGAATCTAGCGATAGAGATCAACGCACCTTGGCATCACCGCAAGAGATCTCTTCCCCTAAAACGTCGAAGGCTGCGGCAATTGAACCAACGAAGCAGAGAATTGGATGCTGGAAATACAAATTTGGGTTTCAGTGAGAATCCAAATTACTCATTACAATTAGAATGGAAACGCCGCTTAATACCTCAAAGAACAAGTACAGTATAATCGTTCCTACTTACAATGAGCGCCTGAACATTGCTCTCATCGTCTACCTTATTTTCAAGCACCTCCGGTAAATTTCCCATCTCTTGATTTATTTTTTTTCTTCCATTTGCACATCATTTATGATCTTATGGAAGTCTAAGATTGGTTTTTTACCTTTGGAGAAATCGAAGTGTGTTCCTTTGTATTCAAGTAATGGTGAAACAACATTTTTGAATTGTATGGCTTTGTTTCAACACAAAGAGGAAAATTAAAAAGCGAGTATGTCTATTCTGATTATACTGTTCCTCGGTGGTGATTAACGATCTTGCATGTTTGGAATGTTCCTTTTTGGTTGCTCAATCCTCAATTAGGGATGTCGATTTCGAAATTATAGTTGTGGACGATGGCAGCCCTGATGGCACTCAGGATATCGTAAAACAGTTGCAGAAAGTTTATGGAGAGGATCGGATTGTAAGAAATACACAACTTGATTGGATCGCTCTATATGAACTTTTTATCATTCCTATTTATCTTTTCACCTTTTCCCCCTTTCTTGAGCATTTTCTCTCTGTGATTCCAGCTTTTAAGAGCCAGACCTAGTAAGCTGGGTTTAGGTATTTACCCCATCTTTGTGCTCTTTAGTTATTATAAATTATGGTAAACTGGTATTTTGATTCAATTCAATTCCAGGAACGGCTTATATTCATGGTTTGAAGCATGCGTCAGGAAATTTTGTTGTCATCATGGATGCTGATCTATCACACCATGTAAGTTGTGCCCTTCAGATTTGTATCATAGTTTACCGTTCCAAATGATTGAACTGAGGAAAATAGAAGGGCTGTTGTAGATGAAAAATGGTTAAAAAAAAAAAGGCTGAATTGAGTGTAAACAAATTGCTGTTTGAGATTGAAGTGTTGCTTTAATGTTTTATTAACTCAACTGTCATTCAAGCATGCCTGTGTCTATGAATCAATTGGTAATCTTTGACAAGTTTATATTTGGTAGTCAGAGAGAATTACACCATTCTTTTGTTGTCTTTTATTTAAGTTGAATTAGAATTTCCATTTTGGAAATTTGTTAAATGCATTTTGTTTTTGTTACATCTTTTCTTTTACTAATTCCTTTAATTCTTCTGTAGCCAAAATATTTGCCAAGCTTCATCAGGTAAGAAAGCCTTCTAGTAATTTCTTGCTTATTTCTCATCTGCCTATGCCATTTAATTCTCCATTTACTTTTTGCAGAAAGCAGTCAGAAACTGGTGCTGATATAGTCACCGGAACTCGTTATGTCACGGGTGGTGGTGTGCATGGATGGAATCTAATGCGCAAATTAACAAGCAGAGGGGCAAATGTTCTTGCACAAACCTTTTTATGGCCAGGTGTTTCTGATCTAACAGGATCTTTTAGGTATAAAACTTGATAAGTGCTATTAAGTAGTTGGCTGAGAATGTTAGATGCTCCACTTGTTGATGAATGATTTATCTCTTCCCTTTATAGACTTTACAGGAAATCAGTGCTTGAAGATATTATTAGCTGCTGTGTTAGTAAGGGATATGTCTTTCAAATGGAGATGATTGTCCGTGCTTCTAGAAAAGGTTACAAGATTAAAGAGGTATTATTCATCCTTCTTACGAATATGATAAACAAAGTAGGGTTTTTTTCTTTTTTTTTGGGTTTAGTGGTCTCTGATTGCTAAGCTGCCTAAGTGGCTGGCAAAATAAGTGACAACATGATATTGGAGAATGTCATCTGTATGTGTCCTTAACAACTAGTGTAATCTCTTTTCATACGTAGCTTGCAGTTTTTGACTTGTTTATGTCAAAATAAGTGTAGTTTGTTATTATTTTTTTAGACTTTTCCAAGAATCATAATTTCATACTGCTAAAGGTGTTTGCTGGGGAATCAAAAGAATGTCTTGTAAATGATGCATACACACCTAATCTACTGGCTTTGGTACATGAAAGGGTCTCAAAGTAAATTTAGAGATGTTTAACGGTGATCCAAGCAGCAGAGGTGTATTATCTATTATTTCCATATTCTCAGCTGAAGGAAAGATGAAGTTACAGCCCTTTAATCTGGCCAAGTTCAGGGTTATTTTTTGCTTGTGGTTGAATACAAACATGACTGACTGTTGATGATTATGGAGAAGTGGTTGAATCTTCTGATCTAACGAGTAAAAGGTGTTCCAAATTTGTGCAAAAGTTATATTAACTGGCGAAGGCTTACCTGAACGTTCTTTATTTGATGTACTTTAGTAATTTTCTCCTGTCTAAGTTGTGCTTGCTACAATTCTCACTACCTAAATTGTCATATTGTTCATAATTCAATTTGGAGTTGAGACGCTAGCTTTGATTGTGTACAGGTTCCAATTACTTTCGTTGACAGAGTATATGGAAGTTCGAAGCTTGGTGGATCAGAGATCGTTGAATATCTAAAGGGCCTTGTCTATTTATTGGTCACCACATAGAAAATGTAGAAACGATAATTCCTCACATATTCTGTCCTGTGCTTTGCAGAAGCTGGATGTAGATTTTGTAATTCTAATTTCTTCTTCCTAGAGAGATAAGATTCATCAACGGAGCGATCTTGACTTTTTTGAATCTAGAAAACTAATCCCGTGATTCCTTGCGTTAATTACTGACTTATTGTCGTGTGAACCTTGATGTTGTTTTGCCCTTGTTGACTTGTGCCTTGTGCTCAGTTTTTTTCACCAGTATAACATGCTTAACTTACATGATAAACTCATGGTAGATATAAACATGGTTATATACATGCACATAAAATCATATAAACATGGCTTTAAAACGGGGCTTTTAATGGAGGATTACAACTTAGGGACGACAGAAGAAAAGAACAGTAATTTAACATCCTTTTTCCCCTTTCTTAATACGAATGCCAGATGAAGCATAACCAGGTCAAATCCCATAACATATATATCTGCTCCTGCACGTGCAGAGCCAGTAGAGCGGCTGATTCAATTCTAACTGATTAGTACAAAATTATTAAGAATTTCAAGCTTGAGTAGCTTCATTATGGTTCTGATCACAACAGTCTCAGGAGAATTGAAGTGCAACAAACTGCAAGTTGATAAGTACCAGGAATCTGGCCAGTGATATTGAAGCTCTAATTAAATAACAAAAATATCAGTGTGATAAACATTACATGGGTTGGCTCCAAGCTTTTCGCTGGCCCAAACCAGAGCCTTGAAGCGAGTCAAAGGCAAAAAACAAAAAAAGAACCTGGAAGCATCATCATTGGCAAACAAATTAGTTATGAACCCTAAAAGTAAAAAATAAATATATGAAAAAAAGAAGAAGAGGGAAACCACAAGAGTGGTGAGGGGCGCAAAAAAGACCAACTCAACTCAAAAGGGTAAAATGAAAACAAACTTGAGGATGAAGAACAGAGCTCAGATTGCAAACATCTACCAGAAATACTTTTTAAAAGTAAAATCTAAGAAAGGAAGGAATCTCTCCTCTCTGCCTGCACAACGTTGAAGAATCTCTTGCAGCTCATGCTAAACCAAATAGTGGAACCGGAGCAAGGCCGAACTCTATCAATAATGGCACCCATGAGTTGCTTAAAATAAACAGGTGAAACAGGATGCGCATAATTCGATGGCAGGACATCACAGGACCAATCTGATTTCGCTTGAGTGCCTTCTATCACGTGAAATGGTCTTGCCGTATGATTTCAGCCAGATTGAATCGCGGTGCATCTTCCTCTGGCTTCCAAGGTTCAGTACTGTCATGGATATACCATGACACTTTAGGAGACAATGGTGTGTATAAATCTGCATGTTCGGAATAATCAGACACTTGTCTTCCCTTTTTGCAATAAAAAAAGAAACAGATGACCATTTTTATATATATAAAAAAAAGTTTTCTCAAATTGAACATCACTAGTAACTAGGGAATTCCTCCATATAGAACATATAGATTTTTCCATGGGGTGGCAGTTACACACCTAGGCATCCCACTAAATCCTCTTCTGTATAGAATGATTATTCCTTTGTCTCTAACCCTATATTTTCATTAGTACTAAAATTTGTTATGATATAAATATATCGTTTTAGTGAACTGCAATTAGAAGTTCCAGCTGCCTATTCAGGGATCAACAATATTCATGAAGCTATAGGTTAAAGACCAAAAGAGTATCATGGATAAAATGGAAGTGTGCCAGAGTTTTTCACCAACAAACATGAAGTAAAGGCCCAGTTGCAAAAGTGACCAACACAAAACTAAACTCAGTCTTATATTAGCCAAGGAGCAATATAATTGTACAGACTGTTCAAGCAATTATCCTTTTACTGCCGGTTCTCAATGAATGAGAATATATTTCACATTTCTTTCAGGCCCCACCCTAGGACGTGTTGCTCCCTTCTTTTTCGCTAAGTTTCAAAGTTTGCCAGCAATTTTCTTTCTATATCTTCTTTATTATATTTACTGTTTTTACTCCCAAAAAATAAAAATTTGAGAAAGAAATCATCTTTTCCTCTATGAATTGTATACCACTGATGCATCAAAATGACGCAAATGCTCTTCCAACAGAGAATATAATTTATGTTTTCAAATTATCTAAAATTTATATCAAGTTTTAGCCTAAGGCTTATCCACAGCATTTCACAGGTCAAGCCAAGCAATAGTAGGGTGCCCTCTGATTGCAACTGGATACCCTTAATAAAGTGTTAATACATATATTTATAGGAGCTCAAATCATCCAAATTCCAAACTCAACACACTTAAGTGCAAGAGGCATTACCTGTTATTGGAGGATCTGGCTCCCTTGTACTATGCAATACTGCTGTTCCAGATAAAATAGTGATGAAACCACACAGCTCTGACACAATACTGCTTGCACTTTGACCATAATAGTCCTATATGATAATAGAACAGAAAATAGGATTATAGCAGATGGTCTACCACAAAACGTTTACTTGCCTGACATATTTTCTCTCATTATATTTCTGTAAAATACCAACCTTAAACATGATTGCACTGGCTAATATTGTGAAAGATGTGAACAGGGCATAATAGATAGGAGACACAACTGATGTGTTAAAAGTATCCAATGCCTGCAACCATGAAAGTGTTAGCCACTGATGACGTACAGATTGAAAATCAAATACCACTATAATGATGATAAAAAGTCGAGGCAGCACATCTCCACAAAGAAATTAAAAATTCAGGACGTCAAGATTATCATCTTTATCGGGATTCATCACAAGCATTGCATGGATGCTATTCAGGCAAAGAGATTTACATATTAACTACCAAGATTTTACATCTTGGAAACTCGGAATTCTTTGTAATGGGGTTTTGCTTTAGAAATACTTGATTCAGGGTTTTCCTACATCTTGTTTTATAAAAAATGACGTCACAAGTCTAGACGATGAATACCATCAAAAGCGCACAAACAATAATACAGGATTCAAAAGGTTGTCACTTGTCATCAGTTGCAAGTTTGATCATCATCAATAAGAAAAAGCGCAAGTGTTAGCCATAAAATGCCTATGGCTGAAAATTAGCAACCTACATGCTCCAAGCAATTTTTTGCTCTGGGAATATCCACCTAAAATACAGAGAAAAGGCAACAAAATGCTAGGAAAGTATCTCAAAGAAGGAAACAGATCTTTCCCAGTTGAGGTCACAATGCTAAAATATGTCCGCAAGTATCTTTACAGGGGAAAGAAGAACTGTGTGCAGCAAGACACTGATTACTGACCATATTAAGATAATTTAATTGAAAAATGATGCAGGTAATAGCGACCATTGCAAAAATCCATGTCTGGTAGTATACAGCCTGGTTTATGCCCTCTAATGTAAGTTCTATCGCAATGCCAATTGCTTTTACACTCATGACCTGTGAAATAACATATCAGAAATGAAAAAACAAAAGGCAGTTAGCAACACATGACCAAAATCACAAAAATGTATTGGCTTTCAATATTGACAAGGAATCTATTAGCATCACTTACTGTCAACGATCCAATTACAGAGCATGTTCCCGTGTAAACCAAAATATTAGTTTGGCCAAAGCGGGGAGAACAATATAAAATCAATACCAGTGCTACAGCTACTGCTGAGGCTGTATACAAGAGGAATGCTGGATGACAAAATAGAATGTACTTGTCAAGATAATCCCAAAAAGCAAACACGCATTTCACAGCGAATATCAATCAGGCCCAATCAGCATACCTGGTTGTATGGCCAAATCCCAAATTTCAAGAACAGAACTAAGAGACTTCTCTTCAGGTGCATGGAGAACAACTACAACGGATCCCACTATGCATAGAAGGCACCCCACCATGCCCATTTTCCGCAGCTTCTCGTTCAACATGAAATGTGCTAAGACCGCACTATTCATTTCCACAACATTACATGGTTTATTATAGGGTCATTTATAAAGTGAAACTGATCAAAGAAGTAAGCAACCAGTCATTGGAAATGAACTTTACCTAATAATTATACTTAAAGCACCAAGTGGCGTCACAAGCACAGCAGGGGCGTAAATGTATGCCACAAAATTGGCTATCTCTCCAGCAATCACTGTGAGAAATTCCCCACGGCCAAATAAAGAGGTTGGAATGGGCAAAACAAATATTTTGAGCAAGAAAAACCAAACATTGAAGAGAATGCAACATAGAGAACTACTCACTGGTAATCATGCCAATCCACCAGAGAGGTTCTCGCAGATAACCGTATCCTCCAACACCTACATGAATTGAATGGCAAACAATGACCAAAAAATAATAAATTGTAACAATCCTCGCAAAGCGAAGAATCAACTTCTCAGATTGGAGAACGCTCACTGGCTGAAGGGCCGTGAGCCCCGGCCCTTTGAAGACCCTTCTTCTTGATAATGAAGCTGGAGCCGATGAAAGCACTGGAAACGACAGCCAAAATAAACCCCTTCAAATTACTCGAGTACATCTATGTTGTGCGTCGCGCTGTAATTTCATTCGGTGAGGGGGAAAAAACGGGGATGATGACAGTAACAGAAGCTCCTTGATTCCCCAGAACACTAATAAGTAAGGTAAGGAAGTAATTTGAGCCAATATTGCTAGTGAAAATGAATGAGAAATCCTGCTTGGTTCCTTGATGAAACTCCTAATTGCTCCCCCTACGCTAGCTATGGAGTTTACTTACAGTTCAGTATCTATCTAATATCGCCGTGATGGGGTTTCGTAGTAAGGAGTTCGTCTCTGACCTCGACTCACCTGCCATTCTTCCTTTCTTTTTTTACTCATTAGCATGTAAGAACAAACCAATTGGCCTCTTCCCTCGCGTCAGCAAGGGCAATTGGGTAAATTGACATTTTCATGCTATTTCTTTGGCTTCACTCTCCTTCAATTGATTATTTGATTCAGAAGTCAGAACAGTGGCTATTACTATAAACAGTTAAAATTTTTTTCACATTTCTTCAGATTTGCTCCGCTGGCCCTGGTATTTTGCCGGCGGGTAGCGAAAATGATATAGTTCAAATTGTGATGGTTTTTAGGACATGTCAAGGATAAAAAAGGCTAATTATTTTTGAAGAGATTGTCAGGCTAATTAAGAGCAAAAAAAAATTATGTTCCTTTTATGAGATTTAGAGAGAGAGATTAAAAAACAGACAGTCTTAAGACGATGATATTTAAAAAATGTCATAATCTGACTTTTAAGCGTTAGCAATCCATACAAAAGTTATCAGAAGTTTTGAATACATTTTTTTTTTCCCTTTCAGGAGACTCTTAAGCATTATCAATCCATATAAAATAATTATGTGTTCTAAGCAATAGTAATTAGAGAAACATAATGAGGAAGATAAATAATCATGTATTAACCATATAAAAATAACATGCTCATATAAACTATAACCCACTTATATTTAATAATGATCATCCCTCACTTAAGTGATTTATAATTAACCAGCAGTCCAGGTTTTGATGAGATGCTGTAACACAATTTAATTAAAATATTAAAATTTTGTTTTAAATAGCTACACCAGTAATGGGTAAAAAAAAATGATGTCAAAAGCATATCGCTCACCAGAAATCTGATGTGATACTACTTCCAGTCCTAATTATAAGAGCTAGTTGAATTTTTTTGGAGAGATTAAGGAAGCTAAATAAGTTAGTTAATCATTTCATATGTTGTGTTTTTCTTAGATTATATATTATTTTATTACCAAACTATTTAGTTTGAAGAAAAAAAAAAAATACTTTAAGCCTAATTTAATTAAACTTCCTTGATCTCTCCAAAAAAAATCAACTATTTCTTATAATTAAGGCAGGGGGTATTTTTTTTTTTGGCTGGTTATCTCGAATCCTCGATAACCTACACTCGAGTTCCACGAGTCATTCCCATTATTTAAATAAAACAAGCAAAAAAGACCTTTAAATTTTAAATTTATTTTTTCTACCAACCAACCTTTTCATATGGGCTGTTCCTACACTTGGGCCATCGTGTATTTTGATCCTATTATATATATATATAAAAAAAACATAAGCATTCTCTGGTAAATATATTCTATATACGTAATGATATAATATTGAAAGACCCCCATCCTTATATTCAACTGATAAAGGAGTTGGACACTCTCAAGTCTCACCAAAAAGGAGGGGGTTCGATCATGAAGTTATGTTCAGTAGAAGATCTTAGGGTTAGGGTTCAAAGAACGATAACTCAGTATGATGAATGCAAAGTATACTCTTAGTCTTAAATTCCTGTAGAGTGGGGAAAGCGTCATCTCTCCCGCTTTGGATTGTGGGTGAATCCAACCCTCTCCTAAAATTTTTATATATATATATATAAAAAATAAAATATTGAAAGATGATTTTTACTCACATACTCATGATTTTGAAGAATTTATTATCTATAATACAAATCACCAATGAGTTAATAATTACTATTTTTTAATTTTACAGTCGAGTATTAAAAAAGATGTGAGGCAGTTATGAATATGGGGAAAAAAAAATATATATTCAATGGGTTGATGACTCCTTTTATCTAAGTGAAACGATAAAAAAATATAATATATTTTAAACACGTTAGAGTATTGTATATATCTCATGTATTGCCAACGCAAGAGGCTGGATTTTCTTCAAAGTTTAGCCCGAGTGTCAAGTGATATACTATACATGTGGGTGAAAGATACTTTGATATTTTTTTTATATACCATTTCTCCATCACATGTGCCCGTTACCAAAAGCTCAAGGCATCGATGATCTTCTTTGTTTTTCCTTTTAAGGTTTATAATATTTTTGTAATGGAAACGCAATAATTCTTCACTTAGGATGCTTAGTTTAAGGATTAGCTTGAAACTAGGGGAAATAAAATACAGATTTCTCTCTGGTTCTAAATACCACTCTGGTCCTATTTATAAGTCTATTTTGACTAAAAAAATTGGTCATATTTATAAGTATAGTTTCATATAATAAATGAGATTATGACAATTTTACCTAAATTAATTGTACCCATGAAGATAGAGAGAGATGAAACAATTGAAAAATATCCATTAATAAATAAGGCAAAGTTAAAAATTTACCGCATAATCATTGAGTTAACTATCTATTGTATGTGAGATTTGGTCAAAATTGACTTATAAATAGAATTAGAGTGATATAAGATAAAATTTGTAGTGTAAATTTTGTCATATATTTAACACCTGAAAGTAGTAGTAAATTTTTACCATTAATTTAGTGAAAAAGAAAGTTCGATTCCTTAAGGATAATATAATTAGAGTTTGAATCTGAACGGATGTGAAAAATGATTTTAATATTTACTCCCATTAGCTTGAGCCCAAAAAATGCTTAAGTCCGAATTAATCTTATCACATGCTAAAGATTTTGATAACAGGCTCGTGGGCCGTCGGCCGTCAACCCTGGCCTACCAAGCATGAGTAACAATATAAATTTTTCCAACAAAATAAAAATAATATTCCCTTCGATCTTAAATATATGATAAAATTTATAGTGTAAAGAAATGTAGTATTATTAGGATCCTAAATATAAGACAAAAATAATTTGTGATTGGATTGACACTATGAACTAAGTTTTATATTCAGGGCTGAATGTATTATTATGCAAATTGTACTCATGATTAGAACAAGGAAATCAGGCTATTTCTCGGCCGGTTTAAGTCCTGACCCTTCAAGGGTCAGGTTTGAAAATTATAGGAGTTAAATGAAATTGGTTTTGTAGGGGCGGCCCGTTAAGCCTTGTTAATTTTTTTTTTAAAAATTTAATAAGGAATTGAAAGAGATATTCCACATTCGAATATTCGTTGAAAATGAAAGTCAGCTTCCTTCTTAAATTGGCAACCTCCTCATCACAAGTCATAGGGTCAATCTTGTCATATAAATATTGTATAATAGTTTAAATTTAAAACATAGGTATGCTTTTTATGTTTTATGTGAGTTATTTGTAGACAATAATTTGCTTCTGATTACAAATTAATAAATGTGTTTATTTGTTGGATGAGTCGTGTTGTTTAGATATTAATGTTGACAACATTTATTTGATAAATTAGAAATTTAATTGTTGTAATTTACTAATTATACTTCTTTAAAAAAAACGGAGGAAAAATAGTTAAAATTTAGAATTGTAACTTCCAAGTCCGGTAAGGCCGGCCCCGACCCTAGTGCTATTGGGTAAGACTTTGAAAACATATGTTTTTCTTACCCCGGACCCTGTAGAACTAGCTCTGTTATGCCTGACCCTTCAAAGATCGGCTCTAATTCCCAGCTCTACTCATGATGTAAGAAGACATAAATTCTTTCTTTATTTAACTACTCCTTTGGTTTTATATATAGGGTAGAGAGACAAGACTCTTTTTTGGTTCTATTTATAAGGCATGTCATTAAAGTTTTGACATAAATGTACAATTTAATACTTTACTTATTATTATGTTAGTTTTGTTTTCATTTGGTTTTATGCATATTAAATAGAGATAGAGTTTGAAATTTTTTGAATTTTATTGAAGAGTTAATGAGATTTAAGGGTTTTTTTGTCTTTCTGAAAAATATTGAAAGTACCTTATAAATAGAACTATGGGAGCATGTAATAGATAAATTTAAGGTTAAAAAGATAAAGTAACCAAATATTTATAACAAAAATAATGATATATTATGAGGGATGAAAGAGACAATTTTTTCACAAACGAGAACAAAAAGGAAAAGGAAGAGGACAATTCTTAACCAATTTACAAACTTTGTGTATCATAATTCTCAATTGCTTGCATTAAAAATAAATTTAGAGGATTCATTGAAAGGCAAGATAAGGCATAAAATAAAAGACAGAATAAAAGTGGGATGGTCAACGAAGGAAGTTTGAATACGACCAATTCCCGTGTTACCGGTCAAAGGCGGTAGTCTGGTCTGTGGGTGTCCTCATGGAAGGGAGAGAGAGACTAGAGAGAGCCATAGGCGGCTTCCTCAGCTTCCCTTAACTGCTTAACCTACCTCCCCCAACCCTCATTAGTCTTCTGATCCTTCTTCCTCTCTCCTCATTATGAACCCTGGCTAAATTTTTCAACTTTATATAACCATCAATCAATTCAATTCGCTCACACCGAACTAGTATTAGTTTGACATGTTCAAATTTACTTTTTTACTAAGTAGATGTGTGTATGACTATAGCAAAAAGCCATTGCAATTGTAGTTGTTATTATATTATTATTACCTTCTTGGCGCTCAAAGGGAGGTTGAGTGTGGACTTTAACTTCGCTATTTTCAAGCTCTTGTCCCATCCCAATCCCATAAGCCTCCCCGAAACCAAAACCCTTCTTTTCTATGCTCTCTTGCGCTTTGGAATCTGGAATTTTTCGCTAGTGTCTTTTGCCTACGAGTTCCAATATTCGTTTCTCCGTGTTTGTTTCCAATTGTTCTACATATACCAACACATAGCATTGACTGTGAACTGGAGAGAAAAATAATGGGTGTTCTCTGTTAATTCAAGACATGGATGAGGTGTTACCGGAGCTGATTCTGTGAGTACATGTCAGGGGGTACAGCGATTGAGTTTTTCGTTTGGTTATCTGAAACTATGGGGGGTATTTGTTCGAGGTCCGCCAACGAGGACAAGGTATTTGCTAAGACCGATGAAAATTTTGTGAATCATAAATCTGGTAACAATGGCCAGTCTAGCGTGCCGAGTGATTTCACTACTGCACCTCAGATACGTGAGAAAATGGAGAAGGATTTGCAAGAACCTGCTGAAATTCGAGACATAAATGCAAGGACTAGTCCAAATGATTTCTATGATGGAATCCCACGCTTTCCTGATTCTTTTCCTCACAAGTCTAGGTCTGTTAAATCAACGCAGGCGGCTGTGGCAAAGGTTGGTTCATTACGGTCCACTTCAAATGCTTAAACCTTTCACTAATTCTTTCCTACTATTTATGCGCCCGAGCTGGGCTACTCAGTGATGGATCTATTTATAGATCACTGGGGTTTATGCTGACAGTTCGGATTGATTTGTCGTAAATATGCACATTTTTTTAGAATTTGTTTACCTTCCACCAAGAAATCGCGTGGCAATGAAAATCTGGTTAGTGTTCGAGTATTAAATCAGAAAGCAGGATCATTATCTTAAAAAATAGGAAAGTCCTAAGCAATTGTTATTTAATGAGCAGGATCGTTAGTGTATCCAGGCAAGGGAAGCCCGTTCGTAATTCATCTCTTAACTTGTAGTAAGTTGGCTGGTTAGAAAGGCCTTTTGCTGGGGGGAGCTCAGAACAAGGCCAACGGCTCATGCACATTTACCCCAATTTTCAGAGGGAATGCTTATTGAATAGTTGCAGATATTTTATAGAAAACATTAACATGAGCCTATAAGAATTAAGAAAGACAGAAGAAAACTAAAGCCCTAATGTTAATGAATCTTGAACTCGGAGAATGAGTCCATTGAATGGTTGAAGAATCTGTTGATCACTATCAAAAGCAGAGTAGGTTTGCAAACTTCAACCGTGTCTTTCCTGTGAACTTATTGTTGTCTAGAATATTTTTTTACATTCTTCCTAGCCTGACGATCTGTACTAACCAACATCCATCCACTTTCTTCAGAATCATTGCATAGGATTTCATTATAACTTCGCATTTTTCATCCTCTTCGTTGCAATGGTTACAATTTGAATTAAACTATTTTATTTGGTTTTTTACACCATATATACCATTTACACCTTCAAATTTATTTTGTGTTCTGTTATGTCTTTAAGTTATGTAAGCAGGCTTGTTGAGAGGAAAGAGGATAATAAAAAGACCAAGGCTGGAAAAATTTGATGGCACATACTAAGATATTTTCTGTTACAGGTCTCAGAGGTGAGTTCACGTATAGGAAGAGCTGGATTTGGGAAGGCCGTGGATGTCTTGGACACTCTTGGTAGCAGCATGACAAATTTAAATGCTGGAAGTGGATTTATTTCTGGAACTGCAACAAAAGGGAATGAAATTGGTATCTTAGCATTTGAGGTTGCAAACACTATTGTCAAAGGCTCTAGTCTTATTCAATCTCTGTCCAAAAGAAGTATTAAGCATTTAAAAGAAGAGATGCTTCCTTCAAAGGGTGTGCAAGATTTAGTTTCAAAGGATACAGATGAACTTCTAAGGATTGTTGCATCAGATAAGAGGTAAGTATAGGGTTAAGATTGATGAGTTTGAGTGATTTCAGTTCCTAGATAAGTTAAATTATTTGTTTATTATGATTATTAAATGGCAACTGCATGTGATCATTGGGTTTGCCTTCAGGGAGGAGTTGAAAGTTTTTACTGATGAGATAATTCGTTTTGGAAATCGCTCAAAGGATCCTCAATGGCACAACTTGGACCGTTACTTTGACAAGTAATATAAATTGTACTCTCTTAATTCATGTGAAGTTTTTAGCCTTTCATATGTTTACCTCTCTTGTGCTGTCTTATTTACAAGGTATCTATTTGTTGTATATTACAGAATCAGCAGAGAGCAGGATGCCCCGAGGCTGTCGGCAGATGAGGTAGAATCAATGATGCAGCAATTGATGACCTGGGTTCAGTTTACAGCTGTGAGTGTTATCCTCATCTAATTTGAGATCAAATATTAAGTCCCGAATTGACGTTTAATTTGTGAGAATTGATTGAAAGCTTTTTAACTGCTTGTCTTGTACATATATAACATGTCAGTTGCAAAGAGTGTTTTTCCCCTTCTTCTCCACTTCCACCATAGTCTACTTGATGTCTTCAAATGCATCATGATTTATGTGCGAAGGTGAATGGGGAATTGATGTATACAACTATTAGATATTGTGAATTGTGTTCTATATTAATATGAAGTTTTGTAATGAAGTAAAATTGGCATGGAATATGTCCTGGACAAAAGCTATGAGTACCTTAATTTCATTATGATACAAATGTTTCTGAAATTTGATGATTTTATGATGGTTGGATCTTTTATGTACTCTTTTCATAACCGATTTAATCATTTATCTCCAACTCTCTTTTTATTATGGGGACGAACTGATACTCCTTGAGTTATTGTAAATGCAGTACACACTCATTCATATACATTTCATGTGATAGTCTGATTAGATAAGATGAGGAGGTAGACACTGTATTTTATGCATCTTTTGTGGCCTTTCTTAGTCTCTTCATGCTGTATGTACGATCTTGAGTCATTCAACGTCGTACAATTTTATGAAATTTTATATTCGAGGTTTTCCATTATCTTCCTTTGATAGAAACAAGAGAGGATTTATCTTTTGTTCCCCCTGTATTTGCTTTCTTACTCAAGCTAGCCGTTTGTTTATGTTTTTCTTAGGCACTACTAATGCATGACATAGTTCTCAATAAGGTTTTAATATAATTCTTTATTGCCTCAGGAGTTATACCACGAATCACATGCGCTGGATAGATTTCAGCAAGACTATCTTAGTAAGCGGCAAGAGGACGATAGTTCTGGTGCAACCCAAAAAGGTGATCATATATCCTACTTTTGACATGATATGCAACTCTTGTTTGCGATGAGCTTTCTAAAGAATATGAAGTCAAAAAAGAAGATTAATTGGGGCCTCTTGATAGAATGAACATTTAGAAGGTGGAGAATATGTCTGAAACTTGGACAAGACTGCCATAGAGTAATTGGTTGACTGATGTCTGCTTGTGTTGCTTACTGTTTCATTGTCTTTACATCAATATTCCCTGACCAATGTAGAATTGTAGGCTATGCTGAGGACTTTGTTTGAATTTTTGGAATCAGAATTGCATAGGCTTGTTGTGAATATTATTAAGCGCCTCAAGGGTTAGATAAAATTTAAGATACGGTTGAAGAGATTAACTCTGATGACATGTTTGACTTTACCATATACTGAGCAATATTTTAGGAAAATCTTTTATATGTAACTTTTGACTTAATGTTTCTCTTCATATAGATGATAGCCTTCCAATCTTGAGGGCGGAACTTAAAACTCAAAAGAAGCAAGTTAAACAGTTGAAGAAAAAGTCACTCTGGTCCAGAAGTTTGGAGGAGGTAGCCTAGAGTTTAGATTGTTACTTTAGATGAATATGTTTCTCTCATCTCTTAGTCAGTAGGATTCGTATTCTTATGGAATTGCAGATTATGGAGAAGCTTGTAGACGTTGTTCAATTTTTGCATTTGGAGATGAACAACAACTTTGTCAGTGAAGGTATATGCCCTTTAACTCGAACATGTTGTACTATAATCAATATCTGTTGTTATCATAACAATCGATGTATGATTCAGTTGATGTTATTTTAACTGTTGTGCATATCTCAGTCATATTGAGCTAATAGTATTATTCTTGGAATATTTAAAAGTTAAAGGGGGAGAAAATGAATGGGAGCAGGGGCGTAGATGTAATGAGACTGGTAGGGAGGCAGGGAGAGAACTATCTGGTTTTGTTCTTGTTGGTGGTCACTCTTGAAAACACTATCAAAATCTGTTCTTTGCTTCTAAGTGCCAGTTTGGAAAACTATAGAATCAATTAAAAAAGTTCTTTTGCACTTTACGAGACAAAACTTCTCTCACATATTTACCTCTACAGTACAAAATTACTTAAAATAAGCTAATCCACACACCCACTTAATTGCAACGATTTTATCCATGAACTACTACAGATCGTCAGAAGCCAGTAATTGGATACAGCAGTGGTCGTCAAAGATTGGGTCCTGCAGGCCTTGCTTTGCACTATGCAAATATAGTGCTCCAAATTGATACTCTTGTAAGTTTATCTTCTAGAAGGTTTTTTATTCATTATAGGTCTCCAATCTATTATGTATCTTTTCTTTAAGCCATGTGATAATTTTACTACCTCTGGTCCTAATTATAAGACATAGTTGACTTTGTTTGGAGAGATTAAGGAAGCTAAATAAGTTACTTAATCATTTTTTATGTTGTGTATCTTTAGATTATATATTAGTTTATTAGTCAAACTAATTACTTTGAAGAAAAAAATAAAAATAAAAATACTCTAAAGTAATTTAATTAGCTTCTTTAATTTCTCAAAAAAAGTTAACTATGTCTTATAATTAGGACTGGAGGGAGTATTAATCAAGTATCAAGGATGACATCTCATATTGCCTTTAAATATTACATCAGTTTCTCATAGTAAACACTTCCCCAGCTAACATGATGACACATTATCTTCATCCAAAATTCTATGAACATAAATTTCTATTCGCTAGTTTTGTTGACACAAAATATTTGCATGTGTACAATTAACTAACCGATGCATTGGTGCTTAAAATAATTTTTTTCACTATGTATGCATGAATTGCCCAGGTCATCAAAGGATTGAACTGCACTTGGCAGCCTCAAAATTCTTTTTTAATTTAATATCTTTTAACCTACAATACAACTAAAACATCAGGGTGCAAGGTTGCTATTTGTGTTATGTCAAGTGTTTAGCTGCTCTGAGCAAAAAAAAAAGTGTTTAGCTGCTCTGAGCAAAAAAAAAAGTGTTTAGCTGCGATAAAGAGATCTGTGCTGAGTCAGTGTTGATGATGGCAGGTTGCACGATCCAGTTCTATGCCTGCAAATACAAGGGATTCATTATATCAGGGCTTGCCTCCTAACATAAAATTGGCTTTGCGTTCCAAATTACCGTCTGTTCATGTTGCAAACCAGGTTTGTTTATATGCTGCAAGTTTCTTATGCCACCACAGCATACATCCTTGTATTGTTAAAAACCAACGAGAAATACCCTACCGATTCTGAAATCAATTTCTTCTGTTCTTAGTTGTTTACTTCATCATAAGCAAAGGCATGTCCTCAACTAAATTATTTTTCCTTTGTATTCTGAAGATGACCATAACAGAGATCAAAGAGGAGATGGAGAAGACATTACACTGGCTGGTTCCAGTTGCCACAAACACAGCCAAGTATGGTGTTTTGCTTTTCTTCAAATAAATACTCATCTATACGAGAAGATTTCATAAGCATCAGTTTATTCAACACATGTATAATCTGATTTTAACTTTTTGGCATTTGATTGCTGTAAAATTGACTCAGGGCGCATCATGGTTTTGGATGGGTTGGGGAGTGGGCAAACACTGGGTGAGTATCAAGTCTGTTCTTTTACAACATCTAAACTTGTTCATTTTCCCATTTCTAAGTAATTATTTGGTTCTTGCAGCTCTGAGGTGAATCGGAAGAACACGCAGACTGATGTGACGCGGATTGAAACATTTCACCATGCAGACAAGGACAAAGTTGAAAGTTACATTCTTGAACTTCTTTTATGGCTTCATCGCCTGGCCATCAAAAGTAAGGCTAACAATGACTATGGTGAAACAAATTTTATGCACAAGCCAGCTTTTGGCACTGCCCTGCAAAAGACAGACAAGGAACCTAAGAATGCTGGGCTTCCGTTACTAACAATTGATGAACAAAACCTGCTACAAGCTGTAACTAAGAACACATGGATCCGAGGAATTAGCAAGAGCTTGGACTTCGACACCATGAATACTACAAGGGAGAAGAACAGCAGGCTGACAAGGAGTTGCAGCTATTCATCAACAGTTAAAAGCAAGGAATCAACATTTAATAGGATTTCATCTAAGCTTCCTTTGATTGATTTTGGTATTGACAAAGAGAGGGCATTAGATGTGATAGACAGATTGGACATGGTCAGATAGTTTGTACATACACCATATTCATGCTGCAACCGTTGAGGGCCAATCCTTCGCTGCACTTGTGGTATCTTATCTATGGCTTCATCAGAGAGTTCAGTTTTGGCGAAGCTCTGTACAAAAAACTCATGGCACCAAGGTAGAGTGATGAGAAAATAGGCTCTATGGTTTGCATTGCCCAGTTGGATTTGGAGCAGAGTAGATTGTGTTTCAAAGTGAATAGCCAATAGGAGGATATGGTGCCTGCCTGCTTCTGCATTGCTGCACGGGTTACTTTGGATTTGATATATCCTTGAATGATGCCAAAACTGGAACCTATTTTTTATTTTTTGAATAGAAATGTAGATCCTGGCCCTTATAGTTTGTACAACATCTAAATAAAATAGAATCATTGAGTATGTATGTACAAGAGTGTGATGCCTGGTGTGAGTTTTTGTTTCTTGGTTTCGTACATAGGCGGAGCAGATTGAGGGTAGTTGATTCACCTTGAAAAATAGTATATTTTTGAAATTTCAATGAATTTGTTATTTTACTTTAACATTGTTTTTTTTTTCTTGGAGGGTTTGTTGTGACTTTACTAAATATTGTATTGACCGTTGCATCAAGTGACATTGCAGCAATCCATTGTAGAACAACACATTCACGTTTTGCACTTCCAATTTAAATTAATGAGTATTCTATGTGCTCCATCAAACAAAACTCTTGCACTTGCAAACTTACTCATAAGCACGAAGCTAATCATATGGGATGAAGTTCCAATGATTCAGCGATATTGTATTGAGGAATTTGACTGTATTTTAAAGGCTTATGCATTCTAAAATGTTATTTGGTGACCAATGCATTCTTGTGGGTGGTGACTTTTGTCAAATAGCAAGGCACAGCGGCCACTTGCTTCATGATTGTGTTTTATTCTCAGTTTGATTGTTTTTTCAATCTTATTTTGAACCTTTTTTTTTTTTTTTTTTTTAAGGGAAGAGTATAAGCTTTATTATGTTTTTGGAAAAGAGAAACTCTTCTTGTCTTGGAAAAAAAAAACTACTAATTACTCATCATTTGAATAATTAAGTAATTTTAATTAATTAAAATTAAATATAAAGTGGATAGTAAAATTAATTTTATATCTACGGTTATTGTATTATAGTTCTTTTAATTAATTAAAATTAAATATAAAGTGGATAGTAAAATTAATTTCTTATCTACATTATTGTATTATAGTTCCTCATGTAGTAATATATCAGCTATCAATAAACAACTCACTTAAGTCAAATCTTACAGGAGGTGTTTGGTGTCAATTAAGTCAAGTCATTTTGGTGGATTCACATTAAATGTCATAATTATATCTAATTTTCCTATTACAATGTATATGGCACTATATTAAGTAAAGTGAAAAAAAAGTCAAATATTGGATCTACAAATATCGATATTCTATATCGATCTTTTACAAAACTCATTTAGAAATAAGAAATATTTTATAGATGTACACTTTTTTTTTTTTTTTTTGAAACACTTGTAATAGAAACCGTATTTAAAGATGAGGCTAGAAAACTATCTCTGTTTTTCTTGATTACAAAAACTTTTATCTCTATGGTATCTATTTAACATGATTTTTTTTTTCTTCTTCTGGGATTCTCAAAATTGAACCGGCAACGTTTAACTCAGAAAAAGCGACTCTAATCACCCAACTTGAGCTTTTCGGCCGGATAAACCACTTCTGTTCTACTTCTCCTTTGTGTCTTCTGAGATGGATTTTTCTGAACCTTGTCTTTTGCAGTATCACCAGATGATGTCTTCATTGACTTTGGATCTTTTTCTCCGCCGCTCCTCCTACAATACAATATGTTCAGGAAAAATAAATCAAAGGTCTTTAAGAATCAGAACATCCTTAAACGAAGCTAGTTCAAATGCAAACCTAAAGTGTAAGAACATGACCAACATGCCAACCGCAGCAGTACCACCCAAGACCGATTTTAACATTATATTATTTTGAGGTTTACTTCTTGGTATTCCTATACTCTCCGTTTTCTTAGCCAAATTATCAGCTGATGGAGAAGCTTTCTGATCTTCTGGTGTTATTTCTTCCTACATCACAACAAAATCAAAACAAAGTTTTAATTTTGATATAACCTACGAGTTTACAGAAACATGCCTGACATGGGATCAAATCTTACTGGATGACACGTGTCAATGGATCGTGAATCATGAGATACATCCTCGTCGGTTACCACATGTAGTACTCTTTCACCTTCGTCACCTATGTCATGATCATTAGCATCTTCCTCATTAGAGGAACACTTTTCATGGTAATCCATACCTACAACATCGCATCGAACATTCTGACAATCCTTGTTTGTCTGTTTATCATCATCAATGTCTAATTTCACAGTAGCCTCCTCCTCATTTGGTTCAGAGGGTATGACTTTAAAAGCTTTGTGTTTTGGAGAATCCTTCGGAAAAAATGAGGAAAAACTTCTACGATCGTCAGGTGATACCAAAGCACATTTTCCTTTCTGATCCCATTTACAAAACTCAGACGATAAATAAGAATGAAATGACAATAAATCCTCAGACTCGTGAAAACTGGCATTAGAATATAAAGAATTCTTCTTGTCCTCTGATTTCTCAGTAGAGTGTAAATATTTAGCTTTAGAAGTGATCTCATCATATGTCATTTCCCCATATTCCATTGCGGCCTGAGATTTATATCCTTCAATTATTTGATTCCACTGATCCACCTTGTCACTGTGAATTTCAAAAGACCCAAGGGTCTCAAAATTGTCCTGCGCATCAAACTTATCACTCAAGTTAACTGGTTCCCTTGGGAAATTTCTCAGAACTTCCATATTGTAACAGATATCTAAATATCCCCTCTCATATTCAATACTCCCTGGAGTTGAGTTTGAACCATGAGAACTAGCATTGTGATGTACATTTGATGTGCTATTTTCTTCCAGATTTGAAGTTGCTACTTGATCCAAAGCATTTCTTCTTCCAAACAAGCCATGGTCAGAATAATTAAAGCCCATAAAGCCATTTTCTTGTTCTATGTTCTCCTCCGAGCAAGGATGCAATGATTTCTCTGGACTTAAAAATTCAAACTCAGCCTCGGATTGAAGTTCTGCATGATTTAATTCTGTCGCATCATACTCTTCCATATATGTCTCATGGCCTCCGGGGGAGGAGGCAGCAGAGTAACCCTACAAAAGTTCCATGCTTTAAAAAAAAAGATGGATATTTGTTTGGTTGGAAATTTAATACTTATCTTTTTTTTTCAGGTTCCTAACCTACAAGTAAAAGCAAGGACCCACCTGCCTGTGTTTTGCCTCTCCATGCTTCTGCGAGTAATAAGAAGGAGAATCTGCAAGGCAACTTTGAGACAGCTCTAAGTTTCTACGAATGTAACCAACCAAATCCTTAGGCATAGTTATTGTGCATGACACAACATCAAAATCCGGAACCTGTCACCATTCTCTTTAAGTTTAGTAGGAAAGTAACAATTAAAATAGTAAGCTATAAGGTTAAGTAAATTATGAACAATGGCCTTACATTTACATTCTTAGACCTTGCCTTTTTTGAGAATGAGCGTATACACATACAAACTTTTCGAGTATTTCTTTTCTCTACAACATCTGATGGAGAGAAGAGGTCTATGCCAGTCATTCCCAAGATTTTGCAGATCTACATATTATAAAATGTTACAACTAAGATATATGTTTGCACTAAGAATTAAGAGAATTAAAACACAAATAAGAAGAAGAAGACTTTAGACTTTGTCTACCCATATGCTCCTATCAAGAGATGCTTATAAATGCAGATGAGCCCCTCAGGCCACAGGCTTCATATCAGAAATACCAGCACCACTCTCCATACAATTACCCTTCACTAAAATCATCAAAAGGAATAACAAGAAAAATTGCTGATTTGGGAATAATCACAATGCACTTCACTTAACATTTATGTTGAATTTTTTTATCAACTATATGTAATTAAGTTGTTTCTATTATACTAATAGCAAGCTAGCAGGTTTTCTGGTGTAAGGTGGTACTGATTTCTAAGTAATTCTCTGTACTCCAACACTATATTCTCTTACAAGCAAGAAAGATATATCGTAAAAAGGAACTTACTTTCAGAAATGAATCAACGTTGGAATAAGGCCTATATCTGCCACTGTTGTTCTTGGAAGCAAAAGGCTGATGCTGGTATGCTATTACGTGCCTTAACTCCATATGCTTAGCCAGCAGCAATCTCCACACAACTTTTGAAGCTTGAAACCTACAAACCAATGAAACTAGTTAAATTCAGAAAGAGCATCGTCAAATGCCAATCTGACAGTTTCCAGCTCAAACTGCTCCTGTGTTCTAATTCTCACAAGAACAAGATAAGTAATTGACAATTATAAAAATTAGTACATACAGCAATTCTCCATCAGCAAGAACTTCAGCTATAATGAGATTCTCATCTAATCTTATTTGCAGCACTTCTCCAAGCCAAATTCGTGTTTGAGTCTGCCAAAGAATTGGAAAACGAAATAGTAGTGATTAGACATGAGACATCGGTCTTAGCTAAGGAAAATATCAGTAGACATTGAAGAAGAGTGAGGATGATTGATGAACCTGGAGGAAGGCATCGTCGAGCTCCCGGAAGCTAGATTCCAATGATGTTGACGATGGTGGCGGCGGTGACGGTGAAGAAGGTTGAAGGAGCTGAGGGGATTGAGATCTTTGAAGGGAATCATCATCACAGCCCATGACGGCGGCGATTCTCAGAGAAGAAGAGATAGCGCCGATAAGAATGGATATGGGATGAAGAGAGGAAATAAGCCAAAAAAGCAAAGAAATGAAAGAAGCGGGAGGAGCTAGCAAAGCTTAGTGGGGGGAGTGTGTGATGAGAAAATAGTATATTTGTTGTTATTCTCTCTGGTTTGGATGGTCAGAGAGATGAAAAGTTAAAAAGTGAAGCTCACAAAAGACATGGCCATGATTCTGTGGCTTTTTTGTTGCCTGTTTTCCTATATCGTTCAAGGCACTACCACCCCATTTCCTTGTTCCATTCGGTGGATGGATGGGTCAACCTTAACTAAAACATTAAATAATAATTCCTTACACGCAGGCTCGTTCCTCCTTAGAGAAGAGAGAAGGGTCACGTTCCTTCTCTTTCCTTTTGTGTAATGACACGTGTCTAGTCTTTTCTTAACATTCATTATTAACAGTACATATCTCACTATTTTCAAATGATGGACCATTTTTATAATAAAATTAGGCTGCTTTCTTTGACTTTTTATTATTATAAATTTATAATACAGCCACAACTGAATAACCCATCGTTAATTTTAAGGTTGCTGAGTTTATCAGTAAAGAAAAGAAAAAATCTAAGATGACGCCGTACATGAATGAATATGTTGCAGATGAGTTGTAAGAAATATCTGAACAAAATAAATTGTGCTAGTTAATAGAAGACGTGGCCTATTAGTAGCCTTAAGATGGGGCCAATGGGAAGGCATTTGAGTTCCGTAATGGCGTGGCAGTTTGTTTTCTATTATGATGTTGCGTTTTTTTTTTCCTTAGAAAGCGGAGCCATAAAAGAGAAGGGAAACTAAAAAAGAAGTCGCTGTCGTTTGAAAGAAGTGTCTTTGTTTTCACTTCAAAATTGATTACGTCTCGTGATGTGAGATTTATGAACAAGAGCCACGATACGAGTTTGAGTGAATACCACTTAATAATGGCAAAGTGGCGGTTGTGAAATTTGAACATGTTGACGTCTGAGGAAGAAGGCGAGAAGAGACAAAAAGCAAAAAATAAAGGAGGGATGGTATTCTCTCAAAGTGGGACACTTGTTCATGGTAACCTTAGTAGAGACGTGGAAACTAGGCATGTTCACATACTTCACCTTCCCTAACACCATACAACTCTCATCACTATGTCTCCCTTTCTGAATTCTGACTATTTCCTCTAATTTTTTCACAGCGACAAAGCCTATATTTATTCTTTAACTTAATTATGGTTCCTTAATTTTATGATTTTTTTTAAAAAAAATTCTTTAATTTGCAAAACCCCCAAAAATCCCTATGTAAAAAATTTGGACTTTACCAAAGTATACAGGGATACATATTAAATATATCAACATTGAAATAAATAAATAAAAAAAAAAGTTGACAAAGCATTCACAATACTATCCTAACATTTTTTTTTTAGGGTGGGGTGTTTTTTAAAAAAAACAAAATAATTGACACAAAATCATCACCCAACAGGTAAAACTTAATTATATATATACATTAATAAATATATATATATTCTTCTTAACATTTTTTCAATAGTATTTATTATTCCACAAACGCGAATTACCATTCCACAAACGCCATTTACCATTCTAGAAACACCAATTACCATTGTTTTCCTATGGTGCCATTTTTTACTCTATCATCTATATTATGGATAACAAAAAAAAATGACACTTTAATCATTCCACAAACGGTATTTACCATTCCACAAACGTCATTTACCATTCCACAAATGCCAATTACCATTGTTTTTAAGGTGTCATTTTTTACTCTTTTTTACGAAATGTTATGGATAAAAAAAAAATGACACTTTAACCATTCCACAAACGCTATTTACCATTCCACAAACGTCATTTATCATTCTAGAAACGTCAATTACCATTGTTTTCTCAGGGTGTCATTTTTTACTCTTTCATATATGTTATAGATGGAGTTGTTGTTAATCAACTACTAAAGAAGTTGTTAATGAAACCTTTTTAACATCAAAATTTTCTGTGAGATTTTTTTGATATTTTTCTTAGTTCCCTGGACTTTAAAGAAATTTTCCCATTTCTTTAGTACACTAGCCTAAGAGCCCACAACAGATCTCCTGCTTTTTTATTATATATATTGAAATTAAATAAAATTAAAAAGTTAAGTAGAAAGAATCAATCAAACTTAAATTTGGTAGGGAATAGTCCAATGCTAAATTTACAGTCGACATCCAAAAAGTAAGACAAGCTGTATTGAAAGGAACAAGATTGTTCAATGGATGTTAAGAAATCAGAATAGATATGGACATAGATACAAGTATTTAATGAATTTGTAAAAATATCATATTGTAACCAATCAAAACAAAACTGGACTCTGCCATATCATCTGAACTGCCCAACTCTAAAACGGAGCTATGAACTGCCAGGAAAAAAAAAATCGAGGCTTGATTGAGAAGATGCTTTATAAAAAATTCTTCTCTGTACTGTACCACGTTGATGTTAGTTTAACGTGGCCTCTAATTACATAAAAGGGTAAGAGCTGAGAAATTAGGAAGCTGAAGTTGGATAAACATCAGTATCATTTGAGATTTGTCCAAATATGTCAGGGCAAGATTCCCAGGTCCCCTTATCCCTGGCCTCCCAGTATCCGCCAGCATAACGGTAACTGTTACTGTCCTTGTCCTTTGCAAACCACCTTGGTTTCCAACCCGTCTCTTGCATCTTCCTTGCCTGTCAAGTTACCCACTCTTCTATTAATAACTCCATAGAAACACCCAACCCTAAAAAATTAAGTGAATTTCATATGCACATTTCATACCTGTCGCTGTCTCTGCTCCAGCCGCAACTTCTCACTGTTGGCCATTTCATACTCCCCATTCTCCAAAAACCTTTGATCAGGTCTCCACCTCGAATCTGTGGGCGGCAACTTCCCCTGTTTCACAACTTTCATGTCACAAACTCAGACATAACCACTCAGGACAATGCGTCCCATGTTGCAAATATAGGATTTTGCGAAGAACAAAGGCAGAAATTAAAGCATTCAAGAAAAGCACTTGCCTTGAGTTCAGGTGTGATTTCATTCAGTGCAATAGCGAATTCAGTAAGATCATATCTTGTGGTGTGATGGGATGGCTCATTCCGCTTCCACAGCAGACATGTTTTTGACGACCCACTGGATTTTTTACTTTTAGAATTGTCATCAATTATACAGTGCAAACTCTCATCCCATTTCCCGTAGATAGTTGCTACTGCTTTACCATTCTTATCTTCCACCACGCCTTGCACCTGCACCACATGCAACTTATATATTACGCAGCACGATCAAGTACTCGGTAGAAAATCCAACACAAGTTAAATTTTCTTGATTTCTCACATCCAAAAGCAAGAAAATAGATACCAGGAGTATTATTAGAAAGGGCACCTGATGAGGGTTTCGATCAATCATTGACTGCTCCTTAAATTTAACCTTACAAGAATACTCACGATTCCCTTCTATGCGCATTGTCCCATAATGGTCACAGTACAGTTTTCCTAAAATCAGATTGTAAATGGATGTTGTTACCTGATGACAGAATATTAAACCATCAGAAGCCAGGCATCTTAAAAGATACAAGTAATCAACTATGATCGGCCGTTTGAAACAGTGATTAGAGTGTTTAAAAATATTTTTTCAATCGTGATTTACAAAATAAAAGTGAGTACGTGAGAGGTGTGTTATCTCGACTTATGTGAATAAGTACTTATAAGCCGCTTTTAAGTATTTAAAAAAAGAAATGTGTAAGTGAATACTATTTTGACAATACCTTACTCCATTGAAAGACTTCTCCGTCGTCAAACTCGATGGTCAGTACACCAACAGGATCAAGCTGAATAGAACGACCACGGAATTTGTTTTTTAAATTGCCTTCACCCCAAAATTTCCAGCCATTTCCCTCACAATGGCACGCAACGACCATGGGATGGTGGCTGACCTATGTCAATGGCATCATATTCAAAAAGAAAAAGTTGTTCAATCTTTTCATTTTTCGTTTATGTTTTTCTTTTTGAGGAGTAAATGCCAGCTTTCTACACTACTACATACTATACCTTCTCAGAGATGAAGCGAAAGCCTTTATCTGGGCAATCTGCCTCATATGTCTCCCCCAGTAGTGGATTAAATGGTTTGCAACTCCTCCCAAGAGTGCTCGAATACCCTGAAACTGCAAATGCAGCAACATCTAGCACCCTCATAAGATTGTTACCCTGTGTATAAATACAATGGATTGATATCGCTGTAAAAAATATTGCGCTAACAGCTGAAACTCTGGGCTTTAACAATTGCCTTTGAGACTAATCCCATATAACTAACTATATAGTTAGAGAATGGAAACTAACCTTTTGACCCCATTCAAATGCTCGGTCTAGAATGTACGAATACTCGAGGTCTTCACAGCATTTCTGTAATGTGGAAATAGGCTCGTTGAAGTAAACTGGGAGGCAAACGCTTGTGAGATCCTTCCCAATATTATCTTTAATTATTGACCAGAGACTGGCTGACTTTTCTTTCTCAACTGGATCGGGCAATTTCTTTCGTCGCATCACTTGAGGATAATTGCGTCTCACAGATCCAGTGGGCGAATCTGGATTATTTTTACCAGTGGAAGTCTCCTCACTATCAGAATCGGATTCATTTTCTCTACAAGAACTTAACGAAAGAATATCACTTGTATCAAAGAATGCATCATTGTCATCGTCAGACTGATAGTTCCTGTCTTGATCATCAGAAGAATCGCTTGGACTCCCATCTGTATACAATATCACAATAGTGAAATGATTAGAGGGATGGGTAAAAAAAGAATGAATTAAGCAAAGAATGTGCTCATAGCTGTTCATGGACATTAATGTAATATTACAAAATTATGGTAGCAAAACAGTTTTAAAAAAAAAACATTTTAAATTAATTCACCCTCCCTAGTATAAGCATGAATGGAATATCACAGAAATCATGCGGACCAAACACACCTTCAGAGAGTGTTTGGTTTGAGGGGAGAGGAAGAAGGGGAGACCTAAAAAGCTTAACGTCCCATTCTAGATGCATCCTAATCCTAATGATAATTATTCCCTACTTGTTTGTTTATGAAGGAAAAGAGAGAGACAATAATAAGGTCCCGTTTGTTACGCGGAAGGGAAGTATATAATTCATAAGTATTTTTTTAAAAAAATCCGATTTCGTTTGATTCCTGGCAATGGTCGATGAGAAAAACTTCAAATAGCATCAAGAGTCCGAATATTTTGAACGCTCCATCTTTTGGGAAGGCAAGTTCCGATGGTGGTTAATCTTCCCTCATTCATGGGAAGCCTGATCCCCTCCATTTTCGGTGGGATCGAACATCTTTCCAGGAGAGACATTTTGTGAGACAAAAAAACCCCTTATATGAGTTAAAGCCGAAGCCAAAGGTCTGATTTGAAAGTGGCGGTGGTGGTCTGATACAATCGTTGTAGAGAATTAGAGGAATTGAGAAGAGAAAGGGGGAGAGACGAGAGAGACAGATGACAAAGGGGCTGAGAAGAGAAATCTGGTGATGCTCATTCATTATAACAAGCATAGCATACAATGAAGAGTCATATGCCTTATATAAGCAATACCTCTAACCCTACTAATCCCAACTAACTACAATTAATTACTAACAACTAACCAACTAACTAATCCCTTTATAACTAACTAATCTAATTAGTTATTCATAGTTTACATATCAATACCCCCTTCCCAAAGACATCCTTACCCTCAAGGATGTGAAACAACAAAAACACAAATTGAAAGACAAAAAATACAAAACTAAAAAATACAAATCTAAATCAATCAAAAACATCCCCTTTGAGAACCCGCTTCCCGACGACTTCACTCCACGATACTTTACGCAGCGCTTCACTCATTTCTTCTCAGTCGGCCAGTCCCTCCAAAGTCGAACCCTTTGTAGGTAGCCCTCTTCGGTTAGACATTTCTTAAAGAAAACACCATTGATTGAGTCTTTTTTTTTGTTTCCCTTCAGCTATTGTCCCATACCAACAAGAAGATAAATATATTTTTTTCAACTTCTTTTTTTGTTTTTTCTAACCTCACATCACGACTTTCAGAAGGCGACTTCTCATTGTTTTCCGTCACCAAGAACGTTACCCAAAGTGCGACGCCCCAACATCAGACAACGCAATGACCAGAGTGAAGAACCAGAATCAATCGACGCAATGAAGAACCCAGACGAACAAAAACGTTTCAAAACCCAGAACCCCAGAACTCGACCACACTGAGTGATGAACTAGAATCTGACGATGTAGAGTAGCTGTAGACTCGAACTCGTGTGACGCTAGAACCCAGACCTGTCAATGCAGAACGAACCTTGGAACCCGATGGAAACCAGATGCAATCTTGGATATTGGTTTGAGCACCACCAAAATTCAAAGAAAATCTTTTTACGATGTCTTCGCACGTTTGATGCAAGCAGAATCCAGAATCAGTCGACAGAGGTGAACCAAAATCCTGAATCCGACGGCAGACCAATTACAGAATTCCCAAAATCTGATGTCGCGCGTAATCAAAATCGAGCGGCACTGTTCTGGTGATTCACGACCGAAGTTCTTGGTTTTCTTGATTGTTTTTTATTAGTTCTTGCACTGATGAAGAGCCAAAGGCCACGATGCAAACCGACATTGCTATTTCTGGGTTACCAAGAGCTTTTCTTGGAATTCTCGTTGTTCATGCAGGAGGCTATTTTTCAGTTTCTTGATAGTTTCTGGAATACAGGTCTAAGCTGTGAGGAGAGAAGAAGATTCAGGTCTGATTCAAGATTACCAAAGATTGAACAAAAGCATGCCAAGGACTGAGCAGTTCTGATACCACTGTTATGGTTATTGATCTAGAATTAAGAAAGAGAGATGGAAGACAGAAATAGGAAAAGAAGATGAAGAATAGAGTGTCCTGAGACTCTCTCACGTTTTTGTATTCATGCATAAACTGATCTGATCTGTACAAAAAATAGAGGAAACTATAGCCTCCATCAAGTCCTAACTAATGGCTAGAAAATGTTTAATGACTAATTACCCTACTAACTATCTAGTTTACAATTAGGCCTCTAGGTTTATCTTACAATTAGGTCCCTAGGTTTATCTTACAATTAGGTCCCTAAATGCATATTATTATCTTTACATATGAAAGACAAAGGAAGAAGTTAAAGCTGTCGTCCCTCCTCTCTCTATTTTCCTCATTCAATCTTTGTCCCAGGTCCGATCTGCTCGACAGTGAGGGTGGTGTGATGCAAGAGGGCGCCGGCGATGTGAAGGAGAGGGCAGAGATGAGAGAGAGAAAGAAAGGAAGAGATGAGAGCGAGGAAGAAGGTATGGGTGTTTTATTTTTCAGGGGTATTATAGGTATTTTACTTCTTCTTCCCACTTAACCAACTACCTTTTCTTTTTACCAAATATTTTATTTTCCATCAACTTAAGTTTATTCTCATATTTGCCAAACAACTTATCTTTTTAGGTTCCTTCTCAATCTTTCCTTCTCTTCCTTTCTCTCTTCAAATTTTTCATGTACCAAATAAGTCCTAAGTGCATCAGGGTAGGTTGTCCTCGGATGTGGCTTACCTCCTTTGCTCTTTATGTCACTTTATGTCTTGTCCCTCTATAAGAGGGATGAGCACATTTTTATATATATATATATACTTATTTATTTAGATAATTTAAATTATATGATATTAAAAAATTTTGAAATGAAAAATTTTTCAAGATCTTAAATAATATTTAGTTTTTGAGTCATTTAAATATTTATCCTGTAAAAAATAATTTATCATCTTAAAAAATTAATTTGGATCTTGAAAAAAAAAAAAAATTCGAAACTACTAAAAATATAATTTAAATCTAAATAAATAATATATATAAAAAAAAATTAAAAAATGTCTCATCCCTCTAATTAGAGGGATGTGCCTCTAATTAGAGGGATGTGCATATAAGGGCTCCCGTGCATCAGCTGGTACGTTGTCCTCTCTAGTCCCTACCAGTGAGGCGAGCAAGTGGGAAAACTGGAAGAGAGAGCATGCTACGTTGTCCTCTCTAGTCCCTACCAGTGAGGCGAGCAAGTGGGAAAACTGGAAGAGAGAGCATGCGTTGTGTTTCCCTTGTTAATTATAAAGTAGGGGAAGGAAAGTCAATGTTCGGTGCCATAATGGTTGGTCGAGAGGAATAGAATTTATGGTCAGGGGTTAGAAAAGAATGATATAAAATAAACTGGACCTCTTATTTCTTATTATTCAAGAGGTGGTAACGTTACAAATATGCTAATTAGTTCTATAAATCTAAATTAGATGTAAACGATGCAGATATACTTAGTTCTTCCTGCTAAGCAAAACTCTTAGCAAAGAAATCGGTTGTGTGACATTAGTTAGGAAGAGTAAAACGTACCGCTAAACTTTCCATGCTTTGGCGTAAAGGAATCTTCAACATCCACCTTCGACGACTGCCTTTGGGCCGTTTCATTAACAAGTGTGTTTTCCAAGTCAACCTTTTCTGTCTAAAAAATACAGTCCGGCCACCGATCATTAAAAAAAAAAAATTAGTTTTGTTTCTGAGAGATTTGGATTAGTGAAATGAGAAGAATTTGTTGAATCTTAAATTAAAAATACTTGCCTCTAAATGGCCGAAAGATTCCAAAAGGAGCTTGTACTTTTGCTTGAGGGCCAAAATATGCTTATGCATCTGAGCGAGCTCGCTTCTCATAATATTTTCACACTCCTTAATGGCAATTTCACTCACACCCTCCTCCATGAGGCGTTGCCTTAACTTGTGGGTGGACATTAACATGGTCTCGTGTGGAGCCATTATCTCTGCATTCTTCGGCGACCGTGGATACAAACCCTTCACCGCCCTCAACGCCTCCACCCATGCGTTCCTGTCCTCCCTGCTCTCCGCCCTCAGTTGTAGCCTCTTCTTCGCCCCCGTCCTCACCGAAAACCTCCTCTCGTCCGTTTTGCTCTCCCTTATTGAGCACACCTACATCAATTTTTGCGTTACAGTTCAAAAAATACACGTTTGATAAGAGTAATCTGTAATCGTATCAATAACTGGGCGAAATTGAATGGAGAATGACCATGAGATGGATTTCGCAGACGGGTTTGCTTTGGCGAGAGGGGTTATTGAGGTGACTGGCGATTCGACGCAGAGACTCTTCCCCGATGACCATAGATCCCCTTCCTACTTCGCCATTGAGCACGAGCTTATTGGAACCGTGGATTTTAAAATACGAAAGAACGCCATCCTGGAGTACGAACCACCGCGCGCGCCATCCGCGACCGTAATTGACCCACTTGTACAAGATGCCGGAGATTCCATTTCCAACGAGGCCAGTGATCATGACCCCTCGGCGGTTGCGTTGGCGAGAGGTTACCGCAGACGCGGAACGTTGAACCAGAGGGAAGGAGTTGTGTTGTGTGGAGCCATGACAATGACCAATGGTTGAGTATGACCGAAGGGACGACGCTGCTGAGGCCGGAAAGCGGTGCGCCTCCAATGAGAGTGAAGTTGGACCGGTTTCGTTACGGTCCTCGGAGGCGTGGAGGTACTGATTCATGAATAACACCAATTGCAAAAGTAGAAGACGATCCTCAAATCGTCATATAGTCGAGAAAAAGAAGAAAGCCTCGGGGCAGCCTCGTCAACGGCGAAACGAAACAGTGTTGGCTCGCCGCAAAACTCGCCCTCCATTTCTAAGTTTCTGTTTCTTTCCAGAAATGGAAATAAAATAGTAAAAGTACAAAAAATTGAACTAGTTTTGTTTCGTTGACAAAATCAGATCAACAAATTTCCATCAAAATGCAAGAAGCCATTCCCAGCATAGGATTAATTATAATTCATAAAAAAAATGTCATCTTATTTTATAAATATAATATAGATGATATGGTTATAGTTTAAGGTGTATTCAACACCTAAACCTGAAATATTTTTTAAATCCGGTTAGTATTTTAAAATATCTTGTAGAGCACTCAACCCCCTAAAATATATATTTTGTGTTCATTACCATAAACTAACATGGTTAGTTATTGGGGTGAGATTCAAAGAATAGACTTTCAGTAACAAACAATTAAGTTATGCTATACCATTCAACTAAATTGCCAAAAACTTATACGTGATAAAACATAGAATTGTCAGTCAATTCAAGAAAACACGTTTCATTCCTGCGGAACAAGACAGTGAGTGGCATGTAAATAGTGTACGTACACGTTCACGCACTATTTTAGACGCAAAAGCTTGGCACAAAACGCATACATGCTATTACTGAAATTTGAGGCGCAGCACAAGTTTATACTATAATACAGAACAAATTACAATACACCGAATCGCCACATAAACGGATGAGCACATCATCTGTTTCATCATGTGACGACAAGAAGAGAGCATAATCACAATTCACACTCAGTCAAAAAGAAGAAATTATGAAGAGGAACTTGGAAGAGCTAGCGAGTCTTCTTCCTGCCAGCTTAAAGCCTTTTCCAAGAGTAACAGGGTGGAGTAAAGCAAACAAATAAACCAAGAGGAAATTAAAGGAAACAGGGGTGGCTGGTTAATTGGAGAGGGGAAGCTTGTTGAGTTTAGAGAAGCGATATTCCTTGAAGGTTCGAGGCTTGTAGAGGGGAGGGTGATCGGGCGAGAGGAGCTGAGGCAGAGGTCCAATCGGGAAGTCGCCGGCCGGCTCCAAGAACACCGGCCAAGACATTCTGGTCTTGTCCTTGTCCACTTTGCTTCTGTGTAACACACTCTTGTACTTGCCATTGCTCGCTATCTGTCCACCCTCACATACATTCCATATATATATATATATAGTCAGTCACACTTTTCAGTTCCCAGAATTAAAAAACATGACACAAATGATGACAGAAACGGCAATATTCTATTCACGCATCTACGTACATAAAAACAAAACAATATTTATATATATTATTATATCATTGTATTCATTTCTCACCGTTTGCAAAGGTTGAACTTCTAAATTCTCATAAAAATCATCGAATTATATTATATAAAATAATTTGTTAACTACATAACATTATAGAACACACATCCTCCAGACGGAGCAAATTAAACCCCATACTGCAAAGTCCACAAGAAATAGACGTACCGCCGATAAAATTTGCGACATTCCTTTCATTTATTAAAGGATATCGATGCATACATCATGATAATATTAAGTGGTTGTTTCCATAACAATGTACTCTCTCTCATCTTAAATATAAGATTTTATTTATTATTGACTTAGCTCTTAATATAAGACTTTGTCCACTTTTATCTATCTGCTGTCACGACTCACGATATATATATATATATTTCAAAGGAGATCATGCATACATTTAATAATATTGTTTTATTTCCATAACAATGTACTCTCTCTCATCTTAAATATAAGATTTTATTTATTATTAACTTAGCTCTTAATATAAAACTTTGTCCACTTTTATCTATCTGTCAGGATATATATATATATATATATATATAATTCAATTTTTCCCTTATATAATTCAATTTTTCCCTCAAAGTACTTCTATTTGATCCACCATTATTGTTTTAAATTTAAATAAATGAAAGTCAATAGCTTAATGAATGAGAAGGATATTTCGTAATAATAAATTGTTGACATAGTATTAATTGAAAAACTAATTTAATTTTTTCAAAGAACCGAGCGTTCTTAAACTGTTCCGTAGAGGAATATTGTGTGAACTGTCTGCATCTGAGAGAGGAGACAATGCCATAAAGCCTGTGGATCCCACACCAAGGGGGACTCACTAGCTAGGGTTTGTGACACATACACTATAATACTATACTATTCAACTCTTATTTATAAGTCTCTTTTAACCAAATCATATATATTAAAGAGTTTAATAATTATGTGGTGAATTTTTAAATTTTATATGATTGAACACTTTTCAAAATTTTCTTTTCTCTCCCAGTTTTTATTGATACAATTAATATAGGTAAAATTGTCACAATCTCATTTACTTGATCAAAAGGGACTTCGCTTATAAATAGGACCAAATTTTTTGATCAAAAAATGATTTATAAATAAAATCAGACTAGTATGTGGAATTGTAGATAGGGATCTCTCCTTTGTATTAAAAAAACGTAGATGGATCTCTCCACTGTGAGCGATGCTTGGACCACATTAAGAACATATATATGGTCCAAACTCCCCCCTAAAATTGAAACTTAGAAACCCCACGTTAAAGAAAAATGTAGTATATGCTCAAATAGTCTTTAATATAAAAGTTAGTCAACTATTTTTAGAAAAAATTATAAAAGTTAAATAAATTACTTAATTATATATTTATTTCTTGTCATTATTTAGTTTATGAATCAAACAAATTATTTTTTTTAAAAAAAAGATATATATAAATAATTTAATATAATTTATTTATCTTCATTACTCTTTCTTAAAATAAGTGGAGCAACTCTTATAAATTAAGCACGGGAGGTAGGTAGTATTTGATTATGGCTTTCACGATGTTGTCTTTTAGCATTGAATAGCATAGCACTCATACATTGAATTTAACTAACCGGTCCTACATATAGTTAATATGATCATGAAGTATAGTGGAAGTTAATTAAGAAAAGTACGCGTCAATATAATGAAGTGATGAATGAAGGGAATTAAAAGGAAATTAATGAATGAACCTGAAGTTGATCCCCAATGTGAACAATCAAAGCATCGGGAATATACTTGGCATCGATCCAACGTTCATCTTTGAGAACTTGAAGGCCTGGAACTTCGTTCGGAACAAGAATGGTGAGAGTGGAACAATCCGTGTGAGGAGTGACACCCAAAGCTAGATCCGGCCGAGGACACGGCGGGTAGTAGTTTATCTTCATCATGTAATCTAAGTCCTCTCCTCCCACACCCTCCTTCATCGCATTTTCTTCCAACCCTAACCCTAATGACAGGTACTTGAAAATCTTATCTCCCACGTCTCTCACATGTTTAGCATACTCTTCGTTCACCTCCTTGTAAGAAGGAGGATTCTGAGGCCAGAACTTGTAGTTAATTCTTGATGGAGGCCATACAATGTGGAAAAGATGGTCAACCCAACCTTTTTTCCCGTAGGCATCTTTCTGAAGCATGGTTCCATAGCCTTCAAAGCCTTGAGGTGGCTTGGCATATTTCTCCTTCTCGGTTTGGGGGAGTTCAAAGAACTCTCTCCCAACGGTACGAAGTTTATGCAACAAGTCACTGGGGATTCCATGGTTGACCAGTTGGAACAGACCCCACTCTTGGCTCGCCTTAGAGATCAACTCCACTAGGTGGTCCTGATCAGGATGGCTGAGATCAATGGTGGGTATGTCGGGAGCAGGGCCGTGAAATGTTGTTATGGCCGGCTGCTCTTTCTCCGGCCGAATGAACTCCTCCGGAATGGAGCCGGTGTTCATGGATAAGGTGGAGATAGCTTGCACCCTCTCAACCTCCATCCCGTGCCTGTCCGTGAATCTCTTTGCCTGTATACGGATTAACGTATGCAGAATGGTTATTGTGGGAAGATGAGAATACAGAGATTGAGTGCTTATATATTTATATATAGTGGATTAAGTTTATATAGAAGGGGTAGAAGGAAAGGACATAAATTGAGAGAGGAGAGTGAAGAGGGGTAAATGGAAGGACGTGGCTTTCGTCCCATCCGCTGCCCCCTCTTTTTCTTCAAAACGGGGCGTTTTGGTGCCAAATAGCACTGTACAATTTTTTTCAAATAGTATTATCTTTTTTCAAGATCTTCGTCAAGTATCCTAAAGTATTTTTTTTTTAGTATCATTCAAGACGGCGAAATTTTTTAAAAGATTCTAAAATAAATTTTCTATATTATGAAATATTTTTTAAGTCTTAATCAAGATATCTTTTTTGTCACGATCAAGACTGAAGTATCTTTTTAATAACAGTAAATACCATAAAGTATATTTTTAGTATGTACCCTGAAAACATTTTTAAGATCTTGAAAACATATTTTAAGGTATTGAATGGTATTAAAAAGATATTTTAGATACCGAATGATACTAAAAAAAATACTTCATAAAATTTTTTGAAAAATTATTTCATGATACTTAATTTCTAGTACTAAAAAACTTCAAAATACTAAATGATATTTAAAAAAAAAAACTTTAAGATATTGGCTGATATTAAAATATTTCAGGATGAGGATGAATGTTATTTTATTTTTTAAAAAAAAAAAAAAAAAAAAAAAAAGTCGAACAGTCATTTGGCACCAAAAACGGCGCCGTACGTTTGAAAGAAAAGGATGGCTGTAGATATAAGGAGAATTGGACGAATGTGAGGCGACGCAGGAGATAAGTTAATGCAGGTTAACTTTAGCTTTTAAAAAATGATTTTACTGTGTGTGGTACATGTATATAAAAGAAGTTTTAACTTAAATTATGGTAAAATGCTTAAAAAAGAACACTTTTTTACGTACTGTTGCGAGCGAGCAATTAACGAGGGGAATTGAAGCTGGTACATGTCCATAAATGAAACCAAACCAACCACCTCAACGACAGCAGAGGAATGAGGTATCGTGGAGGCATCGTGTTTACTCGTTAGACGCACCTACCACCGCTCCTCCATCATACGTTGCTTTTTCTCTGCCATATATCCCAATATTAATATACGACGGCGTACGTAGTACTTTATCAAATTTCAAATACAAGCAATCTTACAGGGAAAATCCCAAAAAAAAAAAATTTTAAAATTTAAAAACCTGAAATCTGTGATATTTAACTCGTCAATTTATCATAATAATCACATGTTTCCCTTGCTCACCGTAGAGTGATGAGCATTATGATGATACCCGCACCATCCTAACACAATTTCAACTATTTCATTTTAATTTATTTTTTTAACTGATGATCTTTTTTAATAGAAAAATATTTTAGTAATTATTTTAGATTCTATATACATTAAAACATTTTTTAACAAAAAAAAAAAAATCTACATCATCCATGTTAGATAAAGCACTGAATTAAACAAAATACTCTCCTTTCAGAAGATCACTCATCTTAAGATTTCCCCCTTTGAACACATTTAACCTTATGGGGTACTAATTAACCATCGTGTTAAAAGTTTAAACTGATAGTAAAGACTCACTACATATTATATATACCCCATAAATCCCCTCATCTGACCTGACCGTTGGTCTGGTGAGGCTGTGACAAAGGCCTCAAGTCCCCACTCTGACAAATATAGTTAAGGACGCAGAAATAGCCCCACTGGAAGAAAAAAATTATGCAGAAATAGTAATAGAGAAGTTTCTTTTTTCCACCTGTACTTAAAAATAGATAAGTTGAACCATGAAATTTAACGAAAGTTTAATATCATTAATATTCTAAAAAAACTCCTCCAGTCATGTGAGCAATATCTTACCTAGCTATGTACATTATATTGAATGAATTTTACAAAAAATAATATATATTTTTATATGTTTAACGATGAAACCATGAAACAATTAATAAACATGTGAGAGGGTTGATTTTATATGGAGTAGGTAGGTGTGTCATTTACTCATTTATGCCCATCTTCAATTCTTCATTTTTATTTTTCTATTAATTTTTTAAATAAATTGATGAATAAATAAATATTTCTTAAAAAAAAAAAAAAGTGGAAATACTCCCTCATGTTTAGGGTAAAAAACAAGCATAGCAAGAAGCAGCCCTTGTTTTTATAATAATCCATGCGTATGGTGTTCTTGTAATAATTGCCGGCATGTGATGGTACATTATCCACGTCAGAATGTGTATAGCATTAAAAGTCACAGTTTTATTATCTTTATCTATTTTTTAAAAACATATCTTGAAAAATTAGTAAATAAATGTTTTTGTAACTTGTAAGTAATCATTTATGTTTTCTAAATTATTTTCAGTCACTTATATTAGGGTTTCTACATTTACATCCATCCATAGTAATTTTTTTAAAAAAATTAACTATTATCATACTAATTTTTATAAATTATGTTTTGTTTTGTTTTATAAAAGTAATCATGACAAGATGTTTACAATATGAAATCGAGTTGCTAACATTAAAAAAAAAAATAGATAATAAAATATCACTTAAATTTTAAAATTTTAAATAAATGACTTAGCTTTCTCTTAAAATGAGTTTTCAGTTGATATTTAAATTTAGTTGATACATATGTTTTTATAGTCCATAAGATTAATTTAAAATTTTGAAATTTAAATGCTATTTTCGTATCTCATATCTTTAAAATATATAAAAAAAAAAAAATTGAAGCTAATAGTAAAGAGAGGGGAGATTCAAGAGAGTGAAATACTGAAATGTGAGGTCTAAGGGGAGGGAATAAGAGGCATGAGGGGTCAGTTCTTCAATTTTGTGTGTACACGCGATCTAGCTTTCAACCAATTAAAAACTAAAACAAACATGCACCTAAACCAGCAAAACCATTGCATGTGCCTTAAATAGGCATGAGTCATAATCAAGAAATATTGAGCAAAAAATAATAATCAAGAAATGAATGTAATTATTTTTTGGAAAAAACCTTACAAGCCACATGTAATAACCCAAGTTCTAAAACTTGGATCGGAAACCGGAGAACCGGTGGATAAACCGATCCAGCTGGGAGGCATGAACCTGGTTCGGTAATTTTTTGAATCGATTTTAAAAAAAAATCTTTAAAATTTTATATTAATTACCATTCAATTTTTTATTTCTCATCAGTTTGACTCTGGTTTGACTTTTAACCCAGTATCTCGGGCGGTTTAGTGATCAGTCTGGATTTCAAAACCATAGTAATAACAATTTTCATTGTAAAAAATATATATAGGTTTCTGGTGCTAACTTATTAAGAGATTTTTCTTATAATTACATTCGTTCTTCAAAACATCATAATGACTATCCCCAATTAAAATACGACACGTGTGTCAGGGAATTACGCCAAATAATGCATCCATCGAGAAGAAAATATAATCTTCTAAGATATATTTATTTAATTTAATCATATCAAGGAAGTTAGTGAATACTATGACATATTTTTTTCAAAACATCTTGATAATCTTTCCTTAATTCCTTTATTGGGTTTCCTCGATTATTATTGCTAAGGTAATATCAATAGAATTAAATTAAAAAAATAATGAAAAAAATAATGTTTTATATTTATAACCAAAATCAACTTCTAAGACACTCCCAACGATTCTAAATATAAAACATAATTAACTAAAAAGTTTATATGTTATATATCAAACATAATTAACTTTTTTAGTGTAAGATGTATGTTATATATCAGTTTATATATATGTTATAAAAAAAATAGTTTGAAGAGAGAAAAAATATATATATTTTAAGATAATTTAATTAATTTTCTTAATATCTCTAAAAAAAAATCTATTTTATATTTCACGCATTATTTATTTTTATAGGAATGGTGGGCTTAAAAGCCATCCGACTTAAAAAAGTTCGGTAGGAAAAAAGTCGGGTTATAGATAATGATTTGTATTTGGATTGTATACTTTTTGCGAAGTAGCTTTTTTCTTAACTAATGAGTGTTTGAATTGTATTTGAAAAGTGTAAGACATTTAAAATGACTGAAGGCATTTAATCATATTGAGTTACTACTATATCAGTTTATATATATCTATATTTATATGAAAAAATAAAAAAAATGTATTTAGTTTGAAGAAATGTGGGTTGAAAAAATAAAAAAATAAAATTTATTATCATATATATTTATTATTTATATAGCTTTTTTTTTTTTTTTATTATATATATATATATATATATATAAAAAAAAAAAATATATATTAAGATAATTTAATTAATTTTCTTAATATCTCTAAAAACAATTAATTCTGTTTTATATTTAAGGTGGGCCACATTATCATTTTTGGAAGGAGCAGGAGTAAAGGAGAGGAATGTCCTGTACGAGACTAGGAGAAAACAACGAGGCTTCGTATAACATAGTGTGTGGATGATAAATGTCTACGTGGATGGCAAAATAAAGGGAAAATGCATTTAAGGGCCCTTTTTAAAGAAAAATCCTAAAAAAGGCCCCAAGATTCTGAAAATCTCATTTTGGGATTTTCAGAATCTGCATTAGTTATTAATATGGTTGATATAGTTGTTAATTGGGGCTGATATTGTTGTTAATGAATCTGATTTAGTTGTTAAAATATTGTTGTTAAACGATTGATTTAGTATTGATTTTGTTGTTAATGTGGTGATTTAGTTGTCAACGGAAATTCTAAAAATCCATTTTTTTTAGATTTTCAAAATCTTTATTTTTTTTGGATTTTTTTTCTTCAAAAAGGCCATGGATTTTCCCCAAAATAATTCCTCTTGTTGAATGCCCGTCCTTTCTTTTCTTTTTTTTTTAATAAAAAATTATCATTTATTTATTTGCTTCATCTCACGACACAGGCTATACGTGATTTCTTTTGTAAAACAAAATTAATGGTCTGCAAAACATTAACGTGTTCGCTTGGGCTCCATATTTTGTCTGCAAACTTCTGGTTCCATTGTCATGATCTTATACGTTCTCTCTAATTCTCTACTTCAATAGTGTATACTTCTTTTGATTTCATTTTTATAAGTTATTTTCAGCATATTTTACTGAAATCTAAAAAAAGTTTAAAAACTCTAAAAAAATAGTAAATTGTTAACATAGTTTAATAAATCAGTATAGGGATGGTTTGAAGAATTTATTTTTTTTTTCTTAGTAATTCATAGGATCGGAAGGAAATACTATGTTGGGAAAATCACTTTCAGGACCTTTTTTTGGAGGAAAAACCCTAAAAAAGAAAAAGAAATCTCCAAAGAATTTACGGGATTGTAATCTTAGGGAGTTGTTAACGCAGATGCTTGATATAGTTGTTAACTTTTGATTTAGTTGTTAGAAAATTGTTGTTAATGGTACTGATTTAGTTGTTAATAATCTACCCGTTAACAACTGTATCAGCCCCGTTAACAACTCATGCAAGATTCTGAAAATCCCAGAATTATCAAAATATGAAGGTTTTTTTGAGTTTTTTTTTTTTTTTTTTTTTTTTTCTAAAAAGGACCAGTGATTTTCCCTACTATGTTTGACTCATTTATGAATTTGGTACACGCGTAGCCTTGGAGGCCGTCCGGTGATTGTTTAGATATGAAGTACCAACAGTACTCAATTATTTAGAAGCTTTTTCATCATTAGCAATTAAATTTAAATTTGAAAGATCAAAATAACACAAATGCTGAAGGGCCCACTAAACTTGTGTGACGTCGATTTTGCGGATCTGAGCAGGGGGTCATTAATTGTGGGAGCACTAAGGTGCTTCTCCCTTATGTGTTCTTTATATGCACATCCCTTTAATTGGATGGGGATTTTTTTTAGCGTTTTTTTTTTTTTATATATAGTATTTAAATTATATATAGGCTTTTTGGAATGTTTTTTTTTAAGATCTTAAATTAATTAGGTTACAGGATACTGGTGTTACAGGATAATATTTTTGTATGCAGGACTGGAAACTAATTAATATGAAATATTGGGTGCAAAAAACATTCCAGAAAGCATCATATAATTTAAATCTAAATAAATAGTATATATATATATATATAAAAATGTGTCCATCCCTCTTATAGAGGACAAAGACATAAGGTGCACATAAGAGATGTGCACCTAATGTGAACCCATTAATTGTCCTCCTCAGTCTTCATCTTATCTCTTGATAATTAATTTAAAAAAAAGGGAAAAGTATAATAAATTTATCTCTAATAACCTCTAAAACTATATCGTTTTGAATTAATGAAGGGTGTGCTTGTAATTTTAAGTGAATTAATGAAGGGTATTTCGATCAAATTTATATGATAAAAAAGAAAACAAAATTACAGAAACACCCTTCATTAATCCAAAACGACGTAATTTTGGGGTCATTAGAGATAACTTATCTCCGGTGATTGGAGAAATCCTTTACCCTTTAAAAAAATACATAAATATATAAAAAAGCACAGAAAATGATTAAAAAAACTTTAAAATTATAAAACTCAAATAAAGTATTTTGTCCTAAAATGAATTGTAAATTTTTTATCATACGGTGTTTATCCATTTTAAATCTAAATATAATTTTATTGTGGTTGAATGGTTAAACACCCCCCCCCTCAAAGGGAATGGCATTTTTTTAAAATTCACTAAATATGAAAAATTCAAAAGATGAAAAAATGTCAAAGATGTGAAAAATCCCAAATCAGATATTTTTAATAAAATAAATTGTGTTTGATTTAAAATTTTATAATTTTAAAATGTTTTTCCTGTCATTTTCTTTAAACAGAGGAGCCCATGTGAAGTCTGTATGGGTTGTTAGGTCTCTATCATTGTTTCGGGCCCTATTATAATTATTGCCGGTACGATGGTACATTCACGTCATTGAAATCCTCCAATTTTTATTATATTTAAGTTATTTCTTTTATTTATTGAAATAGAAATATGGTTTTATGATCCACAATAAGTATATCATCATTAATATAGGTATAAATGTATAAATACATGATCACTTTTTTAATAATAAAAAAACCAATATTTCAAACATCAAAAGTTAAAATAGATTAGATTGAAGAATTAATAACTAATTTAAGTTAGATTATGCCTAATCTAGAAATCCCCTTTCATCCTTTTTAAATACATTCAATTTTACTTGTAAACAATATAGGGGCATTATGGTATTTCAATAACATTAAGAAATCCCTAGTTAACTCCTGACCTAATTAAAAGTGTAGGTCCAATTTTAATTTTGATTATTTTTAGTTTGAAAGAGTATCAAAAATGTGAATCTCACATAATTAAATTTTTTATGGGCAAAGAAAATCTTGGGTAAAGAGTGAGGCTCGAGAAGGTGTACGGGAGAGAAGAGGACCATTGAATTTATGTTCCATTACTGGTTGCGGCGATCACGGTCTGTAACTTTTTTTCTCTCATGTGGACGTTTCCAGCCCACTCATGCTGCTTCTTCTCATAGCCACTTCTATTGCCAGCTGTCACTCCCAAAAGTTCTTTCTTTCCTTTGTTGTTACTTTTTTCTGTTTGCTCGACTCCATTTTTGTTAGACGGTGGACCCACTCACATGTTTGCCTGAATTTTGATGTGAGCATTTTTTTTTATATAAAAGAAATTAACATAAAGAAAAGAAAATTATATAGGGGAAATTAATCCCAGTAATTAGTGCCCACCTTTGATAATAAGTGCCTAGTGTTTGATGTGAGCAATTAATTAGTGCCCACCCTTGATAATAAGACAATTAAAATATATATGTCTTAAACTTATTGAGTGTGCCTAATTCTTTATAATAAGGCAATTATGATGTAATTCAAAAAATAAGCGCTAGAAGAATGACGTTGTAATTATTTTTATTGTAATATCTTTTTGTTATTAAAATAAATGTAGTTGAATTTATTGAGTGTCCACCACTCCACCCTTCATTGTAATTTATGAATCGCATTTCTAACCGCACTTAACCTTACTTTTCTAAATAACATGTTTGTAAAATAACTGTCTCTCTTATTATATCAATAATATTCACTTGATTTCATGAATATTTTTTTATATTCTTTCTTTTTTTTATTTATATTCTTTTATTTTTTAATGCATTTAAAACTTAAAAAAAAAAAAAAAATTGGAGGCAACCCCGAATCCCCCACCGCCAGTACCCACTCTTAACTATTTTTCTGGGGCTTGGGATGATAATAATTTAACGCCTTCAGTTAATGCGGATCCCAATCTAAGTCTTGCCCAAAAAGGCAATGAACAGGCTTTTTGTTTTCCTTTTCTGGGGGGTTTTGTGCACTGCATGAGGTTATTATAAGGGAGAATCTCTTTCAAGGTCTAAATTATCAAAATATTGTTAAAAAAATCTTAAAGAAAAGTCACATGTGAAAAAAGGTTAGATTTTTTAGTATTATTTCATAAAATATTGATCGATATAGTTGTTAACGTGTCTTGATTTAGTTGTTAGGATATTGTTATTAACGTATACTGATTTAGTTGTTAATATTATACCGATATTATTAACGTTTATGAGATAATATCAGAAAAGGTCCTATGACTTTTCTTGACATGTCACTTTTTTTTGGGGATTTTTTTAACAATTTTTTGATTACTTAGACCTTAAAGGGGATTTTCCCTTGTTATAAATGTCACCGAATTCATCAACGTGTGTGGGTATTCAATGTTTGATTTTTTAGGTGTTGTGTGATTTTTTTTAATTGTTTTTTAAACCATAAATCACCCGCATTTTATTTCTGTACAGGGAGTTCCAACTAACAAACTCACGCTTAAAACAAAAGCATTAACCCGGAGCTTAAGCAAAAATAATCTAAGCACTGTCGCGTTGCCTGCCACTGCTTGCGAAACTGAAGCTTCTGCAAACAGTATGACATTAGTTGGGTTCCAATCTTCATCTTCCATCATCTCCTGAATCAAATCAGTCAATTTCTCCATACAGATTACAAACAAATAAGGTGAGATAAGATCACTTGTCTCAACCTCTTGAAGTTTGGAAGAAATCTGCTTTATCACCATTCCACAGGGGTTGCATATTAGTTGTTGACACATGTACACTGTCAACTGGTAAATTATGTGCATGTTTGGTACCCGGATTGTGTGTCAAAATCGAACTTATGCATTGTTCAGACAATTTTTTTACAAAAATTATTTTGTTGAGAAGTTGTTCCAATCAAACTTATAGAATAAAAGTTACTTATTTAAAAAGTTAATTTGGGGAGCTTTTGAGCTCCTTTTCAATATCATAAAATAATTTTTCAAGATCATGAGGTATTTTTTTAGTACCGTTCAATATCCTGAAATATATTTTTAATATAATTTAATATTGTAAAAAATATTTTAGGGTACTAATTGGTACTAAAAATAATTTCTTCAAGATTCTAAAATATTTTTTCAAGATTATGGGGCATTTTTTAGTACCGTTTTGTATCTTGGAGTATATTTTTTGTACCATTCAAGACTCTAAAAAATATTTTAGGTATTGACGGGTACTAAAAATAATTTTTTTCAAGATCATGAGGTATTTTTTAATACCGTTTAGTATCTTGGAGTATATTTTTTTGTACAATTCAGTACCCTACAAAATATTTTAGGTATTGACTGGTACTAAAAATAATTTTTCAAGATCATGAAGTATTTTTTTAGTACTATTCAATATTGTGAAGTATATTTTTAATATCAGTCACTATCCTAAAAAATATTTCACTTTGACTATAAGTTTAAATCATAAAAATTACTTATGCTACCGCCAATTTAAACATAAATTACATTTCATAATCTGATTTTTACCCAATCTGACTTATTACTATAAGTTATTTTTTCCACCGGTATCCCAAACAAGCTCGATCTCTCAAAGTAGAAGGCAGCTGCAAGTCCGTAAGGCATTTATCAAGAAAACCCCAATCAACCCTATTATGCCTCTTCTCTAAATCAATTTTGATTGCCATGAATCCTTCTTGCCTGATATGGATGGTTCTCATGGAATGTATCACCTCCGCTACTACAATAATATTGTCACTACTATGCTCTCTGGCAAAAAGTTGCCCTGATTCGGAGATGTTATGTTTGTAAGGAAGGACTTCAATCTGTTCACAATCACTTTCGTCACCACTTTATAAATCACATTGCACAAGATTATTGGCCTGAGATCTCTCTCATCGTCTCGCTCTGGCAGGTCTTTTCTTTTTGGAATAAGTACAATTAAAGCTCCATTGACATCTTTGATGGCCTGTGGGTTAGTGAACATGAATTTGATATAGTTTACCATTGACTTATATACTGTATTCCATTAGTTTTGATAAAACATAGCATTAAACCTGTTTGGACTTGGAGCTTTAAGGGCTCCTATACTAGACAGAGCTTCTTTAATTTCTCCTTCCGTCACTTCCTTCTTGCACCATCGTAAATGTGTATTATCAATATTGGGAAACGAGATCCTGCAGTTAAGATCAGTTTTGTTACCCACGTCTTCCACAAACATATTGGAGAAGTAGGACGTGACCATTTGCTTGATAGTAGTATCATTATCATACGTCCATTCTCCTGAATCATTGCATAAAGCCTCGACTATATTTGACTTCATTCTATTATTGGCCCTTGAATGAAATACCTGAGAATTCCTATCATCGAACACTGACCACTGGAGTCTTGCTTTTTGAGCCTAGATCAAAGATTCCTGAAGTAGAACATATTCAAGATCCTTCCATAGAAAATTGCAGCTCTTTGTACTGTGCAGTCATTCTTGCTCTTGCAATTGCCCTATTAATGCCATCGAGGGACCTTAACAGTTTCCTTTTTCTTCCCTTTGTGTGCCCAAAAACATTCCTATTCCATGATGAGCATGCCACTGCAAAATTAGAAATATTCTCTATCCACTCCAATCCATCATTCCACTCTTCTTTCACAAACTTGTCGAAATCATCATGTAGAACCCATGATGCTAAAAACATAAAGGCTGTTAGGGCGCTCTGTATTATGTGCATGATCTAATCGTATGAGAATCGGTTTATGATCTGACTTAAAGAAAGGTAGGTGCGACACTATTACATTAGGGAACATGTTTCGCCATATAGCATTAGCAAACACACAGTCCAATCTTGCCTCCGTTCCTCATCTCTTCCAAATAAAAGATGGCCTCACAAAGCCCATGTCAATCAGACTCATTGACTTAGCCCAATCCACAAAGTCTTTGTCATACGAAGGGCTTGAACGTGCAGCAGAAATTCGTTCGCAGCCAAGCAACATAGCATTCAAGTCTCTGCCCTTGGATAGAAGCTTTTAGTCTGGATAGATCCTGCCATAAACTCCTACGAACTACCCTAGTAGGACTAGCATATACTACCGTTAGTGTCCAAATTGTGTCCATAAAAGACTGAACATTTCAAGTTGACAAATTGATGATTATGTTCGAGAATTATGTATAACATTACGAATACTTGAATCCCACAAACACCAAATTCCACCGCTATATCCTTCAGCATCAACAACTAAGTTCTGAAACCCAAACTGTTTAATTCTTTCAATCGTTTTCTTACTAGCACAACGTGTTTCAAGAATTGCTAGAAAGTTTATCCTATAATGATTCTTCAAGTCTTGTATTAGAACCGGGAAACTTTTGGCTCTAGTCCCCATTGCATTCCAAAACTTTAGATTCATGGGGAGACAATTGAGGGTGTAGTTTGGGATCCTCGCACTTTACTATTATCCAAATCTTCCATCGTCTCATCCTGGATTTGCTCCATCGCCGATCAGTGCATTCCAAAACATCAGATTCATGGGGAAACAAATAAGGGTGTAGCGGTTTCGGGAGCGGTTAATTAATGCTAGCAAGATGAGGGTGCACTTCTCGCGTAATGTGAACCATAATCGGTGCAGGGAAATTAGTTCCGTCTTGGGTTTCTCACCTTGGGAAGTACCTTGATATCCACCTTTACCACAAGCAAGTTTCGAAGGATACTTTTTTGGATGTGGTTGATAAAGTTAGAACAAGACTATCACAATGGAAAACCACTTCTTTTTCTGTTGTTGGTCGGGCTACTCTTATTTCCTCGGTTTCTTCAGCTATCCCGGGATACACTATGCAAACTTCCTCTCTCCTAATTCACACGTGTGAAGTGCTAGATAAATGCAACCGAACGTTTCTCTAGGGTAATTTGAATGAACAGAAAAAGGTTCTGTTAGTTGTCTCGGAGTAATGAACACAAGCTCTGTCTCGGAGTAATGAACACAAGCTCAAAGGGAGAGCCCAATCCCCAAAAGCTAGCCTATGAGGAGGGAGAACCCAATGAACTTATAAACCTTACTCTAAGAGCTTGGCTCCCCGATGTAGGACTCATAACATAGTCACCCCCTCAAGAGCCGACCCGATGTAGGACTCATAACATAGTCACCCCCTCAAGAGCCGACGTCCCCGGCAGCTCCACTCCACGGCACTTCACTCGGCCTCCAGTCAGTCAGAACCCTCCGTGGGTAGCCCTTTCCGAAACATCGACTTTCAATGAAAGTACCAATGTAATGAACACAAGCCCAAAGGGAGAGCCCAATCTCCAAAAGCTAGCCTATGAGGAGGGAAAACCCAATGGACTTATAAACCTTACTCTAAAAGCTTGGCTCCCCGATGTGGGACTCATAACAGATGGGAAGTTGGGAAACCATTCCCCTTGCCTATCTAAGGAGAGTCCATCCGATCTAGACCATGGTTATTAAAACCAGATCGGACCGGCCGGTTCAGACCGGAAACCGGCGAACCGGCCGTGAAGCCGGTCCAGAAAATCATAGAAACCGGGGTCGGTTCTCGTTTTTTTTTTAACTTTCCGACATAGAAAGCGAGAGAGATGAACAGAGAAAGGTACAAAGCCCAGCAGCTAGGGCTCATATAGGCGAAAAACAGAGGAGCCACGACGTATAGAGGTCACCGGAATCAGAGCAACCGCTACTCTTTGCCCTCAGAAACCGCCGGAGATCGACGAGGAGGGAGGCCACCGGATATCGACGATGGCAGATGCGCTGAGGTTCTGATCGACGGCGGGCAACAGGTGAGCCCAGAGAACAGACGGGCAGAGAGAAGATGGAGAGAGACCCATGGCTGGAAGCTTTGTGAGAGAGATCGAGAGAAAAGAAAGAGAAACGTTCGAACATAAGGAAAGTAGAAAATAAAAAGTGGGGAGAAGGTGAGTGAAATAAGGACAATGACGTGACTAAGGCAACTCTTCTTCCCCCAAGTGAAAAGACAATTCACTGAGCACACTTTTTTTTTTTTTTTTTGGTTAGAACACTGAGCACAGCCTTTTATTCAATGGATATTTAGTTTAATTAGATATCATTTTAACCAGAAGCTAATACCCAGTAAAAGAAATTATTTTTGCTATAATTTTATATTAATAGTCCTAAGATTTTCACTCTCACACCGGTTTAGCCCCGGTTTAACTCCGGTTTGACTCCGGTCTGACCCACTAATCCTTAACCAAGAGTCTCGGACCGGTTCAATGACCGGTCCGATTTTAATAACCTTGATCTAGACGATTCAAATTTAATTTTCTTTTTTTTGAAAAATATATTTTAATGGGTAGAAAATCTAAAATAAAGATAATCTTTTAACTAATATTTTTTCATTTAAAAATAATCAACTAAAAAAATTTAAATCTAAACTTTCCAGATCTGATCTGGACGGTCTAAATCATATGGGCTCTCCCAGCCTATCTAAAGGATAAGCAGGGAAATGGGTCCTCTGGATGAGGTGTGCAAACTAAAGAAACGAGGTGGGCTCGGTTTAAGTCACGCAAGGCTTCAAAATAGAGCTTTCATGATGAAACTGGGTTGGAACCTTGTGAAGAGAAAATATGATCTTTGGGTCAAGGTTGTTCATCATGATAAATACAAATGTGGGTCGGATCTTAATCCAAAAATTGACGTCAACAGATTGTCTGGACATGCATTAGAATTTCATGGCAGAAAGTTAAGGAAAAGTTGGAGACCAATAGCAGGGGTGATGCATGTAAGATGGAAGTTCACCAAGAATGGGACCTTCACAGCAGTGTGGTCAGCCTATGATGCTTTAAGGAAAGAGGATGAGGGTGCAGATCCACTGTGGGGAGTCATCTGGAAATTAAAGATACCAGAACGTTGCAAGATTTTCTTATGGATTGCCGGACACCGTAGACTTCTGACAAATGCCTCTCGGCGGAGATGTGGCTTGAGCACTGATGAGTCGTGCCCTCTGTGTCGCATTTATACTGAGGATTATCTCCGTGTTATGCGTGATTGTCCTCACACTATCCGTCTATGGAGGGATTTAGTTCATCCTACTAGATGAAGGAAATTTATGTCAATGGATTTTCGGACTTGGTTTCGTTGGAACTTATCAGCACGTGGAAGCAAGGAAAAGGCCGAGTGGCGCTCAATTTTTGGTATCACATGTTGGTGGATTTGGAGGAAACAAAATCTATTTGCCTTTTAGCAGAAGAAGATTTCGAATCACATGACTCTCTGTAATGTCCAAGCCATGATTAGTAGCAATAAGGAAGCCTATGAACGTTTTGCAAGAGGAAGTTTACAGAAAGTGAGTATGGGCCAAGCAAGTTCGTCATGGCAGGTGCTTGAGCAGGGGTAGGTGAAAGTCAATGTGGATGGGGCATTCTCACACCTTACTGATGCCATGGCGTGTGGAGGTACTTTCCGAGATGCTAAGGGGACCTTTGTTGGAGGGTTTATATATGTTCCGAGGAGAAGATGAGGATGCCCTCTCTGCAGAATTATGGGGATGTATTCACGGAATGTGGTTTTTGCTTGGGACATGGGTTTCCGGAGAATCGTGTTGGAATCTGACTGAACCGAAGCAGTGACGTTACTAACTAATGAGGCGAACCATGAATCCCATGCAGATTATGATCTCATCAACGTAGCTATACATCTCGTTCAACGTGACTGGGTTTCCGGAGAATCGTGATGGAATGACCTGCATCCTTTTAAGGATAATGTGCACGATGACATTCATATGAAGTGGAAGATCATGTTTCATCATCTGTATAGAAAAGAAAATTCCACTGCTGATTATTTAGCAAACCTTTCTCATAGTTTAGATATCACTTTTTATATCTTTCATCAACCTCCTCTTCTCTTTTCGGGAGGTGGAAGGTGATGAAGCAAGTTAGGCTTGATAGACATGATTTGTATTATATATGTTGATCTAGTATCCAGTTTCTAATTAAAAAAACGAAAGAAAAAGCCATCATAGACATGTTTTAGGAAATTGAACCCGACACCACACAAAAATTAACCCAGACCTGATGAAGGCCTTCGATGGATCACATTTTGAGCCCATGGATCTCAAGTTAACCTTAAACCCAAAGAAAAAATAAGAGCAAATGCTATATCAATGCTGGATATATATCAGGTTTTACGCAGATGCTGGGAATCTGTAATGCATATGAGGCTAAGCAGTGGGCTATGCTTTTAGGCCTGCGGTTTGCAAGGAATGAAGGACATCGTCAATTAATTGTGGAGTTGGACTCAATTACTTGTTGATTAATATTCTAAAAGAAATGAAACTTAATGGACCAAAACCAAAATAAAAACAAATTTGATGAAACAAAGATGATATTAATCTTACCCCAAAAAATAACAATACTTATATCCAATTTTTTATATTCATTATGTCAAATTATCCAAACACACTTGGCCATGTGTGTGTGTGTGTTTTTTTCATGTTGGTTTTTTAAATTTAATTATAATATTTCAAAAATAAAATACATGATTTAAAAACTTGACATGATGGATACAAAGAATTTGATCTAAGTATTTATTTGTTTTTTTAAAAAATCCAATATTATGAGTTTTACTTTTAAGATAGAAATTATGTATAATATGGTTTATAAATTGATCAAGTGGGCGAATTGGAGCCTTCAAAAATAATTTTTTAATTGTGATTTATGAAAGTAAATGCGTTAAATGAGTTTTCTCTCAATTTACATGGATAAGTATTTTTTATATCACAAACATGATACCAAACAAAGCTGCATGGTGGTATTTTTCTATATGAAATATATTTGATTAGGTGTATGTTAAAAATCAATTTCAAATAAAAATCTGAACTCACCATATTGTTCCAGAATTTCATTGTCTTTTTTAAATAAAAACTTGTGGGATCCTAATAAAATCCTTCCATTTGACATCTTGATGCTGGCAAGTCAAATAATTTTGTCCAGCGTTGGATTATTTAATCTCAAGACATGGTGTTTCTTTTGTAAAGGATAGTTCCACAAAACAACATTTAAATTACATGAATGAATAAAATTATTATTATTATTATTCAAGTAAATGTTAATTTTTTATCAATCAGTTTTCTCAAATCCAAAGAAAATCTACAACAACAAAAATCTGCAGTAGTGTGTATAAATGGTTAGGTGCATTGATGTGAAGAACTCGTCCATCTCCTTTAAAAAAAGGAAAACTGATATTAAAATCTCAATTAAAATAATAATATTTAAAAAGCCCAAAAACTTATTAATGTTATGAATATACTAATTATGTGGATGTCCATTGACTCTTGATCCCCAAAAAGTAAATATGGATTTACTGTTCATACGTATTTACTATTCATATATACGTATTTACTATTCACATATACGTATTCCTATGTACGGTTACTATTCATGTGGGGCCCACGAAAATTCTCACAGATTCCAGAACCCACGGCGGTTGGAATGATTAATGATTTTGGGGAAAATTACAGCTAATGACCCAGGTGGAATAATTACACTTAAGGACCCATTTTCTTTCTATAAAATAGCGTCCCTCCGTAAACATTCGAACACACCTGGAATGAGAACTTCTTCCTCTCGCTTTTCTCTCTAAAATCTCTCTACTCTTATTCTCCTTCATTTACCTTCGTGATTTCTTTAGTTTTATAACACGTTATCGACGAAAGTCTTTCTAAAGAAGGTATGATTTTCGTATTATCTTTTAATGATTTCTTCATATGTTCATTATATTGATCTGTGATGATCTTAGCAACATGGAATTAAAAGCATATATTTTACCGAATGTTTTAAACATCGGGTTCCATGTATAAGATTGGAGATTATTATTTAAATAGTATTTTACTATTTATCCTTGATTTAATTATTTTTATATTGATACATAATGCTTTATTCTTATTGTTACTAACATAAGAATATATATATATTGTTGTTAATTTCTACATTGTTTATTGTTATTGTTACTAACATAACATTTATTTTATGTTACTAACATATTTATAATTCAAACAATTTACTTTTATGTTACTAACATAACATTTATTTTATGTTACTAACATATTTATGATTCAACAATTTACTTTTATGTTACTAACATATTTATAATTCAGCAATTTACTTTTATGTTACTAACATATTTATAATTCAGCTATTTACTTTTATGTTACTAACATATTTATAATTCAGCTATTTACTTTTATGTTACTAACATAACATTTATTTTTATGTTACTAACATATTTAAAATTCAGCAATTTACTTTTATGTTACTAACATGACATTTATTTTATGTTACTAACATATTTATGATTCAACATTTAATTTTATGACATTTGTATTAAGCATTTAATTATGTATTAATTTATATTTTGTATCGACACCTCTTGGGGTTAAACCTCCTAAGGAAGTCTAGTTATTTATATTTAAATATTTGCTTTTATGATTTAGTAATTTACTTTGCTAACATAATACTGTTATTATTGTTAACTTTTTATTATATGTTAATTTTACAAATTATTTTATGTTATTATTATGGCCAGAAGCCATACATATTTGTTTTTCTATTCTACTATTATGACCAGAAGTCATAATCTTTCAATATTATGACCAGCAGTCATAAGATTTAAATTCTTCTTTATTGTCTTTTTGAATTTCTAATTATTTCTGTTTTAATAACTCTTGCTTATTTTTCTTTTTAAATAGTTTGAATCATGACAAGCAAAAACCTTGCGAACTATGCAAAACTCGAATTCATTGCTCTTGATATATTAGGAAAAATTATTTATCTTGGATGCTAGATCTGGAAATTCATCGAATGCACATGGTGCGGAAGACACAATTAAAGAACAAAATGAAGCATCTAATCAAAATAAAGCCAGATCCATGATTTTCCTTCGTCATCATTTACATGATGATTTAAAAGTTGAGTATTTGACGGTGAAAGACCCACTAGTTCTTTGGAAGCGACCTAAAAGAAAGGTATGATCATGAGAAGATGATCGTCCTTCCAAAAGCTCGTTATGAGTGGATGCATCTGCGTCTGCAAGATTTTAAATCTGTGAGTGAATATAACTCAGCCGTGTTCAGAATTACTTCACAGTTAAAATTATGTGGAGAAAATATTACCGATTATGATATGTTAGAAAAAACATTCACCACATTTCATGCATCCAATATGCTCGCAGCTGACAATATCGTGGACAAGGTTTCGAGAAATATTCTGAATTAATTTCTTGTCTCCTCGTGGTTTGAACGAGAATAATGAACTTTTGTTGAAAAATCATGAATCTCGTCAACAAAGGTTCGAATCCATTCCCGAAGTGAATGAAGTAAGCTATGAAAATTTTAAGGGCCGAGGACGTAGACGTAGAGGTGGTTACAGAGGTGGCTACAACCGTGGACGTGGTCGTGGCCGTAATCATGGTCCAAATCGTGGTGGATCAAATTCTCGCCCCAGGGGGGGAAGAATTGAAAAGAACCCCAGAAGGGAAACTAGTGGAAATAACAAGCATTCTGAAAATGCATGTTATCGATGTGGTGTAAAAGGTCATTGGTCTCGTACTTGTCGTACACCAAGACACTTGGTTGACCTTTACCAAGAATCACTGAAAAATAATGGTAAAGGACCAAGGACTGAGGTAAATCATGTTGATATGGCAGAAAATTCTGAGTATAAAGACAATGATGTAAATTATATGGAAGCTGATGATTTCCTAGAATAAATTACTTTTATCTTTTAATATTTCTATGTTTTAAACTTGTTTCCTATCTTATGTATTTCTTTTTGTGACAATGATGTAAATTATATGGAAGCTGGTGATTTCCTAGAATAAATTACTTTTATCTTTTAATATTTATATGTTTTAAACTTGTTTTCTATCTTATGTATTTCTTTTTGTTTTTCATATGAAGAATGAATTTCATTGGCATCAATTCGAAGATTTATGTCTCGTTGATAGTCTACAACCCACACCATATTAAGACAAGATAAATATTTTTCTTCCTTGGTAATGCAAGAAGCCAATATTCAAACTATATCTCGGTAATATAAATTTGATTGAAGGCTCCTAAGGAAGAGCTAATATTTTGTTACGAAGGAACAAGATTATGCATTGATAATGCATTTTATTCTACCAAGTCTAAAAGAAATTTCTTGAGTTTCAAAGATATTCGCGAGAAATGGATATCATATAGAAACAATAACAAATTATGATCAGGAATGTCTTGCTGTTACAAATATTGTTTCTGGTAGAAAAAACATATTAGAATGTTTTCCTACCTTCTCTTCTAGTTTATATTATACATATTTAAGTACAATTGAAATACATACCATTGTAAACCGAAGTTTACCAATATAAACCGAGAAGTTTGCCAATGTAAACCGAAGTTTACCAATGAATTTAATATTTGGCATGACCGGTTAGGCCATCCGGATCAATTATGATCGACAAATAATTGAGAATTCATGTGGACATACCCTGAAGTGTAAGCAAATACCACAATCCAATAAATTCTCATGTGCGGCATGTTCCAAGGGAAAGTTAATTATTCGGCCTTCACTAACAAAGTAGAAAGTGAGTCTCTCACATTTCTAGAACGGATACTGAGGAGATATTTGTGGGCCAATACATCCATCATGCGGACCATTCGGTACTATATGGTATTAATTGATGCATCAACTAAATGGTCGCATGTCCGTTTATTATCTTCACGCAACCTAGCGTTTGCAAGATTACTTGCTCAATTGATCGATTAAGAGCACATTACCCGACTATCCTATCAAGAAAATACGTCTTGATAATTTGGTGAATTTACCTCACAATCTTTTAATGAATATTGTATGTCCCTTGGAATTGATGTTGAACATCCTGTAGCTCATGTTCACACACAAAATGGTCTTGCGAGAATCATTGATTAAACGATTGCAACTTATTGCAAGATCTTTACTAATAAGATCTAATCTTCCAATTCTCACTTGGGGTCATGCCATTTTGCATGCAAGAATATTAATTCGCATCGACCAACAAGTTACTTAAAGATTTCCCCCTTGCGGATGGTTTTTGGTCAAGAACCTAATATTTCCCATATAAGAATTTTTGGATGTGCAAAGTATATGTACAAAGTAGCTCCACCACAACGCACCAAAATGGGTCCTCAAAGAAGGTTGGGAATATATGTCGGGTATGAATCTCCTTCGATTATAAAATATTTAGAACCATCTACAAAGGAGATTTGTTTACCGCACGTTTTCTTGATTGTCATTTTGATGAATCATTTTTCCCAACATTAGGGGAGAAAATAAGCAGTTAGGTAAAGAGATTAGCTGGAATGAATTATCATTGGTTCATTTTGATCCTCGTACAAAACAATGTAAACTAGAAGTTCAAAAGATAATCCATTTACAAAATTTAGCTAATCGAATGACATAAGCATTTACTGACCCAAAGAAGGTGACAAAGTCACATGTACCGGCTGTTAATGCTCCTATTCGAATTGATATCCCTGAAAGACAACCCATTATGAATGAATCTAAAATACGCCTGATGCGTGGTAGACCCATCGGTTCTAAAGATAAAAATCCTCGAAAAAGAAAAGGAGCTAAAAGTATAGATGGTCAAGTAGAGGATAAACAAGACAAGTCAATAACTCCGGAAAAGTCATCTCCACGAAGAGATGTTATCTCCGAAAAGAGAATGTTGTAGTCGGAAGAGACCAAGGTACCGTAAATATATGAAAATAATGAGATCTCAATAAATTATGTTATGAGCAGATCCGATGGGACCGAAATGAAGTCAACGTTGACGACATTTTTGCTTGTTATATAGCAAAAGATGTAATAAATGATAATGAGGATCATGAGCCAAAATCTATTAACGAGTACCAACAACGAAAGGATTGGCCTCTATGGAAAGATGCTATTAATGCAGAATTAAAATCACTGGCAAAACGAAAAGTATTTGGACCTGTAGTCCATACACCGAAGCGTAAAGCCGGTTGGATATAAATGGGTTTTTGTACGAAAAAGAAATGAAAAGGGTGAAATTACAAGATATAAAGACGTCTTGTAGCCCAAGGTTTTACACAAAGACCTGGTATTGATTTTGAAGAAACATATTCAATTGTAGTGGATGCAACTACTTTTCGTTATTTAGTTAGCCTAACGATAAAAAAGAAGGGCTTGATCTACATCTAATGGATGTTGTAATCGCATATTTGTATGGGTCACTTGATAGTGATATTTATATGAAAGTCCTGGAAGGACTCAAGATGCGAGAAGCATCTAGTTCAAATATTCGAGATCAATACTCGATTAAATTAAATAAGTCTCTCAGTATGGCTTGAAGCAATCGTGACGCATGTGGTATAATCGTCTCGGTGAATATTTGTTGAAAGAAGGATACATAAATGACCCAATATGCCCATGTATTTTTATGAGAAGATCTAAAAAAGAATTTGTTATTATTGCGGGCCTATGTTGATGATATCAACATCATTGGAACTCCGAAGAGCTCCAAAAGGCAATTATTTGTTTGAATAAAGAATTTGAGATAAAAGAAAAACGAAATTGTCTTGGACTACAGATCGAAAGTATCTAAAGAATGAGATTTTTGTATATCAACAAACTTATACAAAGAAAGTCTTGGAGAGATTTTATATGGATAAGTCACATCCATTATGATCTAATGATAGTGAGATCTCTAAATGTGGATAAAGATCCATTCGACCTCAAATGATTAACAAAGAAGGTGAAGAAGAACTACTAGGTCAAGAAGTACCATATCTTAGTGCTTATCGAAAGACTAATGTATCTTGCTAATCACACACGCCCCGATATATCATTTCTTGTTAATTTATTAGCAAGATATAGTTCGCACCAACACGGAGACATTGGAATGGAGTAAAACACATTTTTCGATATCTCGGAGGCTCTATTGATATGGGGTTATACTACTCAAATGATTCCAAGCATTTAACTGATTGGTTATGCAGATCTTTGGTTTTCTATCGACCTACATGATGGTAAATCTCAAACCTGGTTATTTGTTTACATGTGGTGGTGCAATTTATCTCATGGCGATCTATGAAACAGACTACTATATCACCCACATCATCAAATCATGCAGAAATTTTAGCAATGCATGAAGCTTGATCGAGAATGTGTATGGTTGGTCGAATACATCATATTCAAACAACTTGTTATTTATCTTCGGGAAGGATGGTTCCAACAATTCTATATGAGGATAATCTTTGCGTGTGTTGCTTCAACTTAAAGAAGGTTATATCAAGGGTGATAGAACAAAACATATTTCACCAAAATTCTTCTTTTACTCGTGATCTTCAAAAGGATGGTGAAATAGATATCCAAAGAAATCGGTTCAAGTGAAAATCTAGCATATTTATTTACTAAAACGCTTCTGGAGTAATCTTTGAAAAGCTTGTCCATGGTATTGGTCTTCGGAGACTCAAAGATCTCAAATGATATTGTCAGAGAGTCGATGACGATCGCATTTGTCTTTCTTTTCCTTATCTAGGTTTTATCCCATTTGGGGTTTTTTAGAAAGGTTTTTAATGAAGCAAAGACTGACTGGACAGTGTATTAATGAATCTTTGTCTTTCTTTTCTTTGGGTAGGTTTTTATCCCACCTTTGGGTTTTTCCAGTTAAAGTTTTTAACGGCGACATTCGTAAATGGACATCCAGGGGAGTGTTATGAATATACTAATTATGTGGATGTCTATTGACTCTTGATCCCCAAAAAGTAAATATGGATTTACTGTTCATACGTATTTACTATTCATATATACGTATTCCTATGTACGGTTACTATTCATGTGGGGCCCACGAAAATTCTCACACATTCCAGAACCCACGGCGGCTGGAATGATTAATGATTTTGGGGAAAATTAAATTTAATGGCCTAAAGGTGGAATAATTACACTTAGCGACCCATTTTCTTTCTATAAATAGGCGTCCTCTCGTAAACATTGAAACACACCTGGAATTAACTTCTTCCTCTGCTTTCTCTCTCTAAAATCTCTCTACTCTTATTCTCCTTCATTTACCTTCAGTTTCTTTAGTTTTATAACAATTAACGATAACTTATTCACTCTTATTAATTATTGCTCGTTGAGTTGTTATTGATAAATTATGAGATTTTTTTCATATTATTCTACGTAGGAAACACTCATCAATTTATATTCTTCTTGTGTCAATATTATGAAATACCTTATGGCTTATACTCAAATTTCCAGCAGCAGCAGCAGCACAAACTATCCAGATTGTACTCACCCCTACTGTAGTACTGTATAATCTTATAGCTCCATCTTATGCTCGGAGCTTTATATAAATGGTTCTGCACTTCTGCCTAGGGATCTGTTTCTTTTCAGTTAAAAAAAATGTCCAGTTTAATTTCTGCGTGAATCTTCTGAAGAGAGAGGCGTGGCTTTTCATTGTAATTCTGTCTTCAGGCGAGATAAAATCTTTAATCCTTACAGCTAGTAGGGCTGAAAAGGAAAGCGGTGAACAGCGAAGTGTGTGACGAGAAAATGGGGGTGGATCTAATAAATATCAGATTCAGCTTAGAAAAGAAGCTTTGGTGAATACGACAGCACATCAACACCTCATCGCGCGTCCATGGCAGTGCCCTTTCTTCTATTTGCTTGACAAGTAGGCTGCAACACCCAACCTTAGTTAGATTCCTCTCCTTACCAACCAAGTTTTCAATTATTATATTTTCTCTGCAACCTCTCTGCAATCTGTATTCTTCTCTGTCTACTTGAGTTCTCCAAGCTAACCAGTTGTTTCTGACATTAAAAATACTTGGTTCCCCGATTAAGAAATCCATATTCGGAAAAGGTAAAAGTTCAGAAAAAGAAAAAGCATCTTGAAAGCAAACCCCATAAAAAGAAAAGAAAAGGCTAGATATAGCAAGAGAATTCATTGGGGTTGGGTAAGCATTTGATCATCCATTGGTCACTTCTCCATTGATATGCTGAAGCTCTTTAGGGTTTATCAGTGCATCTCCGGCTTCTTTCGCGTGTGGTCTCTGTCGTTTTAACCGTCTTTGCAGGTAATTCCTCGTTTCCGCATGCCCCCAAACACCCCACAGTAAATATCTCTCCATCAAAGCTTCTGATACTTCTTTGGCCATAAATTAAATCTCCAATAAACGGAACTTCTGGTTTCTGAGGAATTTAGCCCTTTGAACTCGCATGTCTAATTGTAATTATGTCTCTTGTAGGATTGTTGATATGTCTTAATTTAGATCTGAGATCAATGTGTCTTTTTCCTTTCAGTTTTAAAGCATTTTGCAGTTTACATTTTTTTATTGGCTTGATTACCTTAATGTTTATCCTTGCTTACTAGGGAAGAAAGTACGGAACATTGCAAAATGTTTCATCTCAGACCTTAGTGCGCTATCTTTTGTCATATAGATTGAATCTGACTCTGCACTATCGCTTGTCGTATAGATTGAATTTGACTGACTTCTTTATCCCTGATTGTTATTTTCTGCTAATTTTCTTTTATCCCGCATATCTGCATTGGCGTTTGAAATTTTGTGAAGTGCTGAATATCTAGCCTTGAAATTTTGCTAGTTGCAGGGTAGTTCGTGACTCACCCATATCTCATTATTTGGCTGCTAACATTGCATTCTGGCATTCAATCTAGCACTGCCTCTGTGCTACGAACTGTAATTTTCTTTTCTACCAGTGTCAATTTACTTGTCATATGGTGCAATGTGATTTTACATATTACGAAGGGTTCTGTGACAGCAACTTGGTGTATATGCAATTTCAATACGAACTCAAATTATGTGGTATTGGCTCTCAATTTATCTGATAAGTAGTCTACAATGGTGGATATACTTAAGTGTGTGCAGAAGGGGGGGGGGGGGATATTTCTACTGGGATTGTTAATGAAGTGAAGTAATATTTTTTTTTTTCAAAAACTCCTGTAAGTTATGTTTGCTTTAACAGAAGGAAGGTCATAAGCCACCCAAGTTTTCTTCTTCATACAATACCCATGATCCATTTTGTTTCCTGTTTGTTTCCTCTTCTAAAATATCTTGTAACTTTTAACATTTTTATTAATCTTTAGATCATCTGGAGACAAATGGCAGCTGAGTTTGTCAACGCTGCAACAAGTGAGAAACTGGCTGAAATTGATTGGACAAAAAATATTGAAATCTGTGAATTAGTTGCTCAAGATCAAAGGTATATGCAACATTGTATTGTTTCCTTCTGATTGCTGAATGTCTTAAAAAATTACTAAGAGAAATGGATAGCTGGTATGTGTATGTTGTTAGTAGTTTGTACGATGGTTCTTGGGATTGATCATTTTATAATTAAAAGATAATACTTGCCATTGCAAATGATCATTATGGCATGCCATGCCATGCTGATTTCTTGGATCCAAGTATGTATCCCTCAAATTTGTTTGTTTCTCTGAACACAACCTTAAATTATAAGCCTTTGGTTAAGTTGGTAATAAATTGATATCTGGTGCCTAACTTAGTTTATGATACTGACTATGCTCATCAACATTTTTGTTTACTACTTCAACTTGCCTGGTGCCTGGTCCTGGCTGGTGTTTCACTAGATTATTAGCATATATAAGCCCTTTAATGTTGCAGAATAATCAAAGCGGTATCACTCTTACTAATTGCATGGTTTGTGAACATGAAGGCAAGCTAGAGATGTTGTTAAAGCTATCAAAAAGAGACTGAATAGCAAAAACCCCAATGCTCAACTTTATGCAGTCACGGTAAGTATAATGGCTTCCCTATGTTTTGCTGTCATAGACGCTTTCATGTGGGTTTTCTAAGCAGTTTGCCTATTCATTAACATAATACTTTGTCCAACTGAACATTTTTGTTGTATGCTTTCCTGCTCTATGGTTTCTTACCAAGTCATTTCTCAAATTTTCTAGCTGTTAGAAATGTTGATGAACAATATTGGAGATCATATGCATAAGCAAGTGACTGATACAGGAATTATTCCCATTCTTGTGAAAATTGTGAAGAAAAAGGTAAGAACTTTTCTGTAACAGGCCATTGTCCTTCAGTGATTTTAATATCTTTTCGAACCCTACAATGATTTGGTCCTTTTTTTTCTGATTGCAGTCAGATTTGCCAGTACGAGAGCGGATATTTCTCCTGCTAGATGCCACACAAACATCCCTTGGTGGTGCTTCTGGAAAGTTTCCCCAGTATTATCATGCATATTATGATTTGGTGGTAGGTACAGATATATGAAACAAATTTCTAGGATTCTTATGGGTTGGTGTGGATTCTAGAGTTTGATTATAGTAGGATGGCAAGAAACAATTGAGGTTCTTCAAATTAAAGAAATTTAATGGGAGCACTTTCTCTTTCTTTCTTTCTTTTGATATTTTCTTCTATATCCTTTACTGAAGCTAAACACAATCATGACATTTGTTTATGTTTTACAGAGTGCTGGTGTGCAGTTTCCTCAGAGTGCTCAAGTGGTCCAATCAAATCATCCCAGTTCACAACGGAGCACAACTAATGATGAACTGAATGGGGAGCAGGCCTCACCTAGAGTTGAACGGATTGCCCAGCAAGCAGATTCTCAGGCTGTTCCTGAATCTAGGTGACTTTGTTTTTTTGTTAGTTTTTTTATTTATTATACTTTACACTTATGTTTCCCGGGAGCTTTAGGAGTCATATTGGATATCATTCTCATTATTTTCCCGTTATATGCTCAAGATGCAGGGTGGACAACTAATAAGAATTAGCCAAAGATACTGTTTTAGGTCAAGTAAAATGGACATTGATTGGTGTGGGTCTAATGAACTGGTGGACCAATAACCTAGAAAAATTGTTGTTATCATCTTATCATTTTCTAGCAAAGGAAATATCTTATTCTTCCTGTGTTTTTGCAGCATTATTCAAAAGGCTAGTAATGCATTGGTAGTTCTAAAAGAAGTCCTCGATGCTGTTGATCCTCAGGATCCTGAGGTATGTTAAGAATATATCCTACTGGAAACAGAATTTGGCATTCCAGGAACATGATTCCAATTTTTGTCTTGATTTAAAAAAAAAAAAAAAAGAAGATATAATTGCATTGACACGTGTCTTGGATAAACTTCTCTAACATGTTCTGGAGTCGGGTCCTTGGTAATGGACAGTTTAGTTGTTTGGTAGTATGAATCTTATGATCAACAATATTTTTTGTCTCAAGCTATCAGCTTGTCTGTAAAGATCAAAGCAAAGAACTTGTGAGCTTTTTCAGATATGAAATTTCTGATATTGAGTTTGACATTCTGGTATCATTCATTGGTGAACATTCAAAGATTTCAGCATCTATTCTACACAAACACCTACATGCATGATGTTCTCTTGTTGTGAAAAATCCAGACATGTTTTCCTTAACAGCACCATTTTTGTAGAATTTCACGAGAACATCATGAAGTGTTTAGCGGCAGTTTTTAACATATTAAAAAACAAGACAAGGAGATATCTTCACTATTGCTGACCAACTAAAAATATTGAGACATCTAGCTGCTGTAGGAAGGAATTTGTGGGCTATGGCATTCTACAAATGTTGTTAAGGCAGCATTTGCTTAAAATGTATTTATGGATCTTGTGAATAAAGTCATGTCAACGTTTGCTGAATCTGAAAGTGTATTGTGTCATTTTAGGGTGCAAGGGATGAGTTCACCCTTGACCTTGTGGAGCAATGTTCATTTCAAAAGCAAAGGGTAATGCATCTTGTGATGAGTTCTCGGTGAGGCTGCTTGAAATTTCTTTTTTAATGCTCTAGGCCTATATATTGTTTCTGTCCTCTCCTTTATGGATTCAAAATAGTTCAGCTGATGGATTGTAATGCTCATTTGCTTGTAAAATTCTTTTGTAGAGATGAAAGAATAGTCTCTCAAGCGATTGAATTAAACGAGCAGCTTCAGAAAGTTCTTTCTAGGCATGACGACCTTCTTTCAGGCAGAGCTACTTCAACAACAACTGCTAATCGTTTTGAACATGAAGTCGAAGAGGAAGAGGAGGCTGAACAGTTATTCCGAAGGTACATACCTGCTCTCTTAATCCACCGTTATTTTTCACTTTTTTTTTTTTGGTCAAACCGTTATTATTCACTTTCAAACACTGGATTTTGAATATTTCTTCATTTCCGTATGGTAACACCTAGAAGATTACGCAAAGGAAAGGCTTGTGCAAGACCTGAAACTGAACAGACTGCAACTGAGTTACCTCCTTTGAGTGTGCTTGGGGAAAGACTGAATCGTCCACTGATAAGACCACTCTCTTTGGAGCCATCATCTCGAGAAGCTGATATTCGTTCTTCACCTGCTGCAAATTCGGTGCCAAACGCAAATCATGTGAATGGGGAGGAGCCTTCTCGTGTTGTCATTCCTCCCCCACCTGCAAAGCACATTGAGAGGGAGAGATTTTTCCAGAAAAACAAGGCGGATGGTTCTACTCTGCCCGGCCAAATGAATGGCCTCTCCATACACAGTCATAATGGCAGTCACTCCCACAGTGGAACCTTTGATTCCAGTGACTGATATATATACACTAACAAAAGGCCCTGTTTTGCTTCCATTTATCCTTTTTTATCATTCACAGTGGGGTTTGAAGTTTTAGTTGTGAGGATTTTAATATTTCTGTTTTAGGCTCCATGGGTAAAGAAAAAACGGAGAACAAAACTTCTTAAGTTCGTGGAAACATGGAACGGAGTTTGTGTGTCATTCTTACAGTTTGTACTTCTCGTGTGCAGGTTTGCTTTCTTCTTTTTTTTTTTTTTTTTTTTTTTTTTTTTTTGCCTTATAGTTTATGCCTTTATGGGGTGCGGCATAGGATCTTCTTACCTCCTTGCCCATAATCTTTGTTAGATTCCATAAAATTACATTCTGTTATAAATCTAAAGAAAAAGAGAACAAGAGCAAGGGAAATTCTAGAGAGAGGAGAGAGAAATTCTCATTCAAAAATGTGTAATGAATGTTTACGCGCCTATTTATGCATCTTTGGGCATTCTTATTGACATCCACATAATAATATATTTATAACACTCATGGATGTCCATTTATGTGAAAACCCAATGTGGATAAAAAATGATAAAAAAGAAAAAGAAAGACAACATCCATGATACACTTCCTAATGCCGCTCATTAAAAACCTTTTGTGAAAAAACCCAGTTTTAAAAACCAGATAAGGAAAAAGACTTCGACTCCCTTCTTCGATTTTTCCCCCGATGACAACATTACATACAATAACTTTGTAAAGATGAAGAACTATATTTTCATTGATAATCAAAATACATTCGCTTTACTGATCTTACGGACCACGTAGTTCTTCTTCATCTTCTTTTCAATGTCTTTCTTTTCGATGATCGAATATTGTATTGTTCGCTATGGAACAATAAAAACATCCATTCTTATCATACATTTGTCCATTGTTACTCGCAAATTCTAAGTTTGACAATAAAAGCATAACGAATATTAACATAATTACTAAATAATCACATAAATATCGATACTTGAGATCTTTTCATAAAGATGCATGGACATATAGAATTATTTTGTGCATCATTCTATCAATAAATATTTAGGCTTCGGCCATATATAGATTTATTTAATAATGTTCTTTAACTTGAATTAAATGCTTTTAACATCTTGAATCCTTCGACTTGTCTTCACGCACTTTAATTTCTTCGGGATATATATATACGGCATTTTAAATCCTTCGGGGATATATGTTTCGCATTCTTTTAATCCTTCGGGGACATATTACGCCGCTTCGCAAGACCTTATCCTTCCCATTACGTCTTCAAGCACCTTCTTATTAATTTTGTCATATGATCCACATTATCATTCATTATACCATATGCTATATCATAAGCAAATATATCGTCAACGTTGACTTTCGTTTGATCCCATCGGATAACATTCACAGTTTATTGAGATCTCATTATTTTCACATTTTTCATGTATCTTAGTCTCTTCTGGGACTACAACATTCTCTTCTGGAGATATCTTTACTGGAGATAATAACTTTTCAAAGAATAGCTCTTCTAGAGCAACTAACATTTCTTAATTATTCTCATTTGATCACGTGATATCTTCATCAAAATTGTTGTCAACAACTTTATATTTTCGGTTCCATTTTTTTCAAGTTGACATAACTTATCAATATCAATATTATTCGCGCACCGAACCTCATGAGGTTTTTTTTTTTTTTTTTTTTTTGGAATAAGTTATGTCTCAATACTCTTATGGAGTATCTATTTCCTTTCGGCGCTCCATCTATACTCATCCTTACATAATCGTTATCCCCATATTTCGGCGGATAGAGTTGTACTTCAAAGATAACTCAAAAGGCATAGTGTTAGATGACATCCTACTTTAATATGATCATCTAAATTATTGCTCCAATTTATCCATAACATTCTTGGAACCGAATAATTTCTCATGCTTCGCATGTCGCATTCATATTTATACTGATGGAGCATTTTTATTAATTTGGAATATGAGATTTAATATTTAGGTCGATAATATTATCGGCAAATAATTCATGAATGCATAATCGGATGAACTTCGGTTCGTTCATACTACTTTATTCGAGGATATATACTTTGTTATAATGCATTCCATATATTCTCTTTTCCGCCTATCCAATATCTCCCCTTATGTTGAGATAACAATGTCAATTATCAATTGACTAATTATACAATATAAGTCTCCTAAATACATTTGTTTCCTTTAGAAACAAACAATTAAAAGGAGATCTTCACACAACTTGTATCTCAACTTTCTTTTAAATCCATCTATGTGCATTGTGGTGGATTAATAATCATTGCACATTCAACCCTTTTAAGGTGGAATTTGTTTGGCTCCTGACCGAAAACCAATTATATCGGGAGAATTTTATAAATGCGCAATATATAATATCAAATATACCAACATAGAAACTTTGTTCTCATAAGCATTGATCTAACTATTTAATGGATGTTTTAATACATGATTTGGATCATACAATGGAAATAGTGTGCTTAATATATACAAACATCATTGCAAACTTCAGGTTGCATTCTTACAAACTTTCTGGTTGTAAGCTTAGAATATCACATGTAATCATTTTGTAGATGCATCTTTCAGATTTACATGCTATTTTAATGGGCCCATATAAATATGTTTGATATATTTCCAGAGAGATCTCGAGATCCATTACTAAACATGATCAATGAGAACAAGCATCATATAACACATAGAACAATATGTTGGTTATTCATGAAGAATCTTCTAGTTCTTCAATGGATGTCAATACATAATATTATTTGCATTATGTATATATGACTTGGATAATCATACAAGTCATGCCAACAATTAATTTAAATCAGTAAACATCTTGTTTACTGTAACATATATTTCAATCAATCATAAATTTTTCTAATACTATGACATCCATTTTAGGAGATCCATTAGGTAATGTGAGAAGTATATAAGAAATCAAACATTTTCTCACACTTGTATTCTAACTCACACTTGTTTTCTAACAATCTCCCCCTCAAGTGTGAGTTATATAAGCATTTTCAAAAGCATTTTCGAAAAATTTATGTTTAGTCTTCAGGAGTAAACATATAGGAGTAAACATATAATATTACATCACTAAATACGCAGTCCACCATATATGAAGATATTCATAATTAAAGTAATATATAATCACACAAATTTAAAATCGTTACATTACCTTTCGATTTACAAAAACATGTATTTTCTATATGATATCTATTTCGCAGATATCTTAATACATAATTTTGTTCCTTGTGGTAACAAAATATTAGCTCTTTCGAAGCCTTCAATCAAATGTATTCTAATGTGATTAAAATACAAACTTAAAACTTATGACTTCAGGTCATTTAATATTCATGGTAAAGGATCTCATTTTATCAGGATATGATTAGAATATAATGCATTTTAATGTAAATCAACTTTAGTAATATTTTAATCTATTATTTCAGCTTAGATCAGATTCAAACCAATCCTCAATCATACCATATTAATTCTAATATTCTGCATACCTCAATATAATCAGATCTTAAATCAAGAAGTTTCAAATTTCAAATATTTCCCAGAAACTCACCCTTCTCGAGATTACTATCATCTTAGCACGCTTAAGATCAGAATTCCATTTTCAAAAACCAAATTTCGACATCTCGAATCACCGCCACATCCAAGATAGATTTCCCGGAGATACGATCATAAAATAATCACTACGTGGCGTACAAAAATTCAAACGGTATTTAACTAGCAACTACTAGGTTGCATTAGGTTTCATTTAGGTGCGGTGCGTAAATTTCTGCGTGATCAAAAGTTTACACGGTTCTGAGCTAACGACAGATTAGAAAACGGCGTTGCTTAATTAAAATAAATCTAGACGTTACAGGCTCAGCTATAAATCGAGGAAGACAAAGGGTAAATGCCTTATTCACTATCAAGTATTTCAAAACTTCAGCATACACATTTCCTCTGCTGCATTCATACCTTTCTCTATATCTTTCATATTATCTTTAAATATGGCGGTCCAAGTAACTTCATTCCAGTTTCGGGTCATACAACCCTTTCTTTCTTGAAGCTTTACTAAATGATAACCAAGAGTCTAATATATTGGCTGATTTATCTAACAATGTACGTCATTCCTTACCTTCTTATAATCCCTTAGAGGTATACGTTCCTCCTTTTACTTCAATGTCTTATGTTCCAGAGGCTAATGAACCTCATCCATCCCCTAGGATTCAAGATCCAACTCCTTTAATTACAAACCAAGAAGTATCTGAAGCATGTCCATCAAGGCGACCAGTCAAAAGATGTCGTAACATGGCCGAACTTATGGAATCAACCAAGCCCACTCAACCAAGGAATTCGCTTCAGTTGGCCGAGACTTCTAATCTATTCACATGTAGTTGCCGCCATGTTTCGAGGGAGATCATTCATACCAATGGGTTTCAATACCATAAACTTGAAGTTCATGGGAGGATCGGTATGATAAGCCATGCTATCTTTCACCGGGACGTACAAGGAGGTTCCTCCGGACCTCAAATGTTCGATTTTGGTAAGAAAAATATAGAAGAAATCAAACATTTTCTCGAATAGTTATTGTTTGAATCAAAACTCTTTAGGGTATGTCCGGTGTCAGATCCCCATCGCCTACTATGAGGCTCTTTGTGTTGGTTTGGAATGGACCAAAACTCAAAATGAACCCATCGGTAGTTCATTTCCAACCACTACATCGAAAACATAACCAATAAAGGTAAAGAACTCATGGTTGTAAATAATAATCCTCCTATCCCTATACATAATAATCCTTTAGTCCTCATACCTAGAGATTCATATAGGTCAAGGGCTGAACAAAACATTAGGGGTGAGTTAATGTCAATAGATGATCTAAAAGACTTCTTCCATTTACCTCAACAAGAAGCGGCTAAACGAGTCAGTCTATGCAAAAATGTTATACAGAAAATATGTCGTAGGGGAAAAATACATTGGCCTTACGTAAAGGTGCGAACTACCATGAGTCGAATCACTGGATTGAGAAGAACACTTTCTTCTGGTGATCCTGTCTCAAAAGCAACTGCTGAAAGAGAAATTAGTCGACTTAAACATGAAATGGTCGAAGCTTGTGGTGGGATTGTACTAATTGTTGCTCTTGATATTTGAAATAGCATTCTTTATTTTATTTTGGTAAATATGTCACATTCTAATTTTCTTTTCAGTCCAACATTCATGATCTATTACTATCCGAATATGGGGTGCTCTATAATTTATTTCTCATATCCCATTATTCTAATTCTAATACATATAAATGGAATTATGAATTGACATCATATGACATTAATTACATAATAATAACTATAGTAAGGATAGAATAATATTTACTATAGTAAATTAATGCACTAATGGTAATTTCCATGTAAATAGTAATTACTATGTAAATGGTAAAATAATAATTACCATTATAATTTACTGCATCAATAGTAATTACCGTGTGAATAGTAATTACCCAATGGTAATTACTATACAAATAGTATTAATAATAATTAAATATACAAATAGTAATAATATTAATAAAATAAGTAAATAGTAATAATATTAATAAAATATGTAAATAGTAATAATACTAATAAAATAAGCAAATAGTAATAATATTATCAAAATAATATAAACATGTAGGCCCCATTTACAAAATTTTCAACATTCATCAATCCACACCAAATCTGACTAAATCTAATTATGATGATATTATGTTGAAATCATGCATTTTAATATTATATTGCGGTGGCTTATATGAATGTATGTGCATATTGGTCTTCCTGATTGAAAAATTAAGTCAAATAATTTGGCTACAATATGAATATGATAGAAAACGTACCTGAGCTGCAACTCACATTCTTCTTCCTCCTCTTTCCTCCCTGCATTCGTCAACAATCCAGTGTCCTCCAAAGTCATGCAGATTCGTCTGAAACTCACCTTGGATGCTTTGTTCCACACCGTCAACAACAACCCCCTATTTTCGGGCTTCAAAACCGAACCACCACCGCTGGAAGTTCTCTCACTCTTTCTTGTATTCTCCCTCCTTCTCTAGTTTGGTTCCTATGGACCAGCCTTTAAATAAGAAGACAAGGGTCCGGTCCGAGAATCACGAAGTAACCGAGGAAGATGATAGACCGATGGAGAAGGATCTACGAGAGGCTCAAGACGTATGGTGATTCTGGCTTGGTGAACAATTGTTAGCCGAAAGGTATGGGAAAAATTTGATTCTGCAGATCGAGTGACGTGTTGGTATGGTTGGCTAATCTCTCGCTGTTGTTACATGGTTCCAGTATATGAGGAGCTAGTGAGGAGTCAAGGAAAATCGGTACCCAAGCTCTGATCTTCTGCAACCGAGTCCATCCACCAAAGAATGCTCGAACGTAACCGAGAAATTCGATTGTTCGGAAAATTTGTAAATCTAACTAGTGGTGATGATCAACTCGGTTGGTTGAAACTTCGTGCGATAACGTGTTATAAATCTAAAGAAAAAGAGAACAAGAGCAAGGGAAATTCTAGAGAGAGGAGAGAGAAATTCTCATTCAAAAATGTGTAATGAATGTTTACACAAGGCCTCTATTTATAGACCTTTAAGGGTTACTATGCAATGGACATCCACATAATAATATATTTATAACACATTCATGTTTGTAATTATTTTTATTTCTGGAGAATATTATATAATGTGGGTCTCGGGGCCATCATCTAGCTCTCATGACAAGTGTGCAGGAATAATTATACTAGTATTATATATAGTAAGTACTTCTTCCGACAAAAGTGTTTCTATGATTAGGATCAGAGGTAGTAATAAATAATAACTTCAAAAGTAAAATAATTTTTTTATAGATTGCATACTCATATATTAAGAGAATTACAGAGAATAATATGATCTTTAGCTAGAGCCCGTTTGTCACTCCCCAAAATTTAGGTTTTGTCAAAGCATTTAGGTTTTGTCAAAGCTTTGTCAAACGTCCTGAATTTTCTCTAAAATCATTTTCTATCTAAAACCTATGTTTTCAAAAATTCAACTTTTTTTTCACTTTTCACTTTTTTAAACGCATTCTCTGCAGAATTGTGGGACCCACCATGATTAGAGAAACCCCAAAATACCCGCTATTATACCTGCTCTCTCCCTGGTGGTGCTGTCCGGAGTGCATTAAAGGATCCAGATGAAGATCCTTCTTTGTTCTTTTTTTTTTTGCCCAGAGATCCTTCTTTGTTGAGGATGGAGGAAAAAAGTATGTTTGTTATGATGTAATTTTTTTTTAGTAGTTATATAAGAGATTTAATTTATGCACGATAAAGTTAATGACAAGGATTAAATTCCGAGTTTGCTTAGATTAATGAGATCAAATAACTATTTTTTTAAACATAAAAATATTAAAATACAACCTCATCTTTTATGTTCAATTATGCCAAAATATTTTTTTGTACACAATTTATTAATACACATGTGTTTGATCTAATTTTTATCATGTTGCATAATTTGCTAATAGTAGAAATTTATTTTTCTAACAATTTTATGTAATTTTTGGTATTTATTATTGAATATAATGTTTATAATATTTAGAATACAACTTTATCCTTTAAATGCAATTATATAAAATGCTAATTTCCTTTTTAGTAAATTTGACCCTCTAAAAGCTATTCTGATAAAAACATCCAAATACTATCAACTTTCCAAAATCATTCTCCAAAAGCTATTCTCCAAAACCTAAGTTTTAGCTTGTGAATGGAGAAAATCATTCTTCAAAAGTAACTCCCAAACGGGTCTGCGCTTCTCTCCCCCGCGGCTTCGGTCCTCCTTTTCTCAACGCGGCACCATATTAGGGTGTAAAACGATGGGGCTGGACTATTTTTCTTTAGAAGCATCTAGTATCTTAAAATATTTTTTAAGTATCCTAAAATAATTTTTGGTTCTAACCCTCTAAAATACTTTTTCAGTTGTACCCAGTATCTTAGTAGATTGATTACAATTTTACTCTTAATGTGTTTTTTTTCAGCTCCAAAAATTACTTTAAAATATTGGGTATTACTAGAAAAATATTTTAGAGTGGGCGAAAATCAATAAATCAGTATCCTAACTTTTGGGTGCTCATTACTACTAAAAAAAATATATTAAAGGTAAAATTGTAGTTAGTCTCTTAAGACATGGGCTATAACTGAAAAAATATTTTAAAGGGTTAAAAAGCACCAAGAATTATTTTAGGATACAGTATGCTACTTAAAAAATATTTTAAGATATTATATGTTTATGAAAAATACTTCAAGATACTAAACACTATGTTCTTTTAAAAAAATAGTCCAGCCTCATCATTTTACACCCAACACGGTGTTGCTTTGAGAAAAGGAGGGCAGTGGATGAAGTTGCAGTGGCGAGAAGCCAGGTCCTTTATTCTCATCAACACAGCAAACAGAGGGCCTATTTGGGTTGACGGTAGGAACGGTGACTTAAAAGCTATCTGACTTTTAAAAAAAGCTTGGTAGGAATTCAGGTTGTAAATAATGATTTGTGTTTGGATTGATGGTGGTAGAAGTGGCGGAGCCCATGTCAAAAAGCTGAAGCTTTTTGGAAAGAGCTCCATAGAGTTTTTTCTTTAACTGACTTTTTGAGATTTTTTAACTTAAAGTCCAGTGAACTTAATGCTGTTGCCAAACAGATCAAAAATCAGTTGGTAACGTTACTGGACTTTTTTTCAAAATTGCTGGTCCTAATGCTGCACTCCAAACAGGCACAGAGACGACTGCGGCACAGGAGCAGAGCAAGCAGAACATTAAAAAACAGGGCAGGCGAAAGCATGGTCTCTTGGCGTTACTGTATCAGAGAAGGCAGATAGTTCGAAATCTACACAAATGGCAATGCTTTTACTTAGGTGCATGCTTGCTTTATCATAGCTCGCATGTACTGTCCTGTTGTTTTCAATCTTACAGCATAAATCCAGAATATAAGACAACATTTGTATATCTGCTAAACACAAAACTCAAACATGGAATCCATGGGCGAAGCAAGTAGGCATTACATGAACAGAGCCATAAATTTAGCCTATAAATCTCAAGTATATATAGACTCCCAGTAGACAGAATTGACTTTTTTAGAAAGATTAAAAAATCTAATTAAATTACTTTAAAACATTTATATTTCTCATTTTTTCTCCAAACTATTTTATCTAACTTATAAACTTATATATAATCTAAGAATACACAACAACATATGATATAATTAAGTAATTTATTTAACTTCCTTAATCTCTCATTAAAAAGTCAACTTTGTCTTATATTTAGGATTTAGGGATGGAGGGGGTATATATTATGATAGTCTTCATGAATTATGGTACAGCAGCTAAATAGGCACTCAACTAGCATACAATTTCAAATACTTTCAACAAGTGTGCATAACAATTGTGTGGCTCAACTGACTTGATATTCTCCGCTTGCATGAACCTCCTTCACCCTCTTGTCATACTCGTCTTCTTCGTCATCTTCCTCCTCCTCTGCTCCTTCTTCGTCACCTTCCCAGCCAAAACCTTTGACGGGCCTCGATACTGGCGGTGGATTTCTTGCCTCCCCGACAATTCTCATTATTTCCTCTGCACTCTGAGAATAAAAGCTTGGGTTGTCTCTCTGGTAATACACCGCCTGTGCTGATTCAGTTAGTTCCCTTGGTAGGTTCTTCAAAAACCATGGGTGGATCTTAATTTCCTTTAATGTTATTCTCTGAAACAATAATGAGAGTCCCCTGTCAGTTACCTCCATTTAAACTCCTACATCGCTCTAAAGACCAATAACATTTTTTCAAACAGCAGATATTTTAAGTGGAAAGGGAGCAGATTGAGCTGTGTGGAGTCACACCGCAAGATTCTGGAGAAAGAATAAAAACATGACATAGCCATCCAGTGTCTCACCATTTAGAAAATAACTAAAGGACTATACGCATTTTGATAAAATAAAGAAGGGATAAAACGAGGAAAAGTAAATCAAATGCTCATTTATACTACTCTGTCACTATATTCTAAAATCATAATCCACAAGTTATCGCCTATAGGCCTAACAAATAGGCAATAGACTCACTATATAAAATTTCTGATGATGTGACAATGAAGCTATATTGAGATCATCGGCAATATTTTATTCACTGAGCATCATAAAATAATGTAACATACCCTCAATGGATTAGCCACAAAAATGCGAGAGAGAAGGTGCCTGCAATCTTGAGATATGTGAACATAATCTGGGATTTTGTATTGGACAGCCATTATTCGCTGAATAAAAAGAACAGGAGGAGAGGTATACAAATGGTGTGAGAAACAAAAAATGTTCCCCAAAAAACAAAAAACACCAGAAGCGACACTGAAAAAGATAAATATACCTGGATTGTTTTTCGGAAATTCCTAGGGTCATCCTGGTCCTCAAAGGGATATGCTCCAACAAGCATGACATAAAGAGTCACTCCACATGACCACACATCAGCCAACTGAGCCAATATAAGAAGGAAAACATCATTAATCATATCTAACATAGAGAAAAAAGAGACCTTGAAACACCTAAAAGCTACTACTTCAATTTTCATTTTTCAGTAGGTTGAAAAGATTTGTTAAATTCAATGCATATATGAAGCATGGGCATGGAAATCTGAAAATTATTGACAGATAATAGAACACATGTTATAATTACCTTGCCATCATATTCGCGCCTAGAAAGAACTTCGGGTGCTATATAAGCAGGGGTTCCAACCGTAGACTTGGGTCTTGAATGCAGCAAAGATGACTAAACACAAATAATAAAGCACTCAACTAACTATAAATATATCACCTAAGGGGACAGTTATAGACTTCTAGCCTTGGGATTATAATAATCTTGTCGATACCTTGGAATAACCAAAATCACAAATTTTCAAGCGAGGTGCAGGACTTCCATCCAAAAGAGTATTTTCAAGCTTCAAATCTCTGTGGCATATTTGCTGCAGAACAAAGAGTTTTCATTTTGAGCATTTCTGAAAGCTATGAGGAGGCCATTTTTTTTTGGTAAGCTAAGGAAGGGAAGATAAGTATAAAATACCATGGCGTGACAGAAATTAACACCAGATATCAGCTGCTGAAAGAAATATCTAGCCTGAATAATAGTCAAAGAAACAAAATGAGAGAGAACAAAAAACAATATGAAATAAAACCAAAAGAAAGAGATTCTAAGAGATTATGTCAACTTATCAACCTCGTCTTCACTGAATCTGCCAGCATTGCATATCCTCTCAAATAGTTCCCCTCCAGCTGCATACTCCATTACTATTGCTAAATGTGTGGGGGTCAAAATGACCTGAAATTAAAAACCCGATTGAAACAAGAACACCAAATGTCAGTATTTTATACCCAAATGGAAATTGATTCAACGAGTCAACAATAACTAAAATGCTTGCCTCCTTGAATCGAATTATATTGGGGTGTCGAAGGGACCTGTGGTTCATAATCTCTCTGGCCACGTTCTCATCAATCTGGGATTGAAAACTGAAATTATTTAGAATCACATATCCCAAGAAAGGGACTTCTCATCCGTCAAGTGCCAACAATGAATTGTGATCATGAACACCTTAATCTGGGAGCTGCTTGATTGCTAAAATTAGCGAAATTTGTTAAATTTTCTTCACGAAATAAAGACCGTGTCAAAGAAGGTTCCTTTCCTTTTTTACTTTCGTTGGTTTTCACAAAGCAGAACACCCACATCAAGGAATCCAAAGTTAATCGTCAGTATACAAAAAAGTCTATCGTCATTCCAACGTCAGATGCAACACACAACCGCAATAAATCTGACACATAACGGTTTCGTTGAACTATAATATTTTCTGGCAAGCAGTCAAACACAGTCATGATGATGATGATAACAAACAAACCTTGTGACCACGCTCGATATATTTCATGGCGACGAGCTCCTTGGTCTCCTTGTTCCTCATGAGCCTAGCCACCCCAAAATTGCCAGCCCCCAAATCCTTCACCTCCTCGTACTTATCCATACTGTCGAATCTCTAGCGGTATTTCCTCAAGAGGAGCAATCACACCAATTATGGAGGCCTCGTCAAAATTGGGCAATCAAGTCCGTTCCGAAATCAGGAGAGGAGTTTGACGGGGCTAAATCTGACGCGTCGTTTGATACAAAAAAATGAAGCGAATCGGGAATTTATGAGGGAATTTGGGATGTAGAGTGAGGGAGTGAGAAGGAAGAGTGAGCACGTGGGGGAGGTGAGAGAAAGGATTAGAAAATTGCATAAAGGAAAAGTGGGAGAAGGAGAATAACAGCAATGCATGAAGGATTGAATCCAGTGAGCTCGTTTGTTCTTGTGTGTTTACTTTTGGGATGGGAATTTCAGATTTTGGTTAGGAGACTCGAGAGGTTTGGCGTACAGATGGATTGCAATTGGATCTCTTAAAACGCCGTGGTGATAGGGGGACTCAACGGTCTCGCTTTGACTTCGTGATTGCCCTTCTCACAAAGGTATATCCTTCGCCTTTTCCTCCCTTCCCCTTTTATTTCAATTTTTGTCTTGTTTTTGCATAGCTTGTCAAAAATTTCACACAACAATCATATTTAAATTATAAAAATCTGAAAATGTCTATTAAATTGGTAAAAGGATAAATACTTAATGAATTTTGGATCTTGAAGCTTCAGTGCTTTCCATGGTTATTAAACTCGAACTAGCCATTGAATATGGGTCATATTAAAGTCAAACTAGAGTTAATCTGGGTTAGACCGGTAAGAAAGTGAAGATTTTATGGTATTAATATGAAACTCTGAATAAAATAAAAAATGAATTAAATCATTTTTTAAAATAAAATCATATTGAACTAGTCAAACCAGACCTATTAGGTGACCGGTTCAGCGGTTTCCAACTTAAACCAGTCAATCCGGTCCAACTTTAATAGCTACAATGTTGACAATTTGAGTATAGAAATTAGCAATTCAAGCTTCCAATATCACAATATATACTAAGTTGTTAACTGTTATTCTTAAGATATTATTTTACTAATTTAGTAAACATTTTCGAGTTTTTATAATTCAAATAACTTTTTTTTTATATTCCTCCAAATTATAGCCTTTTGTACTGTAATCGCCCCATCACATCAACCTCTCCTTCTAATAGTAATATTAGTAGTAATATTATATGGGGCTAATCCTCTCATTATCTTATATTCTCATCATCCCTCCTTATCCAATCTCAACCTTTCATATTTCTCCTTAACCAATCTAGACCGTTGATTTGAATTAATCTTGATTATTTCATCCTAAAGTACTTTTAAATATAAGTTTGTATTCTATTTTTTTTTTTCAAGATCCTAGGAAAAAATATTTTAATGTACTTACTAGTACTAAAAAAAATACTTCAAGATATTAACTGATACTAAAAAAATACTTTAATATATTGACTGGTACTAAAAAAAATACTTTATGATTTTAAGAAATCATTTTAGGATCTTGAAAAAATATTTTAGGATACTGACTGGTACTAAAAATATATTTTAGGATACTGATTGATACTGAAAAATGAAAGATAAGGAGGGATGGGGAGAAAGACCGCTAAGCAAAGAACCCAAAAAATTCCAGTCTTTGCTCTTTCCACAGCTTTATCTTAAAAATGAGTAGGTGACAGAGAAGCTATGTTTGGTTTGAGGGGAGGAATGGGAGGGGAGGAAATTTTTTGACCAAATTACCCATGAAATTTTTTAAAAATTACATACTCCTTCTGATCCTTATTATAAGGCATCAACTAACTTTTCTCACAAACCAATAAAAGTAGTTAAAGTCAATAAAGTTGTCCTAGAATCTAAATAATTTTCAATATTACCCCTACTAATTGTACTAAACTCTAATATCATATTAATTACTACTCTCACCCACTACCCTTATTAATTATTGGCAAACATGGAAAAAAATAATTAATGCTCATTGGGAACAATCAAGTGCCTTATAAAAATGACCAAATAAACTTGCTAATTGGTGCTTTATAATAAAGACTAGATGAAGTAGTTTTTTGCATCGTTTTTCGCACATTAATTTTGGAAATATGTCACATCATGGGTATATATGACTTTTTACACTGTAGAGGGCACCTCCCCTCCCTCCCTCACCTTCAACCAAACATAGCCTAAGAGATCAAAGATTATAGGAGCATGGTAAGAAATAAATTGAGGAAAAGAGGAAGAAGAATAACTTGGATGAGAAGAAATATTAATTAAAAAATATTGACCGACATTTGGCCCATACTTTTTTATTTTCTGAAGTGGCATGGCATGGGGGATGTGAAAGGCTCGTGACCTGGCATTGCATTGAGATGAGAAGCCTTCAATAATTGAATCCCCACTTTCTCAAAACGCTGAAATGTCAACAGTTGTCGGGTGATCCGACTCATGTGGCTTCTGTCAATACTTCTTGTCCATATTAATAAATCCTAGTCGTTCACTTCTCTCTCTCTCTCTCTGGTCTTTTCTTAAATTGCTTCCATTTCTGGCATGTCACAACCAACACAGTGCAGCTCCGTTGTGTTTTTACATTTCAGATTTACCAGTTACAGAAAGCCACAATCTTGGTTATCATGGAGACTGAATTATCGTCAGTTTGGGTAAGAATGAAACATTGATTGAGGTTTTGACAAAGAGGGAATAAAGAAATGGACGCGAGAGAGGGAATGGAATCATTAATTGTCGAAATCAGTGGGAATTTAAAAACCCGACAATCCCACGCCACGCTACATGCTTCATGAATCACGATCACGACGACATTCATTTTGCCAGCAAGGCCACCCCTTTCTTTTGAATAAGACCTCACATGTCGGCCCTCATCCCCTTTCGTTCGTCTTCCAGTTGGGCCCTTAACGAAAAACGAGCCCGATAGATTTTGGGCCTGGTCCAGATACATTAAGCCCATTAGATAACCTTGCCAACACGACACGTCGAATACAAAATAACGTGGGGAAATGAAAAAGAGTGACTAACAGAGTAACAGGTATGGTGGGGCCCACGACTGAGTAGGACAGAGCTGGAACACGTCAAAGGAGGGGTGTGGGCCTGATGGGGGAAAACTGTTTTAACGGTCGAAAATGTAAATGGCAGGCACAGCTAGACAGTGGCAGATTCACGAGGAAAAGGAGAAGTCTGTGAGGCATCCTAGGTTCTTGAGCAAAAAAAAAAAAGTGAGGCATCCTAGGTGACTCGAAATTGTTGCGTGACCTAACGCCCAAACCCTGTGCTTATGGGGTTTTGGGGACTCATGGCCCTTTTCTTATGATTATTATTTTTTTAATTAAAAGACAGATATTAACCATCTTAAATTACAAGCGGATTAAACAGGGGCTTCTCATTTCCAACAAAGCTTTCACGTTACTAATGTGTAAGGCCATTAACAATTGATATGATTATCTGATTAACTCAAATTCAGATATTGTTAAACATAGTAAGGGATAACTCCTAAAAAGAATTGTTTTTTGTTTTTACAAAAATTTGAACTTGAAATTTCATTCTTAAATATTCCTTCCTAGTAAAATATGTTATGCCGCCAACATATATTTGGTTTAGTAGTGTAAAGTCCCAATAAATCTCTCTAAGTCTTAAATTCGGATGCTAAACAAAATATATATTTTAAAGGACATTGATCAACTACCAAGTGAATATTGAATAATAATATATACTTTATCTAGTTTTTATTATAGGGTACAAACTAATTTTTATCTCAAACCAATAAAAGCAGTTAAAGTCAATAAAATTGTCGTAGAATCTAAGTAATTTCCAATATTACTTCTATTAATTGCACTAAACTCTAACATCATAATAATTATTACTCTCACCCACTATCTTTATTAATTATGATATACATAAAAAAAAATAATTAATACACATTGAGAATAAACAAGTGCCTTATAAAAAAAACTAAAAAAACTTATTAATTAATACCTTCAAACAAAAACAATGTAGTGGCGTGGAACTGCGATGCTGCCCCCAGCAAGTTAGTGAATTTGAAAAAAGAGTGGGGCCGGGGGAAGGGGTCCCAGTAAAGGTGAAGGTGGGGTAGTGCCAGTGGGTAGTGCTTGGTGTTAAATGATGAGGCCGGCAAAAGCGCCGTTGATTCATCCATCCGAAATGTGAATAACGGCGTTCCTCAATGTCTTTCTACTTTCCCCTGGAAATGAGGGTCCCACGTTTGGCCATATTTCTCATAATTCCAAGCTGGCCCCTTTCCGTTTCTCCTCCTACTCCTTCCTTATATATCTCTCCCTCCCCTCCCCCTTCCTCTCCCAAATCACCTTCTCCATCTCTTTCTTCCAATCCACATTGCTAGGTTTTGCCTGTCAAACCTCATACTCTCATTCATCCACCATGGCTGACGATGCTGCTAAGCCTACTCCTGCCCAAGAAGTGGTGCTTAAAGATGTTCCTCAGCCCGAGAAACCTGTCGCAGACGCTGAGCCATTGAAGCCTGTTCAGGACACTGCCGAAACCGACGTGTCTAAGCCCGCAGTTGACGCCGATGACAAAATGCCCGAATCTGTTTCCTATAAGGAAGAGAGTACCAGAGTTTCTGACCTTTCTGATCACGAGAAGAAGGCTCTCCAAGAGCTCAAGCAACTGGTTCAAGATGCTCTTAACAAGCACGAGTTCTCTGCCCCTCCCAACCCACCTTCGCCGGCTAAGGAAGAGAAATCGCCGCCGGCTCCTCCCCAGAAGGACGATGACAAGAAGACGGAAGAACCCGTTCAGGAAAAGCCTGCAGAAAAAACAGAGGACCCTGCTAAAACAGAGGACCAACAAGCAGACGAGAAGGAAGCCGCATCACAGCAAGAGGGAGAATCCACGGTGGTCGTTGAAGCTGTTGATGACAAAGCGGCAGCTCCTCCTGTCGATGATGACGGAGCTAAAACAGTGGAAGCCATTGAAGAGAGCGTAGTGGCGGTATCTTCCTCTGTTCCCGCAGAGGAGCCACAGGCGGCAAAAGAGTCGGAGGCCGCAGCCGTACCTCCGCCGGCGGAGGCAGAAACCGAGGAAACTAAGGACGACACTCCCCCGCCACCTCCGCCAGAAGAGGTATTCATTTGGGGGATACCACTGCTTGCTGACGAGAGGAGCGATGTTATTCTATTGAAATTCCTGCGAGCAAGAGATTTCAAAGTGAAGGATGCTTTCACCATGATCAAGAACACGATTCTCTGGAGAAAAGAATTCGGAATCGACAAATTGATGGAAGAAAACTTGAGTGATGATTTGGAGAAGGCGGTATTCATGCATGGGTTCGATAAGGAAGGCCACCCCGTGTGTTACAACATCTATGGGGAATTCCAGAACAAGGATCTTTACAAGAAAGCATTTTCCGATGAGGGTAGGAGGCTCAATTTCCTGAGATGGAGAATTCAGTTTCTGGAAAGGAGTATTCGCAAATTGGATTTCACTCCTGGTAGTGTATCCACCATTGTGCAGATTAATGATCTGAAGAATTCTCCTGGACCTGGTAAGTGGGAACTTAGACAAGCCACCAAACAGGCCCTTCATTTGCTGCAAGATAACTATCCTGAATTCGTAGCCAAACAGGTATTACTCTTGAATTTATCCTGCATTTATCGGTTCTTAAATTTAACGGTGTTACTGAGTGTGTAACTTAAACTCTAAATCTATTATGGCGCAGATTTTCATCAATGTGCCATGGTGGTACCTGGCTGTGAACAGGATGATAAGCCCTTTTCTCACTCAGAGAACCAAAAGCAAGTTTGTATTTGCAGGACCTTCCAAATCTGCAGAGACCCTTTTGAGGTAATGTTTCAATGATTCAAAATTTGTTCATTTGCTTCGATTAGGTTGAGATTTCACAACTCAATTTGGTCCCTGTGCTTCTTCAGCTACATAGCTCCAGAGCAGCTTCCAGTGAAGTATGGAGGACTGAGCAAAGATGGAGAATTCGGCAGTAATGATGCTGTCACTGAAGTTACAGTTAGGCCAGCAGCAAAGCACACTGTAGAATTTCCGGTCAATGAGGTGAGTTTCGATTTTACCTTCTTTGAATTCTGAGAATCCCCATTGAGTTGCCGCATCGAAATAGAATCTTTCATAGGATTCCTCTGTTCACAAGAGACATGTCGTCTAATTGACCCTTTGTTTATTTCACATGCTTTAACCAACATACTGTGCAAAACCATACTCTGATAATTCAATAAATAAACACATAAACTATAAAGCCGGAGCTTCCTTTTGTCGTTTCTGGGGCCACATGTATATTCTGCATTGCCGGACTTATTTCATTTAGTTCTTGATATAGCTAAGAGCCAAAGCAGTCCTGGCTTTATGATACATTGATTGGCTCGGTTGATGATATAAACAAAGTGATGAGTTGAATATAAACTTTGCAATATAGTGTAATATCAACCTGTTCATCTTTGTTGGTTTCTGTTACAGAAATGCATTTTGTCTTGGGAGCTGAGAGTGATTGGGTGGGATGTAAGCTATGGAGCAGAGTTTGTGCCAGGTGCTGAAGGAAGCTACACAGTTATTATTCAAAAGGCTAGAAAATTGGCTTCATCGGAAGAACCGGTGGTTTGCAATAGTTTTGAGATTGGTGAGCCTGGCAAAGTGGTTCTCACTATTGACAATCCAAGCTCCAAGAAGAAGAAGCTCTTGTACCGCTTGAAAACCAAGTCTTCTGCTTAAAAATTGAATTTTGACGAGCTTTTGAAATTGTTATGGGGTATTTATTATATGGAATCGAGATCATATGAATATATATATCCATATATATGTATACCCTTGTGTTTTTGTTGTTATTGTCAAATATTAAAGTTCATTTTCATATTGGAGGTGGAGGGTGCTGGCTATCTTTTTGATATGTGAATTGTTTTTTATGTATAAAAGGAAAGAAATTTGTTGTGGGTCTTTTTCTACATCTGTTGTTTGTCGCATTCTTTGTATTTTTCAGGCATCATATGCTTAATTTGTCATCATGGATGTTTCTTTCACAGATAAAAACGAGGGAAATATCCATGATTGGTAGGAATATGATGTGCTATACAAAGACTTAATTTTAAAAGAAGATAGGAGTAGTTAGCATCGAAATATGCTATATTTTCAAATTGAATAAATATGCGAAGATAATTACTAACACGGTAACAACCAACAAATCTTAGAAGCCGTCAAAATCATGGGTTTGATTGTTTGAATAAACAAAAACAAAGCTTTGGCATAGAATGCACTCTTGATAAAACAAAAACAACATATTTTTCATGAAATCTTTATGTACATCAGATTAAGAGAAACGTAGGCAAATTCAAACCTTAATAAAGGATTTGAATGGGATAAGTAGCAGAAGATACCCCATGTGCGAGAAGAAGACACGGAAGGACCCACAACTTAGTGAAAGGGTTACTTTGGCACCGAATATCATCATCAATAAAGCCCTCATCAGACAGGCAATTCATGTCTGTGTCTGCGGGTTTAAAAATTGCTTCTTTTTTTTTAGTATATAATATGTGCCTTTGGTTTTTCAAACGGACTTTTGTGACTTTTAAGGCATCAAAGTCCCACTTTCATCATTTAAACCAGCGAGCTGTTGCTTGTTGTATTATTATTGAGTTGGGTAAAGTCTTCCACCATTTTGGATCATCACTTTCATAGCAGAAGCATGCACGCATGCCCCTCATCATAAAAGAACCTGTGTTACTGTTCTGTTCTTTCATCAAAACCAGATAAAATAGAACACACAAGTGGGAGTTATAAGAACCAGTGATTATTTTATAAAGAAAAAGCACACACAATTGTAAGAATTCTACTTCTCTCTCTCTCTTCCTCTCTCTCTCTGAGTTGAATATTATTTCAGGGCCCTCACTTCATGATGAGGAATGGTGCATTATAGCTAAGCTAGATAATCTGGTAAAGTATAAAGGGGAAATCCTAGCTGTTCCCAGATACGTAAAAATGCAAACCCAGCTGTGTAGTGTTTGGTGTCTTCAACATTTTTTTCCAGACTTTTTTTGTGCCAATTTGACATCACTTTACTGCTATGTTAACTGCGCCTATCTTTATTTCTTTTCAGTGACTCACCTCCTAATTAATAATTCACCCTATATCTACAAAAGTTGGTGATCTTCCCAATCACAAAAAGAAAAAGAAAAAAGAAAATTGTTTGCTCTTTCTTTGTACTAATATAATAGTGCTGGAGAGTAATAAATAATCATTTGGAAATAAATAGATAGAGGGCTAGGGCAAATTGAGCTCTCATAATTTTTTTTTATCATCCCTCGTAATTTCTAAATATGCAAAAATAGTGCTGGAGAGTAATAAATAATCATTTGGAAACAAATAGATAGAGGGCTAGCGCAAAAATTTTTTTATCATTATTTTAAATCTTTAATTTAAAAAATTACTTTTTTCTCTCATCTTCTCAATCAAAACGACCCAGATGGAGCTAATGAGAGAAATGAAAAAAAAAAAAAGATGAGGAGAGAATCATCTTCTCCAAACTAAACTATTGAGGGCGCGGGGTATTCTATGAGTCCTTTCAATCAATTTCTTTTTACAAAGGGCATTCTATGAGTCCTTTCACTTAAATGAAGCCTTAGCACTTAAACTAGCCCTGTTGATTGCAATGGACTTGAGGATTAATAATGTTATTTTTGAGTTTGATTGCCTTTCTCTGATTAATTGTGTTGTTGCTCTAAATCACCTTCTTCTTTTAACAGGTGTTGTAGAAGTATCATTCATGACATTATTAGTTTGTTTTCTTCTAAAGTTGGGTTTTCGATTTCATTTACTCTCGTGGCAGAATCTTAGTGTTGATGATCATCGTTAAAGAATTCTTTATAAGGGTATATACTTGTTGGGTGGGTGTCTCAACCAACACCCTCTTTACTTCCTCTTCTAACTTTAGATGCTCCGGTCATGGCTGATGCTCTTCACCCCAGCGCTGGAAGGGGGGTTGATTAATTTGTTTTTCCTGTTATATTTTGGTTGGCTTCGGCCTGATTTATTATGTTGTATTTTGAATTGTAAGCTTTTGGCAAACTGTTTTGTACCTGCATATTATTCTGAAGTGGTAATAGAATACCTTCGAGCAAAAAAAAAAAAAAAAAAAAAAAAAGTCCTTTCAATCAATTTCCTTTTACAAATCATTAAGTTTTTGTATGGTAACCATACTCTCCAGACTCTGTACTTACATAGTTCAAATAATGGCAAAATTTGGAGAGCTCAGTATTTACGTAGAACACCTTTAAAGCTTCGCACACGTTTCAAGAATAAAGAGCCTATCTAATCCTGTAATGCTATGCAACCAAGTGGCTCTGATGAGAGGTGTCGTTCAAAGATTGATGGTAGCTTTAACAGTAAAGGTGTTCCTAAAATTGGACATGATTGGATCATTCTTGTGCTGATGAGAAACATCTATGTATGCTTTTCATGACCCTGTTTTTGTTAAATACTTTTATACAACACAAAAACAAAAATGATAGGAAGAGTAGAAAATGTGAAATGGAATAACTAATAGAGAAGAAGCAAACCAGGCAAGCTAGCTTATAAAAATGGCAACAAACAAATGAGATCTGCGTCGTTTTGTTATGGGGACTTGCGTCTCATCATTACAGCTTTCGAGACGTTGCAGGTTTTTGCATGTGACCTCTGAATCTCTGCAAAATCGGATGGCTAAAGATCGATCCAAATGTACATGCATGGTGAAGCTCTCAGACTCAACCTTGGTGCATCCTAAAAACAAATTAGTTCTGATAAATTAGAGCATCATCGTCTGACTTTTCACTCCTCGAAATAATAAAAACCCTGTAAATAAATCCCATCTGCTCCTGTAAACCTCAAAAACTTGAGATTGCTGGCCGCTTCTGAGACATGGTCACGGGCCTCACTGCAACGGTCGGATCTTCACGTGACCAGATTCCCGTCCTTCTCCTCCAAAACTTGCAATATATATCAGACGACCATCACGCCTCTGTATCTTACATCTTACAGTTGTGCTCATAAGTAAAACTCTGTTTCTTTGAAATAGTAACCCATCAATGGAGAGGAAAACATTCGGGCTCTTCCTCTTGGTCCTCATTGTGCTAGCTTCTGGTAAGATTTTCCCTTGTTTATTGTTGTTGACTTGTTGTTGTTTGTTGTCTTTTATATATATATCAGTGATGAATGGTATATGTATATATTGTTTGAGAGCAGAGGTATCGGTGCAGACAGAGGGACGGATGTGCCAGTCACAGAGTCACGGGTTCAGGGGAGCATGCGTGCGCAGCCACAACTGTGCGCTGGTGTGCAGGAACGAAGGTTTCTCCGGCGGCCGGTGCCGAGGGTTCCGTCGCCGCTGTTTCTGCACTAGGCTTTGTTGAAGAATCTAAAGCAGGCACCCTCAGAAAAAGTTTCAGTAGTTGAAAGACCAAATAAAGATATGATGCTTTGTCATATTTTCAATAAGGAAGTTATAATGTCTTGTTGGTTTTGAGTTTAGTGGAGCAAGAAAGAAGCAGTGTCATGTGGTTATAACGTCTTAATTACTTTCTGCCAAATCTGTTACGTCTTAATCTATTAGTCTTACGCTCTTCTGTTTCGTTATTAGTTAAGTTATAATCTTAGTTAATAGGACTGTTTAGGTTCAATTGGATATGGTAGTTGACTAGTTGCAGACACTCCCACATTGAGTGCTTTAAAAGACCCAAGCTCTTGTGAAAACAAGATTCAAACGGCATTTATTTCCGGCAAAACAAAACTTGTCTTGGGGCAATATCCATAGGGTGACGGGGTGCACTTTTTTTTGGTTCCTCTAGTTTTCCTTTTATTTATTTTTTTTTTTTTATAAGAATTTTTTTGGAAAGGGTTAAGCTCACCAGAATCTAAGGGGTGTCTATTATCTTCAAGGGTTTATCTAGGCACATCTAGCATCTTAACCAACTCAAGAATCTAACCCCTTTTTTTAATGAGAGTGTTTGATCTTTCGCTATTTGGGGAACCCAAAGAGGATCATAGTTTTTCACTTTTTAAAAAAAAATAAAATGAGATGTCCGATTAAGTGTGGCAAAAATTATATTTTGTCCAGCAAAGGCAAGGAGTGATTATCGATTTTTGAGAGAACTTTGAGCCCAAAGCAAGAAAAGCGAATATAACCAGCCACATCTAAAACTAATACGAGCTAGATTCGGATCCTTTTTATGACCCTTGAAATTATTATAAAAATGGTAAAGGACAAAAATAGCAGCGCTCAACATCAAATTTTTTTTTTACAAAAGTATTTATGAATTCTTAAAATTGGTGCAAAAATCTCATTTCATTAGCCTCCGTTAATGTTTGTTAGTTTTGCGCTTGGGCCCACTTTATTAAAAATAGAAAAAAAGTTTAGATTTTCTAATTTCCCTCCCTACCCCTCTGTCGTTCCTTGTCTCCGACATTCTGAAGAATAAGATCGAGTCTTTGTAATTTTGAGAACCTTGAAGAGCATGGGGCCGCGCTATCTAGCCTGGGAACGAACGGATCGATCATTGGTCCAGGCCTTGGAGACATCCTGGAGAGCTGCGTGGCTTGTGTTTTCTAGTATTTGACTCCGTCGGAAATATGCAATTTAGCGTGGCTCAATCGAGCTTTCCGTGGCGCGGCGTCCTCGGATGCAGTGTGGGAAACAAAGTTGCCCCCAATTACCAAGATCTGCTCGATTTAATGCCTCTGGAGAGGTATCAGAATTTCTAAAAAGGATATATTTACGCTACTATCTCGACCGATACCATTTGATGATGGCAATAAGGAGGGTGTTCTTCAGGTTAGTTTTTATTTATTATTGTGTTCTTTGGGAGTTAGGGCTCTCCCGGGTTAGTTTTTTTTTATTTATTATTGTTGAGCACTTTCTTTTCTGATTGGGAGTTAGGGCTCTCCCGGAGCTATTAAAATCGGATATAAATATAAATATATTTATTTTCTTTTTTCAGAAAGGGTATGTGGAGTTTTTGTAGTCCTCGGAATGCATTCATTTGGGAATTTGGGGTAGTTTTCTACCGAGTTTGGATATATTAGGAGTCTGAATTTGAAATATTCAATCTTTGTACTGCGTGTTTTGTTAAAATAATGCTAGAGGGTTTTACAGGAAGTCTGGCTGGACAGGATCACGAGAAGGGTTTGCGTGTCCATATTGGCAAAAGCCATGGTGATTTCTGGAATTGATGACAGGAGATACTGGAATTGGATTTCTACTGAGGAATCTAGGCAAGACTTTAGAAATCTCTCACTGTGCTTGATCATATTCTTTTCCTTGATTCTTTAAATCTACATTTCGCCATTGATTCTAAAAGCGATTTGCAAAATAGCAAATGGCGTGCTTCTTTTGTTGTTTGATAGTTTTGCATTCCTCTTCATCAAAGATGCGGTGCAGAATCAGATTATGTGTGCTTGGGCTTTATCTTTTGACATTTTTTTATACCTGATTCTGGTTGATGATCGTGGATGATGAATTTGGAAGGGAAGAGGATGAACATTGAGGTTGAGGGGAGTGTATTTTAGTGCTTTCAAATGGTAATAAATGGGAGTTAGCAACTTTTAATAGAGATGGTATTTTTGCACTAATTTTGAGAGTTTATGGGTATTTTTACATCCAAAAAAACATTTAATGTTGGGCGCTCTTGAGGGCAAAACACATGTGCATTTTTACACCGTTACCCTTATAAAAATCGTTCTCTATTCTCATTGCGTCTTTTCCTTTTTGGCCAATAACCATTTTGCTTACTCGCAAAATAAATTTATGCATAAGATCCTTAATTGATCAGTAAAATTATTATAAAAATTATTGTCAACAACTTAATCTTTTTGGTTTCATTTTTCTTATAGCGCAATTCATTGAGATATCTTTATTACTTTTAAGTACATGAACCTCTTTTGAAGTTTTTGCAAATACTTATGTTGGGCCTCTCTTCTAGAATATATGCCTCTTCAATATGATCATCTTCATTATTTGCTCATTTCTCTTTTCTTTTGGAATTGATTATTCTCTCACATTTCAAGCATATCTTGCTTTCATTTATGTTGATTAGAGCATTTTTCAACTGAAATGTGAGATTTATTAATTTTCATCTAGGTCATTAATTGCATTAGGAGATTTAATGCAATATTTCATAAATGCAAAACTTAATGAACTCCTGCTTCATATTGCTATATTCAATGATCTATACTTGATAGTAATAAGCATTCTTTTTGTTCTCTTTTCCAGCTATTCAATTTATCCTCCCATGTTAGAAAAAAAATTCCAAATGACAATCAACTAATCATACAGCATGAGTCTCATAAATCCATTTGTTTCCAATAGAAACATCATTTTAATTTCATTTAGAATCAAATAAGAAGGAAGAGGTTCTTACCTAACATTTATCCTAATTTTCTTTAAATATCTATGTATATGCATTGTGGCGGATAAATAGAAATGCACATTTAAACCTTTTAAGATAGAATATCCTGGCTCTTAACCAAAAGCTAATTTTGTTGGCTTGATGTATATAAGTATCGCAATATATAAGATCAAATATGACAACATCAAAATAAAAAATGTATTCTCAAAAGTATTGATCTAACTATTTATGGAGGTTTTAATAAATGATTTAAGAATCATATTATCTGGAAATTTTGCCATCGATATAAGAATTTATTCAAACAATCTTGCAAACTTCAGGTTACAAACTAATAATAATCACACATGTAACAATTTTATATAGATGCATCTATCAAATTCATTGAATATTTGTATGGTTTACATGTTATTTGAATGAGCTCATATATGATTTAAATATATTTCTAAAAATATAGAGATTCATTCCAAATCATAACTTGTGATGCTCTCATAATCAGATTTATCTTAGAACAGAAACACATAATAATTCTTGAATTATATAATATGTTGGATATTCATGAAGAATCTTCTGATTCTTCAATGGATATCATAAGAAATCTTTCATATATGACTCAGATGATTAAATAAGTAATGCCAACAAAAAAATTGTTTGAATCATTAAACTGTTGGTTTACTGTGACATGTTTCTTAACCAACAACAAACATTTCAATTTTCATAAGATACTACTGATATAAAATATCAACATAATATCCATTTTTCGGAGATCAATCAGTTTTGAGAGAAATTATATGAGTGTAACTTTTCAATATTAACTGACATTTGAATTCTAACAATCTCCCCCTTAAGTGTGAGTCACATAAATACATTTTCTTTATTTTTATATTTCAAAGACAAACCAAAGTATATAGTAAGTCAATAATTTATCTTTCACTTAAAAGCTCATGTATTTCATAACTCATATACAATCATGGATTTCAGTCTATTGGGTTATCACCTGTACCCTTTAACAAAATGAAACTATGATGTAAATCCATGGGTCATAACATTTCATGATCAATTGTTCTTTTACACATATAATTAAGAAAAATCTATATTAGTTATCCAAGAACTACATCGATTTTGTTACATTTATATTATTCAAGGAGTAACTTATATTATCGTGTTTTCATATAACTTCATTACTCATTAATAATAATATGCTTCAATTTGCCTTCTTTGATTCATATTAAAAGTATAAAATGTTTAGAATTTTTCACTATATAAATAAATATGAGGAAATCCATAACCAAAATATATAAAGATCTTATTGTAATGACTTGTGAATTTAGAGGCTAAAATTAATTTGAGATAAATGTAAAGATAAATGCATTATAATATAAAATAATAAATATTTATGATATATACAATATTCTTTCAAATATTCTCCCATTATTTGATCATCAATAAATTTGACTTGCACTGTATATATTGTTCACACATTACAAAAATGGTTTTGTCTAGCAAATCATAAATTATTCATAATGAATTTTCTCATAAAATTAAATAAATTCTCATTCTCTTAATTCAAATATGATATATATTTTTTTTACAAATTTCACATAAAACTAATTTGATTCTAGTATATATTATCATATCATATTTTATATCATGATTAATTAATGAAACTTGCACGTATCATATGAGAATGCCAAAAAGTAGAAGAAATGACAATGCGATGAAGTGGTAGAGAAGACAATAATTTATCAATACCAAAATAAAAATCAAATTACAAAATTTTTATTTGCCTTTCAGTAATGAAATGTTTGGGAACTAAGAAAAATTGCACATATATGTAAGGCAACATAATAGTGTTCAATAAGAGAAAAGGGATAGAAGGTACACCTAAAATGAAAAGAACAACTAATAATGAAATAAAGAACTTTGATGTTGAGATATATGAGTTAAGCGTTTATTGGGAAATTCATGGTGCAATAGATAAGTACGAGTCCCAATAAGAAAATATATATAGGTTTGACGTGGTAAAATTCATTGATATATAAATAATGTTTATATACATTATATACTTAAAGTTACAAATAAATTGTACAATTATACATAAGTAAGAGAATTAAACAACAACTTAATTGTATAATTGAAGGTTATATAAATAAATACTAGAAACCATTTCGTTTGGAAGTTATATAGTATGGTGACAATAACCATGAGGTAGAATCTTAAAAGGTCATGAAATCAAAATATCAATAACTACCAACGATATGTATATTTGTTAATAAATTGGCACTATATTAAAATTACCAAAAATTGCATTTTTATCTATTTGACTTCATATATAACTCATGAACAATTATAGATATTACAATATCAAATAATAATTTTTGTCTCATGAATTAGTCACAATAAATTTAAATTTAATACTAATCAAAATCATATAGTCTTCGAGGCCTACAATTATTTATTTTGGCTTAACAATTTAGTCTTATTTCTTTATAATTTATTGCTTTAAGCATCATCATAACTACTTTTACTATTTTTCACAATATCTCAAGGTCGTTTTGACTTCAAAATCATTTTGATCTTTATTTTCAATAAATTGATACATATTAATCTATATGACTTATAGTCATACTATACCATTTTTTCTATCCATATGACTTCTAATTATAATATAACATTTGCTAATAATTTTAATGATATGAGAAATGTTATTATTTCCACACTGTGGTTCGATAGTTAAAACAAAGTATTCTTAGCTTTTAATAGTCAATTCCACCAATGCAATGTGATTATATTCATCTTTACTCTTATAGATATATTCTTAGCTTTCAATAGTACATCATTAGTCTCTCCAAATATTGGTCTTCAGCACCATAACAAAAATCTGATATTTGAACATTTTGATATTTATAATAACTAAATCATCAAAGTGCCAAAGTTTTTCTTGTCAGTCATGTCATTTAATGAACTATTACAAAAATTATGTGATTTATGGTTATTCGATCACAAAATTAAGAATATTATGGTTTCGGCATTTTGATAAAATGAAAATACTACAAAATAAATTAAGTAAATTTAAATTCATAATCAAATATAAACAATAAACAATAGATAAGCCTATGATACACACACACATATTATATGATCATATATAATACTATTATATACTAATGTAATAATAAACAAATGAAAACAAAACATTGACATAATTATATAATAATATATTAATAATAAATAAAATAACAATAAAGCAAGATGAAATAAATAACATAGAATAAGGAAAATAAATAATAAAATGTAACATAAAATAAAGAAAGATAAATATTAAATAAGTAAACGAATAAATAAAATGTAAATAACATGATATAACAACATGTAAAGAATACTAAGATATAAAATAAATAAATATAAATATTGGATAATAAAGATTCCTGAGAAAATGATAAATAAAAGTAAAAAAAAAATTGTGAAAGGAGAATAAAATACTAATAATATTTAATCTTAACTATAAAACAATAAGTAAATGTGTCTTTTAATTCCATGTAATGATTTAGATTATCGTAGATAAATTAAGAAAATATAAGAGATTGGGATGAAAGAGATGACGAGATATGAAGTAATATCTTATTCATTTAGATACAACTAAAATATAGTATATATTGCTCCATTTACAGGCTCTCAACTTCAACCAAGAGTTACATAAAGTAAATAACAAAGTTAATCCTCATATTGTAAACCTTGAGTTATAGGCATAAAGAATCCTAAAGACCATTTATTAGAGAGGTTATAAAATGTAGAAGGTAAAAGGCCAAAAATTGAGAGCTTATGAACATCCACATGATCTCATATTTTTACAACAAAAAGGGAATCCCGGACGATACCACCAAAATTTTATATTTTATTATCATTAAGAAAATTATAAGCGAAAATGAATCTTTTGATCCCTATAATTTTGAATTGATTTTAATTTAGTTCCTATATTTTAACTCAATGCAACTCAGTCCCTGAATTTTATCTCATTACTACTCGGTCCCAAATAGTTTTGACTATTTTATAATTTTGTCCTTATATTCTAAAATAAATGTGAGTGACTATATTATAAAATAATTCAAACTATAAAAAATGAGTTGTAGTGAGTCAAAGTTCAGAAACTGAGTTGCAACCTATTTAAAACTAGAGGGACTAAGTTACATTGAGTCAAAATGTAAGGACTGAGTTACAACTTAATTAAAATTATAGCCACTAAAATATTGGTTTTCCCAAATAATAATAATAACAAAAAAGAGACAGAGGAATAAACGAATCCAATACAACTAAGCAGAACGGTCAACGTGTTCAGTCAACTCCACCTCGGTAAGATAAGATGTACAGAACCCCAGACCCCTCTCCCTCTGCCTAAGTTCGGTGTCCAACTTGCATGTCTGGGTTTAAAAAATATACAGTGCTATTAATATCATACGTGTCACTAATTAATTAATGATTATTATTATTATTATCTGTGAAAATACTCTCAACATATCAACAAGATTTTTCAAATGTATCTCTTACAATTTTATAATGTTACTTATATTAATTAGTCGTATTCTAAATGCAATTTATCTTATTTTGACAAAAACTAACTGTTTCAATTATATAAATCAAATAACATATATTCCACGATATCACAGGTAAAATAAATATAATTCTTTTAGTTATTTGATTTGTGCTTGTTTGAAAAACCTTTAAATCATGATTTCAAAAGCTTTTTTTTTTTTCATAAGTCCACACAAAATTTCTTTTACATAATTAGCTCGTAACTTATAAAAAGTTAAGTCTAAGTGCATGTTTATTTTAGTTTTTTAAAAATACTTTTATAATTTATAAAATAAATATGTTAGAAGAGTTTTGTATAAAAAAAATACTTAAAAGGTACGAGTATCTTTTTTGGATTCCCCATACAAGCGCTAAAACAAACAGCCACTTAAAAATATTTATTCTTTTTTTTAATTAAAAAAAATCCCCGAACTGCGATGTGGTCGAGGATATATATATATATATTTAAAAAGAGACAAGGATTGGTCGTCCCAAGAACCAGAATAAGCGTGAAGCCGTGCCTCTTCCTTCCCTGGAGCCATCAAGTGTCAATTTGGGTTCCTGATTCAGAAATTGTTTTTCGGTATCTTGAAATAACATTTCTAAAATTTCTCTCACATGTTTCCTTCATAAATCTCAAAATATTTCTGAAAAACTAAAATAATCAGCCACTATTACTTTGTTTTTTTAAAACAAGTAAATAAACTCATGAGGGCTTATGAGTTGATCAGATTTTTAAACGAAGCACATCAGTCATCACCGTCCCAAACTCTCCTCACACCTCCTGATTCTGGTGCTCTGCACTTTGCCTTCACCTCATTATAAAACACCATAAATATCCTTTCCTTTTTTTTAACTTAACCACTCCTAAACTAAACCTATAAGTGCATCGAAATCAGTAGTATTAGTTCACGTGAAGCTTTAATTTGTATCACCCCTGTAAACCTCTTGTCCTCATCTATGTGCTCCTCACTGCAAATAGTAATAATACATTTCATTGTGGAGTTCGCCATTTGCACGTGAAGAGAGAGGGCCTGTTTGAGTTACTGACGTGTAAATTATGTTAATTGAGATAAAATTCATCTCATATATTTATTTCATACATCATAAATCACTTTGTAAAAATAACTTTTATCTCACCAACCTTACTGCAAATTCCAATATTCTTCATAACCTCAAACTAAAGCTCTCTTTTTGGAACTCATTTCCCTGCTTATCCATGAGCGTGGCCCATCTGGGCCGTCTACATAAGATCTAAATGATATAGATTTAATTTTTTAAACTGGTAATTTTTAAATGAAAAAATGCTAGTTAAAATTTTATTTTTATTTTAGATTCTCTAGCTATTAACATATTTTTTTTACAGAAAAAATATATAAAAATAAATAAATGGGATTTTTTAAAGAATAATAATAATAAATAAATAAATATGGACCCCCAGATCCCATTTGGACCAGCAAGATCCGGCCAGATCTCAGATCTCATCTGGACCGGCGAATGGCTGACTCATCCAATTAACCTCCCCCTCCACTTACGTATGTTAGTGGCTATAAATAATACTGCACTTCACCTACTCAATCGCCAACATATATACATTGTCATAAATCTCAGTGTTGGACGTTGGAGATCGATCATGGAGAAGGCGCGATTCGTGGGGCTTTTCTTCTTCCTGCTTATTCTCCTTGCTTCTCGTAAGTGACCTCTTTGCATCAGTTCAGTTCCATTATTAACTCAACTGTAAATATATGTGTTTAATAGATTTTGAGGTCTAATATAATATAAAATGAATGAATATATATAATATATGATGCAGAGGGGAGTAGGGTGGTGGAGGCAAGGCACTGCGAGTCACAGAGCCATAGGTTCAAAGGATCGTGTGTGAGCCATCACAACTGCGCCTCCGTCTGCCTCGCCGAAGGTTTCACCGGCGGCAAATGCCGCGGTTTCCATCGCCGTTGCTATTGCACCAAAGTTTGTTGATCCACCCATCCATCATCCTGAAGTATTATTCCATGCATCAGTTCATTCATATGCACGCACGCACGTCCTTTCAGTACTAAGTTTTAGCAGGTTGACGTTGGAGCGCGTTTTAGTTTAAGGAAATAATAAAAGTCATCTCATTCTGTCTCTATAATAGCTGCTTGCTGATGTCTAGAATTTGATGGCTGTGTGATTCCCTGTTTTTTGGATTGTGTTTCCCCCAACGTAACTCTCCTGCTTTTCTATGTGTCTCCCATATCATTATTATGCAACCCAGACTGCTTCCCTTCTTATGGATTATTACTATTCATTGTCTTATTCTTTACCAAATTATTTCCTGAAAATTATATTGACCGACATATAATTAACATTCTGAGTCCCTAACAAAATGTTGTCTCCTACAATTCAAACCTGATAAGAATTAGTATGATATGGTTTTTTTGGTGACTGTCTTGAATCAAGACTGGGCCTTCCTGTACCAAACCAAACTGAAAAGCCCATATTGGAGGCCCAATCTGTATCCAAGTTTCTCTCATCTACCTATAATTCCCTAAATTCGAGCAAAAAAAATAATTCCCTAAATTAATGAGTATTTAGTAATTAATAGTGATATGAAGCTCAAGCATATGCGAATACCAAGGAGATGGAGACGTCTTAAAAGGTGCGGTCCCTTTGGCTTGAAAACTTCAAATCCAACTTTATTAGGTGGAGAAAGAGAGAGGCCCATGTTTCAACGGTGACCTTAATCTCCAATTAATATATGTGGACTTATTAAGTACTATTGTTAAGTCTCCAGGATTAGACAAAACTCAACATATCATACCAAATTTATTTATTATATATATAATCTATCTACCTGAGTTTAAGCTTAACTTTCGCTGCTCAGAACGAGTCCAAAAGCATAACTTAAACTTATATTAAAAAAATACACGTACTGTGCATCTTATCGTGGGGGTGCTCCTGAATTTTTCACGGGTCAGATCGAATCTGGTTCTGCACATCTTGTTCGTCGCGTAAAAATGCACAGGGTCGACCTTTCGTTCATTGATTAAGGAATTATTATACATTGTTATTAATAAAGGAAAAGTAATACTACCTGGATTGTTTGTCAAAGGAGGATGAACATATTGTCAACACAATATGCCCCATTTATAATTTTTGTGTTTGTATATATATATATATATATATATATATAAAGGGAGAATATATGCCCACATGACTATGAACAGTAGTTTGTAGATTATGGATTATTAGTTGCTTCACTTTTTTTGGTGTTCCCAGATATCATCTACTATTGAAGTGGGGGCATGTAAATAGGGTAAATAATAATGAGTGTTCATATATATACATATGGTCACAGTCAAAAATAGTGGAAGAAGATAAGATATGTGTGTGTGTGTGTGTGTGTGTGTGTGTGTGTATGCGAATTCTATGAAATTGAAAAGCAAAGAGAGGTAGTGAGTGGGGAGGGAGGGAGGGAGAGAGACAAGAACCCACTAAATTCCCAGAGATGAGGTATCCACAAATACATGGAGGCAACGAGGTGGGTCACTAACCTACGGATTCTTCCCCCACCCCTTATGATTTATTTAAACATGTTCCTGTTCCTGTGCTTCTAGAAGCCCCAAAAACAAACACCAAGTTAGGAGGGTGAGGCGTACCAACCATGTTCATTCCAGATAAAATATTTCACATGGCCGGCGATCTCTCTCTCTCTCTCTCTCTGTGTTGGTTCAACTTTGAAAGTGACAATTAAAAGTTGTGAACATCACTGATCACATACACACAACACTCACAGAGATAGACGAATATTTTATTATTGAGATGTTGAATTGATATCAATAAGTGTGTTTGTTGGATAGTGAGCTCATACTATATCAGGGCCATATCTTCAAGAACGTTATTAACTCACACTAACCCAGAAACACACGCTATGTATGCGTGAATCATATCATGATGGTAATGGACCACCTAAAAGTTGAATCCACATAGCTTTTTTGTTTTTCATTCAGGCAGAGAGAAGACAACATGTACACTTTAGCTTCAAATTTATAGTTTACAAGATTCTTTTAATTTATACATGTGAGAATGAAAAGTGAGGGAAAACGTACTCTTTTGGTATAGCCATAGTGTATGTTCTGGTTTATTTATTAATTAGACTGAGAGGAAGTAGGTGAAGTGGGGTGGGAAGGTGAATATTTAAGGGGGGGTTGCATTTAAGCTAGCTAGTGGAGAAAAGAATTATAAATCAGAATAATAATGGAAGGTAGGGGAAGTTAGTTACTGATATGGAAACTGAATTGACAAGAGTAAGTGGAGTAAGTTGGCCGGGGCTGACTCCTTCTAGAACCCTTTTTCTTTATTGCCAAACAAAACAATTACACACTTAAACCAAATCAAATACACAAAAATACCATTTTCATCCCTATAACACAAGTCATGCATATACAATCATTTCACCCCAACTAAATAGACGTGGTTAAACCTATACATGTTCACTTCAAAATTAATAGGCATATGCAATCCTCACATACATATAGGTATAGGTATATATATATAGCTATACGTATAATATTTAAAACCATGAAACGAAAAAGAGAATTGCGTCAAACTATATAAATACGTATAATCTTAAAAAAAGTCACATTTAGTGACTTATGATGATAAAGAAAGCGCGTTTCTCATGAAAGAGAGTGGGGAGATAGATCATAGAGATATGAAAAGAGAGTGAAACAAAAATGTTTGGTAGAGATGGATGTGTAATTAATTAGAGAATGATATATATACGTGGGAATAGCAAAAGCTTAATTAGCAGTTTGTGTGAGGTGGGGTCTTATTTCGTCACTCCCCACCTCCTTTAACTTAATTTCGGCACCTTCTCTTTTACCCACTTCCTCTCTCTCTCCACTATCCATAATTTCTCGCCAAAATTACATTAACCCACCCCACCAAAATAATAAATTTTCACACCACGCTACCCACTAAGCCAATAATGTGAAAGCTAAGCTCATTAATTATATCAGCATATTTCTTGGCTTCTTCTTCATCTTTGTGCTGCTAGCTGGTGCATGTTTTCTTAAAAAGTACTCCTATATAGAACCCTCATTGGATATTGCAATTTGTCGGAATTCGAAAGTGTGGTGGTATTCTTTGATCTTCTCCTCTCTTCTCAATGTCGAACCTGAGACCATGTGGTGAGAAATCAATTTCTCTTAACCAACCATATGGCACTCTACGTTGACTGTGGTGGTATTCTGAATGCAGGAAGAAAACATTGATTTTTGTAGCAACGCCTGCTGTTGGCGAATAACTGGTGGGAGCACTAGTACGTAGAAAGAAGGTGCATAATAATTAGGGATGGGAATAGGCAGTTTACTGTCAGGTATTTCTATTTTCATTTGTTTAGGCGCAGTGTTACTGCCTTGTTTGTTAAAAAAGCGCTGCGCTAAGGCGCTATTTAAAAGCTTATATGTGTAAATAAGCCAAAATTTTTTTATTTAGTTAAGGCGCTCATTTGTAAGTTCGCGGCTCACTTTTACACATTAAATAAATATATTTATATTTATATCATATAATAACAAAATATTTATTTTTTCATTCTTATATTTATATAGATTTTAATAGGCTCAAAGTCATGAAACCTATTTACTGGCCTTGAGCGCAAATATGAAGCCTTTTTAAAGGCCTACAATGTAAGTAGGCTTTAAAAGGCTTCAGCCCGACAGGCGCTTATGAAGGCTCAGTTCAGAGCAAAAAAAAGATCGTCGGATCAGGCCCAGCTCGTGCCTTTTAAACCCATTACTGCTTCCGCCTATTTAAATGGCGCAGTACTGCCTTTACCTTATTTCCATGCCTAATAATAATAATAATTTCAGATGAAAGGTCCGTTAGGAACCACTAACACCTGGAAAAGAAATTATCCGTCCGGTCCTAATTATAAAATCATATTTATTTTTTTTAAAAAATTAAATAAGTTAATTAAATTACTTTAAAATATTTATATTTATATTTTTTTTCTAAACTAATTAGTTTGACTAAAAAACTACTCCCTCTGCAAGGACGGAGCTTAACGTATACAAGGGGAGCCATGGCCCCCAAAAAAAAAAGTAGTCTAAAAAATTTAGTGATATATTTTTTTTTATATACATTTTACCCAAAAAATTATACATTTGGCCCTCCAAGTATTTTTCCTTTTTAATTAATTAATGAATATATATTTGGCTCCCCCAAATATTTTTCTCAAGCTCCGTCCCTGTCCCTCCGGTCCTAATTATAGGAACACTTTTGTAGTGTTTCTATAATTAGGACCGGAGGTAATAATATATAATCTAAGGATAAACAATATATGATATGATTAAGTAACTTATTTAGCTTCATTGATCTCTCCAAAAAATAGTCAACCCGGTCTTATAATTAGAACCGGCGGTAGTAGCTCAAGATTAAAAGTTGACGAAATTCAAACTTGTATAATTAATGACATATATGTGTCCCCTCTTATCCTTTTATAGAGATGAATAACTATTTCCTAACAAAATGCAATTAAAACATGTTGAATTAATAATTATGTTAAAAATATAAATTCCTTTTCAAATATATGCTCCCCTTCAATATTTATTAATGGGTTGCTCTTAATAATTAATCTCATTAATAAATACTCCTTTTTCTTGTGAAGGAATGAAAAGAAAATTTTAATAATTAAATACTTCACATAAGAAGTTGTTATTTCTTATAAATAGGATTAAAAATAACACTAAGAATATTTTCTTATAAAAAGGAGGAACAATATATAAACACTTATGTATGTCAATTGTTATGGGATAATTGAGGGCCCAAACAAGGATAGTTCGATCTAGTCCCATTTATAGGATACAAATAAAGTTTAGTGTTTAATACAAGTCAATACATTAAATTTATTACATGGAAATGCAGTTTCATTCCTAATTTAGGGGTATTTTCTTAGACGACTACGTTCTCATCAAAGTATATATATACTTATTTGTTAATTATGCTATCAAATGTTACTGTTAGATCTTATGTTATTTTTTCTCTCATTCAAAACTTGATGAGTAGGGATACATGTGAAAAGTTTTATTATTATCAATTTAAAACATATTTATTAAATGATATAAAATAGAAATTATTTAACATGATTCATTAATTTACATGAATTAGTGTAAAAATAATGTTGGATAATAAGGATAAGATGCAAGGCGTACCGTATGATAGATAAAACAAGGAGGATTAAGGAAAGATTGCAGAGTTTTCAAAGAAGATTTGGGGGAAGAAGAAATAAGGTAAAGGTGGGGGGTGGGGGTGAAAAGAGGAAAGAGAAGAGGGAGGTACCTACCAAATCCAGCAGAGACCACAAACTTAAAAGGAACCACTCATCATCCTCACCAACTCGGTCAACACCCAGAAAAAGCAGGACCCCCGACTCTCCTGCTTCCATTTTCCCCTCTTCTCCTTCCCCTTTTATCTCCCCCTTCCTTTCTTCTTTCTCTCGTCTTTCTCTCGTCTTTCTTCATCTCCATTCATTCATATCCATGGGCAGATCTCCTTGCTGTGAGAAAGAGCACACCAACAAAGGCGCCTGGACCAAAGAGGAAGACCAACGCCTCATCAATTACATCAACCTCCATGGCGAGGGTTGCTGGCGATCCCTCCCCAGAGCTGCTGGTATTCTTATATTTCCTTCTCTCTCCCTCTCTCTATATAATAATATCCCTCTCTCAAATAACACGCCTTCTCACTCTCTCTCTCCCCCCTTCCCCTCCGCCCAGGTTTGCTCAGATGTGGCAAGAGTTGCAGACTCCGATGGATTAACTACCTCCGACCTGATCTCAAGCGTGGCAACTTCACTGAACAAGAAGACGAGCTCATCATCAACCTCCACAGCCTCCTCGGCAACAAGTACGTACTTCTCTCTCTTCCCTACAATTAATTAATCCTTTCATTTTCCTAATATATATATGTATCATCCTCCTTCCCTTCAGATGGTCTCTGATCGCCGCGAGATTACCGGGCAGAACCGACAATGAGATCAAGAACTACTGGAACACCCACATCAAACGCAAACTCTACAGCCGGGGCATCGACCCTCAAACGCATCGACCTCTCAACGCCCCCGCTGCCACCGCCACCGCCGATCCTGCCGCCGTCATCAGCAGCAACAACAACAATAACGGCAAGTTTCAGTTAGTGACTGAATTGGGTAGCGCCAACAACAATAATGCCACAAAGATCGTAAAAACCGAGTCGGGCGCCTGCGAAGACTCCAACAGCAGCAGTGGTGTCACCACATCAGAAGAAGCCACCTTTGCACAAGCTCCGCTCAACTTGGAGCTCACCATCGGCCTTCCCTCTGATCAGCCTGCTTCTTTGGACCGACACAACTTTAAAGGACATCCACAAGAAGACCACCAGCAACAACCTCGGTCAGAACAACAAGTCTTGTACCATTGGTTTGGCAACTTTAGTAGTAGTGCTCGTCATCAAGGTGTGTGCCTGTGTAACGGTCTAGGGTTTCAAAGTAAGGATCAAGCATGTAGCTGCAAATTAGGCATGGGTGCTTCTGTTGTTGCTCCTGCTGCTCCTACCCCTCCTAATTCTGTTACTGAAACTGCCACCGATAATATGTATAGATTTTACACGCCCTTGAATATTTAGAGAGCTGTTAATTAGGAATCATTATGGGTACTAATCTCAACGCTTACTTCCCTGTAATGTTGTGGTTATTGCTTCTTGTTAATTAGTTGCAAGCAATTGAAATAGATATGATGCTGCAGAATTCCTATAAGGAATTCTCAGATATAATTTTGTTTTCATTATACATTCCATTTAATTTCTGACTCATCAGTTTTTCCCGCTTGTTTTTTCTGTGTGTTTAAATCAACAACAACTAATTAAATCCATCCAATCAAACTTAAACTCTCCATACGATGACAAGCATTGACGACATTAATTCTAAATTAACGGTCAAGTACACCTGCATTCTTTTTTCATTGCAAGTTAAGTCTCATCGTCATCGAAGTAAATTAAACCATTTTTATAAATCAATCGCTCAGGAACATTAAGTGATTAACATGCCGTTAAAGATTATCAGTGTCGAAGGACAAAGTTTGAAAGATGGGACATTGTACGTGACGGTATATTGATGGGTGAGACCGTACTGGTTGTTGGACATATTTAATAGTCTTTGGTAAATTTATACGAGTTGGAGATACAGTTGTTTGGTATAAACAACTTTGGCAGATCAGTGGCATTGAGAAAGATAAATTAAAGCTCAAAATTCGATTCTAAGGTGGTCGGAGAGACAGAATTTGAATGCAAAGTGCAAAGCTGCCATTTCCCGGTGTCAGCGCAAGAAGACAAGTAAAGAGAAATTGGCAAACATGGGTTCATATTCTCCGATATAGTGCTCGCTCATGCCTTTCTTGATGTACGGTAAGTATTAGTATTATAATGATGATGATTAATAGTTGTGGTTGTGTTGATCTCTACCTACCTCTAGAGAGTGTAGAGACTAGATTCTAGCTTGTTGGTTGGTTGAAATAATAAAGAGAGGTATATATTCTTTCGTAAGAATGAACTTGGTCTTGATAAGGATGATTACACAGTATTTCAGAAATGTGAAACCATATGGATATGAACGATAAGAGATGCGAATGAAAGGGGATAGGTGTTATTGGGAATCATAACTATTTGTTTTGGGTGCAAGAATTCACTGTGAGGGGGAATGAAGGAGTTTGAATGGGGGAATTATTATTGGTGGCCGGGTGCCTCAAACTTGTTCTATAAATGGAAATGGGAATCCACCATGGTGACACATCGGTGACTCTATTTAACACTAATAACTGAATGCATCCATGTGGCCCACTTCATGTGGTTGAGCACATTGGTAGCAACCGCCCTGTCTTTTTTAAGCTACAAGACCTAAATAAATGGCTTACTCTAAAATGACAAAATAGTACCAAAAAAGGCTGAAAATCCTTACAAAAAAAAGGATATAGTAGAGGGGAGGGTAGAATGGGAAAACGTAGGGTTGGGGTGGAGGAGCAAGATATAGTAAATTTAAAAGGAGGATTAGGTAGGTAGATAGGAGATGTGGGGTGACGTAAGACAAGACACCTACCGGACCCTGTCTTTTCTCATAAATTCCCTCTTTTCTGCTGCCTGTCCCCCTTTTTTTTGTTTATATTAATTAAATAATGATCCCTGCTGTTCTTGGTTAACATGATTGATGATTTCCCTGCCCCATGTGACACACTCTCTCTAATTAGGTGTTCTAGAAGCTCTTTAACTTACTAAAAAAAAGTAGAGCACGTTCCTCCCACCTAATTCCCCCCCCTTGGGCCTTCACTTTCCCTGCCCCATGTGACACACTCTCTCTAATTAGGTTTCTTCCACGCCTCATTCTCTGTGAACATCTCTATTCTTAGCTTACTTAGGCCGTTTGGTATAAAGAATTGGTGGGAGGGAAAAGAAGATTTGAAAGATGAGGGAAGATGGTTTGAGTTGTTTGGTGGGAAGAAAATGAAGGGGTAGTAGTTGGTAAATAATTAGGAAATATCTATTTTACCCTCAAAAGAAATTAATTCAAAATAAAAAAAGGAAAATATTTTTTTTTAAAAAAAATGTCCCTTTTAAGTTTAGACTTGTGACTTAAATTTTTTTTTTTGTCAAGTTTAAACCTTCCCGCCAAGTTTAAATTTTAAGGGTAAATCTATTCAAAAATGTGAATAGTGGCCAGGGAAGCTCCCGAGATCCCACCAATTTTGGTGGGATCTCGAGTTCCCACATATGAGGAAGAGTGGTGGGCCTGGGAACTTGGGTTCCTGGGCACTTAACGCACCAAACGTGTTTTCAGTAAGGAACTCTGTTAAGTTCTCATTCCCTCTCCCAAGTTCCTTGAACCAAACGGGCCCTTAGTGTTTATTTCTATAAATATAAGCAATGGCGGACGCACTTGTTAGAGAAAGGAGACAAGTGTCCCTTTGAATTTGAGATTTTTTTTAATAATTAATACATGTTTAAATTAAGTATCTACCCTTAATATATCAAGGTCAAACTTCGTAATGAGATGGGGATGAATGGTTGAATGATTGTTTAGTGCCTGATAATGAAAAAAGATAGCATTGATAATAAGACAATTATGATGGAATTCCAAAAAATAAGGCTTGAAATGATGACATTATAGTTATTTTTTTTGTAATATACTTTTTTTGTTAAAATATATGTCTTGAACTTATTAGACTCCACCATTCATTATAATTTATGTATCGCATTTATTTCTAACTCGTCTTATTTTTACTTGTTTTTTAAAAAAGTTTGTAAAATAGTTTCTCTCTTATTACATCATCAAGTATTCCTCGATTTCATAACTATTTTTTTGATATTTTTTCCCTTATTTATATTCTTTTATTTTTTAATGCATTTAAATTTTTCTTAAAAAAAAAAATCGTCCCTGAATCTCCTGCATTGTGTCTCCTCTTCTATAATTTTATATTTAAGTCCGCCCTGAGTATAAGTATAGGGTCAATTATTCCCTCCGATCATCCTCTGCTGTGGACAGCAGCACCCAACTTCTATTCTCAACATGTTTCTACACACACACATAGGGTTTATCGTTTTATTACGCCACTCGGCGACATAAAAGTCGTATCATCGTCACCCTAAAACTACGTCGTTTTCGGGTTAGAAGAATTAATTAACTCTCAAAACGACGTAGTTTTAGGGTTAGGGGAATTAATGAAGGATCTTTTAGTAAAATCATATAATAAATAGAAAAACATCCTTTATTAATTCCCCTAACTCCCAAAACTACTTAGTTTTGTGGTGACTTGACATGACCTTATGCCAAGTGACATGACAAACGATAAACTCATATATATATTAGTTGGACTTAATTATAAAATTTCTTTTAACCAAGCCAAATTTATGATTTATCATACTCCCTATTATTCGTTGTTTTAATGTTCGCCGCGTTTATTGGGCAATAAATCAACACACCAACCTTTTAATCTCGTGTTTATATCAAAAACGATAAGAGAACAATCAATGTTTTGTCGTTTCGGTCGGAAGCCCAACCAAACTCCCCGTCCCGAAATGCCTCAAATTTTAATTTAATGTTGTAAACTTTTATATTACAACTGGACTATAAATATCTTTTCCATGAATTTTGACGTGAATTGTATTAGTATTTAGTACTACTTCGAATCTTAAATATAAAACAATGTTATCAATAATTTAATTATCTTTATTGATATCTCTATAACATCAACTCTAGATTACTCGTGGCCTCTGCTATTACCACGGCCTTAAGAAGACATTGCAGTGGTCTCTCTTATTCGAACAGATCACGTACAGGGACATTGCGATGCTGTCACTCACTGTCGTGAAAATTGATATCCCTCACTCTTCATCGTTTTCATTGTGCATAGGGAAGCTGCGTGCGAATTGATATCAGTTACTTCAATATCGCTTATCACTCCAATATCTTTAGCCTCGTACTTCATTTGAGTCTCAAAAACCCTTTGAATTTTTATTTAGATTTGTACTCCTTTTTTAGTTTCACAGGCCTTCTAATTTTTGTCTGTGCTTATACTCATTTTCAAGTCTCAGAGACCCCTTATTTTTTAAGACTAAAACTTGTTCTCCTTTTTAAGTACCAAATAATTATTTTCTTGACTGGGCTTATACTTCATTTGGAGTATATGTATAGGGGGCCATTTTTATGTGGTGGGAGACGTCCAGTGTGAATTTTTTGTTTCTTTTGATACAAAAGTTTTAGGAAAGGTGTTGGGCTCTCTCATGATTCAAGGTATAATGATATCTCTCTTCCTCCTATGTGATATTAATTTTAGACAAAGTGAGCCGTCTATTACCCTCAGACGTTTATCTAAGTATCTAAGAACTAGGATGCCTCCCCCTAATATCTTAACCAACTCCAGGATCAAACCTCACTTGAGAGTGAATTCGTGCTGCCATGCACTAGCTCTTAAATCGAAGTACTGTTTATTAAGTTATTGTGAAGTGCGGGTCCCGGGCGGTCGAAGGATCTGCCCCAGTGGCTGCGTGGTGTGACCCGGTGAACCGCCCATGATTTCAGCATTATTAACTTATTACCTTTTTTATTTATCGTGTCAACCTAATCCAAATAAGCCACTGTTGTTTCCTTCTTCATGGTACGTTACTATTACTATTTCCTTTAATTCCCTTAAAATAAATATTCCATGATGTTTTGTGTTATTAATTTCTCTATATCACAACAATTGCCCGACCCCTGCTTTCAAAATTAATTAAGTTTTTCGTTCTGGTCTTGCTGGCTGACTTGCCCGTGCAAAACGCCATAGATGAATAAGTCAATGCTACGTATTTGATTTGATGTTCACAGATAAATATTGATGTATACAGGAGAGAGGAGGCGGAGCAAATTAAAACAACGTGGCGATTTGTCCACCAATTAGTTTCTCAAGCACAGATTGATGAATCGAATTGTCAAACACGTTATATAAGGGTCAAAGCATTGACCCATTATGCCCTTATTATGACTTGTGCGCTTAGACATGTTGGAGGTTGGGTTTTAATTAAAACCGTTGACATGCGTATCACTTGGCCACGCCAATAATTTAAAATGACCCTTTTTGATTGACCACGTGACATTATATCAAAACAGTGGAAGAAGAAGAAGAAGAAGAAGAAAGTCATAAAAAGTAGTAGTATTGATTTTTAAAATCTAGTAGGAGATGAATCAATGGGAGAAGCACCCACAGTAATTTGCCAAATAGCCAGTTATTCCTGTGGTTGTTATACATAAAATTGGTTAATTTTATGGAGTAGTGCCACTACACAGTCCCATATAATCAATACCTTCCCACCAAGGATTCGACCGACAACCATATCTAACGTCAAATGTTTTGATCATTGCTATTGTTGTACCAGTTCATGCATTTTCCTCTTTCTTCTTCTTCTTTTTTCTTGTACGTGGAGCACTTATGTACACTTTTTCCTTTGGGGGCCAGGTACATACGCAAAGTTGACAATACATGAATCCGTAGCTGCATAATTACAACTTTTCGACACCCACGTGAGAACTAGATGTCGCTTTTGATGCCTTTTTTTTTTGTCACTTTTTTTTCTTAAATATAAAAGATGGCGAACGCGTCCATTACAACAAAAAACTTACATATAAGAGGAATTTAATTCTAAGCTCTCCCGATCAACCCAAGACCTAAAAAAGGTAGGACACATATCTAAAAAAGACGACTTATTAGAGATGCCCGTTTAGTCAAGGCATCAGCAACACGATTACAGTCTCTAGGGATAACACGGATATCCACCTGCCAATCCCATCTCAGCATTTCCTTAATCTTAACAATCAGATTGCTCCTGGATTTTTTTTTTTGAACCAACAGTTTTGAGCACCCCCTTGCTCTATGGGCTGGAAAGAGGCCCGTGACCTAACGAGGCAGGGGGACACTGTGAGCAATATGATCCGGTTATTGAGAAGCAGATGGTCTTCTTGCTCTCCTACATGTCCCTTCTGTGAATCGGGTATTGAGGATGCTTTACATCTGTTACGCGACCGCTACTACGCATACGCAGTTATGGTCTTCTTTGATTCACCCTAACCATGCATCGGCTTTCTTCTCCTATAATCTCGCAAAACCGGATGTCCTTAAATCGAATGAGGACTTAGGCCAAGACCGAGCAATTCGGCGGTTGGTGTGGGAGGGGAGCGTCTTTGGTTGCTCTGGATATGGAGAAACAACTTTATTTTCAAGGATGACTACGCAAGCCCGAGATCCCGCTCCGGTCCTTCAAGCATTTGGAAGAGGTTCACGGCATCTCAAGACCCCGCTCCTATTTCCTCGCACCATTAACGAGACAGAGATACGAGATGGAATCCCCTCCCAATGGATGGGTCAAACTAAATGTAGATGGGGCCGTAAATACTCGGGGACGAAGAGCCGGTGCGGCGGGAGTAATCGAGAGACGGCGAGGGCAAGGTGGATCTCCGGTTTTACACAAAGTCTAGGTCGGTGTGAGGCCTACGGCCGAGGAATGGGCCTTCCTTCATGGACTTCGCATGGCTTGGGCGGAAGGCCACCCTAAACTCATTGCCGAATCGATTCCTTAATTTCGGGTCAACAACCTATCTCTCCACGGGAGCGACAACTATGATAGTCCGGTGCTTTTACGGATCGGAAGCCCGTCAAAGCAAACAATGGGAGGTTTCGGTGAAACACGTCCCTCGTTCTAGAAACTCCCTAGCCGACCACTTGGCAACCGGGACTTTCTCAATCTTCCTTCTTAAATGTTTGCCCTTCTCAATGTAGGCCGATGCTTATGAACGATTGTATGGGATCCAATCCCCTTTTTGTTTTTTTCTAATATATAATGGCTTAGGCCTCTTTCTTATCAAAAAAAAAAAATGATCCGGTTAAATCATCTAGCGGTCAAGAAAGCGAAGCTATCACACATCATCGAATCATCCATCCATATGATTCAGTGTCTGTGATGATGCAAAATGTTAAACAAGAATCAACTGTAAGTTTTGCTTTGACGACTCTGTTTGTGTTTCAGAATGGATGTTGTTTGTTTCAAATTACTTTAGTATTGTTCACTTGAATAACGAACATCAAACATGTTTGGGTGCGCTTATCATTTTTCACGAGCGTCCAAACTCATCAAATTAAATTGATAAAATCACAGTCTGGTATAGGACCATAAAAAATAGTAAAAAAGTTCCAGCAGAGATTCACATACTGACTTTTTTTATATTATTTGTATTGAAACAAAATCTAAGTTTTTAAATTTTATTGTGGATATAACACTTTCTGTTGTAAATATAACTTTTTTTCATTGTGAATGACCATGTTTTAAATTTTGTTATAAATATAGCAGTTCCTGTTGTAAATCTAGCATATTTTTGTTGTTGTGAATGATCTCTGTACATTAGGGACTTGAGTTTGAAACAAAATCTAGATGTTTAAATTTTGTTGTGAATATAACACTTCCCGTTGTGAATATAGCTTTTTTTGTTGTTAATAACCAGATTTTTAAATGTTATTAGCTTAACATAAGATCTTCGTTCATTAATACAAATAATATCAAAAAAGTTCCTAAATATGTGAATTTCTGTTAGAACTTTTTTACTATTTTTTATGGTCCTTAGGACCTGGTTGTCATTTTCTCAATTAAATTTGATCAGTTCATATCTGAATGCCCATGTGCTTGCAATAAAGAATGCTGCACATGCCCAAGCCATTTTTTTCAAGGATTATTATTAGGGTTGAGTCTAAAATCTATTACTCTTAATATAAGACAACTTTAAAGAGTTAATTTTGGTTTTAAATATAATAGATAATTTTTATATTTGTAATTCTTTTTCTAATTTACCCCTATTAATGTCCCTCAACAATAGCTAAGGAGGGGAGGGAATGTGAGAATTAAAGAAGTAACTCGAATGTTTTAGAAAACACATCTCATATTAACCAACTCAACTAACTTTTTTAGTATAATTAAATAAAATAAATATATCTTATATTAAATATCAAAAAAATATTTTATTTAACAGATAGTTTCACAAGCTCAACACGTATTGGTGGTGCAAGGGTAGGATTCGGCTTGGGTCCACTGTCCTTGCCATCCATTGTCGTTCACTGCTATTAAAAAGCGCCGTTTTGGCACAAAAACTACATGCCTAATATTTTTTTTGGGAGGGGGGGTAAGTAGCATTTTTACTTTGGAAGTACACCCCAAGGAGCAATTTTACCCCAGAAGTTTTTTTGGGTTCAATTTTGGTCCAAAAGTTTTTTTTTTTAGAAATTTTGCCCCTCCGTTAACAACCCTAACAGTCAACAGAGGGGCAAAATTGCTCAAAAAAAAACTTCCAGGGAAAAATTGCTCTTAAAAAAACTTTCGGATAAAAATTGCTACTTAACAAAAAAAAAACGTTAAAAATGCTATTTATGATATCATATATTTTTAATTCTTATTTATATCATATTTAGGGGTGGAAACAGTCGTCAGCCAACCTGTGCTTCACCTTTAACAGGCAAGGCTTGTTCGGCAACAAAATGGCCTGAGCCTGACCTGTGGCTTGTTGGATGCCATTTTTTATTTTGAGCGACGCATCTTCTATTAAGAACCTATATTTTAAAAAATTTATAATTAGGCAAAATGCGCCATGAGGCTCACTGCAAAACAAATATACTTCAAACAGGCCAAAAATTGGCCTACTTTAAACAAGCCGAATTACATAAATCAGCGAAGGTAGAGATAAAAAAGGGTTGCATTTTCATTGACGAGTCATTATTGTAAAATTAAATATTAAATATAAAAAGGGTTAATTAGCATTTTTGCCCTAGAAGTATACGTCTAGAGCAATTTTGCCTTGAAAGTTTTTTTTGGAGCAATGTTGCCCCAGAAGTTTTTTTTTGGAGCTATTTTGCCCCTCTGTTAATAACCCTAACGGTCAACTGTTAAGATTGTTAACGGAGGGGCAATATTGCTCGGAACAAAAACTTCCGGGGTAAAATTAAATCCAAAAAAACTTCCAGGGCAAAATTGCTACTTAACCCTTTTTTTTAATACATATTTCAGGGTGTCTTGTAGGTACTAAAAAATACTTGATCTTGGCCAAGATCTTGAAAAAATATTGATTGGTATTTCATGATCTTGAAAAATTATTTTAGGATGTTGAAAAAATATTTAGGTATATATTTGACTAAAAGGATACTTCGGGATGCGGTCCACGATACTAAAAAATACTTCATGATCCTGAAGTATCTTTTTAGTACCTACAGTACCTTGAAATATGTATTAAAAAAAAGGATGAGATGTATTTTTTTTGGACCAAAACGGCGCTATTTAATAGAAATGAACGGCAGTGGATGGCAAGGGCAGTGGACCCAAACCGAATCCTGTTACCTGTAAGGGTATGTACCTATTCTGGACAACTTTTGGGGACCATGTATGATAAAGTGTAAGAAGTGAAGATTTAGGTTAGGTGATGAGTTGGGCTTTCCCTCACGTTTCTTGGGAGGCAGTTTCTGTCGAGGTGGGCCTTCCCATTGTGGCGTTCCGCACCTAATTTGCCCCACAAACAGGTCTATACCACATCAAGGGGCAAGAATGTCTCTCATTTACATGGGAGAAGTTTTAGTTCAAGTTATTGTACTCTTTTCTCATTTTTCTTAAAGATTGAAATAACGAATTAGTCCCTCTAATATTTAATATAAGACACATTTATTTTAGATTGATTAGATTAAGAACGTTTTTTTTAATAAAACATATATTTTTTAAAATACCATAATCATATTTCTTAATTCTTCAACTCTCTATTTCTTTATTATTGTTAAAAGAGCATCAATAGAAATAAATTAAGAAAATATTGTCAAATATGGAAATTGTGTCTTAAATTATGACTAAGATCAACTTCATTTATATGTTTTATATTAAGAACTAGAGGGAGTACATAGTTTCAAAAAATTGTTAAAATAAGTTAAAAGCAATAAATATATAAAAGAGGTATATTTCTTTTTTCTAAGTATACCTTATTTAGTGGAGGATAAGTAAGAAACAAATATTCCTATGGTGTCTTTTAGGGCTAATTCTTAATATAAACAGCTTTTTCATTGTGTCTCAAAATTTAAACTATTTGTTTTTTTCCTTTTCTACATCTATTAAATTCATACGTTATATTAATTATTCTCCAATCATCACTAATTCTATTTCATTTAATCATTTATTACCCATGCTCTTTCATACTTTATACTCATCATCTCTCATATTTTGTTACTCATTCTCTTTCCTATACTTTTTTTAATAAAGAGGAGCATATTTGGAAGAAACATGACAATTTTAACATATTTATTACTTTTAACTAATCTTAATTGCTAACTTATTTTGCGCAATAAAAAAAATTGCTTATAAAAAAGACCAGAAAGATTATATGATAAGAAAAGAAGACGAAAATGAATATGTGAGAAAAAGATAGAGAGAGAATATAATTAATCAAGGGTGAAAATGATAAAAATGTATTTAGGATTCACATAACAACAAATTAGATCTTATAAAAAGAACGAATAAATTCAAACATTTGGTTAAAAAAAGAAGTTGAACAAAGTTATTAGCTAGAAAAAACCGAAAAAAGACTAAGGAAAATCTCATATAAAGACGGTTTAATTACCTAAATTCTAATTTAGGTTACTAAACTTAACAAATTATTAATTAGGTTATGTGACCCAATCAGATATTTAAAATTTAAGCCAAATTATCTCTATATTCCTTAGCTATTAAAAAGGAAGAAGAAGCAAAATTAGCGGAACAATCACAGTATGACTGACTAGGACTCATTTCCTGATTGTAACAAAGACCCCAGGCTAAAGGTCCTCCAGTGGCCACTCCATAACCACCTAGAATTAGCATTAGTGGAACAATGATCAATAATATAATTATACAACTTACTGAGAAATTGAGCCAAATGCAGAACTATTTTATGTCCCATCCCTCTGCCTAAAGCTTAAGTCAGATCCCTGGAAGAATTAATTTGAACTTAAGATATTAAACATTCATAGATCATAGACGCTGAATCCAGCGTTCTCTTCTTTAAGTTCATTCATAAGCAACCATGAAGCTATAAATGAACAGTTCATGTATAATTTGTTCACATAGATTCAACCCAACTCCATAAATTGAGGGAAATTAGGTGTTTAACCAATACCCACATGCCTAATACTGGCAATTTGCTACTATGCTCATCAGATTCTGCTTCACCTTCTTCCTAAATTTCTCAAAGCTGTTCAATGATTTCAAAAATTCTAATTTCCCTTCAGTGATATCTTCTTTCTTCCCTTGATTGCCAGAGTTATAGGCAAGTTTACTAACATGGGCATGAAGTGAAATTAAATACCCAACCTAAGGTATAGTGACCAAAACACGATAAATTGGGTACAGAGCTGGTGGGGATAGAGGTTTGATGCAGAGATTAGAGAGTTTTTGTCGAGGAGGATTTGCTGAAGCGCATGTGTTGTGGCGGAGATCTAGGGTGGGTCAGGTAGGGCATTATTGGAATATAATCAAAATTTAAATATTTTAAATTGGGTCATTGACCCAATTTTAGATTTGTCTAGTTTACCTACCTTATACAGAATCTTCTTTTTTTAACTGTCGGATTCTCCAAAAGGCTAAACTTTTCTTTTTCATCCAAAAGAAATTTCATTTTATGGCTGGTAAAAAAATCCATGACATGAAAGGACCCGATACCTAAAAGTGAGCCATAAACCAATGACGGGTAAGTTAAATGATTGTGTGGATTAAATAATCAAAATGGAGAAAATAGATTTGTCGGTTTCGAATTAAAAAACCCTAGTGGTTCGCGCTAAAGTGATGCGGGTAAAAAGAAATTTGAAGCGGCAATTATTTTATTTTTCATATAAAATACAGGCTTTACTTCCTGGATTGAGGAAAGCTTGTTTGGAATTATAATCATGTAAATCAAAAGTGTTTATTTATGTAAATTAAGATAAAATTATTCTTATAATATTATAAATTATAATTAAAAAACTGTTTTTAAAAGGTGGGTTTTCCAAACAAGCACCGTCAAGCAAAGGTTAACGGCGGGCCGCGGGAGTCAAAGGTATTATTGCGCGCGTGCTAAATTGGGGATAGAAAAGAATGTGTGGGCCCGAGCATTAAAATTAAAATCACAATATTTTATTTAACAATAATTATTAAATAATTTTGGAGGGATTGAGGGGTTTTGGCGGTTAGGGTTTTGTATTGTGCTGGCTTGTGTTTTCTATTCTTTTGACGTTATTTGCTGCTCCTTCAGAATTCGGGTCTCACTGTTTTCCTCGCTCGCGAGCTCCCTCTCCTGTTTCTGCTCTATCCCGCGGCGCATTGCCTCGCTGATGCACCAAACGGTACTGCTACCTCTTTCTTTTGTTTTGCTACTCCTGAATTCCTTCTCTTTTATCTCTTTTCACCGCTACTATTCCTACTTACTACTTTCCTTATGCTTCAAGTTGCGGCATTGATTGATTGCTGCTAAAATTCAGGACCTGCGTTGCTTTAGTGGCTGTAAATTTATCACATTGTCTATGTGCTGAATATTTGATCTGTTCTATGTGCGTCTTACTTCTTAAGCCAATGTGCCGTGGTTCAACTAAACCTCCTTTTTCTAATTGTTTGCGTTGTGTTTGGGGGAGTTCTGTTTGAAATACTTTTTTCCGTGGTCGTTTTCCGTTCAATGTATTACTGGGTTATCATGTCTGTTTATTGTTATGGAAGAAATTTTGATTGCTTAATATTTTGACTTTTGATTATCACCCTTCCTGTTAATTCCTCTTGTTATGTCAGGGGTTCCTCGATTACCTTTCTTTCCTTTTAGCCTAGACGAACTGTAGGCTTATCCGCATATATGATATATTTTAGCCTTTTTTTTCCTTGCCCTGTCACTTAATGTCACCCCCATTATAGTGAAAAAAGTATATGATTCTCTGAGTAGCCGTAGTAGATATTTTTAACATTTCCTGCTTTTTCCTTTCCTTTTGAATAGTTTCCCTAATTATTTCGAATTTGAAAGTTACGATATCGCCATTCTGCATAATTTGCGGTTCATATGATTAGGAGTATATATATTGCCATTCAATGAAACCTTATGACCGGTATATTGAATATCCAATCAGCTTCCTCAGTTGTTCCCCATCTCTACCATCAGTTGAGACTCCCCCTTTTTTACCCTTTATGATATCTTAGCATTGTGAAACTACATTCATTAATATGTAGTGTCCATTTTTAACCTGCCAATCTTATTGTTGACTGTTAATTCATGTTTTTTCTCAGCTTTCTGCACTTAGGATTTGCGTGCTTGAGAACTGTGCAGTTGTGAGCAACTAAAGGAGAACCTGGATTGTGTGTTTTTATGAAAGAGTTGGAGGGATGGATGATTGTTGTCATCAAGTTACGTTCATTGGGCAGCATGAGGAAAATGGAAATCAACTCTTTCTTGACATTCCAAAAGATTTGAAAGATGTTGAAAAATCTATTAAGACTGAAGCTTTCTTTATGCCAGTATTTAAGAAAAGAAAGCGACTTAGCCGTAATCAGCTTAGAGAGATAAAAGCTGGGTTAGGTGGGAAGCAGACACAGCCTAGTAGCAAGCCTAAGACAAAGAAGCATGAGAGTACAGACAGATGGTCATCTGAGAGGTAAAGAATGCATGTGAGGTTTTTTCTATCTCTGCTTTCTCTTTAATAAAAGAATATGGTGAACTTAGGCGATCATCTACTGTAGGTATCAGCTTGCTGAGCAAAGCATGTGGGAGGTCTTGAAGGCTAAAGGTGCAACATTTTCCAACCCCATCTCCCGACCTGCACTACGGATGGCTGCCCGTAAACACATTGGTGATACTGGACTATTGGACCACTTGCTGAAGCACATTGATGGTAAAGTGGCACCTTGTGGCACTGAGCGATTTAGGCGGTGGTTTAACACCAAAGGAATCATGGAGTATTGGTTGGAGAGTGCTAGCCTAGAGAAGGTCCGCCAGGATGCTGGGGTGCAGGACCCATTTTGGATTCCGCCATCTACATTTCAAGCGGGCAGTCCCCCTCCTCAGAATTCTGATTCTTCTGGCGAACTGAAATTGCTTCAAATAGAAATGGCCAAAATGAAGAAGTATTGAAGTTTGAAACTTGTGTTTCAAGATATTCTTGTATGCTTATTATTACACATGCATCTTAAATTCTGTTGTGTTGGCAGAGATATGGAGGAGCTCGTAAACAAGAACCAAGAGAAAAATGAAATTAATATGATGGAGGTGAATGCTGAATGATTCAGTGAATGTTTATCCACTTTATTGATTTAATTATTTAACGGTCTAATTACTAATGTTTCTAATATCACATTATGAATCTCATGTCAAATCTGTACTGGCAGGAGACACACAAGAAATTAGTAAAGTGGAAAGCTATGACTGAGCAACGCCTAACTGGGATTTCATCTTCTTTGAAGGGTGTACAGGTACCTAAACAGCTTCATTTTTCACACTGAGAGAATTTTATGTGACCGTTGCTATGATAAATATTTTTCAGTTGGTTAACTTTTTCATGTATGTGATCATAGTTTAATGAAGTTTTATGTATTGACAGGGCATGTATAGTGATTTGGTAAGTTGGAAAAGTAAAGTTGAGCAACAGCTTGTGGAAATAACAAAGAAATTGAGTGATCAGAAAGCATCAAGGGAAGGCACGACCAATCCTCCTCTAGAAAGGTGGGAAGATTGGCTTGAAAGCACCAATCTAGAGAATATTCAGGGAGACGATGAGCTTTTACCATGGTTTGGGAGTACAGAGCTGGTTAATCTTGAGCAAGAAGCTGCCTTCCAAGATCCTAACTCAGCCCTACCCAGTCAGCTGCTCAATGACAATACGACTAACATAAAGAGGTAATGCATTGAAAGTCAATTTCTCCCCCATCCTCCCCTCTGCTGCCTCCATCTAAGAAACCAAAAGACAAACTAGCATAATGGGGAAAAGGGCTTCTTTCATTCTGATAATCGTTATTTTTTTTGGTTGTGATGATAATAGTGATTTTCTGGAAATGTTGCCCAACAAACAAGAGGAAGATCAACCTAACGTGACTCCGGATTCTTCTGTGACTGTTAATTCAAAGTCAGACCTTGACAACTCGGTGATGCTGTTTCAGGTGATGTTTGTACGCGCATATCATGTACAATCATTTACAAGGCACTTATACTCTTCTTTACCAGTTCAATGTTGATTTAGTGTATTCTTTCGTCACAGGAGATGCTCACGGACTTGTTTAAATGGAAAGACAAGGTGGAGAAGCAGATGGCCGAGTTATCAAATTTTGTATATGGAATGCTGTCTACCAATTAGCTCCCGCTCTGAAGCGTCTAGTTTAGGATATAGGATTTTAACCCCCATCCATATGTTTTCTTTGCACCCTTTAGATTAGTAGGCCGTAGGCTTAGATATTGTACAGCGTTGACTATCTGATCTTGAAAGACCTTTCCAAACACCAAGGTCATTGAAGCTTCATCTGACTTGCACTGTGCTGCAAATTGTTAATATGTTGGACTGGCCTTACAGTGAAGTTTGGTTATGCATTAGGGTAGATCCTTAGGACTGCTATGTTAATTGCCGTTGATCTGCTTAGCTAATATTCAATTTACACTAAATATAGGTCTTTAGGGTAGCTTATATCCGGAGTTCTTTACCTATTAGCCAGATGATACTTTGAAAGTAGGCTGTAGTCCTATTTTTGGGACATATTTGACATTTATATATAGAATTTTTACCGGGTAATTTGTCAGATCTTGTGGGCTTAATATTATGCTGAATTACACACATAATGTAATCAGTACGTTAAGCTTGTCTCTTTTCTGTATTGTTTTCTACTTTCTCTTTTCTGTGTTCGATGTTGGCTTGAAAGTTGATGTTTTACAAAATATTTAAAGTAATACTTTTATTAGAAAGGCAAGTGGCATATTGGTCCTGTATAATTCACACATGATTTTATGATACCGTCATATTTACGGAGGTTGAGACACGCGGATTGTTCCATTTTGTCATTTTTCCTAGGCATAACAGAGTATAAGGTCCATCTTTATTTGAGAAAGGACAGGTGCTTCTTAACCTTTCCTAAAAATAACGAAATTCTTTTTACCTACTGTAATTTACTAAAAATTTTCAACTTAAAAATAATTTTAGCATCACACTTTTCTTATTATTATATATTTTCAAACTTATACTTAAGAATTGTGAAATATTTTTTTCAAAAAGTGTCTTTAAAAAATATAATTTTTATTTAAAAATAGCTATATTTAAAAAGTTGTCTTTAAAAAATAAATATTTATTTAAAAAGTAGCTACATTCCACAAAACTGAAAAAAATAAACAATCAACGAACAAGTTCATGAAAAATTAACCTAACATATCATCTGGGAACTTTTTATCAAAAATTACAAAGATTCCTAGATACGATTATTATATTTATCAAAAAGCTATTTCCCCAAAGTTTTGATAAATTGAATTAAACGACATTTAATATAGTTTCTCCCTGGTATTAATAACTAGAAGCCGAAAATCTCCACAGACCCTTCCAAATTTCGTCCCCCACACATAAAACTTGCCTTTTTGAATTTTTGCTTTGCATGTGCCTATCCAAGGATAAAAGATATTTGGTAAATTTGACCATTTTTTCAAATACAACTATGATCTCCTTCAGGTTCTATATATATGAAGAACCAGTCGACCTTTTTTTAAAAACAAAAAAATTAAGCAAGTTAGATAAGTTAGTTAATCATATAATATGTTGTGTATCATTAATTTATATATCAATTTATAAGTCAAATAAATTAGTTTAGAGAAAAAATAAAAATACTTTAAAGTAATTTAATTAACTTCCTAAATCGTTAAAAAAAGTGAATTAGGTTTAAAACAAGAGGTAACTTGAGATATACAAGAAGAAAAGAACAAAAATAATCTTACATTGTTGGGAACTTCGCTCTATGATAATTGTGTACTTCTCTACCAACAGAAAAACTAAGGAGATGGACTTTTTCAATCATTTCAATCATATCCATGCCACTTCTTCCGTATGAAACTAAGCCTTTGATCTCCGTTGACGGAACTTTGTGCACATCCGTTTTCAATATACAACTGCAGATTCAGTCGAACGAGCTTCATCGTTTAACAGAAACTTTGACAGTAGAACTTGGATACCAGACTGAGGAATGCCTTCTCTGAGAAGATTTTAGTTGGGCATTCTATGATTAGAGTTTGATTTTCACTTTCATGGCAAGACTGGAGACACCTGAACTCTGTGTTATCAGAGAAGCTATACACCTGAGAGATCGCAACTAATAATTAGGCATTGAATGATTGGAGTTTGATTTTCACTTCGTCGTAGCAAGCCTGAAGATCCCTGAACTCTTCTGTATCAGAGAAGCTCTGTGCCTGGAATCACAAGTAATCAATCAGAAATAAAGAAAAGCATTAAACGAGAAAGCTAAATTAAGAAAATAAAGCATAAACTCATCGTTTCAAGATTTTTCCCCCTAAAAAAAACTCACAAGTGACTTGCCTGTTTGATGATGTTCTTTAGGTGCATCTCAGCCGTAAACAATTCCTTGCGGCTGTTTGTAGATGAGGAGATTTCCATGTACAACTTGCAGAGTTCCAAAGATGCATTAGCTAACTTCTCAAAACGATTTCTGTCCTTCCATGTGTCAGATCCCTGATACAGTATACAATCATATAACAGTAGAATTATAATTATTAATAGGCTTACCATTCATGAAAAAATTCTCATTATGAAGAAACTCCAGATAAAATAAGATACTGAGTCAAAGGAAATAAACATTGATTAAATATTGAGTTTATGAGAGATACCTGGAGTGATCTGACTTGCTTCAAGAGCGCTTCAGAACACATTAAAAGATCTCCTTTAATTCTGTGCCAACGAGCATATAATCCCCATATATCAGCTGCTGGTCCACTCCCACTTTTAACTATCTACATTAGAATAAGAAATATTCAAATATCTATGGCGCTTCTCTTCGTCAATGAGAAGAAACACCAAAATGATGATGAAGGAAATTTTATACCTGCTGTAAAACTTTTCCAAGTAACAACACTAATTGCTCGGTTTCTCGTGATCTTCCTTCAGGAGATACATCAGATCCTTGGTCATAAATCTCTGATTCAGAGTCATCTCGATGTTCATTATGCTCATTATTAGGTGTCACAGGAGACACGGACGGACTTACTGAAACCCTTCTTTCCACCTCTCTCATAATTCTCTCCAATAATTCTGTATCCACTCTTTTGTTATTGCTAATGTCCAAAACCATTTGTGCACCTTCCAAAGCCTAAAAAAATATCAAGCTTGATGAATGGTAAGGAATCAAAGAAAACAATGCTTTTGGTTCACAAAGTAAATGGCATGTGTTTCATGAGGTCATTGAGCCTTTCAATGACACTATTCTCCCTAAATTATGCTCTCCTGACTAAGCAGTGTTTATATGACTAGCTCTTAATAAAGTCAGTGAAAACATTACAATTGCCTGGCACTCAAGCTTCATAGGTTTATAGGGCATGAGCATGAACCCAGTAAAATTTAGAAGCTAAGTAGCAAAGAAACGCATGCAAGAATATAAGCTGATAACCATCTAGAAGGATTTTCTCTAGGTCAAGCGTGAAGAACCATAAAGTTATTTTTGTACGTAAAAAATTTAACTAAACTAAATATAATTGTCAGTCAAATTAACTATCTATTAGTTAATGTTAAGGTATTGATATATAAGGTGGTGTCCGCTGTCCGCATGCATGACCTTTACATTTGCTTCGTAAGTCACATAGAAGACGCATAAGTATCCACTGAGAATTGTGTTGATAAGCAAAAATGAAAGAAAGGGGAGCAAGTGGAAACCTGACTGATATTACCAACATCGACAGCTACATGGCTGTAGTTCTCCCACAGTTGCCAGCTATTTCGTCTGTCACCAATTGTCAATAAACATTATTTCGTTATATACCTCTAATTTGCAAAGAGTGTACACAAATTTTAGATGTCCGCATGCATGTGTATGTTAGAATATGGCAGCACTTATGAAACAATTGAAGGGAAAGACGAACTTGAACTTCAGGGCTTCTTTAAAGGCAATGAAGGATTCTTTACTCCTTTTCTTGATCATATGCCTGCATGATAGGTGAAAATCATATATTATGTCAAATAAAATCATAAACTGTGACACCCACGTAAAAGGAGGACCTGAAAAGCGAATAATTAGAATTTCACATAGATGGAGATCAAAGCAAGCATGGGGAATCCCCAACCTTAATCGGCATGTAACAGAGAACAATGTCACTAAAGTACCGCAAAAATCACATATGGCTACCCAATGTAGGGCTCCATCACAAACTCTTGGCCGTTTCAAACAAGTTAGATCCTATCTCTTTGCAGGGTAAAAAAAGATGATTTTGCAGTCCCAAAGCTTTGCTAATGGTTAAACACTGAAAACTACAGCTTGGCAATCTCATTGGAAGAAAGTTAGATGGTATTTGTGGGAAGAAGGGGCGACCTTATTCAGCAGCTTCCCTCATAATGCAGCAAAAATTTATATAGATCACAAAAGGAAAATAATAGAAAAGTTACTATCTTATCTTCATAGATTGGCGTGCATTTGCAGGTATATTAGTTGAAACAGCAAAACAAACCAATGCTTTTCTTATTTTTCAAAAGAGATGTAAGCCAGAGATACATACAGGCAAGCAATGTTATTCCAAGCTTCCCCATTTTCAGGATCAAGTTGAACTGCACGAGTAAACCCATCCAGAGCCTTCTCAATATCCCTAGCCTGTATAATTTTTATGGTTAGAATATACTTCAGAAATCAGAAATTAAGAGTACATTGGTGCCCATTCTGATTCCAAAAAAACCAATGAGGTAATGCCATATATTTCATAAACAATGCTATACAAAGGTGTAAGCAATGCAGAAGTCGCTTTGTTTAAATTCAACAGGCCTCACTTAAATTTTTCCCATTAGACACATTCAGCTACCAGTACAATTGCACAGGTAAATAAATAATACTCCCTCCGGTCCTAATTATAAGACCACTTTTATATTGTAAATTGCATTATAAAAATGGCCAGAGGTAGTAATAAGCATAGCAGAAATCACACAGTTTACCTTCAATGCAGCAGCCCCAAGTGCAAACCAACCATCAGGATACAAAGAGTTCATGGACATTGCAGACTCCCTGAAATTAATTAAAGGAAATCCTTTATGGTCAACACATCAAACCAAACAAAGATCAGCTATGGAAATCATAAGTGTGATATGTTTATAATACAGCACATACCACAAAAACTTGGATGTTTCATATTCTCCTCTATTGTATGCACTACGAGCCAAAGAGCGCTGTCAATTAGCGAGAGACAGTTTTCTTTCAGAACAATAACCAATTTTGACAATTTCTTGATACGAAATTAACAGACACGTGTACATTGAGCAATCTTGGACGTAACTATGAATAAACACACGTGTACCTTAGCTCTTGCAGATCTATTGTTTGAAACTTCAAGAGCTTTTTCATAACATGCATCATTATCAGTGGCATCACCCAAGGAACACCTAGCAAATCATTATGCAAAAAACACAGCTCTTCAAAATGAAAGCTGTAATGTAGCCTACAGGGAATATCAGATAAAGAAATAAAATAACTAATACTACTAAATATGAATCAGAATGCATAATGGCTTAGTTAGCCTTTCTCCCATGCTCACTAGTTAAAAACATCTATCAATCCCACAAGAAATCATCCGCAAGTTTGTCAATAAAGAACCATACATACCATAACCTGGGATCATTGGGTCTTTCTGAAAGACATTTTTTTATGAGTTCAACAGCAGTTGCTTTCTTCTCCAACAGGCTGTTAACCAAATCAAAGATGACATGAGACCTCATTTTCCATGAATGAAGCACAATGACTTAAAAGATATACTGTAGAAAATTAATTCTTATTCCTCCCAGGTGTCAACATACCTATAGCAGAATATAAGATTATCCCATAATTCTAAATCTTCAAAAACTTTAACTGCCTCCCCTATCAACCCACAGCGTACCAAAAGCTCACCATACTCCCTGAGAGTAGGATGAAAAGTATTAACAAAAAGGATCTGAATTTAATAAGCTGAAAAATGAAGAGGCACACACCTCACAAGTTAAAAGAATAAAGAATCGTATAACCAGTGGCCCGACAATGAAGTAAGAAAATTGGTCACCATTTTTTTTTTATTTTTTTGGGGGGTGGGGTTTGCTTTATTATTGTTAATGTGCTAAAAATTATGAGCCGAGCAAAACATCATACTTCCTTAAGGCAGGAATACAGGGCATATAAACACCATAGCAAAAAGGAATTCTTTCCGTTATTGCTGGAGAAGCTTCACACAGACTCTGGACCTGCAATGTAGTACGTTGTTAAGTGTCAAAGTAGTAGTAATTCATGATACAGAATTTAGGATGAGGACAATCACATGCCACAGCTGAGTGAAATAATTTAACTTGATTAGATGGATACGGGAACATCAATTATGATCAGATTGAATGTTAAAATGACAGCTCTGAGGTGGCTTGCATAAGAGGATTTGTAGTTATGAGTTACAGCACCTAGTTCCTCTAATTAAATCTATTCATCATAAAAGAAAAGGGGCCAAATGGTGCGATATATGCTGGAAGGGAAGGAGTTTCACTAATAGCCTCAGGAAAATGTCTTGTGCTGAGTATGTCCGATTCAGTCCAACGAATTTCTACTTAAGACCAATTTTGGTCCACAATAAAAATAAAATAAGTAACTTATCAAGATTTAATTTGCAAGAAAATGTAACCTTGTCATCACAGCAACAAACAGGAAAACGAACCATAAAAAAAAGTTTGACTGGTACAGGTTAGTGAAATTTCAATGCTTAGTCAAAATCCACTGGTTCTTGTAGATCACAACTCATACCAATTTATCCATCATCAATAAAGCACGCTCCTTTGTTCGACTGCGTGATGACTCCCATCGTATCCGCAAGACGTCACAGAAACATTGTATCTAAAGAAGGAACGGGAAAACTTATCAAATACAGATATTGGTTATGTACTACTACAAACTATAAAATAGAAAATTAGAAGTTACAGGATAAGAACATCATAAGCACTTATTTTCTTCAATTATGTACAGAAAAGATTCAATTATTTATTTATTTAAGAATGAACAGCAGTCAGTTATCATCCATGACAGCACATTAAAACATACAGAAATTACAGACATCAGATACCACCATCCTATTAAAAGTAAAAAAGGTGCAAGAAAGAAGTGTCTATCCTGTGTAGATTTTGTCTACTCACAGTGAAAGGTGACAAATGCTGGGAATCAATTGCCTCGATGTAAGGAGCCATATCCCATCCTGATACACAAGCAAGCAATTACATAATCAACTTAGCTGGTGCAAAAACAAGGTATAATAATAGGGGCATGTAGAAATTAATGCTATTTACTCTGCATCTCATCGTGTCGCGAGCTCTTCTCAAGTAAAAGGCAGTAGGCCAGAACTACTGCCTGTTTTATTTCTGTCAAATGGACAGTCCCATTAGCACCGTTTTCGATTTTTTCTAACCCATTTCCAGATTTATCATTTGTCAACAGCTTTGGAACAACAAGTACGTCAGATACTTCATGGGTATCATTCTGCTGCAAAGACAGGTTAGCTTCACCAAGGCTGGAATCATGTGTCTGGATGCCATTATTCACTGAGGAGCAGTTGTCAATGTTGTTAGATTGACTCGAGTTTGTCACAAGGACCATTTGTGCTTTTGGTTCCACCTATGCCCAAAAATGACATATTAGCAGGCAAGTTCAATGAAGCACACTGATCATGCAGTTTATGATGGTTACCTGATGTACGGTACGGAAGCCAAGAACCCCAGTAACTGAAAGCTGAAGCCCAGCTGCCATCTCAGCAGACTCAAAATGTTGCCTGACACCACAAAGTAATATGGCTTTAACAGTAAAGTACAAAGGAATCACTGGCAGTGATTTTAGTTTCAATATTGAAAAATTCTCCAGGAGGTAAATTCACAAGAACCATGAAAATAAATATTTTCCCACCAACATACTAACATGAAAACTCACAAACTATGAACACTGAAGAAGGATTGAATATATATATTCAATATATGCCAAATGGTAATAAGGAAAATCCTAATGTAATTCACCTGCAAGAATCTACTCGTCCATACACATGTTCCAGAATTCCAGCCTCCATATGAACCATGGAGACAATTGCAGAGCTTTCTCCAGCACGTAAATTAGCATCCCAATAACTCGTAACCGCTTCTGAATTGCCAAATTGCCGTAAAGCTTCGCTCATATAGACTTGCAAAAGATCAAACAAAGAAGAAGATCGCTCATCTAAAATTCTCTGTTGAAGAAGTAAAACCCTTGCCAGCCACCAAGAAAGGCTTGTAAACCCAATCATGGGAGAGATAATTCCTCCAGATAATAAATCTTTCATCCTCACAAGCAACATTTTAGCAAAAACTATGTACTGCAAAACAACAGACAGATTTGATTAAATTAGAATTAGAGGACAAAAAACTGGAACTACAATTTGTATGGAAACAACGAATTTCAGGAAAACTCCCATTGACAGAATCTGCTGAACAGCATAGCCTAGAAACAGTGGAAAGTATGTGGGGCGGGTAGGCATTAAATGCATCAAAACCTGAAGATGAGAGAACTTCCCGAGCAAATCAGACCCAGCAGACATAAGCTGATTGCGTGCCCAACTGTCCCACTCTTGATATTCATCGCCTTTTCCAACTTCCCGTGGCAGGGGGCATCTTGGTAGTCCATTCAACGGCCTACAACAGTTCCAATTCAAGTTTATCAATGACAGAGTGCGGGATTTCATGATTTTCAGCATCATAGCGATGGCTTGCAGGAAAAAAAGAAGCTTGCACATCAATCTAACCCAGTAATGCTACATTGTGAGAACCCAAGAAGTGCAGCCACCGCGATGCACATCACAAGCATTATCCTAGAAGCCTTTGCCGCATCGTTTGCCGAGTTAACTTCAATAAACGACTCAGCGCGCTTCAGCAACTCAGAGTAGATTCGGTCGGCGCAATCGAGTGAGTCATCGAGGGAGAAAGGCAAGTCACCACCGAGTTGGAAAACGAGCCTGGAAGCTTCAGAGTTCAAGACTTGTAAATAATTCCCGCTCTCAATTAAAGCGAGCAGATGGTTTATGAGAACATTGAGATTGTAAACTTGATCGGACGGTGAAGACTGAGGCGAGGACATGGAGGCTGAAGAGGAGATAGTACAGCGAATAAGACGGAGCTCATATTTGCGGTTGAGAAGAGCCTCTTCTTCAGGTTCATGGCGGTGCCCATGCCGCTGTCTCTTCCAAAATCCAAACTTGAAGGTTGAAGCACTGAGACTAATAAAACTCAGTTGCAGCAGGGTTTAGGATTTTATAGCACCATCTTCTATTTTCGACTAGTGGGGCCGCACCAACGGAGACGAAAAACATAACAACGAGCTGCTTCTGTGTAGATTAGTTCGCGGGTCTTTGGATTTGGAGAAATACGATAATGAAATACGCACCTTTTTCTTTTTGCTGGGAGAAATACGCACCTTATGAAGGCACCATGATTGGAGAAAACGGGTTGGACCTCAGGCACCATGACGAATCCAATAAATATATATGTGTGAGTGTGTGTGAAAAAAAACCTACTTTCAGTCATAGATCTAAAACCCAATCGATAAGAATGATAATAAAATATTAAATGTGGACAATAAGATCTAAATTTAATGGTCATGAAGTGTGTGCAATAAAAGAAAATGAGAGAAGCTTTTTGAACTTTGATACTCTCTCCAATCCTAAATATAAGACAATGTTTGTAGTATAAATTGTACTATAAATTTTGATACTTGTCGTGGGGCCCTATAACATCTGGATGATTTTTGAACTTGGATCATATTTTTCTCTCCTTACTCATAATGAGGCTTAACATCTCAGTACTGTCTTCTTTAGGACCCATCATTCGCTCATGAATTTAAAACAATGTCAAAGAGAGTTGGCATAGATGGTAAGAGATTTGTTTAAGTCCTAAAAGGATGTGTGTTCGATCCCCGCTGCCGTCGTTGGGACTCCTTTGGTAGGCGATCTCATAAGTCCCCATTAAGTCTTTCAAAGAAAGTGTCTGCCGCCCAGTGGAGACGGTGCGAACCCTCCAAAACTTTCGTTTATCAAAAAAGGAAAAAACAATGTCAATAAAAGGAGGTATATAGACCCTATAAGGCGTTTTAAATAATAAATGGTTTTTTAGGATTTGACCATGCAACCTGCTGTTTCATTCGATTCATCCCTGAAGAACGACCCCCCACCCCACCCTGGCGAAGATCACTCCACCAAGCGAGCCAAGCTTGAGGACTCCATGGAAGCGACCGAGCCTCCGGATTCCTTTCCCCGCGATCCCCCAACCCTCTGTTTCACCTCATTTAGAGTGCGTCCGGAAACCCAACTGCCGCCTAACCTTCCCGTTGGTCGACACTCCCATAAACGAAGACAAGGCGACGTTGTACCACCGATGCCGTCGTTCAAAGACAAGTTGCTTAACTCGGATACCAACATGCCCAATGAAGAAGAAGAGAGCTCATTCTTCAAAATGGTGACGTCTCTATTGGATTGAAAGGTAATATCCCAACTAGCCGACTTTGCATCTCACGTCTTGGAGTCACTTAACGAGAAAATGGGACTTGCGGTGGTGGTCAAATTGATGGGCAAAAGAATAGGCTACCGTTATCTCGGGACGCAACTCCACTTTCTATGGAAACCAAGTGGGCCAAATAAAACTAGTAGATTTAGAGGATGACTGCTTCCTAGTGCGTTTCAAAGAGGACATGGATTATCAAACCGCACCTTTGAACGGCCCCCTGGATGATTTTCGGGCATTATCTCATTTTGTTCGCCCGTGGACACCATCCTTCGAACCCATGAACATGCCATTAACCAAGTCTTTGGACGGGTTAGACTCCCTAAACTTCCAAAGACGTTACTATCATAAGAGCATCATCGGGTCAATTGGGAGTGTTTTCGGTAAGGTTATTCGAGTAGACTATAACACGTATTCGGGGACCGAGGAAAGTTTGCCGTACTTGCGTTAGTATCGACCTCACGAAGCCTCTAATTTCTAAAATCCAAGTTGACAAAGTGAGATTATATTTGTAGTCTATGAAGGATTGCCAACCATTTGCTTCCACTGTGGGAGATATGGCCACCTTCAAGAATCTTGCCCGGAAAAAATGCCCCCACCTACTTCATCGGCGGCCCCAAACTCACCAACGCACATGGTACAAGGGACAATCCCTGCTGCCCACACTGCTGCCCATAACCGAGACTCTGTTAATTTTGGTGAGTGGATGGTGGTGCAACGCAAGCCAAGACGTGCACCTGTCAAGTCTGACAAAAAGAATGCGCAAGTTGAGAGCAAAATATCAACCTCAAAATCGAGGTACGAAATTCTCAATAATGCTGAACTCATGGAGGAATCTGGACAAGGGCCCAACGTTCAAAATCAAGGCAACCCACAACAGAGGGTTGAAGGCACCTTCCAAAAGAAGAAAAGCAAGGATGCAAAAGGGCCACAAAAGAGGACTGTGGGAAACAAGCAGACAACGTCTGCTACTCTGACACAAACTCAGGAATATACCCCTGACGCAACGCACTATGAAGCGCGGGCAACCACTACCACCTTGGACAAGGATAACAACTCTGCTCTTATTATCAACGACCACAGGCTGACGCAAACGGCAAAAGGAAACAAACCTAAGGCCAATGGGCCTAAAGGCCAGCTTCCTCTAGGGAACGATCCCCATCCCACAAGTAGAGGAATCAAACTCGCCTCCGGAGTTGCCATCGGGAACATGGAAGCAAAGCCCAAACCGGTACATCCGGGCCTTCTGGTCCGTTACTTAAAGGAAATTTCCGGGACCCGAATAACGCCCGAATTACATGGATTCATAAATGACTCGGGAGTAAATCTTAACCCCTCCTCCCTTATCTAATATTACTTATGTCAATAATAACTTGGAATTGTCGGGGAGCCTATGACATAAGGTTTCCTCAATTTTCAAATCTATGGTATTTAATCATAAGCCGATATCTTTGTGATAGTGGAACCAAGAATTTTCGGGACAAAAGCCGACAAGGTTATCAAAAAATTGGGATTCCAATTTTCTCATAGGGTTGAAGCAACCGGCTTTTCGGGGTATATGGATTCTTTGGACCACCAATGTGTCCATCAACATCCTTGAATCTCAAACTCAATTTATCCATATGGAGTTGAATTGGATTAATCAAAGCTATACATGTCTCTTCTCGGCGGTCTATGGCGGCCCTACTCAACAAAATAGAAATTTTCTTTGGCAAGACCTTTTCTTCTTGCTAATAGTGTCTCTTCTCCATGGCTCTTAGCAGGGGATTTTAATGCCATCCTCAACTCTGAAGAACGAAGTGGTGGTGCCGTACATAGGGCCCGTGGTTGTGCTTCCTTTAATAACTTTATTCATGAAAATGGTCTCATCGATTTGGGCTTTAAGGGCCCAAAATACACTTGGCGAGATGCACCCTTTTAATGAGACCGGATAGGGCCATTTGCAACTCGATTGGCTCCACGTTTCCTCTTTATGAAGTGGACCACCGGCAAAAGTACTCTCGATCACAGCCGATCTTAATCAGTATGGGCCCTCCCCAACAATCCAGCCCATACCCCAAACCATTTCGATTCCTTGCTTCATGGATCTCCCACCCGGATTTTTCCCAGATTGTTGAACGTATCTGGAATGAGGACAGCAACCTTCTGACCTGCCTTGAATCTTTCTCTACCGAAATCCAAAGATGGAATAATGAGTCTTTCGGTGCAATTGGAAAACGTAAACGCCGTCTTTTTAATCGTATCAGAGGTATCCAGTCGAAACTTGAAGACTCTGCAGATACCTTCTCCGATTCCCTTTCCGATCTGGAAACGTCCCTGAGGGAAGAACTAGAAGAGGTGTGCTTCCAGGAGGAGCTTCTCTAGGTCCAAAAGTAATCATCTGAGTGGATCTGTCTTGGAGATCGCAACACACATTATTATCATATGAAAGCAATGATCAGGAAGAAACGCAATCGAATTTCCCAGCTCAAAAACCAAGACGGGCTTTGGATGACGAATGAAGACTGCCTCGCTGAACATGCAAAGAATTTCTTCAAGGATCTTTACTCCCTAGATGAGTATTCAACCTCTCCCCTCTCCATCCACGGTATGTTCCCATCTCTTACGGACCCTCAATTATTGGCTCTAAACCGAGAAGTGACGCTGATTTGGATGAAGTTAAAAATTCCCTTTTGAAATGAAGTTGAAATCCCCCGGAAAGGATGGCATCCATGCCCTCTTTTACCAGCCTCAATGGAGCACTGTTGGCAGCAGTATCTTTAAATTCATTAGGGATTTTTGGTTAGGTAGTCCTCTAAATACGACCCTGAACCAAACCATGTTGGCTCTAATCCCCAAAGCTAACCATCCGAATCTTATCAGTGAGTTCCGCATAATCGGTCTACGCTTTCGTGTCTTTGTATAAAATCCTTTCAAAGACCATAGCAAACCGTTTGAAGCCAATTATGCCTGACTTAATTGGACAATTTCAATCCAGCTTCATCCAGGGAAGGAGCATCATTGACAACATAGTCATTACCTAGGAGGTAATTCACTCAAGGCAAGGAAAGAAAGGCAAAGTAGGATGGATGGCTGTCAAAATTGACCTTCATAAAGCTTTTGATAGGTTGTGCTGGGACTTTATTGAGGATACCCTGAAAGATACTGACATTCCTGAAACTCTGACAAGTCTAATCATGAATTGTATAACTACTCCCTCCATGCAGGTTTTGTGGAATGGGAAACCATCTACCTCATTCAATCCTGAACGCGGGGTAAGACAGGGAAACCCCCTCTCTCCGTACATTTTCGTCCTTTGCATGGAACGTCTATCCCAACTTATTGCACACAAAGTCACTACTTGCGGAAAGTGGCGGACAATCAAATTGGGCCAAAGAGGTGTTCGCCTTTCACATTTATTCTTTGCGGATGACTTAATTTTATTTGGTCGCTACCCCATACCAGTGCAGATTTAATAGCGAGACCTCCATGAATTTCGCGAGCATCCGGTCACGAGATTAACCGAAACAAATCCGAGGTTTATTTCTCAAAGAACATGGCTCCCCAATCATGTAAGGTAATCGTGATAAGTTAGGTTTCAAAAGAACCGTATCCCTTGGAAAGTATCTAGGAGTCCCATTGTTGACAGGGAGAGTGACTTCATCAACTTATGGATTCATTTCTGAAAGGATTCAAACAAAACTCGCTGGTTGGAAGAGTAAATGCCTTTCGTTGGCAGGTCGAATCACCCTCGCTCGGTCAGTATTGTCGTCCATCCCTCTCTATACTATGCGAGCACCTCCCTTCCTTCATCATGCACCTCGAAGATTGAGAAAGTCATCCGTAAATTCATCCGGGGCCACTCTCCGGAAAAAAAGGTATCGGTTTGGTGAAATGGCATGACCTTTGCCAACCAATTAAGCACGGTGGTTGTGGTTTGTTGAAACTTGGCTCACAAAACAAAGCTTTCCTAATGAAGTTGATATTTAAAATCCACTCTCAACCTGATTCCCTTTGGGTTCGTGTCCTACGGCAAAAATACAATATTTCCTCCAATGGTGAGGTGTGCCATAATTCTCGGAGTCCTTCCTTTGGAGAAATTTGGTTAGTCTTTGGGAGGAAACTTACCTCCATATCGATGGAATCCTGGTGATGGCACCAATGTAAAATTCTCGTCCGATTTTTGGGTAGGCGACTATGGTCCTCTAAAGCTCTTATCCTCCGCCCCAATCCCAGTAGCAAGATCTTCCAAAAACTCGCCGAGTATGTCAATGAGGATGGTTCGTGGAAATTGAACCTATTTGGCCACTTATTACCTTCAACGGTTCTAAAGGATTTACCTCGCTAACAACCCGGGTGCTCCTTCTATCGGCCATGTGCTTGGCATTTAACCAAGAAAGGGGATTTCTCCGTTAAATCGCTTATGAAGCACCGGAATCTTTGAACCGGAACAATTATGACCGCTTATGGTCTAAAATGTGGAAGTTGCAATTGCCACGAAGGATTCGAACATTTTCCTGGTTGCTTCTCAAAGGAAAGCTACTCACTAATGTGGAAAGGGTTGCGCGAAATTTGACCCGGGATTCTTTGTTCTCTCTGTCAAAATGGTCCGAAAGCCTCGGCCATGTCTTTCAAAAAGTGCACCTTAGCCTCTTCCGTTTGGAAGAAGATTCTACCTACAGATCTTTGTTTACGATTTTTTCGAGTTAGATATTCAAAAATGGCTTCGTTCCGTTATCCTATCGACATCCTTGGACACCTCCTGGAAGGTTGGTATATGCATCACTTGTTGGAAACTATGGGACACCCGTAACCGAAGAATCTTTACTGACGAACGGTTCAATTCTACTAGTATTTCCTCACAAGTCGATCTCTTGTTGTTCACACACCGAAATGTTTTGATAGGTTTCCCTTCTTATGTAATTTTCTTAGTATATGTTTGTTTTATGTCTTCCTGATGTAAATCTTCTGATCATTTTTTAATGAATTCCGTTACACTCAAAAATAATAATAAATGGTTTTGGTGTTTCTAATTAAATATTGTTTCCGGCTTCTAGTTCAACCTTGAACCACCATAATCCCCGACAGTTTGTAGCTTATAGCATGAGCTTCATGAGTTTGTGACATCTTACCACAAAACAAGGATTTAACTCACTCGCCAGTGATTTTTCAACCGCAAAATACACATAATAATATAGAGAATGTATTTTCGTACGTGAAAAACATTTAGATAATAGTATATTCACCCATTCTCCTTTTCATCTTCCCTATTTTTGCATGACATAATTCTAATTTTTGTGTCTTTTGATTTGGTCCACTCATTTTTCGTAGTTATTCATGTTCCAGACGACCCCACTATTTGTTCCTAGTTTAGTAAACCATCACTAACAAAAAAGGCTAAAGCCTATTGAAATTGAACGATCCATTCTTCAGAGCATACTTCACAGTCTCGAGTTCTTTATTTTCTTTGGGGACGCTGCACATATGCACACCCGTGCAGCATGTTCTATTGCCACAACGAGATGTGTTATCATGTGACAGTATTTCCATTTTTATACCTCAGAATTGTTCATCACTATTTCCATCTAATTTAAAAGGTAATTGCTCTCGTGCGTAATATATGACTCAATCAAGCCTTTTTTTAATTAAAAAAATCAAATAAATTACTTAGTTATAATATATGTTATATATCATTATATCATATATCAATTTATAAGTTAAATAAATTAGTTTGAAGACAATAAAATAAAAATATTTTAAAACAATTTATTTAACTTTCTTAATCTCTAAAAAATTCAAATAGATTTTTTACTAAGGACTAAAAACGGTATGAAGTTTTTCCCCCACATTTTATGCATAACAGAGCCTCAAATAAGATTGAGACATGGTAAAAAAAAAAGAAGATTGACTCAGTATAGATATGTATAACAAAGCATTTGAATGAGAAATCTGAATACTCGAATCAGAGATTGTGTTCCAAGTGGCTGAAGTGAGAGATCTCACTGCATTTCATGGCCGTGTTTTAGAGAATAATTGCCTCAGGATCGGAGGAAGAATTGATGCATGAAGATGAAGAAGAGGTATTTGGATTTATATATGAATTGAATTGATTTAATTATTTGGGTATGATTTGAAGTTTGGGACTTAGGTTTGGGTTGGTGTGGCTTGTGAGGCAAGCAAATGGGAAAGAATTATGCTTGGTGATGAGGTGATAATGGCAGAAGTTCTTGGGGAATTGCTGTGTCAACAAGAAGGGAGAGAGGGAGACATATTATTAGGCACATTGATGAGTCTAACTTGGTGGGACGAAGAAATGTGGCTGAGAGAGAAAATACTTGGGGTTTCAAATTGTGTACCTTTTATCAAAGGGAAAGGACATTGTTACTACTACTTCCGGTTTAAATTATAAGACCAATTAACATTTTTTTTGGAGAGATTAAGGAAGTTTAAAAAAGTTTTATTTAATCATTTTATATGTTCATAGATCCTTAAATTATATATTAGTTTATTATTACCAAACTAATTAGTTTAAAGAAAAAAATTAAATTAAAAATAAAAATACTCTAAAGTAATTTAATTTTTCTTAATCTCTCCAAAAAGTCAATTATGCCTTATAATTAGGATCGAGTCTTATTTTTGTCACTACCAAACGCCACAACCACTTTTTCATCGTTAGATCATAATCTCGATAGGAGAGAGAAATGATAAAGGTAGATGAAATTCGATCTAATGGTGAAAAAGTGATTGTGACAATATCCTATCCCTTTATTAAAATTCATTAAGTGTATGTTTGATTTTTCTCATTTATAATATATTGTATAAAAGTCCTATGAGATTTTACTATAAATTTGAGATTTTCGGGGACTTTTTGGTTGTATTTTCTTTTCTTGGTTCTTAGATGCAATTTTCCCAAAGATTTTCTACCCGTAGAGGATGGCAGTAAATCCGTCTCAGATGTGAGGGAGATCGGGAAAGAAAACAGTACCGCCTACCGAAAAAGCGGTAAACGAAAAGGAAAGAGAATCAGTGTAGTGATTGGGAAGAATATATTTCCGGAGAGAGAAACATAGGCTGAAAAAGATCGTTTCTTTGCTATGAAGTAGGATTCGGAGATTCAGCCTCAGTTGTCCTAGGTATTTCTCTAATCCTCTCTTTACACTTTTCCTTCTTGCTCTGCTCTGTATCTGTTCTCTGACATAGACGTCCGAAGCAGAATCGAATGAAGAAAGCAAGCACAGTCACTTTTCCTTCAAAACCCTTATGGGTTCTTCCCTATCGAACCCAAAACCTCGCTGCCCTTTACACATTGGGAAGGAAATTGGGTCAGGGTCAATTTGGAACCACCTATCTCTGCACAGAGAAGTCCACTGGTCGTATATATGCCTGCAAGTCAATCCCTAAGCGGAAGCTAATCTGCCAAGAGGATTACGACGACGTTTGGAGGGAGATTCAGATCATGCACCATTTGTCCGAGAATCCCAACGTTGTTAGAATCCATGGCACTTACGAGGACTTGTCCTCTGTTCACTTGGTCATGGAGCTCTGCGAAGGCGGAGAGTTGTTTGACCGGATAGTGAAGAAAGGGCATTACAGTGAGAGGCAAGCGGCTTCATTGATCAAGACCATTGTTGAGGTTGTCCAAGCTTGTCACTCTCTTGGAGTCATGCACAGAGACCTCAAGCCAGAAAACTTCTTATTCGATAGCGTTGAAGAGGATGCTAAGCTTAAAGCCACTGATTTCGGACTGTCTGTTTTCTACAAGCCAGGTTGATTCTTTAGCATATTATTTATCCTTCTCTCCTTGTATCATATTTACACATTTTGGGCATTATATTGAATGTATTTAATGCCTGTAGTGCTTGCGCCACCATGTTAACGGGATTTTTTTATGGTGCCATCATTTCAAACTGTAAAAGCATATGATTTTTTTGCCGATTTATCCTGCGATCACATCGCCGCATTTGTATGCTTTTCTTTTGGGTGCATTTTGAAGGTAGAAAATGGGGGCAATAATCATTTGTTTGGAATTGAAGGCACTTTCACCATTCTAAACGTTAACAATGGGCCCATTTCCTTAATTAAATTAATTTTCCTTCAAATTTTTTTATAGATACGTCACAAAAAATGAAATGATTATATCATCCTTTTTCGTTAACTTCCATTGTTAGATTGGAGTGCGTTTGACTTTAAATTGGAGTGATGGACCCTGATGTCCTGTATTACGGAACTTTTAAACTAATGAAATCTGATGGGAGGGGAATGATGTGTGGGCTAAGAATGCTGCTATAATTAGTTCAATAAACATGTTTAGACATATAGACTAATTATTTGCTATTTGTTGATCTTGTTTAAAGGATTCTGATGTATTTTAATACTCAAGATATGCTCCCTGCTTTTAGTGCTTTCTTGCACCCTTTATATGCAGCGGCAGTTTGTCTAGAAATTTAGATCAAAAGTTCCTAGTCAGTATACATTATGTACTAAGTGCTAATTATGAGTAGGAATATAGCAACATATGAGCAGTTATTTAAAAATAAATAAGAAGCAATAGTCTTCTCTTATTATGGTTGGAACTTGCAATGTGATTTTCCTCTCTTCATTTCTGCTATTTTGAGATCAATAAAAAAAAAAACATTTTCCCCATGTGAATGTCTAACTCAGTGATATAATTTCCAGGTGAAACCTTTTCTGATGTTGTTGGGAGCCCATACTATGTTGCACCAGAGGTGTTACGCAAGCATTATGGACCCGAGTCAGATGTGTGGAGTGCTGGGGTTATTTTGTACATCTTATTAAGTGGGGTGCCACCTTTTTGGGCTGGTAACTATCTGCTATTCATATATTAAACTGAGATCTCCCCTGTGCGATGCATGGGATTTTTAACAAGTATAAATACCCAAATAACTGTATAATATGAAACTGATGAAGAGAAACTTGAAAATGATGAACATGTAGAAAAGGAGACCATAATGGAGCTCAATAAAACTAAATCAGTTTAGCCAAAAGTATGCATTATATCAAGTACCCATAATATGGGCATAGGGAATGCCGGTTGGGGATGTAAGCTTATTATCCTGATGTTCATCTTTTCCTCAGTGCTAATATTGTTTTGCAATTCTCCCACCTGCAGAAAGTGAAATAGGGATCTTCCGACAGATTTTACAAGGGAAACTTGATTTTCAGTCAGAACCATGGCCTAACATCTCAGAAAGTGCCAAGGATCTTATTAGGAAAATGCTTGATCAAAATCCCAAAAAGAGGCTTACAGCCCATGAAGTACTCAGTAAGTCTCTTCAAGCAATTCTTAGATTGCTGTAACTACTGATATACAACATGCAGTACTAAAGTGGTTTGTTGTGTCAGGCCACCCATGGATTGTTGATGACAATATTGCACCTGATAAACCCCTGGACTCTGCTGTTTTATCACGCCTGAAACAGTTCTCTGCAATGAATAAGCTTAAAAAGATGGCTTTACGTGTAAGGCTTCATATTATTTTCTTGCTGAAGTTAAATGGTGTCTATGTGCTAATAATATGTTGAAAATACTTGATTGTGTTTCTTGTTGCAGTGAAAGCATTTTCAAAATGCATTTATTGGGAACATTCAGCTAGACTGCAAGCAATGAACTTTTTAAATCACCTGGATGACTTATATGAATCCAGATGCTTAATTCACATGCATTAAACTTTTACATGATGCTTAAGTCATTCATTTCATATTTTTCTCCAGGTCAAATTTAAAACTATGACATTGACCATCTATCTTAATCCCAGGTTATTGCTGAGAGGCTCTCTGAGGAAGAAATTGGTGGACTGAAGGAGTTATTCAAGATGATTGACACAGACAACAGTGGAACCATAACTTTTGATGAGTTAAAAGATGGTTTAAAGCGGGTGGGGTCTGAACTAATGGAGTCTGAAATCAGAGATCTCATGGAAGCGGTAAGATAAACTGTTCAATTTTTTAGTTTTTGTATTAATCTCTTCTTGTTGTTCATTCCACTAGGAAAATATCTGATTGAGTGCCTGTGACAGGCGGATATTGATAATAGTGGAACAATTGACTATGGTGAATTCATTGCTGCGACTATCCACCTAAATAAGCTGGAGAGAGAGGAAAATCTGTTGTCTGCCTTTACATATTTTGATAAAGACGGTAGTGGTTACATAACCATTGATGAGATTCAACAAGCCTGTAAGGAATTTGGTTTAGGAGATTTTCATATTGATGAAATGATCAAAGAAATTGATCAAGACAATGTAAGTATTTACTGCTTTTCTATTTCAAGTTTTCTTGTACTAAGCACAAGTTCCTTCTGAATGCTATATGCCTGGCTTCATTATATGTGTGAGTCTCTGTCATTTCAAAACTAGAAACATTTTATTTGCCAACTTGTTTGATAAAGAGTAATGGAAAATTGGCGGTGCAGGATGGACAAATAGATTATGCGGAATTTACTGCAATGATGAGGATGGGCAATGGAGGGATTGGAAGGCGAACCATGAGAAACACACTCAATTTAAGAGATGCTCTGGGATTGATAGGCACTGGCTCTAATAACATTATGAGTGGTTAGCTTAAGTAATTACTACTTGGTATTTATATGTTTTGGAAAGAACACTTGACGTGTAAATTTCAACTATCACCAAACTGTGTTAGCGAAAAGAACTCATAATTTGAAGTAGTTTTTGTCCATTGTTCATTGTTGAGATTCGAGTGGGTGCGTAATTTGCACCGGCCATTGCATTTCCTGAATTGGGTCAAGCATATTGCGTTCGCCAATCTCTGTTGTTCACTTCGTAATCAAAGCTAAAAGACCAATCGGGAATTGCTTTCTGGTTAAGAAATAGCCCTTTTTACTGTTTCTTCTCCCTTTTGATGAAACCCTTTTTTCTGTTCGAGGGGTGCATAGCATGACAACCTTTTAAGCTTTACTTTCACATGCCCCACTGAAGTCAATCTGTAACCAGCTTTTTATAATATTTTATTTTAATTTAATCTAATCTAATTTAATAATTGGTTATTGGACCGGTGGATGGAGATTAATCACGATTTGGTAGAAGTTGGTGGATTGATTCTAGAAACCTAATTCAAAGCAGTATTTCAGCTTTAATCACCATCATTTATTTGTTTGCTTAATTTGCTACGCACTAAAAAGTAAAAACTGCAGTATCACAGCTTCTTAGGATTGAGAAAATGAGTAAATAATAAAGAAGACCAGTCTCATATTTCACCCTCCATCGCATTGAGGAAGAATATGAGACGGATGGTAATTCACTGTTTTTTCACGGTAATGTTGATTGTTTCTGCCTGCGTCTTGATCTTGAGATCAGATGGCAGATCAGATGCAGTTATAAATAATATTCCTACAATCATTCAATAGGACATCCTTTTAGAAATAAAAAGTGATTCCACAAATGCTTAAAACCTGTCACATTCATTGCTAAGTATTCTCCGAGTAGAATAATGCCTCGCATATCTGCAGAAGCAAATGAAGCAAGAACTGCTTCTACGTTGCAAACAGCTGTTCTCAATAAACTCGATTCGTTTGAGAGATGTTTAAAACCTAAAACACGAATATTACAATAAATGTTTACAGGAGAGCCAACATCTAGAGGGGTGGGAAGATTCAGAGGAACATCCTCCAAGCAACCTTCTTGATCGAAGAGACATCTGAGTATATATTTATGGCGAGTCATCATTGCCCAACCGACTTCAGAAGGGTCTATTAGCTATGCCTATCTCTCAAAGTTTACTAGTAATTGCAAGATACTTGGTATGGCGACCGATTGCAAAAACTTTGCCTGTCTTCTTCTTCTTGAATTCTACGGTGACTGCAGCAACAGCCTTCCCAACACGTAGTGTCCTGGACTCGATCTCAATCTCCTCCTACCGTAACATTGGACCAAAAATAAGATAAACAAAGAAAGAAAACCTTTTAGACTGATATCTTCCATTTCACACAAAATCGATCCTAAGAAACCAGGAACTTAAATTCTCAAGGGGCCAAGGCTTGCATTCTTGCAGGGCTGTTGGCTTAGGAAAGGTTACCTCAAATGGAAATAAATCAGAACTCAACATTTCGGCAACCGTGCTCTAAGTTTTGCACTTATTTTCATAATGATATTTTATCTTCTAAAGGGGACTCATTGAATTGTTGCCAGACCAGACAAGTGTATGGTTCAGCTACCAGTTCAGTAGAGCAGTGCGATCCTGCGAGTTGGTAAGAATATGACAAAGGGGGGAAATCGAAGCAGAGTCCAACGTATTTGTCAGGATATATATACTTTTATTCACTGTACAGGGAAAAAGAGAGGTTTTTGAGGATATTCTTGAACAATTAAAGCAAAAGCGCTGAGAGAGCATTATGAATATGATGTACTAATAACCTCTGGTCTGATTTAATAATAACAAAGTTAGGCCGGTGAAGTAGGACGTAGACTATTGTAGTGAAGCAACAAGAGCAATTACTAAAAGTTTGCACCAAAGCCTTTTCTTGCTCACAAATGAATTACTCAGCTCATATAAGCAACAAAGCAACTATAACCAACGGTTTGAGATCAATTGAACGAAAAATCATAGTTGATAACATACTCACGTCGGCATACGCAGCATCCAAATATGTCACATTGATCTCCACAGAAACTCCCACCGACGGAGCTCCCGCGGCGTAAATTGCAGCTGAACCCAGCAAATCCACCAGCGTTGCCGTTGCCCCACCGTGCAAGGAATTGTGAGAATTCTTAGGAATTTCGGAAAATCCATCAGACAAGAAAAAGGAAATGTAAAAAAAAAGAAAAGCAGCTATACAAAAACACCTTTGCGAACAAGGATCGTCAAATTAAGGTAAAGGTCATGAGCGAGTGAGGAGCGTGTAATAAAGGCGAGGCAGAGAAATCCATACCAGTAAACGAGGGGGTATCTTCATGGTACAGACGACACGGCCTGGCTCGATTAAATCGACGCGAATGCCACTCATGGTAAGGGGTTCCAAGAATCTGGGAGGCAACTCATTAACCAGTGATTCAATTTCGCTTCCATCCTCCAATTTGAAGTACCTCTTTACAGATTCTACGTCCATGATCTCTGTTTTTGATGAATTCGTCCCCTTTCTATAACAAATGCCTCACAGCCACCAGGTTATCTCAGCTCCAGCCCTCAATGGAATATCCAGAGTTGTCGTGATGTGAATGGCTGTATATACAAATAAACGCTGGCTTTGACATTTCTAACCTTTATTTTTAGATAAAAAAATTGGGAAAATATCACCCACGCCCAAGGAAGTGAAAAAAAAAATATTAAAGGACTTTTTTGATATTAATTACTTTAATTTCAATATCAAAAATGTTTTTCGTTGTTAAAATAGTTTTTTCATGTTGTTAAAATAGATTTTCTTGTTGTTAAAATTTTTTATGAAAAAATTGTTGTTAAAATGATTTTTTTTTATATTGTCAAAAAAATTTCAGGTTTCAAAAATTTTTTGACAAAAGAAAAAACTATTTTGGAAAAACCATTTTGATAATATTTTTTTTATAGGAAAATTTTAAAAATAGGAAAAGTTATTTTAACAAATACGAAAAACTATTTTGATAACGAGATTTTTTTGATATTTTTTTCTCCGTAATTAATATCAAAAAAGTTTAAACTTTTTAATAGGGGATTTGAGGTTGGGACCTTTTTTTGATAATTTTTTTCTTTTTCGGGATTCGAGTGATATTTTCCCTCAAAAATTCAGATTATTTGTTATCTTTTTCTGATAACATAAATCAATTATATTTGAGTTCATTAAATTTAATTCTGATGATAAAAAGGGTAATTTATCTGAAAATTAGCCCCAAAAAATAAAATATTTAGTTATAACACCAATAAAACATTTAGCGAAATTGTCTGTTTTTTTTTTAATGTTGTAAAACCAACAAACTGTTCAATTTAATGCTTGTTGGTGAGATTACTACAAGAAGAAAGAAAAAGAGACACATCCCAAATTTTATTCACACATTCAAGGTACTTTTGCCATATGATGATGGCATGATATTTATAATAGGAAGATTGGAAAGATGCGAAGTAGAAACTTGGAATGGTGAAAATTACAGTGCCCCACTTGAATTAGTAGATACTTGGGGAAATAAAGGAAGCAGTTCCGGTTCAGTGTATCCTGGCTTAGACCGTGGAGATGGATGCAAGTAAAAGCGCCTCTCTTTGATAGCTTTCTCTTCTTCTTCTGTGTCTAGTTCTGGTACTGCTGCCTCTTGTTTGTTTTCTTTTTCAAGAATGGTTAATCGAGAAAAAATAGTTGAAGGGGTTTTGGGACTTGGTATCTGATTTGAATTCCCTGAAATGGGACTTGAAGGAAAGCTTGAATAATCTCTTGATCTGGAGGGTGAAAAACTATAGCGATGGTTTGGTGATGATGCACCTGATTTACAATAATAAGGTGGTTTAACTATCTCAAGTTTAGGCCTCGTATATTGTCTCCTCTCATGGAGTTTGGATGTTGTCCTCTTCGCACTAGCCCCTTTTGGCACCTCTGCTGCTTGTGTTGTGCAATCCGATGGACTTGTTAATCGTTGTACGACTTCTCTGAATGAATTTGTGTTTGTTTGAACAAATGTCGTTAATGGTTCTGTTTTCATGGTTCCCTTTTGATTTGGTATTTAGATTTATAATCCACCTGCAACTTTCATAATTAGATTTTGATCAATAAAAAGGGGATATCAGAGATGCACATTCCATCAGTTTTGAGACTAAGAACATGATTTTGCCTGCAATAAGCTCTTCATGAAGTAAAGAAAGCCGTTATAAACACAAGTTTATAGACTAAGACCATGATTTTGCAAAACTTGCCTGCAATAATGCGCTGAGACCTTCAGCTATCTGATTCAGGAGATATCAGAATGTTGAGTGAGAAGAAGAACAACCTATAGAAAGAAATGATTGACATTACAGATTTTTGGTTCATATATAAATGAAAGCCAGTTAGGGGCAACGAATGTTTGATCTCTCCACATCAAGAGTTTGTTGCCAGATACCATTTTCGTTCCAGTGACTGCCCAAAATAAGATGTCTCAACTGAAAGTCCGACAAAAGTAGGGAATTTATGATATTCTTGACTGCGACGTTTTAAAAAATATATTTATAAATAAAAGCGTATTTTGGTTAGAGTCCCGTTGACCAAGCAAAGACCACGGATGAGGGAAGGGTAACTTACGCTTCAAGAACTGTATTAACTATTAAGTTCAGCGGTTAACTTGTTTTGGGATCCAGTTGGCTGGTCAACAAGTCTATGACATCCACATATATCGCAAAAGTTTGTTTTATATGAAGGGTGGATGCAAAAGATATAAACCGAAATGACATTCTCCGTCAGTTATTAAAAACAAAAAGATCTCAATTCATATCATATATTTGACCTGCCTAGACTACAAACTTAGTGTCGCTGCAATTAGGAAGAACTTTGGACCCGTGGTAAAAGCCACGTAAACCCTCTGCTCGTTATTGCCAACTAGATGAATGTTGAGTTATTCTAAAGCAAACAATGGTATAAGCAATGCCATACAAAAAGATCAGCAAAGTTAGCTCAGGGATGAAGTATGAATAATAATGGAAGCTTCAACCCCCTTATTTTTTTAAAAACAAAAAAACAAAAAACAAAAATCGGAGGAGAAGCAAGAAGTAGTTGAGTTTGATGACTGATCGTTTTCAAAGCAATACAGGAAGTTGGATAATTTTAGAAATACAAAAAGAACAGCGAAACCCAAATGTAAGGCCAGTGATTATGAAAATAAGCCATCCATAAGTGTCAGATAACAAATCCAGACGCAGCTTCTGCCTGGCATTCTCAAACCTCAAAAAGCAAATTCAATTTTCAAGTTCCCAAGCCTTAAGAAGGCTGTCATCTGTTTCAAAAAGATGTAGGTTGGGTCTGTCACTGACCATAGTAGCATGAAAACTCCCTCTATGTGGGTGGGAGGTCACATGATCGATCCTGTTTGTAACTTAAGGCCATTAGTGTTTGCCCCTCAAATTTTCAAAAAAAAAAAAAAAAAAACAGTCTCCATCTATATAATGTTTCTTATCTATTTGGCTGTGCCTATCAGTGTCTGTATGCGTTTATGTATGACCCAAGCATGGAATCAGGAATCGGTTTGAGGGACAGATGGGGAGTATTCTTGCATGAGTTTGGCCAGTTGTTCATCAAAATTTCTCTCCATCTCAACCTCCTCTTCCCAATGCCTCCGCTTCATCGCATCAAGATTGTCCTCGTGAGCTTTCAACAATTCCTCCTTTTTTGCTACAAAGCGTTCCATTTCTTTGTCTTGGATTTCCACAAATTTCAGATATTCGTCCGCCCTACATCCAAACAAACCAAGTTTATCCTAGTCATGGTTCTAAAAACATGGCACGAAAAAAAGGATTCTTTTTTGGTTAAAACAAAATAAAAAAGCGATCACATATGTACATGAACCTTGCTCCCCAAAATATCTATGTTTCAGTCATGGGATTTTTTTAAAATTTGTCTCGGTGCATCCAAATCAGAATAGCCCCTTCTTTACAAAATATTAATTTGGATAAATAAAATACCACTATCAGATGCACACAAACAATTAGTGAACTTGTACTCAGACACCTCATACCTGCGTCTCCGATCTTCCGCATTTATAGAACTTGCACTGGACTCCTTCGCCTTCTCACGTTCTTCTTGCTGCATCATCTCAAAATCTTCTTCCTTAGCATTCCTTGATTCATGAATGACTTTCATCTGGTCCTTAAAAAACTGTTCTTGCAGGTTCATCTTTCAATGACAGATTACAATAGTCAGACAAAAATTAACCACAATGATAAGAATTTTTCTATCGCAGCAGAGCAATGGCAAGAAAGTTTTAGGTGAGCGGTAGATTGTGGGGAATGGAAAAATTCTTGGTCAATACAGATTAAGCTGGAACACCGGGTTTATTGGCAGCAATAGCACAAGAGTCATTTCTCCACAACATAAAAAAATATTTAACCTGTATAAAAAGAAGATCCAGAATTTTCCAGAGAAATGTTTTATGTTAAGATATTAAGATCGCTCCTGGAAAATATTCTGGAGGATTCAGGGCCAGTAAAAACAGTTTTAGGATCTTGTTTTGTCCTTCAAGGATCACATACAGCTTTTTAAGTGGCAATAAACGCATGTATTAGACCCACCACAAAAACAACTCTTTTTTGCTTCTCTCTCTTGATAATTAGAAGTTTTTAGAGATGATAATTTCAAACAAGACAGGTCATGCAGAAATCCATATACTAAGCGCAGCTTAATTGTCCTAGAAGAAATAATCAAATAAGTTTATGGCACAAGCAAAGCAAACAGACATCAAACAGTTCCCCTTAAATTCAACATGAAGTTTGTCCCATTTTTTTTACCTCTTCCTTGTTTTCATCGTGTTGCTTTTTAGTTCTCGATCTCACAATGCGGTTTTCCTCCATAGTCTTCCGCAGCTTCTCAGTCACTTTGCCAAAAGATTCTTCAAGAGCCTTTGAATGCCTTTGTTCTTTGACAACCTTGTTCTTCAAATAGACAAGCTGCTGGTTGTCCTCAGTCATTTGTCGTATTTGGTTTGTGACCATCTCATGGTATGATCTCATATCATATTTCAGTTTTGATTTACCTATATGATTTCAGAGAAAGAAATGAGACAAGAAAAGAATGTCAGCACATTTGTATCTCACGGAAACATGGTGAATCTACAAATAGACATGCATACGAGAGTGCAAATGAAAAGAGGAAGTGAACCTTGGGAATGCCTATTGAAAACTTCCAGGTCGTCTTTAGTAGCCATGTAACCATAAAGTTGGCGATTCCCTCCAGGAAGAAATAAAGTACGGTGATTACTAAACCAAGCATCTCTGTTAGTCGCGTTATCTATAAAATGCTTGTGCAGACGCTCCGCCTCAAAATAACCCCCAGCTGATGCTTCAAAAATCAAAATACTCATCCCACGATGACCTTGTGGACCATAAGCATGTCGAGCTTTCACAGCACAATATGAGCTAAAATAATCAAGAAGCTCCTGGTTACCCATGCCTATCCACTAAACACAACAACAGCAATTTTCAGGAAGGTTAGTAATGTGCTGCCAGATTAACATGAGATATCACAATATTAATTATAATATCAAATGTAAGCCAATATTAGATGCAAATAAGGAAATATAGCTATACCTTCTCATTATCATCTTGTTCAAGCCTTGTGTTTTGAATGATAACCATTGGAGGCCAAACAATTTCATGATCCTTCTCCTCATCTTTTAAACCTTTCCATTTGCCAAAAGCTTCGCCAGGTGGAATTACTGTAGTACCTCTTCTGCGCAACTCTTCGTCCAAAAGTAACGCAAGTTCCCTATGGACCTTAATCCTTTTAGACCCCTTTGTTTTGGCATGGGTCATCAGCGGTTGCAGTCCTCTGTACCAATCAATAGAACCAGGGCCACCTTGACAAGCTGGACAATGCCATTGCCTTTCAGGTTCATTGATCTCTTCAACAGTCAGGCTATCCAACATCTCGAAAAATTTCTTAAACCATTTGCTCTTCTTCCTAGTGTCATGGCTCTTTTGACTGCTATCTGATTCATAGTCATCACTCATTAGATCATCATCAGTATCTTCCAAGGCATCAGAATCATCCTCCCCCTCATCGTCAACATCATTATTCATCTCAGGGGACTCTGGAGTGATTTCATTTTCTCCCTGGGGATTAATTTTATGCTGCATTGAACCAGGTCCAGATTGCCAATTCCAGCCATGCTCCAAAGGAGGGCGAATCCAAGGACTTGAAGCCACATTTGCACTTTCAGAACCACTGGCAGATATCTGGGGTCTTACATTTCCTCTGCCAGCAGGTCTCCTAAAGTTAGCATTATGTGCCTGCCAGGGATTCCCAGAAGCCCGTCCAGCTCCTGCATGATTCCAGGGGCCAGGCTTTTGAGCCCCATCTGTATTTCCCCATGCTCTAGGGTTAGAATTATAAATTGGAGGACCCCGTGGTTTTGCAGCACTGCTTCCAGCTCTATTCTTGGACTTCTTTCCATATACCTCCCATCCACCATCTTGTCCTGAGTCTAGGTTAACATCAGCAACACTTTGAGACAACTGCTCAGTGTTTAGGCTAGATTCAGATATGCTTTTCCCTTTGGACAAGGAATCACTATCATTTTCTGTCGCATAAGGTCTTCCACTCCCTCGTTTTGAACTCATAGCGAGGAAAGAAGGAGATGAAGATAGTGGGTTCTTACAGCTGAAGGAGGACAGTGAGGGTGCGAGAGACAGCAATAGTGCGACTTGAGTCTTACAAGACAGCGAGCATCTTACAGCTGATCGAGAAGCGATCAACAGGTGAGCGACGCCGAGGACTGAGGTTGACTGAGGGAGGCCGCTGCTGTGTTAGGGCTTCTCTGCTTCGCTTTCGCGTGCGAGAGTGAGGAGTGAGTGACTCAGCGACAGCGACAAAGGGGAAAACACGATTAATGTAATACCACTTCTGCTCCTATTCAGTTTGTAAAAAGGAAAAAAAAAATGTCTTATTTATAAGTTCAGGTTCATATAATAAATGAAATTGTGACAATTTTACCTAAATTAATTGGACCTATAAAGATAGAGAGAGAAGAAATAATTGAAAAATACTCAATCATAAATGAAGGCAAAGTTAAAAATTTATACCATAATCATTGTGTCAACTAACTTTCTTTGGTATGTAAGATTTGATTAAAATGGACTTATAAATAATACCAAATGAACGGTCTAATAGGTGATTGATGCTCATAGTGCGACTTTGTGATAATTTTATTCTGAATTTCATTGTGACTCTTTTCTTAAGAAAAGAAAAATGACTCCCGAATTTTCATATCAATTTCTTGAACAAGACGTGATTCTATGCCGTCTCAAGGCAAGCGGGGAATCTTGGCTTTTTGACCAAAATAGATTTTTTTTTAATTTTTTTTTTACCAATTTACAGTAGTTTTGGAACTAATTACCGGAGTAGGACAGTTTTAGGCTAATCACGGGTTGGGTGGACTTTAACGAACAAGGAGAGACGTCGGGTGTGTCGACGAACAATTGGTTCCGTCGATACCCTAAGCGGGGTATTTGACTAACCAATTGTCGCCGAGCACCGATCAACACCTCGGGTCTCCGACGTCGGGATTTAATTTTTTTAAAAAATAAAATTGATATAAAAATTAAAAAGAAAAATTTAAAATTCAGGGAGTGGATGAATTTTAAAAAATTGTATGAAAAATGAGGAATCTTTTACATTTTCAAAATTCTTATGGAAGTTTAAAATTATTATTCAAATTGAAAATGTGGTGGATATTTATTTTTATAAAAAAAAATCCATACTTTTTATATTTCCTATTAGACTTTTTTTGTATTGGGTATGATCAAAGAAAAAAGTTTGTATTACTTAAATTATTTATTTTTATAACCAAAAATATTTAAATTTTAATTAAAAGATGGTTAGAGAGAATGTAGGGAGTTTAGTTAGGGGCAATTTAATATAAATGCGTAAATTTTAGTTAGAGCATAGATTTTTAAAAAAATAAATATCCACCACATTTTCAATATGAATAATAATTTTAAACTTCCATAAGAATTTTGAAAATGTAAAAGATTCCTCATTTTTCATACAATTTTTTAAAATTCATCCACTCCTCGAATTTTAATATTTTTTTAAAAAATTTTATATCAATTTTATTTTAAAAAAATAAATAAATCCCCGACGTCGTCGTGGATTCTTGACGCGTCGTCAGGAGACCCCGAGGTGTCCGTCGGTCTCGACGACAATTGGTTCCGTCGAGATATCCCGGAACCAATTGTTCCGTCAGACACCCCGACGTCCCTTCTTGTTTCGCCATACCACCCAACGTGATTAGCCCAAAACTATCTTACTCCGGTAATTAGTTCCAAAACTAATGTAAATTGGTAAAAAAAAAAAAAAAAAAATCTATTTTGGTCAAAAAGCCGGGGAATCTTATGTCCATGTAATTATAAATCAATTAATAATTAATTTGTCTGAACTTTCAACTTCAACACTTTATTAATCGTTTATAAAAGTTATATAATTAAATACCATATAATTTTTTTTTTTGCCAATTTAAATACCATATATTTAGGACTGTTGACAAAATATGTTTTTTTTAGTAATGAGACGTGTATCTATATTTTATATATAAATACCTTGAGATAAGATTTATTGTTGAGCAAGAGATTAAGCAATTTGTGACTGGTCCAGTTATTTTAAAGAAAAATCAAAATCAAATAAAAAAAACCGCATTAATATATCATTCGTCATCATAATTTTCTTAATTTTATAAGGTCTTTATTACAATCAATCAATTAATAGTAAAAAAAGAAGTGAAAAAGCATAATACAAAGCAAAGCACCACAGCTCATGGATGTGACCATGAACAACTGCAGCTTCCTAACCTTTTTTTCACATTTACATTATCTCTTCATCAATAAGGTTACTAACTTGAGAAGATAATAAGCAGTTATATTTCTTCAAGCAGAATATCAACAACCCTAGTCAATCTGAGGGAAAACCTTCATCAAACCCAGTCAAGTTTGATGCCACCCTTGCATCTCAAGACCTAAAAGCTAAAACCAGATTTACACAGTACCCTTCAACCACCAAAATTGTTCGCATGCCTCTCTGAAATAACAGTATAGTTTTTTTACCTGTCACGGTTGTGCATCAAATACTCCTATTGACACCTCACAATCATCACAATTTGCTCTCAATGTTGCTTCTTCCAGGACGTCTACAACTCTGAGACAACTCAACCTGATTCCAGAGGATCTCAGCATAGGCCTTCTCTTCCTTCTCCGCTGTCGCAAAATCTGTTGCCTCCATTTCTTCCTCTCCCTCAGTAATTTCTTCTAAAATTTCATCTTCAATATTATAATCCTCTCGTGGCTCAGAAAGTTCAGCCATCACCTCTCTCATAGCTTGCATGGTCGCTGGTCTATCTCTAGATCCATACTTGGGGGCAGGAACAACAAATGGCAGAACTATATCATCCAAGTTTGTGCTTCTAACATTTGAAGTGTCGTGATCTTTTGATGGGAAAGTGAACAAAATCCCAAGTTCGTAATTGCAAACATGAAGCCCATAGTCTAAAGAAGAGTTCCCTTTTTTTGGTCCTTCAGTTTTCATACCAAATGGATTTGAAATTTGCCGTCCCCAGGCAGCTGCACTAAAATTATGCGACCCACAATACACCCAACCAACAGAAGGTGCATCCCTGCCAGACCAGAATCTTCTCCGTATTACCTGCTCATATAATCATATTAATCAAGGGAAGGCGGACATAAAGGAAAGAAAAACAGACCCAAAAAAACAAAACAAAGAAACTGCGAGTCAACGACTCAAAGTAAATTCAAAAGGAGATCATATGATATACAGAAGTTATAAAATACTCTTTCTGGTCCTTAATACAAGATATATTTACCTAAATTGATTAGCTTAAGGAAGTTAGTTGAGTTGGTTAATATGACATGTATTTTCTAAAATGTTCTAGTCATCTTCCCCAATTTCTCCATTCTCTTTCCTCATTGACTATTATTGAGGGAGCATCAATAGAGGTAAATTAGAAAAAGTTGACAAATATGAAAGCTTTGTCTTATATTTAGGACTAAGATCAACTCCCCAAATATGTGTTATATTTAAGGTTATTAAACCCGGATTGACCACTGCACCAATCGGGGTATTGGGTCAAAGGTTAACAGGTCGGACCGGAGTCAAACCAAAACTAACTCAGGGTCAAACCGGTGAGAAAATGAAGATTTTAGGGTTATTAACATAAAATTCTAAAGATTTAAAAAAAAAAAAAAAAAAAAAAAAAAAAAAAAAAAAAAAAAAAAATCAATTTGAAAACAAAGGGGGAAAACAAAAAGTGAACTGGGTTGATGCCTGGACCGGATTGGTTCGCCGGTTTCTGGGCCGAACCGGCCGGTCCAATCCGGGTTCAATTACCTAGCTTATGTTTAGGACCGGAGGAAGTAACAAAATACTATGTAGCTTCCATGATTGCATGGAGTGTAAAAAAAATGAGTTGCACTAATGGTAAATAGTTTGCTATAGATTTTATAATTTATATTGATACTAATACTATAGAAGAGAAAAACAGGAATCTCTCTCAAACCCTGCTTAATTTCTGTCATTGCAAGGGTCCCAATTCATGCATATAACATGAATACACAAACTAATATGAAGGGATTATATTTTCCGGACAGAACAATTTGATCATCTAAAAATGGGAGGAGACAGTTACCTTGACATGCATTGGATGCCCTATTCTAACATCAGGATAAGGAATGGCATCATGAAGTATAGCTAAAGTCTTCAACCTTTGCCACGTTCTCTGATCAAAAGCAGACAATCAATTCTTCACAGAAAACATCTTCGATACAACGTTACAATTCACTTTCCAAAATACATTCCTAGAAACAGCCAATGATCTCATTCATTTCAGTGAGTTAAGCTGATCAGCTGGTCATATTACCTCTGGGAAGCAAAGAATACGTTTTGAAGGTAAAACCCCATTACAGGATTTCTTCACTCTTTCAATAGTGGGGAAAATGATCCTAATGGAAGGGTTTTTCAATTCGTCCCCAGCATTCCAAGATCCCCACTGTAAAAAAAGAAAAAAACAAATCATTAAACTAATATATTAGTAAAAAAAAAATTATTAACAGGTGCGTCCGGCAGAAAATACAAAATACTTTTCAGTCAGTCTAAAGAAAGAGTGAAGGTCTTAAAATCACCTCAGGATCAGACTCTTCTGAATCAAAACGTTGCAATGATTTTTTACCAGTAGCACCTGAAAATGCAGCAAGAAATTGTGGACTGACAGATGAACCGATTGAAGATGCACCTGAAAAGGAATCAACCAATATGGTTCAAAAGGATGGGAGAAAAAAGGTCAACTTAATTTTGAAGTGTCATGGAAAAGGATAGGTCTAGTATCCAACTTTTAAAAAACACAAAATAAAACCCAGGCAAAATCACTTACCATATATCAAATCAGACTCTGATGATTCAGGCCATCTATATCGATTCAAAACCTAGCAAAAGATAATATAAAAGATATAAAACTGGTTCTTTCAAAAGTTATTGTAACAAAAGATCCAATTCCTGCAAGGACTGTTGAGCATATTGGTGGAAAAGAAAAAAGATTTGCAATCCTACACAAATAAAAATATAAGAATAGATCAAACATAACCTTGGTGTCAGCACAAGCAGAGAGTGCTTCAATTAGTTCATAAAACACGAGCAATGATGGACAATTATGAAAAACTTTTTCTATGCATAAGAGCTTTACTTTAGATATACTTTCTTTTTAGGCAATTTAGGATTTTTGCTCATTTTACTTTCTTATATTATTGGCTCCTTATAAATAACCCTACAGTAGATTAAGTTTTTGGCTCAATTGAGGAACATTGGTTATCTTGTCACTTTTCTCTACCTCCCCTTCTCTCATAATTCCCCTTTGCCTCTACTGTTCTACATCAAGCAGTAGCTGCAAGAGTCAATGCACAAGATGTTCTCACACGACAAATTACCTCTTGCAATCTCTTGAGGCCATAACATCTTTGGATTGAAGCAATGAGTGAGCTGAACGCAACAATGTGTTCAAATTGCATCATCTTTGCTATATCAACAAAACGTTGACCCTGCATAAGTTCATAAAATTATACCAGTATCATGCCATTCAAGTACATGGAAGGAAACCAATATTAAAACCTATAGGAAGACACAGCCAAGCCAATATACCTCTGACACATATAATATCAGCTGCACTATTTTGCAGTTTTCTCCTAAAGCAGCTGCAAGTGCCTCTTTTGGACAGACATACCCAGAAAACCTGAAGAATCCAGCATCCCAAAGAGGAGAGACCCATTGTGCTACATTTCTAGGCAAAAAACCAAGTTGGACATATTCTGCAGAAAGTACAAAAGAGAGAATATTATTTCAGTCATATACAGCATCCAGAGTCAATAGCTAAAACACATATATAAGCACAGTGGAAGAAATAATTTAATTTGAAAACCATAGTACATGCAGGAAAGCCCACCATACATGGTGGAATAAAGAATTCCCAGGATTATCCAAATATCAAATTCAAGCAGTGTAGACTATACCTTCAGAAAATGTTCTATCAGGATCAGGAACAAAAACACTGACAGCATTTGCATCAGCAGCCACATTGGGATTTCTTCTTAAAACAATCTCCAACTTTCCATGGGAACTCTTACATAAATTTCCAAGGAAATTGGCCAGTGTTTTCAATCTTGCCCCTTTTGAGTCTTTTGCTGTCCGGTAAAGGTGTCTTATGCCAACCACAGATGCCACAACTGAACCTAGAAACTTAACATTAGATAACCCAAATTCAAATTGATCAGCCTTCCACTTAAGTCAAATGATGCATTTTAAAAATCCAATGCAGAACATATATTTAACTAAAAGTCATCAAATAATCATATAATTGGCAATACTGCTAGAACCGGAGTTCAATTTTCTTTTCTTTTTTTAAGAAAAAAAATCCAACATAGAGAGGCCAAAAGATGAAAGGGATAATAATGCAAACCAGAACTATACAACCATGGTGCAGGATAGAAATCTTAAAGATCACCAAAAAGATTCTAGTTATATCTATAAAGAATGGTCCATGACAAGCAAAATAACTTTTATACTAACAGGTGAGGATTCTGATACGATGGAAGTTCTGTTAAGGTGAATTCCAGGAACTGAAGCTACAAGATGTCCTGTTGCACCTCCAAAATCATATTTTGCCAACTCAACAATCCAGTGGGCTTGACTGGGTACATCAACCAAGAGAGACGCCATAAACCCAGCCAGCTGAGCAGCGAAATCACAATTACGATCCAGATGAGATTCCATGTTGTTACCTTTTGGGAAAAGCGACGCATAATTAGCTGAGCTGACACGAGGAAAATCTTGCCACCATATAGTATTGGTCACACCATTCCACTACACAGACCAAAAATGTTATGAAAATGAAATAATTGGTGAGTAGCACTTATACATCAAACAAACATATCAAGATATATTATAAATTGTGGATTAAGCATCAATAAAATTTCAGTGTATAGTAATTCATCAACAAGCATCCTTAAAATCATATTTTAAATAATATTTAGAAGCATTCAGTAAAATTGTGATACCATTCAAAGTTATAAACCGAGTCCTAAAACCAACAATTAATTATATTATTAAATCCAAAAAATCGAGGCATCTTTGGTCAAACTTCTGTTATAAATATTATATTTTGAAAGGTTTTTTTGTCAAAATAAGAGAAAGAATGTGTCTATCATACTCTTATTGCATACTAGAAAAATTAGAAAATTTTGACATAGTTATATAACAAAGCTCATAGTGTAAACTACTTCTGTGCACAGACAACATATCGAAGTTAATTCAGATAAATTAATCAATAGTTAACTAACTGCACCAGAATTGCATGACATTTAGCATTGATTTACAGTATTTACAGACATTGCTACCACACAAAGCAGAGTAGTAAGCCAAGGCAAAGGAAATTCTAGCAGCAATTAGAAAACCAAATAGTGAGGACATAGAGTCTATAATGCACGCATGCATTGCAGAGCATGAATAAGGTCGGACTGACACCCAGAAGAAACCCATATATTGTATATTCAGTCATTCTTTCTGATCGAATTTGCATGCAAGGAAGCCTCAGAAAGTCAGTACTTTACAGCAAAAATCAACGTTGACTATGAGTACAAGAGGCATTTGATTTCCCCATAACATTATGATAATTTATACACCATAACAGGAGCAATCTTTTATTATTATCAGTATTATATGTAAATATTAGTATGCAAAAGTTCGGCCAATGGAATACCTGCTTTTCCACTAAATTTGCAGATGTAATGACAACACGGATAGAATCTTCTCGTTGCAGAACAAGCAGTTTTGGATGATGGCAAGCAATCCCCTGCTTCTTACGGTCATTACCAAAAGCTACCGAATCAGGAAATGGAGGGTACCTATTAATCACCATAAAACTATTAGAAAATTTCTAACCAAGAGGAGATGGTCTTCCTAATTCATTCAAATTCTGCAACTAAAATAATGGCTTAAATCATGCAGCATATATTTACCCCTTAAAAAATAACTTACACTACAGCTAGATTAGGATATTCCGGGTAAGGCATAGACATTCTATCATCAGGTCTTGAGCTCCAGCATCTCTCAGTGTTCTGACAGGCAATTGTCAGGGGTAGATGGAATGGAATCTCACAATATGACAAGAACCTAATAAAATACTTCTCTTAGTATTGTCAAATATAAACACAGTTTGAGTTCAATAATCATATAAACTGTGAAGTATGAACATATCCAAAATAATGAATACAGTCACGAGAGACTGCCAGCAATTTTAAAATTTAAATGCAGTCAAGAAGACAAGAAAAAATCTGCAAGTTAAAAAGACACAGATGGAGAAAAGAATGCCACAAAGAGAAATGAAAACAACAGAAAGATACAAGTCATCAAACCATTTTATATCACTCGTAAATGTTGCAATAAACATCCTTGAAATGCTTTCAACAGGATAAAGAAGTTCAGGTAAAGATATGTCATTGTGATGGCCTGAGGAGCCATAGTTCGCATATTCAAGGCGATTCAGGAAAAAATTCTTTCCAGGTGATGAGTAAAAGATGCTGTCATGTCTTTTCAACTTTTTGCCGCCAGAAGTAGGACTGCCCCCGCTTAACAGTATGTCCTTTGGATTTTGATCAGCATTAGCACTCTCAAGAGCAGCTCCGATGTTTTCTTTTTGACAGAAATGGTGATGATGATCACTGTTTGCCTCAAAGGACGCTACTTTATTCCCATTGAGTACGTATGAAGTTGACTGTAAGGCATCACTAATTTTATTTTCCCTTTGCTTGTCACCACCATATGAGTTCACCCGTTGAGGTAACTCCTGCCCCAAAACTGGCTTAATGCATTTAGACTGGACTTCACTATCCACCAATAATCTAACAGCATTGCCCAAATTCAAGCCTGAAAAGTTGTTCAATGTGGCACCTTTGCATCCAAGACTCATATCTGGCAGAGCCTGCAGTATGCGAGATATAGGATCATCACTAAGCAAGATGTCTCTGCAACGATCTAGAAGAAAGTTTGCTCTACCAACAACTCGTCTGTAATTTGCCATAGCACTGTCTGAATACAAATCATTCCTCTTCATAGCAAAAACTCTTTTGCTCCTTTTCCCGTTTGAGGTGAGTCCTTGGGAGTGTTCGGATAAGGACATGGTACTTAATTTCCGCATGCTCTCAAAATCAGTATCATCATCACAACCCTCAAAACCACCATCACCATAACCAACTCTCTGAATAAGAAACCCAATCCGATTCCGGATACCACAATAACAAATTTCATGATTTCCGCAAACTAGCAAGACCTTATCTCCAGCATACAACTCCACGGCCCTGCCCTTTCTGACTTTGACCCCGTTCACGAAAACCCCATTAGATGCCGCGCGAAAACCAACACCCTCAGGGACCTCGGTGTTACTAGCATGACATGACATTACCCTATTCCTAAATTCGTGAACAAGACATTTGGTGGAATCCTTAAGTAACAAAACCCCGGCCAGAATATAAAGTTTACGGAGTGAACCGTCAAAGAAAATCTGACAATGTTGCTTACTGACTCGGCGGTCACGGAAGACAAATTGAGAGTAGCGATGTCTCCGACCGATCGTATAAGGACGGTCAGGACGAAGATGGATGGAGTGGCACCCAAAATCGGAGACATTGAAAGATGAAAACAGAGGCACCTCGAAGTGCTTCAAATCAACAGTGGCTACCATACTCTTACCGGCAATATTTCTCGATTTCTTCTTGGAATGGGAATCATAATAGGACTTTACAGAAAAATCATCAACAATGCCTCTCTTACGAGGGTAAGAAATACTGTGACTACTGTTGTTGACTGAAGAAGATAAATCTGAATCAATCATGGGGATGAAATTGAAACCTATATTAATTCAATCATAATACGGGCACTAAAAGAATGATAAAAATTGGTATCGAAAGGAAGAGTACAAGAATAACTAACTAAACTCAACGGAGGGAAGAAGAAAGAGGGGGAAAAAATTGAGATGAGGTTGTGCAAGGGAAGATAAACTCTATAAAACTGATCTCTCCCCTTTCTTTTTCCCTCCAAAATTTCCCGTTCGACGAAATAAGGAGCCAAAAAGAGTATGCTATTATCGAATGGGAAACGGAGTAGGGCCGGCTGGTAAAACGCTAGCGTTTTCTTATCATCGAGTGGATCTCAGCCGTTGGAGAGATCGACTATCCAGAACGTGCTTGGGCATTGTTAATTTTAAACTATATCCTCGAATGAAGATTATAATCTTCAGCTTTTCGTGACGTATGGTGTACAAAATATAAATGTTTTGCCTCCGTGTGATTATAATCTTCAGCTTTTCGTGACGTAAGGATCTTTCACCTCTTGCAAGACATCAAACCTTGAACCCGAAAAGATGTCTTCTCCTTTGGTGACTTATTATTCTCGTGTATTTTCCCCAACTTCCTCTCCGGCTCGAGCTTGTGGATTCTTTTCCGGAGTATCTCTTTGCTATCATCCATGAGCCAAATTCTTCATCGAGTTAATTCCCGGTACGCTTACAAGAGGCTTAAGGTGAGCAAGGCGGTTCATTGAGTTTTTGAAGTGTGACATATGTTCATTTGTGGAAGAGGTTTCTCGGCAAATCCTCCCCGTGATCCGAGAAAGCGGGCACTTCTCTTGAGAATGTCCATACTTACCACATTTAAAAAAGATCGGGTCGAGCCCTCGTATTCCACAGTGTAGATAGTAGATCTAATAACAAACCTAGATTTCGGGCTTGCTTCAAGTCTACTTCAACACTAACCTGGCAAACTTCCCTCTTTCCACCATCATGCTTTGATTATTACATTGTGCTAATGTATTAACATCAACCTTGATGGCCTTACCAATCATGTTACCTATTTCAAGTAAACACTCTTCGGAATAAACATGCATCGGAAGAGTAGGAATACGAACCCAAACCGCTACTTTTTGAATCTCATTCTTTGTAGGGGGTTGAAGTTTGGACTCCATCTCGCACCGCTAGGTAATGTCCTTGTATCACCCAAGGACCATCAAACAATAATCTCAATCGTAAATCTATGTTTCTGTTTTAAACACAAAGTAATTGTTTGGTAGATCAATGAGCTCAAAGCTTTTTGATCTAAGGATCCAAGCAATCCTGTCTTTCATCATTTCTAAGTTTGCCGACTTTCCTAGCAGAGTGAGAATTAAGGCATCCTTCCAAGGGCGACAAAGACCCATCAACCTTTCATCTGACATGCTTAGCTTTGGTAAGGAAGCAAGAAGAGTTTTCTGTTCTTCAGTAAGAGGTGGAGAAATCTCCTTCTCCTCACAAAGCCAATCTTTCATTTGGTCCTCTAATTCCCGAGAAAACACCTCTTCCTCCTTCTCCAAAAGTTTGCTTCTATAGGAAATTTGGTTTCTTTGGTGAGCGGGATGTGGAATCGCAAGTTACTATTTTCTTTAGTCTTCTCGATTGCACTAACATTACCAAGTCCCCTTCTTTCGATTGGACCCCTTGCTTCTCCATTGTCACAACTAGGCCAAAAACTCGAGGATAGCAACAAGAGCAAAACTAAGAAAGCACGAATCGAGCATAACTTCAAAAAATTGGCAAAGACAGAGGATACCGAACACGTAAATAAACAGAAATGCGAGACCAAAACACAGATCAAAAAACAGCACGACAAAGACAAAGCCATTCCGGGGCCCATGGCAAACCGGATCGTAGATATGCTTTAACAAAAGAAAAGTCACAAAGCTTTTGAGGAAGCATAAAACCGACGCACCTCGACGAGCTAAGGCGAGTCGATCGAAAGAAATCGAAAAACTACGGGGAAACAAAACCTCGTAACTTCGACTACGAGTGGTCTTTTAAATCTCTGCTAACAAGAGTTTATGAAGCGGACGACGTTGTGACCCAGTGACAAGGAAACTATCATTTGTGAGAGATGACAAGTTTGAATTGTTTGTGATCTCGACACTTTATTGGCCATTTAATTAAAAAATAAAGTATGATTACAATGTAAAGAAGGGCTAGGTATAAGAGAAGAAATAAATCCACAAATCCATTTTAGTCCAACTTTTTCTTGCTTTAAAATGTGAAGTAATCAGGCATATAACTGAAAAATTCATTAAATCACCACCTATAATCCATAACATAAGAGCTAGTTAGAGTTATATTTAACTTAAACTATAATATCTCAATCCATTTTATTTCCTATATCTATTATTTCTTCAAATTAATTTACCTAATTTGTAAACTGATGCACAATATAATGTCACGTGAAAATATTTTAGAAAGATCATGTTATATTTATTCAAATTAATAAATTTATTTAAATTAGTTAAGTAGCTATTATATATGGAGCCGAGATACTAACTTTTAAAAATTATATGATTTTTTTTTTTGGTGAAATGAGTTGTAAAACTTAAAATTATGAATCTAATACTCCCTCTTCCGGTCCTAATTATAAGATATAGTTGATTTTTTCGGAGAAATTAAAGAAGCTAATCAAATTACTTTAGAGTCTTTTTATTTTTATTTTTTTCTTCAAAATAATTAGTTAGACTAATAAATTAATATATAATCTAAAGACATACAACATATAAAATGATTAAGTAACTTTTTTTTTGTTGAGGATTAAGTAACTTATTTAGCTTCTTTAATCTCTCTAAATAAAATCAACTATGTCTTATAATTAGGACTGGAAAAAAGTATAATATTTTAACCAAATTAATATCCTCGCTTGTCTAATTTAAACAGTATGGATGGCAGAAATTACAGAAGTGGTCAAAAACACTAGACATGCTGCTACATGGGCATTGATTAGGCTATGATGACAAAAATTACATCCCTATTCTTCTGTCAACGGGACAAACCATACATATAAAGACCCAGTCCCATATAAAGACCCAGTCCCAAACCAAAACCTTCATTACCAGGGCATTGATTAAGCTAATACATCACGAACAATATGATACAACGACGCTATTTGCATTCACTATGATATTTATTCCATTTTTCACCCTTCACTGTAACAAAGTCCAGTTGAAGAAAATGATCAAAATATGCCTTTCGCTACTTCCGACCCAGATCTGAATATGCGGAATCCAGCATCCCAAAACCCTCATAGCTAAAGTTTGTCAAAGCAAGAATCTTTGAAGCAGAAATAAAGCACACGATTCAACCCACTTAAAGGAGTTCAAAGAAGAAACAGTACTGAGGATCGATCGAGGCTAAACCTTGACCTTTTTATTAAATTTGGAAATCTATACATCGCTTCAACCTTAGACTCCATTGATACATGAAAACATTCTATGACTTCTAAATCGCACTAGCTGCTTAGGAGCGGGAGAGCCACTGTCTGTTCTGTCCTCGTGAGCAGATGAAAACCTATGATCGATGTCTCCCACAGATGTTTGTCTCCGATGATGACGATGATCATGTTCGTCCCCTGCATAAAGATGATTATGATGATGAGCCACTTTCTGGGTGGAAGCTGTCTCATTAAAGACATGGCTTTGAGATTCAGTCTGAGGGCAGATCTCTGCCATGTTGATGTAGCTGAGAGGAGATCCTGTTGAAAGAGAGTGATACTGTCGGTGAGTTTTGTTCCTCTTTATTGCTCTGAACACAAGAGGAAGAAGACCCTCCATTTTAGGAGCTGCTAAAAATTCTAAAAATGAAATATTGCAGGTTGATTTCAACTTAAGTGCAAGATTTTTGGAGCAGTTAGCGTTTTCTGGGTTAGGTGGGGTTTCTATATTACTATTTGCAACAAGTGGACGGTGGCACAAGTTGGTTTCAAGAATTTTGAGACACTTCTAGGAAGCTGCTCGATTTCGTCACCGATCGAGTTTGACTTTTGTGCCCTGTTTAAGTAGTTGAAAGAGTTTCTAGAGGTACAAAAGTATCTATATGCTTTCTAAAATGAGAGAAAAATACCAGCCCGTTAATCACCGTTACTTTCCACTGTTAGTTGACTGAAGAAGATGATGTGGAAGCTGACATGGCTTCAATAATTTCCTAGCTGGTAGTAGAGTGGAAAAATGATTTTAGAAAATCCACACGTCATCATTATAGGCACCAGAATGAGATCTCCAGTCTCCACAACCTCCCTCCCCTGAAAAAATTCCTTTCATCTTTTTCATTACTCATCCACCCCAGTGTCAATATATCACCAGTGTTCTTTTTCCTTTTGGCATCAGATCTGTATAACTTTATTACTCATCAAACTTAGTTCAACGTCAACATCTCAAGTCTATCGAAGTAGGAGAAATAGATTGATTGGGCCATGAACCGGATCCCGTGACCCGACCCAGATTTCACTACGGACCCGCCGTAACCTACAGTTGCAGCTTCATGCGGCGTCTTTCCGGCGATTTTGAGCTCGGACTCCAGTGGTTTAGACGGCAACCCACAAGAATTGAAAGCAAACCATTTTTTACAGAGATCTCACCAAAATCAATGCCAAAAACAAACTGAAAATTTTCACTCTTGAATTGAAAACCAACGGCGTCGAGTTTTTTTTACCAAGTTCAATGAAGTGTTTTGACGGATGGGAAGGCCAAAGCAAATATAAACCCCTATGGCTGATATTGATGCTCATGCTTTCAAAGGCTCTTTACCACGCCCTCAATCTCACCGCCTCCAACGAAGACGCCACTGCCGTTCTTCTCTTCTTCGATTGGATCTAACATTTCAACAAAATCAGAAGTAGGGTATCGAAAGTCTTTCAAAACGCGAACTTTTTGGAAGAGATTGGGGAAGGAGACGATGTGCGCGTGGGGACGCGGCGCCGAGATGGTAGCTGAGAACGAGTTCCAAGAGCTTAGGGTATGGTTGCGGCGTGAGGGAGAAGAGAATGGGAGAACGGTTGCCGATCTGCGTATGAGTTTTTTTAATAATAAATTAATATAATATTAGTAGGCATACATGATTTTTTCCCTTCATTGCCAGCTAAGGAATTATTAAGGACACATCAGCTTGCAGATTAGATTTTTCAGTCAACTAACGATGATTAACGGTACTAGTATTTTAGCTCTTATTTTAAAAAGGGTTAAGGAGTGTCCAACACAACAAACTATTAAATTTCAGAAGGCGTCCAAAGACAATTAACTATTAAATGGGCCATTCAAAGACAATAAACTTTTAAAAAGGAAGGCTGCGCAAAGACAACGCCGTTTAAAAAAAGTTAACGCCATTAAGAAAAGTTAACGTCAGTTATCTACGAACGCCAAAGACAACAAACTATTATTCCAAGAAAGGCGTCAAAGACAAAATTCTAAATTTTACTAAATTAAATAATTTTTTTATCAATTGTCATTATTCAAAACTACTTGTATAAATATCTATGGACAAAAATTAATCATTCTTCAATTTTGTCAAAATTATAATTTGCTAAAATAAACAAAATTTTTGATTAAAAATATAATTATATGATTTAAATAAAACTCAAGGTGTTTTATAGTTTATTATATATGTTAAAAATATATATATGATTTATTTTTATTTTAGAAGAAATTTATATGAGTTAAAAAATTCATTTAATGTTAATAAAATTTAAAAAATCTAAAAAATCTGTTGACAAAATTGAAGAATGAGTAATTTTTATCCATAGATATTTATACAAATAGTTTTGAATAATGACAATTGAGAAAAAAATTATTTAATTTAGTAAAAACCCAAGGTATTTTATAGTTTATTATATATGTTAAACAAAAAAATATATGATTTATTTTTATTTTAGAAGAAATTTATGTGAGTTTAAAAATTCATTTAATGTTAATAAAATTTAAAAAATCTAAAACATTTGTTGACAAAATTGAAAAATGAGTAAGTTTTGTCCATAGATATTTATACAAGTAGTTTTGAATAATGACAATTGGGAAAAAAATATATTTAATTTGGTAAAATTTAGAATTTTGTCTTATTTCTTGGAATAATAGTTTGTTGCGCTCCTTAGATAACTGACGTTAACTTTTGCTAACGGTGTTAACTTTTTTTTAACTAAGATTGTCTTTGGTCTTTCCTTTTTAAAAGTTTATTGTCTTTTATGGCCCACTTAATACTTAATGTCTTTGGACGCTCCTTAACCCTTTTAAAAACTTATGATTACTTTTACATTTCTGAAAAATATATGATGTTAGACGTGTTTTCAAAAAAACTTATAGGTATTTTTACACCTTAATCCTATATTAAAGTATACTAATATAAGTACACAGTTAAAAATTTGAAACAGTAAACACTCTTAAATAATTTTATATATTGTGACACGAGAGAGATAGTCTCTGTTGAAGAAAAGAAGGATCGGAATTTGCTGTTGTGGCCTGCTAGTAACAAACGAGGTCATCAGGGAGGCCAATTGGCCTCTTAAGATAAGATATTTTATTTGATAGAAATAATTTAGAATAGATTCGGCCGGAGGTTTTGCGTTCTGGCCAGTTCAATGTAATAATAAAATAAAGAGAATGAAAAATTCAAGATAGGAGACAAGGACTTGGGCAAATTTATAGTGCTCAAATCAATTTCACTTCATACTGGATTGAAATAGCTAGTGATTGCAGCCTTTAAAAATAGTTTTTTAATCGTGGTTTATAGTATACGAAGTAAGTATATGAGAAGAGTTTTATCTCAATTTACGTAAATAAATACTTTATAAACAAACTCTCAACTTAATTGATCATGAAGTTGCAGCGAGGGACATTAATCAAGAGGGACATTTTTAATAAGGGTCAAAGTGTAAAAATACGTGTCTCCAGCACCATAAATTTTTTTTAAAGATGCAAAACTACCCATAAATATTTAAATGGGGAGAATAATGTAAACACCGTTAAATTTGTTACATATACACTTGTAAAAAGAACACAAAGCCTACGACAAAAAAATAACGGTGTTGACTGTACTTAAATTTGTGAAGGTGCGAAGAACGACATTCTCCCTCATGATTATCTACCAGGGGATCCACTTTCGCACCATTTACCTATTTGATATGGCCGTCCAGATTTTATTTTAATTTCTGCTTTTTGAATGAAAAAATCATTTTTTGAAAAAATGTTAGTTGAAAGATTATCTTTATTTTAGATTTTCTACCCATTAAAATAATTTTTTTTAAAAAAATATAAAATAAAAAAAAGATTTTGATTTGTCAGGATCTAACCTGGACGGCCCAGATCAGATAGGTAAATGGAAGTGGATCCATCTATCAGGGGCCCTTATAGAGACTTTTGTAATTTTGTAGAAACGGTGGAATGAAACGATTTAGGATTTGTGGATCCTCAATTTACGTGGAAAAACACGGTGGAAAGCAGAATAGACAGGTTGTCGGGAAATACTAGGTGGCAAGAAGGTTTTCCGAATGTTGCTGTGACTCACTTGAATTGGTATAGAAGGATCACAAGCCTATTCTATTTCTCTTACAGTTAGAGGGAAAACGACAGAAACAGCAACCCAATAGGCCATTTCGTTTCCTCGCGGAATGGGTGTTGGATGAGTCATAAGTGATTTCCACAATTTGTTGAAGAAGATTGGAAGAGATATCTTCCATGGAATGATAATATCAGTCAATTCACTGCAGCTTGTGGAAAATGGAATGGACAGGTGTTTGGTTGCACAAACGCAAGGAAAAAGAAATTAATGGGTAGGTTGCACAAACGCATGTAATATCACAAACCCAAGGATTGAGGAGGAGGAGCTGAGCTTTATGGATAGGGATATTTCCGATGCTGAGATTAAACATGCCCTCTTTTTTATGACTTTAAAATTTCCAGGCCCCGGGTGGTTAATTTGAATGCTTTGTTTTATAAGCCAGTGGAAGGCGGTGGAGATGTTGGTATGTAATTTTTTAAAGCTTTATGGTCTAATCTTTCTCGGATTAGATCCTTTAATGATACTCAAATAGTTCTTATACTGATGAAGAAGGATCATCCTGAAATTGTTCAAGACCTTTGGCCTATTAGCTTGTACAATGCGATTTTCAAAATTATTACCAAAGTACTTGCTAATAGAATTAATTCAGGATTATCTCATGTCATTAGCCCCCATCAATGTAGCTTTGTCCTAGGTAGACACAGTTCCGATAATATTATTATTGCTCATAAGGTTATTCACTCAGCGAAATATGTAAGGTAAATGAGGTTTTATGGCGACCAAAATTGACTTTAAGAAAACATATGACAAAGTGAATTAGTTGTTCCTACGGAATTGTGATAGAACTTAAAAAATACCAAGTTAATAGAACTTAAGGAAAGTAAGCAAGTAAAAGTAATCTAGAGTTAGGATTTGTAAACTCTAGTCAATACATAATAATCTTTCATATAATATTATGTCCCCCCATTCATAAAACATATTACATATATATAGAGTTTTGTAATCCTAACTATCTATAATAACTGATAATAAAAGATAATATAATAATAACTTCTCTAAACTAATACAAACTGACATTAACTACTTCTTAACTCCTAAACATGTGTCTTCCTTCTGGATTGGATACGTGGACCCCTAACAAATTGTCTTGAAGATCTCAACCTACCGAGAAAATAATTAATGTTATACATTCCTGTGTCTCTACTCCTAGTATGCATTTGCTATGAAACAGTGAAAAAGCAGGTACAGTTATTCCATCTAGAGGTGTTAGACAAGGTGACCCTCTTTCATCATACCTTTTAGTTATATGTATGCAAAGGCTGACACATTTAGTTCAAGAGCAGATCGAGAATAGAGATTGGCGTCTGATTAACCTCTGTAAGAATGGTCTTCTATCTCTCATTTATTTTTTGCTGATGATATTGTCTTGTTTGTGAAAGTTTCTGTTCAACCAGATTTGGAGGTGAAAAGTTGTTTTGATAGATTTTGCACGTCATCGGGATTAAGAGTTAATGCGAATAAAATTCGTGTTTTCTTCTGAAAGAACGTGAATCACACCTACAGAACTAAGTTATGTCGAACCCTGGGGTTCTAGGTGACTCCAGATCTTGGCAAATATCTAGGGTCCCTTTACATCATGAGAGAGTAACCAAAAGAAGCTATCAATATGTGGTTAGTGGCGGATCCAGAAAATTAATCAAGGGCACCAGTGACGGGGGATTCGGGGGTAGCGCCCCCGAATTTTTTTTTTTAAAGTTTTAAATGCATTAAAAAACAAAAGAATATAAACAAGAAAAGAAAAAAATATCAAAAAAATATTCATGAAATCAAGTGAATACTCATGATGTAATAAGAGAGGCAATTATGTTACAAACCTGTCATTTATAAAAGTAAGACTAAGTGCTATTAGAAATGCAACTACATAAACTATAATATAATGAAGAGTGGGCACTCAATAAGTTCAAGTACATATATTTTAATAACAAAAGTATATTACAATAAAAATAATTACAATGTCATCCTTCTAGGCCTTATTTTTTGAAATATCATCATAATTGTCTTATTATCAATGCTATCAAATACATCTTTTTCAATATAAGGCACTAAACAATTATTCAACAATTTATTCTCCATCCGATTATGAAGTATAGTCTTGATGTATTAAGGGTGAGCATTTAATTTAAGGGTGGAAAAATCATTCAAACATGTATTAATTTTTTTTTTTTAAAAAAAAAACCTCAATTCACCAATTTAGGGGGCACTTGCCCCCTATCAACTATCAACTATGTGGGCTTTTTTACCAAAATAAGGTTCAAAAAAACAATATTTACCAGATTAAAACAGTTGAAAACATTTTACCAAAGTAATGCGGTTAGTGGCGCATTTATTTACGTACTCACGTAACTGTAGCGCAAAGAGGTTCACGCCACTGACACATACTGACACAATTTGTGTCAGTGGCGTGAAAAACATCCACGCCCTGGTGGCGTGGATGTTATCCACGCCATCCACGCCACTGTGGCGTGGATATTGGGAATCAGACCCACTTTAAGTGGGTCTGATCCCATATTTAAAAAAAAAATTAAATTAAATTAATATTAAATATAATATATAATTAAAAAAAGTAATATTAATATAATAATAAAAAAGTGGAATAATTTAAAAAGCTCTACTTCATTTAATTTAAAGTCAAAAGAAAGAAAGTATGGAGCTAAAATAACTCATTAAGAACGCCCTTTAAAAAATACACGGTACAATTTGGTTATAACAACAGATCCCAATACAAGGGATCAACATATTTGCTATACACCAATAATTTGGTTATAACAACAGTATTGATTTTAGGATCTGTATAAAAAAGTGTACCGCGTAAAAGTGTTTCTATATGGGATTAGACTCACTTAAAGTGGGTCTGATTCCCAATATCCACGCCATTGTGGCGTGGATGGCGTGGATGTTTTTCACGCCACTGACACAAATTTTGTCAGTATGTGTCAGTGGCGTGAACCTCTTTTACGCCTCTAGCCAAAGTGAACACATGCGCCACTAACTGCATTATTTTGGTAAAATGTTTTCAATATGCTTTAAGCTGGTAAATATATATTTTTTTTAAACCTTATTTTGGTAAAAAAGCCCAACTATGTGGGTCCGCCTCTGTGACTGTGGTAGATAAAGTTTGTTAGCGACTGACTAGTTGGAAGGCAGATTCTCTATCTCTAGCTAGGAGGGTTACGTTGGTAGCTTCTGTGACACCTACCATTCCGGGTTACACTATGCAGACTGCTTCGTTGCCGATTCGGACGTGTGAGGATATTGAGAAACAGAATCGGGGTTTTTTATGGGGCACAACACCGGAGAAAAAGAAGACTCATTTAGTGGCATGGGACACAATTTGTAGAAGTAAAGGTAACGGACATCGAATTCATTCCAGGACTGAGAGGTAGGCTCCGCCGGAGCATGGCTGGCTGAAGCTGAATGTACGAATATGGCCGCCTGTGGACGTAGTATTCTTCGTGACGAGGATGGGAACTTCAAGGCGTGGTTCATGTTTCATGCATCTTTTTGGCCTCAAGATGTGCTGGGACGCTGGAACACATAAGCTGATCCTTGAAACCGATGCAGAGGATGATGTGGATTTTCATTGGATCCCCAGAAAATGCTAATATAGTCGCGGATTATGTGGTAAAGCAAGCTCTAGATGCAATGTCAGGATATCATCCATTGTTTGGAAGATTGACGGAGCTTTTGGCTAGTGATCAAATTCCAATAGTGGCATAGGTTGAGGGTATCCCCTCCTCTTGATGTATCGAATAAAAAGAAGAGTAACTATAAATTGGAAGACCAGTCAACCGATAGCAAGCAAATAACGTTGGTAAACAATAAAAAGCTCAAAAAATTTGCCTGGCCATTTCGTGGGACAAGACGATCATAATTACGTTTATTGCTGGCTTTCAATAACTACTCCAAATGTCCAACGCCACTTGATGCAAGACTTGTTGGCTTTACCACCAATATTACAGATTAATTATTGCAGTCCATATGCAAAGAAATTGGTATTGATACATATTTACCTAATTTAATTAGATTAAAAAAATTAGTTAAATTAGTTAATATAACATATATTGTTTAAAACATCTTTCTTATCCTATTAAGGGAACATCAATAAGGATAAATTAAGAAAATATTGACAATATAAAAATTATGTCTTATATTTAAAACCAAAATCAACCATTATATCATATAATAACGTCCGGAGGGAGCACATGTGGAATGACAACTGGCGTCGCTAATCACTTCACCTTTCCTCAATATTAACGTAATTAAATTTCATTTCCCACTATATATATATCACTATATCAGTATACCAGCAAAGTGACTCATTTGATACATTTTTTTTAATTAAATATTTATTCAAGGTAGAATAAGATTGTACGGAGCAAAGTGGATCAGCCAGCCACAGAGGAGCATTGGCAAATAGCCACCTCAAAGAGGAGTAGATTCCTTATCCGTAAAATCTGCACCTCATTATTGTTAGGATTCCTCGTACCTGAGTGATAACGTAGTATGGCAATGTCTTTTCATGTTAGTTACTTAGTTATATTTTCACGTGACTAACAAACAAAATCCTCTCCCACTTTTGCCAAAAGGCGGAAAATCCACTTCCACTAGTGTAAAAATAAAGACAAACAATTGTACAAGCACCTCCTAATGTCAGATTTACACTCCTTGAGCATATCCATATCTAAAAATGTAAACGTGAAATATGAAAGCAAGAGTACTATTGAATTGACCCAAGTTATCCCAAGCACAAAACTTATCAAGTCATGACATTGATAGCCGCACGTTTCAACCTTCCAGATTCAACCAATGGTGTTAAGTCTCCCGCCTTGGCCTCCTTCGTGGAGCAGCAGACGTTTCCTCCCCGTCTTCGTCCTCTTCTCTCTCAGCACTGCTTTGGTTATTGGGAGTTTCTGCCGGTTGTTCATTAGTCGGCTCAACTCTTGCCTGCAAAAAGATTACCAAATTGGTCAGAAAACAAATATAAACACGACTTCCTGCAAAGGAACCTTGAACATCAGAACCAGCTATTTTGACCAGCATTAAGAAAAAAAATCAAATCAGTTTGGCTACTCACAGGCTTCTTCCCACCAAATATAATCTTGAAGAAAATTGTCAAGATGACTACTATAATGGATGCAAGAATTCCAATCGTTAGATTTGGTTGCTTCTCTCCCTTTTCAACAAGATCCTGCCGGGAAAATTAAGTTCAGGAAACATCCCACGAGGAGAAATATAATGAATTCCAAATTGAAAAGATGTCAAGATGATTACTTACAAATATCTTGAGCTTGTAGGAACTGAGGAAGGGAATGTCCGCAATCTTGTATAAGAGCTCAAAAACCTTCTTCTACAACAGTGAAATTTCATTCATTCATATGAGTGTGAGAGGAGGAGGAAGCAACATGTGTGTGTGTACGCATAAGAAAGTGAGAGAGGGAGGTTAATAAGAATTACAGAAAAGACCAAGGAAAACAAACTGCCAATTGCATTTTACCTGGTAGCCTGCAAGACCACCTGCTTCGGGGGCCAACTCTTCGGCCTTTTGTTTCTCTTTCTCAGCAGTAAATTTGGGCTTCCATGTAGTCTCACGATAAGACTCTGCAATACTATCATCTTTGGCTATCAAAATATTGTCAAAGAGTATACCATCTTGCATTGTCCAAATCTCAATGCCAATAGCAGCAATAGGCTCAAAATCAGGTTTCTCGAGTTCAAAATAGTCTGGATTAGGAATGTCTTGGGGCTTCCATATACCCTTGTAATTGGGGTTATCAATAAGGGGAGCATGCCATTTTCCCTTGTAAGCTGGATTCCTCTTCAATGGTCTCTTCCACTCACCACAACCTAGGGCTGCTTCACACTTTGGGTTATCAATTTTAGGGGCTTCCCACTCACCATCCTCATCATCATCCCAATCTTCTGGTTTAGTTGCATCAGGGTCATCTATCTCCTCAGGCTCATCATCTAACCATCCTTCAGGCTTCTCAGCATCTTCATCTTCAATTTCCATGGGCGCATCCTCATCCCAGTCATCTGGCTTCACAGCAATTGGATCTGGAATTTTAGGTCTCTCATCCCAGTCCTCAGGTTTCTTATCATCAGGATCAGGGATAGTCTTGGGAGGGATAAGAGGGGGCTCAAAATCATCTGAAGATAAGAAATTTGCCTTTTTCTTCTCCTCCCCATCAATCAAAATTCGTAACTCATTGTCAGTCTTAAAAATAGCAGTGTATACATGAGATAGTTTGTCAGATGGGACAGATGGGGGAAACTTCAGATGATGTTCTACATACTCCCCACTCTTGGGATTCTTATGCTTGAAAATAAAGTGCACCTTGTTTGTGGCCCCACATTTGTCAGGACCAAACATGATAGAGTATGGAGATTCGTTGTCAAATTCCTTGGGTTTCCATCCGGCCTCCTGTGGTCGGAGATACTTCAGATATGCACCACCACATTCAAGGCCATTCTGGAGACGAGTTTCAAACTGGAGAACAACAGTAACATCCTTAAGACTTACCGGCTCATCAAGTTCTTTGACTATGGCGTATTTCTTTGCCGTCTCACTGACAAGAAGTCCATAATCATCATGACCCTCACTCTTCTCATGTTTCCACACACCTGAAAACCAAATTACAAATCAGAACCTTTTCCCCTTTAAAATTTTAAAGCAGGGATCCAATAGACTCTTATTTTTTTTGGGACATCATGGGGCTTATTATTCTCACATTTTTAAATATCTGCTCCACTAGCAGGGAAAAAAGTATTACAACGTTGAAAGAATAAACGGAAAAATATCTATTAATCTCAAACTGAAATGCCATCTATAGCGAGTATGAGTAATCCATGCACGTACAGATTACTTGGATAAAATTCCAAAAGGTGATACTGACCAAGAACTCACAATAAAGATGGTACTACATGTCTGCCGAGTAACATTCATTCTATCCCTACAGATTTACTGCAATCCTGAAATTGATATGCCCACAGACATTCATCATTTTGCTGTCTAGGAAAAGAAACTACTCACGTTGAAGAAGTTCACCATTCGATTTATTTCTAAGTACCCAAATTTTTCTCTCAAACATTCTATGGCAGCTGCAATCTTTCTCGGTATCCCAGAGTGGTATTTTGGAGTGGGACATAAAAGTGATGTGATTTTACAAGCTAAGATAGGGATTAATCGGCAATAACTGATTTACGGCACGCAACATCGAAAGGATCAGTTTTCGATATCAACGAAGACAGGAAGAAGAGTTAAGTGAAAAATAAATTTAACTCGTTTCATACCTTCAGCAAACTGTTCGTAACCAAACAGCAATCAGAAATAACCTTTATAACACATTCATCAAGTAAATTTCACTGATCTCCCAAGACAATAAAAGATGGAACGATCAATATCGTTACCTTTGTAGTCATCCTTCTCGGACACAATCCAACGGCCTTCAAAATCTTCGTCGAATGACTCGTAGAAGATCTAAACGAAATTCAAATCAAACAATTTTTTTTTTTTTTTTTAAAAAAGAGAGATCTAACAGAGAACCAGACAAAAATTAATTATATGATAAGAGGACCAGAAGGAGACCCAATTACCGCATCATCGTGATCATCAGAAGCGCAAAGCATGTGAAACGAAGAATAAGCAATCAAGAAGAGAAGCACAGAGAGCCCCAAAGGGATTGGTTTTCGTTCTCCCATGACTTCTAACGCTTCCTCAGTGACTCTCCACAGTGAAGCCCTAATAGGCTAAGCTGAAAATGTGAAGTCACTTGTTTGTTTCACTTTCCGCGAGAGTTGCTTGTACATCATATGTTTTTCTTTCTTCAAGATAACAGCATATTATAAAAATTTATCGGGGAGGATATTTGTAATGAAATTTTTTAAATGATATTATTTTACGGCTCATGATGAAAGACATTTAATTTGATTAAACTTGAAATGAAACGATAATTAGAATATTACAAATTTGAGATGAAAGTTAAAACTACGCCCCAGACGACATCCGGAACTAAGAAAGTTGAAGCTAAACCTAATAGAAACTTGATGAGTTAATGTTTGAACATGAATGTAATGTCACTACTTTATTTTTTAAAATCTTCCCTTTTCCTACTAAATGAAAGCTGGATTAGAAACTTCTGTGTTTTTCTCTTGCAGGTAATGTTTGAACATGAATGATCTCAAGTACTTTGAAGTCGAAAACCTGTGATGTTGATATGAAGAAAATGTCAATTTCACGCGAAGGATCAATCAAGTCTTTATTTTCGTCCCATAGAAAAACAAAAATGATTCAAATGAAAGCCTCATGGTTGAAGGGCTATAATGTATTCGGAATATATGAAAGCCTCATGATTGAAGGGCTTTCATTAAGTTAGTGAAAGTCTCATCTATCCATCTACCCCACTTTCCATTTATAATATGTACTTTGAATCTATGGGAGGATATTATTGATTAACATTGTTGAGGTTTCATTTCTAATCGGTAGTAATTCATTGATAGTGATGTCTTAATATTCTTTAAAAACAAGAAAATTATATCACTTTAAAGTAAAATATGTTTCACTGTCCGAACTGGATTGCATAAATAAATAGGTATAACCAAACAAAAGGGAAAATTATTGTAAAGGGAGATGCCATATTGCTTCCAGTTCTGCAAATAGGTATAACCAAACATCAATAACTCATCCCTTCCAAAAATCCTTGAACTTGGCAATTCATAAGTCATTCCGAACTTTATGAGCATGTTCAACAGATAGAAAGTATCGCCCAATGTTCGGAAACATGTAAAGGTTCTCACATTCCTCACTAACCGTAATTACCACATAAAGATTCAAAAGAATATCTTGGAATGAATAAAGTGGTAATTAAATGAGAAAAAAACAGGACTTTTTCTATAACATAACATCAACGATATGATTTGTCAGTGCCCTCAACTCCTCCAACCTCCCAAGTTATAGTTCCCAAAAGCATCAACGATATGTACATCTGAAGGGTTGAGTTTAGATAGAGTGCTCTTCATTTCTACTAAAATACTGTTTCTGATGCTATGTCTCACTAGAAAGTATAAACGGAAGGAGATTCTTCCTTCTCAAACATATAATATTGGTCATAAAACCAGTCGGTCCTAACTCGTAAATACAGAGAATTGAAAGAGGTATAGCTAGAGATAGACATGAAGAAAGGGTCATAACTTTGGTCATATCTCCAATAAATAACAATATCCTTCAATGTCAAACAAAATTAAGCAACTCGTCTATTTATAATTCTATATTTTTTATAATAAAATCCATGTCATTAATCAAATAAGTACAGAGAAATCAACATATAAAAACAACAAAATATCAAGCCGAGCCATTGGAAGGGTATATAAATTCTACATTATCTACCTTTTGAACTCGAAGAACACCATCCAATTAATGACATTCTTGATTAAATGGTTTTATGTGAATAGATTTATTTCATTTTCATTTCAAAAAGGATTTGTAATATAGAAAAATAAACAATGACAGACCTACTCATTTCAAAAAAAAAAAAAATTGGTGCAAAGAGGGCACGTTTCATATTATCAACCCTTTCAAATATCTAACTTTGAATACATACAACACAATCCAGAGTAAAAAGGTCGGTTCACATTCATCCCTTAGCAAGGCACCCTTTTCTATGTAAAACCACTCATCCCTTAGCAAGCTAGAAAAGACACATTGACCATTAAATATACTGCCAAACGTTATCAACATACTCCCAGCAACCCCAAAACTTTGAATGCAACCCCAATTGAAAACTTTGAAAACATAACATGCCTAAACCGTCAAACTTTCACAACATTTAAAATAACCAATGAATGCAATAATTTAAATTGACTCCATCAAGATAGGCTTATGATGGCCCTCCAAACAAAAAAATTCAAAATGGAAGAAGGAATTAAACTAAGTTACATATGTCATCTAGTAAGCAAAGAAGTGGCATAAACCTCACCTAGGGTGAACAAAAGACATATTAGTCACAGACAACATTGAAAAAATTATCCCGAGTTGTAGCGAGATTAGATGGCGGAGGTTATGTAGAGTAACGGTTTGTCCGGATTCACCGAGCACACACTTCGTGAGTTATTTAGCTACAAAAGATAGCGGGGCTATTAAATCACTTACATGTAAGGCTTATTTTGAGTGCTAAAACGAACACAAACAAAAATCAAGAAAAGCAGTTTCGGCTTTTTTATGTTTCTTATATTGTAAAGCGGTGAGAAAGTTATGGGGCCAAATGATACTACCTTTTTCCATATTTCCTTCAACTAAAAAAGACCCTTGTCGGTATAAGATAAAGCAAAAAAGCTGAGAGGACAAATGTAAATAAAGGACATTAACCAATATATATTAGCATGAACCAAATAACGAGACCACACAAGACACTACCTTTTTGCATATTTCCCTCATCCAAAGAAGACCCTTCTCGGTATAAGATAAAGCAAGAAATTTTGAAAGGAACAGTATAAATAAATAAAGGATATTAACCAATATATATTAGCATGAACTTTGACCAAACAAAAAATATTAGCCTGAACCAATAGATATAAACCCGAACCAAATAACAAACCACACAAGACACTAACTTTTGCCATATTTCCTTGGGTCAAGAAGACCCTTCTCGGTATAAGATAAAGCAAAAAAGTTTGAAAGGGACAAATATAAGTAAAGGACATTAACCAATATATATTACAAAAAAATTATAGATGTATAAGTAGGTAGCTCTTTGGATAATTTATGGCTCTCTTTAAAATAGAAGTTTAACTATTCGGTTGCAATCTATTCGGGCCTGGAGCAAAGAGCTTAATATGAAAAAAACAAAAGGAAGACTGACCAAACATCACATTGCCAAGAATAGTTAAATTTGACTAAAAATTAAAAGAGATATCAAGATCGATGTTCCTACTTGTTTTAACTAAGATGCGAAGCTAACATTGACACACAAGAATTAAGTCATGAAGATGTGTATATATAAAATATAAATAGTCACGAAGAAAACGGAACAAAGTTAGGAGGAAACTACACTTTGCACAAGTAATGACCATTACCATTTTTGCTCCAGATTTTGCTATGTCATTTGCCTCGATTCCGAGCCAACCTATCACATAAACGGGTTTGTGACATAAAAAAAGCTTAGGAAAATATTAGTGATGTTTCGAAAGAAGACCGGAGGAACATTTTTTTTGTCCAAATATTCTAGCAAAGCCCGTTAGACTACATGACTTTTTCAAATTTGTTTTTCGATGAAAAGTATACATGTTTTGTGCAATTTTTCAGCAAAAAAATAATTTACAAATAAAAGATTTTTATTTTACGCCGATTCAAAGGTAGGCGAAGAATAATTTCATACGTGACTTACTAATAGGAGATGGCTACTAAAAATCCAGTTGGACAGACAAAAAAAAAAAGCAAAAAATCACCAAAGAAAAGCCACTAAACAATATAGCAAAACTAAAGATGCTTCGAAAACATGGAAATCCAAATATGTTGGACAGGTGCTAGAATAACTTTGGAACATATTAAATATGTGAGCGAAATAGATGAAAACTTTAAAAAGCAAACCTTGCTTGGTCTTCTTGAGGCCACGGTTAATGTTGATGGCAACGCTGGGCCTACTCTCTTACGAACAACCATTTTAAGGAAGCGTAGATCGAGATTCGATTAAAAATATCCTCGACCAAAAATAGACAAATTGCTAGAATACCGAAAGATCCGAGAAGATAGTAGAAGTAGTGAGGGTTAAAGATTACCTTAAAGAAGAGAAATGAATCCTTCTTAAACTCCCGCCTAGCTTCAAGGCACCTCGACTCGTCTCCCCACCATGGCCATCATCCACGTTGCTTTTCCGATAGGTTCTTACCATATGAATGTTGGTATCATTTAAAAAATAAATATGGGATAATATAATTTTTAGCCCCTCAAATTTCAAATAAAATGTTTTGGTCACTCCGGGAGCAAAATGGTTCAAATTTTTATTTAATGATAAAGATCAGTGCTTTAAACAGAATAAAACTTAATGGAGTAAAATCACATCAATGTGTGAAAGCGTGGACGAAGCGTTGATAAGAAGAAGGGATGTGTTATTATATATATATTGATTTATCGGGGAGGATATTTGTAATGAAATTTTTTAAATCTTTAAAAAAATAAATATGGGATAATATAATTTTTAGCCCCTCAAATTTCAAATAAAATGTTTTGGTCACTCCGGAGCAAAATGGTTCAAATTTTTATTTAATGATAAAGATCGGTTTTTAAACGAATAAAACTTAATGGAGTAAAATCACATCAATGTGTGAAAGCGTGACGAAGCGTTGATAAGAAGTAGGGGTGGGGCGGGCGCAATCGGCAGCGCCAATAAAAAGCGCAATTTCTGCTTAAAAAAAAAATGCGCCACGCCAATTTTAACTTGTTTATCTTAAGTGCGCCAGCCCAACAGCGTATAGCTGTCAGCTGGCTTTGTTTTTTTTTTTTTTTTTTTTTTAAAAATATTTTATAAAGGATATTTTAATATCCTATTACCCTCCGCCCCTCCCTCACTCAGACTGGTCCCTCCCGTTCATCACACACTCAGACCACTCACCAAGAACCCTAAAATCAATTTGCCTCACGCCCTCACCTTCACGCCCTCACCTTCGTCCTTTCAAACCAAGGTTGGTCCAAGGTAGTCAAAAAATCCCTCACACCGCTCGTCACTCTCGGCTTCTCACCGTCGGTCGTCGCACGTCTCAGGATCTCAACGTCAAGTCGTCGATCTCACTCTCAGCCTCGACTCCACCAGCCTTCCTGTTGGAGTAACACGGTTTCTCTGGGATTTTCCCTTAGATCCGCAAGGTTTTTATTTCATTTCCTTTCCCTTTTCAGTTTTGAGCTCACTCGGAGGATTTTCTCTCCCCATTTAATTCCAATCCATCTATTCGCTGCTTCTTCATTTACACCATCCGTGGATCGACTAACTAAGGAATCTTATCCTGCTTTATCAGAGTCTCAGTCTCGGCATGTCGCTTGTCTGAAGGAGGATCGGAACACTAGGTGAGATTTTGATATGCTTGAACGTAGTGGTAAAATCAAGTTTCATAATGGAAGGAAAATCGAAAATGTATCAAATACGCTCTCCTTTTTAGGAATTTGTTAAAGGTTCATTTGTCCTGTATTGAGTTTTTTTTTTAATATCACTTGTTGAACAAAGATACATTGTTGTTAGGGATTCAAATCGATTTCACCACTTCAAAGGTGGTTTATGTTCATGTGGAGACTATTGGTAATGTTTGGAATTGGGCTTATCTGTTTTGAAGATCTTTTAAGGTTGTTTCTCAAAGGACATATATAACACCTCTTTAGACTACAGAATTCTGATGGGAACCTCTATGAAAAGATGATAACAAGTGAGATCTTTTGGATATCATGATAAGATCAAGGTTATTTTTGCACCTCTTTTTCCTGTGGATTATGGCAGAGAATGATCCATTTTTGTTACCCATTCTGCGGAAGGGCATGATGATACTCTGTTCAACTTGAGAAAGATGATGTGTTAGCAGAGCAGAAACCCAAAGAAATATATGATTCTATGCAATCAATCAATATATCAAAGAATTGTAACTAGCCAATATTCATAAGTCGTGAACAGTATGTCTTATCTTGAACTTTGTACAAATGCATGAGGTCCACCCTAGTTTTGGCAAAAGGTTGTTTAGCTTCGTAAAATTTGTTTGCTGATTCTGAAAAGTCTAGGACCATAGTCAATTTTGCTGCTGACGCAGGTTCAACGAAGGTGATGACTGATGCTTATATTCAGGTATATGCCAAAAGTTTTTTCATTAGGATTCCTTCACAATGTTGCCTTGTTTGGTTTAAAATTCATAAATGTGGTAACTTTGTCACCATATTTACATGCTCACTTTATGCTGTTAGACCCATGTCACCATAATGTCCTGGAGATGTGCATGTGTTGAATAGAGGGCATTTGAAATCCTCACATCTAACCCCTTTTGTGTTGTCCATTCTGCAGGAATTTTCTATTACGTTTTTCCATGAATAGAGTGACAAGAGCAAGGTAAGCATAGTTGAAGATTTTAACACCATAATTTTCAATTTCTAAGGTATCATCATTCACTTTTGTTGTAACTCCGTTGGGAACTATTGTTATTTACTCTAGTAAAGGTAATAAAAAATGCTCTTGTTTGATTAAATTTTCAGAGCTGATTTTGTCACTATACTGAAGATGAGGTTAAACTATGTATTTCCGTCTGATGATATCATACAGGGGGATGACAAAGGAGAGGAGAATTATCATGCATAAGGTTACTTGTCTCATCATTCTCTCTTTGTAGAGTCTAAGATTTTGTTGGAAATTTGATAGTGAACAAGCTTAAAGAGAGCGCTCTTTATTTGATGTATTTAATCTTATTTAAGCACACAAATTGCTATAATAGGACCAACTTTCTCATTGAGACCTATCTCGCTAGAATGGGAATCATGATATTTGATCCATCCTCTCATTGTTGCTGTTGTTTTTTTTTTTTTTTATTTATTTATTTATTTCTTCCTTTGTATTGAAGGGAGGGAAGTGGCGTTATCATGGAAGTTTAAATGCATTAATTACATAATTTCAGATTGTGCAAAACTCTTCTTAACTGATATGTCTCTTGCCTTTTCATTTTTTCCTGATTGATATTATTAATTTAGAAAGTGTTCAATTTGAATTCTATACCAATGCCTAGTTAATTTTTTTATATAATATTCCTCCATTTAATTAGGAATGATTTATATAAGGCTTGTTTAAGGTTGGCCTGTTTTCGGTCTGTTTATGTGCTTGTAACAATTGGCCTGTGTGGCTTGTTAACATAACTACAAGATTTAAAAAAATGTGCCTCTTAACAGCCACAGCCGAGCCAGGCTTGTATACGAGCCAGTGCTCAGCCAAAAAATAAGCCCGTAATAAAGCCGCTCGAGCCATTTTCGCCTAACAGCCAGCCTGTTAAGGGTGAAGCCTGGCTGGCTGGCCTGATTCCACCCCTAATAAGAAGGCTGTCGAAATCATGATTGAGGGCTATAACCTGGAAAAATACCTCCAACCCTCATTACCTTGGTATCAGATCCCGTTGATAAGAAGGCTATAAACTGGTAAAATACCTCCAACCCTCATTACCTTGGTATCAGAGCCCGTTGATAAGAAGGCTGTCGGAATCATGATTGAGGGTTCTCAGTGTGTGAGAGCGTGGACGAAGCGTTGGCTCTTACCCCACACGGCCAGGATGGCTAGCCAACAGGTTCTATCTCCTGCAAAAGGAGCTTCTGAGGTATCGAGAGGTGTCCACTGGAGCAAAATACCTCCGACTCTCAACACCTTGGTATCAGAGCCACACCACAAAAGAATCTCTGGGACCAAATGTTCTGTTCTACCTAGAACCTGGAAAATTATGTTGCCTTCAGTCGCGTACAACGTTAAACCTCTGAAAAATCATAGGTTTTACAAAACCGTCGGAACCATAAACAACGACGGAGAGGCCATTGTCAATTCTGGCCTTTTCTTGTTCAGTGAGTCGACGATCTTCTATGTCAGCCCGAGGTCTTTGAGATGTGCGTCTAACAGGTTCTTGCCAAATAGTCGGATATGTTGTTCTGCAACGTTGCCAGCTTCCGGATTGCGAAGAACGGCAAGAACCCCTCTTGTAGCGGATTGCCTCTGTTCTTCGCTACTCTGAGTGGCATCTAGGTTGTGCATATTCTCAACGTAACTCGCTGCCAGATCCGCCATTTTCTATGATCAAGTTTCAAAATGTAATGTTTACTAGTTTGGAATTTCGGGCTCAATAACTTGCTCATGTATACTGCTTCTGATGCGTAAAACATGTTTCATCTCTTGTGAAAGGAGCTCTTGAGGTATCCGAAGGTGTCCACTAAAGTAAAATACCTTAAACCCTTATTATCTTGGTATCAGAGCCCGTTGATAAGAAAGCTATAAACTGGCAAAATACCTCCAACCCTCATTACCTTGGTATCAGAGCCCGTTGATAAGAAGGCTATAAACTGACAAAATACCTCCAACTCTCATTACCTTGGTATCAGAGCCCGTTGATAAGAAGGCTGTCGGAATCATGATTGAGGTTCTCAGTGTATGAGAGCGTGGACGAAGCGTTGGCTCTTACCCCACACGGCCAGGATGGCTAGCCAACAGGTTCTATCTCCTGCAAAAGGAGCTTATGAGGTATCAGGAGGTGTCCACTGGAGCAAAATACCTCCCACTCTCAACACCTTGGTATCAGAGCCACACCACAAAAGAATCAATGGGGACCAAATGTTCTGTTCTACCTAAAACCTGGAAAATTCTGTTACCTTCAGTCGCGTACAACGTTAAACCTTTGAAAAATCATGGGTTTTAAAGAACCGTCGGAAACATTAACAACGACGGAGAGGCCATTGTCAATTCTGGCCTTTTCTTGTTTAGTTCAGTGAGTTGAGGCAAAATCGTTTCTTCAACGATCTTATTTGTCAGCACGAGGTCTTTGAGATGTGCGTCTAACAGGTTCTTGACAAATAGTCGGATATGTTGTTTTGCAACGTTGACGCTTCCGGATTGCGAAGAACAACAAGAACCCCTCTTGTAGCGGATTGCCTCTATTCTTCGCTACTCTGAGCGGCATCAAGGTTGTGCATATTCTCAACGTAACTCGTTGCCAGATCCGCCATTTTCTGTGGTCGAGTTTCAAACCGCCATTTTCTGTGATCGAGTTTCAAAATGTAATGTTTACTAGTTTGGAATTTCGGGCTCAATAACTTTCTTCCGATTCCGTTACTGGTTAGTTGCTCATGTATACTACTGATTCCGTTACTGGTTAGTTGAGTTCGGTTATATCTGTTGGAATCTTGGTTTCAAAAGAACGGATGATTTTGGTAAATACCACTACTTCATAAATGCGTTCGCATGACGACCTATGAGTATATTGAAGATTGGGGAGAATGTAAGGAAAAAGCTCTCCGGGTGGCAGCGAAAACTTTATCTCATTAGCGGGGTGTCACATTAGTGAAATCAGTATTATCCACTATTTTGACTTATGCTATGCAAACTACTAAGTTTCCCAATAGGGTATGCAATTGTTTTCAGCAATATATTCTTAGTATATTTTAAATACTAGTAAGTACCTGAAATATTTTTCTAGTACCATTCAATATCATATAGTATCTTCTTAATATCAGGTTTCAGTACCATTCAGTATCATAGAGTATCTTCTTAGTACCAGGTTTCAGTACCATTCGGTATCATATAGTATCTTCTTAGTATCAGTCAATACCTTGAAATATTTTTTCAGGATACTGATTGGTACTAAGAAGATACTACAGACTTGAAAAAATATTTTTGGATACTGACTGTTACTAAGAAGATACTACATGATACTGAAAAATATTTCATGATACTGAATGATACTTAAAAAATACTATAGGATGATGAATGCAATTTTTTTTTCAAGATCATAAAATAATTTTGAAAATCATGTAGTATTTTTAAGTACTAATTAGTACCCGAACTATTTTTCAAAACCAATCAGTATCATAGAGTATCAGGTTTCAGTACCATTCAGTATCATAGAGTATACCCTCATGAAAATATCACAAAAGTAGGTTTGTACCATCGTGTTTAGCAGTATTCAGTGAAAATATCAAATAGAGTTTATCTTCTTAGTATCTTCTTAGTTTCAGTTTTATCATTCAAGATCATATAGTATTTTATCAGTTAATACCTTGAAATATTTTTTTGGATACTGACTGTTACTAAGAAATATACACATTATTCAAGCAGATCAGGTGAACGATCATAACACCCTACTTCCTTGCTTAAAATCACGTATACCCTCATGAAAATATCACAAATGAGTATTAGAACATAATATTAAACACCCGATTTTTTTAGTATTTTTTTTTTTTTACATATAACACTATTATTATTAGCAAATAACAACGAGGAACTCTAACACGTGCTACTTTCTAAAGTTGTAATTCATCAAAAAATTCATCTAGTCATCATCTAATCATGCCTTTTTCTGTTCATTGAGATAAATATGTCCATTTAGTTCAACTTTCAAAACCTAAATTATTCCATATGAAGATTCATTTAAGCTATCGAAGGAGCATCCACGGCGACGTCATCCACGAGTGATTGCAAATCTAAGGTAGTTGGTTCCAGGCTGCCTATTTCGGAAAAACCACACCGCAAAGGAATCTTCGCCCACGCACATGTTGTGTCTTCTCCAGAACCCGGAAAATCCCTTCAATCGATAGCGTTCAACTTTATACCTCTGAAAAACCATAGAATTTACAGAGCCATCGCAACCATAAAGAAGAACGGATAAGCCATCGTCAATTCCGGCCATTTCTTGTTCAATTAGTAGAGGCAAGATCGTTTTGTCAACGATTCTCTTGGTCAACACGAGTTCTCTAAGATGACTGTCTAATAGGGTCTTTCCGAATAAACGAATGTGGTGTCTTGCAAGGTTAACAGCTTCCGCACTGTGAAGAACAGCAAGAATCCCTCTTGCAGCTGATTGTTTCTGTTCTTTGTGTTGGAAATTGTTCATCCATAAATGCATTGTGAGGTTCCAAGTTTGACTATTTGACTTATTTGAAAGTGGGTTCAAGACTCGAGATTTGATTTAATTGAACTTGGGAATGACTCTTCCTAATTTCTAGATTTGATTTAATTCCTTTTATCTCTTTATATAGTATGTGACTCTTGAAAAATAGAGAGAGAGAGAGAAAAAAAAAAGAAAAAGAAAAAAAAGAGTGAGAAAAAAGCCAGAGTGCAGAAGGAAAAAGAGAGTCTGAGAACTCTGAGAGTTTGAGTACTACCATTATTGGTGAAGCTTGAGTTTTCTAGAGGAAGTCTAGAGTTTGAATGATAGATTGATTGTACCCATTATTTTCATAGTGGAAGTTTGATACTGGACTAGTGTCCCGTGGGTTTTTTCTTCTTCACCTTGAGGAATGTTTTCCCACGTTAATCAAATCTGTCTGTGTTCTTCTTCTTCCCTACTCGATTTATATTTCCGCAACAGTGGTATCAGAGCCTGGTTTAACGAAATGGAGACCAGTGGTGCTGCACTCAGTGTTGATATGTTCAAGCTAACTGCAGAAAACTTTACTTACTGAAGACCGATGATGGAAGATTACTGTACCACAAAGATCTCTATGAGCCCATCCTTAATCAGAACAAACCAGAAGGTAAGGAAGAAAAGGACTGGGAAGTTCTGAATCGGAAGGCGGTTTCCATGATCAAAAAGTATATCGACAAAAGCCTCTTCGAGCATGTGTCCGAGTTCACAAATGCGTATGAGTTGTGGACGAAGTTGGAGTCCATGATTCAGAAAAAGACTCTCAGGAATAAAGCACACTTGGTTCGCCGACTTGTGAAGTTGGAGTACAAAGACGGCATGAGTATGATTGAACACCTCAACACCTACAAAGGAATTGCGAATCAACTATCGAAGGCCGAGATGAAGGTGGATAACGAGATGCAGGCTCTTCTGCTGTTAAGCTCATTGCCAGAAAGCTGGGATACTCTCTGGTAGCGACTTTGAGCAACTCAGCACCAGATGGAAAATTGACTATGGACGTCGTGGCAGACAGTCTCCTAAATGAAGAATCAAGGAGAAGGGAAAGAGGTGTGAGCAGTGCGTCAGAGGCAAACATTGCTGTGCATAAAGGAAAATCTGAAAACCGATGTCGAAGCAAGAACCGGGGTCGTGATAACCAGGATAATTTCAGAGGCCGGTCTAGAAAGAAATACGATTTGAAATGTTTCTATTGTGGAAAGATTGGCCATATGAAGGCGGATCGGCAGAATCTTGAAAGATGAGAAAAATGACGAGGTGAAACCGAATCAAATTGTACCTAAGAAGAGAGAAGATAAGAGCACCTCCGCGGTGATTGCTAATGCTGAGGCTGAGATCTTCTTACTCGGAGATCATCTTTTGAACGTTATCTATGATGACTGTACTTGGGTGGTAGACTCCGGTGCCTCCTTCCATGTCACTCTTCAAAGAAGTTTCTTCTCGTCTTACCGATGGGTGAATATGGTGTTGTAAAGATGAGAAATCGTAATTAGCAAGATTGTTGGTGTTGGAGATGTAACCTTGACCACGATGTCTACTGCCGACTTGTGTTGAAGGATGTAAGGCATGTGCCTGACATGCGGTTGAATCTAATCTCGGTAGGCAAGCTTGATGATGCCGGGTTAATGAATTACTTTGGAAAAAGTCAATGGAAATTGTCCAAAGGAAATTTATTTGTGGCCCGAGGAAAGAAAGAAGGTTCCTTGTATGTGATGTAGGGAAAGATCAATGGCGGTGAGGCCAATTCTATCCGAGATGATTCCAGTCTAAAGATATGGCACAAGCGTCTCGGTCATATGTCGGAAAAAGGGCTACAGATTTTGAAAAAGAAAGAACGATTGACCGGGTTGAAAGGTCAAGTACTTGAAAGTTGCACGCATTGCCTAGCCGGAAGCGGCAAAGACCGGGTTTCTTTTACGAAACCGGATCAACCAAGACTACGAAGAATATTCTTGACCTAGTTCATACCGATGTCCTCTTATGTCGGAAAAGTCTCTAGGCGGAGCTCAGTATTTTGTTTCTTTCATTGATGACCACTCTCGCAAAGTGTGGGTCTATTTGTTGAAAACTAAAGACCAGGTTCTCCAAGCATTCAAAGAATTTCATGCTATGGTGGAACGAGAGACTGGTAAGAAGCTGAAAGTGATCAGATCTGACAATGGTGGTGAATATTGCGGTCCATTTGATGCTTATTGTCGAACTACGGATACGACTTGAAAAGACGCCCCCCAAAACTCCTCAACTAAATGGTTTGGCCGAGAGGATGAATAGAACTATTGAAGAAAAGGTCCGAAGCATGTTGTCCAATGCCGGATTGCCGAAATCATTTTGGGGTGAAGCAGTAAGAACCGCAGTTGATTTAATCAACTTATCACCATCACGGCCACTAGAGGGAGAAATTCTTGAAGAAATCTGAACAGGCGAAAAGCAACCTATGATCATCTGAAGGTGTTTGGATGTCGAGCTTTTGTGCACATTCCAAAAGATGAAAGAGCTAAGCTTGACACAAAGACGAAGGAATGCATTTATCTCGGATCGCCGAGATGTGAGTTCGGGTTCCGACTTTGGGATCCGGTGAACAAGAAGATAGTGAGAAGCCGAGATGTGATCTTTCATGAGTGGAGACCATTCATGACATCTCGAAGCCCAAATTCCGGTTGTTGTCCGAGATGAAGAACCCAAAGACTCATGTCCGGGACCAAGCGGGGAGAGAATGGTTCGAAAATGACCAACAGAGCCAACCGTAGAAGTTGATGCCGAGATCCGAGATGAGACCCGGATCCGAGATGAGAATCTTTGAATCGGATTCTTAACCCGAAGGACACACTAGAAAGTCAAGACGTGAGAAAAGACCTTCTACAAGGTATCCACCGAGATGAGTACATTGTACTTGGAGGAAGGTGAACCTCAAAGTTATGATGAGGCTGTGGCAAGCCCTGACAAAATTGAGTGGGAAAAGGAAATGCAGGATGAGATGAGGTCCTTGCATGAGAATCAGACTTATGAGTTGACCGAGTTACCCCAAGGAAGAAGAGCTCTTAAAAACAAGTGGGTATACAAGATTAAAAATGAAGAAAATGGACAAAAGCCGAGATACAAGGCCAGGATTGTGGTAAAAGGCTGAAATCAGAAGAAAGGAGTTGATTTTGAAGAAATTTTTCTCTCTGTCGTAAAGATGACTTCGATCCGAACCTTGTGTTGGCTTTGGCAAAGATCAATGGATCTTGAAGTTGAACAAATGGATGTGAAGACGGCATTTCTTCATGGGGATTTGAAAGAGGAAATATATATGGTGCAACCAGAAGGGTTCCGAGTTCCAGGAAAAGAAAATCTGGTATGTCGGTTGAAGAAGAGTCTATATGGTTTGAAGCAAGCACCTCGGCAGTGGTACAAGAAATTTGAATCATTTATAACTGATCATAAATTTAAGAAGACAGAATCTTTAACGCGTATTTGTTAAGAGATGTGAAAGTCGGAGATTTTCTCGATCCCGATGCTATATGTCGATGATATGCTTATTGTAGGACAAGACAAGACAAAGATAATTGCTTTAAAGAAGGCTTTAAGCTCGTCCTTCGCAATGAAGGATCTTGGTCCTGCAAAACAGATCCTCAGAATCAAAATAATTCAAGATAGAAAAAGGAAGCTTATGTGGTTGAGTCAAGAGAAGTATATTGAAAAAATCTTGAAGAGATTTAACATGGACAATGCCAATCCAGTTAGCACCCCCTTAGCCGGACATTTTAAGCTTAGCAAGAAGCAATGTCCAAGATCAAAGAAAGACAAAGCTGAAATGAGAAAAGTTCCATATCGTCATTGTTGTTGGAAGTCTGATGTATGCGATGGTCAGTACAAGACCAGATCTAACACATGCAGTCAGGATGGTGAGCCGATATTTGTCTAATCCAGGCAAAGATCATTGGGAAGCTGTGAAGTTGATCTTCAAGTATCTCAGAGGGACAAAGAATTTATGTCTCCAATTTGGAGGAAGTAAAGCTGAGCTGCTAGGCTTTACGGATTCGATTTAGGGGAGACGTTGACTCAAGAAAGTCAACATCCGGTTACTTGATGATTTTTGCAGGAGGTGCAGTCTCTTGGCAATCTAAGTTGCAGAAATGTGTGGCACTCTCAACAACCGTTCGAAGCCGAGTATATAGGCGCATCGAGGCCCGTAAGGAAATCTTATGGATGAAGAATCTGCTATTGAAACTCGGTCATAAACAAGATCGTTACAAGCTGAGATGTGACAATCAAAGTGCTATTCATCTGGCAAAGAATTCAACTTATCACTCCCACACTAAGCATATTGACGTGAGGTATCACTGGATACGGGATGTGATAGGAAATGGAGAACTTGAACTCGTCAAAGTTCACACCGACTTGAATTGGTCCGATATGATGACTAAGTCGGTAACAACAAAGAAATTTGAAGACTGCTGTAAAGGAGCCGGGATGAAGACGCCAATGCATTGAAGTCGGAAGGGGGAGATTTGTTGGAAATTGTTCCTCCATAAATGCATTGTGAGGTTCCAAGTTTGACTATTTGACTTGTTTGAAAGTGGGTTCAAGACTCGAGATTTGATTTAATTGAACTTGGGAATGACTCTTCCTAATTTCTAGATTTGATTTAATTCCTTTTTTCTCTTTATATAGTATGTGACTCTTGAAAAAGAGAGAGAGAGAAAAAAAAAAAAGAAAAAGAAAAGAGAGTGAGAAAAAAGTCAGAGTGCAGAAGGAAAAAGAGAGTCTGAGAACTCTGAGAGTTTGAGTACTACCATTGTTGGTGAAGCTTGAGTTTTCTAGAGGAAGTCTAGAGTTTGAATGATAGATTTATTGTACCCATTATTTTCATAGTGGAAGTTTGATACTGGACTGGTGTCCCGTGAGTTTTTTCTTCTTCACCTTGAGGAAGGTTTTCCCACTTTAATCAAATCTGTCTGTGTTCTTCTTCCCTACTCGATTTATATTTCTGCAACACTTCGCTGCTCTGGGAGGCATCTAGGTTATGCATATTCACAGCGTAGCTACCTGCCATATTCGCCATTTTCTGTGATCAGTCTTAAAATCTATCGTTTAGTAGTTTGAAATTTAGGGTTGAATAACTTGCGACTTTATACTGCTTCTGATTAATTCCGTTAACGGTTAGTTTATTTCTTGCATTGAGCCTTGAGGATGGAGGAGAATGTACGGGAAGAGCTGTCCGAGTGTCCCACTACGCGTTCGTACGGGACCTGTGAGTGCATTGAGCCTTGAGGATGGAGGAGAATGTACGGAAAGAGATCTCCGAGCATCCCACTACTGCAAAATAGATAGTTTATTCCAATCACTAAAAAAAAAAAATTATGGCTCAAATAATACAAGTTATGCCTTTTAAGTTTATCCTCATTTTTGTTTTCATCCTCTAAGTTTTAATCCTAAATATAAGACATATTTTTCATATTTATCAAACTTCTCATAATATACCTGTTAGAAATATAAGGGATTAGTTGATTAGTTGTTAGTTAGTTAGGCCTAGTCTATAAATAGAGGGTCTTAACTAACTAACAACTAATCAAGAAGTCCATGAAGGTGATTCTTGGTTTATCACTATCTGAATGCTTCAATTACTCTGATACCATGTTAACAATTGTGATTAGAAGAGAAAATATGAAGAAGACTATGAAATAGAGAAGATGAATCAATTGTATTAACATCAAAGAGCAATAAGCTCTAACCCATAAGGTGTTATAAACCAAGAAAGCGATAAGTTTCATACAACGAAAGAATCCATAAGGATTATCTCTAATCAATAAACCCTAACTCTAGGGATATCTAGGAGGGACTTCCCTCTCTAGAGAGAGAGACCCAAGTTAACCTCTCTCTAACAAGGTGAGAGCTCCACACTCTACACACATGGTGAGGGCTCCACACCCAACACCCTTTGGTGAAGGCTCCACACCTAAAACACTTCTCTCAATAATTAAGACCCTCTATTTATAGACTAGGCCTAACTAAATAACAACTAATCAACTAATCCCTTATATTTCTAACAATACCCCTACTAAGTTAGAGTTAGGAACATCTCTCTCATTCTCTTTTCTTAAATTTCATTTCCATCCTGGTGGGGCAGACTCTCATCATTGCAATATACGCTCTTTTTCAAGTGTTAATGAAGTTCGTCTTCAATGGACAACTAATTAGCAAAGAGGATTCTTTTCATAAAGGTTCGCTATTTTATAATATTTGCTTACATTCTTGTAGCATAAGTATCAATTAACCATCTTTCCAGTTGAAAATATATTAATTTAAGTGCCATTTTTATTTATCAATTAACGAGATATATCTTTTGAAGCGCTTGAAAATAGAAAGATAATTTTATTAAGTGTAACATAATAAGACTTTATTATTGAGTCCAATAATTCTGCCTAGTTTATTCAGATAATTATATAGATTACAAGTGAGTAGGATCTTTGTAAGTTGTAACAGATCCGAGAACTTCTAGGATCAGATGAGAACTTTTAGGATCAGATGGGGGAATTCAAAATTTAAATATAAGGGAATTTAATCTCAATATCAACTAATATATATATATATAACCCCAGCTTAAGCCACCATAAACCTAAACTCTAGCCTCATCGATCTAACCTCTTTTTTCTCAATGATGTACAGCCGCATGCGCCCTCCAGACGACTTTTTTTATATTCCTCTCCATGTTGTTGAAGAGATCTTGCTTAGGCTAGATGCTCAAACCCTATTTCTATGCTCCTTCGTATGTAGAGATTGGAATTACCTTATTTCTAATCCCAATTTTGTAGCTCGCCGAACTTTTGATTATGGAAACCAAATCATCCTTATCAAAGCTTGTGATTGCCCGGGGAGGAGATTTTATCAACCGGAATATACTTATACTTTGTGTTGCCAACTAACATATTCACTGCATTTGGACAACGATTCATTCAATTTGTTTTGCACAATAGAGAATCCCAACATCGATGATTTTAAAGACGCAATAGTGATAGGGGTAAGCAATGGTTTAGTATGTCTTGCCACTAGATTGTCTAATAAATTCATTCTTTGGAACCCAACTATTCAAAAATATGTATTCCTTCCCCTCGCGATGGCTTGGAATGAAAGATTCTCTAGTGAAACATCCTCCATTTAACTTAACATAATGACTAATTAAGGGTTCATTAACAACTAAGTAATGCTCCATCATTTACCAAAATAAACAAAAGTAAATCAGAGTATGTTGAATGAGCCATAACGTGGCAATATACAATCATCCAACATAAACCAAAAAGACAGAAGCACTACTCTTAGTAGAAGTAGCCTAAGCTTCCGAGATCTTCCCTGATGGACCCGCACGTGACCCTGAAAAATGTGGTAACCATCAATCCATCCAACTTATTACGAATACTAATACGTGCAATATAATTCAACAATATCCCCATCACAAAATTATGTATCATAAATTAAGTATTACAATTTTTCATTAACACAATTCTCAAGATGCCTCCCACCAATCCAACCGAACCGCCTTATTTCCTCCGACTAGATCCATGGGCTAAGTTACATCTATGTTATTGGTTACTCAAAAGCTCACTCGTCATGTGATGAGGACCGGCCAAAATCTTCGGCCAAAACCGGCTAAAATCTTCGGCCAAAATCTTCAGAGCACATGTCCCAGACCATGAGTCTTTTCCCCTCATTGAACTAGTGGGGTGTCTTAAGCCCTCATTGAACTAGTGGGCAGTCCCTCATTGAACAAGTGGGACAATAGAAAGCCAAGCCATTGTGCACCAATGGAGGCCTCACCACGTGGTGAAATAAATTACTCCATTTTTTCCCAATTCAACCCTTTCCATAATTATCATAATAAATAACTCAATAGGAATTTTTCCAAGATTTTCACAATTCAAATCATACGATCCACAAGGCAATTTCTATTAAGATATTCATAATCATTTCACAAAATACTCACAAACAACATACTAATACACATAATAAGTGGAAAGTGGTTACCTCTCGTCGAAGCTAAACTATTACCACACTACTCCTAGTCCAAGAACTCAAACACAAGCCAAAAATCAATCTACCACAACCAATTTACTAACCATTAGTAACTTTTCTAGAACTCCACATAATAGAAAAAAAATATAACTTATAATTTCATAAAATTAAAATATAAAAATTTTAATAATAAATTTATTTGGAATATTAATTCTGCTTTCTATTTATTATTAATTACTAATACCCTTTTCTATTTATTATTTATTCCTCTTTTTAATAATAATAATATTATTTTTATTATTTATTTTTATTATTATTTATTTACTTTTTTTTTTTATTATTATTATTATTATTATTATTCTACTATTTATTATTATTTTCATTATAATATAACACACACCAAACCTAACACAATACACACATATATATACTACTACTACGTAACTACTCATGCATGCACACACTTTCCTCCACAACTACTCACATGCACTCATACTATTCAAAACTTATTACACTACCTACTAATACCACATATTTATGCTTTTCAGTGATTTTTTTTTTCCTGCAGCGACTTTAGTTCTAAAATATTCTTCAAGCTCCTATTAGTTTCCAAAGGTTTGAGTGTAGCATTTTTGACAGTACAATATATGCATACATATATATTATAAAAATAGTAAACTTTTGGTTCAAAACCTACTATTCTTCCTGCTATTATATATAGAAACATTGAGCTTTGTCTTTTATCAACCCACAGAAACTATATAGTGAGCTATATATACAAAATCATGCCCTGTTTTTATTATCCTATAGCAGAGCATCCCCATGCATTATATACTATATATATTATATACACACAATCTACATGAAAGTAAGTTCTTTCCAATGCCATTGTATATATACTTAGAACACATGACAGTAAGCTTTCCAATCTCAGAAACTTGCGTTCAAAGAGAAGCAATATGTTTATATAGTAATATATATACCTATACAACTATACTTATAAACTGATTTCATTGTGGGTGTGTATATGCAACCGTGGGTTTTTTTCTTCTTCTTCTTTTTCTTTTTGACTCATATATATATATAGTGCCACGTTATATCAGTAAGTCATAAGCAGATCAGCCAAGCTTTCTTTTTCACTTCGTGATGTTCCTATAGACATATATACATACATTATTTCCCTTCTCTTTCTTTCCAAAGGCAACGTTTAAATATATATATATATATACATGCTCAGCAAAAACAACTGCCAACAACTTAGAACTTTTATTTCCTACACCTTTCTACTCAGCCATTTGTGTTGGGGAAACTGACGGTAATCAAAAGGAAAAGGGCCTGGTGATTTACCTCTAGTCACTGGTTGAAATGCTATGCTTTTTACCAACACACGACGCCCCCTGTTTTGAAAACGTTTTGCAGATGTGGATTTTCACCGTCGGTTCTCTCCCTCTCCTTCTTCTCTCTCACTTTCACGTCTCTTGCTCTCAGGCTCTCTCTGCCTCTCTTCCACTCTCGGCCTCACATCCTCTTAGCTCTCACTTCCGGACTCAACTGGGCCGAAGGAATGGATGAATACGGAGCATAAATTACATACATATAGGGACCCTTGGACCAGTCTGAGAAAAAGAATGACGGACCGGAGGGTATTCAACGCTGGGTGAGGCTCGAGAAGTATGGCGTTGTGATCTTTTGCTGACACTGCTATCTGCATTCTTATTTTTACGTGTTCAAGCCAGCAAAGTCTTGGCTTTCCTGTTACGCATTGGGTCGACGTGTGGGCAGTGAAGAAACTGATTTGCAAGTGTAAAAGATAATGGGTTGGGTGTTGATAAAATGTATAGATGAGGAGGGGTATGGGTCACGTGATTGGGCTGCATTTCTTTAATGGATAAATGAAAATAGCGAGGCTTTCTGTTTGTTTCAGATGAGAGCAAGGGAAAGTTCACAATGGTGTATATATATAAAATTTATTTGCAATTACTGAAATAAATATTAAAATTTACTTCTTAATTTTGTTTAAGGATTTCTTCCTCAATTAAATTTCTTTAGGCCTTAAAATATAAATTCCAAAATTTTTAGGCCTCAATTATTCCTTACTTTGAATTTATTCATTTTCCCAAAATAAATTAAGGGAAAATAAGCCTAGGATTTCAATATTTAACTTCATAATTATTTTAATCCAAATTTCAAAAATTAATCTCCCTATAATATTTCAAATTTTCAAATCCTAAAATTGAAGATGTTACATCTAGTGCAGGCTTTGGTTTTGATCGTATTAGCAATGATTTTAAGGTCGTGCACCTTATTCAAAGTGGTCCTGATGATTATAATCCCTTGATTGACTCAGCTTGGATTTTCTCATATGTCACATGGTCATGGAAACGTGTTATGTGTAGTATCCCTTCATCTCTAGTACATTTTATGTCTCCCCATAAATTCTCCAATGGTGTCCTCCATTGCAAAGTCAGGCATGAAGAAGAACATTATGAATTTATACTCACATTTGATCTCACACATGAAGTATTTGGACAAATATTATATCCTGCAAATCTTGGCACAAATTTTGAGGCTTGGAATCATGTGGGGACAACAGGGGACTCGCTTCTAGCTATACAAGTAAAGTTTGTGAGGGATGAAATGGATGAAGAAACAGAGGATGATGCAGGTTATTTTTCTTCCATGTGGATTATGAAAGAACACGGACACCATGACTCTTGGACAAATATCTTTTCAATCACGACAGTAGAGAAAAATGATCCTCTTGATCCTTTCCTATTAGGGGCGAGGAAGAATATAATGGTGACCTCATATTACTAAAGAAGGATAAAAATGTTCATAGGTACAATCCAACAACTTCAACCAATATCTCAGTAAGAGCTTTGAAAAACACTGTTTTATTTTGTTATCATACAGAGAGCTTGTATTTACTAGACAAAGGAGAAGATGTTAATTCCTATTGACGTTGAGAGTGTTGCGAGACATTGAGAAAATAAAAAGTCCATTTTCACATTCCTCTTTCTTTTCTTTTTTCTTTTTGTTTTGAGATACATGGACATGCGCTAAAATCGAACCCGCGATCTCTCACTTGTAGCCGAATTGGCCTTTGGTTCATACATTTTTTTTTTTGTGATATGAATTTTTTAAGTACATACCAACACAAATTTTTTGGTTGGCATATGGTAATTGATTTGATTAAATTAAGGATGTTAGCTAATTTAGTTAGAATTAAGATGCATCCATTATGCATGTTTTGTAAAAAAGGAACCCTGGAGAAAAAGGTGAATTCTCATTTGTGGAAAGGTGAATTCTCATTTGTGAAATGATAATTTTCGTTTGTGGAATGGTAATAGTGCATTTTTTGTTTTGTTTTATAAAACATGTATCAAAGAGTAAAAAAAGGGAACCCTGTAGAAAAAGTGGTAATTCTCATTTGTGGAATGATAATTTTCGTTTGTGGAATGGTAATAGTGCAATTTTTTTGGTTTTATAAAACATGCATCAAAGAGTAAAAAAAAAAAAAAACCCTGTAGAAAAAAGTGGTAATTCTCATTTGTGAAATGGTAAATTCTCATTTGTGGAATGATAATTTCATTTGTGGAATGGTAAAATATAATTTCCAAACTGGTGGGGCAGACTCTCATCATTACAATATGCGCCAGACCTCTGGCGGCCCTCCGGTGAGGGCATTTTTTTTTAAATTTATTTAAAAGTAACGGCAAAAAGGTACTTTCACTCGAATTTTCATATCCCTCATATGTCATTTGTACCTCTCAGTCTTTTTATAAATTCGACAGACCTCTGGGGGTTTTACAAATTCAGAAGGTATTTATAAGAGGTGGGACAAAGAAATGACTTCACATTTAAACAGCTAACTGTTATAAATATATTATTATGTGGATGTCCATTGCATAGTAACTATTGAAGGTCTATAAATAGAGGCGCGTGTAAACATTCGAATAGACTTGAATGAGAATTTCTCTCTCCTCTCCTAGAACTTCTCTTGTTCTTGTTATCTTTTTCTTTAGTTTTATAACACGTTATCAGCACGAAGCTCTAACCAACTGAGCTTGTTAATCATCATCACCGATCTTCCTGATATCACCATCCCGTTCAGCTTCTCTCTATCGCCCTCCATTTTCGGTCATCTCGCCTTAGTGAAATGTCGGTGGAGAGGTCGTTTGAGCCTTGAGGCATGGGAGGAGGTTCGGTTGCACGGGGTTTTTCACCGGATACGGCGTTGCTCCTTGCTACTTACGAGAGAAAAGGCGATGGAAACACAATCATCATATCGCTTTTCTCCATACACCCAAATCTTGCTTTCGGCCTTAGCTACACACACAAACCAAAGATCCCCTTGCTTCTTGTATCGCCAACACGCCCCTTCCCATACCCCTCGAGCCCAACGCTACTTACATAATGGTCTCTCTTTTTCGGTCTGTCATTCTCTTGTGTTGAATCAGACCCTTAGTTCTCTCTATATAGTCGCTGCTCCTTAGTCTTCTTTCATCCGTGTTGCCTTAACAAAAGCCAGAGAGAGAGAGAGAGAGAGCTTTAGAGCTGGAGGTGTGTGTGTGCTCTGTTTTAATTATCAAATAACAGAGAAAGAAGGAGAGAGTGAACGAGGAAGGTGAGTGAGAGTCAAAACGTGGTCCATGAAGGTGCTGGAAGTCACGTGAAGAAGAAAACGCAGGCTGATTGTATTGTCTTCTACGGCGCCGAAAATGAAGAAGAAAACAGGTTCATTTTTCTTTGTCTTCTGCGCGTGAATCAAGTTTGTTTCTTTTTCTTTGTCTTCTTGCACACTCAAATTGGCATTAAATTATTATAAAAGGAAAAGGTGATAATTTAAGTCAGATTCAAATGTGAAAACGTAGATGTCCCACATGCAAAATTATTAATATTAAATATGTAAGTTGACCTACACCGTCTTGCAGCTTCATTTCCTTTCACGAGTCTTCAACTAGGTTCTTGTTCCTTCTATATTTCCAGCCGCCATATTTGACTTCTTTATAACTTTTGCTTCTTCATGGAAATTACTCCCCAGAGCCTTTAATTCTACATCCTTCTATAGCCTTTTTGACTTTTCAATTTGCACACATTATTTTATTATCAATTGCTTTTCACCTTCGTAGCTACTTCTTGGTTCCTTCTTTTTATTCATATTATTAATATTATTACTATTTACTTATTTTTATTATTTACATATTTTATTAATATTATTACTATTTGCTTATTTTATTATTATTATTATTACTATTTGTATATTTTATTACTATTATTATTATTTGTATAGTCATTACCATTGGGTAATTACTATTCATACGGTAATTACTATTGATGCAGTAAATTATAATGGTAAGATCTATTTTACTATTTATATGATTGCACAACTTTTACTAATATTTTATTTGCATAGTAATTACCATAAGATAAATACTATTTACACGGTAACTACTATTGATGCAGTAAATTACAATGGTAATTATTATTTTACCATTTGTATAGTAATTACTATTTATATGGTAATTACCATTAGCGCATTAATTTACAGTAGTAATTGTTGTTTTACCTTTACTATAGTTATTATTATGAATTTAATGCATATGATTATTATGTATGAATATTAGAATAAAGGGATATGAGAAGTAAATTATAGAAGCACCCCATATTCGGAGAGTAATAGATCTTGAAGCGTTGGTCCGAAAGGAAAATTAGATAGTGACCTATTTACCAAAATAAAAATAAATAATGCTATTTCAAATATCAAGAAAGCAACTTGATCGGTACAACCCCACCACAAGCTACAACCATCTCATGTTTAAGTCTACTAATTTCTCTTTCAAATAGTTGCTCTTGAGACATGATCACCGTAAGAAAGCGTTCTTTTCAATCCCGCATTCGACTCATGGTAGTTCGAACCTTTACGTAAGGCCGTGTATTCCTCCCCTTTTACATATTTTCTCGCGTACAACATTTTTGCATAAAATGACTCGTTTAGCCGCCTCTTGTTGAGGTAAATGGAAGAAGTCTTTTAGATCATCTATTGACATTAATTCACCCCTAATGTTTTGTTCAAACCCTTGACCTATATGAGTCTCTAGGTATGAGGACTAAAGGATTATTATTTATAGGGATAGGAGGATTATTATTTACAACTATGAGTTCTTTACCTTTATTGGTTATGTTTTCAGTGGTGGTTGGAAATGAACTACCGATGGGTTCATTTTGAGTTTTGGTCCATTCCAAACCAACACGAGAGCCTCATAGTAGCCGATGGGGATCGACACCAGGACATACCCTAAAGAGTTTTGATTCAAACAATAATTGTTCAAAAAATGTTTGATTTCTTCTATATTTTTCTTACCAAAATCGAACATTTGAGGTCTTGAGGAACCTCCTTGTACGTCCTGGTGAAAGACAGCATGGCTTATCATACCGATCCGCCCATGAACTTCAAGTTTATGATATTGAAGTCCATTGGTATGAATGATCTCCCGCAGAACATGGCAACAACCACTTGAAAATGGGTTAGATGTCTCAGTCAAGCTGGAAGCAGGATTTCTTGGTTGAGATGGCATCGTAGACTCTATAAGTTCTGTCATATTACGACATCTCTTAACAGGTCGCTTTGATGGACCTGCTTCAGATGCTTTTTTGTAGGTAACCATAGGGATAGAATCTTGAATCCTTGGAGGAGAAGTTGGAGCATGTATCATTGTGCCAGATGGTGGAATGTTCACTCCTACGGGATTCTGGGGAGGTAAAGAAGAATAGGGGTATGGTACATTGTTAAACAAGTCAGCCAACATGTTCGACTGATTGTCATGTAGTAAAGCTTCAAGAAAGAAAGGGTTATATGAATCAGAAACTGGAATGAAGTTACTTGGACCGTTCATGTTTAAAGACAATGTGAAAGAATACAGAGAAAGGTATGAACGGTGATGAAACGAGTATTTTTTAAAAGATTGAGAGTATGTGAAGCATTAGCTCCTGCTTTCCTCATTTTATAATTGAACAAGTAACGTCTAGATTTATTTTAATTAAGCAGCGTCGTATCCTAATCTGTCGTTAGTTTAAAACCGTGTAGATTTTTTTTTAATCATGTGGAAATTTACGGCACCGCACCCTAATGCTCCCTTGATGAAACCTAATGCAACCTAGTAGTTGCTAATTCTATACCGTTTGGATTTTTGTACGCCGCATAGTGATTATTTTATGACCGTATCTCCGGAAATCTATCTTGGATGTCGGTGATTCGAGATGTCAAGTGGTTTTTGAAAATGGAATTCGATCGTAAGCGTGCTAAGATGATAGTAATCTCGAGAAGGGTGAGTCTCGAGAAATATTTGAAACTTCTTGATTTAAGATCTGAATACCTTGAGGTATGAAGAATGTTAGAATTAATATGGTATGATTGAGGATTGGTTTGAATCGATCTAAGTGAAATAATGTTTAGATCAGAATATGACCAAGGTTGCTCTATGAATCTAGTATATGAAAATATGAATTTTGTGAACCTTGTGATCAATGTTGCATTAAAATGCATTATGTTCTAATCATATCCCGATAGAAAGAGTTCCTTAGCCATGAATTTTAAATGGCCCGAAGCCATAAGGTTTTAAGTTTGTATTCTAATCACATTAGAATACATTTGATTGAAGGCTCAGGAAGAGTAAATATTTTATCCGAAAGAAATAAAATTATGTATTGATTACTCTATAAGATATTTGTAGAAATAGATATAATATAGGAAACGTATGCTTTTGTAAACTAGAAGTTTACAACTTTTAATATAGGGATTGTAAATACAAACTAGAAGTTTGTTAATACAAATCCAATATTTGTCAATAAAAGAGCAATGAACTATAGAGAAAGAATAAGCCCGAGGAAGGTAATGCAATGATTAATTTGTTGTCATTTTGTCCTCATATTTCATAAATTTATTGCTATGAGAATCATATGTGAGATTCTAAATCTGTGTGATTCTACATTATTTTGATTATGAATATCTTCATATATGGTGGATGCGTATTTAGTGATGTGATATTATATGTTTACTCCTGAAGACTAAACATAAATTTTTCGAAAATGATTTTGAAAATGTTTATATGACTCACACTTGAGGGGGAGATTGTTAGAAAACAAGTGTGAGTTAGAATACAAGTATAAGATAATGTTTGAAAAGTTATATACTTCTCACATTATCTAATAGATCTCCCAAAATGGATGTCATAGTATTGAAAAATATTTATGATTGATTGAAATATATGTTACAGTAAACAAGAAATTTACTGATCTAGTTTACTGATTTAAATTAATTGTTAGCATGACTTGTTTTGATCGTCCAAGTCATATATACATAATGCAAATAAGATTATGTATTGACATTCATTGAAGAACTAAAAGATTCTTCATGAATAACCAACATATTGTTTATATGTTATATGATGCTTGTTCTCATTGATCATGATTTGTAATGGATCTCAAGATCTCGGAAATATATCAAACATATTTATATGGGCCCATCAAAATAACATGTAAATCAAGATGCATCTACAAAATGATTACATGTGATATGCTAAGCTTACAACCGAAGTTTGTAAGAATGCAACCTGAAGTTTGCAATGATGTTTGTATATATTAAAACACACTATTTCAGATTATACGATCTAGAAATCATGTATTATAGCATCCATAAATAGCTAGATCAATGCTTATGAGAACAAAGTTTTTATGTTGGTATATTTGATTATTGTATCGTTTATATAAACCAACAAAACTCTCCCCGTAAAGTTGGTTTTTGGTCAAGCTAGAACCAGATTAATTCTATCTTAGAATGTTTGAATGTGCAATACTTATAAATTCTCCACAATGCACATAGAGTGTTATAGAATGAATGTTAGTTTAAATGCAGTGTAAGGACATCATTCTTCTTGTTTGTCTCTAAATGGAACAAAATGATGTTTCTAAAGGTAACAAATGGATTTAGGAGACTTACACTGCATGATTTGTTAATTGAAACTTGATATTGTTTTCCCAACATGAGGGGGAGAAAATAGGCAGTTGGGAAAAGATATTAAAGATATTAGCTGGAATGAGTTATCATTGATTCATTTTGATTATTGTACAAAATAATCAAATTTGGAATGAGTTATCATTGACTCATTTTGATTATTGTACAAAACAATTTGAACTCGGAAGTTCAAAAGATAATTCATTTGTAAAATTTAGCTAATCAAATGCCGAAAGCATTTACTGACCTAAAGAAAGTGATAAAGTCACATGTTTCAACTGCTAATGCTCCTATCAGAATTGATGTCCCTGAAGAACAACATACTATAAATAAATTAAAGCACGCCTGAAGCGTAGTAGGTCCATCGATTTTAAAGATAAATCCTCAAAAGTGAAAAAGGAGCCAAGAATATAGATGATCGAGTTGAGGATAATTAATAAAAGTTAAATGCTCCGAAGAGCCATCTCCGAAGAGTTATTATCTCCAGTAGAGATATCTCCGTAAGAGAATGTTGTAGTCCCATAAGAGACCCAGGTACATGAAAATTTGAAAATAATGAGATCTCAATAAACTATGAATGTTATTCTATGAGACCAAAAGAAAGTCAACGTTGACGATATATTTGCTTATGATATAGCACATGATATAATGAATGATAATGTGGATCATAAGACAAAATTAATAAGATGGTGCCAAAAGCACATGTCCGAAAAGGACATAAGGTGCCGTAAGACATGTCCCCGAAAGATTTAAAATGCCGAAGCATATATCCCCGAAGGATTTAAAATGCCGAAGTATATATATCCCCGAAGGAATTAAAGTGCATGAACCACAAGTCCCTAAAGGATTCAAGACGTTAAAAAGATTCAAGTTCTCGAGAACATTATTAAATAAGTCTATATATGGCCGAAGCCTAAATATTTATTGAAAGAATGATGCACAAAATAATTCTATATGTCCAGGCATCTTTATGAAAAGATCTCAAGTATATGATATTTATGTGATTTTTAGTAATTATGTTAATATTCATTATGCTTTTATTGACAAATTTAGAATTTGCAGGTACACAATGGACAATGAATATACGACAGGATGTTATTATTGTTCAATAGAGAACAATAGAATATTTGACTACTGAAAGAAAGAATTTGAAAAGAAGATAAAGAAGAACTACATGGTCCAGAAGTACCATAAAGCACAGATGTATCTTGATGATAAGCAAAATATAGTTATTTATCTATACAAAGTTATTGTATGTAATGTTGTCATCAGGGGGAGAAAAATATGATGTAATGAAGAGGGGGAGTCGACTGTCTTTCTTTTTTTTCCTTATCTAGGTTTTGTCCACCTGGGTTCCTGTAGAAAGGTTTTTAATGAGCGGCAAAGATTAGGAAGTGTATAAATGGATGTACTCTTTTCTTTAGCTAGGTTTTTATCCCACTGGGTTTTCCTAGTTAAAGTTTTTAATGAGGACATTCATAATGGACATCCAAGGGGAGTGTTATAAATATATTATTATGTGGATGTCATTGATAAGAACTATGAAGCGCTATAAATAAGTGCTCAGATAAACATTCGAATACTTGAATGAATTCTCTCTCCTCTCCTAGAACTTCTCTTGTTCTTGTTATCTTTTTCTTTAGTTTTATAACACTAACATTATTTATAATTCCTTTCCCATTTTCAGCTTAGTCTATTAGGGCTTCACTGTGGGAGTCACTGAGGAAGCCATGGGAGAACGGAAACCAATCCCTTTGGGGCTCTCTGTGCTTCTCTTGTTGATTGCTTATTCGTCGTTTCACATGCTTTGCGCTTCTGATGATCACGATGATGCGGTAATTGGGTCCTTTTCTGGTCCTCTTATCATTTAATTAATTTTGTTTTCTGGTTCTCTGTTAGACCTCTATTTCTTTTTAATTTCTATGATTTGAATTTCGTTTAGATCTTCTACGAGTCATTCGACTAAGATTTTGAAGGCCGTTGGATTGTGTCCGAGAAGGATGCCTACAAAGGTAAAGATATTGATCTTTCCATCTTTTATTGTCTTGGGAGATCAGTGAAATTTACTTGATGAGTGTGTTATAAAGGTTATTTCTGAATTCTGATTGCTGTTTGGTTACCACCTGTTTGCTGAAGGTATGAACGAGTGAAATTGGATTGAAAAAAAATTGAAATTATGCCACGAGTGCTGAGCCAGAACATCTTCGTGAAGATCGAGTGGCGAGGTATTTCTGTGAATGGTGGCAGTGGCAGTGGCAGAAATTTGCGCAGTTCAATGTTGATCCTGAGCTTGTATAAAAAAGAAAACAGGAAAAGCATGACATCACTCTTACAAAATGATTTATACATATACACACAGAAAACGAAGACACACGTTCAAGTTATTTATACTAGTATATATTTGTATTCACTAAATTGGATTTCTTTGCCTAATACTCCCTTCGTTCAAAATTAGTATAAAAATGTTTCAAAACCAGCAGTGTATATGTTAAATTGAAATCCTAGAGCAAGCATGAAATTTGATTAAAAAAAAATTCAACAAAAATTGCAAGAAACACACAACTTATCACGTAGCCTTCGGCCACCCCTTAGCACCATTTCACCATAAGTTGATTGCCGATCCTTAAACGCCGTTCCCATCATTCCCCCTTCACCGTTGTGTTTGACGTCCGAGGGCCACCAGTCTCTTTCCATTCAGGGAGAACATTGCAGATCTGAGTGGGAAAAAAAAAAACGGCCCTATTTGAATTGTATGGATGAGATTATGTCACAATTAATGCAATTAACGGCTCAGATGTTTCCACTTATCCCAAAGGTGCATTTCAAAGATGAGCACCATTTGCTTATAGATGCAACATACGGACTCCGTAATTTGATCCATTCATAACTCCATTACAACCTAAAGACTACACAATTATCAAACTTTACCTGCGAATGACATATTGTGAACTAATAAAATCTGGACTGTCCAACTGTATTTTGTCTTGCCTTTGAGGGCTCAGCTCTCCTCACCGAGCTAAATCCGATGATAGATGTTCATCCGATCAGTTTAAGGAAGTCATGCCGTCAGTTGTGTCAAACTCAAGCTCATGGTCGTCATTTAATCTAATCAAACTTAAGGCAGTGATTTTCTTGGCCCTCTTATTCGCACTCAACAATCTCCTAATCTTGACTACATCATCCCACTGTTCTGTGTGTGCAAAAATATTGGCCATAATGGAATAAACGCCACCGTCTTCTGGCTTTATCTCCATCACTTGTTGGGCTGCTTTCTTTGCAATCTCAAGGTTCCCATGTGTCCTACATCCTCCAAGCAATCCTCCCCACACGAAAATATCCCCACCATATGGCATTCCTCTTATAAGCTCCATTGCTTCTCCAATCAAACCTGCCCGCCCTAACATGTCCACCATACAACCATAATGTTTGGCCTCCGGAGTAATCCCATATATAGGTCCCATTTCATTGAAGAGTTGTCGAGCTTCATGAACCAGACCTGCGTGGCTACATCCCATTAAAACTGCTAAGAAGCTCACTCCATCTGGTTGAATTCCAGATCCAATCATTCTATAAAAGTAGTCTAGCAAAAATGAGCCTTTGCCGTGCATCGCAAGGCCAACAAGCATTGCATTCCATGTAAACACGTTTATCAGTACTTGAATTGAATATAGCTATTGCAGTCTCAAGACATCCGCACTTGGCATAAAAATCCACCAAAGCGGTGGTCAAAAAGGAATCAACTTGAATGCCATTTCGGGTGACGTACTCGTGAACAATTTTCCCCTGTTCTAATCCCCCCAGCTGAGCACAAGCAGAAAGTACAGAGACCAATGCGATGTTGTCTGGCCGAATTTCTAAATCAAGGATCTGATTGAAGAGTTCGATGGCTTCACTGCACAAATTGGCCTTGGCATAACCAGCTATCATAGTGCCCCAAGACACAGCATCACGTACCGGCATTTGATCAAACATCTCACGTGCGCGGGTAATCTGCCGAGTCTTGACAAACCCATCAATCATGGCATTGTAAGAGACAACATCCTTGTAAGAATTTTCAGCGAACACTTGGTAGGCATCATCGACACGGTCGTGGGTAGAGTAAACATGTACAAGAGAATTCAGCACGAACAAATGGGCCACGAACCCGAACTTGAAAGCTTGTGAATGAACTGATTGTGAAAGAGCAAGAACACGGAGATGAGCGCAGGCTTTGAGGACAAATGGAAAGGTGTGGAAGTCAGGGGGAACAGAGAGACGGCGCAACAGCGTAAAGATTTCTAGGGCGCAGAAAGGCGCGGAAAGAAGAGAGTGAGCTCGAATGAGGTTATTATACGAGAATGTCGATGGGTTTGGAATGGAACGGAAAACAGAGTGCACATAGTTCGATGGGTTGAAAGTGGCGGATTTGGCCAAGTTATTAGTAGTGGGTATGAGAATGGAAGCAAAGGTGTGGAGAATGGCATTCAAGAAAGGCGAAGGATGAAGGAAGAGGAGACCCGAAGTAATAGAGTAAGCATGAAGCTGATGGAGTTGTTTGATGAATTTGCATTGCTTTATCCCATTTAAGAGATTCATGTTACCCAGCTCCTTTGCTTCAATGATGAATCAGAGGGAAATTTCATACTTCAGATAAGCATATGAACTGACTCAAAGTTAACTATCTCTGGCAGCAGAATCTGCCTCGTTTATATACGTCGCGACGTAACAGGAAAAATATAAAAATTGAAATCGTGAACGGCAGGATTCGAACCTGCGCGGGCAGAGCCCACATGATTTCTAGTCATGCCCGATAACCACTCCGGCACGTCCACCTTGCTGTTAAGGTCTTTAAATAAATTTTAATCGTGGTTATTACTATTGTAACAATAGACCAGAGGGAAAAGAAAAAAGAAGCAAGCAAACCGTATAGAAGCCCAATAGGCCAATTGTACCCGCGGCGGGAAGCTGCTCCTTGGCGCTGTATGGGGGAAGTTTCTCCAACGTCTCCTCTCGCGTTGGGATGGGAAAAATTCCTCAAAACCCAATCAACTAGCGGCTCCAAGTGACTCCAAACAGTGAGCGAGCGATATCCGAAGTATTGGTGGTAGGAAAGAAGGATATGGGGAACAAAGAGAAAGCGAAGGAGCGAAGAGAAAAGAGGATGCAAGAGATATCGATTCTCAGGACCATCCCCTATTCTGATGACCAGAGGTTGGATTATTTGCTCCTTTGCCCTAAATTGTTTTCAAAAGAAAATATGTTTGTGTTTCTCGCCGTTGGATTTATGACTGCTCGAGGCCGAAAACTAACCTTCGCTGGATCATAACATCCGACAAATCTACTAACAACTCATACTCTATTAGAAATGACAGGGAAACTTGTAAGGATAAGAACTTACGACTTGGCAAAATTTGAAAAGGAAAAAGTTTTGGCTTTGGGTGTATAAAATTTAATTGTCATTTCCTCGATCAAATAATATAGTATCTCGTATAAATGCATAAGTCTGAATGTCTTTCTAATGGGATAATTGAATTCGACCTGAGAATATTGGCACTAGGCAGGCATGTAAATATGGCTATCTGTATGTTTACACTTCACAATATTCAGAATCTGTCCCGCAGTTCATGGCATTAGAGATTTTTTTTTAAAAAAAAATTGCATAATTGCAGGTGGTGGTCTAAGGAAACAGTTGCCGTGGTTACTGGTGGAAACAGAGGCATTGGATTTGAGATTTGTAGACAACTTGCTGAACATGGATTGACTGTTATATTAACATCAAGGGATGCGAGTGCTGGTTGTGAGGCAGCTAAGGTCTTGCAAGAAAGTGGGCTTAGTGTAGTTTCACATCAACTGGATGTATTAGATTCGTCCTCCATCTGCCATTTTGCTGATTGGTTACAGAAAAATTATGCTGGTTTGGATATTCTGGTTAGTTTCAAAGTTTGTTTAAAATATATATCCTGGGTTCAATTCAAACGCTGACCAACTGACTGATATTGGGATCTTTATGATCGTTTATAAATTCTAATTGCTTCCAGTTTATCTTCTCAATAGCCGCTGCCTTCTATTGGCATTATATCATTATATGTGTTCCTTTACTTTATTTTTTTTTTCTACAAAAAAAAAAAAAAAAAAAAAAAAAACTTTCTGGCCATGGAATTATACTCAAATACAAGAAGTTTTAGTAGGAACTAGGAAGTGAAACAGGCCCTCGATTCATGATTCTAAACAATTCTATCATCTGCAGGTAAACAATGCAGGAGTTAATTTCAATCTTGGGTTTGATAACTCCGTTGAAAATGCCCATAGGGTTATTAAAACAAATTATTACGGCATTAAGATAATGACTGAAACTATGATCCCATTGATGAAGCCTTCCATTAAAGGTGCTCGTATTGTTAATGTGAGCTCGCGTCTTGGTAGACTAAATGGTAGACGCAATGTAAGTGGAAATTCTTTCTGTTGCTCCCTGAAAATACATCTTCTCCGTGTTACATACAAACATATATGTGTATATGTGTGCGCATGTGTAAAATGTATGTGTGTGTGTCTGTGTGTAAACAATGGTGAAGCATTGTTTTTGGTGATAAATCCTGAAGAAAAGCTGATCTTCATCATTAATTCCTTCCCTTGTTAACACCTTCTCGTAAATTTGCTTTTTCTTGCTAGTGCTCTTCCTGCTTTCATATTCAGAATTTGCAAGTATTGGGATAAACCAAAATATGTTCTTGTATGTTACAATCCGTTTACAGTCTACTAATATTATTTGAAATTGGCTTCCAACAAGGTTGAAACTTGAAAGTGTTAGAGAAGCTTTAGGCTTTATGACACATGTAACAATTCATGTGGTCATTCCTATACTTCATTTTCCCTTAACTGATATGTTAGACTGAAAATTTATTATAATTCTACAGCCTTTCGTTTTGTTTCACATTTATTCTGCCATATAAATATGTGATTTTTGCCTTATGGAGATATCTTGTTATTAGCTACTTTGAAGTACAGTAGAGTTATTGGTTCCTTATACAACTTGTTGTATGTTACCAAAAGAAAAGACTGACTGTGAGTTGCTTGAGGGACAGAGAATCGGCGATGTAGCCTTGAGGGAGCAACTAGATGACGAGGAAACCCTCTCAGAGGAACTGGTTGATAGGACTTTGTCCACTTTCCTGCAACAAGTAGAAGACGGAACCTGGACATCAAATGGGTGGCCTCAAACCTTCACTGACTACTCATTGTCAAAACTTGCGGTTAATGCTTATACAAGACTTACGGCAAGAAAACTGCTTGAGCAACCTAAACGTCAGAAGATTTACATCAATTGCTATTGCCCTGGGTGGGTGAAGACTGCTCTTACTGGTTATGCAGGAAATAACACTGCTGAGGAAGGAGCTGATACTGGAGTATGGCTTGCCCTTCTTCCTGACCAACCTGTATCTGGGAAATTCTTTGCAGAAAGGCGTGAGATTAAGTTTTAAGCTATTTGGATTTTGAGGAATCATGTTGCCACCAACTTCAGAAGCTTAAAAGGAAAGGAGATTTTGAAATCTTGTTGCATCTATTTTGTTTACGTGTGAATGGCAGCTAGCTATCACCAATGCATACGGAAACTTCAGGCAGGTTTGTGATCAATCCATGCAAAACTAACCATGTTTGAAGCCCAACCTGATGCTTGAGGAATGAATGTTTTGTAATTTGTATATTCCCCCACAAGGGTACTGCTATTTAGGAGTGTGCCAATGCATATATCATTTTGGATTTTTAATCCTTGGCTAAGATGCGCGCAAGTTTGTTTGATTAATTCTGCATTTTACTTGTCTCCTTTGTATATTCCCCCCCCCCCCCCCCCCCCCCCCATTTTGGTCGATATTAATAAAAAAATTTAAGGTTGTAGTGAAATTCAATTTATAGTTTATATAAAACACGAACAATTTAGTACTTTTTTGTGTCAATATATTTTAGTATAAAAATATAATATTATACCACATGATTATAAACTGTAATTTTTTTCCCCACAAATAGCTAATATATAAGTTTTCCCATGTGGCATCTACTCGTGGCCCAGAAAGGGAAAAAAAGTTACAAGTAAACTTTAACCTTAAATGATATTTTTTCACCTAAAAAAAGTACTTTGTGTTAGATGCTTTTTTGGATAAGGGTTAAGGTGCAATTTGGCCAACAAACTATTAATTCAGGAGCGTCCAGCACAATTAACTATTAACTGGACCTTAAATAACAACAAACTATTTAAAATGTTAAAATAGCACAAAAACGTTAGTCTTTTACTGAAGTCTGTTAGTTGATTTAAATTTAGGGAAATAAATTGATCTCAAATGCACATGTGGCAGGTGAGACGTGACAAACGACATGTGTATTTTTGTAAGCCATGTTATCGTCTAGTAGTTAGAAAAAGTTAAACTTAACAGTGATATTTTTATATATAATTTATAACCATGAAGTCATTTTTACACCTAAAAAATATTTAGTATTAGACGAAATACATCTATATTTTTGTACTTTAACCCTTTATTTAATTTCACTAGTTACAAAACCATTTGAGCGTTGTTTTTTTTTTTTTTTTGACAATCATTTGAGCGTTGTTTACTCTGATGGATTGGAGGGGAAGAGAAGGAGTAGCAAATGGAGCGTTTTTCCCCCCTTTTTGCCAAAGTGACAGGTCAGATTAAATGATGATTTGAGTTGTTGTGTTGTGATTGGTGAGATTATAAATGATGTGGCAATAAGAATCCCTTAGCATGGGATTAATCCAACGCTCCAAAGCCTCTCACATAGAGCCCGTGGACGAAGAAGTGACACGACGCGATAGTCGGCGCCCTGCATCGTCTGTGCTTGTTTTCCAACTTTCCGTCCTAAAAGAGGAAGGAAGAATTATACCCAAAAAAAGAAGAAGGAAGAAATACTAGTAATTATTACCAGATACCGAACTTCTCTTAATTGGCGATACATTTTTTTGTTTCAGCGCTGCAGATTTATATTCGGATAAAGGCCGTTTCCTGTAATCATTTGGTTTTAGGTTCTGCACAAACCACAATCTGATTGTAATGGCGAATTTGCGAAGGCTTGTAATTAACGTTTCCAGGGCGCTCAATTCTGCCTCTACGCCTTATACAAGCTCTGTCCAATCTGCTTCAAGACCCCTTCTCAGGTTCTCCTTAAACCATATATTTTTCCTATGAATTTGAACTCTGATTGGCGTTTCTTTTTTAATCTTTCTCTGATGGAAGGTGGGGATTTTTTTGAAAAAAAATTCCAGGCCTTGCTATGGATATGCTTTGTCTTCTCGATTCTCTTCCCTGAGTAATGACTCTCAATCGCTTGATATAGACTTGTCCAACGAAGAAAGCAAAAGGCGCTTGTTTAATAGGTTCCATTCTGGAATTTCTCTTTCTTTTCTGCATTTATCCCCTTTTCTATTGAATACGTTCCTCCATTTTTTGTTTTTATGATAGAGTTGACATGCTTCGCGTTTCAATTTATGCGTAGATTATTGTATAGAAGTAAACAACGAGGGTTCCTGGAACTGGACTTGGTCCTCGGCAAATGGGTGGAGGAGAATATCCATTCCTTGGATGAAAATCGGATTAAAGCTCTGATTCATGTTCTGGACATGGTATTTTCAGTCATCCTTATATATATATATTTTTTGTAAGATCATGAAAGAATCCATTTCGCTCTATCTGGCCTGATTGTTGTATTATTAGGGATCATGTGTTTTTCACTATCTGCCGTTGTTCTTGTGTGTGTCTGTTTCTTTGAATGAATGCATGCCTGCTAGAGATTTAATTTTGCTAATTAGTACCAATGTACCATTATCCCCCTCATGGACTATATATATGCCACTGATATCTAGTCAAACATCATCATGGTAGGAAAGAGTAGTTCAAGTCTGGAATCTGATCTGGGAAGAGAATCCTAACTTAGTTTCATCAGCACCAGAATAGAAAGATTTCCGAGTCAAAAGCTAGAGGGCGTTTGGTTCTATAGAACATGATATTTGGAATGAGAGCAATGCTTCTCTGAAAACTAAAACCTTTACATCTTTTTAGTTCATGGAAGTTCAAACATTTAATTTCTGTTCTGCAGGAGAATCCGGATTTGTGGAAATGGGTATCTGGGCAGGAGCAACCCCCAGAAGCAGTCGACTCAAATCCAGTGAGTTTCTTGTTATCAGTTTAATGATGAAATTCCAATGCAGATTTTCCTTCCCTTTGAGGTTCTTTGGGGGTTACAATTCTCATACCAACCATCTATTGCCTTGTAGGTGTTTGTTGCTGTGCGGGAAGGAGTCAAGAAGAACCTTGATAGCCACGCTGCCGCCGGAACAAGAGCAACGCCTGGCCAACCATGGGTAAGAGGTTGGGATGATATCAAGAAAGGTCGAGATGGTCCTGTTACTGGGAATCAGTAGCTCCTTCTTCTTGAAGGGCTGGGGTTGTTTGAGTTTTCTTTCTTTGTTAGAAAAAGAATTGAATAAAATCTGCCCGGCCACTAATGTTGCAATTGTGAAGGGCTGAACAACTGCAATTTCAATGCTTGTATAAGCTGCTTGAGACATGAAAAATGGGGTCTAAACTAGAATATTACTTAACTACTTTGGGGTGACTTTTAGTTGTATATCCTCTGTTTGTGTTCTATATGTGGAACTTGTTTTTCAAATTGCTTATATTTGTTGGCTGGAGACATGCTTGATTCTTGATTTCTCTTCTACCAACGGGGGATTCAAGTCCTTTTTTAAGGATGTAGTTGGGAGCAGCTACTCCCTCCAGTTTTAATTATAAAACAACATTTATGAGTTTGTTTTGATCTTAATTATAAGACAACATTTTAATTTTTGTTAATTTCTTCTTAAAATACCCTATTGATATGAATGAGGGTTTATGTGAAATCAAAAGTGAGGTAATTGTAGTGCAAAATTTATATAAGGATATTTTAGGAAAATGAGTAAAATTAACTAATTTAATCTCTATTCTTAATCCTTCCAAAATCGCTTAAACCGGAGATATAGATATAGTATCTCACTACAAACTATATCTATCTTATATATTAAAAATTGGTGGTGCTGCTTAATTTCATTTATCACAGGCCTATAACTGAGACTAATTCTCGCTATGGAGCTCTAAGCAGCTTAACCCAAACCCAATCTTGAAGGAAAATAAATTATAGAAATAGGAAACTGTACTAAATAAGAAATAAAATCATTTACTTAAAGATAAGGAAAAATTATAATAGATGACCTAAAAAAATAATATCTATTAAGAAGGATTATAAAAATAATAATTATTTTAAAAGACCGTAAATTAAAACATTAAAATAAAAAGACTAAATCGCTTTCAATGATTTCCTATATTTTTTCTAATTTAATCAGAATTTGGTGTGATTGATAAATAATGATAAGTAGATATCAATTCAAATAACCTCGTTCTTTTTTAATTACAGTAAAAACTCCAAGGCTCTATAGTCTACGGAAGTAAGATGTGGACACCCCTCCTAATTAATGTTAGGGCTAAACTATGATACCAACAAATCAAACAAAATAACATGGTATGGAAAAATAAACCTACAGCACAGATCCTCATTTCACGAGACCATTAGCATTTAACATAGTATTATACCATTTGAATATTTCTCCCTGTATGAATAGCGGACATAAATTTGACAGAAGAACACAAAGTCAAAAACAGATCGGCAAACAATGAGCGCCAAAATCATTAAACAATGAAAATCCATTAATCTATTTATTATTATCCATCAATCACTCCAAATTATGATTCAGTTAGAGAGAATATAAGAAATTTGGCTAAGGGCAATTCAGTCTTTCTATTTTAATGTTTTAATTTCTGATCCTTCAAAATAATTACAATTTTTATGGTCCTTCTTAATAAATATTTTTTCTTAACTCCTTTATCACAATTTTCCCAAAAGATAATATGAATACTTATTAACATCCGGACAAATATGGTTTTAAAATTGACGATAGAATTTCCTAACATATGGCATATTCCAATTATTTCTTATTAATCATATTCCATCAGATATCCTAGGTAACCCATGGCTTAATTTTCATAAAAAAAATTATCCGACTGGAATGATATAAGAGCTTATCGTTTTGTACGCCACTCGACAGCGTATAAGGTTATGTCAAGTCACCCAAAACTATGTCATTTTGGAAGTTAAAGGAATTAATGAAGGGTGTTTTGATCAAATTCATATAATAAATACAAAAATAAAAATACCAAAACACCCTTCATTAATTCTCTTAACTCCCAAAACGACGTAGTTTTAGGGTTAGGGGAAATTAATGAAGGATCTTTTGGTAAAATTCATATAATAAATACAAAAACAAAAAATACGAAAGCACCCTTCATTAATTCCCATAACCCCAAAACAAAATAGTTTTGAGGTGATTTGACATAACCTTATATCAAGTGACATGACAAACGATAAACTTATTATATAATTAGGGAGGTCCTAAATATAAGTTTCATTTTATTTTTTAAAAAAATATTGAGAAAGTTAATTAAATTACTTTAAAGTATTTATATTTATTTTTTTTCATCCAAATTATTTTATTCGACTTATAAACTGATATATAATATGATGATACATAAGATATGATATGATTAACTAACTTATTTGATTTTTTAATCTTAAAAAAAAAAAAGTCAACTAAATCTTATAATTAGAACAAAAGTAGTATGTATTGCACTATTGCCTAATAGAGAGCAAACATTTTGTGCTGAGTTTTAATTAATCTATTTTAATAATCAGTTATGCTGTGTATCAACTCATTTAATATTTTGAGATTTTTAAACAGATGAATCCACTTCCTATAATCCAGATGAATTTCTAATAAGTCATGAAAAAATATCGTTGGAGTTTCAAACTACTTAATTTTTAATTAAAATTTTTCGATCAAACAATCCCTTGGATCTACTTAATAATCAAATATCATTAGTTCTTATTATTAATGTATCTTAAATTAAAAGGACTAAACCTTTTTTTGAGGTTAATATTACTTGTTAGAATCTAATTTAATTATATAGATTAAAATTTTGGAGGTTAATATTAATCTAAAATGAGTCACATTATTTTTTTTTTATTTTGACCTATAAATAATATGATTTTTTATAAATTTTATATTATATTTTTAACAAATGAAATTTGTTATTTAAGTGGTATTTTTCATATTTTATTTCTTCTTATATTTTCAAAAAGTAGAACTCTATTTAGTTAATTACCGTAAGATGCAATAAATAAATAAATAAAATGTTAAGAATTGGACAGAAAGTTGAGGTCCGGGCCTATAGCTCTGGATGATAAGCCGGAGCCTTTCTCAGGCAAGCGAAGATTGTCGCAGCAGCTAGGCTGCAATCCCTCTCTATGCTTCTACTCCCGTTAACTTCAATTTGACGAGCTCCTCTGGTCTTCTTCTTGAACCGTCTTCTGCTTCACCTGCAAAATTTCTAGATTCTTTTTGTGCTTCCGTATTCTCGTCGTGGGAATTAACGGAAGACGATGATTGATGCATGAAGAATAGCAAGATTTAGATGATTCATCAATTTCTCGGATTATTATTTGTATAGTACACATTTTACATGGCTAAAGATTCGGATTCAAACGATTCCAATGGATGGAACCGTGCTCGGGGACTGGTGGTGAAGAGTCTAATTCTCCTTGGTGGTGCACTTCTGGTGAAGCGACTAAGTAAATCTACCACACGTTGGGACCATGCTCGTATTGTGTCTCAGTCCCTCGCCGGCGAAAAGGTTAATCGTCTACCTATATTTGCACTCTTTACTGGTACCTGTTCGCTGTGAGTGTATATGTGCACGCTAAATGATCCCTTTCTTTATGGTTGTGCTTATTTTTTGAAAACTTTTCGGTGTAGTATTCAAAAGAGCAGGCGTCAAGAGACCCGGATAATTATTTCAACATTAGGTATGTTATTCATGATTTTCAATTTCTGGTTGGAATTGTTAGCATTATTTGTAATTTAGCAGCTCCTGTTTTGCCTTTATTACTTCCAGAAGTTTCAGATTATAATTAGTTTCAGTACCTTTATAATACTTAAACATTTCACCAAAATTCCGAAGTTGCGTTCTCTGGAACCATAGTTTCAGTTTGAGAAGGAGAAAAGGGAGGGTGGTGGTGACCGAATTTATTCTCGTCATTTGTTTTTGGAGAAGAAAGCCACTCATAAATGCGTATCGTTTTTATCTATAATTTTTGCAGAATGCTCACATGCCCCGCGGCAGAACTAGTGGATGGTTCAAAGGTCCTATATTTTGAACAGGTGAATATAATGCAAGTTATTAGCATTTTCATTGTGAAGAATTCTTTGGTCTTTGAGATCTAAATCTCGTAAGTTGCTCAATGAATTTTTTTGTGTTGATAGGCATTTTGGAGGACTCCACAAAAGCCCTTTCGGCAGGTAATACTCATGTTTTATGAGAATTTTTGTTTAAATTTATTGTCTCTTTCTTAATACTTGAAACCTGAACATGAACCAGTGGCCAAGAAAAGAAAAACCTGAACATGGGCAAGATTACTCCATAATGTTGACTTTCAGGGAATTCGCCACACTGCACCTAATTATTTTAGTTTTTCCAATGAAGCATGCTCTAAACTGTCACCTATCATCTTCTTGCAGAGGTTTTTAATGGTGAAACCTTGTCCAAAAGAGTTGAAATGTGATGTTGAGGTTAGTATGCAACCACTTTAAATATGTCCTGTTTGTGGTTATTTTAGCTGTATGCATTTTGTTGTATGGAACTTGGCATTGCTTCTATTATATGGTTATATGGTGCTCCCCCTCATTTAATAATTATGATGCGTTTATTCTGTGATGATTGATTAAATTTTGCCGCATTGTCCTGGAGAATGGTGATTTACATTGTTTAATTTATGTTGTCTTTGCTTTCTAATATCTCTAACTTCATAAAATAACGAGGAGGACTTATTTAGAGAGAATGAAGCTTTATTTTTCTATGGAATAATATTTAAAGAGTATATGTTCCCACGTATTTCTTCCCTCCTCTTTTGTTTTGGACCATTCATGCTCCCTTAACCAAAGGAATACAGCTCCTCTGAACCTTTTTGACTTTTGAATTTGTTTCTGATTTCTTTGGCAACTAAAATTTAGTGGTCTTTGATGTAACTGCCTTTTGTTGAACTTCTCCTGGTAGAGGAAGCTGAATACCTCATATTTAGAAGATAACTGTATTCTTATTCATGTTACTAATTAAAGGACATCATATGTTGCTTTGAATTAGTGCCTGAATACTAGCTTCTATTAATTGTAGTTAAATACATATGCCATTAGAGACATGGAGGAGTACAAGAATTTTTGTGATCGCTCAAAGGATCAGCGTCCACAGCAAGAAGAAGTCATTGGAGTAAGCATTCAATTATGTTGATACTAGGATCATAGTAAAACTGTATAAACCTTTCTGAACGATAGTTAATTTTATTTGATTTTCAGCAATAGTGTATACTTATTTCATACAGTGTTACTTAATCAAAACTTCATAGCTGGCCTCTAACCTCAAGTCAAAATTTTGTGTGTGGGTGTTGGGGGGGGGGTTAAATTAGGTAGATGATGAAATGATGGGTGTTTATAAAAGCATTGTATGGTGACAAAAAAATGGAGAGTCTGGAGAGAGAAGAGATTGATTAGAAAAATGAAAATCTCGTTCATAAAAAATGAAAATGTTAGATTTTAATAAACATTATAGAAGTTTTCTGAATAAAAAATAAAATAAAAGGCACAACTTACTGTCAAAAGATTAAAAAAAAGTCCTAGAATTTTAAATTGTAAAATAAATAATTATTAAGTATGTTATGGAAGTGATTTTAGATATGGATGGCATCCATATACTGTACAGGCAAGGTTGTTTTCTGAATAAGTGTAGCGTGGCTTGCAGGACATTGCTGAGCATTTGACAACAATACATCTCAAGCGTTGTTCACGTGGAAAACGCTGCTTATACGAAGGTTCAACCCCTCCTGGAGGGTTTCCTAATTCATGGGTAATTTGTAGTTAAACTATTGCCTTCTAGAACCCATCCCCAGTCTTATGTACCACTTTTCTTTGTACAAGATGGTTTGCTGATGTTTTGTTGAACCTGGTTTTAGTATTATCAATATATTATATAAAATTTAAAATCCTTAGTACTGTCCAAGCTTTGTTGAACTTGGATTGTGAAATTTGTCTTTTCTCTCTCTATCCTTTTGTTCTGAATATTCAAACTCCCTATCATTTTTGAGAGGGTTATACTAATTCTGTATAATATCTTATCCTTTGTTATTGCAGAATGGAGCATCCTACTGTTCTACAGAACTTGCAGTCATGAAAAATAAGGAGATACATACCTGGGATAGGGGTTATGATGACGATGGGAATCAAGTTAGTTTCGTTGCTAATTCTGCAATTTTTTAGCTAGCTTGTCTAAATGGGTCACTGGAATGGCTGCTCGTATATATTACTCCTCCAGTCTTTATTATAAGATATATTTGGGAGTAAATCTTAGTTCTAAATATAAGACAAAATTTTTATATTTGTTAATTTTTTCTTAATTTATCCCTATTAATGCTCCTTCAACAATAATCAATAATTAAGGGTGAGAGGGAATGAACGAATTGAGAAAGATGGCTAGGACACTCTAGAAAATACGTGTCATATTAACTAACTCAGTTAACTTCCTTAATCTAATTAAATTAGGTAAAATGTCTTATATTAAGGACCAGAGGAGTAACATTATATATATTTTTGTCTGATTGCAGGTTTGGGGCCCAAAGGAAGGACCTTATGAGTTCAAGTCTGCACCAACCTCCAGTTTCAACGATACGCTGTCTCCCTTGAATTTCCCCCCTCCACCGTCCATGGAGAGAAGAATAGAGGGTTCATTCATCTTGCAAGAATGAAAATAATTCCTCATGAATTTATCATGTTTCACGATCTTTTAGAGAGGAAGTATCTGCCTTCCCCAGCTGATCTTGTTACACTTTGATGAAAGCTACTGCGGAGCTGCAAAGGCAACAAAGTTAGGAAATTGAGAGCATTGAAGAAAATGACCTTAAATCATGGGGGAATAACCCCAAATCGTGCCTTTCATGCGAAATCTGTAATTGTTTTATCTTACACCGTTGCGAAACCCATTTTCGTAAATCCCAAGTTAGGCATCAGTAATAATGTCTTACTGTCAATAGCGTGGCTCTATATAAAAGCAACAACCAATAAATAGGTCGCTGTTTTCTTGATCGGTCAAATTGTATGAATTTTCTAGCATATCCATGTAAAGATTTTATTTATGCCCCTGGAAGCTATTTTGTTCGTGTGGCTGCATTATCTGCTTTCTTTCTGCTAGTCTATTTATTGGGAAAAAACCGAGGACCGATATTGCTTTATACTACTAGTTTTGTTGTGTTTAAATAAAGGGATGACTGGTTCTGGTTCTTCACCAAAGAAGAGGTTAGAAGAATCTGTCAGGCAACTTGACAAAGGGAGTTTTAATATACCTGCAACATTATTAAAAGCACAGCATTAATATACTCTGTATTAAGAAAACTAACTTGATAGGTACCAATTCAAAATATAAAATTTATAGTTACGAAAGATGATAATGGGGTCGACTGGGATGAAGATGAGGCGAATCATAGAACTTGGAAGAAAGAAGATAGGGCCATAGGGGGTCAAAAAGGAGGAGGCCTGGTGGTATACTGGTATTGTGTGTCTGTGTTCCACTAAATCTGTTTATTTTTATTTTTTTTGAACGGCAAATCTGTTGGAAACATTCTCCAAGATTTTCAGGATTCCTATGAAGATGATTGTAGAGATGAATTTACCCAACTATCTGTCACTTCCAGGCTCATCTCAGTATCCGGCCCATTACACTCAACCACAGGCCCAAGACCAAAGCCCAGACAGTAATCCAGCTGGCTCAGATCCATACCACAATATTTTAGACCCGCTTAGTTATCTCTAGTTCAACTACGACAATGACAGTGACAACAATAATCTCTTTCCCAATCACGAGCCAATCTGCAAAGGGTGGTCCCCATAGTCAGTGTCGGCAGCCAGTTCTCAGTTTTTAAGTCATGTGTTTTATGTGTGTGATACGTGTCCACTACTTTTACAGGCGTAATTTGTTTTTCTGCTTTTTCTTTAGTGGTGTCTGTACTAGTATGTATTATTGTCTGTTGCTTTTATTTTCATGCACTACTTTTATGAGTGTGTTTTATCCTTTGGTTTGTCTTGGTATGTCTCTGCTTCTTTTTATAAGCAGACCTTGTCCTCAGTTGTAAGTAGATCGCAAAATCAATAAAATTCCAGTGTGTCTTCCCTTATGGCTTATTTTTAAGTTCTCTCTTTGCTTCTGAAAGCCCTAGTTATTAGTATGTTAGTATTATTTGCTCCTTAGATTTCAAGTATACTCTGCACTTGCCTCTTCATGAGGAACCTGTGTATCATAACAGAATCAAGATCACGATCCAATATGAGAGAGATTGAAAATCAGGATAGTGAATGTGCCAGTATTGTATGCCTTGATTGGGAAGATACTTGAATCCTAAAGTGTTCTTGAGCATGGGTAAGAGGTTAGTTCTGAGAAGCTCAGACTGTCCACTGGATTGAGCATCGTTCCATCAATGTATATGTTTCCTGGTAGCTATTCAGTATAATAATTTTTAGGTTATCAGACTTTCTGGGTTTTCCAGTTGTCAGATAGGATAGATCACAGTCCCAATGACTTTGTTGGTGTCTGGGTCTGAGATCTTCTAACCCCTAGTTCGAAGACACATTTATTACCTCAAGTTAAATTCCGTTTTAAATTATCTAACGAAATTAGATATATTCCCCTCGTGTAAATGAAAGTTTGCACATAAAATGCAAATGAAAGATAGATACGCGGTTGTTGGAGGCGGTGGGCATGCGGTCAACACACGATAAATTAGAAATGAACCAGTTGTTTGTATAAAATAATCACACGGGAGAAAGACAGATAGATGTTATCAGTAATCATTATTAGCTCTGCCATTATACCATCAACTAACCTCAAGCTTTTTTAAGAATCAACCCCCCTAGTTGAATGGTGATTAAAGGCAGGGGATCAAGAAACGTATAATGGAAGAAATATCAAAAGCAAGGTATAACAACACAAGAGAACTCCATCATAGCTGCAAATGGACAACATATCTAATATATTGTCAGGAAAAATTATCAAAATTTACAATGGGACATTGACACCAGCATCTGAATCACAGCCAACCCCTATGAACACTTGGAGGATTGACCAAGCAAATATAAAGAATCCTAATTGCCTCAGAAAAAACTGTTGTAAACCTCTCTACCAAGGTTTCAGGTCACCCACAGGGCCAGCAGTCCAATTCAAAATCTTCTCCCCTGACTTCAAGTATATACTCTTGTCGTGTGGCAGTTTACGTGCGAGCCCATTTAGAACTTGATGGAAAGCATCTCCTGGTTGAGCAGGATGAGGGAATAGCATAGCTTGCTTCATGGAAGGGTTTGCAAGCAATCTCTGCTTCCTTAGTATTACTTCTGGTGGGATAGATGTGAGTATAGAATCCAACTTAGGGACATCCTCTTCGTCAACAAACACACCAATCTCTTCCCATGGGATTGCATCAGCAAATGGTAGGACAATATCATTAGCAATGATGACTGGGATGCAACCAAATATCACAGCTTCAACCAATCTAGGACTCCAAGGGGCCCAGCCAAGTGGACACAAACAAAACACGGCTCGTTGCATGTCCTCGTAATATGTGGTTGGATGCTCGGTGGAAATGTCAAAAAGAGGGTTGTCCTTAAAGTTCTCCCACACTGCTGCCCTTGCACCTCTGTAAATTTTCAAGATACAATCACTTTGACCGGTTAGATTATCTCTAGTTGTGTTTGTTTTACATTATGAAAACATGCATGCATGGCAACAGACTCTAAGCACATTTTTCCTTCATTTTCAAATGGAATCTCTAGAAGAAACTTTTGATCAACAAAGGACGAAGTTCCAATTTGATTGACTAGTTTTTATAATTCAATCATGATAACCAAATACATTGATTAAATTCTACTTGCATTTTCAATCATAGCATGCAACTACATTCTTAGGCATGTATGCATTGAAAACATAAGACCTACCTTGCATAGTAGCCGCCTTCAGGATCATTTCCAACATCATAAAACAATCCTCGAAAGTAAACAAAAATGGATCTAGGAGTCTTTTCGGGAATTAAGTGGGTATGCATTTTCTGAGGTGGAGCATATGGAGGAATGGTGATTGAACCCTCTTTCAGGCACACATGATTCCTCTGTCCAAATGTCTGAACCAAGGTAGCACGCTGTAGCAATGTCAAAATTCCTCTCTGAATCGCCTTCTCTTCCTGGAACAAAATAACATGACGAAAAATTATAGTTTCATGGAAAATACTGACAAAGAAAACTGATACACTTGAAAAATATTACTTCATACGTACATAAATATAAACTTTTTTTAAAAAAAAAATTTACAATATGATATATTAAATTTCTTACTTGATAATGGAAACAAGCACCAAAGTCATGAGGAACCACAAAGAAATGATCTGCCCCTTCAGTCCGATTCCAATAAGGCCAGTTTGAAGAAATAAGCTGTATAGCACTTCTCATCATTCTCGGTGATTTAAAAGGTAAAGGAAGTCCATTTGGTGTCAAATCACAGGTGGTGTATACTGGGGTGTAAAACCAATCAGCTTCTTCAGGATTAAGGGTTCGAACAGGACTAGATAAGAGAAACCTATGCATAAAGATCTCAGCTGCAAACATATGAGTTAGGCATCTTGGATCCTTTTGCAGAATTTTCTTATTATATTTGCTTGGAAGTTCATAAACAAAAACCTTCAACCTTCCCACTGGATCATCTTCTAGTACATCACCAGCACTACCTGCAATTGTTCCACCATGATATAGACACTGATGATTAGTCTCGGACATACAGATTAAACATAATATTGATTCTGAAGTAGTTCTGATCACATAGAAGTTTAACAGATTTGTATGTGTCAAGTTTAGCACTATAATGAGTTTCATTATGGCTTTGAGAAATTTTAGAGAAGTCTGCTTATCAACGACTTGAAGTCAAAATTTCAATTAACCAGGCATGTACCTGCATAGGTAGACCCATAATTGATAATTATGAAAATAAACAACAAAAACTGAATCAAATTCAAAGGACTACAAATAATTAAACTCATGTCTCACTTCCACAACAGCATAATAGAGTCACCTTCAGATATATCAGATTAATTAGAGTATTTAACTTTCACTTCACTCATCTTTACCTTGATGATATATAATGCCCCATTATTGCATCGCTTCAATAACAGTTAACAACACAGTTGGTTGGTTTTTTTTTTTCTAAAAAAAAAAAACACTACACATAGGCAATGATTGATATTTTCACTCTCTTTTGCAAGAGATTAGAGCTTTTTTTCTACCAGCCTGTTTGGTAGAAAGAATGTATTTTGATGGGAAGGAATGAAAGAGATTCATGCTCCATCCTACTATGTTAACATTAAAATGTCTGCAAACCATGCAGCTACAGTTTTTCCAAGTTCTTACAATAATTGATGACATTGGCTCAAGATGAATATCCAAGAAGAAAAGGGTCGGAAACAATAGTGTCTCCCCATAAACCTCTTATTCCATATATCAAAGTAATACATTTTCTTTGACACGACTAAAGGATATGAGTTTGGCAGGGCATGACATCACTAAGTGAACAGAACGTTTCATTACCTCCTATCAGCCTGCATATCCCTATCTTAGTGAAAATACCATAAAAAGAGCCTCTGTTGATATTGCAAACACCCAATTACAGCAGATAGAGCCACTCTATTAATTCAATTTTATTTTTTTTAAGAAATCAATTGAACCAGACTGATAAAAGCTTATATGTCATCTATTATCTATTACAACTGAAGCCAGCTTCAAAACGTCAGTTCCTAAAGCGGTTACATACTCTTTGTTGGAGCCCTGCCCACCCAAGCTAAACCAACAAATAATTCAATGTGCAGGATCTAACTAGCACGCTAACAACTTCAAAATGTGACTTTAGGACCGTGGTGTTTCACGCGATGCTCAAGAACCAAAGATCTATATCGAGACCACTAAACGTAAATTTGGCAAAAACCAAAAAATAAAGTCAACAGCTCATACAGATATCCGACTGAACCTCCATCTAAAGTAGATCCTAATTAAATAGACGTCAGAAGAACCCGGGACAGCGTCACTGAAGACCACAACTCTAAAGGATTCAATCACGACCAAAATGAAATTGATTCAACAGCCCCAAATCAAGGGAAGATAACAAAACTGCCAAAATAAAGAGAACTTGGAGATTAAATAAACCGTAAAACGAAATGGATCAATAAACGGAATTGCACCTGAAATTCTTTCAGTAGGTTGATTTCGACCCCGCTCCGCAGCATCAGTTGTACAGAGAAAAACAACACAAAGAAGCCCAACGAAATCCCATTTCCTAATATTCATTTTGAATTTTTGATTCCCCGGGAAGTTTTTTATTCGAGTAATCCCACTGATGGACAGAGGAGAAGAAGAGGGGAAGCTGGTCACAAATATAGAAGAATGGAAGCAAGTCAGTTTTAGTCAGCAGGAGAAGAGGAAAAAGGTTAAGACGTCACAAGGCAAAGTAGTTGTGGGAGATTTCTTAGCATTTGGGATTGTGAGGCTCTCCGCTCGAAGAAAAAGAATATTGGGTTCTTCTCAGCTGCAGCGAGAGAGACAGATTTGGCTGAATAGGTGAGAGAGAATATTGGGTTTGAAGAAACAGAGCTAAAAGGGTTTCAACTACTATTGAAAATTAACGTGAGAAATGGTAGATTATTGAAGAAGGAGAAGCAACTGGATTTGAAAAATTCAGATTCCTTCCGATTTCTTTATCGGCGGGTGGATGAGCAGTCCATCTCAGACTACCATATACACACCTAAACCCAGCTACGTCACGCTCTAAACTAAAGTTCATCCTTCCACTTGTGAAATTGTATTTTTTTTTTTTTTCTGGATTGTGAATATATAAAAAAAAATCCCTTTGATGAGTTAAAAACTATCATTAACAAAAATGGTAGTGACAAATTATAGGATCAAAATTCAAATTATAGGATATTCGCGGGGAATCAAAATTGCAGTGACAAATAATTATAGGAGAAAAAAAAACATATATTTAAGGAAATTTAATTATCTTCCTTATTTTCTTAAAAAAAGTCAACTTAGTCTTATAATTAGCACCGAAAGAGTATTTTTTTAGTTGGAACCTGGGATTTTCTTCGTGTTTAAATTGTCCTTGACTAAAAACCTTTGTATTTAATTATTACAAGTGATAAAATTTTACCATAAAATGGTCTAGATTTCTTTCCATGATTCGCTACGTAATTTGTCGCATGAATCCAGCATTTAACAGAAATTTCCAGACATAATAATTTGTGAACTGGATGTTACCTGAAAGCAAAATATTCACAGAGGTTTTGGATATTTTCATTTATGTATATTATACTCAAACATGTTTCGTATATCATATAAAATCTAAAATAAATTGGACATTTTTATAAGGATTAATAGTTTAATACCAATAATTTATACTTGTCTTCTTGTAACGCTGTTGTACTTATCAATCTACCTATACTTCATGGTTTAAACAGGACGTATTCAATCATGACACGAGTTTATTTCCGTCTTGTAAATTTACTAAACGAAGTATATATCCAATCTAACACCACAATACTCAGATACATCTTACGGCATTCTTGTTTGATCAATGAGATTTGGTTGAGGCTGATTCACATTTTCACGCCATGTAATTGGATTAAATGCCCCTTTTTGGCATAAAATCAGGGTTATTTACTGTGGAAACATACAAATAATTAAACCAGGAGAAAATTAAATCTCATATGCTCATTGTCCATGAAGGTCCCAAGATGAGATACACATATTCTCTTACATATATTATTTATAAAGCACGGTAACCAAATTAAGTTGTTTAAGAAAACGATTAGAATTAGTTAAAAATAAAAATGTGGCTAAAATAAACCTTCTTTTTTCAAGTATGTCCTTATTTATTAAGGGGTAAATAAGAGAGAAAAATTGAATAAATATAGGTATCAACAATATCTTAATTAATGTAATATACGAAATCAATTAGGGGAAAAAACTCATTAAATATTAAGATAATTCTTATCGTACTCTTATAAAAATGATCAAGGCATTTTGGGAAAAAAGTCGGGTTATAGATAATGATTTGTGTTTGGATTGATAGTGGTAGAAGTGGCGGCTCACGCGTCAAAAAAGATGAGGCGTTATGGAAAAATGGGTTACGGAGTTTTTCCTTAACGCAACTTTGAGCATGGCTTTTTGATATTAAGTCAACCCAAACACATCGGCCGGCAACGCCTTTTTCTCCAACTCTCATTAACTCTACTCGCTAACGCTCTCCGATTCCAAACAGGGACATTGTTGATCCATAAGAAGCTGAAACATTAGTAAATATGTTCGATTCATAGGAGGAGAAGGAGACGTGTTGTTATTGCAGCTCCCAAACAAACTTCCTCATACTTTGGATATGAATATTCACGAGGTTTAATACAATTGGCACTTAGCCAGTAACCCAACAGCTCAGCTACAGCAGGTGAGTAAGGGCCTTAACTGGCTGCTAAACCCATTTTTAAATGCCCAACATATATTTCAAAGCATGTTTTAAAAAAACTTAAAAATTAAGGAGGTTTTATAATCCAATGGAGTCCAGGCCCAATGGGCCACTTTAGGCTTGTGGTCCACAATCAGGTTTTTTTAAAAAAACATGTGTCAGTGATGGAAGGAAATATGCTGAGCTCATCTCAATTTAATGCCTGCTCCTCCCCTCCTTTGAGCCAGACTTTGGTTTCTTCTTGTTTTTTTTGCCAATCTTATGCTATTTATATACAATACATAAAGCTGTCACATGTTAAATATAATGCCAACATTTTAAAAACTCACATAATCCACAAACAATAAATACTGTAGCTCATTATTTTTAAATTGAATGCAATGCATTTTTTTAACCTTTAAATGCAATTCATATTCCATGAGATTTATATATAATATATAATAATATTTAAAAAATGATATGATTGATTTATGAGACCTGATGGCGGCCAAGACAGATGATTTGTAGAGAGACATATGGATGTAAAATATAGGGGATGTAGGTATATTATTGGCGCCAAAAGAGAAAAGGAAAAACAAGCGCGTGGGGATCCAGAGAGAGAGAAACCATCATAATGCCAATCACCCGCTTTACCACTACACGTGCGTTTCTTGCCCTCCTCACCCCTTCTGCACAAATTTTTTTTTTTTTAAAATAAAATAGAATTTTAACAGTAACATCGGAATTAAAAAATAATTAAAGGTACAAAATATAAACCCCAAACGAAATAATTTAAAAAGGAGAAAAGACAAAAATAATCCCAAACATGCATACATTGTGTCAGGGATGTCCAAAAAACCGAGTAGTCCAGGTGGTCCGGTCTAACCCGATCCGACCCGGTATCTGGATTTTTTTTTTTTTTTGGGGTTTAGGACCATATGAGGCGGACCGAACTGGATTGGTCTGCTCGGGTCAGACCGGACTTCGGTCCAGGGGCTAAGACCCCCTGGACTGGTCCGGCCCGATATATATATATTACATTTTTTTTTAAAAAAAAAAAAACACAACTTAACCTAACCCTCTGTCCTTTTTTGTTGACATCTTTACGATTCTTCATTACTCATTAGTGAGTCTTCTTCTTCGACCAAAAAAATATCAGGAGTCTTCTTCCCTTTTCAGTCTTCTTCTTCAATCTGGCCCGATAAAATGTTGTTATTTTGTATTTTTATTCAATGTTGTTGGAGATTCTTATATGTGTATGATTGGATTTAAGATGTTTGCATGTTTAATTATTGGTCCAAAGAAGTGGGAAAAAAACTAAAAAAAAAAAAATGAAATAGGTCCTAGACTGCCTAGACCAGTTTGGTCCAGCCCGAGCTGGTGCCATACAGGACCAGACCTCGGGTTGACCCCCAAATCGATCCAGTCTGGTCCATGAACATCCCTACATTGTATCAACTGTATTACTTCCTTTCATGCCATAATTATATAATTAATTTGAATAGATTATTAAGATTATAATTCCATTTTTAGTAGATAAACCCTGAGATTAAAAATGAATTGAGATTTTATATTAAAGTTGAAATTCAACCCCAAACTAGTGTTTATACCAGGAAGAGGATGTGGTAATATTTTACAACTATTAAATTTTAAGTATTCTAATATGTGTGTGTTCATATACTTTAAATTCTGGTTCGCGTATTTATCATAGAGTATGAGTAATTTTATTAATTTTATGACACATTTTAACAATTTTTTTTTTTAAAAAAAACATACAATTTTACAGAAATTATGAATGAAGTTTTGGAAAACATAATTAATGAAATGCCCTTAAACTCAACTCTACGCGCTCACCATCGAGAAAGCTGAAACCCGCCAGTTCAGACCTCCCACTACATCACTCCCCTCCTCCACCTTCTTTCTCTCTCACCGTTTGTTGCAGGTCGGGTCGGACCGAGCACTGTGCGACACATCTCTCTCTCTCTCTCTCTCTTTCTGCTTCAGATGCCTAGTACTACCATCGTTGATGTAGGTTGGCGTCTCATTAATACAATGGCGGAATGGTATGGCTTTTTCACCATTCTGTGTGTTTTGTCATTTCTGTCTCTGCCATCTTTGTCGCTTCGACCCCTCCCTTTTGCCTCTGCCATGCATCGCCCTTTTCCATCCACGTATTCCACTGATTCTCTCTCGTAGCTCCGGCTTTTACATTCCCCATGCTCTCTCTACCTCTCTAGGATATATTTTTTCGCTCAAACACCTCTCTAGTATATTCACTTTCCGGGAAAACAATCCTTTCAATTTTCTACTTTCTCTCATAGGAAAATCAACTTTCCCGCTTCTCAAGGAACTCTTCTTCTCCAACTGCATCACCGCCGCTACTGTTTCTCTCTCTGCTGCGTGAGCTAGCCTTCGATTTTCGTGAATTTCTTCATTATCCTTCCTCACGGTTTTCCCGAGAAATGCATGAGCATAGTTGAATGTTATCGCCCTGCGAATTTTCCTGTTACAGCCACTTCATCGAGAGTCATAAATCGCTTGGGGTTCTTTTTTTGGAGTTAGCTGGCTTCTGCTTCTTCCCGATTGCTTTTATTTTTGGCTAGTTTCGTCTCCAACTTGCGGTTGCCTTGCCTTTTCCTTTTAGGTTTCTCTGTCATCCTTGCCCCGTGACCGTGAGTGACTCTTCTCAGTCTCCACGTTCAATTCAAGTCAAATCTGAGCCTCTCTCTATTTAGGATCGACGGCGATTCGTTTGACTGATTTTTTTCCTCTCTCTTTTCGTTTTTCAGAATACGTGATGTCTTTTTTAATCGAACTTTATATATATCGTCATTTGATGCAGATCTGTGATAATCTACTGGCTCTCGCTTCCATGGTATTCTAGGGTTTCGAGTCTCACTCACTGTCTTACCGTGTTGCGTTTTCCTGTGAGGAAGCAACGACTGCGAACTAGACTCGTTTACTGTGCTGATATCGTTAATGGATGCGTGTTCGATCAGACTAATCGTTATATTCTTAGCGTCGTCCTTGTTGCTCTTTGGAGTATTTCCTTCTCTCGCAGGTGAGTCTGTCCCCCTGAATCTCCCGGTGATCCATACTGCTGACATTCCATTAGGCATATTCCTGGTTACCGTTGTTTTTTTTCACTATTCTCATGATGTTATTGACCAACTTCCGCGTTAGCTGCATGTTCCCTTAATTATTATTCTAATGATGATTATGATATCCATGACAGATACGGATGCTTGGACGGGTAGTATGGGTTTCAAGGAAGAAGGTGACGATCTCTCTTCGACTCATCGCAAGCTTCTTCGTCATCGTGGTAATTTATATATGCAATCTAATTAATTTGTTTGTTTCTATTCACCATTGATAAGGGCTCTCTTGAACTTCCAAGATTACAAAGATGGGTTGATAAGGGTGAGCGAATGGGTTTTACTTTTTCTACTTTTCGATTGTTCACTCCCGAAACAGTTAAGGCGTTATGACGGGAGCACGTATCAGCGGAGACATTCAGAATTTGCTTCTGAAAATGACGCCTCGGCCCGTCCGACACCATACTCTGTCTGATACGTACGAGTACGTCGTCACGCCAGAGCTTCGCTCTGGAATTTCATTAAAGGACGGCCAATTTCTTGCTTAAGTCTTCCATTGGGGATGACGACCAGAAAAAAACAAGTCTTCCACTGGGGACCGTTTTTTCCCTCTGGTTATGCATTTATGCTTTTGATTAGATATTAGAGGCTAATTAATTTAAGTGTACTGATTATGATTCATGTGGAAGTGCTCGACTGAATTATTAGGATGCACTCCTGGTTAATTTGTATTTCTTTTCGGCCAAAAGGGTAGTTGTGTTTGATCAAATGATCATTGAGCACAGAGTTTTTGAATTAGTTTTTCCTGCACGGGAAAGTAACAGAAAAAAGCAAATTTCCGAATTCAAAGAAATTCGAAAGCGAGGGGGCCTGCTTTTGAGTTGTTAGTTTGCTTTGTTTCCATTTTGATACAAAGCCTCAATAGTAGCTGTGTTTTGTCGTTGTGCGACTTCCTGATTAATCCCTGTATGTAATAACCATGAAACAAGGATGTGGTGTCTAGCAGTGCAACTTTTGAAGCATGATCATTTAATTTACTGCCCCATTATTTTACCATATTGTAAATTCCTCTTTCTTTTCCTCTATTTGTTGAGTATTGACCTCCTTTATGATGCAGCCACTGCTACGGCGGAGCCGGACCGAATGTGGGGCGACAAATGCAGCAAGTCTGATATTGTAATACACCAAGGTCCCACAGCACCTCTCCCTAGTGGCATTCCTACCTACACCGTTGAGATCATGAATCTGTGCGTAAGTGGGTGTAACATTGCTGGTATTCACCTCAACTGTGGCTGGTTTAGCTCAGCTCGCCTCATCAACCCAAAGTTGTTCAAGCGGATTCACTACAATGACTGTCTCGTTAATGACGGGAAGGCCCTCAAGAATGGCGGTACTATCTCCTTCCAATATGCCAATACTTACCTCTATCCCCTCTCAGTTTCTTCTGTGGTCTGTGCTTAATTACCTCGTGAATAATACAGGCCATTGTCATTGTCAATCGGTTTTAGATTTTTGGGGCACATATTTTTGAGATGTACATATAGAGAGATATAGGTATATGCTATATTGCTTTTTCATGTGCAGGCTGTGTGAGCCTCGAACCGTGATTTTAGAGGAATGGTTAAAATTGTTTTTGGATAGTGACTATAGATGAAGAGATAGAGTTTCCAACCCTAACAGTTTGACCTGTGTGTCTATTTTTGATTCTGTTGGCATCTTATTCCTATAGCTATCGTGTACATTCATTAATATAGAACTGTGCCAGCATTAAGTTTTTGCCCTCTGCAAAAATTCATGGCGTGCTCCACACAACTTTTATATATAGTAAATTGTCTCTTCTGCACTCATAAATGTTCATTAACTCTTGAGCGCCCTTTTGGCTGGGCATCAAAAGAAAATGATTTTTTTATTTATTTTACATCGCCCAAATGAAAAATGTTATTACTAATTTCGTTCATGATGGCGTTATGGTATAGAATTAGAAACCTTGTCTTTTTTGGGCCACTTGGTTCTGGGAGAGTGGGTGGCTGTCACAACTCATCATCATGCCCTGTTTTGGATGACAAATTTTGATTAAATGATTTATTAATCTGGGATCATGATTTTGTCGCTTAATTATTAGATTCCATCAAGTTAATCTTATTGGAAATCATAATTAGGCGGGCATATTATGCAATTAAGTAACGGTATTGATTAAACTGAGTGGGTATTGAAATCTTCAGAGGGTTCAATTATTATTTCATGTTGTCATATTAAATTATGTTAAAATGCATCCTTTGATATTCTGCTCTTTTTTTATTTTTTTTTTTTAAAAAAGAAATTTGATTCTTACCCTTTTTTTCTAAATTTGATTTTGGTCGTTTCTAAACTTGTAAAAAAAAAAAATACTATTAAAATTCGAGAAAATATATAAATGTTTGAAAAAGAGCATAGTCTCATCGTACGTAGCATCATTATTTGTCACTCATTTAAATGAATTCAACTACTCATTTGCCTCGCCAAGATTGGGGTATTATTGGTTCCCTGCTTATCTCCAAGCCTTCTTAAATGCATATTCCTCAAACTCCGCGGAACATGATGTTCACTTGAGGCCTGAGCGTTTGTTGGGGCAAAAAAAAAAAAAAAAACAACAACTTGAGGGTTTATCTTCTTCTTTCCCAAAAAGTAAAACCACTGGGGGTTTAACTGAAAGGGACCTTACAGTCTTTGACCTCGTAATTTTAAAAAGCAAAAAAATTAATAAAAAATGGGAATACCCCATACAAAAGTCAAATGTATGGTAGCAAACCAGCTATACCGACCATCATCTCCCCAAATACTTCATTCTTTTTCTTTCTTTTTTTGAAAAGGATGACATTATCATCAAATCTTGTATCATAAAAATGCAGAATCATTGAGCACAAACCAATTATGAGTATATTACGTGGAGTGGCGGAACCATGAAATTTTTTTAGCCCAGGCCAAAAAATAAACGTATTGAACAATTTACTAAATAGTATGATTTAACATTGAAAATATAAATAAATAATAACCAACAATTATAAATTAAAACAAGATATATAATGATACTAACATTTTCGGTAGGTATTTCAAACATGAATTTTACTTTCCTCTCACAAGTAAAATGAGTAATGAAATAAAGATTGTCCTAAAGATACCACAAATATAATAATTATATGTATAATGAAATTTAATAAAATTATTTAAACATAATCAAAGAAAAAATTATATGTATCACTTTCAGGAATTATTTTCTTAGAAATATCACTTTCTGAAGTTACTTTCTTCTTAAAGAACTCATCTATGCTTTTCTGTTTATCCTTACTCATATTTTTCAACCTACAATGAATTTGTCACTAAATATAAATTCTTATACTACTACTCAATCCACAAACCTAACATTTAAATTCTTATACACCATTGAAACACAAAATAACAGTTATTCGAAATTAAACCAGCCCAAAAATTCATCAACAATCCACAAAACTACTACAAAATCCATTAATTGAATCCATTAAGTTCAGAAATTCATCACCAATCCAGGTCCAACCAACATTTTTATCACCCATTCACCTAAACATACAACAAAATCGAAAATAGAAATTGAAACAAATTGATGGAATGAAGCCTTCAAAAGGTGGTTTTGATTTGCATAAATTGAATCTCAACTGGAAATCAAATGAACATAATATTAACTAATTTGATTTCATTTAACAGTTATTCGAAACAACACCATTCAAATACTTGGTCGGACGGTCGGTCACTGTGGTCGCTGGTAAGGTAGTTGTGAGACACTAAGATGGAGGTAAGCTGGACTCTGGTCGGACGTCACCACGCACGTCAGAGATTGAGGATGGAGAGCAGAGCACTTAGAACAGAGTGCAATCCGGCCGTGTAGGCTTGCCAACTTGGAGGAAGAGGGAGACTGACGGTGGACGGTGGACTGGACGATTGAGTCGTGGAGAGCCGTGAGAGGAGTCAGAGTCAGAGCAGAGGCGACGTGGGAGAAGAATGGAAGCGTCAGGTATGTGTGTGGGGGAAGCTAGGGAAAAATGTAAAAAGAAAAAGGAAAGAAAAGAAAAGAAAAGAAGGAGATAGTGAAATTATAGAGAAGATAAAAGATTAATTAGGCTAAATTATTGGTCATAATAAAATATTATATGATAAATACATATATTTTAAAATATTTTAGAATGCAAGTTGGGACCTTGATAAGAGATTAGCTGGGGCCAAATTAGTGGCCAAAATAAAATATTATATAATTAATACATATATTTTAACAAATTTTAGAAGGCCAGGCCCCAAGTGGCCATAACTACCTTCTGCCCCTGATTACGTGTATATATACACTTGCATACATGTATGTATGTATATGTATGCATGCATGTTATCATTTTTTTGATAAAGTTTTATGATTTACTCTCTCTGATCTTTATTATAAGATATCAACTAACAATTCTCACAAACCAATAAAAACAGTAATTAAATTGGTCCTTAAATTTAAGTAATTTTTAATATTATCCCTGCTAATTACACTAAACTCTACTATTATATTAATTATTACTCTCACCCACTACCTTTATTAATTATGAGTATACCTAAAAAAAATCTTTAATGCTCTTTGAAAACAAGTAAATGCTATATAAAAATGATAAGATACACTTGTTAATGGATGTTTTATAGTAATAAGGATCAAAGGGAGTAGTAATCAGTCCATTTTATGGGGATGGATGCAACAATTCTTTTCTTAAAATTGTATGTTTTATATTTATTCTTTGCTTTTATATATATATATGTGTGTGTGTGCGCGCGCATGTGCGTGTGTGGAGATGGATGCAACAATTCTTTTCTTAAAATTGTATGTTTTATATTTATTCTTTGCTTTTTTATATATATATATATATGTGTGTGTGTAAAAAGAGGATAATTACATGAGTTTCAAACTTGAATTTGGATTAATAAAAAAGGAATCCGCTTTATAGTTTTATCTTTCTCGTACCTTTAGAAGAATAAAGCATCGGCATTTACACTCTCATTATAATTTTCTATAAGGTAACTATCTCGGTTTCCTATATCATATACTTTCATAGATGATATATAAATTTTTCCGGCTCATTCTTCAACAGGCACGCAGTCGGAGCCCCAGACTCCAGTTCTATTTCACTCCCTGATGGGGGTTCTTTTCACCCTTCCCTCATGGTACTACTTCACTATCTGTCACCTAGAAGTATTTAGCCTTGCAAGGTGGTCCTTGCTGATTCACACGGGATTCCACGTGCCCCATGCTACTCGGGTCAGAGCGTAAGCTGGTGATGCTTTCAGCTATTGGACTCTAGCCATCTAGAATGCAGCACTCCACCGCTTCGCCTAACAGCATGACGCTTGTATTGCTCTCCCACAACCCCATTTTCACGGTTTAGGATGCCCTCCTCCTGATTCTTAATTTTCATAATATTTAGACTTAGTTCTCCTCTTTGAATAGAGGCTATAGCAGTCTCTTTTAATATATTGAAATTTGAATTATTCACTTTTGCACTTATTTCATCTCACTCTTACAATATGAGCTAGCTTTATGTTGTTATAATTAAACTTTACTAAAATATTTGCGTATTTTTTGTTTTTTTCTTTTAGTTTTAAATATTTAAACTTGTACCAAAATAAGTACAGACCCACAAATATTCTACAAACAGTAATTAATGAGGTGCATGAAAAGAGGTTAGAATTTCTTTAACTAAAAAATACACAGAACCGGAAAAGAGCAGACTAATTCATAACTTAAAGATACTGAAAATTCCTGTCAATAAGATAATGGTTTATTCGACATTTGATTATTGGAGAAAATTTATCTAATAGAGTAACCCAGTTAAAAACTTTAGAGGTTTTAACATTAAAAGTCTAAATGGAGAAGTCATCTTTGAGGAATCAAATCAAATCATTAAATTGACCAAAAGGCAATTCACATTGTCGACGATAGAATATATGGTCCTTTCCATCGATGAAGTATAACAAAATTACCTGTGTTGCATTCCTGAGGCATATCATATCATACAAATTATTAGGGGGTAAAAACTAAAATAAAAACGTGATGCTCATAGATGAAATCAATTGGCCATTACCAACCCTTTAAAACTTGTAATGAAAGAATGCAATTTTTGGAAGTCATAATCAACACAAAGGTTTTTTCAAATACATAACTGCACGTAGACATTTTTTACACATGAATGCTGAAAGTAAAATGGTTTTGGCACCAGACAATGATTTCTGTAGTTTACGGCTAACTGATGGTTTATAGATAAGCGTCTCCAACTTAAGGAACTGTCTTCACAATATGGAACAAGAGCACAAAACCTTCTTGGATGAATCATCAACCTTCTTCTCTGCTCAGGGAAATAGGATAATGCTAGTGTTAAACTGAAAGTGTCTTAACCTTCGAACAAAAGTGGAGAACGGCTAATTGAAAAGGGAAAAAAAAAATTCCACAATTTTTATAGCAGTTCATATTAATCTATTTGAAGCAAGATCCCCTCTCTGATCTTCTAACTTAGAATTTCCCTTGGCGCTTCTTTTTCTCCACTAAGTTCAAGTTAGATTGGAAACCATTAACCATACAACAGTGATAATCTTCTAATTAGATAGGGAGTCAAAATTCAAATCCATTAAAAGTCTAGTTATCTTCATATAAAAGAAGTTAGTACGAAATTACCAGCTTTAGTTTTTGATAGAGATGGCTGTACAACAACATGGATTATTATGACTCCCCCTGCAACATCACCAAATGGTACTTTACAATGACCAACAGTTTTGTTGTTTTCCAAGATTTTACCAGAATTAATCAGTTTTACTTCATTTGCTGCCTTTGGGACGATTGTTTTACCTACAGTAGGGGAAAATTTAAAATAATCAAATGAAAGAACACTTGAAAAAACACGAATCTAGCAGAAGAACAAAGAACCACTTGTATGTAGTCCAGAAGGAGTCTTGAGACAACCGATGATGTGCTCTGTCATTGATAAGTCATAAGAAAACGACTCAAAGAATCCACAGCATCAACAGTCATAAATAGTTGATTAAATCAGTAGAAGCTTTAACACTGTTATGGAGTTATTAACCACCAAGGGAAAGATAATTCTCGTATTAATAGTCCATAGTCCAACTCATATAAATAAGAATGATGAATGTGTTCAATTTCATCCTATGTGTCTTGGTGCATAAAAAGCATCCAATGGGCATGCCCTCTCATTCCTTCGAGCAAGCACAGAAAAAGAGGGTTCTTCTAGGAATCTCACTGTAAATGCATGAAAGTAGAGAAATGATCCTAAAAAGCAATTCAACTTGAATACAAATCTAGTGAGGACCTTTTAAATGAAAAATGTCCTTGCAAAGAGTTTAGCTTAGAGTTGCAGATGCAGTGTGTATTAATCTAATGCAGAACTAGTGCAGTTAAAGGAGATCGCCTTAGGAACTAGGATGCTCAAGTGAGGTGTCATACATCTCCCGCACCTCTCACCTTGAGAGAGGCACTGCCCTCACACTGTGCCAAAAGGTGCTCGCCTTTTACACCTTTTCCATGTGAAAGGCGGGCACCTTTTGGTGCCTTACTCATGTGAACAGCCCAAGCCCATAAACCAGAAAACACACCTGGAATACTCCAGTCTAGCATTTTATAATAGTGTAAAATAGTAAATCTCACTTTAAAATATCATTTAAGATAACATGTTTTGTATAAAAAACCATGGTTTGCTAGAAAAAGTAAACTACAAGTTAACACCATTATTATTTCAAATTACGTTTAAATATATATTGATTTATACATCATATTGTTTCTTAGTGCCTTCATTCACCAAGGTGAGCGCTTTTCTTGCAGCACCTCTTGCCTGAGGCGTTTTAAAAGTCTAACGCCTTTCACCTCTGAATTCCTTGTTTCAAAATGCTCTACATTGAATATAAATTGGCTTTAATTCCTTTTAAACATCCAAGCAATCTCTCACTTGTTTTATAATTTTAAAGCAAAGTTGGCACAGAAAATAAGAGGGAAACTCATAAAATAAAATAGAGGGAAAAAACACTTGTGTTATAGTTCTAAAAGGGAATCAAAGGTAGAGATCTAACTCACACTACGACTTGTATCGTTCAAAAATCAGAGCTTGTCAGCTCATATGCATGAGAGTTAGAGGTGAAACTAGGTGAAATCAATTTTCAAATATGAACTGATATTCAGGTCCTTACTATTACACTAAATCAAAGACATGCGAGGGGTAAAAGACGAGTCTTTGCATTTTCATGATGGAGATAGTGGAATGACAGTAATAGTCCAAAAATATATTACTCTCTCCGGTCCTAATTATAGATCAACATTTGAGTGTTGATCTCGGTCCTAATTATATGACAAAGTTCTAATTTTTATCAATTTCTTCCCAAAATGCCCTTATTGATACTTTCTCGATAATAATTAAACACAATAATAATTTAATAATGCACCAATAAATTTTATAAAGTCAGTAACGCTTGCAACTCATTAATGCCATATACACCTCAATTCTATTGTTTTTTATTTTTTAATAAAATAATTTTGAGTAATTTTTGTCATATTTAATGATGACATCACTATTAAATTACACTTCCAACATCCAAAGAGCAGACCGGAAGTTGTTGAGGGAGATCGATGAGGCCAGACTGTGTAAGAGTTCAGAGCCCCAAACAAAAGTGAGAAATTCTTGTGTGAATCTATTTTGTCACGTCATCCGTGGTCTGATAAATTAAAATACAACATTTCAGCTAACGTTAATCCTAGTTGGCAACTCATGTATTCCATATTTTTATGTTTTTCTTAAAAAACAGGTCTCGTAGATTATAAATTAAGATACATAGTCATGAATTAAAGGCTCGGAGAAAATGTGCACTTGGCATGTATACTTCACCTGTTCTCACCATGATTAGTTAGCATTTGAAAATGGGAAGAAGCGTGTCGTAGAACACAGCTGTATGAGAAAAAACGCTTACACATTCAAAATTGCAGTTCCATATATTAACGTGCTAAGAAAGCTCCACTATTAAATAAGGGCATTTTGGAAAACAAATATAATTAACTAATTTAACTAATGTTCTTAATCTCTCCAAAATTAGGTAAATATGTCATATATTTAGGACCGGAGAATACTCTTTATCAGATGTGTTTCAGGCTAAACCAAGAGCTGCATGCCTGTATGCCTGTATGAATAAGAAATGTCATGAAATGCTTGTATCCTTAATCTTCACACCTAATCAACCCAAATCTAATTATCTAAGGCAAAACAGATAAACGGCAAAAGAAAACAAAAGTTTTTTGCTACTTTGATAACAACAGCGGTTATTATATCAGCAACAGCAATATAATCCTTAATCGTGTATGCATTCATAAGTCCATACCCGAAAAACTGGCTTTACTATAACAATACAAGTCGGACTAGACCTACTACAATTTCCTTCACGTCATCATTTCACTGATAGTTGTGAATACACTTTCTAGGATGAAAAAATTAAAACAGATTTCCTAGAATCCCCAAACTTAAATCCTAGTGACCTTATGGTGGAATTTCTTAATACAACAATGAATTAGAACAAGGATGCGGTACGTGAGGAAGTTTAAATTAGACTCCCTAAGTCTCGTTATACTTAATATGCCTAAGCAGGTGATGGAATGTGTCTGCCTGAAAATTTAGTAGTCAATATAAAATCACCCAACAGCCAGCTCGTGACATTTCAAACTACCTAAAAATTCTTTTCATACAAACAGCGCTCAGGACTATACAATAACAACTACAAGACCTATTGAGTTTAAAATCTCAGATAAAAACGAAATAATGATCAATCCCAACACAGAACATACGAGTAATATGCTATCAACAAATTTGTGAGAGCTAAACTGACACTGACCTTTGGGCCAATCGGACATAATCCTTTGCTTGAGCATATCGACCGTGGCGGCCGATGAGTACCTGAAAGGTCCAATATCGGACCCATCGTACAACCTGAACTTTATGTCAATCAAATCCTCTTCAGGCATTTGAATTGACTTCTTCAATTGTACCCACCGATCACAGATAAATATGTCACTGATCTTTGATCTCTAGCTTGTGCTTAACAATATCACCACCGAATACCTAAAATTCAATCGAAGTGGTTTTACTTAGACAGAAGATAATATCTTCAAAGATCTATAATTGGATCAACCAGTATATTTATATCAATAACTCAGAGAAATCAGGACGAAAATTACTGGAATTTGAATGGTACCTTTAACAGTTTCACCGAATTTTTTCCTTTCGATTGAGGTTTTTGACTTCTGATGAGAAATCGTGTGTGCGCTCTTGTGGAGTAGCTGAAACCGTTTAACTGAAGAAGACAAAGCAAAAGTCTTCACGTCTATGAACGGAAACCGAACCAAATCAAAACGACACGGTTTAATATCCTCGCCAAAACGACGACTTTAGTTTATTGGCTACAGCGGTTAGCCTATAGGGTGTTTGCAACGACGTCACTTGCATTGTCGTTGGCATTACGTTCCAACGCTTCTCCCTCGCTCCTTCGAGTCTGAGAAATAGAAGGGTACGGTTTCAAAGCAGAAAAAATGAAGAGGAAGAGGGAAGGCGAATGCATGGATATAGTGTGGCAAACTCCTGCGAATCCCCCAGTACCACGAGACTATATTTTTCGAAACGGTAACATCATTATCGCAGAAGTTCCAAAGATTCATAAGGAAGAAACTATCAAGGCTTAGTTTATTTACGAGAAATATAATCTTCGATTTTATTTCCCCTTTTTCTTTATGAATTTGCAGGTAGAAGGCATGTTAGACCATACTACTTCGAATTTATTGCTCACGTTAGTTCTTTCTGTATCTCTCCCTTATTTTGGCTGCTCTCAGTGGGTTCAGTAAATATCGTATAAACCCTGATTAAATCCTAAGGATGGTTGATTGCTTGAGAGCAGGTGAAAAATCGGTGGGCAGGAAAAACGATTGTAGATTTGTTTGCTGAAGAGTTTAAGGGCCGACCTTATGAATATTATGTAAGAAACATGTATAGCTTTTATTTTTATTTTTATTTTTAAACAAGTCTCCATTCCCTAAGATGCAAGCAGCTATTCATTCAGCTTAACAGTGATGTTTTTAAAGGCTAATTGCTCGTTTCTTTTTAGTGATATTTTCTGTACGTTAGTTAGTTGATGTATATATAATCTGATTGGTCTAAAAACCTGAGAAAATCTACCTGCATATTCAAGTAGGGAAATTTGATTGAATCCTATTAGGTTTAGCTCAATGAATAAGTTAATCCAGAATATAAGTTAATTGGCTTTCATGTTGAACATTGTAGGTTAATGCAGTGGAATGTGGAAGGATACAAGTTGACGGGGAGATGGTGCCAGTATCATACATTGTTAAATCATCTCAAAAGATCAGCCATTTCGTACACAGGTTTCCCCCCTTGGCTTGATGCTCTGTTTAAAAGGAAATGGTAGTGCTTGGACTGGAAACTGATACCATAACGGTTGTAGGCATGAACCGCCTGTGATGGCTTGGGGTGTTTCTGTTATTCAAAAAGAACCGGACGTGGTGACAGTCTGTAAGCCAGCATCTGTCCCTGTAAGTATGCAGTGACTATTTACAATCCCTGAGTCACCCCTGAGCATCACCTAAAATAGTGCAAAAAGAAATCGAAGACTGGTGCCTTTCATTGTTTTTTAATTGCTCTTTAAATGCAATATATACCTCAAGTTTCCTTATGTTCTGACGTCCCCGCTCACTTGCAATTGCTCCATAACTTCTGCCTGGTGCACTAAAATTTGCTGGTCATATTGTTGTTTCATCACTATATTCAATAATAAGTTATTGTATTGACATCCTTTTTCAATTACATGAAAGCATTGCTGCAAGTAGTTAATGCTTCTGTTAACTATGGATCTCTTTATTATGAAAGATACATAAGAGTTAGCATGTACTGGACTTTTAAGTTTTGGAGAGGTGGATACATTTTTATGTATCTTACGTAGATGCCAACAGTTCTTGCTTTCAGAATATCCAGAGTCCATTGCGTGGAGTTTTTAGTTATTAACATATCCACAAAAGACTCAAATCAATATTCCTATTATCTGTTTCCAATCATCTATTTCAATCTCAACATCAAGACAAAGCTTTTGTCAGTTGTTCTTATTATTTGCCTTTACAATAATAAGCCCTCAAATCCTGCATGGATTTCTTGTTAGTTACCTAATTGAAGATGTATGCTTTTTGATATACTGTGTTTTATACAAGCTAAAACTGTCAATTTTAGCTGTGACGTAGGTCCATCCATGTGGTCAATATCGTAAGAACACTGTTGTTGGCATCCTCCAAGCAGAGCATGGGTTGGCACCTCTATTTCGTATCCAAATTTTTAGAATTAAAATGTCTGATTCTGATTATATATATATATGTATGTCTGTGTGTATGTATAGCATGTTTAAAAAGTAATCTAGGATTGAAAGTGTCTTCTTCTTGTACTTAGTTTGGTCTTTGCATCTACCTTGACTTGATTATGTCAGCGGTTCATCGACTGGATCGTCTTGTCTCAGGACTTCTCATTTTGGCCAGAAGTGCTCCAAAAGCTGATTTTTTCAGGCAACAGGTGAATCTTTATTTTATCTCAATTTAAAATTGTAATAATTGATGAGTTCACTTTCTTTGGTCCGCTGGCATCATGCGACTTGTCTAAAAGAAGAAAAATAAGAGTAAACAACGATGTTGACTCTTGTTGGTTGTGACAAAGGCTTCTGAGTGCTGAGTTGTATTTATGACAAATTTTGAAGAATGACTTTGAATTCTGAAATGTAATGCACATATACTAAATAAAGATATTGGCTATCCTGTGTTCATGGAGTATTCAATTTCTGTATCATGCCATCAAACTGGAAAGATAGAGATTTATGACGTTTAATTTATTTATTATTCTGAAAACAGAATCAGAATATTATTTTTCTTTCAGTAAATTTAAATATTGAAATTGGGCATCACTTTGTCGCAGATTGAAGCTGGTTTAGTACATAAACAATATATCGCAAAAGTGGTTGGCGAATTTCCAGAGGATGAGGTATTCATATATTTGAGCTTGATAATTTGAGTTATATATGACAGTACTTTGTGTTGTGTTCATGAGATAAACCCTGCGAGTATATCATCTAAGATATTACCTTCAGACTTTTTTTTTTTTTTTTTTTTTTTTTTTTTTTTTTTTTTTTTTTTAGTAAAAGGGCCCCAAGGCCCAAATCAATCTTCATACTTATTTATTCATGCAGCCATCTACCTATTTCTGGACCATCCTTAAATCAAGCTTTTCTTAACGTTTTAGGAATCTCTCCATAATCCAAAAAGTCTTTATTTTCGTTTTCAATCTGTCAGTTTTGGCAGTCGGCTTGTAGTTTGAAATGTTAAATGTATTCACAACTGAGGCAAAATTATGCAGAAGGTAGAGCTGGAAAGTGAAAGCTTGCATATCTGAGATATAAGTAGGCTAATTTTTAACTTTCCTTTTAGTACAACTTTGCCACTATGGAAAAAATTAAAATGAAATTTGTGTGGATGAAGGTATTTCTAAAACATTATTGTTAAAAATGAAAAATCATCTGTGAAGGAAGTTGTTTTCATGAAGCTCTGCTTGTGCTGTTTATGGGGTCATTAAGAGCAATTTAGTCTAAGAAAGTGTTGGGATAGATGGGTGCAAGTAACATGATTTGTTTTGATGAGTAAAAAGGGCTAGTTCTGGGAAAGTTGCTCACCTATCACATTGGAGAAGACCGTCTAATTTCTTTTCCCCCCTTTGGTACATGAAAGTTATTGATTACTAGATTGGCAACGCGGAAAAAAATGTAGGAAAAGATATTTTTTTTAAAAAAATATCTTAAAGTTGAATGTTGGGACGGAATGGAAACGATTGTCAATTTGCTCATAATTTTTGTTTTTGTTTTTTCTAATTGAACATCTGATTTATTCTTTTTCAAAACAGCATTTCAAGTGACAATTTTTTAGGGAGGTTTCATCTGAAAGCATCAAGTATTCTTAAAAATAAAAATTATGGATATCATCTTTAACTGATTCTTTTGTCCGATACAGGGAACTCAATATGTTATCCCAGTGAACATACATTTGTAAAATAGATGATAACTATAAATAGTCGAGTGTTATTCTGTCAGTTAAGATTGAGATGCTTCTCTCCCCATTTAACATTTTCCTTTTTATATTCTTCTTCAGCAAGTTGTTGATGCCAATATAAACTATAATGCTCGAGAAGGAAGAAGCTCAGCAGAGGTGAGGCCTTTTTGTTCTAAGGTTTACCATGAGAGAAATACAATTTTTAATTTGTCAAAACTTGGTCTTCCAATGTGTTTTTCGTAAATGTAACAAAGACTAACTATTCTGAGGGACAGTACTAATTTCTTTTTTCTAGTAATCTATTCTTGATTGAACTAAAACCTTTAGCATGTTTTGGTACTTAAATTTAACCTTAGAAATTACAATGTCTTGATTTATGATAGGTACTCAGAATAAAAAATTGAGCCATTATTATAATGATGCCTGTTATAATTTTTGAGTAATTATAGCAATTGTTGGAAGAAAAATAAAGTTGATGTATTCTACCCTTGATGAATAGAGTAAAGCCAAGTTGAAGAGACTGGAAGTTGATCTAAAATTACAATTCTGATTAAAAATATCTTTCTTTTTGCAGATCAAAGGCTCTGCAAAGGGAAAGGCTGCCTGTACAAAATTTACTCGGATAGGCTCAAATGGCATGTACAGTATTGTTTTGTGTGAACCAATCACTGGCCGAACTCATCAAGTAAGAGCTTGCAGGCCAAAGTAGGCCAATGGTACTTCACATTGTAATGTACTATTAATTCCATATAATTAGCATTCCCCTCTTTGCCTCTCAAATGAAGATGATTAATCCTTACATTGTGCTGTATGTAGTATTCTCTTTTTTGTGTATTTACTCAGCATCTTCAATCTTAGCCTCCATTTCCTTTCTCATATGTACTAGCTGTAAGCTTCTGCATTTACATGAATGGTATATCACGTGATCTATTCTCTGTGACATGTGACTCACCAGTATTGTCACTTTTTCCCATTTAAATGTTGGCTGATGCACGCTATGCTGTATCTGTGTAGGCATAGTATCTCTCTACCTCTTAGATAACATGTTAGTACTTGGTTGCCAATCTTTCATTCATAAAACTGGTTGAAAGAGATGCAGGAAAGAAAATGGCATAAAAATTACTCAAGTAATTTAATGCTTTTAAGTCCACTATAGTGTCCAAAGCTATCCTGCACACCTTTTACTATTTTATTTATTGTTTCTAATGAAATTCATTTTTTATGCTCACTCTTAAATACTCAACCTCTGGTGCAGATACGTGTTCATTTACAGTATTTGGGACATCCTATAGCCAATGACATGCTGTACCTCTCAGCAGAGACTGTTGATAGGTCTAGTAAAGGGTCAAGTGCTGATAGATCTGTACTTGTGTCAGATACTTCTCTGAGACCAAGTTTTGATGAAGAAGTGCTCCACAAAAGTGAAGGCGACTCCAGTGCTGATTTTAGCATTGATCCCATGTGTACAAACTGTCCAAATTTGGCACCCACGGGGTACAAACTCAAACTTCTTTGTCCTATAATGTAATGAAAAACATATTAAAGTTGAATTGCCAAAAATGCATGGCTGTCTTTTAATGAAAACGAAGAGTATACGTCCTGTGGTGATTCATTTTGCCAAGTTGCAAAAGCATGAGCATCATGCTAAGCTGGTTCTTAGACTTTTTTGGCTATTTATAATGTGCCTGTCATAATCTAATCATGTTGCCATGATGAAACGCTGCTAAAAACCTTAAGACCTAAAAGAGATTGATGTTTAACTGAGTTTCAAGCATGGTGAAAGCGAAACTGTTGCGATTTCAGGCTGTCTTGAACTTGAACTTAATGGCTTTACCTTTTCCTGCCCAGACTTGCAGAAAGTTGTTCAACAAAGCTTTTGATTATGTTAATGATGCCACTGATGATTCAATAACTTGTCTGTTTGGTGGAATTATATTGATCATCATGTTACGATTAGTTAAAGTATGCACATTTTTATGTAATTTGGTACATTCTGTGATTACAACCATTCAGTAATACTATCTAGTGACTGAGGACTTTATTGTGACTGACCTGGGTGGTTATGAATCTGTGTTTGGTAATTGCAGATACGATGGCCTTGAAGAAGGTTTGTGGCTGCATTGTTTTCGGTACACTGGAGCTGGATGGACTTATGAATGCCCGTATCCCGATTGGGCAAAACTTAGCTGATTAGTCAATTTTTGTTTTAATTTGCATTTTTTGCTTTGGGGAGACCCTTCTAAGTTCAGACAATTGTACCTCACTTGTTGAAACTGGACATGAATGGTGACTTTTCCATTATCATCATTGTGATTTTTTGTTTAGAGGAGTTTGGAACAAGTCTTTTTTGTTGGATCACATATTTTCCGATTTCACATGTATTATTATTGCTTCAATGTGAGTGCTTTGCCTTTGTCAATATAATTTGGAAAACAGGGAAGCAAATTTTATCAAGGCAAGTCGAATCTGATCTCTGTACTCTGGAGCCTGGACCATCTTCAAAGATGGCGTGAGTGTTTTGAGTCTAAATTGGTGGGTGCTATCTTTTATAATACTAACTAGTCATCTAAAATTGTTATTCGCCAGAAATTAGAGGGCAATTTTTTTTAATTAAAAAAAGAAGTTCATCATGTTTTGCAATAAAGGGGAAAAAAGACCCATCCTTAAGCTGTATAATTAGATTTTTTTTCCCCCTTCAATGCGGTACAGAGGTTTGTTTCCATGTGTAAGAAAGAAATTTATATAGCCCTAATTTAATTTAACATTAAAATAATAATTTTGGGTCTAGTCATAAAGGATAAACGTTAGAGTTCAGTTTTAGCCTAATCCTTTATTACAGTTCACTTGTGTGGTGGTGGGACATAAAACTTTTAGTATTTTCTCAAGACATTGACATAATTATCATTATTATTATTAAGAAGAAGATGAATTCTGCATGGAGAGAATGATTGGAAATACAGTAGGAGCATAAAATCTCTGATTGTTCATTTGGTGCAAAATGATTGGACTGAATGAATATGTCAAGAATGTTATAAATATATGTATTATGTGGATGTCGATTTAACTTGGCTCGCCTACATAAATGAAGTGCTTGTGTAAACATTCGAAGTTCTTGAAATGAGAATTTATCCATCTCTCAGAATTTTCTCCGACTTCTCTCCTACTTTTCTATACATTTTCTTGGAGTTTTATAACACGTTATCGTACATTTCTAACCAATTGAGCTTTGTGTTGTTCATCATCACCATCGTCCTTTTTCTTCCTCTTTACACCGAATAAATTTTTCAAATCGCTCAAAAGGAGGCGTTTAAAGCTGAAAGATTGATTTTGGATCGGTGAAAATGATTTCTTTTCACACAGGTATGTTTTCTATTAAGTTTAGATGGTTGATTTATGATATATGATGTTGTGAATGAAAAAGGATGAAGAATTGAAGGTTGCAGACGCAGAGGAGGAAGACGAAGTGAAAAAAAAATTCATGTGGGTCCCATGTTTTATTTTATTATTAATATTACTATTTGCAAAAAAAAAAAAAAAAAAGTCACGGAAGGTAGGTTTGAAAAATTTGGTAGCGGGTCCCACATGTTTTTAATATTTTATTATTATAATTACTATTTGAAAAATTTGATTATGCAATGATTGCACAATGATGATGCAATGTTTTTACTATTTTGATTATACAATGATTGCGCAGTATATATATATATATATATATATATATATATATATATTAATATTTTATTGTTTTAATTTAATATTTTATTTTTATAGCTAACATATTTATGTTATAGCATTTATTTTTATTTATTGTTGCTAATCATATTTATGTTTAAAGCTTTGTTCAGCATTTTATTTTTATTATTGCTAACATATTTATATTTAAGTATTTACTTTTATGTTAGCATTTATTTATGTTTATTTAATTATATTTTATAATTATTATTAATTCGACACCTCTTGGGGTTAAACCTTCTAAGGAAGTCTAGATTTTAATATTTAGCAATTTACTTTTATGTTACTAATATATTTATGATTAAAGCAATTTACTTTCATGTTACTAACATAACTTTTATTTTTATGTTATTAACATAACATTAACATTTACTTTTATGTTAACTAACATAACATTTACATTTATGTTTGCTAACATAACATTTATGTTATTGTCTCTAACATAACATTTATTGTTTTATTTATTATTTGTCATTTTATAATTGTTATTATTAATATTAATATTTTTCTCATTATATGATCAGGCGTCATATATAATGGCAGAAACCTTTGTTTATCCGAAGATAAACAATTGGGAGCCATTTTGATTGTATTTCTCTTGAAGAGAAAAAATGACGTTGAGATATATGATAAAAATTGGTAGGAAGCCAAATAAAGATATAAAGTGGTGATAGCGCAGAAAAGGCGTAATTTAGCCAAGAATTTGAAATTGGCAAGAAAGCCAAGAGATGACATAATTTAGCCAAGCTAAGAGGAGGCATAATTTGGCCTGAAGCCAAATGATAATGTGGCCTGATGCCAAGAGACATATTTGCTTGAAGTTATGAGATAAGACATGATCTAGTTGTGTATGTCAACAATTGTATAAATAAATGTCTCAAAATTATATATTTGGCATTAAAATATTCTTTTGTTCTTTAGAACAAATTAATGGGATTGTATGACACCGAGAAGATGGTTGTTCTTCTAAAAGTTTATTATAAATGGGAATATTCAATTTGCTCCTGAAGTAGCGATATTGTGAAAGACTCAAGAAATATTTTGAATTAATAATTTCTTGCTTGTGATAAAACAAAGCGAGTAAGTTTTTGTTTTAAGGATCATAATTTCCTCCAACATGATTGAAATACATTCCCGAAGTGAATGTAGTAATGAATAAATTTAATTGTGGTTGTGGATATGTGTGTAAATTTGTTTACATGTGGACATGGTTGTAATTATGATGGTTCAAATTCTCATAGGAAGTGAGGAAAGATTATTGATAAGAGCGAGAATGAGATATTGGGTATAATAAACATGATACAAATTCATGTTATTGTTGTGGTGGCAAGGGTCATTAGTTTTTGTATTTATTTTATGTCATGCTATATTTGTTAAAAGTCAAATATTTGATATAAACTATCTGATAAGATAAGTATTATATGTAAATCGGCCTCAAAATCAATTTCAAAAGTATGAGGCGTTGATTTTGGAAAATGGGACCAATTTATAATTTTAAATAATTAGGGTATTATTTTATAATTTTACGTGGTAGTAAAATAACATTCATAGAATTTGGGGTCATGTTATGTATTTTTCCCCAAACTCAATTTTTCAAACCTTCCCACGTGAAGGCACGGCTGAAAGAGAGAAAAAATTTGGTTTGTGGCCTATGTGTTTATATTATTTTATTATTATGAATAGAAAATACTATTCACGAAAAAAAATTGATATTTTTGAATGGCAAGTAGCCATAATATTATGTTTTTATGGCAAGAAGTAGTTATAATATTATGATTTTATGACTAGAAAATTTATCCTTTTTATTGCCATAAATTTATTATTTGATGTTTAAGAAGTTTATTAATTTTTATAATTGTTCTTTTATAAAAGAACAATATTGGTTTAAAGAAATGGCATGACAAGAAAATTTTTATGGAATACTAAGACCACGAAGGTATATGTATATACAAAGAATTTTAAGTTAATACGTATATACAAAGAGTTTTAAGTTATTGTCTTAAAGACAAATATTTTGCATAGAAATTATGCCATGAGTAATAATTTTAAAGGCTAATAGTCTTGGAGACTAATTAGCATAGTTTACCCACTTCATTTGAAATACCAATGTTCGACTATATTTGGTAGTATAAATTTGTTTTAAGGCTCAGGAAGAGCTATGAAAGTATAAATTTGTTTTAAGGCTCACGAAGAGCTAATGTATTGTATTTTCTTGAAGGAACAAAATTATGCATTAAATATGCATTTTATTATACCAAATATGAAAGAAACTTATTGAGTTTCAAAGATATCTAGAAATAGATATCATATAGAAAAGTATTAAACCATATGCAATTGTAAACCGAAGTTTACAAATAATAATGCAAAAATTGTATATGTAAACCGGAAGTTTACGGTATGACCCGGTTAGGTCATGTGGTTAATAATGATATGAAAAATAATTGAGAATTCATATCTTTATGTGTAAACATATATTACAATTCATGACCAAGAAAAATTGAAAATGAGTCTTCATTTTTCAAGAAGCGATCTGAGGAGGAGATATTTGAGATATTTTCCATTGGGAAAATATAGTCCTCAAAGGAGGATGAGAATATATGTTGGGTGTTAATTTCATTTGATAATGAATTAAAAGATTTGAAAGTGAAAACCCACAGTTGGATTGAAATCCATTTGTGTATGTGAAGTATTTTTAAAGGACTCACAATTGAGGGGGAGATTTCTAGAATACAAGTGTGAGTGAAATTTTGAAGAGTTATATACTTCATACTTTAAGTCTCTCTTATGAAGAACAAAGTCCATGAATTTTAAGGGAAATGTTTTGTCTCACACTTGAGGGGGAGATTGTTAGTATGCAAGTGTGAACTAATTTGTAGAAAGTCATACTCATACTTCCCACATAATGACAAATATGATTTCCCGAAAATGAATGATAAATTATGATTGTGGATCATAATGTTACGTAAACCGAAGTTTGCGAGTTAAGATATATGTTACAGTAAACTAGAAGTTTACTATTTGTTGGCATGACTTGTTTGATCATCCAAGTCATATATAATACAAATAAGAATTTGTATTAACATCCATTGAAGAATCAGAAAATTCTTCATAAATAGATGCTTGTTCTCAAATATAAATGACTATGAAAATGTCATAGGTCATAATTGGTAATAATGGATCTCTGGAAATATATCAAACAGATTTATATGGGCCCATTGAAATAGCATGTAAACCATACAATGATATGATAAATTTGATAGATGCATCTATAAGATGGTTACATGTGAGATTATTTGCTTGCAACATGATGTTTGCAGAAATAATTGCAACATGAAGTTTGCAAAAGAGATTGCAATATGAAGTTTGCAATAATATTTGATGTTTGAATAAATTAAGCGCACAATTTCCAGATGATATGATTTAAGAATCATACTTAAAGCCTCCATAAATAAGCTGGATGAATGCTTATGAGAACAAATTTTTATGTTGGTATATTTAATAATATATAGCAGCATTTATATAAGCCAACAAAATTCTCCCGGTAAAATTGGCTTTTGGTCAGAAGCCAGACAAATTTCCATCCTAAAAAGGGTTGAATGTGCAATGATTATAAATCCACCACAATGCACATAGATGGATATAAAAAGAAATTTTAGATAAATGTTGTATAAGTACCTTCTATTTCTTGCTTGTTTCTATATGAAACGAGAAGATGTTTTCTAAAGGAAGTAAATGGATGTAGGAGACTTATCTTTTGCGTGATTAGTCAATTGTTGTTTGACATTGTTTTCTTACCATGAGGGGAGAAATTGGATAGCTTTGGAAAAGTGAATACATGGAATGCATTATAGCAAAGTATATATCCTCGAATAAAGTTGTATGAACCGGAAGTTCATCGATTATGCATTCATGAATTATTTGCCGGATAATATTCGACCTAAATGAGATTTATGGAATCTCATACTCGTGAAAAATGCTCCAATCAGTATAAATATGAATGTGGCATGCCGAAGCATGAGAAACTATTCGGTTCCAAATATAGATTTTATGGATAAATTGGAGCAATAATTAAGATGATCATATTAAGGAGGTAGATACTCGAGAAGAGTATCGAGACATAACTAATTGTAAAAACCTCAAGAGAGGTTAGGTGCACGAATTATATTGATTTTGATAAGTTATGTCGAATTGGAAAAATGGAACCGAAAAGATGAAATTGTCAACAACAATTTTGAAAGATGATATCACGTGATCAAATGAGGATATTATATAAAGATATGTCACAAGAAATTGACATAAAGATAATTGGCCAAGAGGTTAAGAGAAATTGAAAAGACGGCAATACAATCATATTATGATAGTTATGGACCGAGAAATCCAAATATTGGGATATCTGAATGTTTATATGAAAATAAACATTATCACAAGGTTAAATATGATTATGATGTGATTTTACGGTGGATACAATATTTTATTAATCGGCAATTTATGAAAGAAAGATTATGCGTCTATGTAGATATTGTTATATAGCCTATGCATAAGGCTTACTAAATTATGAAGATTACGAAGAATCTTCAAAGAATCAAAAAGTGCTAGTAGCACATGTCTTTAAAAGGACTTAAGGTGATAGAAAAAGACTTAAGGTCGAGAGCACATGTCCCAAAAAGATTTAAGTTGCGAGAACACATGTCCCCAAAAGACTTAAGGTGCCGGAAGATCAAATGATTTATTGTCTAGAAACACAAGTCCCTGAAGGACTTAGGATGCTAATCAAAAGCATTTAATTCAAGTTATTGAAACCAATAGAGGGGATGAAGTCTTTGTATGACTTAAATCAATTAGGGCACAATGATATAATCTTCTCAAGAAATATATGTTGAAAGAAGGGTATAAAGAAAGTGAATCAATATGCCCATGATCTTTATGAAAAGATCTAGATATGAATGTTTTAATTGCAAGTTATGTTGATGATATCAACATTATTGAAGCTTGTTGAAAAGCTTCAATAAAGCAATTAATTGTTTAAAGAAAGAATTAGAAATAATTAATGACTTGAGAAGAACGAAATTCGGTATTGGATTACTGATTTAATACCTAAAGAATGAGATCTTTTGTTTATACAAAAGAAGGTCCTAGATTGATTTTATATGGATAAGTCATATCCATTATATACTTAAATTATTTGCGGCGCGGATAAAGAACAATTTCGACCTCAAGCAAAGAAGTTGAAGAAGGGCAATATCATGTTTATTAACATGAGATAATTTTTCACCAACACAAAAGACATTGGTAGTAATGTAGTCATCAGGGGGAGTAAATTTGATGTAATTTAGAAATACAAGTTGATGTCTGTTGTACTCTTTTTCCCTTATCAGGTTTTGTCCCAGGTTTCCTAGAAAGGTTTTTAATGAGGCGGCATTAGAAAATCGATGTAATTAAGAGGGGAGCGTCGATACACGTTGTACTCTTTTTCCCTTATCTAGGTTTTGTCCATTGGGTTTTCCTAGAAAGGTTTTTAATGAAGACACGTAAGAAAGTGTATCGATGGATAATGTCTTTTCTTTTCTTTAGCTAGGTTTTTATCCCACTAGGTTTTCCTAGTTAAAGTTTTTAATGAGGCATATTCAAATGCGACACGTCCAAGGGGAGTGTTATAAATATATGTATTATGTGGATGTCCATTTGCATAAGTAACGCGAAGTCTATAAATAGAAGTCTTGTGTAAACATTCGGAGATTCTTGAAATGAGAATTTATCCATCTCTCTAGAATTTCTCTCTCGACTTCTCTCTACTTTTCTATACATTTTCTTCAGGTTTTATAACAAGAACAATTTTTTTTTTCTTAAGAAAAGTAAGAAGGAAAAAAAAAAGTGAAAGGGAGAGATTGTTGAATTAAAGCATGAGGTCAGCAAAATGAGGCCCGCCTAAAAGCTGATGCAGACAAACATGCATGGGATGGGGTCGTCCATATCTCATAAATCCCATTGAGTCAATGATTTATAAGATTAGCACTTAAAAAGTTTTTTTTCAAGAGGCGAAGATAATTTTTTAAAATTACGCTTAGTGTCGACTTTCAGACTCACAATTTCATTATTTTAATTAATCTTAATAATTTATTAAAGATAAAAAATTAACATGTAATAGCAGTAACCTTACGAGTTACGAGTTACCTCCACCAGCACCAGCAAGTAATTAATATATGGAATGAGAGGTTATTAAAGGAATATATGAAAATTTTTACAATAAAATCTTATCAGAAACTGGGTCTGAAACTTGTGAAAAAATGGCCATGCTGTATCTAAAAAGAAGCCGAGAGTGCGAAGATTTTATAAAATTGAGTGAAAAATATAAAGAGGCTAATAATTGCGTAGAGGCTTATGCAATGAAAGGGATTATTTGACATGAGGATGATCCATAAAAACTTATATAAAGCAATGGAAGAAGACTGGGTTTAATAGTTGAAAATTACTACTCCACCGGATTTTGGTTTTTAACATGAGACTTAATTGAAAAGTTGATCTTAGTTTTAAATTTACATATTTCTCATCATCAATCTTTTGTGAAATTATCCGTTTTGATCTTTCGCCGACAATAATCAAATAAAAAAGAGATGGACAAAATTAAGGGAAAAAAGAAAGATATCTCTAATCCTATAGGACAAAGAGAGAAGCTTTGTTTTTTTTTTTTTTTTGTCTTATTTATAAGGCATCTCATTTAGGTTTTGAGGTGAATATATTCAATTTAACCATACATTTACTGTTGTGCTAACTTTGTTTTCATTTGATATTATGTATATTAAGTAGAGGTAGAATTAAAAAGTTGTTGAATTTTATGGCAGAGTTAATGAGATTTAAGGTTTTCCTTTGTCTGTGTGAAAAATATTGAAAAGATATCTTATATATAGGACCAGAGGAGTATCTTATTGATTAACTTAACTAATATCTTATTAGTTAACTTAACTAACATTCTTAATATAATCAAATTAGTTATATAAGTCTTACATTGTCTGAAAATAAAACAGTCTTACATCAAGGATGCGAAGGTGGTGTAATATTTTTGGTGAACTTTTTGCCAAAGCAAATGCATGATGTGAAGGTATAATATAATATAGAGAGAGAATGGGCAGAGGCTTTTACAAGCAAAGTGCTGGATTGCATCACTCAGTCCTTATCAAGCATAGCGATGCATGCATGGCGTCTCAAGCGCGTGAACCACCAATATTAGAAAAAGCTCTTACATTACATTACATGTGTTGTGCATGCATGGCAATTCTTATCTTCCCACACAATGACACACACACAGTGACGGACCTAGGATTAATTTTAGATTTGTGGGTCATTGCGATTAGTGGTAGGATTGAATTTTTACGCCGAGAAAATTATTTTTAAAGAAAGTTTTAAACGCATTAAAAAAACAAAAGAATATAAACAATAAAAGAAAAGAAAACTTCAACTTAACATAGAAAAATAATATTTAAGAAAGTAACTAATCTTTACATCGAGCGACATAAAAAGCGTTCTTTGATTCTTCATGCCTTGAAAATATTGCATTATATTTTCATCATCAATCGTATCAAATATATCACGCGTCAACGTAAGTTAGCGTGTGTTAAACCAATCATCACTTATCCGATTAGATTCGCAACTTATCTTTAACAAAAGTCATTGCGAGAAAAAACTCACTCAACACTAGCTTGATTCTTCTAGGTAGAACGAGTCTGCCAACTTTATCAACAAATAGGCCAGGTGGATAACAATATCTTTCTCTTCTCAATCATCTTCAAAGCAAGGTCAGAAATTGTTTGCAAATTTTTAATTATGCAGCATTCTGTCTATGCATGACTTTGGAATCAAATTTGTCTATGTACATTGGTTCATGGTGTGCTTATGAGAGTCTCATAGTTTATTTTGTAGTGCTTCTAGATTCATTCGAAGATGCTTCCAAATCATACTGTATTGATCATTACTTTTTTCATGGTCTGGAATTTTTATGGTCCTGGTCATGGCCTTTTTTTCATTTATTAAAAAATTTAAAATTTAAAAATTTTTAAAAAAAAAACCTCAAAGTTTGTGACCCACGTGCGATCACCTGCGCAAACGTGGGTCCGCTGATGCCCCCACACACACCCAACTTTTTAAAACCTTCGTTCCATTTTGCATAAAGTTCTCCAACCCACCCTTATCTTCATCACTATATAACACTACATCCTTTAATTCCCTCCATTATCTCCTCCTCCTTTCTTTTCTTTAAGTACGTACGATTTGCATTCTTCACCTATATTGCATGTTATTCGTTTGAATTGAGTTTATTAATTGATTTTCGTCACTCTGATCATGACTTCCCATCAAAAAGCGCTTGCTAGTGTATGTTCTCAAGATACGGACATTAATTACCTAGAATATCAACTACGTACGCAATTACCTTCACATACACACACACACACACAAAAGGTTAAGACTTTTTTGGAGCTGAAATTGATAGGAAGGCAAAAAGGAATGAAGATATCATCGCCAAAAACCCTCCTACTTTAATTTATTTGTATTTTTTCCCCTACCTTTTGGATCGCTATGCCTAACTCTTGTTTTCATATGATCTTGTTTCAAACTCATTTGATTCCGACAAAATTATAATCAGGGAGATTTACTAGGTCTTATATTAATCATAGTTGGATTTTGAGAGAAATGTGTGTGTGTGTGCGTGCGTGTAAGTAGATTTGAAATCACCTCTTTAACCAAAGTTTAATTCAAAAGAAATACTGTTACGGGCATAATTATACGTTCATGCACTCAAAACTGAAGCTTAATTTAGGCCTAATATTGTTCATTGAATATCCAAACTTTTTTTTCCTTCGTAGGCTCAACCAGATTCATCAACTAATTAATGTTCCTCCCTGTATGATTCGAGGAGGAAAAAAAATATGTGAGAGAGAGAGAGGAAAACGTAAGATTTTTCTTTATTAATTAAACAGAGCAAAACTGGTGGATTGTGATTATATTATTATTAAGCACGCACAAAAATATATTTAATTCATTATTGATGCGTGAGAAATTAGAATACACATGTGAATACAATACTCGATCCACGACGGACAAGAAAAGAATGCAAAGACTCTAGTGGGTTCATTATTCTAATTTAATGTATTATTGGCAATCATTAATTAGATAGTTGCGTTTAAAATTGATACGTAAAGTGTGAATATAAATGAATAAATTTTAAGTGGATTATATTCCTTGGCCTTGAGAAATTAATCCACTTTTAATTACCACAATAAAGGCTTTCATCTGACTTTTTTACTTTTTCCTATATGTAGTATCTCGGACCTTGTCTTTTACACTCACTTTAATTGATCACCTTGGTAAATGATAATAAGAGTCAATCACAGTTTTTTCCTTTTTGGTGTTCTGATCCGCATGTTTATGAATCTAATAATTGGGATCTTTTGCTCTTCCGGTTACTATGAAACCGCTTGAATTTGAATCTAATGATCAAGGTTGTCAAACTCACGAGTTTAAATAAACTCTTGAGTCTTGACAGTAATGTAAACTTGTATTATGAACTCGAATTGTAAATTTTTAAGAGTTTACTTTCACTATTAAATAGGTATTAACAATGTATAATAAATAATTAAAATATAAAAAAATAATAACAATAATTTGATTTAAAAATATTTTAAATTCAAATAATTGAAATTAAACCTATCAACATTCAAAATTTACTATATTTAATAAAGAAATTTCTATAAAACTTATATATAAAACCGTTGAGTATGATTAAATAAAAAAAGTTAACACGAGTTTAAATGTGAGTTAACACGGTTTTGTAAGTTAGAAACGTAAAAACGGTAAACTCGATGTATAAACTCGTGAATTTAATCGAGTTTACAAGGATCAAAAGTTTACTAATGACTCGACTCGATTTGATAAGTTAAAAACGTAAAGATGGTAAACTCGGAAAGTAACTTGCGAGTTTGACAACCTATGACCAAGAATCTGACTAATCCTGCTCAACCTAACTGAGATCCTTAAAGGGGTAGGAGTTTCTCAACAAAAGTTTTGTTTTTTGGTGCTCGAGGATCAACCCCGATACCTTTAGTTTAGGGACCAATTAAGATGCCTATCTCCTTAAACAATCCCGCGTTATGTACGTTGATAATAATTGGGATCTTTAAAACGATAGACTTTAATTTAACTTTTGATGAATGGTTTGGAATTTGAGCAGATTAGCATCCTATACTCTTAGGTGTCGGGTGCTTTTGTCATCTTTTGGTATCAGTGGCGTCGATCGATAGATGCATTTTTGCTTTTAAGCATGCCTTTATGTGCCCCCTTGTCCTTGACATTTTTATATTTTAATAAAATCAATAAAAAATATATATATATAAAGTCTAAAGATAATGATGATTATAGATAGTGCTAAATAAAGTGGCCCCTTGATAATAGTAATAATCAGTTATAGAATCTAGGCATGTAGATCTATTTACAATTGCAAAAATTCATGTTTTCTTGAGTTATAGATTCAAACATCTTGATATATAATTGACAACAAAAATTCATCCAATTATAAAATGAATGTAGTTCGTACTCCATGACGGTATGGGTTCAAGTTTTATAATGTCAATATTTTTGGTAGGTTGGTAAATATATTTGTAAATACACCCTTTAAGCTGTAAGCATTGATTGTGTGTGTGAGTAATTCACTTGCTCTAAGCTCTTAATACACTACCTCTTATTCAAAATATAAATCACCGTCTAGAAAATTATTGGTTCATAATATAATATAACTCACTTGAAAAATAATTAATACTTATTTACCAACTTTACTCTAGTAATTAATGGTAAAATGTGGATCCTCTCTCTCTCTCTCCCCCTTTTTTTAATCTCCTTCAAATCCTCACTTAATATAGGTAAAATTGTAAAAATAATAATTTAAAATGGATTTAATGAGTTAATCATTTTTCCTTAATTAGTTCTAATGATGAGCTAGTTGAAAGTGACTTATATTTTAGACATGAATATAGGGCCCGTTTGGATGAGTTTTTTTTTTTTAAAAAAAATGCTTTTCTTTTAAGCTCCAAATTGGAGCTTTAAAAAAAAACAGCATTTTAAGGTTTTTTTTTGTGACTTTTGTTTTTTTTTAAAAAAATCATCTAAATCACATAAATTAATAAAAAAGCATTTTTTTTTGCATTAAAAAAGTTTTTTTTTTTTTAAATTAAAAGCCCATCCAAACGGAGCACATAAGGTGCTTGTCCTTCTAATTAGAGGGACAAGCACATTTTTTAATATCTTTTATTTAGATTAAAATTATATGTTTTTTAATTTTTTTTTGCATTCAAATTAATTAAAGTTCCCGCATACGAAATAGTATGAAAACTAATTAATTTTCTTGGGTGCAAAAAAAATTCCAGAAAGCAACATATAATTTTAATCTAAAAAAGCCCATCCAAACATGCCCATACTATTTTGTTGAAAGTGCTTAATAAACTTTAGGCTATATTTGAATAAAGAGAAAAATGACGGAAAAATAGGGGAAGGGAATATTAAGAAGAAAAACTTCTAAAAATAGTAAAAAAAAAAAAGTTTACTGTTTTGGGAATTTGTACTCTTAGTATTCTTTTCTCTTAATTTTCTCTCCATCCAAATATATAACTAAAGTTTTGCAGTAAATTTGTCATCATCTTTAGTTGATCATGTATCAATCAAGAGGCATCATTGTGTCTATTGCCAATTAATTTGATTAGTTTTAAAACTAAGATAGGAGTAAGTTAAAGTAAATATGCAAATTACTGAAAAGAAAAATGCATGGGATTTTATTGAGGAAAAAGAGGATACATCATATATAGATCCATGGATAGAGAATATACCATACCAAAACGTACGACATGCGTGAGAGAGCTAAAAGATCCTAACAACATTAATTATTGCCAGATAATTTGTACCACCACTACTTTACAGGCAAATATAAGAAAATCCCCCTTACAACCTTTTCAAATGCACTAGCAAATTAATCAGACGTTGCCACTATCACCCGTGTTATTTTGCTTGTTATTAGATTCAACATCGCCTTGTGTCACAACATCATTTTTATTATCTGAACTCAGTTTCACAACCTCAATGACATGGTCGCTTTGATGATTTTGAACCTTCACTGGATCTTCCATTACCAGTGGCTGGGAGTTTTTGTACATCAAATAAAGTACCATTTGCACTATTCCAAACAAGAATCCAATTGTGTTTGGGAGCTGCATTAATTGATTTAAAAAAGTTAGTGCCAATAATCTCGAAAGGTCATATGAAAAGAATCTATATAATAATCACATGGGGCCCACATTTCGCTCAAATATTGGGACTAGATCGGCCAGGCCACTAACAATAATAATAAAGCAAGCAAGGCGCTAGCGTCTAATCTTTGTATTAAACTTAGCAAACAAAGTGGAAAAGAGAAAAAGGATTTGTACCCATAAAAGAAATAAGAAAAGCTAAGATGAAATGTGCACGACTTTGGCAATATAATGGAAAGGTGATCATATATTACTAATTGACGTATATGGTTTGTGTTTGTGTGCGTATAAATAGTGAGAATGATAGTGATATATGAATGAACTACTTACAGCGATATAATAGTCCTTGAGAGAAAGGCCATAGAAGAACCACATGACGGCGTTAAGGGTTAAGCACATTGACAAATTGAAGGGCATGAACTCCACACTCTTAGTCTTTATAACACGTCTCTTCATGCATCAAAACAAGCATATATATATATATATATATAAGTATAATTGTGTACTTGTGTATATATATACATATATCAATTATTTAGGTTTAAATATATATTAGAGAAGAATTCTAACCATGCTGGAGAGAGGGGCAGCGAAGACGCTAATATTAAAAACAAGAGAAACCCAGCCTACAATATTTATGCGTTTCGACCCCTCATGAACCAAATACAGACTTGATAGAAGCATCGATCCGTATCCAAACACATTCAGCAACAACACAAGCTTTATAGTCGAAATCTGCTCCAATAATTAGAATGAAGTTAAGCTCTATATATATATAATTATATATATTAAGAAACATTCAATCTGATCCGTCCAATTTAGATCTTGCGCCGGTGTGCATTGGTAATTAGCTCTTAGTGCTCATAGTTGAAACTGTTCCTACATATACACGCACTTACCCTGAGCTTCTTGGAAGCATAGAAGAGGAAGATGGAAATGTAGATAGATTCGAGGACGCAGCCGAAGGAGTTAATGGTGATGAGGAGGAGTCCAGTGTTCTTCTTGAGGAGTGCATAATAAATCCAGATCATACAGCTTAGTAGAGATACCACATATGGAAGTGAGTGGAATCCCTCTGTAGATTTCTTCTTGTATATTTGGTAAAATGTTGGCCTGCAAAAATCATAAGACAACCTCGTAACATATTATTATTATATATTGCTCATCATGATATATGGCTCCGAATTCATTAATTACAGAATATTAAGTAAGATGACTTACGCAGGAGCAAGAAGCACCAGGAAGGAGATGATGTTGCCTACATTAGATAAAGAAATAAAACAAATCAAATCAGTACAATCTTGACGGAAGTCATGAAGAAACTAGCTAGTGCATGACTAATTATTACTGATCAATAACAGTATGAAGATCGGCAGCCAGAAGAACGGAATATAATTTATATATAATATACTTTTAAGCTGTCAATATTATTTGACGTTGTTTTGGGTGCCTAGAAAGGAAATACATAATGAAAGAAATACAGAAACTATATAATAAAGCGAGAATATAGCATTAATTAGAATTTACCGATAAGGCCAAAAACAAAAGCAAAGTGGTGAATGTCCATCTCTTCAATGTTCAAAAATTAATTCAACCCCACAAATAAATTAAAAATGTGTTTTGGAGTGCGCTCTCTCTCTCTCTCTCTAACTCTTTTCTCTGCAAATTAAAGGATTGAAAATGATATATTCTCTCCCTTTGGGCTATGATCTCATCTCTCTCTCTCAATCCCACGATTCTATAATGCCAAGGGGTTCTCACCTATTTATAGTTGGGAAAAAGTGAGCGACTTGTAATTGAAATTTTAAAGAATATATTGTAGCTTTATAGTATTACTTTCCAGTTGTTCCTGCTCAGTTATAACCTTTAGCTTAATATATAAACCTTTTCAACACAATGTCTCAGTTCTATTGCTCTCAGTAATAACCTTATTCAAGTTCACATTTCCATTGAAACCAAAGTGGTCCTCTTGCACTGCCCAGTGCCATTAATGGTAAATATATACCACTCTATATTTTTATACCTCATTCTCACAAATCAAGAAAATCATTAGATGAATATTTTTTGTTTTTGTTTTCATATTTGCCCTTGTCTATGAAAGAGTGCACATGTTCTCTCATATCCTTTTATCTCTATACATTTACACCTCTCTCTCTTCTCTCTTTCCTATGTGCTCAACCAAGAGTAAAATTAACAAAATATCATTTATTACCTTATAAGTGACTTATATTTTGAGTAAAACTTTTTGGATACAGGTGCTTTATAAAATGGTACATAGTGGTATACACCAAATCCCGGGTCCCACCATAAGGTGACTTTATTTAATTTCTGATAATATGTTTCACCCACCAAGAGCTTCTTTTTAAGCCTTACCAATAGGGCTTTCAGTTTTAAGGTCTCCTTGCTCTTTCTAAAGGCCATCTTCTTCCTCCATGTTGTTACCAAAAAAGTCACTATTTAGCACTAGTCCATCTTCGCTAGGCAAATGAACCTGGCTCTTAAAGCATCTATGGCTATATTAGTTATTCTTTTGAAAAATATCTAGACTTGATTGGATACACTTAATTTAATCTCTTATATGGGCAACAAAGAAATATCAACTTGCCTCTATATCAGTTCCAACTTTCTAGTTTTAAATTTTTTTCTCCCTTTCCCTTCCCTTGTGTATATGTTCAAGATTAGGTGGACCTCTATGCTATCGCAAAAAGTCTGAAAAAATAGGTTGAGCTGTAAATGGTGTGGTTTGTTATAAAATTTTTATATTATTTATCATGGATTGATTTAATAAAAAAATTTAACATTCAGTTAAATTGAATCAATAATCAATCAATTATAAAATTTTAGTAAAGTTACGCACTAAAATTACGAGATAAAGAAGTAAAATTCGATTTGAAGGCCAAGGAAATTTTTATAGAATTAATTTGGCGTAGTGGGATGGTTGGAATCCACTTGGTAATATATGGTCCGTATAATTCCCTTTATTTCTAAATAAGCATATAGTGCTATCGTAAATGGCTCAATTATAACTAATTATTAATAGAAAGAAAACGGCGGTATGGGAAAGATTTGTTTTCAAATCAACCTAATTATTTAATGCCCTGAAAATAATCAATTACAATCATATGCTAATTAATTGGCCCTATTCCCTCCACTACCCTCACCCTTAGATCCTGCAATTTTTTATTTTATTTTTCTGGTCATCACAAAAGATTTAGCATCAACTAACATGGGCCAAGTATAGATCTTAGCTATCGTACTGCATCAAATTGCTTGCATGGAAGCTTACAGAGAGATAGATATTCATTAATAGGAGTTAGACATATCAAAATTAAGTGAATTAGTTAAATTAGTTATTTATTATAAAAATATGTATTAATTTTCCTAAAATAATTTATTTAATCATTTGCATTGGATATACCTTTCGAAGAGAAATCCTTTAACATGTATAATCAATTTTAATAGAATAGCTAGTTGTGGGGAAAAATATATAATTGTGGGTTGAAGACTTGAAGTTTTAGATTTATGACCAACATAAATTCCTAAATAGTCCCTCCGGTCCTAATTATAAGACGGGAGGTAGTAGCTTTATATATATATATTTATATATATATATATATATATATATATATATTTAGCACGGGGGGTTTGAGTAATTAAAATTAGAATTGGGATGTGACTAATTAAATTGACATGGAAAAAACGCAATGGGCGTTTAGATATGAGATTGGGACAGCGAGTAAATGAACGGTTGGATACAAAGCCAACACAGCATCGCATAATATATCGTGAAGCTGGACTGCTCAAATAAGAAACATCTTTGCTTCTCCATCTCTATCAAACACATATTAATATGAATGCAGTGCGGGTAGCTAGCTTAGTGTATTTGATCTGGCGGCTGGCGGCAGACCAGCTAATCACAAAATTGATATTGAATTCCACCTTCTTTGAAAAGATTCTTGGGAGAGGAATCTTAGTTAAAAAAATCTTGATCTACATTAATCGGTTGTTTGAATACCTGGTAATAAGATACAGAAAAAACGTAGATGGCTCAAAAGTTTATAGAAAAAAATCAACGCTAGTGCGTGTCGGGACTCCGCCACCGTTGGAATTTAATTTAGTTTACTTTTCATGGTATTTACTGTTTAGCCTCACTTTGACAATCTGGCTTCACTGTCGCCATCACTCATCCCTCCTAACAACAAATATTTAGTTTGACTTAACCATTAAATAATTAACAAGCTGCGCAATAATTGAATCATGTGACATATATGAATTTTTTAAAAAAATTACAATGTTTAGTTTGATTTTAGGGTTAAGGTACCATTTTACTAATAAAGTTTTTTCCAAGTAGTGTCTAACACAAATAAGTTTTGTAAATAGTAAAAATACCAATAAACAATTTAAAATGATACCTAAACCATTAAATTTGATCAAACGGCCGTTAAATTATAAGAGAAAAAACTATAATGACATTTGGTGAAACTTAACGTTTTTGGTGAATTTACACATTTTTAGATAGTTTATTGATATTTTTCCTTTCCAAAACTTATTTGTGTCAAATGCCCTTCGGGAAAAACTTTTTTTAGTAAAATTGCATATTAACCCTTGATTACATCGTTTTAAACTTGTTTTATATAAGTACGTATAAATAATAACATATATTTTTAGCCATCCTCAAATATATCCTTCCAGTGCACAATCACGATATGCATCTAATTAAATTTTAACTTCACCTTTTTTGTTTTCATATTTTTTGGGTTGTCCATATCTATATTTATCTATTTAGTTTTTCTTTTTAAAAAATTTAATACTACTTTATTCTGATAAAAATATTAAATTTGAATAATTGAAATCTGATTTCTAAATAACAATATAAAATGGGAAGACGAAATGAAGAAGATGATTTACGCCAACCAGCTCAATGCTTTATCCAAGATACTTGGGTTTTGTGTAAGATATTTACACAACATCTTAAAATAAGTAATCAAATTAAGTGAGCACCTATTAAATAAATGAAAAATAACACAACGTGTATATATAACAATTTAAACAATTAAAAGAGGAGGGAAGAAAAGTGTAAGTAATTAAAGTTGAGGTGTGCGTTTTGATGATTGTGTGGGAGGAATCAATCATAAGGTTTACCTTACCTACCAAACATACAAAAAGGAGATCTTGCAGAAATAAGACGTACTACAAGACAAGAACAAAAGTGTTAGGTACACAATTTCAAAGGGGCTTTGAATTTGAAGTTACTAGGAGGTGCTAGTAGTAGTTGTGTTAGCTGCAACATACAACACCTGGCGATATATGTATCAACGAGACAGCTTTGTGACTTCGATTAGACCCGGGAAATTAGGCCCCGCTGGCAACAAACAAACCCTAATCATATTCACACATTCATATTCATATTGTCCCATGATCCCCCAATCATATTCACATTCATATTCATAGTTCCATGAATATAGAGAAACACCGTATTAGACTTCAAATATTCTCTTAATAAATTAAAATAGGAGTAATATTTAGAAGAAAAAAAAGTAAAATAGGAGACCAAAAAATTTAGTCCTATTTATAAATCTATTAATATTGTGACAATTTTACCCATATTAATTGCACCTATAAGATAATAATGACCCGCCAAGCGAAAATTTATATTGTTGATCAAGAATTTAGTATTATGATCAAGAATTTCTTTTAGAAGATATCTTATACTTCATCTAGTCTATAATATAAGTAACTTAAAGAAGAATGGTTTAGTACATAATATAAGTTATTTAGGGAGCAATTAATGCTATTGTTAGTCAATTTTGTCCCTGTATAATTAATGTTTAAATGTGACTACTCATTATATTTATTTCTCTCTTATTCAAAAGGCCATTTAATATAGGTAAAGTTATAAATTTTCTTCAGGACATGTTTAATGAGTTAACTACAATTTTTTAGTTATGATGAATTAATTAAAGTGACTTATATTGTGGACCAAAGAGAGTATTTAAATCGGAAAAAATATTGTCTTATCTATAAATTAAACTTTGCGGAAAAAAAAAAAAACCATTAAAGGCAACATTAGAAAAGAGCATTTGGAGGACGCTTAGGCACTTAGCTCACCATATATTCACATTACGTTGAGAATAGATCATCACTTTTTAAAATACTTTTCATATATATTAGATTAAAAAACAATCCATCATCATCTGCATTATTATTTTAATAATTTCTTCTTCTTCTTTTTGGCTTTCAATTATGTGGTTGGCTCTGCAAATTAAACAAGGAGAGTCTATCTTGGTTGTTCCCACTGCTGTGGATATGAACCACGCCAGTAAACACTAAAAATGGCGATGTATAGAGTAGAGAGAGAGAAGAACATTGTTAGTCCTATTTATAGAGTAAAGAGAGAAAATTTTCATATACATGTACAATTTTATTCTTTATATATCTATTATTGTATTGACTTTATTTTTATGAGGTATAATGTGTATCAAATAGGGATAAAGTTAGAAAGTTATTGAATTTTAAAAAAGAGTTAACGAAGTTTAAAATTTTTATTGGTGTGTATGAAACATTCGTGAAGTATCTTATAAATAAAGCCAAAAGAATATTTAATCACTTCCATCCCTCGGTCGTATTATAGGTAATCTCTAGCTGATGTCTAACTAAATGGCAGAACCATGAAAGTTAGTTTACTTATTAATTTTATTTGAAAATGAACAATTTTTTCAACTTTGAATCTTTGACTTCAAATAGAGAATAGAGCTAGAAACACCGTATTAGACTTCAAACATTCTCTTAATAAATCATAATAGGAGTAATATTTAGAAAAAAATTAAGTAATGACCATGCGATGTATATTGATCAAGAATTTCTTTTAGAAGATATCTTATATTCATCTAGTCTATAATATTTAGTACACAATATAAGTTACTTGAGGAGTAATTAATACCTTTTTTTTCTTTTATATTAATTTTGTTCTTGTAATTAATGTTTAAATATGATTTATTATATTTCTTTTTCTCTTATTTAAAAGCCCATTTAATATGGGTAAAGTTACCTTGTAATTTTTTTTAATTTAAGACATGTTTAATAAGTTAACTATAATGTCATGATTATAATGAATTAATTAAAGTGAGTTATATTGTAGAGCAAAGGAAGTATTATAAATCGGGAAAACTATTTTTTACCTATAAATTAAACTTTGAGGTAAAAAAAAAGCAATGTTATCAGATCCGAACGGAAACCGGCCCTGAAGCCAGTCTGAAAAAGTGTAGAAACCGGGGGTCAGAGTATTTATTATTATTATTATTTTTAAAAAAGTCCAAGAGTGAAGGCGTTTAGTTTACAGATGGAAGATAAGGATACTATGGCGGCCGGCGGCGACGTCCTTTGTCGAGAGACTTGCTTTTTCGTGGCTCCGGCGATGGTGTCGAAGACAGCTTACAGAGACATGGAGATTGGAGAGAACAGAGGAGGAGGCCAGTTGCAAGGCAGACCGGAGATGAAGCTTTCTTTGTCCTCTTGCACTTGCCCAGCATGTGATTGCAGCTTGTATGATTTGCCTATTAGAGTTGGACTTCAAGGAAAGGAGCCATTGAAAAACAGAGATTACAGATCTGTCGATGGTGAAGCTGATGAGGATGAAGTCCTTCACGTGCCTCAAAAAGTCTTATAAAAAGACGTGAAGGCTAGGGTCATAAATGAAGTAGACTGACATACTCTTCAGTTTTTTTTTTTTTTTTTTTGACTTTCGGGCACCTAATTTCCATCAAATTTAGACGTATTAAGTCTTTCTAGATTTTGACGAGAAGTAAAAAAATATTATATGATAAATTCTGAAGATTTAGTTAATCCGGTTTGACCCAATACTTTTTGCTTAGGTTCTTTTGGTAAGTCGATTTTAATAATCTTAAAAAAAAAAAAAAAGCATTAAAGGCAATACTAGAAAAGAGCATTTGGAGGACGCTTAGCCCACTATGGCACCATATATTCACATTACGTACGTTGAGAATAGATCATCACTTTTTAAAAGACTTTTCATATTAGATTAAAAAACAATCCATCATCATCTGCATTATTTTTTTATTTTTTTTTGGCTTTCAATTATGTGGTTGGCTTGGCTCTGCCTGCAAAGCAAGGAGAGTCTATCTTGGTTGTTCCCACTGCTGTGGATATGAACCACGCCTGTAAGCACTAAACATGGCGATGTGCATAATGTGGTGCCTACATGACATAATAAAACGTAAAATATAAATCCTAATTAACGTGAACTTGCTTTTCTATTTTATTTTTCCCAAAGTGATTGCTTTAGGAAAAAGTTCAAGACAAGATCACGCGTAACTTTAATTTGAATTATGATTCTGACGTACCTCAATTAAATCAATTATACTATCTATCATTGTTTTTTTCCTTAAAGCATCCGATAGACATGCAATCATGTCCACCAATTTTTATTGGAACGCGTCAATTTTATTTTAAATTTGTTTTCTTGAATTTTCTTATTCGTTTTAAATATAAAAAATAGTATCAGGCTTTTTTTGGACCGCATGAAAATAACACGACCAATTTCTCACATTTTTTGGGGTCAATTTCTTCACAGGCCATCCTGTTTAATTTGAACCTAGCTTCTTGGCCCGTTTTAACACTTTCTGCTTGAGTTTTTATTGTTCCAGAAATACTGGAATTTCATTTTAATGTGAAATGGTATATAACAAGTTAAAACTCTGAAGAAATTAAATTTTCAACCATATGCATTATTGCATTACAGAAAAATTAGTGTTAGTTTTTCTATAGCACCCTTTTAGTTATTAGAAACGTTTAGAAACATTTATGAAAAAGTTATAAACTTATGAGACAAGTAAATTTAGTTGTTATATTCAAAACTAAATTGAACTCTTTTACTACATCTTAAATTTAGGATCAGAAGAAGTATATCATTAATGGTATAAAAAACATTGTAGGGAATACTTTATCTTAAAGCTGGAGGTTTTATTTATTTTTATTTGATCAAGGGTTTCTTCCTCCAAGTTTAAATGGCAAAATGTTCTCACATCTTACTGATAAATATGTCTCTCCCGAGATTTAAAGGTAGGTGAAAGTTTATTTTCTTAAAGGTGAAGCTCTTACTAGCTCAACTAATAGCTAGGTAGGTGGAGGTTTATTTTAACAAGGTAGATACTAGCTAGAAAGTGAGGCCTATGTAATTTTTTTTGGCTCAAGAGACCTATGTAAATCATAAAAAAGAATGTGTGTGTGTCACGTGCGCGCATGTGTATTCAAGTGTGCACGCGAGTCTGGCATGCATGAGTATGTGCATGCGACTTCGACTCCGCTGGACATGCGTGTGGAGGGCGAAGCCGTGAGAATATACTCCATGTGAATTTTTTAATTTCCATCTTTCAATGGAAAAAAATATATGTATACGCCATTTTAATATTTTAAGACATTTTCATTTATTATCCTTTTAATTACACTCACGTTAGAACCAAAGAAAAGTAGCTAACTCATTAAATGAATACTATGTTAGGGGCCAAGGGACTAGATAAATATAAATTAGAAACTATACTACTCCATCCCCCAAAACATACATTACTCCTCTGATTATATTATAAAATACTAAAAAGAATTAGATAACTAATTTTTAGAGGTTTAAAAAATTCTTATTAAGTTAATTATTTATATATAAGAGATGTGTTGGTTTTCTAAAACACTCATTTAATAATAATTTGTATTGAAAATTATCTCTAATGGAAACCCATTTAACAAGTATAATTAACAGGATCAATCGGCATGAAATATTATAAATATGGGAGACAGGATAAATTAGAGTGTCATATTTATGTCTAAATCAAATCCTTTCATGATTTCTTGCATTTAGGGCGGTAGAGTAATAAGGAAAGAGAGGGAGTAATAATTTATGAATGTGTCGCACAGAAGTTTATGCTTCTTCTAGAAAGAATTTTTGAGGAGATACGAAACATTCTTAAATAAATGTTGCTGGGCTAAAGATTGAAGTTCAATTCCAGTAATTTGTCATTCTTTTAAGATGTAATTGCAGGAAATTTAGAACGTAGTTTGTAAATAATTTAACAGTAACTTGCTTCTGTGTGTTATATTATATAAGTTGCACAAAATTTGATATTTCATTTAAAAATAGTTGTTCAGAACATATACACAACACTAATACTACATTCGGTTCTAAATATAAATATGTTAACTTTATTTGGAGAGATTAAGGAAATCAAACAAATTATTTAATCATATCATATATTGTGTATGATTATTGATTATATATATATATGTGTGTGTGTTTAATTTAAAAATCAAACAAACTAGTTTGGAGAAAAAACAATAAATGTAAATACTTGATTTAATCAGCTTCCTTAATCTCCTTTAAAAGTCCTAGATCTTATATTTAGGATCGGGGAGGTAGGTAGTAGTTAATTTTTTGTGGGTACTTCCAATAAATTGTGATCCAATGACTTTGGTTTTAAAATTATCTTTCTTAATATATCAAAGGGTAAAGGATTTCTCCAGTTATTGGAGATAAGTTATCTCCAGTGACCCTCAAAACTACGTCGTTTTGGATTAATGAAGGGTGTTTCTATAATTTTGCACCCTTCATTAATTCACCTAAAATTAAAAACATACCCTTCATTAATCTAAAACGACATAGTTTTGGGAGTCACTAGAGATAACTTATCTCCAATTACTGGAGAAATACTTTTCCCTATATATATCAAATATGCCAAACCCCCTCCCCCGGGGTTATCTAAACATACATGTAATAGCGAAATTAAAGTAGTGAGCCAATGGCCCAAATCCAAATTATATTCTTTAAATCAAAATAAACTGACATATTAATTATATTCCTTAATCTATATAATATGTCAAAAGCCTTTACACAAATAGAAAAGAAAAGATGGTCGGGTGCCAATCGAAAATTCACAAGTCACTGAAGAAAACTCCCTCCATTTATTTCCCTTAAAAATTACACGATCCGACGTTTTTTTAACTGACATTCTTGAAGATAAAAATTATATTTCTGTTTATCCATCATGAATAGATAAACTGAAGGAGTAACTTTTTTACATAAATTTTGGATATTTACTTCTATGGCCAATAATTTGTATATTGACCTGCTGTACAATCATCAACTATACTCCACACACACACACACACATATATATAGTAGTATGTGACAAATATGGGTATACTGATAATCAAGCTAAAGTTAATTACCAACAAAATTTGGATAAGTCCTTTATATCCACGTGTATCTAGTCCCGGCCTTAGAGATAAATTATCATAATTATAGTCCGTAATTACAATCTTACTCCTCTCTTTGATTTTGTAATGTTTAGATTCAAAATCCACTTGGCATGGCTTAAGGTGAAGTCATAATATAAAGAGATGAATCAAATGATTATGTCTCTTGAATGTTACTAATTAATTATTCTAGTGAGCTCGTTTATTTGTACTCCTACGTGCATATTTCATTTCACAATTAATATCACAATTAATATTATTATTTTGACATGCATGTGTATCCTTATTACTAATTATTTTCTAAATAATAACATCTGAGATATATAGAATTAGAATCATCATAGCAGTAGAAGTGCTGTGCTAAGTAATTTCGTTAATACTGTTATTAATTACATGTATTAGTGTGTACTTAAAGAGGGTGAATCAATTTTGTATGGTATTATATCAAAGATCTTATATAAAACAAGATTCAAAACCCTATATATATAACATCATTAAACAGTTCAAACCATATATATCACTTTTAAATATACTACTATTCTACCAATCATTACACAATATTATATTCACAACCTAGTTAGAATGTGATTATCCTTATCAATTGTTGAGACTAAATTCAGCCATCACTATTTCCTTATACAACAATTTCAATCTTTTTGTAAGAGTGCTACTAGCAAAAAGCTCACGTTGCGTGCAATTCTAGCTATGTGACTGAGTAGCCAAACGTTATTGGTCATAGTGTTCACACACACGAACATGAAAGCTTTTAACCTATCATGGACTACAATATCACAGAACAACGAATTATTCCCGTAATAAATCTAGGAAAAGAGACGAGGAAGAAAGTGGTATAGCTAGCCAAGATTACATTTACTTCCGTTTTCACATACTTTTAATTGTTTCTCTTTCATTGAAAAAAAAATGTGTGGTGTCACTTTCAACATGTTTTTGTCCATTGCTCTAACATCTCAATCATAATTTATGACTTGGGGGGAATTTCACTCGAACGTTGCAAATTGCTTTTGTTGATAACGTTGAAAGAGAAAAAAGGGAAAGGAAAAAAGCAAAAGCATAATCAGAGCCAGAATCTCTTCTTGCAGGCTAGCTAGCTATGAGCTTTGACAAAGAACAACATGGGGACAATTCGTACGAAACTGCCTTATGAGGGCTTTTAACTTTAATTTATAAGTTTAGACAAAAACATAAATTACATGAAAATATGGAAGCATATTATAAAGTATTAATCATATATAGAGAGATCATAGATATAGATACGAAGAAATCTACATCGTCTCTTCTCCCTATATACGTTTCTTAAATGGTACATGCAAGCATAAAGGAAGTCTCACTGGCAGACGCAGAGAGAGAGAGAGAGAGAGAGATGGTCATCCCGGCCGAGAGAGACACAGCCAATGTCACCGGAAACTCCAAATCTTAATTTCCTCAAACCTTGGAACTGATCTCCCTCTCTCCTTCAGTGTTGTTGTTGTTGTTGTGCTCTGTCTGATTCTTCTCTCCAACCTCGATATCTCCAGCTGGCTGAGAGATCATAACCAGTTGTTTCTCGTCCACGGTGGTCACGGTCGTAATTACGGCGTCTTCAATGTCCCCTTTGTTTTCTGGGAGTTTCTGGTCCTGTGCTGCGGGCCTGTGATTTCTGTACACCGCATACAGCACCATCTGAATCGTCCCAAAAGCAATACCCACAAGGTTCGGGAGCTGTCCGAAAAAATAATAACACAAGATAATAATTAATTATCATATCTTCAAAAGAAAAAAAAAATCATAAATTTAAGTACTCAGTTTTTATAATTCAAGATTGACTTATAACCGACTCAAAACTATTGAGAATAAGTTGTATCGAGTGAGTCAAAATGTAGGGACTGAATTATAACCGAGAAGGATTAAAAAAATTAATTTTCCTTGGATTCATATATATATATATATATATATGTGTGAGGAATAGTGAAACGGAGAACTTACAGAGATAAAGATATCTTTGAGGAGAACACCGTAGGCGAGCCACATCATGGCGCTGACGGTGAGGAGGAGTGAAAGACTGAAGGGCATGAACTCCACACTCTTGGTGCGAATAACCACTCTCTGTGCAATTACAAATATGAATATGTAAGTAACAAGGCATGTGTAGTGTTGGTGTTTATATATACCTGATATATGTGTGTGTGTATGAGATAGATGCATGCAAGTATATATATAATGAAAAGGAAAAGGTGTTATTATGAGGAGCAGGTAGTACTCACGATAATGCTTAAAGGAGCAACAAAAACACTAATTGAGAAGACGACACAAATCCAACCAAGAAGCTTGATACGAGCAGCACGCTCTTTGGAAAGGAGATGAGTAAGGAGGATGATGATGCACATGCCACCAAAGTTCAAGAGCAGAATCATCCTCAACGTGAAGACCCTAGCTTTCTTGGGGCAGTAAGTGACGTAAATGACAAGGTAAATGATCTCAATGACACAGCCCACGGAATTTATGGTGATGATCAGGAATTCACCAGTCTTTATATACGCATAGAATATCCAAAGCATTGCACTGAACAAAGCTGCCACATAAGGAATAGACTGAAACCCTTCCGTTGTTTTCTTCTTACACACCCTGTAAAACGTCGGCCTGCATGCAATAATACCTCTCCATTTAATAACTAATACGCAGCTCACGGAGATATTATCTCCGGTCTATTAAGATATCATCCGTATACTACGAACAAGATTTTATATTAAGGATAAGAGGTAGTTTAATGAAATGATGAATGAGTCACACGACCAAAGTATATATTTACTTACAGTGGTGCAAGGAAGCACATGAAGGAGACAATGTTTCCGACTACACCAACGATGAAAGCTGCGGGAGGAGCCATGCTTGATTTGGTATATGAGAATCTCTCTCTCTCTCTCTCTGAGTCTGAGTTTGAGAAATCCCTAATGGAAGGGAGAGGAAGGGAAGGTAGGTGAGAAGCTTTGGAAGCTGCTTGATGATGATACCCTGCCACGGAAGAAACACAAAAGGGAGGTGCCTTATATATAGGGCAGGTCGCTCGAACATGTCATGCATGCTAGCTAGCGAGCTCTATTATTAATAATATTATTGGCATGGGATGGACACCATGCAATTCATCAATTGTGTATGAATCAGCAGTGATAATATCGAAGAGGGATCGCTTTCAAAGAAACAAGTAGTAGTAGTAATAGCCATTTGGGTGTACAGAAGACTCATGCACCCAACTATCCTCCATCAATTATTGCCAACTCAGCACAATATTATTGGAAGTGGTTGGTGTATTGTAGTTTTGTATTTAATGCTCCGGCCATCCCCTTTGCTTCCACGACGCGTTACCTGTACCCCTCATCATGCATTCTTTTAATATTTACCACTCCCAAACGCTCCCTTAAATCAGGTTCCAAGCCATCTGAAATGAACCGACTCTTGTTTATTATTACCTCAGGTCCCCAGTATACAAGAGCTAATTGCCTTATTTGGTAAATTAAAGAAGTTAGTTATGTTAGTTATTTATAACAAATATATGTTGGTTTTCTCATCTTTTATCACTACTCTTGAATAAAAAAACATTAATATGTGTAATCGATAAGGATATTATGAGGAAAAAGTCATAATTTTGAGAGATAAAATGGATTGATGTTTATATTTAGAACTAAATTCAATCTTATATAGGAGGTGGATGGTACTATTTTTTTTTACCATCAGATGTAGTATTAGTTAATACTTAATACTCGTACTAAATAATTTAGGTGTCCATTTTTTACTTTGTCACAAATCACATATATTTTACCTTCGTATGTTAATGTGGTTTCTCATTTACCACATAAGCCTCTTTTGTCTTTCCTCTATTAGCATTCAAATTTTGTGCATATATATTACATGGGGATAGGACGCCATAATTTCTTGAAGAGACTAAATAAATATCATGATATTATATTGAGTAGGTAAGAAATGCCTTGCTAAAGAAATATACTAATATAAAAAAAAAAACACACACAGAATAGCTGGCCACGTATTGAGGAGGTAAGGGGTACGTAGTAAGATGATGAGGTTCAAGCTGGTGCCAAATCAGCCAAAGCAAAACCACAAGCCACTCAAATTCAGGCTACCAAATTTTCATGGATGGTAAATATAACGAAGACACGTGTAAAATCAAGCGAAATGGTCCTAGTTTGTGAGTATGGGATCTGTTTGGAAGGTGATTAAAGAAGATCTTGCTGGAGAGAAGAGGTCGATAAATCTAGCCGCTGAGAACTTTTTGACTGATCACGTGTGACCATAGTGAAAAATTCGAAGTCTATGTATACGCATCTCCTTTCCAATGAAGCCGTGTGTCACCGATCTAGTCACGCGACAAGTATAGGTATCTGCCCATTCCATTATACTCAGTATACGTGTATTTTCACCTGCTTGGTTCACAGGCATGCGTTTGCATTCAAGATTCAAGAATATGCCCACTCAGACCTTTTTTAAAAAAAAATATTTCTCATAAATAATTATAGGAGTAGTATCATCATGTAAACATACAAAATGAGTTTTGCGTGCATGATCCGCACTTAATTTCGTATAAAGTATAGTAGGAGTAGTGATCGTTCAATTTGCATTTAAATGCGTAGAAAATTGCCAAGATGAACAAAGTGAATATACTACATATATATACATACATAAATATACAGGTGGGCTCGTGAATTGTGATGACATTAAATATATATAGTTGGATTTCTCGCTGGAAGGTGAAGAAGTTTAGAACGGCGGATGACAAGAAAGGACAGAAGGTTTCACATTTGTGCCAACTGCCAAGTCTACTGCTCCTAATGACACGTAAATTTATTTATGTGATTTTACCATTAATGTACAAAATTGTACTACTATCTAGATGAGCTAGTAATAAATAATTGTTCGTTTGGGTATAAAATATAAGTCTTCAATTTCAATGGCGTCAGCGGAATTAAGGAAGAGCAGCTCACTCAATAAAGATGTCTTAAATTATAATACTAAAAAATAACTGTACTAAGATTTTGAAGAGAAGAACATAGGATGAGTCTCATTTAAATATTAATTACATAAGCAACTTCAAGAATTAAGCATTAATTATTCTTTATATAACTGACTACATTAATATGGACAAAAAAATTCATTTAGAAGGTGATTTTGCATTTTAGACGGTGTATTATATTAATGGATTTGTGCTTGAGAAATATTCTAGAGAAAATGATAGAAAAAGAATCTGAAAATTGAAAAATCCCAATTAGGTTTGTTGTCTAGAATTAATAAGGTAATGACTACATTTTAAAAAGCAATTCACAACTCATTTTATGGGAAATACCTTATTTAGAATTTTGTAATTTTCAAGTTTTTTTTTCCAGTCATTTTTCTAAGATTCTATAACCTAACAATATGCTATCTACCTCACACTTTACATAACGCGTTTGGTTTCGTGAAAATAGATAGGCTTATTATTGTGTGAAAACAAGTAACCTAACCCGTATAAGCGCCATGATTAGGGAATATAATTAATGAATAGCGTAATTTGTTAATTGATGGTAGATCGGAGAGAATGGAAAGTGAGAGATATTTTTGGTGTGCGTGCACGTGTTGTTTTTGTTTTGATATGTATGGAAAGTGTAATAATATGAAATGGCTCAGGCTTAGAGAGACTTAAATGCCAATATATAATTGATGATTAACTATGTGTGTGTGTGTGTATATAGCTGGATGCATGATCTCTCTCTCTCTCTCTCTTCTCCAACTAAAATTGCTACTTTCCAAAATTCAAAGATTTCACCTCTTTCCCAATAAAAGTGCCTTCGTAGACTTTAACATGATAGTTACCACCACATCGCCACCACGTCACCATCTAAATCACCTTTCTTAGAGTTTAGACGAAAGCCGAAGCTCGAGAAAATGAGACTCGCACAAGTTAATAATTTGCTGAGTTAGCAAAACCCTAGCTAGGGTTTGTGGCTGTCTTATTATCAAACAACAAAAAACAAAAAGAAAGAAACTATAACAGCTATAGTCATATTAAACATTAATCACCATCAATATAAAAATCGTATGAAAATCTCCTTAATTACTGAACAGGTGTTTTCATTGTCAATGCTAACCAAAGAATCAAGTTATTAATGAACAACAATACGTTTATTTAGCATCTTCACAGTTTCATAACAACAGAAGAATTCAAAGTAGATCGTTAAATACCGAATTTCTTTGTTATGCAGATATAAACTGATTTTTACATTGCATCTAATTATATGTATTTCTGTTGTGTGTGCATAGCAAATAACCGAATTTCATAAGTCAAGATACGAATTTTTAGTGCTTATTATGCATGCAAATGGCATATATATATGAATAAGACTAAAATTGGAAATTTTGGTTCATGACGCTAGCTAGCTTAGCTTCTGCCATAAAAAATGGGTGAGATGGCACTGGGCTAAAGAAACACACAGAAAGAAAAGAGTCGTAGGGTCCTGATTTTCATGAGTGGTACATTACCTGACGATTTTAATTTAATATACGTGTGATATACATGTGGACGAAATTGCGTAGTTGTTTCTAAATCAAAATTCAGCTACGCATATATATTTATGTGATTGCCAGCTGATTTTGTGTCTTATTTTATTTAGTACGGAGTATAATATAATATGAGCCTCTTAATCTGATTAGGGGTTTTTGTGTGGCTCGAAATTCCAATAACAAGGACAACACCTGAAACTTGCTCAATTCGTCAACAATCAACGTAGAACAAGACCCAATTTGAAATGAGATTGGACTAAAGCTATGATTAATAAGTAATGGGACCCCCTCTTCTTCCGTCTGTTTCATTCTATGTCCACAGAAAAAAATTATTTAATATTTTAACACTCTTATTTCTTATATGAATGGATATAAATGAAGAGAAAATAATACTATAAAAATATACACTCCCCTCTAATTCAAAATATAACTTACTTTCAATCATCACACTCCAATTAAAAAAAGCGGCGGTTGAAAAAAACTTGATCAAAAATGTTTTATTTTTTTTAAAAATATGTTTCGGGATATTTTTTCAAAATCTTAATAAATACTGGCTTTAAAAGTTGTTAAAATAGTAATGAATAACTCTTTGGTGGATTATATTATACCCCAAGAATTTATTCTAACAAGAATCCCCTGACTATATTATGGACAGGATGAGCCGATGAGGGACATAACGTGTAGTGTTTACATTTATTATTTTCTTGGAATGTGTTATTTTTTATTTAAATGTAAATATGATCGAGTGATTCATACATATATAAGTGATTACAATTCATATATCTGATTGAATGCATGTAGATGGAAAACTAAGGAAGATCAATAATTGATTGAGATTAGAGAAGTGGGAATAAAAAGGTATGTGGGCAAATGAAGGCCATAAGGAAATGGATGGGGTTTTGTGAGATTTGCATTAATTATAGGGCGATTGGGAAGCGTCATCATTAATAGTTAGCGAAGGCCCTTTCACTTTTGGTTTAAATTTTGATGGATATTTTGTCTTGTGTCTCACCTCGATCTGTCAAAGATCCTTTTCTTTCCCAGCCATGAACTCAAGCTAGGAAAGCGACAACACTCCTCTCATTATTTCATTTTGGCACCATATATATATTTATGCACCTTCAATTCACAACTCAGTATTATCACAGAATTTTAGCTAATTTCTTTATTATTCCAGAATCATGAATCTCATACATTATTAACCAATGAATATAGTATAATTAAGGGGTTGGATTCGATGCAACAAGTCATGTTTTGGTTTAATTTGCAGAGATATATATAGGGCTTGTTTGTGTATGGTTTAATTCAATCAATAATATTTAAATTTAATTACATCATTGAAACGCAAATACAAGACATGCGCGTGTTATGATTCATGAGGATTATTGCCTAATTAATGTCGTTACTCAGAACCCGAGCAGTAAAGACTAAATTATATGTGTGTGTATTTAAAACTCATCTCAAGTCACAATCAAACGGTTAAAGACTCAATTAAGATGAATGAAAGCAGATCAAATATGCACTAATTGTAAACTAGCGTAATTAAAGTATCACAAGTCAACAGAGCCACAGAGGTGAGGAAGAAAACGACTTGTATAAAATAATAAAATTTGTGAATTATAAGGGTGATATCACTGGCGTTGAAAAGAAAGAAGGAATTAACGTGGAAGTCCTTGTAAGAATAAGGATGAGGGGCAGACCCTGCTATCTCCACAAGACACGCTGGTATAGAAGAAAACGATCCCTAATGTCAACACCATACAAATACTTGTCACCCTCTTCAATTAAATCTCTCTCTCTCTCTCTCTCTCTCTCTCTCATCACTCAACCCTTCAATTCCTAGCCCACTTGGGTCACCTCACTCACACACTTAATTCCTTCCCTCAATAATATATACACAAGTCACTTTAAAAAAAAAAATTACTAGTCTCTACAATATAAGTCACTTTGAGATTAAAGAATATTTATTTGTCAATTTTTTTCAATATAATTAATGCTTAAATATGGCTTATTGTATTTTTCTCTGATTCAAAACATCATTTTGTATGGGCAAAGTTGAAAAAAAATTCAGTCCCAGACAAGTTTAACTAGTTAACTATTATTTAATTTTTTGGTTTGAATTAATTGAAGCACGAGTGATAGTGATATTGTAGATTGGAGGAGAAGTGTGTGTGTGTGTCTATATATAATATATATATATTTATATGGACGCACATTGGCGGATCAATGGCATATTCTAACTAATTAAGTTGATTCAATTAGCTTAGGTAGGGCATGTTGTGAGTCATTCGTCTTTAATGGCAACTGTATATATGGTGCGTTTCTAATTCAAGAAATTCAAAGAGTTTCGTGTTAATTAATTAATGTTTCTTTGATTGACGTGATGACAATTAAACTTCCATGAAACCATGATTACTTGCGCTATTTTTTTTTTAAAAAATAATTATCGAGATTATGTGGCTACTATCATGTCACATAATTTAGGTTGACGCTGGCTTGTCCGCGTATAGTCTCAATTAAACATGCATGCACCTGCCCACACACGTACGTGAGGCATCTATGCCAATTTTTGTCTTGTACGTGGATAAATTCATATTCTTTACCACGTCATATCCTTAAACCTCGATATCTACTACGAAGTAATTAACTACACAGTAAAGAATCTGATGTGGTGGTTATGTGTGTGTGTGATATAAGATTAGAGTCTTATTCTGGACAAACAGGTCGGATAGTCCGGGGCTCCTACCCGGCAATAAATTGATAGTACATACGAAGCATTGGTTTTTTATTTTTGCCAGAGTATATATATTGTTGGTTTTATATATGTATTACTAATAGATTTGCCAAAGAGGGTGGATACAAGGATTATTGTGGCTGATGAAACTTATCATTAATATATTAAGCAATTATTAATAATAATACGTGTTCTTGCGACCATAGATTACATATACTTTGGCTTTAGGTTAAGGAAATTATTATTAAGTATCTCATCTGATACTCCTGTGCTCAAGCTCTCGTTGTCATGAAACTGTATAATAATTCTCAATCGATTGATCCATCAAACAATTAATAATGAGACATATGAAGCAACAGATTATTTGGTTGCTAAATTACTTCTTGTTTTTTTGGCCTAACAATAATATACCTAACGTACGCACTGTTTGTATAATATTGGAACATATTGTGAATTGAGGCACAAAATACGGAAGACTCCAAAAGAAGAGTCATATTCGAGAGGGAATTATTGGTGAGGTGCCTTCAAAGATCTGATCTGGCTCTGACCCATTAGCCACATTATTATTGATGACAAAATACAATGAACTCCACAAAAACTCTTCCTAGCTAGCTAGTCAGACTTCAACATTGTGGCAAAAATTATTAAATTATTATTCGGCGTATTTAATTCTCTTTGTTGGGACAATGAAGAAGCACGCAAATTGCATAAAATCTGTGAGACAGGATTTAAATAAGCGTGGTTCATTCATGTTCTTCCTTTTCATGTCTACTTCAAGAATGTTCTTGTCAGTCATGAGAAGGGTTGGCCCGAATCTAATTTAATTCCGGAATTTTGATGTGTCCTAGATTTTTATGCATTATTACGGATCCAGCAAAGGTTTTTGTCCTGTAAACCTCCAGCCTCCAACCCAACACAATGGCTTACACTCCAAGGCAGGGATTATCATTGGTTGGGTACGAGACCGGAAATAATATTAGCCCCTTTTAAGGCCCATTTAAACTGTTTTTCTGTTCAGGCCCAATTGCATTGTTTGTTTCTTTGTTCTTTTTCAGCTTCACTGTGTCACTTTCCTCAATATCTGGATTTTTCCGCCAAAACAAAGAGGAGAATTATTTTGCTTGTAAACGCTGAATGGTGTATATTTTGTTAATAACATCAAAGGTAACTTTTGGCTAAAAACACAAGAGAAAAAAAAAATCAAAGACAATTTGATATTTTTCTTTCTATTTGATAAAACAAGTGACTCACTTGAAATTGAAAACATAAGCACAAGTGACGGCAAACAATGAAGGAATGGATTTTCGTCCACTTAAAAAAAAAGGGCTAAGTGCAAAAAAATACACATGATTTTCTCAAAAAGTATACCCAACAATAAAAATTTTTTTTAGTGCAAAAGTGGCTATATGGTTATAAAAATGGAGTAAAAATACTCATTGACTATTGGTATGACTTTTTTGTATTTTTAAGGTTGAAATGGACGTTGACTCAACTAAATTTCATCTCAGCTGGTAGTGAAGAACTAGAGAAAATTACAAAAATGGCCCAAATAGTTTTGAAAATTACAGATAGGCGGCAACAACGGCGACAAGGTAGAGATGGACAGCCCGATGGGTAAGATTAAGATTGAGAGAAACAAAGGGAATTGAGAGAGAGAACGGCTGAAGTGTAATTTTCAAAATATCTATGTAATTTTCTACAATTTTCTCTAGTTCTTTACTGTCAACTGTGATGAAATTTAGCTGACCATTGTCCATGTCAACCTGAAAAATACAAAAAAAGCAAAATAACAGTTAATGAGTTTTTTACTCTACTTTTGTAACCACATGGTCACTTTTACACCTAAAAAAATACTTCCTACGATCCTAATTATGACCTAGTTGAATTTTTTTGGAGAGATTAAATAAGCTAATTAAATTAGCTTAGAGTATTTTTATTTTTATTTTTTCTTCAAACTAAATAGTTTGACCAATAAACTAATATATAATCTAAGAAAACACAACATATGAAGTGATTAAGTAACTTATTTAGTTTTCTTAATCTCTTTAAAAAAAGTCAACTAGGTCTTATAATTAGGACCAGAGATAATACTTAATATTAGGTACACTCTTAAAAAAACTATATATATATATTTTTACACTTTAACCCTTAAAAAAATTATTTCTCGCTACATATTACGGACCTTATATTTGATAAAATCAAGTACTAAACTTAAAATGAAATGAAAGGTCTTATGGGGTTCTCAAACATAAATTTCCTAATTTGATTTTTTTTAAAACATAAGTTTCCTAATATACCACTCCAGTCCTATTTATAGGTCCATTTTGATCAAATAAATGAGATTGTGACACTTTTGTCCATTAATTGTACATGTTACGGACCCCGATCAGGCCTAATACCGAGCTGGCCCGCTAAGGAATAGACCCAATCACGGGATCCTCTTATAATATGGGGCAATCCCACTATTATTTATAATATCGGGTATATCGAAATCCATATATTGGATATGATATAACGGCCATAAATCACGATAGATCCTAAATACTGGACCGAAGGTACTCTCTATAAATACAGGGGTCGACCCTTAAGGTGCACACGTTCTAACTCTGAACTATTTACATTCAGTCTCACTGTGCACACACACTACCCTCATTGGCGAAAGCCTTGCTCGTGTACAGTGCCTCATAGATATCTCGGCAGGGCCTATCGATCCAAGATCAAAGCACCAGTCTACCGGCAGGACCTATCGATCCAAGATCAAAACACCAGTCTACCAGGCTGAATATTTGTGTTCTACACCGGAACAGTACCAATGAAAATATAGAGAGAAGAAAGAGTTAAAACTTAAAAGGCACCCAATTCATAAATGAGGGTAAAGTTGAAAATTTACCCCATAATCATTGAGCTACCTACCTCTCCTTGGTCTCCTTGGTATGTATGATTTGGTAAAAAAAGAGGTATGTAAAAAGAGGAACAGGAAGATGCGATGTCAAATGATTCTTTTCCAAGGATAAAACCATGCGCAGAAGAAGTCAAAGTCGGAAATCTCCGGCGGAATTGCAAGTGGACGTTTGAATTTTAATAGTTATTGAGGCATTATGAGTATGATTTTGTCTTCGCCCTCACTTATGCATAATTTTTTTTTGCTCGCTCACTTATGCATAATAAGTTAATAACAATGTCAATGATCCTTTTTCCTACTACTACTACTACTATTCAGTTTCCGAACATTGAACGACGGCGTCTCTAACCAATTCCGGTGAAGCCGCACCAAACCAAACATCCCCATATATCAAATTCAAACTTCATTTAAAAAATAAAGCCGTGTGATTTATGTAAATAATTACTCCAATAAAAAAAAGCCGCCTTCCCTCTTTTGACTTTCCATTTCATTACATAGCGCTGTGATTCCCTTTCCATTGTAGTTTTCGCCCACAATCATGCAAGCAGTACAGCCTCCGCCACCTGTGCCGGTGTTTCCGGACTCTTCCGCCGCCGGAGTCACTGATGACTCTTCAATGATTAGAACTTACCGCGCCTGGAAGAGCAGTAACGTAAGTTGCTCCCTTCTTCAAACGCAAATTAATTTTTCTTCCTTCCTTCTCTATCTGCTGCTCACTTTTTTCCATCATCTGGTTTATTTCTTTTATATTTTAGTGGAGGCGGAGCTCCTTTTAGTTCTTTTTCTTTGTCGCCTCCGGGTTGGTCGGACTTACTCAATTCATGATAATACAAGACCCCCGATTTCTGGGTTATCCTTAGACATAATTTTTCCCACTTGAAGCAGAAGGGATATGTTTTTCTGATTTTACGTTATGTTGTCTATAGCTGAAAACTTTTGAAGCTTTAATGGTCGCATGATATTTATGTTGTCAATTTTGCAACCTTTGAAAATAACTCATGTTTAAATTAGCTAACCAATAAAACAGTGTAGCTTAGGCTCTCGGTGAGTCAGATTAGCAATTGACATCCTCGTCTGGTACATACAAATGTAGAGTCTTAATGGTCGTTCTAAGATAGCACTTTGACTTCCTGAACAATTCTGGATTGTCTGAGGGATAAAATGAGAGAAAAGAAGAATATTGATATTGGTCTAAAACGAAGGATCTGATAGAAGATACGCATGTATAATTTTTATAATCATCTTAAGTTCTAATTATAGGAACATTTTTATAGTGTAAATTACACTACAAAAGTAAAAGTGTTCCTATAATTAGGACCGGTAGTAATATATTCATTTTATACTGAATTATTCAGATTTTATCTCAACGCTTCGAAACCAGAGAAAGATAATAGTATATTCATTTTATACTGATATGGTTCAAATCCATGTTCCACATTATACTTCTTTGGCATAAAAATTTCAATTTCGTAAGATCTATCACCAAGTGGAAACAGAAGAAGGGTAGGGTACTGGACGTAAATATTTTTTTGTCAAGCTTCTGTTGTTCAATATTTGATAATTTGAAGTTACGTTGCAGGGAGTATAACAATAAATGCTTTATTTTTTAATGATCAAATTGGATTATGTGCATCTTCTTGTTCTTGAACTCATTGTGGTTCTATTTTGCCAGGTATTTTTTCTTCAGGGGAGGCTTATATTTGGACCTGATGTAAAATCTATATTCTTAACAATATTCCTTATTGTCGCCCCTGTTGCTGTTTTCTGTGCTTTTGTGGCCAGAAAGCTGTTGGATGATTTTCCTCATCACTCAGGATGGTTAATCATGGTCATAGTTATTGCCCTCACCATGTTTGTAAGTTAACTTTTCCTCTATGACGTTTCCTGAGTTCCTGAACTCCTGATATTATGTTCTGATAATTCCTAATGGTTTCTTCTATATTCAAATTACTGATGCTATCTTAATAGCCACAGAGTTAGAAACACCTTGAACTGGAAGAATTTCCATTGTTCTTATATTTGAGACTTAGCCATAAATTACTTTGCCCCTTCCCTTTTTTTAACAATTCTACTGATCTGTTACTACACTCTGAAATCTAAAGTGTATCCCCAGGTTCTGATCGTCCTTCTGCTGACCTCAGGAAGAGACCCTGGCATAGTACCCCGTAATGCTCATCCTCCGGAGCTAGACGATGATGATCTGAGTTCTAGTTTCAACAACGAACAAATTCCCGGGCTACGGTTACCACGGACAAAGGATATAATTGTCAATGGCATAACTGTGAAGATCAAATATTGTGTGACCTGCAAGCTATATAGGCCTCCCCGTTGTTCTCATTGCTCGGTTTGTGATAATTGTGTGGAGCGATTTGATCATCACTGCCCTTGGGTGGGTCAGTGTATTGGATTGGTAATGTTCATTCTTTTTCTTTCATATTACTGTGTTATATTTATATTTTCCGGATTTAAAGTGATATTATTTACTGAACTTTATGCACTCCATTTTATACATATGTCTTCTGTCTCTACTAATCTATGGACTACTAGGTAAAACATACTTCTTTTCCCCATTGTGGCGAACAACTTAAGCCAAAATCATTTCATGTACTTTTGTATTTTCTGCTCTCTCAATGGCACAAGCTCAAGCACATTTACGGTTAATTAGCAGTTATATTATTAGCTGATATGATCATGAAACTGCTAGTTCGAAGTTTTCTTTTTTCATAAATGCTTCTATGTACATGGCTGCAGCGAAATTACAGGTTCTACTTCATGTTTGTGTCCTCTGCAACTCTGCTTTGCTTATATATACATGGCTTTTGCTGGGTCTACATCAGGAGGATCATGGATTCTGAAGAGATTTCAATCTGGAAAGCAATGATCAAAACTCCTGCTTCTATAGCATTAATCATCTTCTCCTTCGCCTGTGTCTGGTTCGTTGGTGGCCTTACTGCTCTCCACACGTATCTCATCAGCACAAACCAGGTTTGCATATCTTTCAAATTCATGCTCCCTCAAAACCTGAAATCTTATCTAACTGCATTCCAAATCCAAAATGTTAGTAACTATTCCTTCTGTTTTTCTTGGCAGTCCACATATGAAAATTTCAGGTACCGTTATGATCATCAACGGGTCAACCCATATAACAGAGGAATACTTGAGAACTTCAAAGAAATATTCTGCTCTAGTATTCCCCCATCCAAGAACAATTTCAGGTCTAAGGTTCCAAAGGAACCATCATCACCTTCGTCAAGATTTGGCGACGGAACTGTGGGCCCCAAGATGAGAAAAACCATGGGTGACCTGGAATTAGGGGGAAGTGAGTATAACAAAGGTGGGTTTAGCAACAATGAGATACATAGCAAGGATAGTAGTGGATTGTCTAATTCTTCCCTGGAATTGAGCATAACTATTCCCAAACAAGGTGTGGAGGCACATGATGCTTCATATGTAATGCATTCTCATTGGGGAAGAAGCAGCAGAATGGAGGACATTACTCCTGAAGTTATTGATGGACTACCTCAAACTGGTGAACCAACAAAACCAGCTTCATAGACTCAGAAAATTTACAATTGTAAGTATTATTTTTTTTTTATAAAAAGGTATAAAAGATACATTCAATCCACTAATCAATCAAAAGTTTCTTTCTTCTTTATTTATAAAAAATGTTGTTTAATGTTTAATTGTGTTAGATGGTGTTTTATCTGCATCAGACTAGACTCCCATCACTTATCTCAATTGGTCCACTGAGCAAATATCTAAACTTAAAAATAATTTTCATCCGTCCCATCTCCTCGTGTTTAATAGTAAAATGCGAACAACACATGGTATCCCAAATTATTCATACAATATGGTTAATTGAATAGTAAAGTTAACCGTCAATGTTTGAGTGTCATGTTGGTTGATTGAAAAGAACAAATTCCTCACCCACATGGTCATGGGTTCGAACGATATGGAGTTGAAGAGGGGGAAATGAATAGCAAAGTTAACCGCCAGTATTGAAACAGATAAACAGGGAGATGAGCTCGCAATTTAATGGGCTAAGGCCCGATAACACCATCGTCACTTTTTGGGCTACACAAAATCCAATTGAACATTGTGGTGGCCGAATTTCTTGGGTTTACCCAACTTCAGAGAGGGAAAATACTATATATAAAAAAAATCCAAAACATTGTGGTGGACAACTTGGGTATATAAGGAAAATACAAAGAAAAAAGGGGACAACCTGTATATAAGGCTCACACCAGGTGGGGTTTGGGGAGAAATAAATATACGCAGCTTTAACCTCAGACAACAAAGAAAGATTATTTTCAGGATTTGAACTTATAATCTAAGTTACAGGGCAACAACCTTACCATACATCAAAGCTCACCTTCAGGGTAAATAGAAAGAAACTGCCCCAAAATTTAATACACTCTTGAATGAAGGATTTGACTATTGTTTAATCTGAATTTAACTTCAAGATCAGTAGATAAATATTACTCGTATATCATAGCAACATAGTCAATAAAACATCAAATATTGTTTCGAGGAATGTTTCAAAGTAGTTCTATTATGTTTTAAGATTCACATCTCAAATTTGTGATCAGGTTTTAATACAGGTAAAACGAAATTCTTTTTGTCAAAAAGAAAGTACCATACATTTTATTTAATTGAAACAAGTATATTATCCAAATAAAATTAAAAGATGAAAAACTAATTGCATGGTCAAAATATCCACTTCCAATAAATGATTTTTTTGGGGAGTCTAATTTCATATTTTTTGTAACAATGATACAACACATCCTGTGCTATCAATCACTTTAATTTATATTTGAACATTGTCAAGTTTAAAAGAGAGAGTAGTTGTTTTAGCATAATCTTTTCTCCTACTTACAAAACCATGATTCCTAATTTTGCTTCAAGAATATAATTTCTTATACTTGATCCAACCAAAGTGAAAGCCATACATTAATGGACTTAAAGAATGTGACAACGGAGAGAGAGGGCTAGTTTCTTATGAGCTAAGAATGAATTGAGTTGCTTTTGTTTCTTTTGGAGGTGTTAGACTGTTAGTGTTGGTAAACAAAGCACATTCACTATACGCCTCACTTTGTGGTGATGCATAAGTATTTATGAAGCCTTCACAAATTATTATTATTTATGGACATAAAAGAAAAAGTAAAAGCATAAAGCAGAAATGAGACCCACCCCATGTTCTCTTATATTGCTGCCATCTTAAGCAAACAGACACATTCAATTCAAAATCCACCAATATTCTTCTGTAATCATTTTCTTTCTTCGTTGAATTTTCTTCCCTATCAATTTTGATTCTTTCCACATCTCTCACCTAATTATACACAAAATCTCCTTCCCAGGTAAGCAAAGTACCAATCCTTTCTTCTTCTAGTTGACCCTCCATCCTTCTTTTCTGGGTCGCCTTTTTTATATTTTCCATTCTTTATTTCCCCTCAAATTTAATTCTTCCAATTCTAAATCATCAGACAAAATAAATAATAAAAGGAACCTATATGGCTTAATAAACTGTAATAAAAAAAAGGGGAAAATGCAATTTTTTTCCCCCTTTGAAAATAATAGCAGTTGACTCATCCATCCACTGAGGACCAAACACAGAAATTAAAAGTAACATATCCTCTTCCCATAAGCTTCCCCACAGAATACCCACAATGGGATTAGCAATCCTTTTACTGTGAAAACGAAATTAACTGTCGATTTGTTCTAATCAAGGTTGATGTGTCATGTGGGGATATGAAGGGCACTATGAGAAGAGTCTGATTCAGGATCAAATGCTTGGATATCATATAATGTTAAGAAGATATAAAAATCAATTCGCTTAATTAAAAGTGATTGAATTTCAAGGAGAGTTCATGAATGAAATGAAAAGTCAGTTTTTTTTTTTAAAAAAAATTATTATTATTAGACTTTTCATCTGATCTACATGTGATAGTTGATAGCAACTAACTTTTTTTCTGTCATCCAATAGAGAAAGCACAGCCTGACAAAGCTGATTTATTTTGCACCAACAACCAAAAAAATTCACACTCAATGAACATTAAGCAAACCTATTCCTCAATGTATGCGGTTCATTTTTCACTCTTCAGTTTCTGTTCAGAAAATTAATATGCCAGCATTTCTGGGAAGTTTTTAATGCTCAATCTACTTTTTTTTTAAAAAAAAAAAAAAAAACAAAAAAGCACAATTATAAGTGTTCATAAGCTCTTTAATTTATCTAAGGCCTTGTCATCCAACATTTTTCATGCACATGAACTTTATCAGAACGTTGGAACTAGGAACATATTCCATCCTTGTCACTCTACACAGGATTTTGCTTGGAATGTTAGAATCTCTCTTTTCATCATAATCATCTAGCATCATATTTCTCCAACACGAATAACAAATAAATCTTTAAAGTATGGCCTGATGATAACAATAATAATAATCAAAATCGAGAGAGTTCTGGAAAAAAGACTATGAACTTGCATTTTTCATCATGAATTGAGCAATTTCATTGAAATCTTTCACATGTCAGCTGAAATACTGCTTCAACTATGAATGAAGGAAAAAAAAGACTGCTTTTTTCATACACAAGCTTCATCAACGGAAATTTCTCTAATTTTGGAACATTAATATGCGTAGATTTTAGCCAAGTGTACGGTTCTTGGTTTATCATATTTCAGAGATATGTGTTGTATCACAGTACAGTGGCTTTGAGATATTTCTAAAAGTTGACACTAAGTTTGCCAATTATATATAAAGGAATAGAGGGGTAAGATAGACCAATTTTGAGGTGAATGTAATTTTTCAACGGGGCCAGATCAGGAAAGCATGACTTCATGAGTGACGTCAATCATCATATAAAGGATACGAGTATAACTTATTAAAGGGAAGAAAAAGGAAAACAATCATTTAAATTTCACACAGGAAATTCCAATCATTCAACAACCCCAGAAGTTGAAATTAGTCAGTAACCTACCCAATATTAGATGAAGGAATAGCAATAAACATCAATTTAGTTTTCAATTAGGCTCTTAATTTCAAACTAGGAATTAACTATTTACTTCTTTAAACGCATGTACCAATGAGATTTCAACACTTGTAAACACAGCATTGAGGGGCCATATAATAGAATCTCAGGAGATACTTCAAAATTAAAATAATAAATTAATAAACTTCACGTTTTGGTTTTGAATGATCACTTTATGATAACATAAAAAGCTGAGACATAACAAACAATAGGCAAAGCAAAAGACTTTACACTATCGATTTCTTCTCTGTTTAAAATACTCGGTAGGTGTCAAACATCAAACTTAGTCTGTTAAGCATTGCCCCCATTTATTTATTGGTCTGGTCTCCCTCCTCGAATCATTGGCTTCAACCTCATCGTTTTGTGAGCAAGACATTCTCCAGTTTCTTTCTTCTTCTTATTTTTTGGGCGGACGAGAAAGAGCCCAAGAAGAATTTAACTTTGAAGCGACTATATAGTTAGGTAAATTGATTAGTTAGACAGAATGGAAAAGATGAATTTTATGAAGATCAATGGAATTTGCAGATTGCCTCCTGGATTTAGGTTCCAGCCAACCGATGAAGAACTTGTGTTTCAGTACTTGAAATGCAAGGTTCTTTCATATCCATTGCCTACTTCGATCATCCCTGAAGTCAATGTCTGCAACTACGATCCTTGGGATTTGCCTGGTAACTCTAAAAACCTCTACTTATTCAAAAGGAATGTATATAATCATACACACATAAATATTCAAACATTTTTCATTGTGTATGTATTACACTGCATCTGCATTAATGATTTGGTTCATGAATGTAAATAGTTGATGAGTTCAATATAATGTTGTGTGTATTTAGGTAATTGTGAAGAGCAAGAGAGGTATTTCTTCAGTTACAAGGAAGCGAAATACAAAAATGGCGATCGAATGAACCGAATGACCAAGTCTGGGTATTGGAAGGCAACTGGTTCAGACAAGAAGATATCATCTCAAACAAATAATAACAATGACAATTATAGGTTTTCTGGGGTGAGAAAAACCCTAGTTTTTCACCAAGGGAAGGCTCCTAACGGCTCTAGAACTAACTGGGTCATGCACGAATATCGCCTTGTCAAAACCAGTGCTCCCAACCCAACTCGCCTGGTATGTAATAGGTTTAATGATTTAAAGGGGTTAACGTGACTCATCCGCGAGTCTTTTTAGGTTCAATATTATTTTAAAAAATTTAAATTGAAGTAATATTATTTTTACGAGGTCAACGTTGATTTTTTAATGGATGAGACAAAATTGCTATATTTTAAAACTTTCAAAGTGATACTCAACCAGAAAAATCTTTCTTAGCAACACTACTTCGAAACAAAAACTTAAGCAAATTTATACTTTAACCTAAATTTAAATGCAGTGACGAGGAAGTGTATGCATGTTTCTATGAATTAGCAAAGAACTAAAAAGATGGGGTATTAATTTGCAGTGTCAGGGGAAGGAGGTAGGAGATTGGGTTGTGTGTCGGATAAGCATGAAGACGACAAGAGAAGGTGGTCATGTGTTGGCGAGAATGAAAAGAAGGTCAGAGATAGATGTTGTTAATGGGGGAGAGACAAGATTCTTTGATTTTATGAGGGTTGCTGCTGAACTCCATTATTCTGACAAGTCATCGTCTTGTTCCAGCTCAAGTGACATTACAGAGGTGTGTTCAGGCGTAGCAGATCATGAAGAAACAAGTGGCCATAGCTATTCTGTTGACTTTTAAGAGTTCTTTATAAGATATCAAACCACACATATATATATAGAGAGAGAGAGCGCTATATATACACATATATGTCTGAGTATGGATGAAATGAATGAAATTAAATTATCCACTGTTATTTCCTCCTAATTAGCACAATGATGAGCGATGTGGAATGTTAGTGGATGCATCTCATGAGATTCATATGTAATAAGCTCATATTCATCTTCTTGTTAGTTGTTTGTTTGATATGACGCTGTGTGCGTGTGTGTATTTTTTACAGGCGGACTCAATTTACTTATTTTGCCCCATTGACCAACATTTTTCCGATTTTCCAAAAAAGGGGCAAAATTAAAAAATCAGCTTCTTTCTTGCCAATTAGCTAGAGAGTAAAGGAGTAAAAATATATATGTTTTCTTTATTCGAAAGTGGAGCAAATATATATATCTCCGTTAATCAATCATACTGGATGCCGTTACTTTTTGGTTTGTGTGGACCCCACCTGTCATCTTTTTGTCCCTCTCTCTCCCCCTTATCTCTCTGCTCCATGCAAACCAGTGTGGAGTAAATATACACATCTCCGTTAATCAGACATTATGTCGTTACTTTTTGGTTTGTGTGGACCCCACCTGTCATCTTTTTGTCCCTCTCTCTCCCCCTTATCTCTCTGCTCCATGCAAACCACCGAACCATACTTCCATTTTCAAAATTCGTATTCTTTGGGGAAGCTGAAGGTGACGATACAGCCGAACCAGGTCGCTGCTTGCACTCTTTGTCGCCGGAGACTTAGAGGCCTTGGGCGCCGGATATTTAAAATGATCAATTATTATAAGGGATCAATATTAAACTGAGGTAAACAAATTTGTACAAGCAGTCGGCACCATTAGAGAAGTTTCTGACTTGGCTCTTAAAGAAGAAACAATGATTCTCTGTTTTGAAAAAAATGTTTGGTCTTCCATTTTCATTGGGTCGGTCTTCATTTTGGCTCATGAAAGACGCTTTGGTCCTAGACTTCTAGGCAATGTTTGACGATTCTTCTTAAAATTATTAGAAGTGTCAATATGGCTAGCCCTGTTTTTCGATTACGAAAACAGGGGACGCCATTATGTTATATTTTTTGTGTATGGGTCGGGTCTGCCTTGGGAACATTGTTTTATCCATCCTTCACTTTTTATTTTTCAATTCATATGCATAAAAAGCTTTTTCAATTTCTTCCTTAAGGTGACCATATTATTTATAATACACGCTCCTACTAAAACTTATGTTTTCCTTTATGTATCTGTGTACATATAGCTTTTTCAAACATATATGTGCATAAGGATGAAGTTTTCAACTCTGAGTTTACTTTCTTTGCAAGTTCCTACCAGTGGAGTTGTAGTGGAAAACAGAGGATTATAGAACGCTTGACATGGCTCCAAACATTATAGAACGCTTGGGCTTGCGATGCAGCAGATTGAGGCTGCTGGTAGGGGTGTCTTGGTATATCTCCGTGGACACGAAGGAAGAGGTATTGGGCTTGGCCACAAGCTTCGTGCATATAACTTACAGGACGATGGACGAGATACTGTAGAAGCCAACGAGGAGTTGGGTTTGCCTGTTGACTCAAGGGAATATGGCATTGGTGCGCAGGTAATTAGCATGAAGAGTACTTTTTGAATAGAGTATCCAACAGCATAAACTACTTGCTTAGCATTCCATGTAAATTTACAATCAACAATTTGATTCTTAGGTAGAGCCAGAATAAAAATATTTAGTAGATGAAGTTAATCAAAAGGAGAGAGATAATTAAGCATGTGGAAGAGAGAATTGAGAAGCAGTTCCAACTAGAATCGTTACCCTGCCTACCAGAGGATCTAGGAGTTGGCTCTAAAATGTAGATCAAAGAGTTTAAGAGGACCTACCATACTATTTCCACAACATCATTATAATCCAACATTAATACCCTCGTTCCTGTACTTGGGATTAGTGTCGTAGTGTTTCTCACGTCTCCTGTGAAGTTGAAATACAATGGAGGTTCATCTGGAAAGTCCTCTATGAATACGAATTTTGCAAATGGAAGGAATTATCTGGGATTGGTCGGTGGTTTGCATGGAGCAGAGAGATAAGGGAGAGAGAGGGATCCACTTTCCGTGTCTATCAAAGGATAGGGAGGGAGAGCCTAGCCTCCCTGGACCGTCTAGATTTGTGGTGCATTTTTTTTTTTTTTATTTTTTCAAAAAAAAAAATTAATGGATAGAGAATCTAAAATAAAGATAATCTCTTACATAACATTTTTTAAAAAAATAATTTTTTTATTTAAAAAAAAAAAGCAGTTAAAAAAAATAAAATTTGGATGTCCAGATTTAATCTGGACGGTCCAAAGAGGTTAGGCTGTCCAAAGAGGTTAGGCTCTCCCTGCCTATCCTTTGGATAGGCAGGGAAAGTGGATCCAGAGAGAGAGGATAAAAAGATTATAGGTGGGGTCCACACAAACCAAAAAGTAACGGTATCCGACAAAAAGATGATAGGTGGGGTCCACACAAACCAAAAAGTAACGGCATCCAATCTGATTAACGGAGATGTGTATATTTACTCTACTTTTAAAAGTTCGTGTGTATTTTTAAAAAAAAAAAAACATATAAAAGTAAAGCACATTTACCCATTAGCTAAATAGATTGAAACAAAATATTAGGTGACAGTACGTGGCCGCTAAAGTCTATTGCAATTTAATCACGGTATGCATTAGGTTATCAGCAAACTAATTGATTTGACCAAAAATTCCTATATATATATATATATATATGCGAATATTATGGATTTTTCTAGGCCGTTTTTTAAAAAAATTATCAGTTTTTACTAAGTATATCATGGGCTTTCACATGTTTAATGTAAATTCTACGTTTTCACATGTTGTCTTGAATGTATAAATTCCGTCTCTATGCGATTTTGTTAAAAAATCTTTCCAAGACTCAGTTACAATGGAGAATGCAAACAAGACACGTATCGTTATGATCCCAAAGAGGAAAAACCCAGAAACAGTGACTCATTTCAGACCTATTTCTTTGTGTACAATACACTACAAATGCGTCACCAAGATAATAACTCAAAGATTAAAAGGAGTGATAAATGATCTTATTTCTCCCTACCAAGCTAGCTTCATCAAAGGGAGACACATTCAAGACAACATAATCATAGGACAGGAACTTCTGCACATCATGAGTAAAAACAAAAGTAGAAGAGGACTGATGACTATGAAAATTGACTTTGAAAGAACTTTTGATCGAATTTGTTGGAACTTCTTAGAATTGGTGTTTGTTGAGGTTGAGTTTTAGTCCAAATTTATTAATCTCATTATTTCTTGTGTATCTTCAGTCTCATATAATGTCATCTGGAATTGTGAGCATGCACACTGAATTTGTCTTACCTCGTAGGGGTCTCCGCCAAGGGGATCCAGTTTTCTCTTTATTATTTGTTTTATGTATGGACAAACTTTCTCACATGATCTGTGATGTCGTTGAGGAAGGTGGCTGGAAGCCTATTTATACCCTGTAAAACAGGTCCAAAAATATCTCATTTGATGTTTGCTGATGACATGCTTTTATTTGGGGTTACTATTGAAGCACAAGTCATCTGTATGCTGCAATTAATTAATAAATTCACTAAGGCATCAGGGGGAAAGTGAATCGAGCAAAGTCATCAATATATTTCTCTCCAAAGGTTTTAGTGCAAACCAAGCAAATGATCAAAGATTTGGCTCAAATGCAGATCTCCACTGAAATTGGAAAATACCTAGGATTTCCACTTTCCAAAAATAGAAAGAGGACAGAAACTTTCAGCTATGTCATTGATCGTGTTCGCTCTAAATTGTCGGCCTAGAGAGCTAATTGTTTATCCACTGCAGGAAGAATTACTCTTGCCAAATTGGTATTGAGCTCAATTCCTCTCCATCCAGTGCAGGTTGCAAAACTCCCAAATAGCATCTGTCATGAGGTTGAAAGGCTATAGAGGAATTTTATTTGCGGTCATGATGAGTCCCAAAGCAAATACCATCAAGTTGGATGTGATTAAATCACAAAACTGAAAGAATATGGTGGCCTTGGTTTTAGAAAAACTCTCCTATTTCAATTAGGCTTGTAGTGCTAAACTGACTTGGAATCTACCAGTAGGAGCTAAAAGCCTATAGGTCGATATACTCCAACAAAGATATATGCGGAGGAGAATTCTCTTGACGTACCGTCCAGGTGACTCAGTTCTATGGTGATTCATTACTTCCCAAATAGATATCATCGATTTGGGAACAAAATGATAAGTGAGGAACAGTCAAATTATGAACTTTTTCAATGATACCTGGCTGTTAGAAGGAAAAAAAAAAAATCAAAACTCTGTGTACAAGACAACTTTCGATAGAGGAAGGACAATCCTCTGTTGTGGAATGGATAAGAGATGATTCATGGGATATCGAAAGGCTATCCCATATTGTTGACCCAAAAATTATATGAAGACTCTCCTCATCCTTGCCTCCTAGAAGTGATGCAGGAAATGACCTCATGATTTAGGGAGCAGCAAATGATGAAAAATTCTTAATTAGAAGTGCTTATTTTCTAATAAAGGAAAACTCTCACCACCTGAGAAACAACATGTTCAATAATATATAGAAATGACAAGGAGCAGAAAGAATTAAAGTCTTCATGTGGTTGGTGGTTCTCAATAAATTACCAACTGACCTCAGAATTTTGAAGCTCTTAGTCTTATTCTTCGGCGCTATATGATTATTGCAACGCTAATTTTGAAGATACTCTTCATATTTTAAGAGACTGCATCTATGCCAGAAGTCTGTGGATGAATTTAATCTTACCAAGGTATGTCACTTCTTTTTTTGCAGCGGGTATCAAGGATTGGGTGGCTATATATATGAAAGGGAAACTAGGTAGAAATGTAAATAATTTCTAGCCTTTGACTTTTCAGTGTAGCAATACGGAAACTGTGGGGTTGGAGAAATTCTGATATCTTTGAAAACAATTTTATGAAGCCTATAAACCCAAGAGATACCATTATTCAGATCTAGTAAAAATTCACCATGTTTCATGATATTGATATAGGTGAAGGAAATTCTAGAAATCTATCCTTAGAAGACTAGTATTGGATGAAACCTCCTGTGGGTTGGGTTGAACTTAATGTTAGTGGGGCTATGTCTCTTCGCTCATCTAAAGCTGGCTGTGATGGATTGTTGCGTGACAGTAGTGGCCAGTGGCTAGCGGGCTTTACAAAACAAATTAGTATTTGCAGTGCCGTCACGGCATAAAAGTGGGCAATATTTGAAGGTCTGAAGTTAGCTTTGGACATGGGATACAAGCAGATAGTTCTAGAATCCGATACAAGTGATCTTATCAATAGAATACTAGATGAGAGCTTCAACTCTGACAGTTTATTGTTATAGCACATTAAGGTGATGAGTAGATGGGAGTAGCTAGCTATTTTTTGTTATATGCGCGTGACATCAACAAGTCTGCATTTGAGGAGTTGGATGGACCAAGAATGTTTGAGATTTGTTTCCCCTTCTATTTAAGCTTATGTTTATTGTAATTTTAGCTTCTTAGCCTTCTTCTATATATAAAATAAAAAAAGAATTTTAGATAGACTACAACTAAGAAAATAACAGGTCAAATTTACATAATTCAAACGTTCATTTCGGACTCTAATATCGTGGCCTCTTTAGCCTCATGGGCCCAAAAGTCTTGCACATTTCCTTTTTTAGCCAGGTTATTTTGTTACATGTCATTCCCCGTCAAGGAACTAAGCAGAAATAGAATCCGTTGTTCAAATCTTTGAATTGATGAATTCAAGCATTTCTCAAGGTTGTCACTCTTGCCATTTCATTGCCGCCAAAAAGGTCGTAGGATTGTTACGTATACCAACAAGGCAAAATCCAAACCACATTCTAAGTGAAATTCATAATACCTTGCCTTGTATCTATTATTATCCACCATTACCTGTAATCACAAAACCACCACCGCTTTATATTTCTCCATCTTCTTCCACCTATCCTCTTCATCATCAACAACAACAAACTTTCATGTTCTTTACAAAGTTGCAGCAGAATAATCCTTCTGCTCGCAACATCTTCATCTTCTTCTTCCGACAATGGGGTGTGGTAGTTCCAGGATGAATTCTGCTGAAGAGGTGGTACCGGAAAAAATTCGCCCCCTCTTATTTCGTCGTTATGAGGAGCTTAAAAAACGGCGACAGAGACCGGCCGCCGTCATGCAGAGACAAACCACCATCTCCAAGAAGAACTTGTTGAAGGCAGATGAAGATATTAACTCTAATAATTCTTCAGATGAAGCTCAAGCAGAGTACAAGCCGGCGGTGATTTCTCCGATGAAGGTTGAAGCCACTAACAAAGTGGCCCCATTGCCTCTTGAATCAGGTTTAGAACATGAAACTTCCACAGATACAGAAAATCACAAGGGCAACACAAAACAACAAACGCTACCAGAAAAAGAAAAAGATGCCACCGGCGAAGATAAAGATACTAAGGAAGCAGAGGAAACAGTTGCAGAAAAGAATGAAGATGAACACCTAGAAGAGAAAAGCGACGACGACGACGGCGATGATGATTTTGGATTTGGCGACATAACCTTATGTCCAGCCTCCCCAAGCTTTAGAATTTATTGCCTTCCTCCCCAGAATGACAAGGACGAAAGTGAGTATTTTCTGCAAATTCAAATAAATTTGGCTTTAAACATGCTTATATTTATATATATACTTAGCAAGATCATAGATATTGTGCGAATGAGATGATGATCAGTAATGAATGAGAAAGGAGAGAGAAGAGAGCTTAGGTTTGAGCGAGCGGCTAACGGAAATTCGTAAGCTTGTTGATCTACATTTAAGAGAATACTAACATAACAAATATACATGGGCTGTGTTGAAAGAGTAAAATTCAAAGATTTAATAAGAAGAAAAAACACATATTCTAAATTAAAAATTAAATGAAACTATAAATACTTCACGAATGATTTTCTCAATAATTTTTTCAAAATTAAGGGAAAAAAACTAGAGCTCAAAAATTCTAAACACGACATTATATCTTTGCCATGAATAGTTTGAGTCTAAATCACAAGGATTGCAACATCAACTTCCAAGAGTTTATCTTTTGCAGTCATGAGATGAAACAAAAGGAGAAAGAAGAGAGAGCAAAGATGAGAATATCAATCTTTTTTAGTCATGATATTGTGCTTCTGCAAATTTAAACACAATCTTGTGAGTTAAATATAAATGCAGGTAAGAACCAACAAGAAATGGTCACAAGCCAGAAATCAAGCAGCGTCGAGAGTGAGCAAAGCCCTGCTTCAGGGCACGTCAAGACACCAAGTGTTAACAGCATACATAGTGTTGTATCATCACAGAACTCAAAAATCTTGAACGAGGTGAGCAATTTCTACTTCCCCTTTTAATTTTATCTATTTATTGTTCCCCCAAACACAACAACCCATAACAAAATGTTTCAGGATATTTTCTTCTTCTTCTCATGCTTCTCTTTTTTCTTTTTTTGGTTATTCAGTGTGCTGAAACACAATCAGCTAGTAAGAGAAGAAGAAACAGGAAGAAGAAACTCCTGGCTGTGAAGAACATACTGGTTGCTAAATCATTATACACGAGTTGCTCTTGCGCCGGCGCCGACAGAACTCGTCTTGCTGCTGCAAAATCAATGAAATGATTGTTACATAATTATAGATATTAGGAAGAATGACTTCTTAATATTTCATTTTGTTCCTGAGTTCCCCTCATTAGGTGGATTATTAGGGCCCATTCCATTATCTGTAATACAAACAACATAAATAGCTCGTCTGTGTTCTTCTTGTAATATGGGTATAAATTATGGATTTTATAATTCTTTCAAATGTTAAATTTATTTACCCCTACACAATATTTTGTCACTTACTCAATTTCTCTTGTCCAGACCAAAAGAGAAGGACCACTGCAGCTAATGGCAGAAGTATGTTGATTAGTATAACAATTTATTTACAACTCATTGACCATAATCAAAAGTAGGCTTGTACAAGTCTTATATAGCAACACTCGATATCATATTCTCTGAATATGTAAACGCATACAATGGCAGACATGAGAAATCCTTAACAATTTTTGAAACTCAAATATAACGTTGACTCTGCTACAGACTCAAGAAGGAACAAGCATAGCAGAAATTGTTCCCAGCAAACCTACTTGGACGGAAATGCATCATTGAGAAATTCTTCATCTTCCAAGAAAATCTGCAAATCCTTGGATTCCATCATAAAGTCAATTGCTTCCTCATTGAACTTGAGTAAAAATCCAAACTTGATCAGCTCAGAAAGTGCCCCTACATGATCATCATTCTCACACAGTATGCCCACAGAGATTGCTTCAGAGAAATAAGTTGCATATTTGATCATGCTCGCATTTCCAGTTTCCAAGTCCATCTTCTGGATAAAAAGTTTGGAACTTTCCCAACGCATCATCCTGTTCGCCTTCTTAATAATGGTCCTGCCTGATGATAGAGACAAATTATAGCTTACAGTGATTGGCTCTGTCATCTCATAAACTTTAAGGCCAACAAGACCTTGCACAGCTTTGTGCCTCTTCTCTGCTTCCATTTTGAGGCTAGAACAAGCAAGAAAACCAAGAATAAGCTTAACCAGCCCCTTTCCGATGAAAATACTACTTGGCTCCACCTCTTTGAAATCCGCACCATCTAGTCGGAATGATTCTTCCTTCTGTACAGATTCAGATATAGTGCAAACACCAATTTCCTTGTAGATGCCTAATAATTGATGCCTATCCAATGATGGCAAGCTTGGCTGAGGATACCAGACAAATACTCCCTCTTTTTCAAAAAGATTCTTCAAATAAAGATTATCAGCAACAAAAACATCTGACTTGTCTGACAAAAGTATTCCATTGGAGTCTGATGTAACCGGTAGTTTCACCAAGCTCTGAGAGAGCTTGTTCTTTGTCTTCTGGCTGCTATGCTGCAAAATAAAACTCCAGAACTTACAGCATTTGTCATGTGAAAATTGTTCAACTGAATTCTCCCATTCTTTCCAAAGCTCTATGTAGTCATCAACCTGAGGATTACTTCTCACACCCAAAGCTGAAGAGAAAAAAGGAAGTAACTTCTTTTCATAGTAGCTCTCCAAAACATTAAACTTTGAACTAAAAAGATTATCCTTGTCATGGATGACACAGTCTTCAGGATTGACTAACTCTCCATTACGATCTCCATTAGGGATCCAAATCATTTTCCTTATATCAGTTTCTTTCTCTGGCATCCAACCATATTCACTCAAGTACCTGTAAATTCGCACTATGGTAGATAATTCAGAATGGTAGCCAAGGTAACTAGCCATTACTGAGCGCCCTTTCAGACAATCATCAATAACCCCCATTGCAATGAGCTCTTTTTTGCAAGATGCAATTTTCGGTCCATAAAAATTTTCATCAATGAAGGGTCCATCCATTGGCTCCAATTTCCACTGGGAATCAAACAACAAGCATCTTTTTGGAGTCTCGTAGCCGACTTTGGTCTTCAACCATTTTTTCGACAACTGCTTTTCAAAGTCATCATGAAAGGGTTGATGACCCTCTTGCATTAAGCGAATGCATTCCAGCAATGAAAACACCTGTTCAGGAGTTATGGAGGAAGGATCAGAAGGAAACCTTAGACCAGCAGAGATTAACTTGAGTCCATCTTTTACTTCAATAGCAACTCCCATGTTTTTCAACTCTTCCTTGTACTCATGGATGCCCTTGCCATAAAATTTCTCACTATCAGCAATGAAAGGGAGACAGGTAATGGCAGAGAGAGATTCCCATTCTGGACCAAACAAAATGCAATCTTTGGGAGGCTTATAAGAACCAAGGCAAGTCCGCAACCACTCAGCAGTTCTTAAAATTGTCCGAAACTCTAAAGGAAGTGGAATCTCAGCTTCCTTCAGTACTCTGTAGCAGGAGAGAAATGACTCAACATGCTGCTTGGTAAAGGTCTTTTGAGAAGCCTTCTGCTTAAAAATAACTCCAAATTTTTTGATTGCATCCTCAAAATCAACCACTACTGCCATTCTCTTCAACTCATTCCTGTAATTCATAATCTTTCCCCCATAGAATTTATGATCAATCACAGGGAAACTATTGAATACCTCTAGAATACAGCCCCATACAGCATCAGACAAGTAACAGTCACGTGGCGCTCTGAACCCCATGGTTGTCATCAAGCAATTTGATCCTTGGAGTGCACTAACAAGCTTGTCAGAGGCATTTGGGAAAAGCATGCTTTCTAGTATCAAGATAATAGCCTCGGCCGTGAAATTGATCGAACTAGAGGGTGATTTTAAGTGGTCAATAACAATTTGGTATCTTCCACTAAAGCCAACCATCACACCCAACAACTGAAGTTCCTCCTTGAAATTATATATTTCTTCACCATAGTAAGATTTGTCTATGAATGGGAGGTTGCTAATCTGTGATGCAGTTTCCCACTCAGAATCATAAAAGATTGCTCCAACAGGAGACCTGTAACCACAATATGTCTTGAGCCACCTTCCATTTTTTATGCTGCTCACAAACTCATCCAAGGGAAAATAATTTTGCCTCAGATATCTGATGAATTCAAGTATTGAAACAACTTGCACTCTACTTAAAGTGAAAGAAGTTGCCCGAGACATGAGTTCTTTCCCAATAAATGCACATGCCTCCTTAGAACTGAACATCACTCCAATTGTCTTCAACTCTTCCTTGTACTCACCAAGTTTATTCCCATAAAATATCTTATCAACTAGTGGAATGTCAACAAGAACAGATCCATTTTGCAAAAGGTTTCCCAATGTTGAGTCGATTAAGAATGAGTTCGATGGTGGCCTATACCCATCGATTGTAACTTTCAGCCAACTTCCTTCCCTTATGGCTTTCAGGAACCTCTCTGGTAGAATTCCCCTATACTTCAAATTCCGAATCCAATCCAAAAGCAAGAAAGCATTTTCCTTCGTCAGAGGATTATTCAAAGAGGAAAAGCCAGCATTCGGAGGAGATATCTGAGGTATATCACAAGCTCCAACATGAGTTTCGAGGAAGACTATGAGCTGCTTCTGGTTGGTATATTGGCCTGCATAGAAGCGTGAGTGCAAGTAGTCTTCTTTCAACTCAATATATCCTTCATTCCTCCATGGATTACAACCGATCAAATCAGCCCATTTGCTCTCTTTAGCAGGCACAAGAACCCCCTGTTTGCATGTGGACACCCGACCATAATTGTCTACTAGTGGCATAGATTTGCAAAGATTACCAACCTGCCACTTTGACAAATATCGCTTTGAGATTGAGTGATATAAGAAATGCGAATATACAAGGGCCAGGTGGCAGTCATTGCTGATAGAATTGCAAATGCGATTTGCATAATTGTCTGCACTCAAAGTAGAAATGTTCATTTCTTTTTCGAGCCATCCCAACAAAGTCTGTTTCCAAGGGAAATGGTGTATTGTCTTCTGTGTGATTTCTGGCATAAAATAATGATTGCCTGAACAAGAGAATTCCTCGTTCCATGAAATTAGCCACGAGATAGGACATGATTCATTCGGATCAGCCAAGAGAATTTGCACGGAACTGTAATTCTTTCTGCAGTTATCAGGAGTGAAATATGACAGAGTTTCATCCGAACCAACATATTTGATTAGAGGAGTGGACTTCATGTTGGAGAGCCAGATACTGGACCCCCAATTCTCAGCAACAAACAGCAAAAGTTGCAAGTAGACAACTTCTGATACTCCCATCACGAGATTAGAACTCTGAATACACTTTGCATACCATTCATTGTTGACTTGCTTTACACCCAAGAAGTCCAGTATGTGATTATATTGAACTTGGTCAAGTGAAGTACTTAGAATATAACTTCCATGGGAAGATAGGTTTCCCAGGTGTACTCCTTGCTCTCGAGCCTCTGTTAAAATATCCCAGAAAGCAGGCAATAGTCTGCCAACTTCACAAGGCTTATAGAAATGCTTCTGTTTTGAGTATGTCTCACTTGGAACAATACTTTCTTCGACCACTATAGCTTTGATTTTATCCCTCACATCATTCAACTCTTGATAGGAAGATTCATTGACTGGTAGGAATTGAAAGAAGCGTGTCAAACTGGACATTGGAGCATCATCTGGTGATTTAACAAGTGATTTAAATGCATCCATGAAAGCAAAAACAACACAGTTGAGTATACCCTGGTTCCACTTGTTATCCAAGAGAATTGTCTCTCTTGATGAAGCCAACACAAAATCTGCTTGAATTATGAAAGGAAAGTTGGTTACCATTTCTGTAGGAAGAAATGCGTAGATCCCAGGTGAACTCCTTCCCCTGTTAAGCCTCTCTTGATTTGGAAAGGCTAATGTGACAACCCACTCCTCCACCTCCATTCTTCTTTCTACTCGATTTTCAGACTTTACAGGAAATCTTTGCCTCCACATGTAGTACGTGCATTCTTTTTCAGAATCCTCGTTCTCCTCAGCAGATAAACGGAGAATATAAGACTCAGCATTCATGTTTTTTCTTGTCATCAGATCAATCTCGCTTGAAATGGCTATTGCAGTTACAGTATTGAGCCTTGGATCCTCATTATCTTCCTTAACTGAAAGTTGTTTGATTTTTGAGAGGAACAGAAGAATCTCTGGATGAATTATAGAGAGCTGTTGTTTCACTGGTCCTACTTTGTCTGGCTTCAGAGGCAACACAAAGATTGTGGTTGGAAGAGAATCACCCTCACCACATAGTTGCTTTAAGTCTTCAAGTGTTGGGTTGTCATCAACCCATTCTGGGACTATATACCCAAGACCGCAATGTGGACAAGGCCCCTCATTGAACCGTATCTGATATCCATTGCTGAAAATATAAGGCGTAGCAGTAATCAAGAACACACTCTTGAAACCAATCCCTGAAATTTAACCATAAAAGAGCTTTTATCAACAGTACACAAGTCAAAACTAAAACTATCCACGTAAATATATTCCGCTACCCTCTCTGATCTGTACAAACTCAAAAATAATGTTAAATTATTTACTCCGTCTTCAGTGATTAAAAGCACTTGATAACTCAGTTCTTGTTGGAAAGAAATGATCTAGTAAGGAAACATCAAAGGAGTAAGAAAGTACCTTTCTCTCCAATGTAACCACTTCTTCTGTTGCCCTTCTTGGTGGAGCGTCCAACACTGCAGATGGATTCAATGTTTTTGGGAGAAAAGCCCTTCTCATTGTTCAGAATCAGTAATGTGGCAGGAGCTCGTGTGGCTGTTATGTCCTTTGATGTTATGATGAATTGAAGTTTTGGATCAACCCCTTCATCGTACTGGTTATCTTCTGCGTTCTGTAATGGCAAATGCAAGTTAGTGAATCAACCACTCTAATACTATTATATGAATTCATCGTTCTGTAATTCGAAAATGCAGCATTATATATTCATGGACACCCCTTCTTCTGTGTTGATACTTTTGCCATGCAATGTGAAGATTAGATTAATGAAGCAAGAAGAGATTATATGCACAAGTTATTCCTCAAAGCTTAACAAAGAAACAGAGTAATAATGGTAAATTGTTTATGGTAAGAGGCAGTAAAGTAGATGATCTTGGTTTATTGAAGATGACATTAGGGTGAGGGGGGAAAAACACTCGCAACATACTGATTTGTAGTCCTTTATTTTTTATCATATTTTACGGCTATGACTAGAACACATCCATCCATTTGATAGTAGAATTTGAGTCAAAAGAAACAGAAAATTAACTTTATAATGAATTAACAACAATAATTTTTAAATATAATAATTATATCATAAAATATTTTGAATGCAGTGATTATCAATATTTACATATCTATATTTAAATCTGCACTACTCATTTCTCCGATGCTATAAAGTATAAACCTTCCTGGACTCACTAATAGCAATTTTCCATTATTAAAAAGTTGGGTTGACAAGACATTGTGCCTGTTTGGTGTTGAAAACAAAAAAAATTGAGCTAATGGGCTTTTTAAAAAAACAAAAAGTTAGCGTTAGCCGTGCGTTTTGGGCGTTCTCAGTCACACATCAATTTATTTCTTGTCCGATGCACTGTTCCTCCCTTAGCCCACTATTCAATTAATTAATCATGAAAATAATAATAAAATAATCATTTGAAAAAACAGACTCCATGAATAATTTACTTGCTTATTTTGCTCACTCAATAGTTAATTATCATTTAGCTTTTTTTTAAATTAAAATTAAAATTTTATTACTAAAATATCAACTAATATGTATAGTAGTATTCAATATCATTTTCTTAACTGACTTTGAAATAATAATCCAAAACTCATCGTTAAGAAAAAAGTCACTTCGTAAAAAGCCAAACCGTGGCAATCCAAACACAAATCATTATCTCTTTTTCTTATCGAGCTTTTTTAACATCGATAGCTTTTTAGCCACCGCTCCTACCGCCAACCCAAACAGGCCCATTAAAAACAAAATTGGCGAACTAGGAGGACCTTAGCAATGATAATAATCAATACGGAACGGAACCGTATTCTCTCAAAATCTAGTTTCTCAGTATCCTTAGTATTTCTATATCTGGACCGTCCAAAAATTGATCCAACGGTACACAGAGGGACATTTCATTTTTTTCAAACTACCGCATGCGGTAAAAATGAAAATTTAAAAACTCCCTTTGCACCGTTGGATCAATTTTTGGACGGCCCAGATGTAGAGATATTGAGGATACTGAGGAACCAGATTCTGAGAGAATCCGGTTCCTAATCAATACTAAAATAGATATTTAAAAACTCTACCGATCTGCCCATCTTGCATAATTTCTGGTTACAGGCAGCTTTTCACTTTTTGAGCTGTGTTAGGTAGAGCGTTTTACTAGTTGGGTTTTCAAGGTTTAATAGGCTTATTTTCTTAAACTGGAACTTGTGGCTTATCACGATTGGTAGGTGGAAAAAAAGCTAAATTACTGTTACAAGCATTAAATACTTAATTGATTTTTTTAAAAAAAAAAGACCGCCGGAGCTCTATTCACCTGCGGTCAGTAAGGTCACCGGTGCTCCGATGATGACTCGGCCTCCGGTCACAAGCAGCCAGCAAGGGGTGAGTGAGGGATTTTTTTTAAAAAAAAAATTTAAGGTTAATTAGATAATTTTCCACATTTATCCAAGATTCAGAATTTAAACTTAGTCTCTTTGAAATTATTGAAATTTAATATATTTATTTATCTTTTACCAATTTTAACAGTAATTTTCTGTTTTTTCCCTTTAAAAATCTAATGACAAGAAGCATTTGATGTGGTTGTATTTCTAGCCAATAAATGATAGTGACTTTTCACCTATTTCCCCAATTAAAAAATAAGAATATTAAACTGCTAAAAGTCATATGTTTAATAAGTTAGATGATTCATTTTCTTTTACAAATAGGTGAATCTATGGCAAATTAATGATTACAAAGTCACGAACAAAAAAACATGAGCAACAAACTCCTAGAATTTATATATAGGTTTAATGTTTCTACAGCACTCACATAAAAGTGGATGGATCCCACTAATATTTTTTCTCTCTTCTCTTTATAATAGGACCCACAAAAAAAATATTTCAAAATATTAAACCCTTTATATATATCAGTCATTATTACTCTTTTAAGTTAATTTATTTTTTGCCAACTTATATTATCTTTTAAGTTAAATTAGCAATTACCAAAAAGTAGGAAATTACGGAATAAAAGTATCTAACTATCAAATAATTGAAAAGACATTTTGAGCCTTATTTTCCTTCAATCCCAATATTAAATTAATTTAATATTTGTTTATAATATCTTAAGCCTTTTATTATTAGTAGGTAATCCAAACAACCAACTAGGATTTGTGTCTGCCCTCCGACCACAGCTAAATTAATTGGGAAAATCCTCTTGAGAGCCCAAGTAACTAAAAATATTTCAAAAAAAGTCAATTGTCAAAAAATGCCCTATGATAACAAGTATAACAGTAACAACTAAATCAATATACAACAATATTCTAACAACTATAACAACTATATTAGTACAACGTTTTTTGAAATAATATCAGAAAGACATCTGACCTTTCTTTCTTGAGCCTTTTTTGACAATGTTTTAGTAATTTGGGCCTAGGGGATTATCCCACATTAATTTAAGGGAAAATCCTTTTGAGGGCCCTTTTTGGTGTAAAAATCCCAAAAAAGGCCCTCAAACTTCAGGTATTTTCGAAATCTTGGGGGAGTTGTTAATTTGGCTGATATAGTTGTTAGTTAACAACTATATCAGCCCCATTAACAACAATTTTTTAATAACTAAATCAGCCCTCATTAACAACTATATCAGTACCCTGTTAACAACTATATCAGCCCTATTAACAACTCCCCCAAGATTTCGAAAATACCTGAAAAGAGTTTAAGCCTTTTCAGGTATTGTCAAAGTTTGAGGGCCTTTTTTAGAATTTTTACACCAAAAAGGACAGTTTTCCCTTAATTTAACATATGCCATTCACTTTTTAAACTCCCATGGAAGGCTGGTGGGTGGCACACATAAGAGGTTAATTTTAACCAAAGTATTTTAAAAGCAGATTCGCAAGAGCAGTATATCAAAGCATACAATCACACTGGAATTTCATAGAGCAGGGTGCAGACATAAAAATAAAAATCTCCTATTTAGAAATATAAACACCTTAAAGTTTAAAGTATAAAGCAAGTATAATGTAGATATATATGTGTGTGTGTGTGTGTGTGTGTGTGGTATTACAGTAGCAAGCTTTGAGGAATGAAGTTAATAAAGAAAGGATCGGAAGAGAAACCTGAATGAGCTCCATGAGAAAGTGAACATCTTTAGCATAGAGTTCGGCAGAGAGATTCTTGACGGCTTCGTGAAGGTCGAGGATCAAAGGGTTTTCGGTGCCTCCGATGGAAAACTTGTTCCTTCGAATCTTCTCAATGTGTTCCTTTGGACTTGGATTCTCCATTGGAAGAAGCAGTATGAGTGAGTGAGTATACAGAGTTCACAGAGGATAGTATTAGAGACAACGATCAGTATGAACGATGAGTGATTATATATAGAGAGAGAGTGAGAGAGGGTATAGTGGAAAAGTGATGAGTCGCCTCAAGTCTTGGTCTTCGTCTTTTGAGACTCCTTCGAGGAGAAGAGAAGGCAACTTGGTGGAGAAGCTAAGTAATGGAATTGGAAAGTGGGAAAAGCAGAGCAATAAATAAAAATAAGCTCACTTTTCCTATTCCATGGTGTACGGAAATGTACTGTGCCCTTGCTTTAAATCCCGATCCCCTGTAAGCCTGTAACCACAACCCTTTCTCTTTGCAAGCTTCCCATTTTCTTTTCTTTTTTATGCAATTAAAGGGACGGCATTGCCGGGCGAATGGGATTCAACTAAGGTTTTGAAACCGGATGGGTCACTGAACTGGTCGAGATACTGAGTTAAGGGTTAGTGGGTCAGACCGGAGTCAACCCGGGCCTAAACCGGTGAGGTATAAAAAATTGGAAAATAATTAATTTCTTATCACACCAACCTAAATTTGACATACTATATATCATTTCAATACTTTAGATCAGTGACAAAATAATCATATACTCCAATACTTGTGACATATTCAGATATTCTTAACAATTTTCTTTACAACCTACATTTAACATCCAATAGGCAGAGCCAACCAAAAATAGAGAAACCACAATAGCTTCAGGAAAACCAAAAAACAAATCCAAATCAAACCCATATGACATCCAAAAGTGAAAAAAGGAAAAAAAAAATGAGGGAGAAATTTTTTAAAAAAAAATTGAAGGAGAATTTTTTAAAAATAAAAAAGGTCTGACCCAGTGACCCGTCCGGGTTACCCCAGGTTCACCGGGTCAGTCCGGTTTTACCCTAAACCGGACCGGTTGGTCGGTTTCCGGTCGGTCCGGTCCAGTTTTACAAACCATGGATTCAACCGCCACCTCCCACTAACTTTTATTTCACTGGGCTATAAGATTTTTGCTCCATTTTATTTTTTAAAATAATATTTAATTCATTAGTTTCCACCTACGTGCAATAACCGACTCTTCTAATCCTATTTATAACGTATTTCCTGCATATTTTCATATAGATTAAGAGAAACTTTTAAATTTAATCAAATTTGTCTTAAAAGTTAACAAATTATACATTCACGTGAAAATTTAATATAAAACTATAAGACAAAAAGAACACACTCTCTCTACCCACGAGAGGAGTGCCATACAATGAATCGCAGATGGAGAAGAAGATGGCAACAACTGTAGATTCAATAGAGAGGTGCTGTAGTCGTTCCTTGATGTTTGATATACAAATACAATACAATGGAGAAGCAAAGTTGCATTTCAAGTATGAAAGTAGTGCCAGTCCGCGTCCACATTTAATTTATATGAACCCATTTAATTGCTGTTTAACATCCTCAAGTTATGCATTGTGCAGTGTACAATTGCTGTTTCGGCTTCACTTTCACTCTCTCCTCTCCCTTTTGTTTTACAATAATTTACTTGTGCGTCCCTTTCTTCTTTTTTCTTTTTTGTGTCAGCTTGAAGATCATTTACTTTACCATTCTTCCACTGCACAAGCCAAGAATCTCTGCCTCTACAGAGTTTGTTTCAAATATCCTGATCATAGGAGAATAATATCAATGTTATCTCTTAGTTTTGCATTAGAACGTTGCTTCATCGATCCCTTAACATATAATTGATGAAACACACACACATGCAACAATCGGTACTTGAAGTTCACCATAATCAACTGAACCGGAGAAATGTTTCATCCCATATATGCTCCATGCTCATGAGTCAGTGCATTGAATAATGAGTTAAAGGGCACAAATATACTTTGAAAGTTTTCTCAGATAGACACTAAGTATCTGGAAGTTTCCAATGGAAGAATTGGCCTGAAGTTTAAAAAATGAGGTAATGTTGCCCTCACTGTTTAAAAACGTTAATTTTGACTTTTAAAGTTGATTAATTAATCCACCTCATCACTCTAAATGTGTCGCCTCATCTCCATGTCACCCTTCCTCTACTTCACCCCTCTCTCTTCCTCTCTTCTAAGGATGCGGCTTTGGTCTTTGACAAAGGCCATCTGCTGCACAATATGGCGTCGTTTTGTGTCAAAACAATGAGCAGCCTTTGTTTTTGTTTTTTTATAAATATTATGGGCACTAATTGTTATTAAAAAGATGTTAAGTGGTATTAAAAAAAATACTTCGCAACATTGAAATTTTATTTTAGGATCTTAAAAAAATATTTTAGATCTTGTGATTCTAAAAAAGATCTTTATGATATTGAGCTAAAGATCTTGAAAAAATACCTAATGATAACAATATTTTTTTAAGATCCTAAAATAATTTTTCAAAGTCATGAAGTATTTTTTTTTAAGTATCCTGAAGCATCTTTTTAATAACGATCGATCTTGAGAATTTTTTTTTTTTTTAAAAAAAAAAGGCTGCTCATTGTTTTGGCACAAAACTGCACCATTTTGTGTAGTGGATGGTCTTTGTCAAGGACTAAAGCTGCGTCCAAAATATACATGTTACTCACTTCTCTTTTTTTTTTTGAAAAATAACATTCATAATCCTGAAGTTTTTTTTTTAATACCAGACAGTACTTGTAATATTTTTTCAAGATCCTGAGATAATTTTTCAAAACCATAAAGTAATTTTTAGTACCAGTATCCTGAAATATCTTTTTAGTACCATTCAGTACCTTTTTTTTTTCAAGATCCTAAAATAGTTTTTCAAAATCATGAAGTCTTTTTTCACTACCAGTCAGTATCTTGAAGTAACTTTTTAATACCATAAAATATTTTTTCAAGATCATGAAGTATTTTTTTCAGTACTGATCAGTATCTTAAAGGATATTTTTAGTACTAGTTAATACTCTAAAATATTTTTTCAAAGGATATTGAAAAAATATTTCAAATTACTAACTAGCGGTGAACTCTATTTTTTTATTTAACAAAAAAAGTAAAAAGTATGTGTATTTTGCACCAAAACAATATATTTTGATGGAAAAGGACCGCGATAGAGGAAAAGGATGAAAGCCGCGTCCATATATTTTACACCAAAACGGTGCAATTTGATAGAAACATACGGCAGCAAACCATAAAGGTAAAGGAGGAAAGCCGAGTCCAAAACTTCTAGGCACCCTATGCCCATCCTTGAAAACTTTTCAGACTTTTTTACCCCCTAGATCGTGAAAGAATGCCATACTTGAGTAACTTGACTGTATATTTATTATTTTCCTTCACGTCATTTCTGAACTATGTAGGTTTTGAAATAATATGTCTAAAATGCTGACAAAAAGAAAGAGAATATATCTAAAAATAGACACCGAAACAAGAGGGTTAATTGAATTAAACCTAAAAATCTGTTCCAGTTGAGCCTTAAAGTTTCTTACCATTGGTGACATTCATTCATTGGCCTTCTACATATACATTGCTCACCAAGTAACTTATATAACAAGACATTCCTTAAATTGAGGAAAGAGAAACAGAAATCATCCAAGCTGTATGAGATATCAAACAAAAGAGGAACAACTATAGAATCTGTACATAACCCTCATGGAAGTTGGACACTGACAGATGATAAAGAAAGCCAATCCTTGTGCAGAATTAGAGACAAGATCACCAACCCTAATGTTTGTGACAAAGCCAATCAACAATTATCGCGTCTGGCTAGCGTATGGACTTTTTTACTTTTATGGCTTTCAAATGGATTATTTCTTCCTCATTCATAATCAAGAGCCTGTGAAGTGTGAAGTCTAAATCATTTTTCCAAGTTTAATGTAAAGTATCAACTACAGGATGACTCCCTCTCTTTCTCTATACAAAATGCTACTTTGTCATATATGGTGGTCAAAGATCAAGGAGTAGGAGCATTAGAGTCATTATACATATCAAAATGCAAGATGCTCCAATACTCTATCTTTGGTCTTAAAAGCAATCTAAACTCTCCTTCATGTCCATACAAGACTCTATAACCGAAAGAGCAGATCGACATTTTTAAAACAAACAAACAAACAAGCAGCTAGAACCTCTCAATAGAATTCTAAACGGAACCTAAAGCTCATAATCACACTAAACTTTTCCACTAATATTTTTTTGCTAGCTTCAACTTCGAATTATTTCTTTTTCCACTAGTATTCTGAACGGAGTCAAGAAATGGTCGCGCACCAGAAATCGAGCAGTGCTGAGAGTGTGTTATAGAGCCCAAGATAGAAGAACAGTAGGAAAATAATGCTGAAATTGATATAGATTCCACAAAATATTTCCCCCTCAAAAACAGAAGGAAAATTACAGCAGAAGATACTCACCCTAATCTCATACACAAGGTACAAAAAAACTAAACACACTAAAACAGAAATAAAATGATGAAGAAAGTAACTCTCAGTTCCCAACATAACCCTCTCATAGCCCTTGCCTACAACAACCCTATAGGCTATAGCAACTCTAAAGCTTAGTTTCTTTCTCCAAAAGAGTAAATATCTTGAGGTCAATGCCCTGGACATCAGAAAGTGGCTTATAAAAATGCTATGTCTCACTTGGAACAATACTTTCTTCGACCACTTTAGCTTTGATTTTATCCCTCACAACATTCAACTCTCGATAGGAAGATTCATTGACTGGTAGGAATTGAAAGAAGCGTGTCAAACTGGACACCGGAGCATCATCTGGTGATATAACAAGTGATTTGAATGCATCCATGAAAGCAGAAACAACACAGTTGAGTATACCCTGGTTCCACTTGTTATCCAAGAGAATTGTCTCTCTTGATGAAGCCAACACAAAATCTGCTTGAATTATGAAAGGAAAGTTGGTTACCATCTCTGTAGGAAGAAATGCGTAGATCCCAGGTGAACTCCTTCCCCTATTAAGCCTCTCCTTATTTGGAAAGGCTAATGTGACAACCCACTCGTCCACGTCCATTCTTCTTTCTACTCGATTTTCAGGCTTTACAGGAAATCTTTGCCTCCACATGTAGTACGTGCATTCTTTTTCAGAATCCTCGTTCTCCTCAGCAGATAAACGGAGAATATAAGACTCAGCGTTCATGTTTTTTCTTGTCATCAGATCAGTCTCGCTTGAAATGGCTATTGCAGTTACAGTATTGAGCCTTGGATCCTCATTATCTTCCTTAACTGAAAGTTGTTTGATTTTTGAGAGGAACAGAAGAATCTCTGGATGAATTATAGAGAGCTGTTGTTTCACTGGTCCTACTTTGTCTGGCTTCAGAGGCAACACAAAGATTGTGGTTGGAAGAGAATCACCCTCACCACATAGCTGCTTTAAGTCTTCAAGTGTTGGGTTGTCATCAACCCATTCTGGCACTATATACCCAAGACCGCAATGTGGACAAGGCTCCTCATTGAACGTATCTGATATCCATTGCTGAAAATATAAGGCGTAGCAGTAATCAAGAACACACTCTTGAAACCAATCCCTAAAATTTAACCATAAAAGAGCTTTTATCAACAGTACACACGTCAAAACTAAAACTATCCACGTAAATATATTCCCCTACCCTCTCTGGTCTGTACAAACTCAAAAATACTGTTAAATTATTTACTCCGTCTTCAGTGATTAAAAGCACTTGATAACTCAGTTCTTGTTGGAAAGAAATGATCTAGTAAGGAAACATCAAAAGAGTAAGAAAGTACCTTTCTCTCCAATGTAACCACTTCTTTTGTTGCCCTTCTTGGTGGAGCGTCCAACACTGCAGATGGATTCAATGTTTTTGGGAGAAAAGCCCTTCTCATTGTTCAGAATCAGTAATGTGGCAGGAGCTCGTGTGGCTGTTATGTCCTTTGATGTTATGATCGATGAATTGAAGTTTTGGATCAACCCCTTCATCGTACTGGTTATCTTCTGCGTTCTGTAATGGCAAATGCAAGTTAGTGAATCAACCACTCTAATACTATTATATGAATTCATCGCTCTGTAAATCAGAGATACAGAATTGTATATTCATGGACAGCTCTTCTTCTGTGTTGATACTTTTGCCATGCAATAATGCAATATGAAGATTAAATAATTGAAAAGATATTTTGAGCCTTCTTTTGGTATTCTGGACTATTTCAATCCCAATATTAAATTTGTTGAAGATCTGAATTGAATTTGAATTTTTGAATTATTGTTGTTATTTGAATTATTATTATTAGATAAGAATAAGTTATCTAGAAAAGTGAAATATTTGAAAGGTTGTTACCTACTATTGTGCTCAGGTTATTTAACCTCTACTTGTATAAATTTACTTCATTCAAGATGAAAAATATGAATAAACGAATGAATGAAAAAGAGGAAATACTCCTCTAGATTGAATTTTAACAAAATTAATTTAGAGTAAAATACATCAACCGTTCTATTTACTCTAAATTATAGAAACCTTCTTTTTATTTTAAAAATCTATAATCACCTCCCTTAAAATCAAAATATGTGTGGCATAAACCTCTCTTCTAATTTTGATATTTACCTTCCATCTAGTTGACCCGTTAAATTATACCGTTGATCTATCATTTTGACCAAAATGCCCCTCCTCATCATAAACAATACTTAATAATCATTTAATTACCTATCTATATCCAGAATTAAAAGATTACTTTTATATATATTTTTAATTTTTCACATATAAACTACTTAAGTTTTTTCTAAATTTAGTAAAAATATTAAATAGATCATTAATAAATATTAAAATATAAATATAAATTAGGGATTTGGCACAATTAGTAAACAAGATTTATTCCAATATTGTTTTTAATTAAAAAATAATAAACTTTAAGAATCTTTTAAAAATATTCTTTAATAGTGTTAATCCTTTGGACTAAAATGTAATTTTCAAAATAGAGGGTATGTAATTAAGGGGTAAAAAAAAGGTGGTTAAAGTATTTTACTCATTAATTTAATATATTTTTGATAATATCTTAAGCCTTTACTGGATATTATTAGCTATTATTCAAGCATCATTTAGGTTTTGTGGCTATAACTCCCACAGCTAAATTAATTTAACATATGCCATTCACTTTTTAAACTACCATGGAAGGCTGGTGGGTGGCACAAATAAGAGGTTAATTTTAACAAAAGTATTTTAAAATCAAATTTGCAAGAGCAGTATATCAAAGCGTACGAAGTTATACAATCACACTGGAATTTCATAGAGAAGAGGTCAATTGATACCTAAATCCTAAAAATCTCCGCTGACAACTAAATCAGCCAAATTGACAACAAAATCAATACCCGTTAACAACTAAATCAGCCGCATTAACAACAATATTTTAACAACTAAATCAGTCACATTAACAACAATATCAGCCCCGGTTAACAATTATATCAGCCACATTGACAACTCATGCATATTATGAAAATCTTAGAAAGAGCCCAAGGGCCTTTTTTGGGATTTTCAGAATCTTGGGGCCCTTTTTGGGATTTTTTTCCAAAAAGGGCCCCAAGATGGATTTTCCCTAAAAAAAAATCTCCTATTTAGAAATATGAACACCTTAAAGTTTAAAGTAAAAAAGCAAGCTTAGTGCATATATATATATATATATTGGAAAAATATTTACGTTTGTAGGAGAAGTGTATTTTAAAGTACACACACACGTGAAATGGTTAACCCACATATATATATATATATATATATATATATAAATTAGCATTATATATATATGTGGATCCCACCATTTCATATGTGTGTAGGAATCTTCTTTTTCTTATGCAACATGAAAAGTTTAAACCCTATATATATGGTATTACAGTAGCAAGCTTTGAGGAATGAAATTGATAAAGAAAGAAAGAGAAACCTGAATGATCTCCATGAGAAAGTGAGCATCTTTAGCGTAGAGTTCGGCAGAGAGATTCTTGACGGCTTCGTGAAGGTCGAGGATCAAAGGGTTTTCTGTGCCTCCGATGGAAAACTTGTTCCTTCGAATCTTCTCAATGTGTTCCTTTGGACTTGGATTTCTCCATTGGAAGAAGCAGTGTACGTGAGTGAGTGAATATACACAGTTCACAGAGGATCGTGTTAGAGACAACGATCAGTATGAACGATGAGTGATTATATAGAGAGAGAGTGAGAGAGGGTATAATGGGAAAGTGATGAGTCGCCTCAAGTCTTGGTCATCTTCTTTAGAGACTCCTTCGAGGAGAAGAGAAGGCTACTTCGTGGAGAAGCTAATGGCCTTGTCTAGAACAGCTTATGGGAGCAGTTATGTAGCTTTTTAATTGAGTTTATGGATTTTGCTTCAACTTTTTGTTTGGATGAAATCGGTTGGCAATCCTATTCCAATTTTTTACTTTTGATAAGTGTTTATCTAAAAAGCTCATTATGCATGGTTTTATCTTTCGGTTTTCTCCTTTATCCACTTTGCAAACATTTATTTGATCAAATTATGTATTTTAGTATTGCCAAATTTTGTAATTTAGCATTTTTATATTTTTGGTAATTTTAATTTTAATTTTTTTCTTATAATTATCTCAAAAGTCACTTATCCATAAGTCATTTCAAACAAGTTTGTCCAATCAGACTTTTCCATAAGCTACTTAATTATACAACTACTAATCCAAACATAAATCACGTTTCACAATCTAACTTTTACCCAATCAGATTTTTTCATAAGTCTGATTGCCCACCGACATCCCAAACAAGCCCACGAATTGGGAGTCCACATTAGGTGCTAATACTTCTAATTAGAGGTATTAGCATTTTTAAAAAAAAATATATTATATTTATTTAGATTTAAATTATATATATAAAAAAATATCTCAAATTAATTAATTTAAGTTTTGTATTTATCACCTAATTATTATGAAAAATAATTAATTTGAGAGAGTGAGAAAAGCAGATATAATTTAAATTAATAAATAAAAAATCTTAAAAAAAATGATAATACTTCATTTTTCCTATTCCATGGTGTACGGAAATGTACAATGCCCTTGCTTTAAATCCGGATCCCCCTGTTCCAGAGACGGAATACATATATATACATTATACAGTGTACAATTGCTGTTTCGGCTTCACTTTCACGCTCTCCTCTCCCTTTTGTTTTACAATATAATAAGTTACTTGTGCGTCACTTTCTTCTTTTGGTTTTGTGTCAGCTTGAAGATCATTTACTTTACCATTCTTCCCCTGCACAAGCCAAGAATCTCTGGTTCTCTAGTCTCTACAAAGTTTGTTTAAAATATTCTGATCAATTAGGAAAATATTATATTGAGTTTTAAAAAAAATTACACAACATTTTTAAAAAAAAATTATTGCCACTTGAACGAATAAATATTGAGTTTTTGATTTCATGTCCCATATCCAATTCTAATTATAATTACTACATCCGATACAGAAAGCTACCGGTACGTGGTTATGATATATAGCTAATCCGATACATCATATAATAATAATAATCTTTCAATTAAAGAAAAAGTGATAATTTAGAAAACATTTGAATTGTTTATTTAAGTTCAAAGATAATATTAGTACGTTGTTGTCTTTCTATTTGAGTGTACATGATATTACATTAGAGAGTATGTTGAGTGTTGAATATAGGAATGGTTCAATGGCACAAACTGAGGCCTTGAGGAATGAAAGAAAGAGGAAGTGAACATGTTTAGCATAAAGCTGGGGCAGAGAGATTCGTGTTCGGTCCTGATGTATCAACGGGTTTTCTCTGCCTCCGATCGAAAACTTGTTGCTTTGCTCTTGGATTCCCCATATTCTCACTCACTGATGATCGATGACTGAGACTACTTGGAGGAGAAGTTAACTGAATCCCACCGCGTTAATGTGTTTGGTTTGAGAAGGAAGGATGAGACATCTAGAAAAACTTAATTATTAGTCTCTAAGTTCAAACTCTCTCCCCTAAACGCAGCCCCTCTGCGTATATCATTTCATATTATATTATTATTGACGAAAATAAAAAAACTGGGAGGGGTGAGAGAGAGGCGGGAAGTATCCATAAACCTCTTTCTACAGGTTTAGAAATAATAAACTAACACGTAATAAAATCCTAAATCAATTACTGATTATAATCAATGATGATTGTAAACTATTGTAGGATGAATAATTGGAAAGGAAAAAACAAAGAGAATGCCCAGGTTTAAAGATAGGGGTAGGATTGTCAAACTCACAAATTTAAGCAAACCAATGATAATGACGTAAAATTGTATCATAATTCAAATTATAAGAATTTACTTTTATCAATGAATAGATATTTATATTGTATAATTAAATAATTAAAATATTAAAATGACAATAATTTGGTTCAAAAATATTTTAAAGCTTTAAACCCATCAACATTCATAATTTATCGTATTCATATGTAAAGCTATTAAGCATGATCTAATTTTTAAAAAAGTACGATTTTGATTTTAATAATGAGTTAATATGATTTTGGAAGATAGAAACATCGAAACAATAAATTCGGTGGGTAAACTTACGAGTTTAACTAAGTTTACAACTACCACGTAGTTTAAAAGTGACTCAACACACTTTTATAAAGTTGAAAGGTAAAAATTATAATTTTGGAGAATCAACTCGAGAGTATATTAATAATAATGAATAGAGGGTTCTCTATCTTCCAGGTGCTTTGGCTGTCTGCAACTGCAAGAGAGAATGAACCTATCAGTACTCCAAATAAGTTGTTTCTGTTGTATTTCCTCATGATTTATCCTTTGCTTTGATGAAGAGAAATTGAGGAAGGAAAAAAATTAGAAAATAAAATGGCGGGAGAGATAAGTTTTCCTCAACTGAACGGAGTACAAAATGTAGTGTAAATTACATTATACATTATAAATTATGTTATATATTTTTTAAAAAAAAAAAAGAATTGGAAAGACGATGGGAAGTGGGGCCACCCATGTTCTTCCCAACTCTTCTCTCCAAATTTGGAGAGATGTGGAGGAGAAAACGTCTTTCCATTTATGCCCCCTTTCTCTTTCTCTTTTTGCGTGTCACACTGGACTGACCGGAGAATAAGAAAAACGAAGGCATTGTTATGAATTATTAATATGTGGATGTCTACACATACCACTAATCTTGTGAAGATATAGTAGTAAATATTTAGTGGTGACCTAATAGTCACTATGTCAATTTTCTATGTATTAATTTCTACTATAAATACCCCCATATGAACCTAAATGGGTACATTGAGATCAATAAGAATTCTCTCCTCCTTCCTCTTGATTTCTTCTTCTCTACTCTTCTATCTTTATCTTATATTTTCTTCAAGTTTTTGTTAGTTTTATAACACGTTATCGCACGAAAGTCTTTCTAAAGAATGTATTATTTTCGTATTATCTTTTAATGATTTCTTTATATGTTCATTATATTGATCTGTGATAATCTTAGCAACATGGAATTAAAAACATATATTTTTACCGAATGTTTTAAACATCGGGTTCCATGTATAAGATTGGAGATTATTTATTTGAATAGTATTTTACTATTCATCCTTGATTTAATTATTTTCATATTGTTACATGATGCTTTATTTTTATGCACAATATATATTTACCTCCTACATGGATGGTTCTATCTTTTACATAAAAGTTTAATTTTGTAAATTGTTTATTTTCTCCACAATATTTCTCTTAAACTTTATTTATTGTTGCTAACATATTTATGTTTAAGTATTTACTTTTATGTTACTAACATAACATTTATTTTATGTTACTAACATATTTATGATTCAGCAATTTATTTTATGTTACTAACATATTTATTATTCAAGCAATTTACTTTTATGTTACTAACATATTTATTATTCACTATTTACTTTTATGTTATTTATGATTCAGCATTTAATTTTATGCCATTTATATTAAGCATTTAACTATGTATTAATTTATATTTTGTATACGACACATACTTGGGGTTAAACCTCCTAAGGAAGTCTAGTTATTTATATTTAAATATTTGCTTTTATGATTCAAGTAATTTACTTTTATGTTGCTAACATAACTTTTTTTTTTTATGTTTGCTAAATACTATTATTATTGCTAACTTTTAATTATATGTTAATTCTTCAAACTATTTTTTTATTATGACCGAAGTCATAATCTACTAATATTATGACCGGAAGTCATAAGATTTTAATTCTTCTTTATTGTCTTTTTTGAATTTCCTATTATTATCATTAATATTTCTGTTTTAATAACTCTTGCTTATTTTTCTTTTTAAATAGTTTGAATCATGACAAGCAAAAACCTTGCGAACTATGCAAAACTCGAATTCATGGCTCTTGATATTACCGGAAAGAATTATTTATCTTGGATGCTAGATGCGGAAATTCATCTGAATGCACATGGTCCGGAAGATACAATTAAAGAACAAAATGAAACATCTAATCAAAACAAAGCCAGATCCATGATTTTCCTTCGTCACCATTTACATGATGATTTAAAAATTGAGTATTTGATGAGTGAAAGACCCACTAGTTCTTTGGAACGACCTAAAAGAAAGGTATGATCACCGAGAAGATGATCGTCCTTCCGAAAGCTCGTTATGAGTGGTTGCATCTCAAGCGTCTGCAAGATTTTAAATCGTGAGTGAATATAACTCAGCCGTGTTCGAATTACTTCACAGTTAAAATTATGTGGAGAAAATATTATCGATTATGATATGTTAGAAAAAACATTCACCACATTTCATGTATCCAATATGCTCTGCAAATGACAATATCGTGGACAAGGTTTCGAGAAATATTCGAATTAATTTCTTGTCTCCTCGTGGCCTGAAAGAATAATGAACTTTTGTTGAAAAATCATGAATCTCGTCCAACAAAGGTTCGAATCCATTCCCGAAGTGAATGAAGTAAGATATGAAAATTTTAAGGGCCGAGGACGTAGACGCAGAGATGGTTACAACCGCGGTCGTGGTCGTGGCCGTGGCCGTAATCATGGTCCAAATCGTGGTGGATCAAATTGGCATGGTCCAAATCGTGGTGGATCAAATTCCCGCCCAAAGGGGGAAGAATTGAAAAGAACTCCGAAGAGAAACTAGTGGAAATAACAAGCATTCGAAAATGCATGTTATCGATGTGGTGGAAAAGGTCATTGGTCTCGCACTCGTCGTACACCAAGACACTTGGTTGACCTTTACCAAGAATCACCGAAAAATAATGGTAAAGGGCTAATGACCGAGGTAAATCATGTTGATATGGCGAGAAAATTCTGAGTATAATGACAATGATGTAAATTATATGGAAGCCGCGATTTCCTAGAATAAATTACTTCTATCTTTTAATATTTCTATGATTTAAGCTTGTTTTCTATTTTATGTATTTCTTTTTGTTTTTCATGTATCTTTTATGAAGAATGATTTTCATTGGCATCAATTCTGAAGATTTATGTCTTGTTGATAGTGCTACTACCCACACCATATTAAGACAAGATAAATATTTTTCTTCCTTGGTAATGCAAGAAGCCAATATTCAAACTATATCTGGTAATATAAATTTGATTGAAGGCTCAGGAAGAGCTAATATTTTGTTACCTGAAGGAACAAAATTATGCATTGATAATGCATTTTATTCTACCAAGTCTAAAAGAAATTTGTTAAGTTTCAAAGATATTCGCAGAAATGGATATCATATAGAAACAATAACAAATAATGATCAGAATGTCTTGCTATTACAAATATTGTTTCGGTAGAAAAAGCATATTAGAATGTTTTCCTACCTTCTCTTCTGGTTTATATTATACATATATAAGTACAATTGAAATTCATGTCATTGTAAACCAGAAGTTTACCAACACAAACAAGAAGTTTGTCAATATAAACCAGAAGTTTACTAATGAATTTAATGTTTGGCATGACCGGTTAGGCCATCCCGGGTCAATTATGATGCGACAAATAATTGAGAATTCATGTGGACATATCCTGAAGTGTAAACAAATACCACAATCCAATAAATTCTCATGTGCAGCATGTTCCAAGGGAAAGTTAATTATTCGGCCTTCACCAAGCAAAATAGAAAGTGAATCTCTCACATTTCTAGAACGGATACAGGGAGATATTTGTGGGCCAATACATCCACCATGCGGACCATTCAGGTACTATATGATATTAATTGATGCATCAACTAAATGGTCGCATGTCTGTTTATTATCTACACGCAACCTAGCGTTTGCAAGATTACTTGCTCAATTGATCAGATTAAGAGCACATTACCCTGACTATCCTATCAAGAAAATACGTCTTGATAATGTTGGTGAATTTAGCTCACAATCTTTTAATGAATATTGTATGTCCCTTGGAATTGATATTGAACATCCGTAGCTCATGTTCACACACAAAATGGACTTGCAGAATCATTGATTAAACGATTGCAACTTATTGCAAGATCTTTACTAATGAGATCTAATCTTCCAATTTCTGCTTGGGGTCATGCTATTTTGCATGCAGCAATGTTAGTTCGCATCAGACCAACAAGTTACTTAAAGGTTTCCCCCTTACAGATGGTTTTTGGTCAAGAACCTAATATTTCCCATATAAGAATTTTTGGATGTGCAGTATATGTACCAGTAGCTCCACCACAACGCACTAAAATGGGTCCTCAAAGAAGGTTGGGAATATATGTCGGGTATGAATCTCCTTCGATTTTAAAATATTTAAAACCATCTACGGGAGATTTGTTTACCGCACGATTTGCCGATTGTCATTTTGATGAATCATTTTTCCCAACATTAGGGGGAGAAAATAAGCAGTTAGGTAAAGAGATTAGCTGGAATGAATTATCATTGACTCATTTTGATCCTCGTACAAAACAATGTGAACTAGAAGTTCAAAAGATAATTCCTTTGCAGAATTTAGCTAATCGAATGCCGAAGCATTTTCGATCCAAAGAAGGTGACAAAGTCACATGTACCATTGCTAATGCTCCTATTCGAATTGATGTCTCGAAGGACAACCCATTATGAATGAATCTAAAGTACGCTGAAGCGTGGTAGACCCATCGGTTCCAAAGATAAAAATCCTCGAAAAAGGAAAGGAGCTAAAAGTATAGATGGTCAAGTAGAGGATAAACAAGAAAAGTTAATAACTCCAGAAGAGTCATCTCCTGAAGAGATGTTATCTCCGAGAAGAGAAATCTCCGAAGAGAATATTGTAGTCCTAGAAGAGACCAAGGTACCTGAAATATATGAAAATAATGAGATCTCAATAAATTATGTTATGAACGGTATCCGATGGGACCGAAACGAAGTCAACGTTGATGACATTTTTGCTTATCATATAGCAAAAGATGTAATAAATGATAATGAGGATCATGAGCCAAAATCTATTAACGAGTGCCAACAGCAAAAGGATTGGCCTCTATGGAAAAATGCTATTAATGCAGAATTAAAATCACTGGTAAAACGAAAAGTATTTGGACCTGTAGTCCGTACACCTGAAGATGTAAAGCCAGTTGGATATAAATGGGTTTTTGTACGAAAAAGAGATGAAAAGGGTGAAATTACAAGATATAAGGCACGTCTTGTAGCCCAAGGTTTTACACAAAGACCTAGTATTGATTTTGAAGAAACATATTCACCTGTAGTGGATGCAACTACTTTTCGTTATTTGGTTAGCCTAGCAGTAAAAGAAGGGCTTAATCTACATCTTATGGATGTTGTAACTGCATATTTGTATGGATCACTTGATAGTGATATTTATATGAAAGTCCCAGAAGGATTAAAGATGCCAGAAGCATCTAGTTCAAATATTCGAGATCAATACTTGATTAAATTAAATAAGTCCCTATATGGCTTGAAGCAATCAGGACGCATGTGGTATAATCGTCTTAGTGAATATTTGTTGAAAGAAGGATACATAAATGACCCGATATGCCCATGTATTTTTATGAGAAGATCTAAAAAAGAATCGTTATTATTATTGCGGTCTATGTTGATGATATCAACATCATTGGAACTCTGAAGAGCTCCAAAAGGCAATTATTTGTTTGAAGAAAGAATTTGAGATGAAAGATTTGGGCCGAACGAAATTCTGTCTTGGATTACAGATCGAGTATCTAAAGAATGAGATTTTTGTATTTCAACAAACTTATGCAAAGAAAGTCCTGGAGAGATTTTATATGGATAAATCACATCCATTATGTACTCCAATGATAGTGAGATCTCTAAATGTGGATAAAGATCCATTACGACCTCAAATAATTAACGAAGAAGGTGAAGAAGAACTACTTGGTCCAGAAGTACCATATCTTAGTGCTATCGGAGCACTAATGTATCTTGCTAATCACACACGTCCTGATATATCATTTGTTGTTAATTTATTAGCAAGATATAGTTCTACACCAACACGGAGACATTGGAATGGAGTAAAACACATTTTTCGATATCTCAGAGGCACTATTGATATGGGGTTATACTACTCAAATAAATTCAAGCATGAATTGATTGGTTATGCGAGATCTTTGGTTTTCTATCGACCCACATGATGGTAAATCTCAAACTGGTTATTTGTTTATATGTGGAGGTGCGGCTATCTCATGGCGGTCTATGAAACGAGACTATATCGCCCACATCATCAAACCATGCGAAATTTTAGCAATGCATGAAGCAAGTCGAGAATGTGTATGGTTGAGATCAGTTATACATCATATTCAAACAATTTGTTATTTATCTTCGGGAAGGATGGTCCCAAACAGTTCTATATGAGGATAATCTTTGCGTGTGTTGTTCAACTTAAAGAAGGCTATATCAAGGGTGATAGAACAAAGCATATTTCACCAAAATTCTTCTTTACTCGTGATCTTCAAAAGGATGGTGAAATTGATATCCAGCAAATCAGTTCAAGTGAAAATCTAGCAGATTTATTCACTAAGTCGCTTCCAGGAATAATCTTTGAAAAGCTTGTTAATGGTATTGGTCTTCGGAGACTCAAAGATCTTAAATGATGTTATTATCAAGGGGAGTATCGATATTGTCAAAAGGGGGAGTTGATACACGCTGTATTTGTCTTCTTTTTCCCTTATCTAGGTTTTTTCCCACCTGGGTTTTCCTAGAAAGGTTTTTAATGAGCGGCAAAGACTGAAAAGTGTATCAATGAATGTTGTCTTCTTTTCTTTGGCTAGGTTTTATCCCACTTTGGGTTTTTCCTAATTAAAGTTTTTAATGAAGCACATTCATTAAAGGCATCCAAGGGGAGTGTTATGAATTATTAATATGTGGATGTCTACACATACCACTAATCTTGTGAAGATATAGTAGTAAATATTTAGTGGTGACCTAATAGTCACTATGTCAATTTTCTATGTATTAATTTCTACTATAAATACCCCCATATGAACCTAAATGGGTACATTGAGATCAATAAGAATTCTCTCCTCCTTCCTCTTGATTTCTTTTTCTCTACTCTTCTATCTTTATCTTATATTTTCTTCAAGTTTTTGTTAGTTTTATAACAGGCATATACTTTTTGGGTGTGGGTTTTATTGGCGAATCTGTGTCCGTGGCCCGTTTTTATTTTATAAATGTTAATTTAAGTTTTTTAATTGTTCATTTCTTCTCTTCTTTTAAACTTATTTTATTAAATTCTCTCGCCTTCAAAATAAATTCATATATTGATATAAAAATAATTTAAATCATCTCCTATAATACATAAATATTTTTTTGAGAAATTAATTTCAATATCTTTATTTATTCTTTCTTAACCACATTATTTTTTTCTTAAAATTATGGCTCCAGATTAAATCCTAAAAATTAAATCTCATTTTGAGTAAATTTTCCTTACCAAATGATTTGATTTTAAATAATTTTTTTATGTTAATATTAATATGATATTTCTATTATGAAGTTTAATTTGATTTTAAACATGATACATTTGGATATAAGAATAAGGGTATTTTAGTCATTTAGATATTTGGTCTTTTTCTTTCCTCCCTATTTTCTCTCTTCCATCCAAGCAATTCTCTTCTCCCTTTTTTCTCTTTTCTCATTTTAATTCCTCCTAATTTTTCTTCTCATCCCAGCAGAGCACGTTATTGGCATTGCTTCCCTCTAGAAGGAGATCCTACAATCCAGCGAATTTTGTCTAGCTCTCCCCAGATCTCCAATGTCTTGTCACATATTTTGATATGGAAAATAATACTCTCTGTCCTGTTCAAATTATAAAACCTAATTGATTTGTTTGGAGAGATTAAATAAGCTAATTAGATTACTTTAGAGTATTTTTTCTTTAAATTAATTAGTTTGACTAATAAACTAATATATTATCTAATGATACACAATATATGAAATGATTAAGTAACTTATTTAGTTTCTTTAATCTCTCCAAAAAAATCAATTAGTTTTTATAATTATAGCCGGAGGTTGTATTAAATAATATTAATGTTGTCTCCAACAACGTCACTCTAACAGCGATTAAAGCCTTCAAAAATAGTTTTTCAATCGTAATTTATGGTACTTAAACTCCCTCTGGTCTTTATTATAAGACACCAAATAGAAATTGTATTTGGTCATTTTTATCTTTACAAATAAGATAAAAAATTAGTTGGGGCCAAATTTGTGACCAAATAAAATATCATGTAATAAATACATATATATTTTCACAAATTTTATAAAATTAGTTAGGGCCAAAGGCCCCAACTGACCATAACAACGTTCCGCCATTGAGTCCGTATAAACCCTACACACAAGCTAGAGCTCGTCATACTAAACTTTTCCACTAATTAATTAATAGTCGTATGTATTTTATTGATGACCTCAACTTGGAATTATTCTCATCTTAACATCGCTGCAGTTCACCTAATTCAATCTACCAATGGTTACCTCAAAGTCAAAGTCAAAGTCAAATACGCATGAGGGAGCAACTATGACTACGAGATCGTTAGGATAACTTTTTTTTGGTCAAATGTCGTTAGGATAACTGAGAACATCATGCATTCCTATCTTCAAAGTGAGACTAAAATTATGGGAAAATCACTTTAGGGGTCCTTTTAACAGAAAAAAAAAATACAAAAAAATGCCCTCAAGATTCTAAAATCTCAGTCTTTTCTGAAATTTTCAGAATCTATATGAGTTGTTAACATGACTGATATAGTTGTTAACAGGTACTGATATAGTTGTTAATGAGGCTGATTTAGTTGTTAGAAAATTGTTGTTAATGGGGCTGATTTAGTTGTTAATGACCTACCCGTTAAATACTATATCGGCTCCGTTAACAACTCATGTAAGATTCTGAAAATCTCAAAAAAGGCCCTGAACTTTTTTTGTGATTGTCAGATTCTGAAGGTCTTTTTTAATATTTTTTTCTAAAAAAAAGACCTTAAAAATGATTTTCCCTAAAATTATTAGAGATCCCCGTGATCCGTGGAGCCATAAATTTAGGTCAAACCAGACGCCTGACAACCTCAGAAAAATGACAGAATTTAACAATAAAATTGGTACATTAAATTTCATTTATAATCCACTGTTTTTTGTAGTGCAATTAAGCTCTCTTGAGAGACTAGGAATGAATTATATTAAAACAAACACAAAGGCACATAGCAGCAACATTCTTTTTCTTTTTATTTATCCGGTATCTAAATCTTCGTCTGACTAATCTGAATTTAACCCGCCGCGCACACACGATTTTATTTATAGTGGGTGGGTCTTCCAAAAGACTTTTATATACTCCCTCCTGGTCCTTATTATAGCGCACCAACTAACTTTTACAAACCAATAAAAGTAGTTAAAGTCAATAAAGTTGTCCAGAATCTAAATAATTTCCAATATTACCCCTACTAATTGCACTAAACTTTAATATTATATCAATTATTACTCTCACCCACTACCTTTATTAATTAGGGGTAGACATGGAAAAAAATAATCATTCACATTGGGAGCAAAAGTCGCTTATAAAAAAGCATCAAATAAACTTTTAGTTGGTTGCGCTTATAATAAGGACCTAGGAGGAGTATTCACAACGTCAAACTTCGAACTTACTTAAGCGCCACAAACCGCTTACCACTTACGTCAACTCTGTTGGTCCATAACAGCTATTCTTAACTGCAACGAGTAATAAATATCTGAATGTAGAGCATCGTGTGTTCCATGCTCACAGCTTTCTCTCGGAGGTTTTTCTGCATTTACCTGTTTTTCAGGGCATGACATGGACGTGTTTTACAGACATGCAGAAAGAGCTAGGCGTGTCACCCAACAAACCCCCACTTAAGAGTGGAGTGAAAAATCAAAGCCTCTTCCTATATATATATATATATATATATATATATATAGTAGGACATAGGGAGAAGATTTTTTTATCCAATTTATACAAGAGACCTTAGATAAATGTATAATTTAACTTTTAATTTATTATTTTGTTGATTTTATTTTTATTTGGTATTATGTGTATTAAATAGGAGTAGAATTAAAAAATTATTGAATTTTATGATAGAGTTAATAAAATTTAAGATTTTTCTTAATATTGTTGAAGTATTTTACAAATAGAATTGAAGAGTAGATTATATTCCCTCCGATTCTTATTATAAGACACCAACTAACTTTTCTCACAAACTAATAAAAGTAGTTAAAGTCAATAAAATTTTTTTAGAATCTAAAAGTAATTTTCAATATTACCCTTACTAATTGCACTAAATTCTAACATCATAATAATTATTACTCTCACCCACTACCCTTATTAATTATAGGCAGACATGAAAAAAATTAAATGCTCATTGGGAACAAGTAAATGCCTTATAAAAAAAATCAAATAAATTTATTAGTCAGTGCCTTATAATAAAAAATGGAAGGAGTATTTAAATTTAACGAAGGCACGTGTTTCAACCTTTGGCGTGTTGGGTTGTACTTGTGCGGTCGCCTAGATTTCTGTCTTTCAACTAGACGGCATTCATTTGTGGATGTAGAAAGAATCCAAAGCAAATTGTCATTCGTCGTTTTATAGAATAGTCTGACTTTTAATTTTCAGGTTACGTTGCCACAGTCTCCTTTGCTTTAACTAACGTACCACTCTGGTCCTATTTATAAGTTCAGTTTGACTAAATCTTACATACCAAAGAAAGTTAGTTAACACAATGATTATGGGGTAAATTTTCAACTTTGTCTCATTTATGATTGAGTATTTTTAACTGTTTTCTTCTCTCTCCATCTTCATAGGTGCAATTAATATGGTAAAATTGTCATAATCTCATTTATTACTTGAAACTGAACTTATAGATAGGACCAAATTTTTTAGTCAAACTGGACTTATAAATAAGACCAGAGTGGTATGGAAGAATGTTATAACCCATTTACTCTTACTTTTCCTATTTTTTACGTGTCAAACATAATGGGGCAAAGAAAATACTCCGTCCCTTATATATATAAATAAATTATTTAATCATATCATATATTATGTATCATTAGATTATATATCAATTTATAATTTAAGGAAAATAGTTGGAAGATAAAATGATAAATATAAATATTTTAAATTATTTTAATTAAATTTCTTAATATCTCTTAAAAAGTCAATACGTCTTATATTTATGAGGGGACGGAGTATGGAGTGTTGACATCTACTCGTTTGACCATTGATAGCAATTTGTTGGCCAGTTGGGGTGTCAACTATGCCTTATCAATTGCCCTTTAATTTTGGAGTCATTCCCAAATGTTTTTTTTTGGTTTGTTTGATCATTATATTTTACATAGAATAAGTGAATTTTTTTGATATCTTATAGGAAAAAAAAAAGAATTGTTTTCATTTTTTTACAATTTTTTGAAAGATTTGAAATTCCAAAATTGTGTAGTTTCTTTTTAATTTAGAGTTTAAAATCTTTAAAAAAATCTAAAAATTTAAAAATAACTCTATTTTTTACCCGGAATTCATCAAAATACCACTCATTCTTAGAATCTAATAATAAAAAGAACTACAAAAAAATGTTTGTATTTTGCAGATTTTGTGTACTATACTTTGATTTAGATTCTTCTAAGTAATTTTTTAGTGGAGATTTTTCTCCAATTTTTCAAAAAAGAAGATACAAAAGAACATGGCGCTTAAAAGTAAGTAGAATAAGATTGAAGACTTTAGAAAGCTTCCTAACTTTAGCCAGACCCACTGAAGAGTGGCTAGAGATATAGTTTTTTTTTTTTTTTTTTTTTTTTTTTTTATATATATATATAAAAATTTTAGGAAAAAGGGGCCAGGCCACCTACGCCCAAGCAAAAGGCTTGGTTCCAGGGTTCACAAGGCATCTTGCCAGAAAGCACACACGTATTCACCTCTACAAAGGCGTTTCTACCGCTTCCTGCAGGCTGTGAGGATCTCCCACAACATCTTGACTAACGTAGGAATCGAACCTCCTCCCTTAAGGTGAGGAAGTCCGACCCCTTCGTCGGTTGAATCTAAGGATGAGGGGTGGCTAGAGATATAGTTGAGAGTGAGACGATGCCAAAAAACGTGTGCGTCTCATTGCTTGACACTGTCTTTACTGTATTAAAGGAAGATCCATTACTTATTGCGCTTGGTCGAGTTTGGTGGAACTCACTTGTTTTCCCTCTCATATTTTAATGCCCTCTCTTGTATACTCACAGTCTCACACCCCATGCCATTGTAGCTTTTTCATTTTATTAATTTTTCTTGTTTTTTTTTTTATTCAATCAGCACAGAGGCATAAAAAAAAAGGGAAAATTACATCCAGGTCCCAAAGATAAAAAAAAATAGCAAAAAAGTTCCAATAAAAATTCACGTATTTGATATTATTTGTATAGAAACAAAATCAAGGTTTTTAAATTTTATTGTAAATACGACACTTTTTCATTTGTAAATATGGCTTTTTTGTTGTAAATTGCTAGATTTTAAATTTTGTTGTAAGTATAAGACTTCGTTGTAAATATAGATTTTTTTATGTTGTAAATGGACTCTGTACGTTTAGAGACTTGAGTTTGAAACAAATACAAGTGTTTAAATGTTGTTGTAAATATGACACTTTTTGTTGTAAATATGAATTTTTCTATTATAAATTGTCAGGTTTTTAAATTTTGTTGTAAATATAACATTTTCTGTTGTAAATATGACACTTCATGTTGTTAATACAAATAATATCAATTTTTTTTTAAAGACTTCTATGTAATTTGATGATTTTAAGGGATCTCATTGTATTTATTTCTGGTCCTTGAAACCTGTACGTGATTTTCCCTAAAACAATTAGTGATTTTTTTTGTTTGTTGATACAAGTGAGAATTAAAGAAAAAGACAGCCAGAATTACAACAGGGAATTTAATCCCAAGCTACCATGCAACACTAAAGCTCTCAACTGCTCAGGACAGCTATCCCAAAAGGCAGAAGAAGATATGCCTCTTTTAGCAAGAAGATCCGCCAATACAATTAGATACTTTAGCTGAACTATACTTATTCAGCCCGCCATAATCTTTTGGCCCATTTTGTGGCTTCACATATAGGGCTTGTTTAGAATGACATTAGAGGCTGAGAAAAGTTCATTAGATGTTATCCAGCAGAAGTGAAAACTTGATTTTTGTGTATTTGTCAACATCTGATGGTTTTTGGTTATGAAATTGCTTCTTGGCTGAAGCTAATGAGTGAAGCTTCTAATCTCATCAAAGTGACTTTTGAAGTTGTTTCTTGCAATGAAGCATCCTCATTATTTATCTTTAACACAAATGAATCGTGTTCGTAATGAAATCAGAAATCAACTCGTAGGGATAGGTTTATTTAAACACTTCATTGTGTTGTATTTTTTTAATGGTAATTTTACTATTTTATTTAGCAAATTTATATTTATTTTTAACTTTTTATCCAAATTATCACATTTTATACTACATATATACACACACACACACCTTTTTCAGTTATTTTTCATTTCAATTATCTTTTCAAAAGCTAGCTATCAGGAAAAAAAAAAAAACTACTTTTGTCATCATTATCCTAAACACAAATCACATGAAAAAAAAAGTTTGAGTAGAAAAAATCCCATCAGAAAAAGCCACCTCTACCACGCCAATAAATGACGCAATCTTAATGAACACAAATTGACTCTCTTTTTTTGGGGTTTGGATTCGGTCCTCTGCGCCTTACCCTCCTCTTCCGTCCACTGCGCAAAAAACACACTGATTCCTCTTTCTTTCTTTTTTTTAACAAATATTTCATGATACTGTAGGTACTGAAAAGATATTTTAGGATCTTGTACTTAAAAAAATACTAACAGTACTTAATGATTTTTTAAAATTATTTTAGGATGTTGAAAAAATATTTCGCAGAGTCTTATTACTAAAAAAAAAAATACTTCAAGATATCGATGAGGATCGATTTGATCGAAAAAATACTTAATGATCTTGAAAAATTATTTTAGGATCTAAAATAATTTTTCAAGATGATTAAGTATTTTTCAAGATCACCACTATCCTCGTCAATATCTTGAAATATTTTTTTAGTGCACTAATAAGTTCCGTAAAATATTTTTTCAACATTCTAAAATAATTTTTAAAAATCGTGATGTATTTTTTAAAGTATCGGTCAAGATCGTGAAGATCTTTTTTTACTACCTACAGTATCTGAAATATTTGTTAAAAAAAGAAGAAGAGAAATCAGTGTGTTTTTTGCGCAGTGGACGAAAGAGAAGGGTAAGGCGCAGAGGACTGAATCTTTTTTTTTTGCCCTCAAAATGCAAGATTTCTGACCCCATCATGCTGTGTCGTTTTGGACTTTTCGCGCCCTGCGGTCTTCAGTCTTCACCGTTTCACTGACAGCTCCAACTCAGACTTTCAGAAACGGAGCGTGGCAATTCCGTTATTGTTACCAAAGCAATGGCTGCTTTGCTCATATTCTGTGTTATTAGAAGTCTCAGTAGAGTCGTAGTGAAGAAGTCCGCTCCTTCGGTGGCTCGTCCCTTCCCAGAGAGCTTGTCTTTGTCTTTCGTTTCGCGGGTTATTCCAATTTCCATCTTTGCCTACCCATAACCGGCGATTTCTGCGACCCCTGCTTCATCGGGATCTGCCGCCACTTCTGGCGTTTTGTCATCTCTGCAAGGTCCCTCATTCTTTTACTCCCATGTGATTTGATTTTCTGCTACCACACGTTGCTGACGGATGGGTTGCGTGCTCGGAGCGGCGAGGGATGATGCAGGCCAAAGGGCGGTCCCCGGAGCTCAGAACTTTCGTGAGCAAAACTCTGCTGCTGACGGAGGTAATGCTGTTAGCGTTGCGAACCGAGGGAAGGTGAAGGAGAAGCATAGGACTCGGCAGCATGGCAGCGAATTTGTTTATAATCTCCCGGGACCGGAACGCCGGAAACCTTGTCTTGATCCATACGCTCAAACTCCTCAGGGGTGGCCATCTTGGTTGATGGCTGTGGCTGGCGACGCTATCCGGGATTGGACTCCTCGGCGCGCCAACACGTTCGAGAAACTTGCGAAGGTGATTAGAGAGATTGAGTTTATTTCTGTGATTGCCGAATCTCTTTTCCTTTTTTTTTCTTCAAAAATTTAAAGTTTAAGAGTGTTGGTGTGCATTTTTTTGTGTCTTTGGTTTTCAGATTGGACAGGGGACGTATAGCAATGTATATAAAGCGAGAGACCTTCTTACCGGAAAGACAGTAGCTTTAAAGAAAGTTAGGTTTGATAATCTGGAGCCAGAGAGTGTGAAGTTCATGGCCAGAGAGATTCTTGTTTTGAGGCGGTTTGACCACCCAAACATCGTGAAACTCGAGGGCTTGGTTACTTCTAGAATGTCGTGCAGTCTTTACTTCATATTCGAGTATATGGAACATGATCTTGCTGGGCTTGCTGCTGGGCAAGGTGTTAAGTTCACTGAGCCTCAAGTACGACAATTTTTAGCTCAAGTTGTTCGCTGTGAAAGTATTTCCAATCTAATTTTTTGTCGTTTTCAATTTGGGCGTACTAGCTGCATTTGGGCTTGCATCCTTCGGTGGGGTTGTGATTTAATTTAGGTTATCATTTTGTTTCCTTGCTAAGTTTAAACTCAAATCCTATATTATTTTTCGGTGATTATCGGTGTGAGGCGTGGGTGTTTGATGTTGCCCTGAGTTCTGGAATCTGGACACTGTATTGAGTCCCGTGCATAGTGCTATACATGTTTAGTTTAGGTATTTTTCTCATAGCCATATGATGCCTGAAGATTTTCGTATGGTGTTTTTAAATTACCTTTCTCCTTCATGCACTTTGAAAGTTCCTTTGAACATGGCTCCCTAAAGTAAGGTCATTTAATTTTTACTTTATTCATTAGGATGTGACTTGTGAGTACTGAGTACTGAAATGATGGAACTTTCCTCTTCTTTTGTCAAGAATTCTCCAGTTCTATATCCACAAACACTGATATAAGGTGCCTAATTGGATATTCAATTGTGATGCAAGCATTTGTTATATTTTTTCTACCCCTTGAAGTATTTTTTTTTTTTGGAAAAAAATCCCTAATAGTGTTAACGGGTATCAAATGGGGATGTATTATTTGCTTCATGGCAATTTTATTCTTGACATATGCCTGATGAAGTGCCAAGAAGACTAGAGGTTTTCCTCATTTGTTTGTCAAAAGGAAGAAAAAAATAAAGCCATAGTGAAAGGCTGATTTGTTTTCCATTTTTTTCTCTTTGGCAGGTGAAATGCTATATGAAGCAATTACTCTCTGGCCTTGAGCATTGCCACAGCAAAGGTGTCTTGCATCGTGATATCAAGGGCTCCAATCTGCTTATTGATGATGAAGGAATCCTTAAAATTGCAGATTTTGGACTGGCAACTTTGTATGATCCTGAGCACAAGCAGCCCTTGACAAGTAGAGTTGTCACACTTTGGTATCGTGCTCCCGAGCTTCTTCTTGGGGCTACACATTATGGTGCTGGCATTGACCTCTGGAGTGCTGGCTGCATCTTGGCAGAGCTGCTCACTGGGAAGCCAATCATGCCTGGCCGAACAGAGGTATTGCTTTTTGTGTTGATCCTCATTTGGCCGTTTGCATAATTAATTGCCCTTAAAATGTATAGTGCAAGTTTGATGCTTATCTTGTCTTATTTCATTTTGACTACTTGTTATTTTATTGGACATTTCTTAGTTTTTTTTTGGACCGATGACGTTTCTTAGTTGGTGGGAAGGCAATGGGCTCATTTGAGCTGTTTAATCGGCTTGATTAGTTTATGAACGTTTTCATTTTGAGCACTGTGCCCTCTAATGGCTTGTATATGGCTGAATTACTATGACTCCTGAATGTAAACTTTGATATTTCTGTTTTGCAGCAAATTAGCCAATTATTTTTCTGCAATCCATTTATTATAGATTTACTTTTTGGTCTGCAATTGCATTTTTCAGTTTGTCTTTGACTGATTTTGAATCTTTTTTCTGGGTAGGTTGAACAACTGCACAAAATATTTAAATTATGTGGTTCTCCATCTGATGATTACTGGAAGAAATATAAATTGCCAAATGCTACACTCTTTAAGCCACAGCAGCCATATAAAAGAAGCATTTTAGAAACCTTCAAGGATTTCCCTCCTTCTTCCGTACATCTAATATGTACTCTTCTTTCAATAGATCCTGATGATCGTGGCACTGCCTTGGCTGCTCTAAATAGTGATGTGAGTTGTTAGTTGTTACTGTGGGATTAACTTTATGTTCAAGATGCAATGCATTTACAAGCTTTTTCTCTCTGCAGTTTTTTACCACTGAGCCCTATGCTTGTGAACCATCAAGTTTGCCAAAATATCCGCCCAGCAAAGAACTGGATATAAAACTGAGAGATGAAGAAGCTAGAAGGTTCTTATTCTTCTCTTGTGCTTGATAACTTCTGGTACCAATTTCGTCCAGGTTCTGACAATGGTAACATTTATTTCATTTTCAGGCGAAAAGCACTAAATGGGAAAACTAATGCAGTTGATGGTACCAAAAAAGTCCGAGTACGTGAGCGTGGACGGGCCATGCCTGCCCCTGAAGCCAATGCAGAGATCCAATCAAACTTGGATGTACGTTTGATATGTTATCATTATAATTTTATGTTTCCCTCAACATGGCTCAGCTCACTTAAGATATGCATTCATTTTCTGGAAGACTTGTCATTTTGTCTTTAACATCAATAAATTATAACACTGATCAGCATTGGAGACTAACTTCCTTAATCTAATCAAATTGGTGCCACTGATGCTTCCTTTAGCTAAATAGGTAAATATGTCTTATATTAATGACCGGAAGAGTATCACTTTTTTAAAAAATGAGTCTCTATTTTTATTTCAACCTTAAAAAGTCATAAAACTTCGTGAGTCACATTGTTTTATCTGGTCAGTCGTGGTAAATTGAGCTTTGGACCAGAGTATGTTGTCCAATTTGCTACCGGGAACAACATCACATGTCACATGTGTTTCTCTCTGAATTTCAGAGGTGGAGAGTTGTGACACATGCAAATGCAAAAAGCAAGAGTGAGAAATTCCCGCCACCTCATCAAGACGGCACCGTTGGATATCCATTGGATGCATCTCATAAGGGACCTGTTTCATTTGGTGCCACTGATGCTTCCTTTAGCTCCGAAGTATTTAATTCAAAACCTGCTGGATCTGTTGAAAGCCATGCTGCTTCAGGACCTTACAGAGGTAAGAAAAAGAAAACAGATTCTTCATCATGGAAATTGATGCGTCCATTCAAGTAATCAATTCATCAAGTAGGGCCTGTAAATGGTTTGTTTTTTTGGTTACTTTTGGGGGCAAATAATCAGTCTATGTTGTTCTTGGCATTTCAAGGTGGGGCCTGAATTCTTTTACCCCATTCATATTGCTGTGATTTCTTTTTGTTCATTCGATTTATAGTTTTTGCTGTATAATGTACAGCGGGGATGCTTAGATTTGTATATTTAGGATGGAATCCCTTTGCTGTACAGTTTCCAGGAACACCCTCATCTCTGTTATAACCCGCAAGTGTTCTTATTGGGAAAAAAAGTGAGCAATAAATGTATTTCCATTTATCATTTTGATATTTTCAACTGGAGAAACAAGTCTCATTCTTTGCATTTACGTTTAGGATTGTTGGAGATAAATAAATAAATGGAGTGACGAAACTGGGGCATCTTTTTTCTTTCGTTTCACTTGAGGTGCATGTTATTACTACAGGCTAAAAAAGGCACATGTAATTAATAGTGTTAACGGGTTTGAGATGGAGTAAGTTAATTAGATTTAGTCCAATGAAGGTCGGAATCGTTGCCTCGTTGGGAAGAGATTAATCAAAATTAATACTGAAAAAATATATAGATGATTTATGGCAATTACTTTATTGTCCCCTTTTTTTTAAAAAAAAATAAAGGTGTAGATATTAGCAGCTTGAAATTACATGCAATAGCGAACCTCTGACATTCTATTTACAGGAAAGCTCTCATGTTACTAAGCTACTGCCTACAAGGCTATTAGCTATTTTATTCTCTCAATACACAAGTATATGTATATTTATATAATTTAAAAAACAAAGATATATTCAACTCTTTGTTGGTGGGGGTTAGACTTCCCTCACTATATGAGGGGTTCAGTTCATGAGAATGTCGTGAGGCGGCTCTTAAACTTTGTACCAAATTCATAATGTCATGTTTAAGAAAGTTTTAAATGAGGTGTTTGGTGTGATTTGTATTATAAGCATATGTATATTTATATAATTTCAACCCTTCGTTGGTGGGGTTAGACTTCTCTCACTAAAGGGGAAATTCAATTCATATGACGTAGATGTTTGTTTGGAATAATGATTGGAACTTTTAAAATCAGCTTTTCAATTGTGATTTACAGTATATGAGGTAAATATGTGAGATAAGTTTTTTTTCGATTTATGTGAGTAAGCACTTTTAAAAATCTCGAACATGATTCCAAACAAGCACACCCTCAAGGCCATACTCATGAATTGAACATCTCCTTCAGCGAGATAAGTCTAACCCCCACCAAGGGTTGAATATATCTTGTTTTTGAAATTATATAAATATACATATGCTTATAATACAAATCTATAATGTCACGTTTAAGAAAGTTTTAGTGTTTGGGGTCATTTCTAATAAGCCCCAACAATTAAAAAGTAATAAATTGAATAAAGAACTTTAAAAATGCTAAAAAATAAAAAGGTGTTTCGAATATTCATAATATAAGAGAAGTGTCAAGCCCAGTTTATCTTTTTTGAGATTAAAAGGAAATGACAAAAACACCCTTACACATATTTATTTATTTAGTTTTTAAAAAGCAAAGAACCACAATGCTGGAGACTTGGGGCTGACCGGTGGCTGGAACTCCAGTGAGAATAATTATTCCCACCCCCACCACTTATTTTACTAAAAACATCAGTAGTCTTTGGGCTACCAATGTCTTTCGAGCCTTATGAATGCAGAAAAGCCCCGCTGAGAGACTCACCCACCATAGCCAGGTGCGCGACTCGGGTCGGATTCGGATTAGTTAGGGCGAAGCTCTGGATACCGGATGGGCAACCAAAAATATATATATACATATATATACACACACACCCATGACACATACAAGTTAACTATTCACAAGTTTTTTTTTAAGAAATTCATAATATTACACTAGGTTTTAACAATTTTTGTTTACCAAGTAAAAAATGTTCACACTATCAACTTATTTGCAAGTTTTATTAAGGAATTTACAAGATTTATTAGGTTTTAATAATTTCGTTTATCTAGTAAAAAAATTTACACTATCCGCTTATTTACAAGTTTTGTTAAGGAATTCACAACATTTTATTAGATTTTAAAAACTTCCATTCACCCAGTAAAAATATTCACAAAATGAGGTCATTCACAAGTTGTATTAAGAGAATTCATAATATTTCATTAGGTTTTAATAATTTTAGTTCGTCTAGTAAAAAATTCACACAATGAGGTAATTCACATAAGTTTTATTAATGAATTTATGAAATTTCATTAGGGTTTAACAATTTTTTGTTTATCGAGTAAAAAATTCATACCATCAAGCAATTCACAAGTTTTGTAAAAAAATTAACGATGTTTCATTAGCTTTTAACCACTTTCGCTTACCAAGTAAAAAAGTGAAACTATCGAGTCATTCAAAAATTTTATTAAGAAATTCACAACATTTGATTAGATTTTAACAACTTTTATTGAAAAAGTCACATTATCAGGTTTTATTAACTTGTGAATTTTTTCATGGGAAAACGCAAATTGTTAAAATCTAATAAAATATAGTAAATTTCTTAACAAAACTTATGAATGACATGATAGTATGATTTTTTTCCTTGGTAAATGGAAATTGTTAAAACCTAATCAAATATCGTGAATTTTTTAACAAAAATTGTAAATGACCTGATAGTGTGAAATTTTTACTTAGTAAATGAAAGTTGTTAAAACTTAATGAAATGTCGTAAATTCCTTAATAAGACTTATGAATGAGCTTGGATTAAATATTAAAAGTTAACATATATATTTCTTTGCATAATCTGTCTTGATAATGGCCCACCACTTTGAGAATATTTCCTGGAGCTCTAACAACCGGTAGGGCTGGTTGCCAGCCACGGGCCGATGGGGTGCAATATTTTTAAAATATATATATATAAAGGCATTTGTGTAATTTATTATTATTTTTTTTAAAAAAAAATCAAATACTAATATCTCTCTCAGTCTCTTGTATTATGAATATTCTGAACACCATTTTGTTCTTTTCTATTTTTAAAGTTTTTTTTCTTAAATTTTTCCCTACATTTTATAACAATGAATACCAATATTACCGTCATCAATATGTGTGCATGCCTAACATGTATTTTGAATATAATTCAGTCAAAATCTAAAGACATTTAATTAATAAATAATGTATAGATTGTTGTAATAATCCCTCGTTTTTTTTTTGGGACGTTGTAATAAATAATCCATATTGATGCAGACATAAAGAAAAAGAAAAAAAGAAAAAAAAAAAGCGCAAATGGGATCCCCAGAGAAGATGCGGTTTACTTTTTGCGAGCAGTGGTTTTCAAAGGGGACAAACGCAGACAACCAGAAAATTGTGGCTAAGCCATGCCCCACATTCCCTTCCTTTCTTCTTCTTCCCACGCTTCCTACAAATCCTTCCTCCCTCCATTTTATCAACCCCACGTTTTACGTAAGAAATGGAAAATCAAACCAACATTGCCTTCTTCTTCTTCTTCATCCCCTGTGAATCCCTTTGATTCCATTTCTTTGTGAGACTTCCAGAGGCTACATTCTGCCCCCTTTCTTGATCGTCGTTTTATTTGCGTTTTCTCTGGTGTGTCTTCTCATCGCACCTCTTCTTGGCCCCTTTGTTACTTTCATCTTTGCTCTTTGTTCGATTTCGGAGTAACGTAGGAAGGCATTATCACTGTTCCATCCCTTGGATGTATGGCAATCCAGATGATGGAAAACCCATTTTTTTTCCAATCAACAAATCAGAATACTTGTCTGTGTTTATGGGCGTTTCTATTTAGTTTTCCTTGTGATTGTTGTTTGAGTCTTAATATGGTTGAACTTAGGCCACTAATTTCGAGGTTTTAAAATTACGTCTAACTCCATCATTTCTACTTCTTACGAAGATATGATAAAGTGGAGAGCTGAATTTTGAAACTTTCTGATAAATAATTTATTTGTACCCACTGCTAAATCAGCAAAAAAAAAAAAACAAAAACAAACTGATAGACAAACATTTTTTTGCAATAATTCAGCAGGAGATCGCATCTGGTTTTGATAATGCTGTTCATAAGGCTTCACTATTTGCTTTTTGACATGGAATGAAGTGTCTTGAGTCTTCTTTGTAAGAATGGCTTATTTCACAAGAGGGAGTAAGGTCATTCTGTGCTGCGCAGGAGTTGGTCTGCTTGGTTTTCCTGGTACATCTGGTAAATTAAATTTACCAATTCGTATGCATCAATGTGCTTAAAACAAGGTGTTGATTAAAGAAGGAAAGTTCAGCTCAAAATTTTTGAAGAACTGTGTTCTTAAAATAGAAATATGGGGTTACCACATATAACTTCAGGCTGTGTTGCCGAAGAGGTGGCTGCATCACTAGGCACTCTTGTGCAAGCTCCTCCAAGAATTGCCAACTTAAGCAGCTATGATTTGAATGCATTGCGTGGAGAAGAACTAAGTAATTGCTTGCGTCTTGACATACTCACCAATGAGAGGAAAAAAGTTACAGAGCTTTCAAAGGAATCACATTTTTTAAATATGCATAATGGTGATGGTAGCTCCAACCTGCAAAAATTGAAGCTCAAATCCATGGAACGAGTTGGCAGGTTGTCTGCCAAGGCTGGGTGTGATACTATGCATGTAGCTGCTTCAAGGATTGTAGGTTTTCAAATAAGGGCATTATCTTCCCCTGCTAATAATATTTGTGGTGGAAATGGATATTCCTCAACCATTTTTAATGTCAACAGAGACACAAGTGAGGCTACCAATTCACACGTCAGAAAGCGATTATTGTCGCCCTTGAATGGGATGCTTCTTGCAGATCATTTCAAAGGTGATCCTCTGGTCATTGACGGTGGCACATGTAGGAGTTCTCCAAATAGTGGTGATGATAGTTACAAGGCTTCTGTTCTGCAAGAGTATAATAACAAGGTTCATTTTACTGACTCTAACCATCTCCACTCCCATATTTGGTCTCAATCTTGCTTTCTGGGTACAACAAATTCGTCCAATACTGACTCTAGAGAAAACCATGTCCTACCCAATCACGACCTTTCACTTTGCAAAAAAGGGAAGCTATGTTCTTATAGTAAACTTGATAGTGCTGAAGAGACAAGTAACATAAGTTTCCAACCACCAGTATTGTCTATACCTCACAAAAAAGTGTCGTCGCCGCCATCCTTCCCTCTATCTCCTCTAGGTCCAAAATTTTCTGAAAGAACGAAATTGAGAGGAGAACGCGGGGATGTTTCGATTATGTTAGATGATGACAGTGTCAATTTAAAGGACATGGAACTTTCACTTGATAGAACTCTTACAGGTTTATCTGCCCAGAAGGAGGACAACTTTAGCACGCCGAGTAATTTACTGCGAGAGTCTAACAATTTGCACCATACATTCAACATGTTTACTTTTGATGACACCAGTGGCATAGAAGAATGTTCTCATGGTGCAAGTTTCCCTCCTCGACGTGCCAAGTTTAGAACTTTAAGTGGACTCCCAATAAGAAGGTCATTAGTTGGTTCATTTGAAGAATCCTTGTTGTCTGGTCGTTTACTCTCGGGGAAAGTTATTCAGGTTGGCAATATTTTTATTTACAATCTCTTTTTATCTGCATTTATTTATAATGAAGTTGGCACTTTTTGAGTGATCATCTTTTTATTTTAGTCTTAAATGTTGCCACCAATTTGCAGAGAATTGATGGCTTCCTTGCTGTGCTGAATGTAACTGGGGGAAACTTTTCGCCACAATCACAGAAAATTCCATTTGCAGTAACAAGTGTGGATGGAGATAAGTACCTGTTGTATTATTCATCCATTAATGTTTCAGGAAAGCTGACATCAAGCAATTCTAGAGTAAGCAAAGTTCAGAGAACCCTTAAAATGGATGCATCCCGAACTGAAAAGAACCGCATACGTATACCTATGAAAGGGCGTATTCAACTGGTACTTCACCACTAAACCTCCCAATTTCTTTCATTAGTTGAGAAATGAAAGCATAATGAGTTTTTACCAGTAGCTTCTTAGCTACATGTTTTCATGTGTGGAACTGTTCGTAGTGTACAAGATTTGCATATGAATAATGACTGATCTTCAAACTGCAGGTCCTCAGCAATCCAGAGAAGACTCCCATTCACACCTTCTTTTGTAAATATGATTTGTGCGACATGCCAGCTGGTACTAAGGTAAGGAATTTTATTTTCAAATTTTAACAGCATGCAACCATCCATTTGCATTCGATACGCCTTCTTCCTTTTCATGAAAATTGCAAAATTTAAGGTGAGGTACATAGTTTGATCTGGTTTTTATGTGAATATCTTAACCAGACATTCTTGAGGCAAAAGATCAGTTTGACGTCATGTGGTTCGAATTCTATGACGGGTAAAGAATGCCAAGGAGATTCTGAAACAGGATTGGATGCTAAGTCATCGATGATCTCAAAATGCGGTGGATATGGTAGTTGCAAACATGCTAAGGAGTGTAACGATGGAGTTCTACTTTACGCTCTTCACCTGCGCTTCGTATGCCCTTTGCCAAGGAAGCGTTCAAGGGCAGTTCATAAGTGCAAATCTGCAGAAATAAGGAATATTGCAGACATTGAAGATGAAAGGCGTTTCTACTTGTATGATGATATGCGGGTAGTGTTTCCTCAACGTCATTCAGATGCGGATGAAGGCAAGGTGTGTGCAAGTTTTTTTTGAGAAGTAATCGTAAATGCATTTATGGCATTTAATTCAACTTCTTTCTATTTTTACTTAATGTCTCATCATCTAATCATGGCCTTCTCTCCTTCTACTTTGCAGTTGCATGTGGAATATCATTTTCCTTCTAATCCCAAATACTTCGACGTCAGCAGCTGAAACAATGTCGTTTCCCTCCCAAGACCCAAAGTGGTTATTGTAAATGCAGATGTAAATATCTGTACATGTCCAATTCATTTCATCTCAGAGAAACTTGTAAATAACATAGGTTCTGTAGATAATTGATTCAAAATTTTAGATACATGGCGTAATGCCTTTTCTTCTCTCTCAAAGTCTAAAGAAAGCCCTTTTATACACCACACGGCCTATCAATGTCATGTGAGATAAGAGAAAGAATATCACTGACAAGTTATAAGACTTCTAATATTATTTTCTTTGGTTGGGACCTTAATCATATTTTCCTATGGATTTATAACCACTGGTAGGAATGCAACCAAAAAAAAAAAAGTGCACACTTTGTAGTGTTGGCAATCTAGGCTGCTACATTTACAAAGATGGTAGTTACAGATATCCACATTTAGGAAGAGAAGTTGGGTCAAGCTATAACAGTAATTTAAAAATTAAGCAAGAGGACCAGCCTTGCATTGAAAAATTCTCTTGCTTCAACAAACACTCAAGCATATCGTATGTGTCAAGACATAATTTCAATTAAGGGCCAGGAAGAAGAGACAGAAATGGAACACATAACCCTGTGGAAGGAAGTTTTACAGGTTACTTGATCGTGATGTAGCGATTTGTTCCATGTCTAGCCCAATAGTCCTTCAGATCTAATGGTATATATAAATCACGGCCTTGAGAGGCTACCCTGCTAAGAAGTCTTGTAAACACACTTCCACTCATCTTTCGCCCTCCGACTCGTGCATGTCGCTTGTTCGGAAGCTGCGGTAATGGATACATGGACAAGGTGGTGGTACAACAAGATGATTGCCACCCACCATTCCCCCATTTGTAGCATTGCCTTGGTAATCCGGTACATGTGCAAACTGGGGCTGGCATGGTATTTTCATCAAATTGAATCAAATTTAATCCAACATCTTGTTTATCCCACTCAGATTTGATCTTTGTCACTTCAGAAGAAGCTTGCCTATTTAAGTCCTCACTCACTTTTTTCACTTTGCCTAGTGGTTTTGATGCCTTAGAAAAATCTACCTTGTTCTCCCTTGTTCTCTTGGCCTGATTATACCTGCCCGCTTCAGAAGCTACAATAGTTACTGGGAAGGCATCGGCTGTGGTCAAATCCTTTGTTCTATAAGCACCTTCTGCCATTTGACCGAAATGATTTGAGGAATGATGCATCCGCTTTGATCCACGTTGAGTGCCACAACCCAATGAGAAGTTGGTGGCATTATCCTGGATTTGAAGGGCTGCAAGAGCATTATCCCGTTCCATCAGGGCGTTATCCCTCTGCAGAAGCGCTTCATCCCTCTGCCGAAGGACTTCATCTCGAGCAGCTAGTGCTTCATTCTTTTCGGATAAAGCCGCATTCCGTTCTCGAATTGCAGCTTCTCTCTCAGCAATAACAGACATAATTTTCTTATTCATGACCAGGGCATTTGGTTCCTTTACCTGATGCTGGGGGACCATACTCCACTGCATAATCAAACTCCAGTTAATGAAATGATTCCACAGGAGCAAGCTTAAGAAAAACATGGCAAAGTTCAAGCATTGTATTTACCAGGGAATGAGCTCCTCTATAGTAGTCCACCTTCTGTCTGCCATTTTCACGCTGGTGGCCATCATCCATCTTGCATCCAGGGGATTTAGCTACAGATGTAGAAGTTGGTGCAAGCAGTCTCAATCAAAATTTACAGCTGAAAGACATATTCAATTAACAAATCTAGATACCGACATCATGCAATATAGTCAATCAACAACATATTGGTTGAGGCAAATTTTGGAAGGGATGAAAGGCACAGGCTTATAAAGCAGTCTAGTATTGGTACAACAACCAAAACCTTAGGTAGTACTAACAATTAAAAATATCCCCAAACACCAGTCTAGACATGAAGTTCTATACAAATTCAACTCCAGTAAAATATAAATAGAAAGAACCCTTCAAATTTGACCTTTCATCAGGAATCCAAGTTTACTAAAACTAACCGAACTTTTTAATTGGAAGAAGAAGAAGAAACGAAAGAAAAGAAAAGGTCAGTTTTCCCCCTTAGCCACATATCTTAAAAAATTCCAAGATAGACAATCTAAACTCTTTAATATGAAAATACTCGAGTAAGAGACAAAAACAACCCAAAAACACATGCAAGTGATAATTAAAGTAACATTCTTAGGAAAAAAATTGATAAACTGAGTTGAAAGTTTCACATAGTTACGCAAGTTTTTGGTACAAGTTTCAACTTCTCCACAACAGGCCCTACCATTCTATCAGAAAATTCAAACTCCAGGAAATTTCTGACTTTTAAACTCTCACAAACACTTGGCATAAGGGAAGCAAATATAATCAAATAATATTTTAATTTGTGGTCACACTGCTGTGCTAGCCACTTGACTTATGGTCGAATGGGATTCTGGGAAAGCTTGAAATCAATCCGTAAAGCCTTAAACTAGCTCTCCAGCACTGTTGCACACCAGTATAGCCCTAGCAAACCATATAACATGCGGAGCTCTAAATTTGTGCAATTTGCAAACTCGTGCATAAGCTAAAACAAAAAATGCATGCAATCTACAAGCAAAAAATCTAATACTGAATTTCCAACTTTCCCTAATTGGAATTGAAATGAATGTTGTATTGCAAGAAAAAAACAAACAAACAAATAAAAAAAGCATAATCATACGTAACTTGCACTAAAGTTAGGGCGCTAAAGCCAGGATCAAAAGCAGACAAATAGTATACCTAGAAAGCTAAGAATAAGTACAATCTGAAAATAGGAAACGAGGGCGGAAAAAGGCAAAAAAAAAAAGGTAAAGCAACAGATGTAAACTGAAAGAAGACTTACAGGTAAGTCACCAGTTACAGCGTAGGCGTTAGGCAGCACAGCAAGACCCGAATTCGAAATGGGAAGGCTCAATTCTCTAACTCGAGAGTGAGAGGAAGGAGAAGGGAAGAAGATTTTGCAGATTACATTCCATAACTAGCATGAACAAGCCTAAACGACTTGTCGTATAATCCCGTAAGCATTTCATTTTTGAAGGCAGCCTTTTCAGATTTCCAACTTTCCCCAACGGACAGGGTTCGGCCCTCCCCTCCCCTGGGTACAGCCATGCGCAGCCAATGCCGTTTGGGCCCTTTCTTTTCTTTTTTCTTTTTAGTGAAGTTTTAAGCTAAGTCAATAAATTGTTGTTAAAAAAAAGTTGATAAATCATGTTGTCATCCTAAAGGAGGTAGCTAGTTGAAATGGTAATTGGGAGACTTCAATCTCCTTTTTCTTCATTATTTGTCATCTTTCTTCAAATTATTCCTATTGATTAAGAATATTTTCTAATGTAAATTAGTAAAATGATGAGTATTTTAGAAAAATCAATACATATTATTATAAGTAATTAACTTATTTAATTTTGTAATTCAAGTAAATTACTTAATTAACGGTTACCTTCAAAATGCGATAAATTAAATATTTTTAAATGTAGAGAAATTGTGTGTGTGTGTTGGGGGGAGTAAAATTAGTAAAATAGAGATGATGAGTATTGTCATTTTCTTTTCATTGAGATTTGGAAGTTGAAGATTTTTCTTAAAATCTGTCAATACAACACCTGCCTTTTAATCATGTACAATGGCAATTTTAGTAAAAATATTGAGTGAAGAATCGTGTGTGAAAATTATAATATGATTTTATTTGGGAAGTTGATTGTAATTAATCATTTCATCACGTTGTCGCAAGCGCAATAAAAAGTTGTGAACTTGGAGTTGTTATTAGTGTCTCAAGGATTCAACATCATATTCATCACACAGAAAGTGAAAGGAATCTTCACGTGCTGTACCTCACTCACCCCACAGGGAAAATATGTGCATGAAGAAACCTCTCCTTATTTTGCGTGTATGCATAACAATCCTTCTGCAGATCTCTCCCCCATTTTTTCCTCATTATTTTTTATCAACCCATTAAAGCTGTTGATTGAAAAGATGAGAGAAAAGTCAAAGTAGTTTTATGACTTTTCATATCATTTGATTGAACATGATTTAGAGATTATGAAGGATAATAAGAAAATGATGATGAAAGAAACTTAACCCCATACAAGTTGGCCTTTATTATATGCCAGTAATGTTGACCATTGAATTGCCAGTTGTACATAAGACATATTATTCTAATCTCTCACCCCCGACATTAATTTTAGTTTCTAAGTGTCCTATTTGTTTCAAGGAATTGGAGGTAATGTAATGGAACAATGATTACATAAACTTGTTTGATTTGTCATTAAGGGAAAATGGTGCATATGCATAAAAACTTTTGGTTGGATTACAATGAACATGAGAATATTAATGATATAATAAAAGATAAAATTACCCCTACCTACACACACATATATAATGTGCTCGTTAGGTTTATGATGATTTTTTCAATTTGTACATTGGACAAGTTGGGTTCATATAAATTTTTTAATATATAATTGTAGAAATATTATGGAGTGTACATGTTAAATTAATATTAACTTTTTAATATTTAATAATGAGAATATCATTTAATGGGATTTTTTTAAATATTTTTAAGGGTGGAATATAAACATTTTTAGTGGGGGGATATTTTTAAAATTTTATATTATTAATTAGTTTTGTTAATAGTTAATTGTGGTAATTATTTAATATTTAATAGCATTTATTGGTGGCACTTTAGAAAATATAAAAAATTATAATGGCAAAAATGCATTTTTTTCACTTAATTACATGATGTCTACATCTTCATTCATCAATTTTAACAGTATAATTCTGATTACATCAAAGGATATAATGATGATTATAAAATGTAATCATGATTACAAAATGTAGTCATTTTTACATTACATAAAGCCAAGCAAACGCTATAATTAATCTGTTGCATCAAAATTATATGTAATCCTCTCCTATAGAATCGATCCAAACATACTAAAAAAAAATTAATCGTTAATCATCAATGCAAGGCAAACACACACACACACACGTTTCAAGAACTAATAAAATAATAACTCTAACTCGTCAAAGACAGATGAAGTAAAAAGATTGTATGATTGGAGCATATGTTTCTCACTAAACAAAAATTGCATTTCCTCTGTGAAGATATGGACAGGTTTGGGGCTTAAACTAATAAAAAAATTGGTAGCTTTTGGCATTGCCTCGAATGGGGAATAAATTATGGCTGTCAAAAAGAGTAAATAGTGAAAACCAAGAGGGTGAGTAAAGACATATAATTCATAATAGAGAGAAACATCTAGTATTTGGTCACCGCACAGTAATCCTGTGAACTTACCAAACATGGACACATTGGCCCCATCCTCGTAGGCATGTTTTTATTCATCACAGAGGGCAAATCAGATTACAATTATTAGCTTCCCACTTGATTTTACTTGCTTTTGCCGCCAAGGATGTCGAGATCTGATCTCCCCTGTTCTCAAGTACTTCTTATTTCAAACTATAAATAATCTTCCGCATCTGATAATCTAGATTTCAAGAAATTACCAGGCATATATCCTAATTAACATTGTCATTATATACAGACCTGTGATAACATTTTAAAAATCTGTTAATTCAAAACCCAGAACGGAAAAGGAAAAAAACAGAGAAAACATGTATTACTGATATTCAATCATAAAATCACAGGTTTCTTAATTCTTTTTCTCCTTATTTCACGTAAGAAACACTGAAATTCTCGGAACTACACTACACACTGAACTGATATACAGTTGTCATATACTTGGTCATATGGTATATCAATTTTGATTGAGATAATGACAATGCAGGCAAATTTGGTTCATTTATTTGGGTGAGGAAGTAGAGCAGACTATTCCAACAGATAATAATAATAATAATAATTTGACGCTATAGTAGTCAAGAGCCCACGGGTTTAGGTAGGTCCTTGTTAAGGCAACAGCCAACAGGAATGCAATTTTTGGGCAACCCATAGACAAAGATGCACATGATCAAGAAAAAATGCACATGGAACTTTAATGAAATTTCCACACCGACCAACTCTTTTAATAATTTAATCAAATACAAAGGCAGAACCAGAGAAAAGGACACCCCCCAAGGCAATCTGTCACGATGATTAGTGTCAAGTGGCCTCTGGGGTAAGTATCTACTCAAGAAGGCAATACCTAAGATCATCAAACATAGGTAGAAGTAGGATTTGTCACAAACTGTCTAGAAAGCAAGTGAATATCTCCATGTATACAAATTATCTTAAACTGGATTAGATCATATTCTACATCAAGTCTATAAACAAAAGAGAAGTGAACACAAATTATTAACATGAGAAGAAGAAAGAAAGACTGAATAAATTATAATACATAGAGATCAATAAATCAACTCTGGCTCCTTTATCCATAATTTGGAATTTGAAGAAAAGTTTCATCCCAAGGATCTTGCAAAAGCTTCCCATATCTTTGCACGACCAAGGCTATCCAAGAGTTTCTTAGATCCCTCAATATTCATCTCTACAAGTTTTCGTGTATGTACACCAGCACCAGCTGCTGCAATTTGTTTCCTACAAGTCTTAGAATGCACAAGTGAGAGTAGAATCGAAACTGGGTATTTCTTATCCAAATTCTGTATTGAAGGATCCAAAAGCTGAACTGCACTAACTATACCCCTCTCATCCTTCCGGAAAATCCTTCTATTGCCTGTATATAACATGAGTATTGATAAAGCCATTGCAGCTGCTTCTTTCTCTTCAACAGCTTTGCCATCTAACATCTGTATCAATGGAGTAATGCATCCAAATTCTCCCATCTCTTTCTTCGCCTTTGTGGTGCTGGACCTGAGAGCATAAACAGCTCGAGCAGCTGCAATTCTCATCCTTAGAACACCACAACGTAACACGCCCGCAAGTCTCGGAATGAACCCATCTGAAATAAGAACTTCAGAAATCCGTGGACTCGAAGCCAGGCTTATCAATAACTCAATTGCTACTTCGAGACTGTGAACAGACGGAACGGAGTCCCAGAAATTCTTCAAACACTCAATCCCTCCCTCCTTAACACTCATTAATTTCAAGCTTTCGTCGTCAGAAATTAGATTAGACAAACAACCAATTGCATTTTCTTGGGCTATTGCAGTACCCGATGAAGCGAGCTCTAACAGAACAACAACCGCATTTTCCTCGACGAAATTTTCTCTGACTTCAGGGAAAACCGCAAGATTTCTCAGAACCCTAGCCGCGGAAGCTTGGGAACCAGGCGTGCCTACTTGGCAAACGTCCAGTAGAGAAGAAATTCCACCTCTAGACCCGATTGCCCTGGCGTTCTCCTTAGAGAACGTCAGAGCTTGGAGCGCAATACAGGCTTTCTCTTTCGCAAACGCACTTCCATGGTCAAGAACTCGAAGCAGGTGATTCAAAAGCACCAAACCTTCGGCAATTAACGCATGCTTGCTGGTATCTACCGTTGAAACTCTGGATATCGCAGCGACGATCTTCTCCTTCATCTCCGAAGAGCTCGAATCCAGTAAGCGAACAAGCACGGCAACCACACCCTGTGCTACAGCTATCATCACATTCTTATCATTCTCTTGCAGTAAACCCAGAAAGGAGTCCATAGCCAAAATCCTAGACTCAGAGGACCCAATTTGCAGACGAGCGGTCAAATACGTAGATTCAGATCGAACAGCGTCCCTGTTAGACGTAGTTGAAACGGCGTCGTCCCGGAGGACGCCGCTTTTGAGGAGAACATCAGAGTCTGAGAGATAGCGGTCGAGGGTGGCAAGGAGGGAATCAATGAGGCTCTGGGTCTTGAGCTTGCCGTGGGATAAGGTGGGGAACTGGCAATCCTTGACGAGGGAAACGGCGTCCCTAAGCGTCTTAGCTATGGAGAGAAGAAGGTCTCGGGAGAGAGAGTTGGAGGACGAGGAATGAGGAAAGTGAGAGGAGAAATCGGCAAGTCGAGAGTGAAGGAGGTGAAGTTTTGAAGTGACGAGAGACCACTTACCTTTGAAATGAGGAATGGTGGGGATTTCACCGAGAAGAGAGGAAAGAAGCTGATCGGAGAGAGTGATGGGATCGGAGGTGTCGGTTGTTTTCATAGTGGGAAGCTGTTGCAGGGGAAGCGCGAGAAGAGCGAAAGAGAAAGAAGAAACAGGGAAGAAATGACTTGAAAATAGTTGAGAAATAGACTCAGTTATTTGAGGCGCTGTTATGACCGAAACCTATCAGACTTAATTCCCGCCATCTTCCGCTCCCGTTCCGGCTTATATTAACAGATTACGGCCGTCTAGTTCTTTTTGGCATGCATCATCCAGGTTTGATTTGATGAAAGGTTTATTACATTTTCATTGGGAAAATAGTGCCTCCACTGGCCCCTACTAAAGATAGAATCCAGTTTATTAGAGAGATTAAGTAAATAAAATAAGTTATTTAATTATATTATATGATGTACGTTATATATTATATAATATTTTCCGGTCCCTAATTATAGGAAAGACTTTTTGTAGTGTAATTCGCAGATTTACAAAAAAGCGCTTCCTATAATTGTGATAGGAGAAAAGATTAGTTTATAAGTTAGGGAAAAAAATGATAAATATAAATACTTTAAGGTAATTTAATTAGTTTTTTTAAGATTTCTAAAAAAAATTATAGGGTTTTATATTTAGTACGAGATGTGTAATAAAAAATATTTAATCTTCTAAAGCATCTATTTTTTTTTTCAGGAAGCTTATAGGTTCTTTCTTTAATATACAGAAACTTCAAGCTCTCAAGAATGGAAGATCCAATGAAGGTTCAAAACTTATCAAAGCATCCAACAACAACGGTTGTCAAATTGGTCTAGTTGGTAAAGGGCTAACTGATAATCATAAAATTTTGAGTTCCAATCTCATGGATGGCAAGACTTTATTGATGAACAATTTATAAATATCTTTATCGGTGTTTTTTTAAACCCAACGATATACCTCGACTTAATAACTGGCGACTCAACTCATCTAAACTTTCATTCACCAAAAAAAAAAAAACTCATCAAAGCAAGTTGAGGATGATGCTGAGTTGAAATTAAAACAGTACAACAGAAATGGTGCTGAGAGGCTGTGACACAAGACGATGTTAAAAAATAATAATAAAATGTCTACAGCTTTTAATTTTACGAAGTAAAAGAAATTCAGCAAAAATACTTTTATAACAGAAGTAAAATATCATTAAAGAAATAAAATGAATAATAATAATAATAATAATAATAATAACAAAATTAAAAGCTACTATTGATCATTTTGAAAAAGTTTAGAATTACATGTGCAATTAATCAAAAAAATTATAGTTTCTCTGTCTTTATAGTCGAGGCTCGAGAGATACATAGTTTCCGCCGCGTATATATTGAGACCCCTGCCCACAATTCATCGGAACCGATTATAAATAAGGAAAATCCTATATAAAGACACTTAAAATAGAAATTTTTTAAATCAGGTAGATAAATTCAACAAATCCTTAATTGAGTCATTAATCTGATTTAAAATTTCAAAATGTTGGTAAAATGATTTTAATGACCTCTCCTCCTATTAAACAGTTTCATTTACTTTGTAACTTATATTTTTTCAATATATATATATAGAATAAAACAAAATATGATTCATCTATAGATTAAATATATTAACCATAATAGCAAGAGAAAAGCGTATAACAAAGAGTTCATTTTATTCTCAAGTATGATTTTTTTTTCAAGAAAAATTTTAATATATGTCAATATAATTTTTTAATAAATACAGTAGGTATAAATTTTACTATATTTGTTTCATGAGTTAAATAGTAATTTTGCCTCGGAAGTATACCCCCGGAGCAATTTTTCCCTAGAAGTTTTTATGGAGCAATGTTGCCTCAGAAGTTTTTTTCAGGAGCAATGTTGCCCCTCCGTTGACCGTTAGGGTTCTTAACAGAGAGGCAACATTGCTCCCAAAAAAAACTTCCCGGACAAAATTGCTACTTAACCCAAAAAAATGTTAAAACTGCTTTTTGTGATATCATATATTTTTAATTCTTATTTATATAATATCTAGGGATGGAAACATGTCAGGCCAGCCCAGACTTCACCCTTAACTGGTCAGTCGGGCGCTGTTCGCTAAGAACAGTGGCTGAAGCTTAGCGCAATGGCATTGTTAGATGCCATTTTTTCAGCCTAAGCTTGGCCTGTGCCCTGTTAAGGAAGCCTATATTTTTAAAAATTTTATAATTAGGCTAACAGGCCACATGCCTCACTGTAAAACATGTCTACTTCAAACAAGCCAAAAATAGGCCTACTTTAAACAGGTCGAATTACATAAACCAGCGAAGGTAGAGATAAAAAAAGATTGCATTTTCATTAACGAGTCATTATTGCAAAATTAAATATTAAATATACTAGGGTTAAGTAGCACTTTTGCCCCGAAAGTATACGGCCATGAGCAATTTTGCCCCGGAAGTTTTTTGTTTTTAGCAATGTTGCCCTGAAAGTTTTTGTTTGGAGCAATGTTGCCCTGTAAGTTTTTTTTGAAGCAATGTTACCCCTCTGTTAACAACCCTAACGATCAACTAACGGTTTGGAGCAATGTTGCCCCGGAATTTTTTTTTGGAGCAATATTGCCCCTTCGTTAACAACCCTAACGATCAACTAACGGTTAGAGTTGTTAACGGAGGGGCAACATTGCTCAAAAAAAAACTTCTGGGGCAACATTGCCCTAAACAAAAACTTTCAAGACAAAATTACTACTTTACCCTTGTTTCATATATAATTTTTCCCCAAAGTTCTATATTTCAATATGCAAAACATTTTATGAAATTTTTAGTAAATTTAATATCTTTTTATCTAACATATCCTTAGAAGTATATCAAATTTACAGGCCTCTGATTAGAAAAAATAATAAATATTAATGATTTGTATTAAAGAATGAAAAAGATAAAACATTGAAATCTTAACTAAATTATTTTTAAAAAACACACATTTATGTGTTAGGGAAAATTATTCAGAGTTTGTTTAGATTAATGTTGGTAAAAGTGACTTTTATTTTAATTGATTTTTGCATATTGAATTGGTATGTGTTATGCATTCCCTTTTTTTCCCCCTTGTCTCAGCTAATAAAAATAATTATATTATTTTTTTAAGAAACTCACATTTATTTATTTATATTTTGTATCATTAGTATCAATTGATTGATTTTTCAATTAAATCATCTAATTGATATCAATGACACTGTCATGACATGTGACACCCTGCTTCTTCTTTTTTTCTTTTTCACTTGAATTATTCTTGCTGACCCTTTTAGAATATTAAAAAAAAAATCCTTTGATTTAGCAAATCATATTTTATTTTATTATATGTTAGTGTTGATATATAAAGTAATAAAGTCATAGTGTAATAAAACTCTTTTAAGAGGGGAGAGAAGAAATAAGAGGGCATTAAAGTAGTTTTACGCACATTTTAAAATTCTAAATTGGGTTAATAGCTCAATTAAGGATTTTTTTGAATTTACCAATCTAATTCAAAAAAATTCTATTTCAAGTAGCTTTATATGGGATTTTCCCTTATAAATATTCCCGTGAGAAATACTTTAAATTATTGAACCAAAATTTTGACTCTCTAATTTTCAATGCATATTGTAGGGTAATGGAATGGTGGACAACATATTTTTCAGATGCCAGATATTTGTAATGATGTTTATTTATTAATTTATTACATCAATCAAAAAAAGGAAGTAAAGTGAAAAGCATTTGAAGTGTTGATCCCTCAAATATTCTTCCTTATTGGGGAAGCTAAGAACAATGCATTTTGTCCATAATTATGGCCCTGTGCTGACTTCAATTGCTGTTTGGAAGGAGCATTAATGCGGAATTAAGTGAATGTCAAAACGAACAAGTACATGGTTTCTGCCATTTGGTTTGGTCCCTGTTTCCGAGTCGATTGTGGCAGCAAAGGATGGCTTGTCTCGCAGTAGATAAATATATCCATTAATTGAGTGCTTTGTGGTCTCGTCCGGTCTCTCTCTGTTTTTCCCCCCCTTTTCGGGCAGGCATCCTCAGCTGCTTCATTCATCCATGTCTTTCATACCACTCCCTCCATTCTTCCAGCATTCATTACATTAGGCACTAAATGATGCCAATGTGTTATGTTAGTTTCAATTCTTTCAATAATCTTTGATCTCTTCACTGTTATTTTGAATGTAGCATTTGTTTGCATGCGATCGTATCTTTCTATTTTTGGCATTAGGATTCTGACAAGAGATCGAACCTAAGTGGAGAGATATGGAGACATACATATAGCACTAGCAGCAATATCATCCAAAGAGAAACTCAACTCTTATTTTTCGATCGTGAGATTTTAAACAATCAATCTTCAGATCCCATATATATGGAATCAGAGTATTTGTTGTACATGGAGTCAATACTTCTTTTAATCTGATTGCTTGTCCTGTAACTAAAAATGACATGATTCCAGAGACCACGAAACTGAAGTTTAATCCTTATAGCTGTAATGTGCAATTCATTCAAGTTCTCATTTTGATTTTGATGTTCCCGGAGATGATGATTCTCCAAGAGCAAGAGAGTGCATATTTCAGTAAAATTACTTGCTTTCCCACCGTTTCTACGAAACAGGACATGACAACTCTTGCTAGAAATATTGTCTAAAGCAGCTAACTTGTTCAATTTAAACAAGAAAATGTAGAAATGGTACAGTTTTTTCTCTTGATATTGGCGATTTGAAATTGTGTAGTTCGTCACGGTAAGCCCCGCTTGAGGGATGTTTGCCAAGCTCAATAAATTAGAACTTCGTTTTTTTTATTAAAAAAAAAAAAAAAAAAACCTACTTTATTGTGATCAAGCCACTCTTGTATATCGAATTAGCAACAAAACGAACCAGCACATGGCACAGTGCATTCAGTACTAATCTCCGTAATTTTTAACCCCCCCCCCCAAAACAAAAAAATAAAAATAAAATAAACAACAAATAGTGACTTTATGCATGGTGACATCGGTGATAATAGTCGGATCGAGGGCTAACACAGGATTTCCAGATAGCAAAGTAAATGTTAGATAATTTATTTTCGTGGGTCATTAATGGATGTTGATACAGAGGTTCCTTCATTTTGACCCTATGAATTTGAATTCCTTACCCAAGGCACACACATACAGCTTTCCCATCGTCTATCTATCTATCTAGCAGGTGCCTGGTTTCAATCGATGCAATCATTAGACACTTCACATTTTGACCTTCCTCATCATCACGATTGCTCTATGATTAGCAAACCTTCCCCACTCCTTCAACTAGTAAATATGGACAAGAGCATGACAAATTATCCAGTCCTCTTGGCACTTGGGAGGGCCCACATTGCTTTGAAGGAGAGAGGGAGTGACACAGGGGTAGCCTCACTACAAAGTACAAACTAGTAAACACTTCAACCGTAAGGCCTGAAAGGTGGATGAAAGAACCACTACCCCCCATGAGTACAAAGCAGGCTAATTTTCACTCATTGTCCAACAGTCAAACACCATATTCCCAACTAGCAAAGTTGCCAATGCAGTAATTGCAAGTGACAGTGAGATTTAAAGCATACTAACTCCAACAAATCAGTCAACAATATGCATGGAATTATAACTAAATTACTGGAAGAATAAACCTCATATGACACGTGAAGCGAAACAAATTTGGCTTTTTATTATAGCTCCTGCCTTGGGAACTCTTCCAAAATTATACGCTCTATGAATACAAACAGGCCAACAGTTTCAGAGGCGCCTAATGAAAATGGTATGAAGATTTATTCGTGTCAAAACATACAGCATTTCACTTCCTTTCTCTTTCAGAAAAACATTTTTCCCCATAATGGTAGCCTTTTGCACTTATCAGTGATATCATTAAAATTAGTTCATTGGAGCCAAAAACAAAACTACTTCAACAAAATTAACATCCTCGTATATACTTGCACTGGATTGAAAAAAGATGTTTGGAAGTGAGAACATGTGAGGGACTAAGATTAGCTATTCTAAGCCAAACAAGTTGTAGAAGAACATACTAGAGCTGGGTTCAGACTTCAGACATCCATCTTAATTTGCTATGGCTGAGAATATTCCAGTGCTACATTACGCAAGAGAGGTAAAGAACCTTATGAAAACCCCTTCCCGAGCTTCTGAATGGCACAGTACATTTTTCTTCTTGATCCAACTGCGTTTATTCCCATATCTTTAAGATCCTCCAGTGTCAACATGGGCAAAACCTCATCATCGACCTCATGAATTTCAAACACAGGAGCATATCGACCAAGTCCTAATCCATTAAGCCAAATCCTAACCCCATCTTCTCCACAACTCCCTCTTCCAGCATTGCCATTCCTATCCCCACATTTCCAGTCCCTCACATCCGTATCAGATGGGCCAGATAGCTCAATTCCATCGTGATGTTCCCTACCGTCTGAAACCCTAGCCCTAATTGATCTCCTATTGCCGTGATAATGCACCTCTCTGTCATTTCCATGACCTTCAACACCCAAATTCTCCAACGAATGAATTGGACTATGGTCTTTCAAGGGGCTATCCGAATTTTCTTTATCAAAATCCCTATATCCATCATCAATGTCTTCGCCGGCGCTGTATTTTTCGTCCCCTTCCCCTCCACCACCACCGCCGCCTCCTTCGTCGATTCTGGAAACCCAATTTGACCTGACCCGCTTGGTGGCCGTGGTACCTCTCTTTTTCGATTCTTTCACTTTCCAGCTACCAATCGCCACGCAGTCCAAATTGCTTTCTTTCTCGTCGCCCTCTAGGGTTTCGCAAAAATCCACAAAACCGCTTCCAGAACTTAAATTCGTCAAAGGGCGAGTCTTGGAGGCTTTACCTGGGGCATTAGAGTCCTTCCTGTGATCGAGACCGAGCTTCCATGGCTTATTGCTCCGACGTACATGCGAATCGTAGGGCTGGTCTCCGATGTCGCCTAATCTGACACTCGGCCTCCTTTGACGCTTGGATGAAGGGATAGGTTCGCAAGAGTTAACCATCAGCGTTCCTGCACCATTATTCATCTGCCCCTCCGGAGGCTGAATCTCCGCCATTTCCACCAGTTGGAGAAGAAACTGAGATTAATAAAAAAAATGCCCAAGATTCGCTAGTGTTTCTAGAAACTAGAAAGAAGGGTTCCAAGGGAATATGAAGGGAAATTATGATTGAGATTTCGGGGAGCGAGATGGATTAGATTAGAACAGAAATAGAGAGAGAGAATAGTAACTGCGGAGAGTAGAGTAGATGCAGAAGCGGTACGAATGCGTGTAGCAGAAGACCTCGACCCTTGGCCTTGGAGGAAGTTTGAAGAAATTGCTTGATTTGCCCTCGATCATCTACAGTCCTCGATTTATATGGACGCGTGTAAGCACTCTCGCTCGCCCAAATTAGAGAAAATCCTCTTCGGGTCCAAATTAGTAAAAAATTGTCAAAAAAGACATCAGGGCCATTTCTAATATTACTACGTATTTCACAAACGTTAACAACTACTGATCTTTTTTATAAGGTAATAACTACCAAATATATTTAGTTTTTTTATAAGATACTTGCTTATTCCCAAAGCACATTAATTATTTTTTTTCATGTATGCCCATAATTAATAAGGGTAGAGTGTGAAAGTAATAATTAATATAAAATAGAGTTTAGTGCAATTACTAGGGGTAATGTTAGAAGTTACTTAAATATTATGATAACTTTATTGACTTTAACTGTTTTTATTGGTTTGTGAGAATTGGTAGTTTGTGTCTTATAATAAGGACTAGAAGGAATATATCAATATCAGTAATACATTAACAACTAAATCAGTAGACGTTAACAATAATATCCTAACAACTAAATCAGTACCCGTTAAAAACTATATCAATACACGTTAACAACTAACGTTTTATGAGATAATACCAGAAAAGGCCATAGGTTTTTTTGATATGTGACTTTTTTCGGTCATTTTTGACATTTTGTTTGCTAATTTGGGCCATGAGGTGGATTTTTCCCCCAAATTATTGGAAATTACTAGTATTAAATTTTATTTAAACGCTTGTGCAATGGAATATATATTTTTTTTATGACCATTTTTATTTCTTTCTATCCTGTTCCTTTTTGTAAATTCAGTTTGAAAAAGATTTTGCCATGTTAAATGTAGAGAGAAAAGAAAGAGGTGAAGCATAATATATAAATATTTTTTATATACATTCATAAATGAGGTAGAATTTGAAAATGTTATCAACTTAAAATATATTTAATGAGCTAATTAACTTTATTTTAATATGTGATAATTAGGTAAATTAAACTTATAAAGAGGCATGGAGTGATAAATTATTTTTACAAATTAAGCCATATATAATATAAATAAACGATGGTTAGATGTTGTTGATAAATGAAAGCAGTGGAGTTTGGGGAGAGACAAAGTATGACTTATTTGTTTAGTGGAAAGTTAAGGTTTTGCGTAAGCAGACAAATGGCATGTGCAATGAAGCTTCGTACACAATACTGTGCTGGCCAACTAATAGTAATAATAAAACATGTCCACCAGTGGATTTGTTATCCACAACGCAGACATCAATTGCAGTGATTCTAAAGGATATGTAACTGCTATTAAGTCTACTTGTAAGGAAAAATATTTCCCACAGTTTCAAGACAGCATAATAACTTAGGAAAACTTCAAAATATGCGGCTCAAATTGGAGCTCATACGTACCTTTACTCGATTCTATAATCGGTTCTAGATTTCGGCAACACATCCACCTTGTAGACAACCTTTAAAATATAAGTCCTCTTCCCCCACTATTTTCCATTGAACAATGTTATTTCTTCTTTTTGTTTTTTTCTAAGTACAAGTATCGTCCTATTAAAAACAATCTTTTTTGAGGTGTTGTCGGGGAACTTTATGTGGAACCTCTTTCAACAGGGGTTCAAACCCTAGTTCATCACGTTTTAAGGGACTAGCTCATTTCGCTAGAACCAACCCCTGTAATAATGTTATTTCTAAATATATTCATGTTTATGGGTCGACCAAAAACACCACAGCTCTATGGGCTTGTTTACAAAACCTCTTAAAACATTAGGCTCACGTTTTTTTTTTCACCATCTCCATTTCAAATTTAAAATGGGTTTTGGTCTTACAAGTCCGCTCTTAACAATATTACCCCCTTTCATTTCTCTTGAGTTGGGCAGTTGAGCCCAATTATGTCCATTGTCCATTGGGCCCAAGCCCATTATTTGTAACATTTTTAGTGTGTGGCCCATCTTTATTTAGGTCTGATATGTAATCAGGGCTAATTCAAACCCAAAATGAATGAAGGTTCATTCTTGAACAGCTTCGGGCTAATGAATGAATTTCAAGTTTATTCTCCTTACAAGCTTTATAAATTAATAGCTAACTACGGTTGGGTCAAGGGAATATGACTTAATATCTTTCTAAGTAAACAATTAATACTTCATCCGGTCCTAATTATAGGAATACTTTCGTAGTGTAAATTGTACTACAAAAATTTTTCTATAATTAGAACCGGAAGTAATATTTGAATCCTGTTACGAGAAATGTCCATATTTAGTATTACCTCTGGTTCTAATTATAGAAATATTTTTGTAATGTAAATTGCACTACAAAAGTGCTCTTATAATTAGGACCGGATGGAGTATCTATCAGTGCTCAAATAGGATTGATCGTTAGGGTTTTTTAAAGCAAAACATCGCCCGCTTTAAAACTTCAGGGTAATATTCTTCTTAAAACTTCGATAAAAATCGCTTTCCCTGGCAAGATACTTTAAGCAAAAAATGACTTTAACCCTATTAATTATGATATGTGACTATAATTTAACAAGATTTATGTAATTTTCAGTTATTTTTTCATTTAAATTTGTCTTTTAAATAATCATCCAAACAAGTTTTAGTTTGAAAAAAAATTATTTCTACCCCGTCAATCTAAACTTAAATCATATTTACAATTTGTTTATTTTAAGTTTGTAAAAGTCAGACTACCGGTTAATCCAAATAGACTTTTTATTTATTTATTTTGGGTATAATCCAAATAGACTTTAAACATAGACTTTCATCGATTTTTCTAATAGAAAAAGTCATATGAAGCGAGTGGATTGGCTGGTAGTTAAATGAAGGGAGACATGGGGTGGTAAGGACAAAAAGGGACAAAGGCAGTTGAATGGGCAAAGAGGCCATACCTCGAGCATGCGTGTTTGCTCTTTGGTCTGCCCCTCCAAGTAGGGCCCCATAGGCCCATTGGGCCCTTGTGGTCGCTTCTTAAGGCGGTCCCCCCCCCCAAACGTCGTCTTCATCTTCAGTATGTGAATTGAACAGTAAGATCTCACGTCATTTTCTTCTCCCAACTTCTCTGTCACTTACCAATGACCTGAGTGAAAATGAAAAGGGTTCTGGTCGCAAAAGCAAGATGTCTTGGTTTCAAGCCCTTGTGAATGCAAAAACTTTTCTTGGGAGAGGTCCCTGCTTTGGTATCCGACAAAACCTAAGAGTGGTTAATATATATATTTTTTTAAAAAAAAAAAAGCTTCTCTGTCACTTTCTCTCCCACCAAACACCACTTGCCTTCAACCTCTCCCTCTCTGATCTTTCTCATGATTCCCTTCTTCCCAATTTCATGCTCTTTCCTCATACTATCAACCTTCTACTTCTCCACACATTTCAACACATGTTTCTGTCTTGGTTGGCTGCACACACATATGATTTTTATTTTCAATTTTTCATTTTGTGAAACTAGCTCTTTATATTTTTTAAATTTCAATTATTATTTTTCTTCATTTTTTATATCATCAATCATTGAGATGTTAATGGTGCTATTTCATTGAATTTTTATTAAAATTTTGATATCAAACTCCGAGATTTACTGATCTCTGTTATTTTTCCTGTTGACCTTGAGGGGTCTGAAGTGTATTCGATCTTTAAAAAATAAAAGGAAAAAAAAAACACTTACTTAGATTGGGACCAGCAAATGTTTACTTTTACGAAATGAACTTTGACAGTTTAATTAAATGCGAGAAATTTGAGTCCAAAACGTCTTTTACATGAACCACTTTTTAATGAGTCCCACAATATTTAAATATAAATCCATCAAATAGTCATGTGAAAGGATATAAAAAAAAGTAGCTGCCACTGCGTGAGGTAGAAAGGCCCGTTTGGATAGGCTTTTTTTTATTAAAAAAAAACATTTTTTAATGTAAAAAAAATACTCATTTGATTAATTTATGTGTTTAGATGATATTTTTTTTAAAAAAGTTTAAGTCACAAAAAAAAAAAAAAAAAAAAAAAAAAAAAACGCCTTTCTTTTTTAAAAAGCTCCAATTTGGAGCTTAAAAAAAAGTATTACAAAAAAAACATTTTTTTAAAAGCTCATCTAAACGGGCTTCAGATAAATCGGAGGATCAAATTAGCACTATCCTATATATGTATGTTTATAGGCAAATTTTCATATTACTATAATACTCACTCTTAAATATAAGCTTTAAAATTTAAGAATAACTTCATCTTAAAATATAAACTACGTTTCAGTTTTATCTCAACATTTATTGTTTTTTTTTTTTCAATTTTATCCTTGTTGCCTACATTTTTTGTATGACTAGCGTCTGCGTATGAATTACATTAATTAAGAAAGTAAATGATATTTAATTTACAACAGAGGACATAGTTGAAAAATGACTAGAGAAATAAAGAATTAAAGAAGATTACTATGATGGTTTAGAAAATATATGTCACATAAACTAATTTAACTATTTTCATTAATCTATTTATATTAGATAAATATAAATGTATCTTATATCTAGAAGAGGGAGTATTTTTATAAAACATTCTAAACTTTGCAATAAAATATTGTAAAAGGGGACAATGATAAAAGAAAAGTTGGACATTATATTTAGGAATTGAGGGAATATTTTACTCCCTCTAATCTTAAACTTGAGTTCTTTTTAACTACTTCTAGTCAAGAATATGATTCACTTTATAGAATAAAAAATTGTTCATGATATCCATCACTTGAAGAACAATGGCTAAAAACGGTTTATATTTTGGATCAGGGTGAATATTTCATAAAATAAGAAATAGTTAAGATGACCATTTGCAATTAAATTAAAAATGATATATCAACTAAGAATTTTAAGAAAATAATTAATGAAGTTTTTTGTTTTTCTTAGCATGTGTGACACATGCTATAAATAACTTATAAATAAGATCATATAAGTACTTAGAATTAAATCAAGGGTTAAGGTACAGATTTGCCAACAAGCTATTACCTGACGAACGTCTGACACAAAATATAATTGAGGATACCAAATTGGCCAACGAACTATTAAAAAGTGAAAAAAAAAACAATTTTGTGCAGATTTGCCAACGAACTATTACTCCATCATCGTCTTGGTGCCTCCGTCTTCCATTGACTGTCACAGTGTTGGCGACGTCAGCGTCTCCAAAGCTTCCACTCACCCTCTTAAACTCATCCAAAGAAATCACGCCTTTTCGGCGCCACACGACCTTGCAACCCAAGTTGCGTCCCTCCGATCTACAAGCAAGAAGAATCATCCTGCGCATACATACGCTTTTGCATGGATCTCATCTCGTTGGTGTTTGCTTTATCCAACAAGAAGCGCTTAACCGCTTCTTTTTCTAAGCGTCTCCACGTCTGGGCCCCACGCTAACGCCTCATATTTTAACGTAATAGTGATAGTTGTTGTTTTTTTAATAGTTATTTGGTATTTTTTTTTTTACTTTTTAATAGTTCGTTGGCCAATTTGGTATATCCAATTGTTTTTTGTGTCAGACGCTCCTCGGGTAATAGTTCGTTGGTAAATTTGCACCTTAACCCTTAAATCAAAACTCTAAAATAAACTTGAAAATGAGGCACTCTGGTCTTATTAATAAATCCACTTTGACCAAATCTCATATACCAAGGAAAGTTAGTTGACACAATGATTATGAGGTAAATTTTCAACTTTGCCCTCATTTATGATTGAGTATTTTTTAACTGTTTCTTCTCTCTCTATCTTCATATGTACAATTAATATAGGTAAAATTGTCACAATCTCATTTATTACATGAAACTGGATTTATAAATAAAACCTTGATCAAAATAGACTTATAAATAAGACCATTATGATCCAAATTAATGATACAAATCATGGTCCAATGTCCCCTTCAATTTCCTTTATCAGTGATCTCCTTGGGATCTCATATTTGGGGAGGGGCTGTTATAAAGTCAAAGAATAATGATCGGATAGGAAGCAAGGCCGAGAAATTAGGTACAGGTATGGACAATTAGATCCTTAATTAATGACAGCCTTAATCTTCTCACTAATCACTAATCCCCATCATACGATAGACAGACAGACAAAAAGGGAAATGCGGATAAAATTACAAACAAGAAAGACGAATAATTACCCACGCGCGATCTCAATTCATGATTGGCGCACATAATCATTAATTAGCACGAACTTAGTGGTCATGCTTATGATTAAATGACTTCATTAACCCCACACGTTCTATTCATAGTACGTGATTCGTAACCTATGATTACTACACAAGAGACGAGGTTTTGTGCTTAAGGCTGTATTAGACCTCCAATCATAATCAAGTCTCGTATTAATTATATCGCAGATAATGACGATAAGACTGGTCATATTTCAGTCAACATATTTAATCCAAGCTGAAGATTGACCCAAAAAGCAAAGATAGATACTTATGTCGGCTAAGTAACAAGACAAACACGTGATTAATTAAGCTTAACAGTATCCTGTCATTCATGTATTTATCAGTTTACAACCATTTTTGGAATTATTACATAATTTTCCCTACTTGTAAAATTATAGTACTTCCTCTTTTTCTATATACTTATTTTCATAGGAAAAACATATAGATTAAGGAAAAAGCAACATATATGTGCCGTGTCAGAATTTTTTTCCCCCTTTATTTTTTGTCCTCCACTTGATTTCATGCTAGTTTAAATCTTAACTACATCTATTTAATCTATTTTAATGTATTTATCTAACTGAGATATTATTTGAAATAAAATACGGAGAATAACACAAATTTCAAATACTAAGAAAAATATTTATTAGAATACACAAAAAGTCGAAAAAAATTTGAACTCTATTTTTCTTAAAAATTATTTGACTAAGGGTTTTCTCTTTTTAAGGGTTAAAGTGCAAATGATGTACTGTAATTTTTAAAAGTGATTATACCATGACCTTGACCAAATTAGAAAAAAAAAATTATAAATTTTTCAAATTTAAAACATGATGTATTTTTAGAATAAAGATCAGTGAATCATCACATCCATCTCTGATTATATTTATTGATACCACACACATATTTCTTATATTTTCTAAGAAATTTTTTGTATATAATATACAAAACGACAGAAACAATTTGTATAATTTACCAAACTTTATTTATTATGAAAAAATGTTTTTTTTTTTAAAAAAATAAAATAAATAATTTACATATAAATAAAATAAATTACTTCATCCATTCCACAATATAGGACACTTTAACTATATGACGGGAAACAAAAAATGAAAATTAAGTCATTTAATATTTCATAAAATGTAGTTTTTTCACCTTTTCCCACATTAAGAAATATGCTTAATTGCATTGAGAATGTAATTTTAGAGAGAGGGATATAATAAATGGATAAAATAAAAAATTGAGTATTAATCATAGTGGTAAAACAGAAAAATAAGTATTAATTAAACTTGAGGTGATTTATATTCTGTATAAAACCTTTCTTTTAGAAGTGTCCTATTGTGTAATGAGAGGGTAAAAAATATTTATATTTTAAGCCTTTTTTTTTCTTTGTTCTTTTTTGCCAAAGTTTATCCCTTTTCTTCTATCTTCTAAAACGTCAATACTGCATCATAACGGTAAAAGTTTAAAACTTTATTGTCTGCACTTAATAAACTAGAGTCAACTTTTTACTTTGTATTTTCAGAAGCCTAGAGCCCAAATCCACATCACGCGTGTATGAGCTGGCGTCGCCAAGACCCACGTGTCAGCTTCCCAATCATAAGCACACCGACTCGATCCTCTCAGATTACCGTGCCTACAGTAACTTCTAAAGCAAAGCTAATTTATATCCAGAAACTCTAAAGCCCCTGTGATGTAGTTTACTGGTAGTATTATAAAAGCCAGGGAAGCCTCTAGTGGAATTTACCTACGTGACACAAACTGATTACAGATTATGACATTCATTCATTCCTTATACTCAAAATCTGATCTGATCTGATCTTTTCTTATTTTTTATTTTTTGTGTATTTTTATTTCCACTTGAAACGTGCAAAAGATGGCATGCGACAAGTGTCCCATGGTTATTTTTTTTAATTATATAGTATTGAAAAAAGTAAGTTTGGGGTTTGGACGATGACTTGTCCTAAGGGATGAGCATGCAATGGGGGATTTGGTTTCAATGCCAAAGTACTATGCTTAGCTCTTCCAACTTATCATATTTTGATTATTAGATTTGATTTGGATGGTTTAGATATGAATTTTTAAAAATCTATATTTTTTAATAAAAAATATTTTAATGAGTATAGATAAACTGAACTAAAGATAACCTTTTAACTACTATTATTTTTTTAAAAAATATTTTTATTTTAAAAATAATCATTTTAAAAAACTTAAATATGGATCGTACAAAATCAGATCTAGGCGATTAGGATTTAATGAGTTAGGAGAGCTAAACAGTGCTTAGCGCTAAAACCAAAACCGAAAGACAAGAGATCTGCAATATTAATGATGCTGGTTGTGATATTGGGAGACAATTCCACAGCAACACTGTAAACGTTACTGTCATAAATGAGATTCCTTTCAAACCCAATTTCCAGTTTCCTTGATCACCATAATAACAACAACAACGATGGATTATGAGAGAGAGGAGGAAAGATTTTACAGGGAGCCAGAGCTACCCCACCAAGAAAACATTATGAAAGCTCAATAATTTATTTATTTATTTTTAATAATAAAAACATTGAATAAGCAATGATCAAATAATATAGTAGTACCAGAAACAATGTCATTACTGCATTACAAGTCAGTTCAGAAGATGAGGGTCCAAGTCTATATCATGACATGTTTAAGAACAAGGGGGGCCCTTCTGTTGCAAATGGATGTGTTGGTGACAAACAAGTATGATACAGCATTTACTTCCCTAGGTACTCAAAATTTCTTAAATTATTATTATTTCTTATATTCTGTAGCATTTTGTGATCTTTTGGAACCAAACTTTTTTTATTGGAAGGCCGCGTAACCTCGTTAAGGTGAATGTATGCTTTAAAGAACGCTTGTAAAAATATTTATAGATTGTTCATCAACAAGGTCTTAAGTCTTTACGTTGACAACAATATTTCAAAATACCAACGTTGTGGGTTATAAGCCAATTACTCCTTATCAACTTGAACAACCTCTGTTGGTCATGTGTCGTGTGGTTTTCTTTCTAGTGGAGAGCTTTTCATGTTCTTGATTTTTCTTGACTTAAAACTCACATGGGGCCATGTGGCTGATGATTAATTGAGCTATCTACCAAGAGAACCACATGAAAAATTTGTTGTGTAGTACAAATCCTGCACGCATCGATTGGTCATGATTTCAGAATTTCATGCTACTCATGACACATTACTTTCCCTCAACTTTAATCGACTTATGTATGGTGGACGCCAAATACTCTGAATTTTTTCCTCTTTCTCAAGTAGAAATGAGTTGGTTCTAGAGTAGACTAGTTTCCAAGTGTACTGTGAAAACATTTGTATAAGAAATGAGAAATATATGCAACTTATTAATTTTAGCATTTACTTGGTCTATATATCTATAAATCAAATTTATCTCAACATCAGACACACAGAAGAGGACGGTGTATATGATTGGTAAGGAAAAGGAAGCATGTGGGTCAACAGAGGGAACACCAAATCCACATGGATAGTCTTAAACCATAAACATTCAAAGCTTAATAAGAAAGAAAGGGGAAAAAAATTCTGGTTGCTTAGGGGATGGATTTCTGTTTTCTTCTTCATTTCAATATTCATTGACTTCAAATTATCAATCTATTGCTAAAAGGCTACTTTTCATGTTTTATCTAATCATGTCTTTCAAAAAAGTTCATTTAAACTGCACACAACTGTAGAAGAAAGCAAGCATTGTTAATTAATATGAGTAATGTTCTTGTAAATACGTGGGCCATTTGAAAAGCAGAAAACAGTAGTATATATGGGGAGAGAAGGAAAATGAAACCGAAAAAAAAAGGCTTTAATCTACTTCTCTGTTGGTCTTTTTCTGTTGACAGAGATTGTCATTTCAATTTCAAGGCGACATCCGGAAGGCATCTATGTTCTCACACACCAGCATCTTCCGAACTTATTGATGAAATTCTGTTATTGATAGGGCAAATCTAAAGCCAGTCTTCTGAAATATAGCTGAAGCTGTTAAAATACCTACTCTGAGTAGATATGATGATTGGAATTTATCATGTTCTAAGCAAACATCATATATTCATAGAAATCCAAGTCGTGAGTTTTGACAATACTCTTCTTCTGAGTAAAACTTTCAAGAGAACCAATTAATTAATTAAGGGTTAAGGTGCATTTTTACTAACAAACTATTATGAAAGGAGCATCTGACACAAATATTTATTAAGGGTATCTTAAATACCAACAAACAATTAAAACAGGCTAAATAACACAACGCCGTTTGTTTTTTTTAACAGACGTTCGGCTGACTTTCAACTTGTCGACTGCTGTCCACGGGAGTGTGAGCGCAACTGAGAATAAGAGAGTTTGAATGTACAGGCAATTTCTGGAAGAGGAACGCACAAGCATCCCAATCGAAAACACGATCTCGGAGGTAATAGTGGGGATGAGTGTAGTGGAATTACTCGGAATTCTGGAATCATTTGTAGACTTCTGGAGTAACTCGGATAGATTATTTACTCTAAGAAAAAAATGCTAAACCGACCACTTTTGTCTACTTGGCCGAGAACACAGAACAACGACAATTTCTTTCGTTGATTCTCCTTTGGTGATGTTCCACCAAAAGAAAAAAGAGGCCACCTCGCCATACTCCAGCACCATCCCCAACCTTGCGAGGAGGATTCCATTGACTACAATGCCCATCAACTTCCTCAGAACTTCAATCCTACTCCCTCTCAACTTCAAATCCTTCCTCTTGATCCTCTCCCTCCTTCTCCACCTCTACCTTCTCTTCTACCGCCGCCACTACTTTGTCTCTCCCCCACTCGTAATTTCACGCGACACTATCTCACCCACCACACGCCGCCACCTCGTCTTCGCTATTGCTTCCTCGTTTCTATCTTGGCCCAAAAGGAGATCCTATGTCCGCCACTGGTTTTCCCCCAATTCCACTCGAGCATTTGCTTTCCTGGACGCTCCTGTCGCTAGTGAGTCTTCTTTCTCTCATTGAGATTTATTCAAGGATGAATGGGTATTGCCCTTTGAAATAGTCCCTATTATTGAAGAGACAGTTTGCTTGCAGATGAAAATAAAAAATTAGAATGAGAAAGAAAAATTTGCAAAAGCCAGGAAGCAAACATACTTGAAAGGATTTACTGAAGGAACAATGATTGTTGGAGAATTTTCAGGAATGAAAGTTCAGGAGGCCAAACCATTGATCAGGACTAAACTTTTAGAGACAGGTGAGGCTATTGTTTACAGTGAACCAGAGAAGCAAGTGATATCACGAAAGCAGAGAAGTAATTTCCATTACTTTGATTTCGCCTCCATGGGTTTTGCCGGTGACGCCTTCCTTTTTTTTCCTCACCTCTCTCTACTTTCGTTTTGTGCTTCTTTTCTTTTCTGTCTTTCACGATTTCTCTCACTGCTTCGCAATCGATCTTAACCCACAGGCCACAGATAAGGCAAAGTCTAATTTCTTCTGACACAGGATTTCCGCATCAACCATTTCTCTTCGCCACATCACCAGATAAAGTCAAATAAACGGCCATACAAAAAAACCAACGGTTGTTGTGTTTTTTACCTTGTTTTAATTGTTTGTTGGTATTTAAGATACCTTTAATAAATATTTGTGTCAGATACTCTTTTCATAATAGTTTGTTGGTAAAAGTGTACCTTAACCCATTAATTAATGAAGCACATCTTTATGAGCTATTGTAGAAGTTTAACTTGACATTTCTAGCTGGGATGTGACAAGTTTTGGCAGAAGTTCAATTCACACAAGTTTGGTTGTTCTGTCCCACATACAGAGAGACAGGAGCTGCCGTGTTGACAGAGAAAAATTGTCCCCCTTTGTTTGTTTCATTTTTATTATCTTTTATTGGGGAAATCGAGGATTGGATTGCAATTTCATACAAACGAGTTCGGTTTGTGAAAAAACGAAGCTACTGCCATAAAAAAGTTCTGATGCATAAAAGTTTAAAAAAAAAAAAAAAAAGAGAAGACGTACATGCTCTGCTCTTTCTGTCCAGGGCTGAACTGATCCAATCCATGATAATAATTCAAGAGGAAAAAAATATAATAATGACAAACCTCTGAAGATTCTGTAGATAACATATACATTAAAGCTAACTGAACAAGAAAACTGTCAAGAACATGATCACTAGCATCAACCTCTCATTTCTCAATAACGGTGAAATTAACTGTTGCAACGGAATAACTGCCACCACAAGAATCTTTTTTTAAAAAATATATTATACAATATATAATTTACATGATTGAAATAATCCATTCAAAGTCTGATTGATGTCTTTAAGAATGACCCAGAGCATCTTGGAATATGTGCAACATATCACTTGGAGAGTTACATAAATAACAGGAACAGAACAATAGATCTCCAAAAGATATGGTCTTGTTTGGTCGGTAGTATATGTCCTCTGGGTTCTTCATCCATTGGTTTTTGCTTCCCTCTTTATTCATGTCCTAAAGGCCACTTTAATCTGATGGACTAGGAACCAAGCCAGAGAAAATAAAAATAAAAATATTATGGCGACCAAATTCTAATTTCTTCTTCAACTGATGATAATTACTGATTCCAAGTGTGGCTCTGGTTTTTCGAGCATAAGAACTACTACTTTTTTTTCTCACTGATTCGCGTGGCCGTCTGGAGCTACCTACCGTACCAACTGGAAAAGATAAATCCTCTGAAATAAAGAAAAAAAGAAAAATAAAAGCCGAGAGATAAAAGATAACAACAGATATGTGAATTTTGTATTGTTGTTTATTAGGCAGGATTTGAGATCTTACAACATATTTGTTGCCTTGCAGGGCAGCTATATATAATAAATTTATTGTTGATGAAAGAAACATAAGCTGTTGCTGTTGATCCCATATGGATGAAGAAACTTTTGGCGTGGGTCTTCTATGTCCCAGAATTGACTAGCTGTGTCCTGAAAATGATGTTTTCATCAGAATCAGGAAAAAAGGATGAAAAAAATTATTATTATTGTAAAATCTAGATCTTGGACCCATATATATATTGCACGACACACACACACACACATATAAAAGAGCCATACTAATAGATGATTTATATGTAGTACAGCTTGACAGAAATTTTATATGTTATGTTGATATTGATATATTTTTCTGTATTCGTCTCTAGAATACCTCAGATAAGACATTAGACCTCTGTCCTTGAAGGATGAAAGAAGCTGAATTGTCCCAAGGATAGTCATTAGCAGTGGGAAAGCCGGCTGTGGCCGTGGCGGTAACGGTGGTTGTGGCCTGGTTGAGGCTGCTGCACTGTTGCACAGATGGAAGTGGTGATGGTATGCAATTTGATTTCTGAACAATTTTCAAAAAGACGAAAAATTTGAGTCAAGGTTGTCATAAGTCATAATAATAACTTCACATAAAAAGCACAAGTAAAAATCACGAGGTTTTTAGGTTACTTCACCTCTGGTCTGACCATGAGAGAGTCAATGTCCATTGTGAAGTCATACAACATGGGATTCACAGAAGCAAGTTTCATTGACAAAAACTGCAGAATATATAACCAACTTGTTAGTTTTACTCATTTCAGGTAATCAACAATGTGGAATCATCACCACAAAAGAAACTTGAGAGTTCATGGTACCTCCACTTGATTTTGTAGGGACTGAACATAATTGATTATTTCATCCAACATGAGGGCTTTTCCAGTCACCTATATATATATATATATATAAACAAAACCACAGCGGTATCAGAAGATCTGAGAGAAATATAAAGATAAATTTTGAAACACAAAGATATGAACTTCAATTTACCTTGTCACAACCTGGCACAAGTCGCTGCAACATCTTCATCCTCTCACTTATCTTCTCTCTTCTTGCCTAAAACATCCAAAACCAGACATGAAATTTTTGGCTGTTTTAGGAATCTCCATGTCCAAACAGCTCTATCTATAAAGGGGACCCAGAGTTTAAAAGATGTTTAGAGTGTATTATTAATTTACCCTTTCAGCTATGCTATGGCTATCAGTTGCCTGACCCCTTCTTGCTCTTACATGGATATAACCTGTTGGAGGTTCTTCATGACTCTTCTTCTCATCTTTTGACTTATCTCCTTCCTTCAACTCACCATTATTGCTCTTCTTTTGTCTCTTGTTTCTTGCTCCTGTAGATTCCTATTGAAGATAAGCACAAAGGATAATCAGTTTTTGGCAGCAAAATCACCATAAAGAAGCTATATAGCAAAGAACCATGAAAGCTCAAATTTTTAAAGTTAATCTACCTTGGATTGAGGACGAGTCAAGGAAGAAGAACGATTACTCCTGTTTCTCTTCTTCTTCTCCATAGGAGTCACCTTCTGAGTGACCTGCTCACCATCAGTTTCAAGCTTATCCAATACCAGAGAGTTCTCAGGACTCTGCTGGTTTTTAGTCACAGAAGAAGGCTCATTATCACTCATGTTAAACTTGGAGCTTTGATCAACAACAAAGCAATTCTCAAAAGATGACTCATGAAACTGAGGAGGCTGTTGCTGCTCAGTGAAAGCTGTCATCTTAATGGGAGCACTAGAGAAAAATGGATTGTCAACAAGGAAAGGGTGGTATTGGAATGGAAAAGCTGCCATGGACACAGAGGTTTCGGAGGATTTTGAAAAAAAAAAATGGCAAGTTATGAAGACGGTGATTGAAGAAAGAAAGGGAAGGAAAGAGAGTGGGTAATGAATTAGAGTAGATCTGTGACAGAACTAAGAAGGAAGGTCTCAATATATAATTTCTCAAATCTTTCAAGGTAAACCAGTTCTCATGCAAAAGCCTGTCAAATCCAGTCCATTTTGACTGGTCCAATCTCATCGACTCAAAAAATTACTGATGCTAATAATAAATTTTTGTTCCGCATTCAAAAATTCTTTTTTTTTAAGGGAAATAAAAATGAGATGCTGAAAAGATAGGTTGATTTTTGGACTGGTTTACTGGTGGCTTTGATGCGTCATTTTTACGAACACCTACAGTACATGAAGTATCCAGATTTCTACTGTCCTTGTCCGAAAAACGCGGGGTTATTGGTCTTGTAAACAATAAATTGAATTTACAGGCAGTATTGTAAGAGAGAAATTATCAAATATTCAAATATCAGGTGGTGAAGTACTGAAGGAAAACATCAGTAGGATTTAAAAGAAAAAGAAAAATGGAACAGAGTAAGATTCACTGCACTCAGGGGGATAAGATTTTGTTTGGATTTTTACGGAGAAAATGAGAAATACGGTCAGAAATAAACAATGAACTCATTCAATTCGATATGAGAAGGAAGCCAGTAAGGACTGCTCGATATCTGTGAGAAAAATTACTTTTTTCAAAAAAAAATCTGCTAAAAAAATATTTGACAAAATAATGGCTTCTAAGATAGAATGTGTATATCATAACACACCTCACTCGAAAAAATGAACAAATAAACGAATAGTAAAAGAGAAAGGTCAGCGAGGCGTGGTCCGTAGGAAAAAGCAGAATTATTTAACGAGGCATCAGAGTCACAGACGAGCGATGCTCTGTAGTAATACAAAACAGGTTAGAATCGACTAACAATAAAAATATAGATACAGACGTATGGAATTATTGACGGTGACTTGACCAAAAAAAAAAACAGAAAACAGTAACATCAGATAGACCTATCATTAACATGTTAGATTTAGCTTTTTTTTAACTCGAGAGTTAAAATTTGTAAGTTTATGTATTGTGCAAATTTATTAAAGTTAGCTTCATTAGTTTTTTAAATTGAAGAATGGATGCAAATAAAACACTTGATTGAAAACAATTCAATTGAGTTCTTTTTTAAAATTTCTAAATTATACAGATCATTTTTTTAAAACACTGCCCTAAAAAAGTCAGTCCAATTAGTAAGGAGTTGGTTTATACCATATAAAACTATTAATTTAAATTACGTCGCTAATAGAAAGAATTTATTGATGGACGATCTGTAAATGTCTCCGTAATTACACTTTAAATTTAGAGGCATGTTTACCCTGGTAAACCTCATGGATCCAATTCAACTAAACTTGGGTGTGTGTAAAACAAATTTTCTACCACACTACCATCTAAAACATGAGTTGGAAATGCCACAGTTAATTTTTTGAGTAAATATCCTTTTTGGTCCTTTACAAAAAACACGATCCCTATTTTGGTCCATTAAAAAAAAAATAGTCTCGTAGTCCTTCACAAATTCAAAATACACTCAATTGGTTAAATATTTTGATCCTCACAAATTTTCAAAAGGTCATTTTTAATCTATAAAAAGGACGAATAAGAGTCAATTTTTTTGTAAGGGACCAAAATAGGGATCGTGTTTTTTTGTGAAGGACCAAAAAATGTATTTACTCTAATTTTTTTAATGCGATCAAGGGCATTTTTGGCCATTTGGTATTTTGGGTTTCCACTATCAACAAACAGAGGTCAAGATCTCTAATGTAATGAACCAATAAAGAGAATTAAGGGTTTATTTTAAGGCTTATATAAGTTTGTTCTCTATTTTTAAGTTCTTATAATAATTATGTGGAGTAATTTTTTAGAATACCTTTTTAAAAAAATCTGTTTAAACATTATTTTTTTAAAAAAATATCTTAAGTGGTGAAAGAATGACTTACTTTATCATATGGCGTTTTCCTGCATCTTTTCTAGTTTAAACTATAAAAAGTAACAAATTATCAAAAAAAATTAAGAGCAATTTTTTATTTTTTAGAAAAATGATGAAAAGCATTTTTTTTTTGTTTTTTTATTATTCTGAAAGTAGGAAATCAAATATGCCCTGGTAGTTGATCAAAACGTGTCATTTTCCCCGCTGCTTGTTGGGCTATAGAGGTTTGCTCGGTTTCTTCGCCGCTCGTCGGCCCACGTAGCATTTACATGTGTTCCAAAAAGTAATTACAACTAATAGGTCTAATAGTCAATATCAAAAAAATAGGTCTAATAGATCAGGGTTGAGCTGAACGGTAAAACCACTCGTAATCCGCTTGTATGGAGCTACCACTGTTGGAAAGTCGTCGTCTCCCGCAACGCAAAAACCGGGTGGTGGCCAGACACTATGCCACCATTTGTTAAAAAAAAAAACTAATATTTTTAGCCAAAAAAAAAAAAATTACAGTTAATATAACCCCTCGTCCTTGGGTTCGCAAAGGGGTCGGACACTCTCACCAAAAGAGAGGGGTTCGATCCTGGAGTTGGTCAAAGCGCTGGGAGAGGCATCCTAGGGGTTTACAAAGCAATGATAATCCAGGCTAAGGTGGAGACATGTGTACTCTTAGTCCTGAATTCCTTGCGGAGTAGGCTCCAAGCGTCTTGTCTTTAGACTGTGGGTGAGCCTAATCCGTCTCCTAAAATTCATATATATATAATTACAGCTAATATATATGTGGTTGGTTTAGTAGTGTAAGACTTCGTTAGATCCCTTTTGAGTCTCGAATTTGAATCTTAAAGGATACACTTATGTTAGGAGGAACAACCACAAACCCCGATCCAGATACTGGATAATAATATAAAAAATGCAATACGAGACAACAATTATTGAATTAATAGAAATGGCTAGTCCTTCACAATGGAATAAAACCGACATCCATATTTTAGCTCAAAAATTCAAAATTGAATTAAATCATGGCACAAGACTTTTTTTTTTTAAATAAAATAAAATCGTGAAACTTAATTATTCTTGTGTTTGTGAGTGTGTATTATAACAGATGAAATAATTAATCTTTTAGCTCATATCCCTCGCTTTTAATATGTCTCGCAAGGGCCATACACACACATAATTTCGTTGGTCGTTTATCATTAAATTCTATTCACTTTATAAAACAATAAAAGCATGTTTCGCGCTAACATTATATGCATGCATGTATTATTATTACACAGCTTAATTAGATACTTTCTCGGTTTTAAATATAGAACAAAGTCTATAGTGCAAATTATATTACGTACAAACTTTGTCTTATACTTATTTAACACTATAAATTTTGTTATATATTTAAAACCGGAGATATTAAGATTTATATCATGTGTTATATAATCATGATGGATATATTTAATACACATACAATAGAGCAAGAACTGCATGGTCAAAGTTAAGAATTCAAATGAGTGAAAGTAGAAGCAAAGACTGAGTGGAGAAAAGCTGGGGCAGAGGCGTGATTCACATCGAGAGGCATAGACTTTTAATTGGTACGAGAGATAGATAAGGAACAGGTTCCATGAACGAACAATGGTCTAAATTCCAAACTCTAAGGACTTGTTTGGTATTGGGAAAATTTGAGGAGGGAATGAAAGATTTTGAAAGATAAAGGAAGATGAGTTGTTTGGTAGGAAGAAAATGAATGGGTAGTAGTTGATAGAGAATCAGGAACTACCTATTTTACTCTCAAAAGTAATTAATTCAAAATGAAAATAATAATAATTTTTTTTGGCTATAAATATGCTCTTATCAAATTCGAATTTGTGTAAAACAATTTCCCGCTAAGTTCGAACTTTCCAGTCAAGTTCAAATTTTAGAGGTAAATTTGTCAAAAAATATTATTATTCACGTGGAAACTTGAGATCCCACCAATTTTGGTAGAATCTTATCTTCCCACATATAAAAGAAATATTGGTGGACCCGGAACTTAAATTCCTGAAAAGATTTGACACAAAAAGTATACAAACAAGAGAACTTACTAATCTTACTTTCTCTTCTCACTGAATCTGAATACCAAAGAGGCCCTAAAGGAAAGAAGCGAGGAAAAAGGACAGTTTAACCTTGAGAGACTCTGTTAATTCACTGTTCATTTACACGTACTTTGATTTCTCTCCCCCATTACTCCTCACATTCATGCACTTGTCTCTCTTCTCTTATCATCGTTCTATCCATTTATTACCTCCGATCCGGTCCTAAAATTATATTCCATATTTAGGATCGGAAAAATATCATTTAATTACCATATCCATAAATACTCTCTCCGTGCATGCGTGTCTGTGCAAATATAAACACACACACACACACAGAGGTTTTAATTTCCTCGGAGTTCGCAAACAGATAATCCAGAGGTTTTAATTACCATCTTTATATATAATATTCCATGAATACTTCAAACACATCACATATTTCATATCAATCTAGCCACCTCCTTAATATTGGCTGTCTCACTATCCAGGTGCATTGTCCCCAGCTATACATTCAAAATGTACTATACATGTGCTTTTTATATATATATATATATATATATATATATAATTTTTCCTTTTAAAAAATGGAATATATACACATGCAATTAACTTCAAAACATCATTGTATATATAATATATTGTTACGTTGAATAAAGTAGCTAGTGCGTATGTGATTTGTGAAGGCTATGCGTGATTGGAGTCGTATTTCATTGTGATCATGTGATGGGTCATTCTTGATCAGTTAGCTAGGCTGTGTGTGTATATATATATATATATATATATATTATATCAGCATCCTCTGGATTCTTCCATTTTGGTTTCGTTTTGTTGCTGTCGCTGTTTATTACTATTTCTGTGAATGATTCCATTTGACCAATGTGCCTCTCTTGTCGCGTTCGATCAAAATCTTTCTATGTATATTTGGTGGCTTATCTAATGGTTCAGTCAGCGGTATGTAACCGCGTGATTAACGAGTCTTAGATATTCGCATTATATCACACGTGAATTTTAAGCCTTTTATTGTAATTAATTAAGTAGAATTTTTCAAAGTGTTTGTTGATTCAATTCTGCAAAAACGAGATAGTAGTGATGATGATGAAAAATGAAAATGGAGGCCATGTAGGGACAACTGCTTACTCCCCAGTTTGATTAGATTAAGAAATTTTTTTAAGTTAATTAACATGACCATTTGATAGAGAGAGAAATGAAAATTGAAAAGTATATCAGAAAAAGATCAACCCTTTAAATATATATTTTTTAAGTCTCAAGTTTCTTGAGAGATGACTGTATATATAGCCTCCTTGCACGAATCGGTTTAACCATTTAATTAAAAAAAAAATCATTTATCCACCTTTTTGACTTTTTCATTACAATGATTTAAATTTGCACGTGTCATCTAAAATTGAAGTTTGCAACTTTAAAAAAAAAATCATATTCTGCTTCAACTTAGTCAAAGTTCCACTGGCCCCAAGAAAAATCTAGTATGTGATCCAACTTATCTTTTCGATGTATATTTTGATAAATTTTTCTAACAGACAATAAATGATACAATCTCCGTGTCTCAGTATAAGATTGATTAATATAAATTGTAGAGTAAATACCATTTCTCGTCCCTGATAAAACACGCAATCCCTATTTTTATCCCTTACAAAAAAAAATAGTCATTCTTAGTCTATAAAAAGGACGAATAAGGGTCGATTGGTTGACATTTTGATCCCTAATAAATTTTCAAAAAGTTTTTTTTAGTCCATAAAAAAGAATAATAATGGTCGAATTTTTTGTAAGGGGCCAAAATGGGTCTGTGTTTTTGCGGGGACCAAAAAGGGTATTTACTCTAAATTGTAGTATATTACAAATGAAATTTTATATAAAGACTAGGTACACATCGGAATCACTTTTCCTACCCATCCTTGGGATGGGTAAGGAAAGCTTTTTTTTATCCTGACTAAGGATTTAATTTTTTTAATATTTTATTTTAAAAAAATAATTATTTTAATAGGTAGAGAATCTAAAATAAAGATAATTTTTCAAATCACATATTTTTAAAAAATGATTTTTTCATTAAAAAAATTAAATCGGACCATCGGATTAAGCGAAAGCTCTCCTACCTATATTGGGATAGGTAGGGAAAGTGGTTTCGGTATACATCATGGTTTTCATAACTATAAGCCAACATAATTCATGATTGTTTAATTAATAAAATATCAAGTGATTAGCACACATACATTTCACAGGCTACAGGCAGTACAGATTATTATTATTATTATATGCAGTAATTCTTATTTTGGGGGACGCTAGCTGCAACAATTTTGGATGATATTACGGTGAGTTATGTTTTGTAATAATTCTAAGAATATTCTTGTTTTAACCAAACCGTAAAGTGCTACGAGTATGTGTATGAATGTCAAAGTCTAATTTATATACTCATAAAACTAATATTCTAACAGTAATAGCCAGCTGTGCAATGTACAAACAAAATAAAAATACCTTCTCTGTCTCTCTGGTAATGAATCTGTGAATCTAACAACCACGATAAATACTCATTAAGTCATTATTCTTATGTTCATTTATATATATATATATATATATATATATGAGGTTTAAACTTCTTACCGTATTCTTGAGAAAAAAAAATTTTCTGTGTGAAATGGTGGGGCCCGACCCATATATATAATGTTAATTTTATATATGTGGGCCCCACCACTTGTGTGTGTGTTTATTATTAATACACTTCTTCTACCTGTTGAGAAGTGTTTTTCCCTATATATATATATGTGTGTGTGTGTGTGAGAGAGAGCAGGGAGAAACTAGTTTCAGTGTCCATCACAATAATGATTAATGAGCACCTAGAGCTATTCATGGTAAGATCTATAAAGTTGAAATAAAATTTTAATGGTTTAGATTTAAGATTTTCAATTAATAATATTTTTATTGAGAACTCATTTTTTGAAAAAAAATGATAATTAAAAGATTGTTTTTATTTTAGACTCTTTATATGTTAAAGTATATATATATATTTAAAAGTAAAAGTAAGAAGAATTCAATCTAAACCATCTAAAATAAATCTGAACGATGTGCAATGATGAAGAACTATGTGATTGTGTACTTGCTTAACGTAATTATCTCTTTCTTGCTATAAAATATCTAAAGGAGTGGTGCGAAAGAAATGAAATTCCATATATTAATCTTTAATTAATTTGAATCCATTAATGTTTCTTTTGTGATGATGGTGTAATAAGGGCTGAATCAAAAGCTAAGCTTTTTAATTTCGTTGCATTGCACTAAACTCCAAAAAAAAGGTGAGCCTTTTCGAAGCCACCAAATCACGGCAAGAGATAAACAGGTGAGGATATGTTGTTTTGAATACCAACCACATCTTACTTTAAAATCTATTTATTTCAATTTGTAGTTTTGTGAACCAATGGATTGATTTGCGACTCACAAGTCACATTAATTGCGCGTATACTTCTTTTGACCTTCCCATGTGAAGCTCCTTTTGGATCATGACACTTTCACTCTCTTCTCTTATCTCCCTCTCCGACACTAACCCAAATACTATTTTGCCAATATTTGTGTCGGTAATTCTTCATGAAATACTTCGATGAAAATTAAAAAAATAGATTTTGTTTGTTTGTTGGGGTGAATGGTTTAATCCTTTCTTTTTCTGGTCACGCACATCGCTTAAGAAGAACATGTACATTTGAGAAATATAATCGTTTTTTCTTTTTACAACAATACAATGTATACATTTCGTAACCTTGTATTTAATCTACAGGCCAGACTAAATTATCACAATGTAAATGATTTGGAATTATTGAATTTCTACAGGAAGTGGAATTATGAAAGTGTCTCGTTTGAGAGTGAGTGACTAAAATTTGAGTCCAGTGAATTTTTTGCCAGCCTTCTACTCTTCATTATAACTTCCTTCTATGAAATGGTGGGCATGGGTTTTGTTATGTAGTACTTAATAATTAATTTGATCATGACTACAAAAATACAATATAAAAAAAAAACGTGGGCTGCTTGTATAAACAAAAATTGAGCTGGGGAGGACCCAGGCCCAATATAAATATGTTTTCCCGAGACCCCCATGAGTGAAGTGATTGGTTGTTCAAATAAGGTTAACTGATAGCTCTCTAGTTAACATTACTCTCTTCTTGGAGAAAATTCCCTACTGGTATTGAAATATTTGGATAAATCTCACAGGTTAACAATTTTTGCATCCTTGATCATCACCCACCTCTCTTCCAAGAGGATGATGATGATGATGAAGGAACTTAGTTTTTCTTTTGTTTTCTGTTTCTGGTAGTTCAGTACATTAGACTGCTTTTCTAGGTTGTTTCGTACTCTGAGTTATGAATTCCAGATTTGATTTAAAAAAATATTTAGAGAAAGGAATGGCTTGAATGCTCAACCTGTTGTCATACACTAATATTAATACATGATATTTCAGCGCCATTTGACTGCTGAAACAGCATAATCAAACAACAATTAAAAAGGAAGTTTAAAATAAAATAAAACAGCCATTTCACTCCTGTTTGTGCGTATTATACTGTTATCTGTTTCAAATTCTAAGCCTTGACAGCCTGTGCTGCTGCAGCAGCAGGAGCACCTCCTCCAGTCGTAGGCCTGAAAGAACAACATAACAAATTCATATTAGCCGTAATGTATTACTCCCTTCAGTACAAATGTACTTTATTTAACTATATTAAAGAAGTTAGTTAGATTAGTTAATATTGCATGTATTTTTTTTAAAACACCTATGTCATCTTCCTTAATTCTCTCATTCCTAATTATTGTTAAAGGAGTATTAATAAGGGTAAATTAGGAAAAAGTTTGACAAATATAAAAATGTCTTATACTATTTATCAAATATGCGGGGAAAGGATTAAGTCGAGAAGCGGGTTTGCTATCATGCTTATAAAATCAACAACTAATAATTAATTAATACATTAATAATTAACAGTAATTAGAACCACTCCCCATTCAACCATCCTGCTCCTCCTAATAACTTCTGGACATGGTACAACCTATCAGCGCTAGTACACCTGGCCAAGGTTAGGTTAACTAGTCACTTTAAGAATATTGTCCCCTCCTATGCTACCACCGATATAGTGTAACAGGGAGGTGTTCGCCCAAAACACTCAGCTCAAATAAGATTAACTCTTCAAATATGTCATATATTAAGGATAAGAGGAAGTATAAAGTATATACTATAACTTGAAGTTATTCACCACAACATTATGAGTGAAGAATAATACTCCATCTAGTCCATAATATGGGGCGTTCAAATTAATTAATGGGAAACAATAAGTGACAGTTAACTATTAAATATGTTATAATTTTTTTTCCCCAATTTTACTCTTATTAAAAAATGTGCTTAAAATTTAATGAGTGGGCAAAACGAAAATGAGCATTGATTACAGGGACAAAATTGAAAAATGAGTATTAATTATCTTACAAGTGACTTATATTTTAGACCAAATCATTCTTTTAGAAGCACCCTATATTATGGACTAGAAGGAGTATTAGGTTTAAATGTATGTTAGGGACAGGCCATACTTGCTTTAAATGTACAAGTGGTAAATGCAATTTTCTAAAAGCAGAGGGGGAAGCTACTTATAGTCTTACAAATACTACGAAAGCGTCATAGATTCCCCACTGAGCTCCAGTGAGTGTTCCAATCATGACTATACGAAGTGGAAGGCCACGAGTGAAAAGCCCCCATAGCCCCAACTTATTAACAGCCTGCAAAATCCAGCCATTTAAGGACCTCAATGAGCATTATCATCCACATTAAGATGGGTGTTCTTAAATATATACATGGTTCTTATCAAAAAAAAATAATATATACATGGTTCCACTCACATCGCCAACAGTGGCTCCCTTGGCATTGTTGAGGAATGAAACGAGGTTATCGGCAGGGTGAGAGACAACAAGCACTGAGAACACTCCAGCCCACATAACCCGCCGCAAAACGTACTCCCACTGAACATTCTTGCCGCATTGCTCTTTAGGTTTAGGAATGACGTATTTGTAAAACATCTCCACTACCATCTCAAAAGATGCAAATTTCATCATCGTATCTGAAAGAGATGAGCAAACAAAGTTGGCTGGTATCAGTTCAGGTATTTAAATATAAGTAACATGAAAATTTGTTTCTGATGGAACGATAACGTGTTTGCAGATCCAAATCCCAAACACAAAGGAGTAAAAATTCCTTGTTGCTTCAATGGATGTGGTATATCTTCACTCCAAAGAAAGAAGAGAGAGAAAGGACACTTTAACCTTGAAAGACACACTGTAGAGATCACTCTGTTAATTCACTGTTCTTTTACACGTCCTTTGGTTTCTCTTCCCCATTACTCCTCACATTCATGCACATATCTCTCCTCTCTTATCATTGTTCTTGAAAACTTCCAGCCACCCTCCAGAAGGTTTTTGAATATTCCGCCACCATTGTTGGCGGCCTCCACCAACCGGCCCACCATTGTTGAAGCGGCCTCCACCAACCACCCTTGTTCACACCTCACCTACCCCAAAACTCATACTATAAATAGAGGTGGATACCTCATTTGTAAAGCATCTCGAAAATCGGTGTTCATCACAAGAAGAGTGAGAACAAGAGTGATCCTAGAGAGTGATCCTTGTTTGAGAGTTTTTTTTTTTTTATATGAGTTTTGTAATCTATTCTTGTGAGTAATAGAGGTTATTTTCTCTCAAATTCATGTTTACCAATGCCCAGTTGATCCAGAAAGTCCAACAAGTGGTATCGAGCCGGGTTAGAGGTGTTGGTTGAGTTTTTTGGTTCACTGGGACGAATTTGGGTTTTCTGAGTTTTACTCAAAATCCAATTCTGAGTGCACCATTGTATTCGTCTCATCGACACGAGTCCAACGCACCAAACGGCGACCTAATCGGAGTTCAAACGAGCCCGAAATCACGGTCAAAGTTTGGTCAACCTGCCGGAGTTCGCCGGAGAAGACGACACGTTTCACGGAGTTCCGCCGGAGAAGACGACCGGGAATACTGTTCCTCACCGGAATTTGCAGTTTTTCGGAAAATTGAAGAAAGACCCCTCAATTTTTTAAAATTTCAGTTTGGTCCCCAAATCTTTCTGAAATTCCAGTTTGACCCCTGATCTTTCTGAAAATTGCAGTTTGGTCCTCAAAGTTTTCGAAATTGCTGTTTTGCCCCTAGAGTGGAATTTTGACCCCGTAGTGTCAATTCCATCTTTTTTGACCGTTCCGGCACGTAACGGTGAGCTCCATTTTTAAAGATTCAACCCGATCGTGTTGAAAAATTATTTGTAAGGTGATAATGTCCGAAGAGTCAACATCATCTTTCGGAGCAATGATTACGCTTATCGCCACAAATTACACGCCGCATTTGTGGAGACCTCGGATGGAAGATCTCCTAAGCTGTAAAGATTTGTTTGATCCCATAGAATTGATGGGTAAAAATCCCGATCCCTTGAGGAGTTAGAGTGGAAGAAATCAAATCGAAAAACTATTGGTCAAATCCGTCAATGGATTGATCATAGTGTCTTCCACCATGTTGCACAAGAAACAGACGCATATGCCCTACGGAAAAGTTGGAGGATATGTACCAGGCCAAGACCGCTCGGAATAAAGCTACGTTGATGAGGCGTTTAGTCAACATGAAGCTTAAAAGTGGAACTTCGGTTGCGAAAGCATACCAGTGAGTTCCGAGCTTGGTCAACCGGTTGTCGTACGTAGAGATGCCACTTGGCGATGAAGTTCAGGCGTTGCTACTACTCGTTCCCTTCCCGATAGTTGGGAAACGCTGGTCGTGTCACTCAAAGAACTCGGCCCCAAATGGCAAACTTACCATGTCAATGGTCAAGGATGCCCTATTCGGTGAAGAAGCAAGGAGAAAGGACATGGGCACAGATCGGACCCATGCCCTTGTCACGAAGAACGGGGGAGGCAACAAAAGAAGAGTAATAACAAATCGAGAGGCGAAGCAAGAGCGGGCAGGTCCATTGATGGTAGAAAACCATCTTATAACCGCCATCATTGTGGATTAGAAGGACATATGAAGAAGAAGCGCTACAAATGGAAAAAGGAGCAAGACCGAGCGGTTCGCGGTAGAAGAACAAGGGTGGAGAAACATTAGTTACTATCTACGGTGATGTAGCTTATTGTTCAACCCAAGATGAGACATGCCTTCACGTCTCACGAGAAGACACGGAATGGGTGGTAGATCTTTGCGGCGTCTACCACGTGACTCCATACAAGGAATACTTCACAACATACAAAGCCGGTGACTTTGGAGTCGTGAAAATGGGAAATTCCAGTTTCGCGGGGATTGTCGGAATTGGTGATGTTCAGATAAAGACAAGTTCCGGAGCACAATCACTTTGAAGGATGTCCGCCTGTGCCGGACTTCGGTGAATCTATTGTCGGGAATAGTTCTTGACAAACGGGGCTATGATAGTCACTTCGGTAAAGGCACATGGAAGTTGTCAAAAGGCGCTATGATAGTCGCTCGAGGACATATTTGTGGCACGCTATACAAGACTCATGTGAAGATATGCACCGACGGCCTCAACGTTGCGAGAAAAGGAGGCGTCACAAAATCGTGGCACCGAGACTCGGCCACATGAGTGAGAAAGGGTTGTCTACCCTAGTAAAGAAGGAGCTTATCAATGTAGACAAGGACGCCGCACTAGATCCTTGCAATCATTGTTTGTTTGGTAAGCAAAGATAGAGTCTCGTTTAATTCCTCTTCAATGAGAAGATCAGAGTTGCTCAGTCTGGTACACTCTGATGTTTGCGGTCCCTTGGAGGTTGAATCACTCGGCGGCAACCGATACTTTCTGACGTTCATCGATGATGCTTCTCGAAAGGTGTGGGTGTATTTTTTACGGACGAAGGACCAGGTATTTGATTACTTCAAACCTGTTCCATGTCATGGTAGAACGTGAGACGGGAGAGAAGTTGAAGTGTCTTCGATCCGACAATGGAGGTGAATACTCCTCCCGGCGGTTCAATGCCTATTGCAGATCATATGGCATTCGACATGAGAAGACGGTCCCACGCACCCCTCAACACAACGGTATAGGCCGAAAGAATGAACCGAACAATTATGGAACGTGTTCGGAGCATGCTCGGTATGGCTAAGCCGCCAAAGCCATTCGGGGAGAAGCGATCGAGCCGCTTGTTACTTGATCAACCGATCTCCAAAGCGGTACCATTGGATTTTGAAGTTCCGAGAAACTTTTGTCCGGAAAGGATCCATCATACTCCCACTTGAGAGTATTTGGGTGTTTAGCGTACGCACATGTATCCAAAGAGCTCAAAAGCTGGATGCAAGGACCACTCCATGCATATTCATAGGCTATGGAAATGAAGAGTTTGGATACAGATTATGGGATCCTAAGGAAAAAATGGTAATCAGAAGTAGGGACGTGGTGTTCCATGAAAGCCAGACAATAGAAGATATTGAAAAGCCCACAATATCTCGAGAAGACAAATGTTGCTCTTCGGGTGCCGGAGGCAACATCGGAATCATTCGTGAGAAATGATGATATAGTGCCGGAAGAAATGCCGAAGTAGAAGACAATGAGGAAGATGACGGTCGAGCGAGGGGAGCCACAACCCCACCCAGACGTTCCAACCATCACAAGGCCAAGATGATGGTGGATTTCCTCAAATTGCTCCGAAGTTCGTAGATCCGAACGAGGTCGGATTCCGTCGAGAAGATATCCGAATCCGAATACCTTCTACTTGCGAGGATGGAGAACCAGAGAGTTTCCATGAAGCAGTATCTCATAAGGACAAAGAACAGTGGTTGCTCGCAATGCAAGACGAGATGGAATCTCTGCAGAAAAATCAAACTTATGAGATCGTAGAACTTCCACGAGGGAAGAAGGCACTGAAAAATAAATGGGTGTTCAAGTCGAAGAAAGATGGCAAAGTGGAAAAGTGGTGAAATACAAAGCACGGTTGGTAGTCAAAGGATTCCGGCGGAGAAGAAGGGGATCGACTTTGATGAGATTTTTTCACCGTAGTCAAGATGACTTCAATTAGAGTCATACTTGGATTGGTCGCAAGTATGAACTTAGAGCTTGAACAAATGGATGTGAAGATGACTTTTCTTCATGGAGATTTAGAAGAAGAAATCTACATGGAGCAGCCGAGAAGGTTTTGAGGTTTCGGGGATAACCTCGTTTGTAAGTGAAGAAAAGCTTGTACGGCCGAGCGGGCACCTAGACGGTGGTACAAGAAATTTGACTCGTGCATGGTGAGTCAAGGGTACAAGAAAACCGCAGCGAGATGAGTGTGTCTACATTCGAAGTTTTCGATGGAAATTTCGTTGCTCTTCTACTATATGTAGACGATATTCGATCGTGGGGAAAGACGCAACGAAGATCGGCCCGGTTTGAAGAAGGAACTTTCTAAGTCTTTTGACATGAAAGACTTAGGACCGGCTCAACGAGATATTGGGAATGCAAATCACCCGAGACGGGGAAAAACGGAGGTTATGGCTATCTCGGGAGAAGTATATTGAACGAGTACTTGAACGGTTCAATATGAACAATGCCAAACCAGTTAGCATTCCATTGGCCAACCATTTCAAGTTGAGCAAGAGATCGTGTCCTCATCCAAGGAAGAGATTGGGGAGATGTCGTCTGCACCATATTCTTTGAAGTCGGAAGTTTGATGTATGCTATGGTGTGTACGAGGCCGATATTGCTCACGCAGTGGAAAGGTGAGTCGTTTTCTCTCCAACCCGGGAAAGAGCATTGGGAGCGTAAAGTGGATTCTCGATACCTTAAGGGTACATTGAAATTATGTCTTTGTTACGGGGAGCTGATCCAATCTTGGAAGGCTATACGGATGCGAGATATGGCGGAGATCTTGATAGTAGAAAATCTACTTCGGGATTCATTTATACTTTTGCGGGGAGCTGTTTCATGGCAATCACGACTACGAAGTGCGTTGCTTTGTCACACAATGTGAATACATTCTTTCGCCGAAGTTTGGAAAAGAGATGTTGTGGCTAAAGCGTTATCTCCAAGAGTTTGGAATCAAGCAAAAGGAGTATAAGGTACATTGTGATGATCGAGTGCTCTAGATTTGAGCAAGAACTCTATGTACCATTCCCGTACAAAACATATTGATATTCGCTATCATTGGATACGCGAGGTAATGGATCGACAAGCTGTTGAGACTAGTAAAGATCCATACGAAGGAGAATCCTGCAGACATGATGACGAAGGTGGTGACTCGAGAGAAGCTAGAGTTATGCGAAACATATTTGGAATGTTTTTCTTCGGATATGGGTTTGGAGGGGAGAATTGAAAACTTCACCACCCTCCAGGAAGGTTTTTGAATATTCCGGCCACCATTGTTCAAGCAACCCTCCACCAACCGCCCACCATTGTTGAAGCGGCCTCCACCAACCACCCTTGTTCACACCTCACCTACCCCAAAACTCATACTATAAATAGAGGTGGATCTCATTTGTAAAGATCGAAAATCGGTGTTCATCACCAAGAAGAGTGAGAACAAGAGTGATCCTGAGAGTGATCCTTGTTTGAGAGTTTTTTTTTTTTTATATGAGTTTTGTAATCTATTCTTGTGAGTAATAGAGGTTATTTTCTCTCAAATTCATGTTTACCAATGCCCAGTTGATCCAGAAAGTCCAACAGTTCTATCCATTTATTACCTTCGCTCCTGAAACTATGTTTGTATTTATGATCGGAGAAATATCATTTACCATATCCGTATGTCACTCTCTCCGTGCATGCGTGTCTGTGCAAATATATAAACACACACAGAGGTTTTAATTTCCTCGGAGTTCGCAACCAGATCGATCCAGAGGTTTTTACCATCTTTATATATAATATTCCATGAATATTTCAAACACATCACATATTTCATATCAATCTAGCCACCTCCTTAATGGCTGTCTCACCATCCAGGTGCATTGTCCCCAGCTATACATTCAAAATGTACTACATGTGCTTTTATATATTCCCTCCGGTTCTAATTATAAGACCTAGTTGACTTTGTTGGAGAGATTAATGAAACTAATTAAATTACTTTCGAGTATTTTTATTATTATTATTTTCTTCAAACTAATTAATTTGACTAATAAATTAATATATAATCTAAGGATACACAACAAATGAAATGATTAATTAACTTCTTTAGCTTCCTTAATCTCTCCAAAAAATAAGTCAACTAGGTCTTATAATTAAGACCGAAGGTAGTATATATTTATCTTAAATTTTTCCTTTTGAAAAATGGAATATATACACATGCAAATAACTTCAAAACATCATTGTATATATTGTTACGTTGAATAAAGTAGCTAGTGCGTATGTGATTTGTGAAGGCTATGCGTGATTGGAGTCGTATTTCATTGTGATCATGTGATGGGTCATTCTTGATCAGTTAGCTAGGCTGTATGTGTGTGTGTGTATATATATATATATATCAGCATCCTCTGGATTCTTCCATTTTGGTGTCGTTTTGTTGCTGTCGCTGTTTATTGCTATTTCTGTGAATGATTCCATTTGACCAACGTGCCTCTCTTGTCGCGTTCGATCAAAAGCTTTCTATGTATATTTGGTGGTTTATTTAATGGTTCAGTCAGTTTTGAGCAAAAAAAAAATGGTTCAGTCAGCGGTATGTGACCGCGTGATTAACGAGTCTTAGATATTCGCATTATATCACACGTGAATTTTAAGCCTTTTATTGTAATTAACTAGAATTTTTCAAAGTGTTTGTTGATTCAATTCTGCAGAAACGAGATATATAGTGATGATGATGAAAATTGAAAATGGAGGCCATGTAGGGACAATTACTCCTTCAGTTTTTAGCATGCGACATATTCACTAAATTTGATTAGATTAAGAAAATTTTTTTAAGTTAATTAACATGACCATTTGATAGAGAGAGGGAAAAATGAAAAATGAAAGTATATAAGACAAAGATCAACTCTCCAAATATATATTTTTGTAAGTCTCATGTTTCTTGAAAGATGACTGTATATATAAACTTCCTTATTGGGTTAACCATATTTAATAAGAAAAAATCATTTATCCACCTTTTTTGACCTTTTCATTACAATGATTTAAATTTGCACTTGTCATTTAAAATTGAAGTTTGCAACTTAAAAAAATAAATAAATCATATTCTGCTTCAACTTAGTCAAAGTTCCATTGGCCCCAAGAAAAATCTAGTATGTGATCCAACTTATCTTTTCGATGTATATTTCGAGTAATTTTTCTAACAAACAATAAATGATACAATGCAATCTCCATATCTCACTATAAGATCCCGTTGGTAATATAAATTACATTATAAATGAAATCTTATATTAAAGACTAGGTATAACATCGTGGTTTTCATAATTATATGCTAACATATATTGACTTAGCTTTTTGAGTATTTTTAAAAACGAAACTGATCTACAGGACATTTGTAGGTGATCTATATGAAGGCTTAGCTTTCATTAACGTTTAGGTTTCGTTTATGCTTTGTTTCATAACAACATGCAATTTTTGACCATCGATCAAGTTATTAATCTTAATTAATTTAAGATAAGGAATCTGTATTTGAGCATTTAATTCACGATTGTTTAATTAATAAAATATCAAGTGATTATTAGCACACATACATTTCACAGGCTACAGTCAGTACAGATTATTATTATATGCAGTAATTCTTATTTTGGGGGACGCTACAACAATTTTGGCGGATTTTACGGGGAGTTCTGTTTTGTAATAATTCTAAGAATATTCTTGTTTTAACCAAATTGTAAAGTGCTACACGAATGTGTATGAATGTCAAACAACCACGATAAATCCTCATTGTGAGCCGCAGGAACCAGTTTCAGTGTCCATCATAATAATGAGCACCGAGAGCTATTCATTATGATAAGATCTATAAAGTTTAAATAAAATTTAAACAGTTTACATTTAAGATTTTCAATTAATAATCTTTTTATAGAAAAATCAATTTTTAGAAAAATGACAATTAAAAAAATGTTTTTATTTTAGACTCTGTATATGTTAAAATATATACATATATATATATATTTTTTTTTAAAAAAAAGTAAAAAAAAAAATTCAATCTAAACCATCTAAAATAAATCTGAACGGTGGGCAATGAAGTAGAGCTATCTGGTATCGTGGGGGCGCACTAAGTGCTTAAGGTAACTATATCTCTTCCTTGCTATGAAATCTCGAAAGGAGGAAGGTGCTCATTCATGAAGCAAGACTTTGAATGGTGCGACAGAAATTAAATTCCATATATTAATCTTTAATTTGAATCCCTTTTTGCGCTATACTCCAAAAAGGGGTGAGTCTTTTCAAAGCCACCAAATCCCGGCAAGAGATGGACAAAGAGGATATGTTGTTTTGAATACCAACCACATCTTAGTTTAAAATATATTTATTTCAGTTTGTAGTTTTGTGTACAAATTGATTCATATGCTCCTCACAAGTCACAACCACAAACAAACGTAATTGCGCGTATACTTCTTTTGACCTTCCCATGTGAAGCTCCCTTTTGATCATGACATCCCTCATTTGATAAACTGTTACTCTCACTCTCTTCTCTTATCTCCCTCCTCCGACACTAACCCAATTAACATTTTTATCTGTGTCGGTAATTCTTCATGAAATATTTTGATCAAAATTGAAAAAATAATAATAATTTTTTGGGGGGTGAATGGTTTAATCCTTTCTTTTTCTGGTCACGTACACCGCATAAGAAGTATGTACATTTGAGAAATATCATGTTTTTTTTAGATCAATATAATGTATACATTTCGTAACCTTATATTTAATCTACAGGCCGGACTAAATTATCACAATGTAAATGATTTGGAATTATGAAAGTGTCTCATTTGAGAGTGAATGACTAAACTTTGAGTCCAGTGATTTTTTTGCAAGCCTTGTACTCTTTTTTTTTTTGGGTAATACAAGCCTTGTACTCTTTATTATAACTTCTTCTATGAAATGGTGGGCATGGGTTTTGTTAAACTTAATAATTAATTTGATCATGACTACAAAAATACAATACAAAAAAAAATGTGGGCTGCTTGTATAAACAAAAATTGAGCTGGGGAGGACCCAGGCCCAATATAAATATGTTTTCCCGAGACCCCCATGAGTGAAGTGATTGGTTGTTCAAACAAGGTTAACTGATAGCTCTCTAGTTAACATTACTCTTTTCCTGGAGAAAATTCCCTACTGGTATTGAAATATTTGGATAAATCTCACAGGTTAACAATTTTTGCATCCTTGATCATCACCCACCTCTCTTCCAAGAGGATGATGATGATGAAGGAACTTAGTTTTTCTTTTGTTTTCTGTTTCTGGTAGTTCAGTACATTAGACTGCTTTTCTAGGTTGTTTCGTACTCTGTGAGTTATGAATTCCAGATTTGATTTAAAAAAATATTTAGATAAAGGAATGGCTTCAATGCTCAACCTGTTGTAATACACTAATATTAATACATGATATTTCAGCGCCATTTGACTGCTGAAACAGCATAATCAAACAACAATTAAAAAGGAAGTTTAAAATAAAATAAAAGATGGTATGGTGAGCCTTGGGCCCTTGGCAATAAAGCAGACATCAGCATCCTATCATTATTTGCATCTCAAAAAATTTTGGCTCAGAAGCCCACCTGTTTGTGTGTATACTGTTATCTGTTTCAAATTCTAAGCCTTGACAGCCTGTGCTGCTGCAGCAGCAGGAGCACCTCCTCCAGTCGTAGGCCTGAAAGAACAACATAACAAATTCATATTAGCCGTAATGTACTACTCCCTTCAGTCCTTAGACAAATGTAATTTATTTGATTAGATTAAAGAAGTTAGTTAGATTGGTTAATATGATATGTATTTTTTTAATACAGATAATGATTGTTCTACTTGTAAGTTTCATCTTCCTTAATTGCTAATTCTGTAATGTTTTTTGGCTTTGTAATGTAGGCTTTATGCCATCTTTTATAAAAAAAAAAAAACATAACAAATTCATATTAGCCGTAATGTATTTCCCTTCATCCTTAGACAAATTCGATTAATTATTGTTAAGAGAGTATTAATAAGGGTAAATTAGGAAAAAGTTTGACAAATATAAAAATGTCTTATACTATTTATCAAATATGCAGGAAAGGATTGCAAGTCAGAGAAGCAGGTTTGCTATCATGCTTATAAAATCAACAGCTAATAATTAATTAATGCATAATAATTAACAATAATTAGAACCATTCCCCATTCAACCATCCTGCTCCTCCTTATAACTTCTAGACATGGTACAGCCTATCAATGCTAGTACACCTGGCCAAGGTTAGCTAGTCACTTCAAGAATACTGTCCCCTCCTATGCTACCACCGATATACCATAACAGGGAGGTGTCCGCCTAAAACACTCAGCTCAAATAAGATTAACTCTTCAAATATGTCATATATTAAGGATTGGAGGAAGTATAAAATATATACTATAAATTGAAGCTATACACCACAACATTATGAGTGAAGAATAATACTCCATCTAGTCCATAATATAGGGCGTTTAAATTAATTCATGGGAAACAATAAGTGACAGTTAACCATTAAATATGTTATAAATTAATTTTCCCCCACTTTTACCCTTATTGAAAAATGTGTTTAAAATTTAATGAGTGTGCAAAACGAAAATGAGCATTAATTACAGGGATAAAATTGAAAAATGAGTATTAATTATCTTACAAGTGACTTTATATTTTAGACCAAATCATTCTTTTAGAAGCGCCCTATATTATGGACCCGAAGGAGTATTACGTTTAAATGTATGTCAGACATAGGGACAGGCCATACTTGCTTTAAATGTACAAGTGGTAAATGCAATTTTCTAAAAGCAGAGGGGGAAGCTACTTACAGTCCTACAAATACTTTGAAAGCGTCATAGATTCCCCACTGAGCTCCAGTGAGTGTACCAATCATGACTATACGAAGTGGAAGGCCACGAGTGAAAAGCCCCCATAGCCCCAACTTATTAACAGCCTGCAAAATCCAGCCATTTAAGGACCTCAATGAGCATTATCATCCACATTAAGATGGGTGTTCTTAAATATATACATGGTTCCACTCACATCGCCAACAGTGGCTCCCTTGGCATTGTTGAGGAATGAAACGAGGTTATCAGCAGGGTGAGAGACAACAGCACAGAACACTCCAGCCACATAACCTGCTGCAAAACTTACTCCCAGCTGAGCATTCTTGCTGCATTGCTCTTTAGGTTTAGGAATGACGTATTTGTAAAACATCTCCACTACCATCTCAAAAGATGCAAATTTCATCATCGTATCTGAAAGAGATGAGCAAACAAAGTTGGCTGGTATCAGTTCAGGTATTTAAATATAAGTAACATGAAAATTTGCTTCTGATGGAACAATAACGTGTGTGCAGATCCAAATCCCAAACACAAATGAGAAAAATCCCTGTTGCTTCAATGGATGTGGTATACCTTATACTGAACCGTCAAAATTAGTTAAGAAATGTGACTAGAAGTATTGAGTTCTTAATCTTTTAGCTATTGATAATATTTTGTATCAACCATCAAGGATCACTATAACTAAAAAGCTTTAATGAATGGCATAAATAACTTCTATAGTCTCTAAAACAAACAGAAGACACACTTTGTCACTTTCTCTGGTTGTTATATGGATTATAGATATAGATCTATCCTTATGCATAAAAAGACCAGAAGTCAGAATGTTATGGCTTACATGGAATCTGACGACCCCAGAGAGGAACAAGTCCCTTGTACAACCTGCACAGTAAAATTGAACCAATTGGAAAATCCAAGCACTGCCAACAACCAAAAACGATAATTAAAAGTAAGAAAGATCGTGTACCCAAGAGCACCCTCGGCCTTGACAAACTTGGGCAATCCATCAGACAAACCTCGAGCAAAGCCAGGCTGAGTTTGAACACGAACTTTGACAGCCTCCATGGGGCAAAGTGCAACATCCGCAATAACCTCCGCGGAAGCAGAACCAGCCAGATATATCAACGTTTTGTACTTGGCTGCATATTCTGGCCCTGCAATGTCTGAGTAATACTTCTTGAAAAACTCATAAAATCCAAATTTGCATGCCCCTTGAGCACTATAACCAAGCAGTGTCGGCGCCCACCCTCGGAAGAAACCTTTCATTCCCTGCTCCTTCAGTAAAACTCCAAATCCCAATGAGATGCTCTTATACTTAGCTGGGTCAATCTGAAAATACCATAGATAGTACAACAAGTAAATAAATAATACTTTCCAGCATGTAGAAGGCGGACACGCATATGTTCTTTTTGGTTTTTTTTTGTTTTTTGTTGGGGGAGGGGGGATGCGGGAATGTTCATGATGTAATAGTGTAATAGTGATCTATTCTAATTAGTCTGTCCTTATTATAAGGCACCAACTAACAATTCTCACAAATTAATAAAAACTATTAAAATCAATAAAGTTGTCTTACAATTTAAGTTACTTTCAATATTACCCTTACTAATTGCACTAAACTCTAATATTATAGTAATTATTACTCTCACTAACTATCCTTATTAATTATGAGTATGCATGGAAAAAAATAATTAATGTGGTTACCTTATATATAATAAAGATCACTGGAGAAGGAGTAAAAGGAATAGAAGGATGAGATATTCCTCGCTGTAAGAGGCATCATCATCAACATAGAATTCATTCAATTAGAAGGAATAGAAGGATCACACCCAAAGGAGAGCCCAATTCCAAGAGACTTGCTATTGGAAGGAGAACCTTTGAGCTTATAAAGCTTATTGTACTTGTAAGATTTTCTAATGTGAGACTCATTACATTGACACCCCGCCGACGGCTCCTCACCATAACACTTCCCTCGGCTTCTTACCGGTGAACACGCTCTCAATGAAAGCACTAATGTAAGAATCACAAGGCCATAGAGAGAGCTCAATCCCTAAATACTAACCTATTGGAAAGGATGGTTATAAAACTCACTCCACTCATGAGATTTTATGGGAATCATCATTACAAATACGTGAATCTTTTCACCCTCGTTTTAAAAGAAAAAATAAAATTCAATGACAATGTATCAAAATGCAGAGGACAAAGTCCGAGTTGAATAGAATGAGTAACGAAGTCAGAAAAATAAGAATATATAAACATTAATTTTATAGACATTTTAAAACTTTTCCAGTTCGTGTACAGAAGAGAAAGAACCTGCATGTTACACTTGACAAGATCGAGAGGAGTGACGGTCATGTGAGTGAGGCCACAGCTGAGGATCCCACCCACAGTACACGCTCCATAGTAAGCCGGAGAAAACATGACAACCTTCTCGGACGGTGCCGGGATCATGAAACTTGTAGCCGGCGGTGATGCCTTTGAAACAAGGGGCGACGTTAGCCGCTGCAATCCAAAATTCGTCTTCGCCAATGTATCGAAAGGGGAAAATGATTTTGATGAGTACAGGAACCCGGGGACGAGAGATTGACGAGATTCATCGCTCAGAGGAGCCATTGGCGAAGAGGATGAAGGCAGCTAGCTAGCTAGCAAGGAGTTTATTTATTTATTATTTTCTGTTGATTTTTTTTGGAGAAGGGGGGAAGAAATGTGAAAAGAAGGAGGAGAGAGTTTAATAGAGTTTCAGAAGGTAAAGCGAGAAAAATGGCGGATGTACGGTTGGGAAGGGAACGTGTGTAATGGGCGTGCGAGGAAGAGAACGTTGGTACCGTGATTGCTTTGCGCGCGATTCGATCGCACCTTCTCTTTGGGAATGGTCCTCCAATTTTCATGTTAATCCACGGCGTTGTTGACTCTTGACTATTTAATTCCCTCCACTTTTTTCATTTGTCTTATTCGCCTAATGCAATTCTGTTCCTTTAATTACTAAATTAAATGGGCTAAATTTGTCCTTGGAGGCTTGGACTACCTCCAATCACTTAGTTGACTACTTTGAAGATATTTAGGAAATTAAATAAATTGTTCAAATTATAGCATTAATTATAACATTACATTCTAGGATCTCTTTGAAATTTTAATGTATATCATTAAATTATATATTAATTTATCAGTTGTACAAATTATTTTGGTGGAAAATGATGAATATAAGAGATAAATGAAAAGAAAAATACTTAGATCAGGTTTCTTATATCCACTTTGCTAAGTTCTTTTATCACAAGTGATTATATATCCTATTTTTGAATTATTATCATTTAATTATAAGCCCATAAGAAAAAATAGGACATAGGATCATGTGATTGGAGCACTTAATGTAAGTATGGTTTCAGTGGCGGATCTTGGAGAAAATGTTCGGGAGGCCAAATGTATACTTATTAACTAATTAAATTTTTAAAATATTATATTAAATTTTACATTATATCAAATTTTTAAAAACAATTATGAGGTTTGTCATGATTTTTTGGACTTTTGACATTAGGAGTAAAATGATGATAATTTGTTAATTATTCATACAAATTATTTATTGGAGTTTTGATACTACTTGTTTTTAATTTTGCATTGTAGGTGTTTAAGAAGAAAATTTGAGATTTTGGAGGGTCAAAATGAATGTTTTGCAGATAGGGAAAAGTTATAGAAAAGTCTCCGGAATTCTCAATGAAGAAAAGGGACTAAGGAAAATTACAGAAAAATACCTATAGTTTTCAAAAATTATAGCACTCTCTACAAAGTTTTTCAATAAACATTTTTTTTTTTTTGGCCCTAATGAAGATCCGCCATTGGGTTTAAATGAAAAAAGATCTTATAATTAAGATCAATATTTACTTCTAAACTACTCATAATTTTTAGGGTTAAAGTGCACGTTTGCGTTGGAAGTTTTTGCCGTGGAGCAATATTACCCTACAAGTTTTTTCAGGTTTAATGTCACTCTGAAAGTTTTAAAGTATAGTAATGTTACCCCATTCCATTAAAAAATTAACGTTGACCGTTAAAAAATTAACATTAACCGTTAACTTTATAATGGAAAAATGCAACATTACTCTATTTTAACATTTATAGGGTAATATTGAACCTAAAAATAATTTAAGGGTAACATTACTTCTAACAAAAACTCCCAGAACAAATTTGTCATGCTAGTTTTTATATTTAGAACAATGAATGAGGACTGAGATCTTGTGATATTCTGGGCCGAAGAAGCTATCAGTCATTTCATTGGGGCCTCCATTGCGGTCTATACTCATTGGCCGGCTCATTTATGTGGTTCCGGTTCACATCAAAGGCATCACATGGCCTAAGTTTAGCCCTCGTAGAAAACATCATTTAGCCCAAAATAGTGAGAGGGTCCATATTCCTTGGTTATCATAGTAATAAGTAACTAATTTTTCTTTATTGTGATGAGATTTTAACCGTTTAGATTTTGATATGAATGGTTCAAAAAAATTCTCAAGATTTTTAATTTTTTAAATGATAAATTCATTTTTATGAGAAATAATCATTATAAGATCATCTTTATTTTTAATTATGTATATAATAAAACAAAAAAAATATTTTAAATATATAAATTAAATTAAATATGGACTGTTCAAAATCAACCTAACGGTAAAGATGAGTGATGAACACATCTTTTGATGAGCATAAAATGTGCTCCCAAATAGTGAGTGACACGTAGCTACGAATACTATAACCTTAGGTTTCCTTAATTTTTGAATTATCTTAGCTGAGAAGCAAATAAGAAAATAATTGGGCTTACACTTACCATTACTGGCAGGGCATGTCAATTGTGGTTTTTTTTTTTAAAAAAAAACTGTTTAAGTTATTATTTACTGGTGCAGCAGAAGTGTGGCCAGATTTTGGAAGGAGGCGAAGAATGGCTTGGTTCCATCACAATAACTAAAAACCCTTATCGCTTCACCAAAATCTGGATGCTCTTGAAATAAAGGAAAAAAGAAAAAGGTAGGTCTGTAAAAGTTTTTGTAGGTCCTATACGGTAAGTTTAGATAGGCATTGACACTCCCGAGAGCATCGTAGACCACTCATAATCTCATCCTTGCAAGTTGCAATCGCCGCCGATCCTAGTGGAGTCTTAATCGGAAGAGGATTCTCTCATTGGCATATTTTTTCTTTATTCTCATCATCCAATCTCAACCATTAATTTGACTTAATGAGGTTGTTTGGTGTGGAAAGATATATCAAATTTATAGTCCAAATTTAAAATTAATGAGGGATAATGAAAAATGCTAATGAGAGAATCCAAACCGTCGTCTCAATTTCACACTTTCCGGTTCACAGACCCTATCTACATCCTTCTCTTACCCTTATCCCTTGCTTTTTGCTTTTTTGCACTCTTGGTGTTTTTTCTGCGCTCCCTTCAATGGCCTCTGTTCCTGCTACTTCTCTCAAGCTTTTCACCACCATTAGCCAGGTTCATATATAATCACTTCCACTCATCCCTTTCTCTCTGCGGCTTCTTTATGCCCCACCCTTATGCGCTGTATATATTCATTCTTAAATGTGTCATTGTTGGGTATAACGCTTTTCATTTTATATTGCAATAGCGTGACTTTAAACTGTCCAAACTTTGTCTCTTATACGCTGATATGAATAATCAATGTGTTTGGTCTTACCGTTGCATGCAACCATACACATATAAATCCTTACTAGAGCTGGGACACCATTACATCCTTATTCTTTTATTTATTTATGTTAGAATTATAACGTATATATCTTCAGACTTGCCTCTAGGACGCTCTTTTCCACATTAGTCTGGTACATTATAAATTTTACTTACAAAGCAATTATAGTCAATGCTGTTACTGATATGTGTTTAATCTGAGTTAAATCCCTATGTTTTGGTTGTTCTGCAATTGGAGAAGCACCCTGCCACTGTACTGGTAAGATTTGCTACATACATGTTGTGGTTTGCATAATGCATATTTTCCTGACAAGGCAGAAGACAGAACATTTTGTTCAGATCAAGAAAAGGGTATTGGCCATGAATTTGAACTTTCTGACCAGAAAGCTTGATTAGGACACAGAAGCGTGTGATTCTTTAACTCTCTCTAATGGATAGGCTGCTAAAAAAAGAAGGGCACTGACCATGAAATAGAGCTAAGTAATTAGAACTAAATTTGATTCGGAAACCTCAATCATGCAGGCTTCTTGGAGAGGTTCAAGCTTGAGGGCTGGGTCAGTAAGATGGGCAAAGGCCAGCTTCCCTTCCTTGAGAACTTCCCGTTTCCGCATATCTTGTGCTGTGAGTTGGATTTCCTAACATAGATTCTATGTTCACACGTGTGTGTCCCTTTTTTATGTCAAATTTAGGAAACGGAAAGGAACATGTAACATCGTGTAAAACGATACAGGCAAGACCTGAGACAATGCAGAAAGTGTGCGAGATTGTGAGAAGGCAACTTGCTCTGCCTCCCGAATCTGAGCTCACTCCAGAAACCAAGTTTACTGCCCTCGGTGCTGATTCTCTTGACACTGTATGTTTCAAGTTTTGTTAGTACATTGTTAGTTATATTAACAAAAAATAGATCAAATTTATATAATTTTATTTTGTATGGGTGGGTGTGGCTGCAGGTGGAAATAGTGATGGGTTTGGAAGAAGAGTTTGGCATAGCCGTGGAGGAGGATCCGACCTCTGAGAACATAACAACAGTGCAAGAAGCTGCTGATTTAATTGAGAAGCTTATCCAAAAGAATGCTGCTCCTTAATTTTAGTCATTCAACCCAGTAGTCTGATCAAACTCAAAATTTGTAGTAATGAAGTGAGAGAGTCAAGTGTGATTTATTGAATTCACCTATTCTTTCCCCCCTTTTTGTCCCTTTCACTAGCAGGCACTTTAGTATCTATTACTACTATCATTATTGTCAAACTTGCGAGTTAACTCTTCGAGTTTACCGTTTTTACATTTATAGTTTATCAATTTAAGTCGAGTCACTGATAAACTCGTGACCGTTGTAAACTCGGTTAAATTTATGAGTTTATACATCAAGTTTACCGTTTTTACATTTTAAACTTACAAAACCGTGTTAACTAACCCTTAAATTCGTGTTAACTTTTTTTATTTGATCATACTCAACACGCTTTATATGTGAGTTTTATAGAAATTTCTTTGTTAAAAATGGTAAATTTTGAATATTGATGGATTTAATTTCAATTATTTAGATTTAAAATATATTTAAATCAAATTATTATCATTTTTTTATATTTTAATTATTTATTATATACTATTAATACATATATAATCATTTTTATTATATATTTTATTTTATTTATTAAATATTATTAATCATTTCATATATTGTGTTTTTTAAAACTATTTAGTTTGAAGACAAAAATAAAAATAAAAATACTTTAAAACCTTCCTTAATCTCTAAAATTTATTTCTTATAATTAAGGCTTAGGAGGAGTATTTAATAGTGAAAGTAAACTCTTACGAGTTTACGTCGTTGTTACGAGTTTACTTAACTTGTAAGTTTCACAATCTTGATTATTACTATTTTTGTGACTCAATTGGGGTAATTTAACTTGCCTTCTACTTTGGTAGGTCTTTAAAATGCTTATTGTCTTTTGTACTTACTAGTTATCGCTTTCTTTTCTAGCGACTTCAGATATTGTTATACTCATGTTTATGTTATTTGGCTATAATGTGTTTTTATCTCTAGAATTTAGACCTCCAATTATTTGATCCTAATTCGAAATCAGTTAATAACGTTATATATGTTGTTTTATCCTTTTATCTAAAAGAATTTTACCTTTTGCTTCAAGCCATACATGAATTAATACTGACGCCTCTTGCATGTTCTCTTCCCCTCAAGTTAGGCGTAAACTTTCTTTAACTTGATTGCTTCACTTTACGCCCAAATTAATTTATGTTAGCCTATTATTTGTTAGAGATCTGATCATAGATGTTGCATTTTCAACTTTCATTTTGCCAACTTTCTCACAAGCAGTAGATTTCATATATTTTTTTTTTTGTATGTTTTCAATTGTGGGTTGGTATTCGTATTTTACATAAAATGAGTTGTAACACATCTAGATTATTTTATTTAAAATGCTGTATAAAATGCGATCACATGCATGCATAGTGCCTTAGAGGATTTAGGCGTACGTATCAGCAACTGAAATTGATTAGTGTGTTAAAACGTGTAAATAAGGAGAAAAAAAAGGTAAACTAGCAAAGAAATTGTCATTTTTGTGCCGATAGTATTTTTTTTTTGGGCAAAAATATTTGCATAATACTCTAATTATTTCTATTGATAATTGTTGTTTAAGGTGTTCAAATCTCTATCGTTTTCTTGATAAGTGAAAACATCTCATGTGACTCTTGCTCGATGCACAAGTAATTAATGGAACGTCCATTACACTTTATGATCATTAATTGATTTAAAACCTCTAAACTCGTATCCTTTCGGCCTAATAGGGATATTTGAGAATGATGGGAAGGCAAAAAAACAGACATCACATGATAAAGAATGATAGTATTAATTGAACATAATCGTGGCATTTTATTGCGAAAGCATTAATTGCATTGCCGAGTTAACGAATTCTTTTTTGGCAAAACCGAATTAAGGAATTCTCCTGATTTTTTTTTTTTTATCCACATCACAAAAAGCGAAATTCAGCTTCCACGACGCCGTTTTTTTCCCGCCGTCAAATTTTAGAGCGAGGGCAAAAAAGTAAGTATTCTGAATAAACCAGTCAGAACAGTTATCAGTTTAACATATTCTGATATTCTCCAGGATTTCTGAAACGGTGTCGTTTGACGAGATCTTCCCCGCGTCTGACCACCCCGCGACTCGAAAAAGCGCTCCGTTTCTCCCTCCACCACAATCGGTCTCATCTTTCTTCGATTTTCTCGAGAAAATATAGCGTTGAGGAAATCTTAGTCCTTCCCTGAGCAGAGCAAGGTGCGTTTTTACTTATATATACATAGCATAAGGCGATGGATCGGAGGAGAACTGAAAGTCCTGTGTACACGCGGCAGTGGAGCGGTTCCAGCAGCACCGGCTCATCATCTCCGGCGATGTCGCCGGCTCATCCTCAGTCCCGTCTTGGTCCGTCTTCCTCTGGCCTATCTACCATCAAGCGGACGCAAAACGTAGCAGCCAAAGCAGCTGCACAGCGTCTGGCTCAGGTCATGGCGTCTCAGACAGCCGATGACGACGAAGAAGATGATGATCTCGGTTTTCGTCACATTGCTCCGACTCCTCCAGCCGTTAATTCTTACTCCAGCAACTTCAATAATAACAAGAATGGCGTCACCACCACTATCCCTCCGATTTCGCTCGCAAGACCTAATAGATCTCCCTCTCCTGCGGTAATTCTGACAACAAATGTTCTCAGAGGCTCCTTTCTGATGCGTAAATGATTTTATTTGACTGAATTCGGTCTTTGTGTAATGGATTACGAAATTGGACTAGGTCGATTTATTTGAATTTGTTAGTTGGACCGTGGAAAGCGAAATTGGGCGGGGAAATTTTTAGTTTCGAGGACTATTTGGCTTACTGATGCGTTACCTGAATATATTCTTTCTGCTCCCCTCACCCCAATTATATATACGGAAAATTGGTAGTGTGTGGTTTTCTTCAGCAGGCGTCACGCTTCTCCTTATTAGCTAAAACGATTTTGGTCTTTTTATTAGTTAGGTCGGAACTTTGTAGAGCATGCTCAGTCAGTTCGTTCAACATCAGCTGGAAGACCAGCAGTGTCTGCTCGCACGGCAACGATGGTGCCACCCAGCAAATCCACAATTAGAACGCCAATGGCCATACCTCCTATTGATCCTCCATCCAATCGAAATAGAGATCACAAAAGGTAGAGCATGTTTATCCCTTGATATGTCCGCTGCTTATACCGAGTTGTATCTTTTTTGTGATTTGCATGTTGGGAATGTGCTAATATTATGCACCTAAGCATCATAAATATACAGGACAAATCATGTGATTCTCGTGTATGTTCATTATGCTGTGGATGACTTGTGCCTCTATGAACTTTTTAATCCTTGGACAATGATTTCAGGTTTTCATCAGATATTGGGCAACTCAACCCAAAAGACACAGGAGATATGCGTGAAGCTTCTGCACTCCGTGATGAAGTACATTATATATGCCATAACTTTTTCTCCACAATTAATTTTGATGATCCTTATATTAGCAAATCTAGCTCATAAACTGTACTTTTTGTGGATTTTGTATTGCAATCTTTAAATGATTGATACTGAAGCTGATTCATTGTTACTACAGCTTGATATGCTACAAGAAGAAAATGAGGTTATGTTGGACAAGGTTTGCTCCTTCACCCCCGAAAATACTTGGCTTTATATTTATGTTATGTGATGATGAAGTATATGCCTGATTACATCTACAGCTAAGACATGCAGAGGAAAGACGTGAAGAAGCAGAGGCTAGAGCTAGGGAGCTTGAGAAACAGGTGACTTATTCTAGATGCTCACTAAACATTGAAGAGTAGCTTAATGGCTTAATGCTATACTGTCAATATCAGATTTTGAATAATTACTCTACTTCTAAGAAACACTGTGTGAGTGTGTGACTAGACGTGGAATGAAGTATGAGCTACCTAAAAATACAAGATGCTTAAGACATATTGTTGTTTTTCTGTATGCTGATTCTTAAATGATCCATGTCTTTGTACTCTTTGATTTTAATCTTGGTAGGTTGCCTCCCTTGGAGAAGGTGTGTCCCTGGAAGCCAAATTGCTGAGCAGGTAAACTTTCTTCAAATCTCCTTATTCTTTGTTGGCTTCCATATAGATTTTAATTTCTGTGAGGTGAATTTGCAGGAAGGAAGCTGCTCTGCGACAAAGAGAGGTATTATTAATGAATAAATTTTAAAATGCCAGAAAAATTTGATTAATAATTGTTGAAACTTTTAAGTTTTATTTGCTTTGATCAAAGCTGCTTCATAAGCCACCGTGAGTTCTTCGATGTCCTGATCTTGCATTATCTAGTAGCACTTACATGCTCATATTCATGTGAGGGAGCAAGAGTCTTATTCAATCATGCAGATACTTTTGTAATCTTAATTTTATAGTGAAAGCTCTATTTTCAATTTCAGTTTTTTTGTTAATATTGTGGGATTTGAGTAAGAAGATTGTCTATGCATGCCATTTAGCCCCTACACCCAAAAAAAAAGAAGAAGAAGAGAAAATCACCAATGGGCTTCTTTCAAACAATGTTATTTGACTAACCAATATTCTTGGTACAGGCTGCTCTCAAGGCTGCACAACAAACAAGGGATGTGAAAGATGATGAAATTGCCACCCTTCGTGTAGAAATTCAGGTAATTTTTAACTAGCTGTGCATTGTTTCTTGTTAAAATTGTAATATACTTGTTGTAGTCAAGTGTTTCCTGGTCTGGATTGTAATTCTCTTTATTTTCTTTATTAGAATCTAAAAGATGATGCTGCATCAGCTGTGGAGCAACAGCAGGAAGCAGAATCTGAAGCAAAGGCTCTTCGTACAATGACTCAGAGAATGATTTTGACCCAAGAAGAAATGGTTAGTATTTTTTTCAATGAGATGAGTATTAGTGACTTATTCTCTTTTGTTCATCTGCCTTCCTACATTTCCTGTCTTTTTTCAGGAGGAAGTTGTCCTGAAGAGGTGTTGGCTCGCTCGCTACTGGGGTCTTGCTTTAAAATATGGTAATGGAATTCTTATGTTATTGCATTCTCTTCTGCTTTGCAAAAAAAGAAGGGAAAAAAATTAAATCAAGGGTTCAATTCTTTTTTCTGGGATTGGTTATTTACAAAATCTTGATGACAAATATTTTGCAGAATTCCTTGTGCCTATTGATATTAAAGTATTTGTATTTGTAATTCTTTGGCATGTTCCTTCCATGGTTTATAGGAATATGTGCTGATGTAGCACAGTCCAAGCATGAACATTGGTCTTCTCTAGCTCCTCTTCCTTTTGAAGTTGTCATTTCTGCCGGGCAAAAGGCTAAGGAGGAATCTTGGAACAAAAGTGAGTTGACTTTTAAAATTTTTAATTGGACTTGTTTTCTCTCCTAAATTAGCTAAAGTGAAGTCTAATTAAATTGCATTGCCCAGGTGCTGATGATCCGGATAGGAGTAAAGTTGTTCGTGACTTGAGTGATCTCACTGGGGAAGGAAACATTGAGAGCATGCTTTCAGTAGAAATGGGTTTAAGAGAACTTGCTTCTCTAAAGGTTCTCCGTTAACATCATTTAAGTTAATGCTGAGTTCATCTATTTTTTATAATATTTAACACTACCCTTTGGACATCTTAAAACAAGGATTCTATTCTCATCGCCCATAAATTTGTATCATCTCCTGTTTGTTTGAAATTTGATTTACTTTATATCTTTTGGATTTTTTGGTGGCGGATTTTCCTTCTCATTGAGTTCATTTTGATAAAAATCATACTGTAGGTTGAGGATGCTGTTGTGCTTGCATTAGCCCAACACAGACGCCCAAATTTGGTTCGGCATTCCATTTTAGGTATCTTAATTTAGCCATTCTCTTATTTAATGATCGGTTTTCTTAATATTTTAATTTATTTGATTCCAGAGATCTGTTTGGTTATTTGTTACTTCAGGTGTACTTATCTTTTTCCCTCTTCTTTTCATTTTTTTCTCTGCATTTGGTCTGGTTTCAGGTGCTATTGTAGTTTTATTAACCACTAATATTTAGACCTGGATTGTAAGCTAGAAACCCTGGTCTGAAGCTTATGGGATTGCTAGATGAACCCGATCATAATTGTAATCTGAGAATTAAATATTTTGCCCATTTAGTGTTACTTGGTAATTTATGGTTGGGCATATTCTGAACTATAGGGACTTGTGAAGACCTTGGGCTATCTGTGTGGAATGATCAGTCCAAACCCTAACAATACAATGTGTATAGAGCCTCCTTAAGCTGTTTGGACCTAGCAACTAATGCTTAAATCAATTGTTGGTCTAAAGGAAAACCTGCATATTAGAGATGAATATGATCATGTGGAGGGTACAACAACAACGGTGAGAAGAGCCTTATCCTACAAAATTAGGTCGGCTACACCAACAACTTATTCCTTAGATATATCATTCACGTTATGATATATAGAGGGTATGGATGAAAAATAGTTGATAAAAGGGGACAGATAAAGGCATGGGAATGGGCTTTTTAAGAGTTGGAGGGTTTGAAAGATGATGACTAGATATGAATTACAACTTCAGAAAGTAGCATGTGTTAAAAGTATGGTTTTTACACAATGGGCAAAATTTATTGTTGACATTATCATCCTCGTTATTTGCTAATAATAAGAGTATTCTCTGTAAAAAAAAATTGGGTGTTTAATATTATGTTCTAATGCTCATTTGTGATATTTTCATTAGGGTATTTGATTTTATGCACTACGTTATGTTGGAAGTAGGGTGTTATGATCCTTCACCTGATCTGGTTGAATAATGTGTATATTTCTTTGTCTTTTTTCCTTCCAGATTCCAAGTCACATGGTGACCCTAAATTTGTGGAAGCATTTGGTAAGAAACAAGTTGTCTTTGCTCACCTCGGTGTTTAATTTGGCATGATTTTACTTATCTAAAAAGTGAGAGATCACATGTTAGACATCTGTGTTATATGCTGTGTTTATCATCTATGGTTCATATGTCAATTGTATTTTCTTTTCCGGAGTAAATTATTATCCCTTTGCGCAAATTGCATGACCCCCTTCTTTGTTTATGAATTATTTACAAACTATTCATGACACCTAAAAGTGACCAAAATAACCTCTAGCCTGTAGGATATGGTCCCCCAAAAAAAAACCCTCTTGGATAATATTGCTTTCTAGTATTAAACTATTAAAAATATAACTTACTTCCAAATGTGTATCTTAAACCTTTATTTCAATTTCGATGTTCTTTATTTTGTGTTGAATTTCTTTGTTTTTAATAACTATTTAATATTTAATTATTTAATTTCATTGTCAAATGATTTTACAGTTGATTAAATTAAGAAAAGTAACTTCTATATCATTCAAATATATATTTAATATTTATTATTTGAGATTAGTAATGGATGAAGCCATTTTTGTCAAAATAAATATACTTGCAGCATATGGGCTGTTGTGGGTGAGATAAGTGTAACAGAGTTTTGTGTTTTCTTAGACAAAGGAGAGGGACATGTAATTCGGACATCCTTTTGGGGAGGAGAGGCTAATTCAATTTTTTTCCTTTCTTTATATGAAATTGCCTGTCCTTATGGTTGCATGCCTGGCAGATGACGAGTGAATCTGATGATTTTATATTATGCTGTTTCCTACAGAATTAAGTGAGGAGGAGGCAGAAGATGTTCTTTTTAAAGAGGTCAGTTGCTTGCTCTTGGTCCGAGCTCTGTGAAATTGTAACTTGCGCATCCATATGATGTCATTGCATATTCATCTTTGCTGTCATGCTGCCATTTGTCCCATTCCCATATTTAGCATATAGAAAGGACGAGAATTTCCAATATTACAGGGGCGTACACGTCAATATGACAAAATTTGCAATAAATTATTTTGAGATATCTGTTTTTATTTTGTTTTTACCCCTTCTGTTCAAGATCAGATCTATTGGTTAGGAAATTCAGGTTATTGTTTGTCGTGTATTTATCCATTAATACTTAAAATGAAGTTTCCTGAGGAAACATGTTTTGACTGATTTAATACTGGAGTTAGATTCAAAGAATTGTTCGTGAAACATAGTTTGCGCGTATAACCTATTATGTTTAATTTATAAATTCTAAATATTTGCAGGCATGGCTGACTTACTTTTGGAGAAGAGCCTTAGTTCATGGTGTAGAAGAGGATATTGCAGAAGAGCGGCTTCAGTTTTGGATTGCGCGCAGTGGGCAGTCTACAACTTCACATGATGCTGTTGATGGTAAGCCTTATCAGTCTTAAATAGCGTTAAATTGAACTGAAATAGCATCTGCTTTTGGCTAAGTGCATCATATTAGATTTTAACACAAAATGGATTGGTTAATTAAAGATGTGCTTATATTTGTTTATCAATTTGTAAGTTAACTTCACTGTTTATCACAGGGGAGCGAGGTTTGTTTGAGCTGAGAAAGCTGGGGATAGAACAGCAGCTTTGGGAAGCATCTCGGAAAGAAATTGATCTGCTTCCAGGATCTACGGTTGCTAACCACAAGCCTACCCCGGAGTCGGAAGCCTCATGATGATTTTGGTAGCCTTATTTGTTGATTGATTATTTGTTCCATATGTACATGCGTTTTCCCACCTACTCCCTGCACGCTTTGTCGTCTCCTTTATATTTGGATCGCATACAAAAGAAAGCAAGAACAGGTACATAACAAGAGGGACATCGTGCATTGTATTTTTGAAACTGAATATATATTATCATTCTTTTTGTTTATTTTTGCACCTCCAGAAATCAATCAGTTTTTTGTGCGATGAAAATTTCACAAGTATGGTGGTAATTATTGTTTTTCCTGTTTAATTTAGTTTTTTAATTTCATTATCAGTTCTCTTAGTGTCAATTTCCTTCTTGGACAACATAATCGCAATCTTTCCGTTACCTGTTTCCTTTAAGTGCTTCATGCTGCTCAACTGCAATCGCTGTGTTTTCTAAACAATAACTTTCCTAGGGCTAAAATCCCCTTCCAATTTTCTATTCAAGCTATACAAGTACGAATAATATCCTGAAAACTTCACAGGGTTTCTTTTTTTCCTTTTAAGAAGCACTACTATCCCCTTATTAAGGGTTTTGTTTGAGACACTGTCTAACACTAAATATGAACACTTTTTTCAACACAAATTTGAATCTTGGGACTAGCCCTTTTGCTAGATAACTTCGTTGGTAACTACACAGTTTCAAACGTGAATAGTGCGTAATCCTGTAGGCCTAAAGATTTCCAGACTTGGATCCTCCGTTAGAATTATGCATGATGTATATACGATTGAAGGGGCCTACTCGCTATCCAAAGCCCTGTCGTGTGAATGGACTTCAAGGGTGACGATTTTTTTTTTTTTGGCTTGCATTCTTACCATTTCCAGCTCTAAACTATACCATTAGGTTTGGGCACGGTTATTCATATTTCTCAATTAGAATATTTAATTGGAAGCTAGTTATATATACTTGTAGTGATGTCAGAGCCGAGCATCGCAAAGCACAAATCGTCTCACCATCCATCTGGAATTCTGGATAACATATGTTCATTCATGTTGTGTTTCACAAGTGGAGATATTGTGGAACCCTCACCCAGGCACTGACAATAATAATAATGATGATGATGATGAAAATGGTGGCAATTAATTTATAAAAGAACCCATGCCTTTAGGCTCAATATTCATAATGAGCGTGGCTTAGTGTGTTTGCAGGAATTCTGGATATGTACTCAGATCAGATTGGAAAGGGTATGGTGCTGAATCACGCGTAGTTTTGTTTATGTTAAAGTTAAACACCCTTTTCTAAGCCAACCAAACCCATTGAAACGGACACTCCTATAAGTGCCTGCTCCCATTGATCATGAAAAGCAGCAATGCTTCCTTATTTTATTACTAAAAGTGGATCACCTTTTTCTCTACTCTCTCCTTTTTCAAAATTTTATCTCTCTTCATCTCAACAAGAACAAGGAATTTCTTTGCACATAAAAGAAGGTTTGCAAAAGAAACCAAAAAGGCATCCCCTTTGCTCCTTTCACAAGCTTCCAAAAGCTTTGCATAACCTTCCTTCTCACTCTTCCTCGCATTTATCAACCCTCATGCTCTCTCTCTCTACACTTGAAACCACCTCTCCATTTTGTCATTAATCATAATGGAGCTCAATAAGATTTTTTCTTTCTTTTATAAATTATTTCATGTTTTAATTAATGGTTCATTTTTTATGATAAGTGATAACTAATCTTGAATATGTTTGCGTCAACGAAACGATTAAACGAATAGTGTTGACTCCTAGGCGTAGAGTGCTGACCCTATTTTTATCTTTTGATTCGGATCATCAGATAGCAGTACGAGGCCATAGATTTTTTAGACGACTACCTGAAGAAATTAAAACAAAAAGAGAGAGAATAAATCCCAACGTGGATTTTATTTTGTTTGTATTTATTTGTGGCATTACTTTTTTTTTCTTATAGAAAATTGACCTGAGCGAAATACAGCATAATGACAGACAACGCAGAAGGAGAAAAAAAGAAAGAAAACAGAGATGCTTAATTGTTGTTACAGAAATGAAATTCAGGTACGAGGGGGCAATATAATAATATAGAGACGAGAATAAAGAAGGCCAAGAAATCAGTGAGAGAGAGTAGTGCAGCTAATGATGAAAAATCTGAAGCCCTTTTGAAAAAGCTTGCAACGTAGGGACCATTCCTCTGCCTTTACCACTCCTTTGAGCAGCACATACAAAAGAATACAACAACAAAAACCAACAATATATATGCTACTTTTTTTTTTTTGATTTTTGAGTTTATGTTTGGAAAACATGTTCATATAAATCGAGATAAAACCTTTCTTTAAGTATTCTTTGAGCTACGTTTCGAGAAGCACATTCTCGCAAGTTGAGATAAAATTATTCTCACACATACCTCGTAAACCGTAAATTATGTTAGAAAATTAACTTCTACCTCTAGCCAAAACATACAGGCTTGTTTAGGATATTGGTGGGCAATCGGACTTATAGATAAGTTTGATTGGGTAAAAGTCAGATTGTGAAATGTGATTTATGTTTGGATTGATGGTTGATAAGTAGCTTTTGTGAAATGAACTTGTTTGGAATGATTTATGAATAAGTAACTTTTGAGATAATTATAAGAGAAAAAAACCATAAGCCCGATTCAAATAGTAAATAAGTCATGAATTATAGCTTATCATAAGCTCCTCCCACAAGCCATAAGCTCGATTGGCCACCGTTTTCATCCAAATGAAAAAAGCAGAAGAAAAACCTATAAGCCTGATTGAAATAGTAAATAAGCTCATAAGCTCCTCCCATAAGTCATGCCCATTTTATCTTATAGTAGTTTGTTTGTCGGTTTCCTCCGCACTTTTCCCTTCTCATCCACAAAGCCAGCCACGTAAAAAGGGGAAACAAATCAATCCCTATATATCTACATTTATATAAATCTAATCTGTTTTACCTGTCTATCTTCATGTGGCTAGACGGAGGGTGGTCCATTTGGTATAGGAAAGAGATAAGAAAAAAGGGTGTGGTTTTTCTTCAGAAGGGGTCCATTATATTATAGGGAATGTAAGCCAAGACATAAGCATCCATACATTTCGGGTATTTGGTGAAAAGGAGGGGAGTTAAATACAGCTATTATGTTATATATGTGAGTGTGTGAACTGTAAAAGTGATATGATCAGTGAGTGAAGGAGGTTGAAGGCACTGTGGGGAACATGTGGCTCCATTCACATCTCCACGTGATTCTGATTTGAGTTTTGTTCGCTAAGGAATATATATGAGAGAGCTGTTTGCTTCCTCTGTGGGGACTATGCTTTCAAAATTTTCATCTACTCCTCACCTCCCATCAATTATTGAATTCAATTAATGCACTTGTCTATTGTTCACTCGAACCTTTTCATTTTATTTATAAGCACTGAATAATGTGGTTAATTTCCTTACAGATGTGTGAATCACTCCTCCATGCAAATGCTGTATTCTCTGATGTTTAAAGTTTATACTCTGGTGCTAAATATATAAGACAGGGTTAATTTTTGTGGAGATATTAGAAAAAACTAATTAAATTACTTTAAAATATTTATATTTATCATTTTTTAAAAACTATTTTGTCTAACTTATAATCGATATATAATCTAACAATACACAACATATGATATGATTAAGTAATTTTACAAAAAAAAAAAAAAAAAAAAAAACTCTATCTTATATTTATGACTGGAGATAATAGCAAATTAATGTCCAATTTTACGTAACTAATTTAATCACACACAAAAAAAAAACATTTACAGAATACCCACCAATTAAGTATTTAATTATTTTTATTTCTAAATTTTATATATTGTCTTAAAGAAATCCTTACTATTCACAATTATACGACATTTTATTCTCTTTTGGGAAGTAGAAGAAAGAAAACTTCACCTAATTTAAAATACATGTAAAAGCAACGATAACTGAAAAAAATTATACAAAGTTCCCCTTGTTTTCACATGCATTTGTTGTATATAGTATGCTTTTTTTAGGAGACTTTAAGCAAATTTTGAAAGTAAAAAATATTTATAATTTTTACAAAGTAACCAGTGTTTTGCATGTTTTTTTTTTAAAAAAGTAAAGGTGAGAGTCATATAGAAAACACTAAAAAGCTTTCTAGTAAGATTAGATACTGGGTGGTAAAATTAGTTGCTTTTTTAGTATCATGGGACAAAATGGTTTTCTTAAGAAGAAAAGAAGATAAGGTGTCACACCATAATTATTGAAAGAGAGAAACTTTTCACAAGTGGTCAAAGAGAAGAAGTTTCATTCCAACATATAAGTACAGAAAGAAGAGTGTTAAACCACCACGACCCAAAAGTTAATTAGAGGTGGGCACTAAATTTTCACTAAAACCTTTCATGTTTGGTTCTTTTTTAGCACCACTACCTTGTGGCCCATATCACATTCAATTCTTAGCTATAACAGATTCTTTGAATAGAATGAAAGTTAAATAAAAGAAAAGAAGAGTCTCTGTGTATGTGTATGTGTACAAGATCAATTTTTCTAAGGTCAATGAAGCAATTGAGTGGCCTTTAGATTTATCAAGCGTACCTGACAAGTCCCTAATGCATTTCATTCTTTTTTCTAAAATATAATGAAGCAGGATGGCTCTATTTCACTTCGAATCTTCACACTGAAACCACTTATTATTGTCAGTAAGCAGATCTTACTCGTACTTGTCGACCAAGAAAAGTTGATCAATCAAACAATTTTTTTGGAAAACCACGAAGAAAGAAAACTGTACACCTCTCTTTACACCCTCCAAGATCCTATCAAGTATCAGGTACTCATATTCTCTCTCCCATAGACACACTTACACACGAATATTTTAATTTAATACCTATCTTCACATTGAAAAAAAATGAAAATAACATATAAATAATTACAAAATTTTTAAAATATCTACGGAATCAGTAAAAAGATAAAAAAAAAGTGATATGACATAAATATGAAATTTTGAAGTTTGGATGTTAAGAATTTGGATATAGACAATGATATAAAAATAGCAATTAGAAACTTAGAGAGTTCAAATTGTTAATATTTATACCTAAATTGCTAATTCATATATTCAAACTATAAACAACCAAGCTTTAAAATCTTAGATTTCTGTTAAATACATGTTTTTCCTTTTCCTAATTCTTTTTAGGGTTTTTGTAATTCAAATAGTGTTTTTTCTGTCATTTTCTCCTTAAAAAACCTTCAACGAGCTCATTTGGAGTTTTTGACACATTTTCTGAGAAAAGAAATGGTAAATGCTGTAAAGCCATTTTCAAAGGAAGAGATACTCCATCCTGTTTTGTTTAGTCAAAAGGGATACAAGGTAACTGTGGTTGGTGAATCAGCAGTGGAAAGAAAGAACAAAGGAAAAATTGGATCTTTGCTCTGTAATTTCTGAGAATATTTTCAGGTTCCTTCAGTGTCAGTGCCAGCTCTTTACCTCATTTCCTTTTCATACCCACCAACTTGTATGCTGACTTATCCTGCCTCAACCTCAAAAAATTTGATCAAGTATTTCAAACAAAAAATGTGTTTAACTTTAAATATATATACATCCTTAAACAAATAAAATAGGTATAAAGATGAACATTAAATCATTAGGTTAAATGAAATTCAGGGACAATTTTGTTATAATAATGAAAGGTTTAATGATGAATGTGGACAAAGAGAGTAACAGACCTAGCACACAGGACATTACCTCTCTCTCCCATCTCTTTCCTCACCAATTTCACCATTTTCAGGCCTGCAACCAAAAAGCTAAAACTATAATGATAATCAGAATAGAGAAGGTCCAACCACCTAGAACTAGACCCCACACTTTCACACACACACACAACACAATACCTCTCAAGTCAAGTCTCAACCCAATGCCCCTACTTCTCATTGCCATTTTAAATACTTGGTTTGATCTCTTTATTTCTCGCTCATTTCCCTCACTTTCTTCTTCTCTCTTCCTCTGTGAAACAATGGACTGTAAAACATGGAACACCATAGCTATGGCTCTAGTGTTGCTTCTTCACTTGAGCTTAATTATGCCCGTCTTCTCTTTCTCGTCTCACCCAGACAGGATCCTACGGCTTCCTGGACAACCCCACGTAGGTTTCCAACAGTACTCTGGATATGTCACAGTTGATGACCAGAAACATAAATCTTTGTTCTACTATTTTGTTGAATCTGAAACTGACCCTGCCTCTAAGCCTCTTGTTCTCTGGCTCAATGGAGGTCTGGAAAAATCTCTCAGATGAATCAAAATTTTCAAATGAAAGATGTTAGAGAATGTGTGTGAGCGAGCTGATTCCTCCTCTTTTTTGATGCAGGACCTGGCTGTTCTTCACTTGGGGTTGGAGCATTCTCTGAAAATGGACCCTTTAGACCAAATGGTGAAGTTCTGATTCAAAATTATTACAGCTGGAACAGAGGTACTCTGTTATGGAATCCCATTTTTCATTTTGACACAAGTATTGGCCAAAATTGTTTCTTTTTCTCATTGGGGTGATTTATTTTGTGTTACAGAGGCAAACATGCTATATTTGGAGACACCAATTGGAGTGGGATTTTCTTATGCTAAGGATGGATCTAATATGACATTGGGTGATAAGGAAACTGGTATCTTCCTCTGATAATCTCAATTACTTTAGAAACCTTTTTCTATCTTTTGACTCATTTAAGGTTTCTATTTAGGAAAGCTCCTTTTCTAATCTCAATCATCTGTGGACAAAGGCACGTACAATATGAATGTATGCTGCTTGGGCTTTTTTTGAAAAGTTAGAGAGACAAAACAGTGTTTAATGAAGGAATTCTTCTCAACTTTTTCTCTGGCACTTTCCAATTTCCCATTATTATTATTTCTCCTGTTAATCCCAATAGTTGGCATTTTAGTAATGATGTACTATTTATTCCAAATTTTTGACAAGTCCTTGTGTACTAAAAAACACTCATTATTTCGTCATCTCAAACTGTGTTTTTGATTTCTTTAGCCAGGGACAATGTCATGTTTCTGAAACTCTGGTTCAACAAGTTCCCTCAATACAGGCAAAGAGATCTGTTTCTTACTGGGGAAAGTTATGCTGGTACCTCTGTTACTTCCACCAATCATTTCTGGAAATCCAAATTCCAAATTCCAAATTCATACTTTTTAAAATATTTCTTTCTCAATATCAGGGCATTATGTTCCTCAACTTGCAAAGCTCATGATTGACTTCAACAAGAAGGAAAAGATATTTAACCTTAAAGGCATAGCTGTAAGTAACACATGCCTAAACTATTTGAACTTGGAACTTTGGATAATGCTAATATCAAAATCGTTCTATATTTCTCAGTTGGGTAATCCAGTTCTAGAATATGCCACAGACTTCAACTCAAGAGCTGAGTTCTTCTGGTCTCATGGATTAATATCAGATTCAACGTACAAAATGTTCACCTCAGTGTGTAATTATTCTCGGTACGTCAGTGAGTACTATAGAGACTCAGTTTCGCCTCTTTGTTCAAAGGTTATGAGCCAAGTAAGCACAGAAACAAGTAAATTCGTGGACAAATATGATGTGACGCTTGATGTCTGTATTTCCTCAGTTCTTTCACAGTCCAAGGCCATTTGTCCTCAAACACAAGTGAGTCTTTCTTCTCTCCCCACACTTTCCTCTTCATCAAACTGGACTTGTTCACTATGATTTTTAAGATTTAGACTATTGTGTTTTACAGCAAAAAAGTGAGATGATCGACGTATGTGTTGATGATAAAGTTATAAATTACTTGAACCGAAGAGATGTTCAAGAGGCACTTCATGCCAAACTTGTTGGAGTTCGCAAGTGGGATGTCTGCAGCAAGTAATCTTTTTTTTCTGAGCTAAAAAATCTTACCTTTTGATTTCAGTTTTACTAACATGAATATATATTCTATACCCAAGTTCTCCAATAAACATATGATTCATCATCTTCATTAAACAGCGTCCTGGACTATGATATGCTCAATCTGGAAATACCTTCGCTTCCTATTGTTGGGTCAATAGTCAAAGCTGGAGTTCAGGTCTTAATTTACAGGTAACTATAAATAACTACTCTTTTTTTCCTTCTTCCTACATTTCTTGTCGTATGTTTGAGAAGCTAAACATAATCCTGTCTTTCATTTTGTGACTACAGTGGAGATCAAGATTCAGTTATTCCACTAACTGGTAGCCGTACCTTAGTTCAGAAACTAGCAAGACAATTAGCACTAAACACTACTGTTCCTTACAGAGTTTGGTTCGAAGGCCAACAGGTAATACATACTTGAGTTTCAATCAAGCGAGGTTTGGTATATTAAAATATCAGTCCCACGTCGATTAATACAAAGATAAACAAAAAAGTATATAACCATAAGGCAAGTCCCAACAAACTCATCTAGGTTATTTTGTGTGAAAGACACCCTTAACCTACACCTCTATATTACCTTAGAGGAAATTAATTAAATTACTTTAAAATATTTATATTTATCGTTTTTTCTCTAAACTAATTTTTCTAACTTATAAACTACTACCTTCGGTCCTAATTATAAGACATAGTTGACTTTGTTTGGAGAGATTAAAGAAGTTAAATAAGTTACTTAATCATTTTATATGTTGTGTATCTTTGGATTATATATTAGTTTATTAGTCAAACTAATTATTTTGAAGAAAAAAATAAAAATACTCTAAAGTAATTTAATTAGTTTCCTTAATTTCTCCAAAAAAGTTAACTATGTCTTATAATTAGGACCAAAGGGAGTAATATATAATTTAATCACACACAATATATGATATCATTAACTAATTTATTTAGCTTCCCCAGTTTTTCCAGAAAAAGTCAACTAGATCTTATATTTAGGACGATATAAAATTCAACTTAGTAGGTTGGTTTTAAATTTTATTACGCGCATTTTGTACTCAGCACAAAGCAAACTGGTTCATAATAAACTGATGTTGGTTATATGAATCTGTGTGTGTCTAGGTTGGTGGGTGGACTCAAGGTTTTGGAGATAATAAGCTGTCATTTGCAACCATAAGAGGTGCCTCCCATGAAGCTCCTTTCTCGCAGCCTGAGAGATCGCTGACTCTGTTCAAGTCTTTCTTACAGGGCAGGCCTTTACCTGCTGATATTTTCTGACACCATTTTAATGTTTAAGTGTTTATCTGATTTATGGAAGTTTGAGGTTGTAATTAAGGCAGTCGTTTCATAGTTGTTATTATTATTAAAGCAATTAATGTGTTAACTGTGCAGTATGTCAAAACAAGAATGTAAAGTAGTGAGTTTTGTTTCTTCTTCTCTGATTACTTTCCTCCCCTCCCAATTGTTCGTATGTGTTGTTACAAGGGTTTGCTTGTTTGCTTGTGGGGCTGTCACATGTAATAATGCATCGCTTAGACAAAATAATGTGACAATGTATTATCATTCTCTCCCTGTATGCTTCCATCCGTGCAAATATCAATCATTTTGTTCTAGTTCATTTGAATTTTGTATGGTTAATTTAAAGTACTCCCTCGCTCCCTTCTTAAATAAACGGCATATTTTACTTTTTTTAGGGATTAAGAAAGATAAATAAGCTATCTAATCATATCATATGTTGTGTATTATTAGATTATATATAAGTTTATAAGTTAGACAAGTTAGTCAAAAAAAAAAATGTTGAATATAAACATTATATTTAAAACTAAGTTTTATATTTAAGACTAGAGAGATAGTATGATATAAGAAAAAAATCAGAAATTTAATTTAAAATAAAAACTAGCTTCAATTCCAGTAAATTTATACAGATATTCATTTTTTTAAAAAAATTTATTGGATTTTAAAAATAAACAAATAATTATATCAATAAATAGTAAAAAAAAAACGCTATAACAATCTTTGTTTCTTTTATTTTATATAACATATTGACAATAATTAAAATGCCGCTATGTATTTTCTTGTGAAATATAACATGTTAAGTTTACTGGTTTAACAAAAAGCAAAAACTGTTTTTAACTAAAAAAAGAGAGTGTTTTATTATCAACACTGACGGGGCATTTTCCCACACCAGCACTGGGGTTGCTAGTGGCGGAGTGCTCCGAGATGAGTACAGCTCTTTCCTGAGGGGGTTCATGTTTAAGGGTGTGGAAGGTGATAACTTGTCTGCTGAACTATGGGGATGCTTGCATGGTCTGAAATTGGCATGGGACATGGGTTATCGAAAGATCATCCTCGAGTCCGACGCTGCTGAGGCAGTGGAACTGATAAAGCAAGACCCGAACGAGCTTCATGCGGACCGCACACTCATTGCGGAAATTCATTTGTTACTTGACAGGGATTGGACGGTCGAGGTGTATCACATTCGCCGATGGGCAAATAATGCAGCAGACTACCTAGCGAAAGCCAGCATTCCAGCGATGCCTGGGTTGCATACGTTCTCCTCTGCTGATACGGAGCTAGGACGCCTGCTTTATTTGGATAAGTATTAGCTTTCTGTGTGTTTACCAAATTGTATCAAAAAAAAAAGAATTATTGACTTCTATCCACATCTTATTCAATCTAAGAAGGGCGGTGAGGTGTGGAAAAAGCCCAGAGAGAAAAGCTCGATCTGAGTAAAAGCACAGCCTGAGGGTTGTTTGTGTTGGTTATTTTTATTTGGGTTTTTAGTCAAAAAAAACAACATTTTTTTTTTAAAAAAAACCTTCTTAAACCTGCTTTTCACAAGGAAAATTGTCATGGGAGCTACATCATCACTCCTCCCCACTGTCTTGTCACTTCATTATGTCCTTACCTCTATTTTCCCACCATTTGTCTTATTTGGACTTGGTGAAAAAAGACAAGAGATATCTATTTTATTTTTACCAAAACATATACGGTTAAACTATAGGTTACTAAAAAATATTTGCTTGCCAAAAAATGTTGGAAAAAAAAAGTAATTCTAATTTTAGTAATATTTTATTATTTTGTTAAAAAACTTAATATTAATATTATTTTTAATTTATATAAAATTTTATCTATCAAAAAATATCTGAAGTGTTACTTAGTATTTGCAATTTTTCTCAATAACATATCAATTATCAAACTATATACATTTAATAAAAACTCATGTGTTTTTAAATCCTTTCATGTAAACTTACTTTTCAAATAATAATCCAAACAAATTTCAGGTTGACAAAAAGTTACTTCTATCACCGTTAATCTAAACATAAAGCACATTTATAATCTGACCTTTATTCTATCTTAATTTGCAAAAGTTAGATTAAAAAAAAGTTATTTCTACTACCATTATTCTAAATTGATCCAAATTATTTAAGATAGTCCAAATGCCAACAAATACCATATTTTAACTTTATATGCATCTATCTTGTCTCAACACTTCATATTTTATAATCCACAAACAAAATGATTTCAAAAGGCAACTTTTTCCTCATTGACTTAAAGCCCAACTATAGCTGTACCTCTCTATATACATCTATCTGTTGGATATTATCAACCAAGATAAAAATATGCTCTCAAAGTTTTTTTTTTTTTTTTGAGTTATAAAGACAGACATTAACGACAAGCGGGATTGAACCGTGTCCTCCTACTTATAAAGAAGCATTGATATCACTTGGCTACAAAAGCTTTAGTTTTCAAATCGAATTGTCCTCATTCGCTATTTCCCTCTGTTCTCTCTGAATCTCTCTGAACTTACCTTTACTTTTGCGAATGCGTATATACAAGACTTTGGCTTTTTTATCAGTAGGATCATGCATGAAACTGTATCCATACATTACACATCAACATCAGCATTTTGTAGGAGAGATTGATATGTTGCAGGTTCAAGTCAGAATCTGAATGCCTTATCTTTGTCAAATGCAAAAGGAATAACGTGCTACGTGCCATCCTTGACAGAACATGAAGATGACTAGTTCGAATCATTTTGAATGTGGAAGTTGATATAACACACACACACACACACACTTGTCTTCTATCTAACTCACTTTCAAGAAAATAGTGTAAAACATGCTCTGCTTTCTGTAGTGAACTCTGAACCCCCAAAAGTGCAAGAATCTCACACATCAAGAGTCACCACCTTCAGGTGACTGTTTCTGTCTTTCATTCTACATTTTTTTGGGGTCTGTTTTATCAATCTTTTTCAGTGACATCTCACATTCTCACTTTCACTTTCCACAACTCTCCATCAGCTTATACATCTTAGCTCCAGTCTTGGAAGATTGGCTCAATTGTTTTGTTTAATTTCTAGTATTTTCCTACCACCTAAAAAATTAGCAAGTCGAAGTTGATATATAGGACAATGCATCTAAAGACAGAGTCGTATATAGTACGAGCTGTCGCCTACAACATTCGATTTCAGTTGCTTTAGCTGCAAACTGGCAAATATAATTGGACGTCCGAAGAGCTTTGTTTATGACCAGCCCCAAGAACTAAGATTGGCACTAATCAAATTATTCCATTTGGACAGCAATGACACAAAGATAGAGACTTGTTTTCTTGTAACATCCACCTCAAACTTTGTCAACATCACTAGTCTAATATATAAACCAAGGCATCAATCACTGGTCTTGAACTAGGTGGTCCAGCTTTCATTTGAGCATCCCAAAGATGACCCAATTGCAGCATCATCCCTTGATCCTCTTCTTTACACTCGCATTTTCACTCCTATTCCCTCAATCTTCTGGTCTTTTTTCCTTGTCATTTAATGTCATCACATGTTTGGTAACATAGTATAATTCGGATATTTTTCAAGTGTGGCGTGAACTCATCACCTTCTTGAAGAATCAAAGTGTTATTTCCATAGCCACCATTGCTCCTTACCATCTCACTGTTGTGCCTTACATTGGGCTTTTCAAAGGTTACAACAACGTTATCGACTGTGTGAATCACCAGTTCTATACTGACAAGGTTCTGACTCCTCTGCTTTACTTGGAGGTTTTTAAGATTCGAGCCGTACAATTTGATAAGAATAAGTTTTTTTTTTTTTTTTTTAAGATTCGAGCCGTACAATTTGATAAGAATAAGTTGCTTCAAAGCTTTGAAGTGAATGGAAGGGGTTCTTTAATTTGCGACTGTAAGCTTCTTGGAACAAAATGGGTTTGAAGTTAACCGCGTTATGATGTTTTTCATCTTTTTTAGTCAATATTGTTAAATAATTGACAGTAACGTAAACTTATATCTTGAATTATAAAATTGTAAAGATTTGCTTCATAATTAAATAGGTATTTCTAGTTATATAATTAAAATATTAAAATCACAACAATTTAATTTAAATATATTTTAAATTCCAATAATTGAAATTAAATATATTAACATTCATAATTTATCATATTAAACAAAAGAATTTATATAAAATTATTGAGCATGATCAAATCGAGAAAGTTAATATAGGTTTTAGGGTAAATTAGCATGATTTTTTATAAGTTAAAACAATAAAAATATATAAAACAATAAATTTGATATATAAACGATCAATTTTAAAGAGTTTACAACAATGTTTTAAGGAATTTGAAGCTCAACGTGATTTTGTATATTCGAAACGTAAAAATGATCAATTTTAAACAAATTCCCAAGACGGGTCAACTCATACAACAATGTTTTAAGCACATGCACATGTAATATTTAATTACTTTCAAATCATTCTTAACATGCAAAAATACACATTAATATTTGTATTTGGGATTAACAAAATAAAGTTTTAAATAGTTTTGAACTCAACTTCCATGAACGATCGGAATCTAATGTCAATTTAAATTGTATTTTTATATCACTCTGATTCTTAATATAAAGTTTATTTTAATAAAAAAAAAGTTAACTATAAAGTGAGTCTTATATTAAAAATAAAAAGACTAAATGTAATGATAATTAAGACAATATACTTTGAGCAAAAAAAAAAGACAATATACAACCTTCTTTATCTATCCACCGGCTCACCAACTTCGCGCCCCTTTTTGCCTTTTCTATATAAATACGTTGCATGAAAATTTCGAATCTGTATTCATGATATGAATTATAGAAAAATAAACACTCGTATTTTCACAATACGCATAATTCGTTTAAAAGCATCCAGATTTGATTAGTTCAGGGTGTTTCTGCCAAAATACAAATCTCGCATTGTGAAACCGCAGACGTATTCATTTCGCTCTGGAAAAAAAAAAAACCAAAATCTTACCGATTCTTGCTCTCTCGGTCTCATTCGGCTTCTATTCCTTGCAATATTCTCATCTCTCACGAACAAATCGACTCTGTGTGCAGCAAACGCCAAAAAGAGCACAAGCAGGTTTACACCTTCACCACCCTAATCTTCCCTTTTTCTTCTGTGATTGGCTATACAAAGATTACATGAAGAGGAGCAACAATAATGACGCCAATGATTTATATATAATCGCATGAATTTAGCGTTATCATATAACGACGATCAATTAAATACCGTCACCCTGCTTGTAAAATGATTCTTTGGCAACTTTTGCTTATCATATGAGGAATTTGCAGGGCACTGACGAAGAAGAGGATCGCAAGGCCACTTTACCTCTTGACGCTACCTCTCAGGTCTGCATCTCACTCAGGTGACTTCGATTTTCCAACTTCTACGTTTTTTATTGGGCCTATACACGAAGCATGATACACCGATAAACACATTAGATGCTACACGAAAGTTTAAATTCATTTTGAACGCTTTGTTTTGTTGCTTTGTTGAATTCGTGTCGCGTATTGTGTTCTTTCATATCTTCTTTTAAATCTGGAGCTCGCATTGCATCTCGGTTGCGGGAATTGGCTTATGCAGGTGTTGTAAATGTTGGGAGATATCTCGTCCGGACCTGCGATTAGCTTCACGGAATGGCTGGACTTGGTCCGCAAAAGAACCGCCATGTATCGCGCCTCTGGCTTTCCCCGCCGCCAATCGAGGCCCCTTGATCCTATGCCTGCTTCTAGGTTACTCTCATTTCTCCTAATTTTCCCCCTTTTGCTCGTTCATATTTTTCTACAATGTTATCTTATGAGCTTCTGTTTCTTTTATATACGTTTTATCTGATAATCATCATCATAAAATTTGTTTTCACTGTTACGTTGAAGCAGTTGAATGACAATGCCTATCATTTTGTTTTCTTTCCTCTCATCATAAAATTTGTTTTCAGAAGTGACCTTGTTATGCTACTTTTTTTACTCAGCGCGGGAGAAGCAAAATGTGATACTCTTCGTGAGGAAACAACAGAAATCAATTTGTCAGAAAGGCTTGGTAAAGCTGCAATGCTGGATGTCGAATCGAGTTCCTTTTCATGGGATGGGCTATCTTCATTGCATAATGTTGAATACGGCAGCAGCAATGACCATTCTGAGGACGACATGAACAAACCTCTTGAGGTTCGTCATCTTCTATACTGGTTTATATGTAAAACTACATACGTAGAGGCCAAATGTATGCTGGATGTATGGATATCCTTTTCCCATCTTTCAGTCAGGTTCATTAATTTAAGTATAACTTGATCCTACTATTTTTAGCTTAACCCAAAGTGACGGATATTAGGAGAGAAGATGTTTCTGAGCATGCTCACAATTGTTCAAATTACATTAGATATTTCTCCTTAGTTTAGCTTTGTTCAATATTTCCACCAGGTGCTTCAGTGCATGGCATCAATGCCTATCCCGTTTATTTATCTGGGTGCAAGCAGCAGTTCCAATATATATGATTACGTTTTGGGAAAATATCATATCAAACTTCTTTTTTCTTTTTTGATGCCAAAGTAGAGAAAAAATGTGTGTGAACTTTTTAATTTCTTAACTTCTGCCTCAATTTCTCCTCAGTTGTGTACACGTAGGTAACTGTACATTCTGGGGGAGTTGTCTTCTTTGCCTTTTTTCGTCGCTTTGGGAATGATGATACTTTTCCAAAGGAGGAAGCAGCTGTTATAAAGATATCATCAACAAGAATGGCAACACAATCTGAACGTCTTGGTTATGAGTTTGCCAAGTGGTTGGGAGTCCGAACTCCACAGGTGTGCTCTTGACTTCATCAGCATGCCTCCGGCTATCAGGCCATACCAGATTCATTCTCTCCTGTTACTTGGAAAATGCAGGGTAGAGTAATTCATAATACCAGTACTGAATGGCTCCAAATAAAGGGTGCAGCAGAAAAGGCAAGAGATGCAGCTAATTCTGAAGGAGATGAAACTGGCAGCATGACATGTTCCGAACTCTTGGAAGCACTTGAGCTGAGCCGATGCCTCTTTTTTATGGGGTATGACCCAAATCTGGGTTTGAATTCAATTCGGTCTCATAATGTAACCATGTAAATAATTTTGCCTGCTTTGTCAATTTCATTCATTCTAGAATAAATGGAGTGGACACAGCTAATTTGTCACTTGCAGAACTTTTCATTTAACTTCAATATGCCCAATTTGGAGGATTGCTTTGCAGCGTATTGGCATGCCTTCTGTAAATCTTTGAAATGGATGGATAGATTCTTCCCACATAGCTAAATCAGACCCATTATGACCATTGCCTGGGAAAATCAATAACTGAGCTAATATGATATCCTTTAATCTCTTCCGCAAGACAACTTTCAACTGATTGTTCTAAGGGTTCAGCATCTTCTTGCAGCTACGTGCATGGATCACCTTTACTTGAAAGTTTTTGTGCTTTCGGGTCCCAGGAATCAGTAGAAAGAACATCTGCAGCTCTTGGCAGGGTATTGATGCTAGACCTTGTTATCCGAAATGAAGATAGGCTCCCCTGCCGTGAGCTTAGATGGCGTGGGAATTCTGCAAATTTGTTGTTGACTGAAAAGGTTATATCTGCTAATGTTGATACACTAGAGGAAGCTTTTGATTCTGCAATGAATCTATATAGACCGAGGGTGATCAGCGCACTTCAAAACGAAAGAAGGTCAACTTCACCGCATAGCAGATTGAGTTCTCATAACCCTGGATTGGTATCACAGGTTTCTGATATTTCAGAGATGGCCGAATCACCAAGATTGTCTTACATGAGCCCTCAAAGCCACACATCAAGTGAAGAACTCTTCAGTGACATCAACATTGTGGCTATTGACTCCGGTGTTCCCCGCCGACCCCCTGCTGGTAAACGTGCAATAGATCAAGCTATTTATCCTAAACTGGTTGAGTTAGTGCTCAATAGTTCTGAGTTTGCCTCCAATCTCTTACATGTTATAACTGGAGGTAAATTAGGATATCCTTTGCCAGAAGTCCCAAATTCAACAACTGATGTTCATTCAAATGACATGTCATCAGCAGTTCGTGCATTCCGTTGTGGTTTTCGTGCTGCTCTTAGGGATCTGCAGGGATTCCATATCTTCCTATTAACACTTCACCAGAAGCTTGATATCTTGTTAAGATCATTTCTGAACATTATAAGCAAATTATCAATGGGGGAATTTGACAAAGAGGATTCACTGGTTTCAGCTGACACCACTGCACAGGTGGCTGGAGGTGGCAACTGTTCCTCTCCAACAAGTAGAGAGAGGTTTGCTAATGATAACCTTCCAGATTTTGATCCAGAATCACAGAAAACTTCTCAAAGGGCATCAGGTTCTGGCAGCAGAGATAGTCCTGAATTTTCTGCTGTGGCAAGAGAAGGTTGGCATGGGAAGTTCTGTAAAGGAAGCGGGGAAACACTTCGAAGTCTCCGCTTGACAGCAAAGCTCCGTGACTTCCATAAGTATGCAAAGGTTGGTTTTGTGAGTATTAACCTTGTATGCCAGTCCCATGGTTGTGGTGTTGCAGGCACAATTGTCTAAATATCTGGTTTTGATGGTTTTTTTTTTTTTCTTCTTCTTCAGTATATCATAAATAAGCAGTCAATGGCATGTTCGTTTCATTATGCATTATGAGAATTTTCCCCCCAATTATATTTATACAAAATTGATTCAAGTGGACAATGCTCTCATGATTCTGAACAGGAGATGCTTTTGTTATTTTCTTAACAAAGAGTATGTATTTTGGTGAATCAGATAGAGTAGTTTTGGTTTAGGAAATATGATTACTCCATTCAGTTCATATCTGCTTTCTTCTTGTTTAAATGTTGAACTTCTCGTGTTATACTGGAAGGTCACCGATAATTAAAACATATGTGGATTTTCAGTTGAATATCTGCTACCAATTCCTTTTGTTGTTGTTTGTGTTCCACAATTTTTTGTCTTGATAATTGACTGATAACAAAGTAACATTGTGATATGACTCAGCTGAATAAATAATAGATCAGCACAGAAAAATACAACAGTGCAAATAAATGAAAGAGAAATCGTTAAGTTTTGCAATTAATGCTTTAAAGATGCCAAATCAGTGTTACAATGACAGACTGATTCTGGCCAAAACCCTATTCCCCCGTTACAACTCCAAAATATACTCTAAACAGCTACAAGCACTCAAACAGAGAATACACACTGAAACCACAGCACATACCTAACATCATCTGGCTTTCGTGAGGCCAGAGGCTCTCCCTTACGACACTCAATCCCAAAACAAGTCCTAAACTAAACTCCCTCTGGAAGTCCCAGAAGACATTATAAACCCAAAAGGCAACTTTCATAACCACTAACATACAAGCCCCTAGACTACACATAAAGTATACTAGTTCAGCCTTTCGTTTTACTTATAGTCAGGAGCTGTAGGATAATTTCCTGGACATGTAGAATTATTCCTTTCTATTTCTTGTGTCCTTAATTTCCTCTTGTATGTCTTGGTATACCCAGCAGCCCTATCACTTGTTAAGTAGCTCTGTCCTTGACATATGGAACATCATTTTTACCTTATATTTTACACTCTTGTCATAATTTCCAGGTCGATGCAGAGTCTAACAAAGAATTGGAACAATGGAATGAAATGCTAAAAAGTGATGCTGTAAAGCTGTGCCAGGAAAACAATTTCAATACAGGATTTTTTGAGGGGAGTGATAATTACTGTGTCATTGATGCTTACGAACTGAAGGTTTCTATCTTTGACTTTGATCATACCTAACAGAAGTATTTTGGGATTTCTTTCATTAACACAAAGGATCTGCCCTTACATGTAGGTCAGACTCGAGCATATCCTTGAAAGGATTGCATTGATATCTGAGGCTGCGAATTCAGAGAAGCCATCCCGGGTCACAAATAATCTGTTCATTGGTGGAGCACTGACTGCAAGATCTTTGTACACAATTCAACAATTGGGAGTCACACATATTATGTGTTTGTGTGCGAACGAAATAGGACAATCAGATTCTCAATTTCCTGATCTATTTGCATACAGCAATTTCTCTGTAAGTCGTGTTATTTTCTTGTCTTATTCTATCTGTCTTGTTTGTATAAGCTTAGCGTTTTTTAAGGACATAAATAGTCTTTGATCACGCTTGTCTTCCTCGGGTGAATCATTCATTTTGCATTAGAGGACCCTAGACTTCTGTTCATCTCTCACCCTCACTGTAATTACTTGCAATTTCCGATCATTATTTAGCATGTTAATTCTGCAACCGTGAACAAAACTCACATGTTTAACCAATGGCAGATTTCCCAGGGTAATTCCAGTTGAAGTTTATCATCATTTATAAACATTGATTTGGATCGCAGAGTCAAATTCAAATGCAGTTGTTACCTTCTCCTGTTTTTTTCCCCAGTCAGGAGTCAAAATTGTTCTATGTTTTGATCCCCTTGGCAGAAAAAGCACCTTGACTCCGAGTCTTTGACACAGCAATGCGCTAACATAATTTTATCTACTAGATACGGCCAGCTTCGACATTGTTTTGGCTTAATCATGTGATATGTACTTCTCAATTTGGTTTGTTGTACTCTTTGCTCTTCATGTTAACGAGATACCCAACATACATCTATTTTTTTTCTTCCAGGAGTATGTATTCATGTAATTTCTACTTGCCCTCCCCTCCCACTTGAACAGGTAAGTGACGATGAAGATTCTAACATCAGTAGTATATTTGAAGAAGCTTGTGATCTGATAAGTGATGTTGAAGGAACAGGTCAGAGAATTTTAGTCCATTGCTTTGAAGGGAAAAGCAGAAGCGTTACATTGGTGCTTGCTTACTTAATGCTCAGGAAGTAAGTCAGAATATATAATTCTACAATCCTAGGTGTAGTGAAAACCGGTTTTAGCATTGTCATGGAGCCAACTGATAGGTACTGATTTTAAAGATTAGTTAAATAAGAATTTATTAGATGAAATTAGTGGGCAGGATCAGAAAAACTAAAGTACCATATAAGGTAGATTTTTTTTGGCCGCTGAACTAATTTTATTGAGCTGAAAGTAATCGTCAATAATTGCGAGAGCAATACAAGTAGCGACTTCTGGTACAGTTTTGAAACAGAAGCTTGTGATGCAGGAAATACAACTTACTTGAAGCATGGAATGCTATAAAAGCGGTCCACCGGCGAGCTCAGCCAAACGATGGTTTTGCAAATATCTTAATGGAACTAGATCAGAAACTGCATGGGAAAGTGTCCATGGTGTGGCAGCATAGGAAACCGATGATGAAAACTTGCCCTATCTGTGGAAAGAATGTAGGACTAAGCAGCAGCTCTCTTAAGCTGCATCTGCAGAAATCGCATAGAAGACTATCATCAGGGAGTGTGGATAGTGGCATGAAAATGGAGATTGAGAAAGCTTTAGCTGCTTTGAAGATTAGTCGCGGTGGAAGCGTCAGCCCTACACAAAGGCAGTCTCATTCAATCATGGATGAATAGAAACCGCAAAACATATCTTATTTCTTTCCAAATTGATCTCTGACCTTCTCACTTGATATTCTTGCTTCCTAAGATGCAAGGAAATAAAAAAGTTTTTGTTCGGCATTTCCTGAATCTTTTGCGCATTAATCGGATAAAATGTTTTTATTTTTCTAGGGTCACGTCGGATTCAGATGTTCATGCCTTTGCATTTTTAGTTATTAAGCATTCTTGAAGTCATATTTTCGGAAGCAGATCCTCTCCCCATCCATTTCTCATCCCCATCCCTCCATCGTCTCCATCATTTTCCGCCGAAATCTTGATCAAGGGGTTAGAATTATTTTTAAAAAACCACGCGGTTTTTGAAAAATAAGTCGACCCCTTAGATCAAGATTTCGGCGTGATGGAGATAAGGAGGGATGGGCAGAGGATGGATGGGAAGAGGATCCAGACGCCATATTTTCGCTTTGCTGGAAAAAGTGTACGACCGTGGAGCTTGTGACTGACTGATTATTTTTCTGGAGAACACATTATAGTTATGGTGACTAACTATGAAAATATGTAAACTAATCACATGATACAAACCAGGCTGAAGGGAGTAAGGGTCAACATTTGTGCCCTCGTGTATTTATAACTGAAGATAATAAAATTTGACCACGATATTAACTTTTCACGCAAGAATTGAGACTTGAGAACCAACCAAATAAAACTACAAGCAAGTGTTCCTTTTTTTCTTCAGCTTTCCTTGATTGGCCATGCTAAGAAGTCAGAGACGCCTTAAACAGCCAGAAGAAAATGAAATTGTTTTTCGGTGTGACAAGTAAAACTATGTCTAGGGTTACAAATTAAATTACAGACATGATCTAGGAAACAAAAAGCCCATTTAATCTTAAACGGGAAGAACCTCAGGCAAGGATTCTGGGGCACCACTGCTACCGTTGAGGACAGTAACATTGCCATCAGAATCGACATCTACAATAACAGAGTCTCCTTCTTTAATTTCTCTAGCAAGCATCTTCTCAGCCATGCTGTCCTCCAAAAGCCGCATTATAGCTCTCCTTAATGGTCTGGCTCCATAACTAGGATTGTATCCTTCGTCAACCACTCTGTCCCTAAATCTTTCTGTCACTTGGAGCTGGATATCTTTGACTTTCAGTCTGTCAAAAACCTCCTTCAGCATAATGTCAGCTATCTCCTTCACTTCCAGCTTGGTGAGTTGCCTGAAAACAATCATTTCATCCAACCTATTCAAAAACTCAGGTCTAAAGTACTGTTTTAGCTCCTCAGTCACCAAGCTCTTGATCCGGTTATAACTACTATCCTTCTCATCATAATCAAGGTCAAATCCAAATTTGCGGCCTCCTTTCTCGATCACACTGCTTCCAACATTTGATGTCATTATAAGAAGTGTGTTCTTGAAGTCTACAGTTCTACCCTTACTGTCTGTCAATCTTCCATCTTCCAGAATTTGAAGCATCATATTGAATACATCTGGGTGAGCTTTCTCAATCTCATCAAAGAGTATCACAGTGTATGGTCGACGACGAACTGCCTCAGTCAGCTGACCACCTTCAGTGTAACCAACATAACCAGGAGGTGAACCAATAAGCTTAGAAACAGTGTGCCGTTCCATAAATTCACTCATATCAAGTCGAATCATTGCTTCTTCAGAGCCAAAGTAGTATGCAGCCAATGCTTTTGCTAACTCAGACTTCCCCACACCTGTTGGACCAGAAAAGATGAAGCTGGCAATGGGACGATTAGGATTCTTCAATCCAACACGAGCTCGGCGAATAGCCCGACTAATGGCTTCTACTGCTTCGTCCTGACCAATGACTCGCTTGTGCAGGGTCTCTTCCATCTTGAGAAGACGATCAGATTCATCTGTTGATACTTTCTCAACAGGAATACCAGTCCAGGAGGACACAATATGTTGGATGTCAACTTCAGTCACAACTGGACCTTCATCCCCTGCCTCACTCTCTGCCTTGCTCATCTCCTTGCCTTTCTCTACAAGTGCTGATATCTGGGCCTTAAGATCCATTTCTCTATCTCGTAGCTCTCCAGCCTGTACAGATAGACATTCGTGTATCATCAGCCCCCCGAGTTAAGTTAAAAAACCTATGAATTTGATTGTGTAAAAAGTACATCGAGACAAGAAACAAACTGGGACACCGTTCTCCAAATAATCAAATTAAAAACAATCTTGGCAATTATTAAAAACCTCCCATCCTATCTGTAAGTTAAACTAGATCTCTTCCTTTTATTTGATTTAGCAATATAATTCTCATCAGATCAAGGCAGTCAACTGACTTGGAGAAAATTTATTTAGCGAAAAAACTACACAATTAAAAATCAATACCTTTTCAAAGTCTTGGTTGCGAACAGCTTCTCCTTTCTCCTTCACAATTTGTCTAACCTCCTTGTCCAGCTCTCTTGCTTCTTCAGGTAACTGAAAGTACATATATTTAGCACAGTTAGCTTAGTAATTGAAGAGAATAATCCAAGGGAAGATGCATAATATACCTGTGCATGTTGAAGCCGGACACGGGAACCAGCCTCATCAATCAAATCTATGGCTTTGTCAGGCAGAAAGCGATCACTGCAGGGAACATCATAATTGTAACAAGAAATACTTGGGTGAGATATAAAGAAAAAGAATCCAAAAAGGACCATCTGTTCATCTAAGAATACCAAACAACTTCATTAAAACTCCAAATTAGTAATGTGAAACATATCATAGAGGCCTACCGCTGCTTTTTCAAAAGGTTGATACAAACCGAATTAATTTGCAGATCAGATGCAGAAATATGGTCAATGAAATACCTGATATACTGGTATGACAGCTTTGCAGCTGCTATAAGGGCATCATCGGTATAACGGAGCTTATGATGAATCTCATAACGTTCTCTAAGTCCTTTCAAAATCTGAATGGTTTCGTCAACAGTTGGTTCTGGAACTTTAACTGGCTGGAATCGCCTCTCCAAGGCTGGATCTTTTTCAATGTGTTTTCTATATTCATCCAATGTTGTAGCTCCTATACACTGCAGAAATAATGAAGCAGAACAATTTTTAGTACCCCTGCCCTATAGGCAACAATAACAATATTTATTTTACTTATCCATTCTATTTGAAGGGAAAATGTGCGCTCCATCACGGTAGGCATATCATCATTCTGCGGTCTAAAATTCAAATTGCCTAAAAGTACACAACAACAATTAATTGCCATAACAAATCATCTAAAGCTGACCACATAGCAGTGACAATTACTGTCCATACGTCTGAATATATTATTAATATTCAACCTCTACTAATCCTATTATACATCTCATGTTCGTTAAACTGAGTACAGACATGCACAACCAATAGAGAGACAGGGGCTAATTTACCTGCAGTTCACCTCTTGCAAGTGCGGGTTTCAATATATTTGCAGCATCAATTGCTCCTTCAGCTGCCCCTGCTCCAATAAGTGTGTGTACTTCATCAATAAAAAGTATGATCTCATCACTTTGTTTGATTTCTTCCATCAACTTCTTTAATCTCTCCTCAAATTCCCCACGATATTTAGTGCCAGCTACCAGTAGACCCATATCAAGGGTTATAACCTATATAATGCAGAACAAAGTAACAACGTAATCTATTAGGTAAAAAAATGAGGATGTTAGAGAAATTATATGAGTTCAGAAGAGAAAGGGAGAGAGACGAGAGAGACACATGACAGAGGGACTGAGAAGAGAAATTTGTGATGCTCATTCATTCATCATAACAAACATAGAAATACAATGGATAGTGATATGCCTTATATAGGCAATAGTAGACCTACTAATCCTAACTAACTACTATTAGTTACTAACAACTAACCAACTAACTAATTTAATTAGTTATTTACCATTTACATATCAATACCCCTCCCCCAAAGCATCCTTGCCCTCAAGGATGATGGACAACAAAAACAAAAAATACAAAACTCAAAAATATAAATCTGAATCAATCAAAAATAGTTTTTTTTTTTTCCAACTTGGTTTCCCTTCAGCTGTTGTCCCATACCAACAAGAGATTTTTTTTTTTCAACTTTTTCTTTTTCCATTTTTTTTTTTGATGATCAGATCGTGAACCTCATTGGTTTCGGTCGATGACAAGAAACGCGATTCTGATCCTTTAGGCGAGTCGAACCTGGAATCTGACGACAGAATTCCAGAATCATTTGACGTGATCAGAAGTGAAGAACCCATAATCACGAAGCAGATGATCGATTACCAAGAATCCTGTCGATCAAAAAGCGAATGGTCCGAACCTGTCGCTTGAAACCAGGAACGAGAACTAGACGTAATAGCGACTTGCCCGGAACCTACTGAATACCCAGACGCGAACGAACAAAGCCCAGTTGCGAAGCCAGAAACGTTCACTCGAGCCGATACACAGAGTTGAAGATGACGTGAATCCCGGAATGCCAAACCAGAGTAATGCAACTGCCCACGGTACCCAGATCCTGAACCCCGAATTGACGAAGCATTAAGACAGAGACTGTTCTACTCACTATTCCGTTGAATTCTGAATGTCGCTGGTAGTGTCACGGCTTCGTGAAGTTCTGGGTGATAATAAAAACTCTGGTTCTGGTCAAAAAGGAAATTCTGGGTGTCGCTGGAATTTGTCTTATTTAACTTCTGGGGGATAAAAAAGAACTCTGGTTCTGATCGACAATTGGTCTTGGCTGGTTCTTGGCTGTCTTGATTGATCCCGAGTTAATCGCAAGACTCTGTTGATGGTGTCTTGAAGTCGTCTTGCTTGTCCGTGAGGTTTCTTTGGTATTTTCGTGGCTGACTTAGATGCAGAACTGAACCATTAGGATCATGACTCCGCCTGGTTCAAGAGTTGCACTTGGGTCCATATTTTTTTTTAAATTCTTGGTTGTTTCCTGAATAGAACTGAACCTTGAGGTGAGAACCAAGACTCAGGTCTGATTCAAGATTAACAAATCGTACAGAAGCATGCCAAGGACTGAACAGCTCTGATACCACTATTAGAGAAATTATATGAATTCAGAAGAGAAAGGGAGAGAGACGAGAGAGACACATGACAGAGGGACTGAGAAGAGAAATCTGTGATGCTCATTCATTCATCATAACAAGCATAGAGATACAATGGATAGTGATATGCCTTATATAGGCAATACTAGACCTATTAATCCTAACTAACTACTATTAGTTACTAACAACTAACCAACTAACTAATCTAATTAGTTATTTACCATTTACATATCAGAGGAAGATACAAAAAAAATAAACTACCTATAAAAATCTACATAACAAAATGATAAGACACCTACAGTGAGTATTGTTCTTCTCAATTCATATTTCACAAACATAGCCCATGAGTTTGATATAATGATAACAAAAGGCTTTAGACACATGAAATTGCCTAGAAGTAGAATGTCTCAACCAGATAACTGAATAACAAACAAAATATGAGGACAGAAAGCTTGTGCATAATTCAGGTCTAATGAAAAAAGTACAAAAAACCCTAAAAACACCAAGAATACAAAGCAAAGCTCATAGTAAACTGCAACACAATTAAACAATTGAAAATAAGAAGGTGAATTCAAATTTACTTTACAGACGCCTAGCAAGTTAAATGTCAGATCTTACTGATAAAGAGGACATCAAGTTCATTAAGTTGAACTTAAACATAAGGTTTTAATTTTTTAAATGTAGTGACAGAGATAAACTGACTTCTACTAACCTTCTTTCCTTCAATGGTTTCAGGCACATCGCCGTTTGCAATTCTCTGAGCAAGGCCCTCAGCAATAGCTGTCTTCCCCACACCAGGTTCTCCAATAAGACAGGGATTGTTTTTAGTACGACGACCTAGAATTTGAGTAACACGTTCAATTTGTGGCTGCCTTCCCACAACTGGGTCCAATTTTCCCTGAAAGGAGCCAACGGAAATTATTAATGAATTTGCATAGTTAAGTATCATATAGAATCCACCGTGAAAGAAACTAGGAACTATCAAATACCTCTTCTGCTAACTTGGTCAAGTTGGTACCATACTCCTCCAGAGTTGGCATCTTGTTGCTACTGCTTCCTGGGCCAACAGTAGCAGTTACACTGTCTGCATTCTCACCAACCATGCGAATAACCTGGGCTCAGCCAGAGAAAATTTAGATGATTGGCACAAAAACTCGAATAACTTAAGGATTTGTGTAAAATTTACCCAGCTGGTGAAAAGAAGAATAAATGAAGAGTTGGTACTGACCTGCGTGCGGATATTAGTAGGATCAGCACCCAGGTTCTCAAGAACACGTGCAGCCACACCTTCACCCTCACGAAGGAGACCCAGGAGCAGGTGCTCAGATCCAATATAATTGTGACCTGAAAATTACAAGGATCAGATGTTCTGGCAAGCCAAGACAAAACACTACAAAGACTATGATTTCTATCAAATATAATGGAAATCCATATGAACAGAAACTCACAGATTGCCTCCTAACTCCATTTTAAATAAATTTAAGGCAAGACGAGTCATAATCTAAATCTGTACAAATATCAATGAGACACATTTGGAAACAGAGGTATTCCAAAAAAAAAAAAAAGACTTTCCATTTAAATCATTACAAGTCATGCACTCGTCATATCATTACTGAAAAATTATACAAGTCATATTTTCATAGCAAAAACTGATATCAAGAATATAGGAACCTGAATTAAGTCTAGTTCACAGGTAAATTGAAAAAATGCACAACACCAAATACAAATATATTACTTATACCGTTATAATTAAATGAAGAAGAAAAATGCTAAAGTTATATAGGTGAGCAAAAGGAAGAAAATGGCAATCGGGACATATATCATGAGTCATGTGTTAGAATATTGTTCTATTCCACTATGTTCTGTCCTCTTTTATTCTGATTCACTTTCCACCCTGTATCATCTCACCCACTACTACACTTACTCATCACTTTACTTTCCACCCACAATGTTCCACTTATTGTTCTACTTTCCAATCTGTATGATTCTCTCCTAAAGCCTATATATACATGGGCTATGTATTCAATCAGAAATCAATAACCGAGTGTATTTATGTCTCCGAAAGACAATATGGTATCGAGCGGGACCTTCCGTTCGAAGGCCCGGAATTCCACCATGCTCGTCGAGTGACCGAGCACTCACGGAGGTCCCGTGGTCAAAAATCGAAGGACCCTCGGAACTCTTCACTTAGCCACCCACAATGCTAGTCGACCTCCCTGTCCGGACGAAGTTGAAGATACGAGAGAGAGAGAGAAAACGAGAGAAAAGAAGTATTCAGACCACTCCGGCGACTCCGATCTGCATGAAGGAGAGCACGTGGGACGACACCGCCACCACCAGACGGCATCGGAAGGCGCCGTCGGCGGATCCGGAGGGAGCGACGACGATTTGACCGGCGCGTGACACCCACGCGCCACCACACTGCCGGCGCGTGACACCCACGCGCCACCGTGAACAAGTGATTTCCGACAACTCGAATTTTCCGGGGAAATGGATTCCTCTCAATTTTCTCCCCCGTTTGGCTCATTTCCGGAAAAACCAACCGGCATAATTCCCATAGCCTTTATGTCCGGTACAAGTTCTCAAACTCAAAACTCCTCATCTTCCTCCACCACCGCACTATAGTACCATCCGGAAACTACGAGATGCCACCAGATTTCTCAGAAAATCACACTATGGTTATTAACCATAAGTTTAATGGTTACAACTATCTCCAGTGGTCACAAAGCGTGCTAAGGTATATTCGTGGAAAGAGAAAGGAGAAATATATAAATGGGGCAGCCTCTCAACCAGCCCCTGATGACCCCAATTTCGACACTTGGTTTGCTGAAAACAATCAAGTCATGACTTGGTTGTGCAACTCGATGATTTGTAGAGATCGGCGAGGATATCTCCTTGCTCACACAAAGAAAGGAAATTTGGGATGCTACTCGGAGAACCTACTCTTCACTTGAAAACACCGCTGCCTTGATTCACTTGAAGAGACAACTCCGGAATTTACGACAAGGTAATATGTCAGTAACTGAATATTATAATGCATTGCTGAAATTGTGGCAACAACAAGACTTGTTTGAGGTTCACCCCTGGGAAAGTCTCAAAGATGCACAATTATACAAGAAGATCGTGGAAGAAGGAAGGATACATGATTTTCTCCTCGGACTAAATGACACTTTTGAAGAGATAAGGGGCAGAATCATGGGGTTGAAACCACTTCCCCAACTCTTTGAGGTTGTCAACTTCGTACAATTCGAGGAAAGTCGAAAACTTTTGAATCGAAGTAGCCCAAGTCAAACCGAAAACTCAGCACTCGTTGATCCAAGGACCACATGGAGAACGGAAGACTAACAAATGGTGCAACTATTGTAAGAAGAAAGGCCATAATCGAGAAGAATCTTTGGAAACTCCATGGAAGACCTTCCAATGGCAAACCGAACTTCCAAAATCACGGAACACGGTTTGTATCAAAGGTGGAGACCGACGATCGCCTAAGCCGGATAGAAGTACAGATTCGCAAGATAATTGATAGGCGAACCAGTCAAACTCCACTCCCGGTGTAAACCGGGTCCAAACAGTAATTCTATTGCAGCCCTCAACACTATGATGACTAGTGGAGATAATTGGATTGTTGACTCAGGAGCTACAGACCATATGACTGGTAACAGAACCTTATTCCACAGCATTAAATTCTGTCATGAACACCTTAAAGTCAAAGTAGCTAATGGTGTATTCACAAAGGTTGAGGGAATTGGCACAGTTACATTATCTGATCGTTAACAATACATAATGTTGTTTGTACCGAACTCACCGTAATCCGATATCGGTGAGTAAGCGACTAAAGATAAAATATGTCGAGTCATTTTTGATGATGGTACGTGCGTGTTTCGGGATTTGAAATCGAGGAGGAGGATTGGGACTTCTAGAGAATGGGATGGACTATTCTACCTTGAAAAATTGAAATCAAAGAAAGAAGATGCATGGAAGTCAAAACGAGCACTTTGGTTAGCTCAAATTCTAAAAATAATGATGTATTGTTATGGCATTGTCGGTCGAGGCCACCCTAGTTTTGATTATATGAAGCATGTGTTTCCCGAGTTTATTCAATAAAAATTCAACTCCCTTTCAAAGTGTGAAACTTGCCGGTTGCAAAACAAACACGATCCTCATATCCTAAACGAAATATACCCCTTCCTCACCATTTACACTAATTCATAGTGATATCGGGGACCAGCCCGAATACCTACCCTCACCCATACCAGGTGGTTTGTTACTTTTATTGATGATCACACTAGAACCACATGGGTTTATTTATTAAAAGACAAATCTGAAGTAGCCAAAGTATTTCAAAACTTCTATACCTTTGTGAAAACTCAATTCAACACTTCCATTAAGGTACTACGAAGTGATAATGCCAAGGAATACATGAGTACAACCTTTAAAGAATTTCTTAATCAGCAAGGAATTCATCACCAAACTTCTTGCCCTTACACACCCCAACAAAATGGAGTGGCTGAGCGAAAAAACCGTCACCTTTTGGAAGTAACTCGTGCCTTACTAATGGAGCGAAATGTCCCTACCATATGCAGGGTAATGCGGTCCTCACAAACCGCTTACCTCATTAACCGCATGCCTTCCAAAATTCTCAATTACGAAACTCCAATTCGAAGCTTCTTGGTTTCTTTCCCAATTGCCCTCTAATAAATTCACTACCTCCAAAGGTGTTTGGGTGTGTTGTCTTTGTTCATAAAAAGGATGGCAACAAATTTGGTGCCCGAGCTGACAAATGTATATTCCTTGGCTACTCCTCTACTCAAAAAGGCTACAAATGTTATTGTCCGTCTTCCAAGAAACTTATAGTGTCCCGAATCTTTGTGTTCTCGAAGACGACGCCTATTATCCCAAATTACCCATTCGGGGGAGTATTCGATATTGAATGGCTAATCCCGAAGCCTCTACTACCGAAAACCCTGTTTTACCTGACACTTCATCAACAACACCACCCAACCTTATATCCACTCTTGATTCACTTGCTCCCACAAATCAACTTGAAACCAATGAACTGGAAACAAATGTTGAGATCAATTCAGGGATGGATACTGAACCACAACAAGAGGCAGAACCCTGCTCACAAGTTCAAAATGAACCAGACACGGGTAGAACTGTCACTCCCATTCAAAGGAACGACCATGAATCCAATCCGAGATTAAATCCTGAGGAACACGGTTGGCCTATTGCGTTGAGAAAAGGGGTAAGATCATGCACTCAACATCCAATTCAACGATTTGTTTCATATGGTAATTTGTCTACAAAAATGCAAAGCTTTGTTGTAAACAGTGCACAGATGAAAATTCCAAACACATTTCAACAAGCTATGGCAGATTCAAATTGGAAACAAGCTGCAGAAGAAGAATTGAGGGCACTCAAGGAAAATAGAACATGGGAGATCACACCTCTTCCTAAAGGAAAGAAACCAGTAGGATGCAGATGGATTTTCACTCCAAAATTCAATCCAGATGGTAGTATCAACAAATACAAGGCGAGACTTGTTGCAAAAGGATATACCCAGACATATGGAATTGACTATCAGGAGACATTTGCTCCAGTAGTTAAGTTCAATACCATCCAAGTACTATTATCAATTGCAAAGCAAACTTGGATTGGCCATTACACCAATTTGGATGTGAAAAATGCATTCCTAAATGGAAACCTGGAGGAAGAAGTCTACATGGAAATTCGAGATGGAGTTTTAGCTCCTAACAACTCGTGTGTAAACTCAACAAATCATTGTATGGTCTTAAGCAATCTCCCGGGCGTGGTTCAAGTAGATTCACCAAAGCAAGTAAAAGAGCTTGGGTACACTCGGGGACAAGCGGATGACACGTTATTCATCAAACGTGTTAATGGCAAAGTCACCATATTGATCGTATACGTTGATGACATAGTCATTACGGGAGAGACGACGAAGAATCCATTGCTCGCTAAAGAAGAACTTGTCGCGAATTCCAAGTAAAAGACCTAGGACAAATGAGGTACTTCTTAGGCTTGGAAATAGCTAGAACCAAGAAGGGCATCAATGTATCCCGAGAGAAAGTATACACTAGATCTGTTACATGAAACGGGAATGTTGGGTTCCCAACCGAAGGAACACCAATGGAAGAGGGATGTCATCTAGAGATTAAGCCAAACGGAATCCCGACTAACTCAGAAAGATACAGAAGACTTGTGGGAAAATTGATATATCTAACCCACACACGTCCTGATATTAATTATGCGGTTGGAATAGTAAGCCGCTTTATGCATCAACCACGGGAAGAACACATGAAGGTTTGTATATAGAATTTTGAGTTATCGAAGCTTAATCCTGGAAGAGGAATATTGTTTAAGAAAGGTACAACCTTAAACCTTGAAATCTACACGATATGAGACCATGCAAGGGATAAAGAAACTAGAAGGTCAATCTCGCATACGCACATACGTGTGGGGAAATCTGGTTACATGGAGAAGCAAGAAACAGACAGAGTAGTGTCACCAAGTAGTGCGAAGTTTTGAACCGAGAGCCGTTAACAAAGGAGTATGTGAAGGTTTGTGGATTATGAGATTATTGAAAGAGTTGGGAATTCAATTTGAAGGACCAATGCAACTCGGTGTGACAACAAGGCCAAAGCATTGAAATGGTAAAAAACCCAAGTATATCACGACGAGAACAAAGCATGTTGAGATAGACAGACATTTTATTAAAGAAAAGATTGAAGCCGGCATAATAACTCTCTCTCACATAAGATCCGGACCCATTACGAGATATCTTGACCAAACCACTAGGCGAATAAAATTTGAAGTCTTTCGAGGCAATTTGGGAATGATTGATATCTACTCTCCCTTTGAGGGGGAGTGTTAGAATATTGTTCTATTCCACTATGTTCGTCCTCTTTTATTCGATTCGCTTTCCACCCCGTATCATCTCACCCACTACTACACTCACTCATCACTTTACTTTCCACCCACAATGTTCCACTTATTGTTCTACTTTCCAATCTGTATGATTCTCTCCTAAAGCCTATATATACATGGGCTATGTATTCAATCAGAAATCAATAAACTGAGTGTATTTATGTCTCTGAAAGACAATATCATGAAAGTATAAAACATAAGAAAATGTAAACAAAATGATTACCAAGTTGGCGGGCCTCCTCGAGTGAGAGCTCCAAAACACGCTTTGCCCGAGGAGTAAATGGAATCTCAACTGCAACAAAGCCACTTCCCCTTCCGATTATCTTCTCCACTTCCACACGGGCATCTTTTAAATTGATTCCCATGGACTTTAGAACCTTTGCAGCAATTCCTGTGCCTTCACCGATGAGACCCAACAGGATCTGCTCGGTTCCAACAAAATTGTGACCAAGCCGCCTTGCTTCCTCTTGTGCCAGCATAATTACTTTAATAGCTTTTTCTGTAAAACGCTCAAACATGGCCTTAGGCACAAATCTTCTGGCCTTTGCTCGCCGTGAAGAAGTTAAAGTTGACACTTTTGAATGAAGATGGTGTCCAGGTCTCAACATAGTATCCAAAGGATTAACAGGACGTAGTCCAGAGAAGCTTGAAATTCTTGGTCCAGGCATCACTGCAGCACTCATCATTGTAACTGATCTTCTTGATTTTCCTGATCCCTTAAGTTGACCCTGCCTTTTCCCAGCCACCAAACCGGGAAGATTAACTGACTGAGCCAAAACCCTATCCATGATTCCTGAATAGCTGGCTGCAGTTGTTGGTGCTAAAAGTTAGCTGACAATTACCACGCTTAAAAGCCAAAAGTATCAGAATGCACTCAGAAACAGATAAGAATGAAACCCACAGATTTTAACAAACAAATAACTATCACTATGTTCACATTCATTATAAAGCCAACTTAGAGAAATTAAGTTTAAAACAAACTTTACATAAATCCTATTATGCACTAAAAAGAAAAGGTGTTCCTGATGGAGGGTTCAAGAGTCTGTTCATATTCTCCACAAAAGATATCTTTAAGATTATCGTAACTGAAGTGAAGATATAATGGACCGTATCAAGTATTCTGGTGGGGGCGGACAGGGGGAGTCGTTTTCTATTTGCTAATCTTGGAAATCATCCATATACCGTATCTAAAAACCAAGAAGCAGAAACCTTGGAAAATATCAACTTGAAAACGAATCTGGCTTCAGAAACTCTATTGTATAGAAGTCCTCAAGTCCAGCAGCTAAGGAAGAGATGACAAACAACTTAACACAACCAATGACGGAAGAAAAGAAAATAACGACATATTTCAGCTTTGTCAAAATGTCTGAGGACGTACTGACTAAAGCCGGAGGATTAATTTACTATTTACTAATTAAAGCATAAGATGTCTAGAATGCAAGCTCTTGAGAGAGCTTCAATTAGTCAAGAACCATAATCGTACAAATCACAATATAACAAACACCACGCGCACTAATCCAGCAAAAGCACGGGTTAGGAGAAAAAAGTCAAATCCAAGCGAGAAGAGAGACGAATCAACCGGCAAGAAGCAAGCTCAAAACCTAATTCAAGCAAGCTTGTGCCCCAACCATAAAACACTACAAGCAGGCTAAGAGCAACAAGACATTCAAAACAAACTCAACAGTAGTCGTCCCCAAATTATCCGATCAATTAACTCAACCAAAAAGAAAAACGAAAAAGAAATCGTAAGAGAAAAAATGAAGATGAAAATGAAAGATAGAATTTCACCGGAAAAAAAAATTAAAGTAAAGCGACCAGACGAGGGAGGCGACTTCGTTTAAATGGTCGACCGAAGAGAAAGGAAGGTCAGATGAATGGATGGATTGGGCGCTACTCCGCCCTTCTACACCTGTCTATCTTCCAAGTTCCAAGCGTTACCCTCTATAATATACTACGCCACCGTATCAACCGCCATGTACTCGACCCCATCCTATCATTTCTTCAAAAGCGATCATCACCGTTGATAGTCAACGTCAACATCATTGAGCTTTTAGATCCGTCGATATGGTTGCCCCCCGATGTCAATTTTTTAGGGCCAGGAAATGGGACCCGTTTTCTTTCTTTGAAGTGAATTTTGTTTTAATCTCAACATTAACCCTAAACATTGGAGTGTGAGGGTTATTTTGCCCTTAGCTGGTGCGACATGATTAGCCGACATTGCATTAACGGACAACGTGATTTTTTCATTTTGCTATCACGTTTTGTAAATAATAGTAACACAATAAATATATAATAAAATTATAATGAAATATAGTTTTAATACTTTTATCATTAAGTTCTTATTCTACAAACAAATTTAAATTTTAATAATATCATTGATGATAACAAAATTTTATCATTTTTATTGAGAAACATACTATCTTTACATTTTAAGGTCGTATAATTAAGTATTAAATTTAAAATAAAAAAAATTAATCTGGGTATTTTTCTCAATAAAGGAGGAATAGAAATTTAAACAGGGAAGAATGTTAAAACGAGTGATTTCTTTTTTCTATTTGACCGAAAAAACGACCGAATTTGAAACGAAAAAGGAGATAAACTCGTGAATGGAATGGAAATAAAATATCCACGTCATTATAGCAGAGGCGTGGACGATTCCCCTTTTTATTGCTTCCTTTGTCAAGTTTCGTTTGTTTTTATTTGTTCTCGTAAGTCGTTGATATTTGCTAAACAGTCAGACAATCGGTTGAAAAATTCGTTATTGGAAGCTCGAATATCCCACATACGACCTTTTTTTTGGGTACAAGCACACATGCCCATTTTTAAAAACTACGTTTAAATTTTATAAAAATTCAAGCATGAGCCCACTAATAAATGATGAATTAACCAAATATCTGACGTAATTTTTTTTTTTTTTGATAAAAAAGGTTTTGGAGGGGTTCGACATCGTGGTCACCTCAAGATCAGACATTCGCCGCGCCATGAAGACTGCAATAATGGGACTTACGAGATCGCTTATCAAAGCGAGTCTCATCGACGGCAGAGGATCGAACCCACGACCCAAGGCCTAATCCCGGATCCCTTATCATCTACGCCAACTCACATCGCGATATCTGACGTAATTTTAAAAGCAGCCAACCATCAATATCTTGTGGGCTTTGATCCAAAGATCCAGGCCCATGTAAAGTAAAATGTTGGGGTTGCATTTCAACAGGCCAGCCCATGACACAAAAATGTGAATGAATCCTCCGGCTCCCATGGGCCCAAATTCATGCTTCAATCTAGACAAAAATAGGATAAGCTTACTTTGAATGATTTTACACAGAAAGTAGTATATGAGAGGAGGAGTTTTGTCTTGAATTATATAAAACATTTATTTAAGTGCTTTTGAGGGTTTCCCAAATGAACACTAAGTTCGTTGGCTTAGGGGCCCATTTGGATGGCCTTTTAAAAAAAAGTGTTTTTTTCAAGTCCTTTTCTTTTAAACTCCAAATTAGAGCTTTTAAAAAAAAGCAAATTTTGACTTTTTTTTGTGACTTTTACTTTTTTTTAAAAAAATATCATCTAAACACATAAATTAATAAAACAAGCATTTTTTTGCATTAAAAAAGTGCTTTTTTAATCAAAAAAGCTCATCCAAATGGGCCCTATAATCATTGGATCCAATTCTTCAATCAAATGTTGTCATATCCATATGAATATTATTGAAAGAATTCATATGCTGAAATTTGAGTGTATAACGAGGATTGGTACAGTTGGTTAAGGCCCTTCACCCCAAAAGAGAGGGGGTTTGATACTCGCTGATCGATATGAGGGCCTCGTTGGTGGGCAATCTGAAGATCTTACGTAAAAGTCATTTCTTTTGAGCCTTGAAGGCATACCCCGACCCAGTGTAAGACTTGGTGTTTATCCCCACCTAAACTTTCTTATACCAAAAATAAATAAATAAACACAGTACAATTTCAAGTTTTGAGAAATTAAGATGGATTCAATCAACGCTAATAAACACAGTTTTCAGTTTTGACAGAATACTGTTGCAGGAGATACTTGTATGTCGGCAGTGTAAGACTCATGCTAAAGATACAATGCTTGATACACAAGATCTATATAGTACGCGTAAGGATATTATTCAGTCTCCTCTTTCCTTTTGTAATGCTCACCTCATATGTGTTGTCTTCCATTCAAAGCAAACGAGAGAGAGTAGCATGGGCAGCACGAGTGAGTGAGTGAACTCAAGCAATAACGAGGTCCACCGCCAGCCATTACAGCGTAAGATTAAGTTGCTTATTTCGGGGAAAGCACTATTGTAACAACTTTCACTAAATATTGTATCCAGTTAAAGCAGATGGGAGAAGTTTTACCGGAATAAGGCAGTCAATGCCGTGGTATCAGGCAATGGCACCAGTGCCGTTGAAGTTGGTGATGCCACTCAATGAGTGGTGTCAAGGAAAGTGATGACTGATGAGTGGCGTCAATCAATTGAGTGGCGCCTTTTTAATGTCGATCCATTTACCGCAAATGCAAATGTGGTGTTTATTATTTTTGGCTTTTAAACAACTCTTGTTACTTATCAATTGTAAAAGTTGGATTGAGTTATGCTTTCTAAAACAATCTTTAGTTCAGATTACCATACTAATAACTTTCAAAAAATATATATATTCAAATACAAATCTCATCATAATAACTAACTTTCACCAAATTGACCTTTTAAGAAATGAATTTTCGATAAACATAATTTTCACAAACTAATTACTCCCTTCGGTCCTAAATATAAGATAAAGTTAACTTTTTTAGAGAGATTAAGAAAGTTAATTAAATTAATTTAGAATATTTTTATTTTTCAAACTAATTAGTTTTGATATATAATATAAGAATACATGATATATGATATGATTAAGAATTTATTTAACTTCCTTAATCTCTCCAAAAAAATCAATTTTTGTCTTATATTTATTACTAGAAGAAGTAATTAACTAAACACACACTAGCTGCATCTTCATTCCGACATATAAGACAAAATTGATTTTTTTTGGAGAGATTAAGGAAACTAAATAAGTTACTTAATCATATCATATATTGTGTATTCTTATATTATTAGTCAAACTAATTAGTTTGAAAAATAAAAATAAAAATATTCTAAATTAATTTAATTAACTTCCTTAATATCTCCAAAAAAAGTTAATTTTATCTTATATTTAAGATCGAAGGGAGTAATTAGTTTGTGAAAATTATGTTTATCGAAAGTTCATTTCTTAAAAGGTCAATTTGGTGAAAGTTAGTTATTATGATGAGATTTGTATTTGAATATATATTTTTTAAAGTTATTAGTATGGTAATCTGAACTGAAAATTGTTTTAGAAAGCATAACTCAACCCAACTTTTACAATTGATAAGTAACCAAGAGTTGTTTAAGAGCCAAAAGTAATAAACACTACATCTGCTTTTGCGGTAAATGGATCAACATTACAAAGGCGAGTGGCATCACCGAGTGGCATCACCAACCTCAACGGCACTGATGCCGTTCCTTGACACCACGGCAATCACTGCCTTATTCCAGTAAAACTTCTCCTCATCTGCTTTAACTGAGTACAATATTTAGTGAAAGTTGCTACAATGGTGCTTTTACCTACTTATTTCTGCTAATAATTATCCTGCAACATGGAAATTGGAGACATGGGCTTCATCACTTGACCCCACGCCATAACACACATGCCTCCTACTAGGAGTTCATCACGTACAATTCATTAATCCAAGTTCAGTTTCTCTAACTCAAATCTACCATCTGCTACTCACAAGTCACAAGGCTGCAAAAGTGATTCATATGGCATTTGAGCCACAAAATATAAACATGTTAACCGTTGGCACCACAAATTATATTTTATTATAAACCCATGCAAATGGATATTCACTACAATTTCCATTTCAGTTCTTACCCAGTGCTACTACTAATGAATAAACAATCAAAATTTAAAATAGATAAACTGCAAGCCAACTGTGAGGTAAGGCAGCCTGTATATGAACTTAGTTACATTAAGAGGTTGGGACTTTTGGGGATGGGGGAACAACTATGTACAAAATAGGATTGTTGGGGGAGAAAATCTAAGGCTCATATCACCTTGATCAACACTGATTACATACATACTATACTAGGAGTAACAAATAAATATATGTGGGCAAAATATACTTATTCCAGGGTAGGTCCAAAATTGTATAGATGCTAACGCGTACCAACAATGTTATGCTTCAAGTCACTTCATTAGCAGTTAGGAATCACAATTGGTCTTCGTCATAGTTCCCAACAGGAAGGCCTTATAGAATCTCCTGCTTCTCTAGAGCGGAGCTGTGAATCAGAATGAAATACCATTTCAACATCAGATATTTGAAGAAAACTCGCTCTTGTTCATTTGAGTCAAGATGGAAGATTCAAATTTCAGAAACAACACAGTAAAACTGATGTGGCTATTGTCAATGAAACCAGTGATTGAAACGTCAACGGAGTCACCTGCAAGCTATGGCATCAAATTTAATCATCATGAAGCTGAAATTAGACTTCTTTAGCATCCATGCAGCCTTCACTAGCTGACAGATTCTCTTCAACCACAGACCTTAGTGTTCCCGGGCTCATTTTCTGAATTTCCTCTTTGGGGTAGATATATATTTTGCGAACCATGACACAGAACTCCCTGGTTTAGATGTAAAATATGAGTTACATCCTATTGTCAAGAAAAAACAATTTTCAATATAATTTGTAAACCTGTGACTAAAATTAGAAAGAGATCCTTACCGCCACGGATCATCCCCAACAAGCATCATGTCACCCTCATTATCAGTGTAGACAATTAGCCAATCCTTTTTCAAAGACCTTAATTCCCCTCCAAATTCAAACAAGTCATCTAATTCAGCAACTAATTCATCATAGTTGCTGAACTTTGTAAGGTCAACTGACCTACCAAGCGCAATCCCCTTCTTGTGAACCTATATTATTAGCATTTGATTTTATTATTTTTCCTGCAAACCATTCGCTTGTATAGTAGTTACGTGAGAGAAAATATCTTACTTTAGTGCAACTCCTAGCAGAATCACTGCGTGGTATGGCTTGAACACCTTTCACATGTGGCTGAAATGCTTGTGATGGCTTTTCATGGTCATCGGTAGCAAATATAGCATCTGGCAGCTTTGATCCGCTTGACTGTTCTGATTTGAAATCACTTTCATTGGTATCAGGCTGTCGTGATGTAAGATGCTTGTGACCAGCTGGCTTACATGCCTTATTTATTTTTGATGTGGAAGGCTCTGGTGTACTTGGGCCACTGATAAGTGATATGCCAAATAGCTTACAGTCCCCTTCTTTCGCTTTAACAGGCTCGCATGATCTTGCCTGTGTTGGTTTTTGCATCGGGTCTCTCGATCCAGGACTATCATGTTGAGTTGGGGGTGGGGGCGGTGGCATCAACAGGCTTCCATGCCTCCTATGCTCTTCTTTCTGAGCAGGAAGCAGAGGGTAATCACCAAATGCGCCATACCTCACATTCCACCTACCATGGTAAGCTACATCACTGTCTCGTGAACCTTTCATGTTAGGGTCCAAGAGGTTTAATGATAGATTAGAAGGCATTACATGCCTTGGGCAGGCTACCACATTAAACTTGCCTTCATGACCTAACAAATGTTTCCTTCCAGGACTAGCCATAGGGCTAGTTTGATGTACCAAGGATAGATGGGTTCGATCTCCATTTGTCCCAAAGCCTGAAAGCAAGTCTGAATATGAAGGCTCATGCCTCCCGGTTGGTGTCCAGCTCTCCGGAGCAAACGTACTTGAAGTAGACACTGCATTTTTTTCATCAGGCTTTTCGGCAGTATCAGATTCATAGCTTTCCGCCAAATTGCCTCTCAAGGTTGAGAATTCTTGACCTCGCAATACCCTTGGAAATCCACTTGCTGGGAAAGGGTCTATACTTACCTTAGATGACACTGTAAATAAACCCCCAATAGAATAATTTCATTAACTAAACTACAAATTCTCCAATATAGTTCTTAAAAAAAACAAAATTATGTGCTACTTAAGCAAACCTTCACGAGTGAGAGCAGACGAATTAGGTGATGATGGAATCGCATTAGGCCGAGGCCTTTTAGGCCTGGCCAGTGTAAGAGGATTTAGAGCTGGAGGAGCATGAGAAGGTTCTATTTTCCAAGGGGATACTCTCTCAGGACGAGGAATGCTAGATGTTTCATCCCATCTCACCTGGAAGGCATTCAAGAGAAACTATTACAGCATGCCATATTCAACAGTCAAACAGTGACACAAAAGCTGGTAATGGAACCTTGAGGCATCTCCATTTGGATTTTGGCCACTTTTGTGGATCAGCATCTTCAAGTCCAATAACAGTACCAGTAAACCTACCATATAAAAAGTGACATGATGAAACTTCTTCAAATTAATGATAACAATTGCTGAATTACTTTGGGTGGAGGAGGTGGAAAAGAAAATGACATTGAACATTCATACCTCTGCTCTGGAGCCTCTTCACCTTCAAACCTCATTCTGAACCGCATTCCTATTGTATAATTATTCTTAAGGGACTCCATATATTGTTCGTAAGGAACAATGAATTCGGCAGGACTGGTTCTGCAAATATAATAATTTACAAAAGTTCTGTAAATTATGCCATGGAAAATCATCAAGAAAGAAACGCTCAAACTAGATATACACATGCACTCAGAATCCCTCATCACCTAGAACATAACATTCCAAGGTCAAACTGAAATTACTCATATAGCTTGCTTGATGGGTATAATTTCAAGAATATGTTACAGACCTGGGCTTGTAATACACAGTGAACATGGTTCCAGTCGAAACCGCATGCCATGCAGTTGCAAGGACTCCAAGATGCATGCTGTGACAAGAGATCACTGAGGACGGAACATTACCCTGATGTCTCATTGCACGTCTCACACCAACACGAAGTTCCCCATTCTCACCCCTGGGAATTAGCCGGACATTATTTAGAGAAGCAAAAGCAGAAAACCATAAAATCCATAACCCCAGTCAGAAAAAACAAACCTCAAAAATATAAATGCATCACCAGCAATAAGCCTCTTAGAGCCAACAAAAACACTCCAACCGCTTTGTAGTAAATGTCTGCGTGGTTGACCTGAAGTTTACTGAAGTTGTCAGTCGCAACCAATTAACAAAATGGAACAAGAAAATCATACAAAATAAAAACAAAAAATGCCAATTTAGTCTTGCTAATTAATCAGGAAAACAAAATATTCAAGAGAAACGAATGGCTATTATAGGATGGGGATTGGGGAGCACTCGGCTGGTGGATTTTAGTGACGGATATACTATAACTTTCAAGATGAATAATCGGTTCATATCATTACCTCTGAAGATATGCCTGAATCTCCACTCGTTACCGAGTAGATCCTTCGCCACCAACTCCTGGTTAGGTGGCTGCTTCGACATATCCTGTCAACAGACAACACGGAGAATTCCTCCCACTCAGCATCGACGATAATAAAACAAAGCACAATAAGGAGACAAAGGCCACGGAATAAACCAGAGGAGGAAGGCATTCATCGGCATGACGTCTCAGTACTGAAAATCCACCATGAGTGCTTGTATCAGAAGCCGTCAGAGTTTTACAGAACGAATGCACCTGAAATCGTGGCGGTGGAGGAGGCGGAGCCTTTTTCTCAACGGCGTTTTCATCTTGCTGAAGATCGGACCCGGATTTAAAAAGAAATATCATCAGGACCTTATTTTGCCATTTATTACTCAGGGTCAACGAGGCAAAACAAGCAGAGGACTTACATTTGGCTCCGGAAGCAAGGTCACCTGGGCAAACACCTCGTCGGTGTCCGGCTCAGCCTGAAATTTATTTTTCAAAAAAGAAGGAAAGTCACTTCATGTACCATGCAAAATACAAACTCAAAAGTTAGAACTCCTTTAAATGATTACTTTGGTTTGAAAGCTTCGAAATATATGAACTTAGAGAGATAGAACAAAGCTACCTTCAACAACACGTTGATCACTCGACAAAGGATTTTCGATGGGAGATCGTACACAGGCATATGCTGGTCCGCCACTTGATTTGTGGACGCCTCCACCTAATGAAGCAGGAAAACAAGCGCTGATGGTTAGCAAACTTCAACGAAAAAACCACGTCCATTAGCAGCAAAAAACGAACAAATGATAGCATTCAAGACGGAACACATTATTTCACGCATTTTTTCAGTATTAAGAAACAAGTTCACAAAAGAAAGCCAGCCACAACAAAGACATCCTACTCAGAATAGCATAACCCAGAGAGGAAATGTTATAAAGGTAAGTGGATATAGATGAGGCTAGCAACAACGAGTGACAGACAAAGAGTTTCCATCTGAGGCCTGTAAATGGCTGAGGAATTACTTGCTCAATATGTCCCTGAGGAAAATAGAAGACCCGTTCCCCTTCACGGGGCACGGTAACGAGGGGACCAGCACAAGCATGCCATAGCTCCCAGTAGAGCGCTGCTTCCGGGTCTATTAGAACAGAGAAAAACATATTGTGAGAAGTCGACGCTCTAGATATGCCAGAAACCACAAATTTCTGAGACTTAACGAAAAGTAAATACACCAGAATCACCTCTCACAGTTGACGATGAGTGAGCATTCTGACATTCAGCAGGTTTCCAAGCATCGTTATTGTTGTTGTAAACAGAGGAGTGGTTTCCCCCCGTCCCGTCCACGCGATTTCCCTTGATCGGTACCTCTGTTGATCCCATTTTTCAGAAATCTCACTATAGATCTCTCATCCGAGAGATACCTTGTGCAATACACGAATTATATCACATTCACAAAGCTTTTGGCGCTGCCTTCACCGCTTCACGCTTTCAATTCTCCTCAACTAACCCAAAAGATACAAAAATCACCGACGTCTTCTTCCTCAGTCGACTTTATCGTCTTCCTCTTAAAACAAAACACACAAACATGCAAGCTCCTTCCACTCAAAACAGCAAACAATTCAGTCTCCTTTCCCACAGATTTTCAACTCTTTCTCTCAAAATGACCATCAAATTCCCAAATGGACCCTTTCACACAAACCAAGCAATATCTTATATAGTGCTTGTCTATATCTATCTCTCTTTCTCTCAACTAAGACGCTAGCAGCACCAGAACCACGTCTCACTTTCTTGCTGTATGAATGAGGAAGGAGACTTTAACCGGAGTGATAAAATAAGTGCGTGTAACCACTTCAAGCGCGGTCAATCCTTTGAAACAGTAGAGGCCACTGGCATTTGTCGGTAAAGTGGCTTTTTCAGATGGGCTACGACCGGTGATGAGATGAAGTCCTTTCAGTGCGGGGGACCAACAAGGAGGAGCCAGCGCTGTGAGGGAAAAAAAATCTGAGAAGACAAAAGAGGGGCGCGTGACGGAAAATAAATAACGACGTTAGGCCGGTCCTTGGAGTTGTCGAAGAAGCAGTGGCTTGGCATGTAACGGTGGCGGGAAATTAACCATTTCAGTCTGAGATGAGGATGATTTGATTATTATTTTTTTAATTAATATTGACGGAAATTGAATATATTTAGCTTCTGCTGATGGTGTACCAGTTATGGTGGTGAGACTGAGGACATTCATGTGCTCGGAGTGCCCCAAGGCCCACACTGACACACACCTACACAGCTGTGGATAGCAGGTGGTGTCGCACCATTGGGATCGTCCCCGTCCTATATCTCGTCAATACTGGTAATGGGTAAATCCAATTCCAAAAAGCAAATACACACTCGTATCGCTTATGAAAAATAATACTCCCTCCGTCGTTGTTATAAATAATACCTCTGGTTTTTTTTTTCAACTTTAGAGAGATCGGAAGAGGTTGGATCCTGAAATTAATCAACGACTTAGAGAAGTATTTTAGGGGAAGAAGAATGAACCCAAATTAAGATCGGCATACGTATATTCTTATTTCTAAATTCCTTACAAGTCGGTTAAGTCACCGCCGCCCTTAAATTAAAGCGTAGGTGGCGCTAACCCCTCTTAAAATATATATATCAAAAATAATAATAATACTCCCTACGACGTTGGTGTAAAGATATTTAAAAATTTGACTTTAATCTTAAATATGAAACTAAATTTTTATATTTACAATATTTTTCTAATTTACTTATATTAATGTTCTTTTAACAATGATCAAGGAGGATAGGAAAATAATGAATTAAAGAAAATGACTACGGTGTTTTAAAAATATATGTAATATTAATTAACTTAACTAAATTTTTTAATCTAATTAAATTAGATAAATATGTTTATATTAAATATCAACGAGAGTAATAATTTTAATGTTAAACAAATAATAGCACAAATCCTCTTATAAGAGTTTGATAACTAATTTATAGGTATTATAAATATTGCAATATTATTTCCTCAAGATGTGTCTTTTAGAGCTCCACACTTATACATATGTAACCTACAGTATGAATGGTTTATTGGGAGTTTTCCATGATTATTACACATAACCTCTAAATATTACATATTGTATAATTATGTAGGTTCAATCTTTATTGTAATTCTTGGATAAAATTTAAGAACTTGTGGCCTACAAATAGTAGTCTTGTATCAAGTTATTGTAAGCATTTAAATGAATAAAATATTGCTCCTTCTTTCTCTCCTCATCTCTTCGATTTCATCTCTTGTAATTTATTTATTTTCGTAACAATAGGTATTTAAAAATTTATTTAGGTTAGTTATGTATAATAAATATGCATGTACTCCAAGATGAGAACCACTTACTGAATGCAATCAAAATAAATATTTTGAGAAAAAATATAAATAAATTTAAGAGACACAATGGATTCCTTATATATTTGTTATATATATATATTTTTATTTTTATTTTTAAAAAAAAAAAAACCCCTCGTGGAACTCTTATATTAAAGATACGAGACACTAATAAACATAAACAACTAGTTTTGGCTGCCTTATTTAGTGTGAGCATCAATTACATCTCCAGAATTTGTTGCTGGCTACTATAAATTGTCTATGAATAAGTAAAAGTAAGTGTACGTGAGATCCGGGGCATGCGTAGTGCGTTTCAGCATCGACGAACGTATAAATGCGAGATCAAGTTTTAGACCTAACAATTGTTGTTTCTTTGTAATACAGCATCAAATCCAACTGAGGGGTAGTTCTAATGAATTCATATTTCTAATATTGGAATCGTGTGTTACTAGCTCCGGTTCTAATTATAAAAGCTAGTTGATTTTTTTTTGGAGAGATTAAAAAAGCTAAATAAGTTACTTAATCATTTCATATGTTGTATATTATTCACAATTATTATAGTTGTTTTTTTTTGGAGAGATTAGGAAAGCCCTAATTAAATTAAGACAGAGTATTTTTTTTTTTTTTTTTTTTCAAACTAAATAGTTTAACTAATAAACTAATATATAATTTAAGTTACTTAATCATTTTATTTAAATTTCCTTTCTCTCCAAAAAAAGTACTACTATCTTATTTAGATTATATATTAGTTTATTATTAGTCCTTATTATAAACTAATTACTTTGAAGAAAAAAATTAAAATTAAAATATTCTAAATCTTTAATTTAATTAGTTTATTTCAAACTAATTATTTTGAAAAAAAAATAAAAATATTCTAAAGAATTTAATTATGTTTTATAATTAGGATTGGAGGGAGTATATTAGTTTATTAGTCAAACTAAATAGTTTGAAGAAAAAAAATACTCTAAAGTAATTTAATTAGCTTCCTTAACCTCTCCAAAAAAGTCAACTAACTTTTATAATTACGACCGGAGGGAGTATAAATGAATAATCAATAGTGCACGTATATTTAATTTGTAGGCATTGGAATGGTGATTTTTGTAAATAAATATGACGGCGCGATTGGGAAGAATTTTGACGTGAGGAAATAATTACAGGAGGGGGAGAAATAATATATTAAAAGGCAACAGCTTAATTTTAATCCTAGCATACACATCACGTAATCACACAAAAGCAAACCAAATTTTATTTTCTTAAAAACTACTCTTAATGTTTTGGGTTAATAAAATATTTTATCTTTATAATTTGTTCCTGTTTGATTTTTTATCGGATCCAGTGTATAATCCCCTCTAAAACTTAAATCACAAAGGCTTTTCGTCTATTATAACAAGTTCACACTCCCAAAATAAAGGGAGCAAATTAAACTAATGTTTAGTTAGTCTAGTGGGATGAGGTGCATGCTAAGTACCTTAAACAATGTCCAAGGTTCGATTCTTAGGTTGTGTATGGAGCTGCTGCTTGTGAGGGATCGCCCCTGTTATGAGCCTTTGCAATACTCGAATTCAAGCCTGTTGAGTTCCCCGTGACATATGGGCTGACTTGAGACACTGAATGCCAAGCAAACTATACCACCAAAAACCAACGCATCCGGTTTTGGTGCCAATATTCTGATCCCCTTCGGGGAAAGGTATCCATATTTAAACATGATAGGTTCCTATAGGAGGATTTTATTTTTTAAATTCAATTTTATTTTTTGAAAAAATGTTAGTTAAAAGATTATTTTTATTTTAGATTAAATAATATATTAAAATAATTTTGTTAAATTTTTTTAAAAATTTAAAAAAATCTCACCATCCAAATTAAATCTAAACGATCCAGAAAAGAGGAGCTCATTCCAAAACCAACGAATTTGGTTTAATGAAAGAAAATTGGTTAATCTCTCACAATTTTATTAACAAAACCAATGTTCAAATAAGAGAGGATAGTTGTACCCGAAAATGATTTTCCAAAAAAAAGATATAACACCAAATATTATATTATAATATTTTTTTAAAAAAATAACGGAATGTCATCCTCAATTCTCCCGTCAAAAGATTTATGAGTTATTTTAATATCCTATTACTACACAGTCGTAGGGCTTGCAGGTGGGAGTCCACCGGATGTCTCCTAATTTGGTTACATATAATCCATATTGTGGGGCCCGGCTGAGCTCTGCTTCCTCTCTCGTGGGCAATTTCCAAACCCTCTTAGTATTAGATTCCCCTCCCTGTTTTCCCCTAACACGCTTTGTTTGATTAATTTCTTTAATCCCTAATCCACGCTTTGTTTGATTTTTTAATTTTTTTATTCTTTAATCACGGATCAAGCAAAGGACCCCATCATTCACGTCATACATTTACCCGGACGGGCACGCGCCAGCCCATATCCGTCATCCAATAACGGTTACGGACTTCAAACGGGGTTTCATTTTTGTTAAGGGAGAAAAAAACGCAGTGGGCCCAAATTCCTGTTGTAGTTGTTGGGAGAGGTAAAGTTGAGGATGATTCCTTTTTAGACGCTAACTTTGGACCCGCACGTGGTAGGGGTGTGGACCCGCATATAATTTTAGACGCTAACTGTGGACCCGCACGTGGTGGGGGTGTCAGTTTGTGGGACACGTGGTATTTCTCAGATGGATCAGAGAGTGGGACCCCTTTTCTGGAATTGGGGGTGGGTAGGTAGCTCGAGCTAGTGGTTGAGTAGCGCTTGTCGCGTTATTATGAACGGCGTTACGGAAAGTGACGTCATCCCCAATCCAACTAATCCTAGGTGGAATCTCTTTTATTTGTTTTTTCCGTGCAATCTTTTTTTTAAAAAAATATATATTTTTCTATCCAAAAGACGAAAAGAAACAGAGAGTATGGTCAGAAAGTTTACCCCTTTCAATGGTCAAAAAGTTTTTTTCACCCATACTTTCATCCATTTATCTGTATTAAGTGTTAAACTAAACTGAATTAAACAAAATTTTATCAAAAGAAGAATGAACGAACCTCATAAAAAGATTAACACTAAATTAAATTGGCACTTCATCACAATTTAAAGTTCTTAAATTCAGTACTCACTTTCTTATATTTCTGTAGATTTTGTTTAAATCCTGATTTGGTATAAACTTTTTTATGAAGTTTTCAATTGTTATTCCCCCTTATTATATTCTATGTAAAAGAATTAATATATATATATATAATCTCAAAATATATATATATTTGTGATTGAGTTTTTTTAAGCGAGTGGGGATGGAAGTTGTATTATTATTTTTCATCAAGAGTGCGTGCGTATGAATTTTGATCCTTACCAACAATGGACACATGTAATTCTTAGCATCTAGAGATCCTTCTATGTATGAAAAGATATTTTGTGACACAGAAATGGAGGAGTACGGAGACATAAAGAAGGAAAATGCAAGGAAAGAAGAGATAGCACTAGAATGATGAGGGCCATACAATAATGATAGCAGGAGAAGACACATATGGGAAGATAAGCTTATAATGTGACATGCAGAGAGAGAGAGGGAGGGAGAGAGAGGAGGGTAAAATGAAAGGTAAAAGAGGTGCAAATATTTCAAGTATAAGAATTTACCTTATTACCCATATGGACATAGTTAAAAAGGTTGAAGGGAAGCGAGTAAAGAAAGAAAAGAAGGAGACAAATGTGGGGCATGCAAGGGAAAGAGAGGGAAATCGTCATTGGTGTAAGGAAAAAAAAAAAAAGCAGAGTAGACGAAAGTAAGCAACAAAAAAGGAAGAGATGAGGTTGAAGACTTGAAGGATGTTTGGTATATTATTATTTCATTTATTTCTCAAACATTATGCGTTTTTTTCTCTCCGATGGCTACTATTCTTCTCGTCCTTAATATAAGATATATTTATTTAATATAATTAAATTAATGAAGATAGCTAATATAACATGTATTACCTTCGATCATACTTATAAAACCGGGTTGACTCTTTTTTGAAATATTAAGAAAATTAAATAAGTTACTTGATCATATCATATATTGTGTATCCTTAAATTATATATTAGTTAAACTAATTAGTTTAGTGAAAAAAATAATCTAAAATAATTTAATTAACTTCTTTAATTTATCCAAAAAAAGTTAACTTAGTCTTATACTACCTCCGGTCCTAATTATAAGAGTTAGTTGACTTTTTTGGAGAGATTAAGGAAGCTAAATAAGTTACTTAATCATCATTTCATATGTTGTATTTTTTTAGATTATATATTAGTTTATTGGTCAAACTATTTAGTTTGAAGGAAAAAAAATACTTTAAGCCTAATTTAATTAGCTTCCTTAATCTCTTCAAAAAAGTCAACTAACTCTTATAATTAGGATCTGAAGAAGTAATTAAGACCGCATGGAGTATTATTTAAAACATCACAGTCACCTTTTTAAATGTTCTAGTTTTCTCTTCTCCTTGACTATTATTGAGAGGATCATCAACATGAATAATTTTTTTAAAAAAAACGATAAATATAAATTTTTAAATTTATCTTATATTTATAATTAATATTAACTCTTTAAGTATGTCAAATATTTACAAGACACCACTTATTCCATCCTAATCTTCTCATTCCATATGGTAAAGCTAGATGTGGCATTGAATCGGACTAATTTATAATTATTATTTAATCTTTCTATGATAACGAGTTCTTTCAAATTTGTTTCAAATGAAGTTTTGAAAAAAGAAATACAGATAAATTAAGCTTGTTTGATTTCCATGAAACTAAATTTATTTTCTTCTCCCCCCCTCACTTTTTTAACTATATCTAATATGAAATTCAAATCATATCCTAATTTCATATATATTGTTTGGTTGATTTTAATAAAAACATGTTTGGAAATCAATAGGGTTGGGTCTAGCTATATATAAAAGAAGGGATTAGTGCTCACAATATAATAAACTAAGGGTTGAATTCTAATTAAAAAAGGTGTTCACGTTTAATGTTGGACAATACCTTAGATAAGATTACCTCTAATATAATAAAGGGTTTAGAAAGAAAAATACATACGTATTTACCTTCGAGCGCCTAACACCATACGCTTTTTTTGGGAAAGAAAATATACGTGTGGTTACATTTTAGGAGTAAAAGTCACACCATCGTTAAAATCTAGCTTTCGTTGTAAATATGGCTTTTTTAGGTTGTAAATGGCAGGATTTTAAATTTTGTTGTAAATACAAAGATCTTCTTGTTGTAAATCTAGACTTTTTCATTGTAAATGACTTTTCATGCTCAAAATCCAAGTGTTTAAATGTTGTTGTAAATATGACATTTTTTGTTGTAAATATGGTTAGATTTTAAATTTTGTTGTAAATACAGCACTTTATGTTGTAAATATATCTTTTTGTTGTTGTAAATATTATTATAAATATGACATTTTCTGTTGCAAATGCACCGTTAAGTTAGATTTTAACGGTGGTGTGATTTTTGTTCTAAAAATATAACCACATGTGTATTTTTGCTCCAAAAAAAAAACATATGATGTTGGGTCTTTGCCCCGAGTAAAAAACACATCCGTATTTTTTTTTCTTTTACCACATAATAAAAGGGCTACGTGAGCCTAGAAAAAAATTACACAGGTCATCGGTATGGTTTCACAACGTGGAAACAATATTAGGAAAGGAACAAAATGAATGCCTTGAAATTTGGGAAACTACAATGAAGCATCTACGTCTATATATGGTGGGTTGAGTTGTAAATCACTCATGTGAAATAATAATATAAATTGTTGAAGATTATTGATTGTAAAAAAGAAAAAAGAAAAAACCCCGTATTCAAGATTTCTAACTATATCGAGTTGTAAGTTATTAAAAATTGTTATAATCAATTACTTATTAAGTTTAGCTGTAATTTGCCGAAGACTAGTTAATAAATGGGAGAGACAAAAGCAATCAGCTGATAAAAATTGGTTATTTACAACCCAAAGAACTGTCAATTTATATTGATCTTCCAGAATTTACAACGTATAAAGCATAAGATCTCAGATCCTTTTGATGTGGTTGATCAAAGTCATTTTCCCTGTAATATTTGCCGACTTCAAGATTAAGAAAAATTCAAACATATCAATTCTTCATATGTTTGTTTCTTTTAAGAATCACCATCATGTCAGGTGTTGAAAGAGAGATAAGAATTACGAAGGATCGCACATTTGGCTCATCAGCATAATAATAATAATAATAATAATAATAATAATAATAATAATAATAATAATAATAATAATATAATCACAATAACACACAACTCCTTCTTCCTTGGATGGCTCCATTAGTTGGTTGGTAGATGATGTGGAATAGTGGAGAAGTGGGTGCAACACTTGAAAGAGTTTATAATTCTTGACCAAAAAAAAAAAGGTTTATAATTCTAATTGGTCCACTTTTCTATTCTATTTTAAGAATATATATAACTATATATATATATAGTCCCGAAAGAAAATCAACAGTTGCTACATCAATTTAAGCATAATCAACTTTGACAGATTTTCGTGTCTTCTAGTTTGATTTCAAGTCAAAAAACAGGAAAATAATAATCATTATTTTAATTAGAAATCTGGTAAAGCATCACGTATTCTATATATTCTGTCTGCGATGTGAAAGTAATATTGACTGAATATGTGCATGCACAAACATAGTTTGATTTCTACTGTCCAAATGTGGAATTCTAAGATTTAAGCAAATAAAATAATATATTGGTTTTGACTAATGAAATACAAAATCGAGCGTGCTGTGGGCAAGTCCATGTTATGCTACACACTAGGGTGGTTACCAAAATAATACTAGTAATATTTTTTTTTGGGTTTTTTTATACAAGTCTCCTGTTGAGAGATATTCACTAACTAAGTGACATACGAGGAATGATAGATATACGTAGCCTTATCCCCGCAAACAAAATAGTTATTTCTAAAATTTAAACATATGATCTTCAATTAGGTCAAATGACAACAACCTTAACATTATTCTGTAACTCTTTATTCCGAAACTCATCATCTTAGATGACGTTGTTCTTATCATCAATATATTGAACAATTTAACAGGAAGAGATAAGGGGCATTGATTAATAAAAGGATGACAACCTTTTAGGTGAGGGTGGGGTTGCTTTTGTTAATGGCCTTTTAGAGCAAGTGATTTAAAATTAATTAATGAGGATGATGTGTATCACGATAATGATATCTTGAAGCATACTACTCCAAAAAAAAATTAAAATCTTGAAGCATATGTAGTGTACTTCAATTCCTTCGTTCGTTGTTTAGTTTGGACGGCTGATTTAGCTGTCTGTTTGTAGACCGCAGCTATACACACACACACACATGTACAGCCTGGAGGGTCAAAGTTTGTGTTCAGTAGCATAAAGACCAAGGGCTAACTATGAATTGATCAATTATTCGTTCGTTAGTGTGAGGAATTCAAAGAAATTAAATAAACTATTTATAGCAAAGTTCCCAGCTGGCCATCCAATAAACAATATATTTTCTCCATATACCCATTCAACATTTGGTGTTATTCATACTTTTTCTTTTTGGTCGAAATAGTATAGTCAGTTTGGGGGTCATGCATTTCATAATTTTTCGGTTTAAATTAGAAGAGCATGTGCTAATAGTTTGAAGTTACACCCGCGATGTTCCATTTATTGGAGAACTTTCGTATCATTAAGTTATAAAGCTTTATGTGAAACATGCAGCAACTCCCTCACATAATATACACCAGAGATGGTGTGCAATTGCTAGCTGTGCAACATTTTCCCTGTACTGCGTCCGGATTGTTCTGCATGTATATATGTTTAAGATGGCCTTGATATGAATTTTATAATACCCAAGAAATCAAACCCTTCATTTCTTTGACATTTTCAGGCTTCTGCAGTAAATAACAAAGAAAAGAGAGCTAAGAAAAAGACAAAGAGGGCACAAACATGTTGCATACACACAAAAGGCCATGCTTCCCTGTGCTGTACAGACGAAAGCAAAGATTTCGACGAATCATATGGGTTGAGAGAAGTAATATTATTATTTAAATGGGAAGAAGATAAGCTTCAATATATTTTTTGAAACAAGACAATTGAAAAGATGTTATCTTTATATTTAATATTCCGACTTAAATTAAATATACTAGATTGCGTTTAGCACCATCAAACCTGAGAATAAGGCATATCCACATGTCCAAGATTTTGTGATCAATATGCTTTATTTTATGCAACATCTATATGTATGCTCAATCTTTGATTATAAAAATGTTGTGCAGCAAACATGGAACCATTTTGATGGAGCCAATTCAATATATAACATAAAATAAAAAAAGAAATTAACAAACGAAAAGACTATAAATATTAATCAATTGTACGTGTGCTAATCTGGTCAGATAACACAACTACACGTAGACAAACTTAAATGTAATGAAAAGGAGGCAAAAGGCATACATAATTCTGAGACACTTGTCACACAATCGCTTTTCTAAACAAAATTAATAAAGCAACGTAACAATGGACTAAGAATGAGGTTGCTCACTCGTCACTAGATACTAGTTTCACATAATTGCACCGCCTTATGACGCATATTAGAGATTAAAATTCGATATATGGTTGCTATATATCTTGGTCTTCTGATCTAGACCGTAATTGGTTTTGACAGGTTGGTATTAATTTATAGACCAATTATTGTAAGACAAACCAAAGTTTTCTGTCAAGTTTACTAGGTTTTTCAGCCTTGCTTGGTTGGTTGAGAGGGAGATTGAGTAGATGAACCAAACATGTCTGTTTTCAAAGGTCTCTCTTTGGGATAAAGGGATAATGTCGAAGCATATGAATAAGAATAATACGAGGTCTTTTTCAACATAGTCTACATCAAACTCCTAGAAATCAAAACAATTATATGCCTGCAAAATAATGATGCCAAGTATAGAATTCCCTGTCCCATGACGAGACTCAAATGCTAGCCACGCTCAATTGGTCCCTTGCCTTTGTCTTCAATTTGATGAGATGAAAAAAGAGAGGAATTGAAAAGGTCAATGAGGTCGGCCACCCTCTGCAAAACTATACTGTACAAGGGTGGACAACTTTTTTTGTTTTTGTTTCTGGTCTTGTTAGTACAGGGGACAACATTTATGTTCAGTCAGCTTCTCTTGTGCATCCTTATTCATGAGGTCTATACACTGTATGATGATTGGTCAATTTTCGGCTTTAAATTTTAGTTTTTTAATGCACCCGTATCCTAGGTCAGCCCCTTGTCATAACTCCATGGGCTCAACTAATCTGGATCCCAAATATGACATGACCCCATTTTTCAAGGTTATTAAACTCGAACCAACCAGTGATCTAGATACTGGGTTAAGGGTTAATGAGTCAAATTGGAACTAACCCAATAAGAAGTGGAGATTTAGGGGTTATTAATTAATTTGAGATTATGAAAAAAAAAAATCTTTTTATAAAAAAGCAACCCAGGTTGATGATCTGGACCGGTTAAATGGTCGCTTTGCCGGTTTTTGAGCCGGCTGGTTTGGTTTAACAACCCTGCCATTTTCTTAGGCGGCGCTCCTACCATCTAATATTGCTTGTGTTTCCAAGTCTCAAATTCACGACCTTTGATTAAGTTAAAATAACCCCTGTTAGCTGATTTAAGAGTTTGGTGGTTGAATGTTCTAAAAGTAAAGGGAATCTTTTTTTTGGGTTGAAAAAAACAAGAAAAAGAAGAACCGCGTGGCTGTGAAGAAAGGGGCTACTGAGTATTACTATCAACAAGACAAAAGTATTTAGACATGGAAGGGTCACATTTGGATTATTGACATACTGTAGGTCAATCAACCAGCTAAAGAACACTGCAAAATTGAGCATCACTTGTACAAACTGCGCATGCAACCAATGATTGTATTGAATTAGAGTCTACGCTAAAAGTCTAATAAAGCAGAACAAAAACATAGAAATCATACATCTTCCTCTTGATATTTTATGTTTCCTAGCTAGTTAAGTGTGAGACAAATAAAGCAGTTTTCCAGAGGGGGAAAAGTCAAGGTAAATAAGCAATGACAGCTATTTAATTATGAGTTTTAACATATTTTCAAGTGGTAACCACTAAAAGATCAATTCCATGTCAGCTCCAAACAGAATTAAAAAGAGTAATGGTTTCACACCATAAGCGGGGCATCGATAACGCAGAATCTTTATTAATCCAAATTCCAAACACTGATTTGTGCTTCCCTCTAAATCCTTTTTCAGGCAACACTCTCAACTCAAATGATCAAGGGGAGTTGCTATGACATAATCATGAAAGTGCTGACGTAGCCACATAGGGTAAGGTGCAAATTTAACAAACAACTATTTTTTTATGAGCGCCTAACACAATTAACTATTTTTGGAATCAATTTGTTTGGTAACATTTATACCAACACTATTAACCCCATTAATTTCCATTACTTTTTGTACTATAAGTCCTATTAGTGTTCTTACTCTCTATTATTTTAATATATTTTTAGAAATATGTGCCTTCTTTAAATGGGAAAATATCATGTAGAATCATGGAAGCAATTTTATTTTAGTCAACCCCCAAAATATCACTTAATTTTTTTTTACAAGACAAATATGGGCATTTCCAAACAAATAAAGAGATTTATACCAGAAAAATAAAATGATTTGAAAGAATTTAAGGAGTTAAAATTTTTTGGTCATTCATATATTTATCTTGTAAAAAAAATTAAGTGATATTTTGGGGTGATAGTAATAAAATTGCTTCCATGGGATCTAAGTGATATTTTTCTATTTAAAAAAGGTACATAATTCTAAAAATATATCAAAATAATAGAGAGTAAGAAGACTAAAGATGGACCTACAATGTAAATAGTAACGAAAATTAATTCAAATTAACAGCATTGTGCTAAGTGCTACCAAATAAATTGATTATGTCTACTTTTACTCCCAAAATAGTTAATTGTGTTGGAAGCTATAGGAAAATAGTTCTTTGTTAAAATTGCACTTTAACCTTTATTTTATAAGTAGAATCTGGGATTCTAATCCTCTATATATCTATTCTCATTTTCTTGTTTTAATTTCCTCATTTGAGGAGGCTGTAGTTCCCTCTCTTCCTATCCTTTAGCAACAATATAATTTCCTCAGAAATTTTCCCATACCATCTTAATTTGACTCTTTGTCCATGCTCAAAAGCTCAAAGACTCTTTGTCCTTTTTTTTTTTTTTTTACAATCCTGAGAGGTCTAATAAATGGTTTAGACTCCTCATATTAGCAGAACAAAAGACCAGCAGATTAACAACTTACTCCCCATGTCCTTAATATAAGATATATTTAGGAAATTGATCTTGATCTCAAATATAAGACATAGTATTTATATTTATCAATGTTTTCCTAATTTACCTCTATTGATGTGGTCTCTCCACAATAATCAAGGAGTAGACAGAAAAAGTGAATTAATAAAGATAACAGCTAGAACGTTTTAGAAAATATATGACACATTAACCAACTTAACTTACTCCCTTAATCCTATCAAATTAAGTAAATATGTCTTATAGTAAGGACTAGAAAGAGTAGTATTTCCCGGATGGAAAATATTCAGAGTACCAAAAATACAATTTCTTGTTACATGGAAAGGGACCAAACATATTTACATATCAGAAATACCATGTGGCTTGTCATAGGCAAAATTTGGTTCTGCTGCTGTTCCTATTGGAGTATTGGATGGACTAGCGTGATCCAAATGAAGCCCTAGCCTCACTTTCACGGGTGAGCATATTGGACCCTCAGAAGCATGCTTTGGATTCTGGATTGCGACCATACCATCATGATAGAATTTGGATTCAGAACTGATGACTCATCAGTTGCCATATCGTTTTTTAAGTTTAAATGCATATTACGGGCAGCTCAAATGTTTAATTTACCAAGGGCCGAACTGAAACTGACAAGACAACATAGAAAGAAGGATGCTGCTATCGACAAAGCTGATTACTAAACCGGACAAATATACTTTGTTTTTTTGATAATGTTAACCATTATACAATGTGCATTTGTTCAATTTGCTTTAATCAAACAAAACAAGATGATGACAGAAAATTGCTACTGGATTGCGACCATACCATCATGATATCGATGTATTTGGATTCAGGAACTGATGAGCTCTTCTGCCTTGAACTCAAAAACCTGAAACTAGTTTCAGTTCTAATCGCAATGATGAACTATGAGAACTATTCATCACTAAGAACCGTTCATATTTTATCTTGAGGGTTAAGATTGAATTTTTTTTCACTTTATTTTTCCCAAAAGAAATCATTTTAATTCCTATAAAATTTAAAATAAAGATAATATCTTAATTATCAATCTTTCAAAAAAGTGATTTTAATCTTCAATGTCAAACATTAAAGTTTTATTTAAATTGTGCAGATTTCATCATAATAAATAGCTCTCATGCTCATCATGACGATAATCACTTGAATTGGGTCCCGTCAGCCTACCTCCTCAACTCAAAAAATGAAAAACAAGAAGAGGTGGTGGTGATTAAGGATAAGAAAGTAGTAGCCTGACTAGGAGACATCCTAGCTAAGCCTAAGTGATCGGCTAAAACATTGTCTTTTCTAAAGGTATGAGTGACTTTAACATTCCAGTTAGGATCCACTTTGTCCCTAAAAGGGTGAGCCAAATCGCATCCCTTTGTAAGCAAATAATAATTGAATTAATAGCTTCTAAAGAGTCAGTGGAGAGGCCAATGTCCCTGTACGTATTGCTCTTGCCAGCATAGATTTAGACCCTAAATGATACTCCCTCCGGTTCTAATTATAAGATACAAATTTTTTTAAAGAAATTAAGAAAGTTTAATTAAATTATTTTAAATATTTTTATTTTTATTTTTTTCTTCAAAATAATTAATTTGACTAATAAACTAATATATAATCTAAAGATACACAATATATAAAATGATTAAATAACTTATTTAGCTTCATTAATCTCTCCAAATAAAGTCAATTATATCTTATAATTAGAACCGGAGGTAATACCAATGTTCTGCTATAGTGGAGAAAACATTGGTGGTAAGTTTGCAAATGAAACCACATAGCCATCTTTCCTCTTTTTTTCTCTCTGGCCAAAAGAAATTGCTCTTTCCTTGATATGTAAATAATTTAATAAAAATTATGAAGATTTCAACGTTTTTCAAAGCGTGGATTAATATAAATTTATGAGAAACAGGAATTGGGAATAGAATCAAATAGCACGGATAATGAGACATGACTATGTTTGATATGTCAAAATATTTGTTATTAATTTTTTTAAACAAATATAAAATAAAATTATAATTTCTAATCCTACAAAAATAACTGTTTTCGTTAAACAAAATAGTGAAATGATTTTTACCATTCAAAACACAATATCCCAAATGTAATGATAAAAATGAAAGAAACAAAGTATAACTCAATATTATTTTTTAAAAAAATTATCATAATGAAATGCATCTAACCCGTAAAGGTCTAAAATGTAGAGTAAGAAGTCAAGGTGCATGAAACTAGGAAAGCGTGAAACGCGTCTGTTTGACATTTTCCTGTTAATCCCCAAGGGTGGCGACCAGGCCTCTTTTTCTTGTTTATTTAATGGAAATTTGAATGGTCGAGATAGTCCATTTTTTTTTTAAAAAAAAAAAATGGGCCAGATTGGATCCTAATTGAGGATGGGTAGAGGATAGGATCCCCCTCTTTTTCTAGTTTGTTTAATGGAAATTTAATACTACTGCACTATAAAAGTGTTCCTATAATTAGGACCGGAAGGAGTACTTGTTTAGATTAGTGGTGGAAACTACTTATCCAACATTATTTATAGTATACGAGGTGAGTATGTGAAAAATTTTTTATCAAATATATAATAAGAATTTTGTCTCAACTTACATAAACATATTTTTTAAACACCATCTCAATCAAACATGACGTTAAATTTTTACAATAATATAGTAGTACTATTAGATTACACTAGAGACGCAGAAATCATACGTGTGGAAAAATTTGGTCAAAGAATCTCTCAAGTTCAATAGAATTTTCTGACTGACGCAGTATTATTGTTGTCAATATGTTGAAATTCACATAATCCTTACTTAGCGCCGAAAAAGCAAAATCACTCGGTCGACGGAATATTAATCCTAGCAAATTCTGTCAGAATCATCCCAATAACGCCTTTCAAATTACGATCCACGTTTCAGGAACTTTCTATTGCTGATGTGCATATTTTCCATCTTTTTCACGTGGCCAAAGTGGAACTTTAACGTAGCAGAATAATAAACATGATGGTACATCTCATGCCGCCCTTAAAATTAGAATACATGTCAATTAGTTCAATTATCAACGAATAATAATAATTAATCATCACGCACTCCCAAAATTTTTAAAGAGGATGGAACTGTTCTCCAATAAACAAAAACACCCCATCACATCCGTCAACGATGAAAATATGAATACACTATACACACATGGCCCGGCAGGCCAAGGCCAACCCACCAATTTTTGCCTCCCATTACATGTCAAAGGCTGCTTCTTTCTCCTCAATATTTAGATAAGTGGGCAAGTTAATTACCTCAGAGTGCAATGGCAGCACCAATGTCTGTTAGGTTCGATTCCGAGACATCCATTTCTTGACTATTTATAAAAGTTATATTCTCTGTAGGCATGTCATCTTCTTGTAATGAGGGCGAGAACGTCATTGCCAATAGATGCGGATTCTGATGCAAGTTTAAGAGGGGTATTGCCTTCATCGTCTGTGGCATGTGGATTGGCCCCCCTGCAAATAATTGGCAAACTCTTTGATTGGATGAGATATTCTTGAGTAAATTTAATCAATAGAATAATTGATAGATTGAACCTACTGTGGATGAACTTATAAGCATGCTATACAACTTAGTGAAAAAGTACTACAGTAATATGTTTGCATGTTTATTAGTTATTGGTTTGGTAACCAGAATATAATACAGCATGAACTCGAATGTTCAGCACATTAAACTCAAGAAAAACAATAACTGCAAGTGAATAATAATGTGTTTAGAAACAAACTGCAGCAAAAGGAGGTAGCCAGATCTTATTAGGCACGTTGTCACATTTGAGTCATATATAGAACAGATGATACTATTACCTCGTAAGAAGCAATTTTGCAGTTGCATTCTTCCCTCTAATAATACAGTAATGCAGTGGTGTGCGACCTCTTGAATCGGAAGCATTTATGTCCGCGCCGTGTTGTAAGAGCAGCTCCACCATGGCAATGTCAGCAGTCAGGCATGCCAGGTGAAGCACAGTTGAACCATCAAGTATGTCCTCTATTGGCTGATTTTCACTCTTAGCTGAAGATTTTGAATTGCTTGAAGAAGGCATGTCAAAAGCATCATCTGTAAAATCACTTATTAAAACCATCATGAGCCTGTTAAGTTTCCAGCATTAAAGCCTTTCCTGAAGTTAAAGAGGTGAGATTAACACGTACCAAAATATTCTTGTCCACAGACAGCATTGAGATCCAAATCAGACTTCACAATATGCCGGTACGCTGACTTCTTGTCATTGGCACAGACGCTTTCCCACAACTGTTGTGCCACTGACAGGAGAAGGTTGTTATTCTTTATCCGATCGACAAAGATTTTCTCAGAATACTGCATTAAGGGAAAGAATCTAGTTATATCTCCCAGACATAATATTACATCATATAATAAGATTAGTATCTACCAACAACTAGAATTTTTTTAATTATTATCAAAGCAGAAAAAGTAAGCCTCATCGAGTTTTAAATAAGCAGCAGCATACATACAAAGTAGATGCAGTCAGCAAGTACCACTACTATAACAAAAATGGGAAGGAACAAAGTGTAGAAGTGAACACTCTCAGATTTGTAAAATGTGTGGATAAAGAATAGATGGCCACTTCTTTGTCTGTTCACATGATAAACTTAAATAACGTGGATAAAAATCACATCAGACTCCATGAAGATGCGGTTGATAAATCAAATAAGCTTTTGGGGTTGGCTGTTTACATGATGACTTTGAAAACTTCATCAACATTATTTTCGTATCAATATGATATGTATAAGAACTTATTATTACCTTTGCATGAATGAACCTCTCTTTTAATGAAATAGAATCATCATGTTCTGGTTTCCTCGCACGAAGTAATTTGTTTCTGTCGATGTTGGAAGAAGTACATCATTTTAGCCCTTATTAACATAAGTCCAAACATTTAAACCCATAAATCTTGGAAACACTTACTCAACAGTCATGTCAACAGCTTGCATTTTACTTGCTGAATGCAACTTCTCTTCCCAAACTGAGTTTGCAAAATGATTGCCCAGGGACTGAAACATGGTTAGGACGGAAGGGTCCCAGACTTTCACATCAAGTGTCAGTGATCTTACCTGCAAAAATATGGTTTTTCCACTTCAGCTGCAAAATGATAATTAACTAGAGCTAAGACTTTTCATCGTCGTAATAATAAAATCCTAATACAAAAATTTAAACAGAGTTGTTGGGTGAGAGAGAGAGAGAGGAGAGAATGACAAAAAAAACTACAGAAGCATTTCTTGAAGACATCTACATTTTTTCATGTAAACATGTATTTATAGCCACACAATATTTCCGTTATTCCCAACCTAGATATAAAGTTTCTAGAATCCAAAAGGATTAGGTTGAGCAAAGTTGTGTAGTCTGAATCTATTAATTGCAGTCTTTTTGTCTTCATATTTTGCAGTGTTTGGCCCTTGCCAATCTTAGAACTCATCGTAAGTAATTTAACTTTCTCCTTATTTGAGAAAGGATAGGATCAACGTTATTTTCCCTTTAACATAATGAACGACTACCATTATATGTCTCCCATGAAAAAGTAAATAGCAAACACTAAAACTAGGCAGTGGCACACATATTATTTGGTCAGTTGTTATTTTATAGTCAGACATAATGAGTGCTTTCAGATAACAAATCCTTATGCCTATTTCTAGCATTAAGTAAATCTTAATATTCCCTTCAGTTCTTAATATAGGACATTTGAGGAGTTTATTTTTGTCCTAAACATAAGACATGTTTTTTATATTTGTCAACCTTTTTCCTAATTTTCCCTTACTGATGCTCCCTCAATACTAATTAAGGAGGAAAGGGAATGAGAGAGTTAAAGAAAGATGGCTAGGATGTTTTAAAAAACACACATCATATTAACTAACTTAACTAATATAATCAAATTAGGTAAATATGTCTTATATTAAGGACCGGAAAGAGTATGACACAAGACATAAACATAACTGAGAAATACTAAAATGTGCAACCTGAACTATTTACCTTTGATATGTGTACACCAAGATTACGATGAACGCCAGAACACTCAATGCATATGAGAATACCAAGGTTCAAGGATGCCCAGTCTGGTTCCGGTTTACCACAATCAGCACATCTGTCATTTCCACTAACCCTTCTAAGAACATCAATTGGTATTTCACCTCTTGTGCTCTCTTTATGCAACTGAAAACTTTTATATTCACGCAAATGATTATTTGAAGTGATGTTCTTGGATGCACACTCCTTACTCATTGGTTGAATATCGTCTTGAAAGTTTTCCAGCATATCACTCTTGCTTGAAGAGGAACATCCACCACTTTCAGAGTCAGCTGTGAGAGGCTGTCATATAATTATTTTCTGATTATATTTATCACAATTAACACGGGCACCGAGGGATGCATTTTTAAGAGAAATATACTATGTACCATTTCTACTGACTGAACACTCAACAAGGAAGCAATTACTCTGGTCATTTTTTCAATCCAATCCATCTGGTCCACAGCATTTTCTGCCTGCATTCTCTCACTTTAGTATGTCTGACGTAGTAATAAAACTCTAAACTATGTGTCAACTAATTTTTGGAATCAATACCTGCAATGTATAGTTCTTTACTGGTGAGATAATCCGGAAGCAAAATCTTAAATCTGACTGATCAGCATCAACCTTAATCGTTGATGTAAGCAGGTTCACTGCATGGCGTGCAACAGATCGCTCATCATGGACTCCCCCATGATAATGAGAAGAAAGCCACCGGCTCAGAAGTCCATGACCATTTTCATTGGCATTATTTCTCTGTAAAGATGGTGGATTGCTACTCTGAAAAGGTATGTCCAAGATTTATTAAGTAAAGAAGCTGATGAAAGATGAGTATTATCTAACTCAGAATATGATATAGCCCTGCCAACTAGTCACTGAATAAAGCAGAAAAGAGAACAGCAGATATAAATGAGGGAAATCCTTATGTTTTGATATTGATAGTCAAGAAACTTAATCAGAGTTAAGGGTGGCTTCACTGATTCTGACCAAAACCCTATTCCCCTTCCACAACTCAAAAGATACTCTAAACAGCAACAAGTACAGAAAATAAAGACTAAACACTGAACAAAAGGATCAACAAAACACAATGAACCTTCTCTGGCGTTTGAGAGGCTAGAGACTCCCCCTGACCAAATTCAATCTCAAAATAAGTCCTAAGACTCTCTCTGTAAACCACAGGGACAACATATCCCAAACCGTAACTTCCATACCTCCTAAACATAGCCCCAAGCCCCTAGACTAAGATGAGAGCAGACTAGTTCATCATTTTGGTTCCCTATAATCTGGAGCCTTAGGATAACTCCTTGGACCAGCAGATTTGTTCCCTTCTATCCCCTGTATCTTTCTTGGCTTCCTCCCATGTTTTATTAACACCAGCAGTCTTATCAGAATATAGCAATTTAACTTTAGTCAGTGACTTACATGTGCCAAGTTCCATGGTTTGCGATAATAGAACAGCATTCCTCGACTATCAAGAACAAAATACCTTCTCTTCCAGTCACCCCTCAGATTGGAAGAGCGTTTTGAAAGAAATCCTTGTCGAATTATTTGAACCTAAAATTGTCAATTTTTAGATAATAATAACCAACGAAATGGTCTCGCATGAAAATAGGTAGAGTAAATACAATTTCTGTTAGAGAGAGAGAGAGGAAAACATTAGACATCACACCAGAAAATACCTTCCCATTTGCAGCAGATTCTTTGACTGCATCTACCACTTCATTTGATATCCTAGAAAAAGGCTGTACACATTCTCCAGGAGAACCATGGGGACCATTTAAAGACAATCTACTTTCTTGGTGAATTTGTCGTTTGAACTCTTGCATTTTTTCATTTAGAGAGATCTGATCCGTATTGTAACTTTCTCTTGATTGCTGTGCATAAGCCAGGACCTGAAACCTAGCTGAGTTATATATCCCACTATTAAGCTGAGAAAAATATAGTTAACAGAGTTGCATCATTGTTTGTCTGGTGACATCAGACTCTGCAACAATAACTAGCATCTCATGGAGGACTATAACATTTTTAACAGTTTCTCACTTTGCCGCAATTAACAGAGTTCCTAATCTAGTAATCTTCCGTATGACTATCGAAAGAATATAGAGGAACCTCACATACAGGAAAATAAGTCTTCCATTCTGCAAATAAATCAGAAATGCTAAACAGATTTTGCAACTACTTCCCTCCCTACTTCATACATTCCCTTGTGGCATAAGTAATGAGTAACATCAAGGATGATCCACTCAATCATTCAAGGATATAAATTTTAGGTATACAATCTAATTGTATTTTTTTTATCTGCTATATTTTATAACCACAAGCTATCCTGTTTCACCACCCCCGCCCCCGGGGGGGGGGACTATAAGCAAAATAGACCTACTCTTCATATGAAATAACTATTTGTACAATCAGCGTCAGGTTATAAGCAAAAGAATGAATGAATTAGTGGCAAAACCTCCGTAATGAAAGGTTCCATCTGATGCAACAGCTGGTATCCCTGCAAGAGAGAGAAATTTCATTTTCAAGCAGCATAAGTGCAGTACTAGTAAGATAATGTACCAAACATATCACTATGTCATATACCTGTTGAAAGTATCGAAGATGAGCATCCATAATTCCACTAACAGCCTCTAAAAATTCAAATCTCTTCTTGGCCTCAACATTGTTTAGGGCACTAACCTTTACAATTATATATATATATATATATGATGTTATGACTAAAAAAACATACATCTGATAATCATTCATAGAAAGGTTTGGAATTGAGATTACCAGATTGCAACGGGCTTCCTCAAATGAATCTCTTGCACTGTGCCATTCCTGGAATGTCTCACTACCAAATTAGATTTACTAGAAACTTGATAACCCAAGACAAGCCATTAAGTTAATTATTGGACCAAAATTTAACTTAGCTTGATGGCACATATAAACTGGACATACCTCTTCGATGGCAGTAGCGACATCCATCCTAGTGCTCTTTCTCAATGACAGAAACTTATCGCGTGCCTGAAGCACAAAATGCACACCTTTCAATCATTTCTCAACAGTAGAAATTAGGACCACTAACAAACATAATTCAACAAGTGACTTGGAGATTGATCCAGACTTGCCAATAGTTTTTTCTTTTCATTCGCAGATGTAAATGAGTGGCCATTCCTCCCTTATATACTCAAGAGGCTGGCTAACAGTCTTTTACGGCTTACAAGTAAGACCATTGGTGGTTAGTTACAAGCCTACCCATTTATTCTAACATTTATCTCCTCTATCTCACTTGTCTCATACCAGAGATGTTCTAAACCAATCCATGTAGATAATTTACTAACGCATATGAGTTCTTTCAAGCAATTTGAGGTGGCCTAAAAATATTTAACTCTCAACAATACAGAAATTGGCTAAACATGATTTGTGAAACATGAATTATATTAATAATCCAACTCCTAGTTTAAATGATTAAGAGAATGTTTCCATCAATTTAATAAGGAAAGATAAAAAGGGAATAAAGGAGACACTCAGTAAGCACATATACTTCTTTTACTGCGAATGGCACAGCTCAAGAATCATACACAAATCATAGAAGAAAAGAAAAAAAGCACTGCATGTGGTGTGAATATGCTCTGCTACGTTTAAAGGAAGATGAAAAATACCTGATCATATACAAGGGAAGCCTTGTCAAACCGCTTTCGAGCTTCCTGCAATCATCACTAAAGCATTAAAAGAGATACCAGTTATCTGAAGACATAATAATCGGGAAATTTTGTGACAAACAAAAAGTAACTTCAGCAGCATTAATTTTTGTGAAAGAGTTGTTCCATTTGAAACTAAAGTCAATCAAAGGTCAGTCTCCATGGTCTAAACTGATAGATGAAGTTATTTTAGCAGTGTTTACCAATTAGAGAATTACAATTAAGATAAGATTGCTTGAAGCAAACACTCAATATAGGATGAAGTGTTTTAAAGAAAATGATAGCATAGAAAGTAAAGTCTATACATTCAATTTGCCAAAAAAAAAAAAAAAACAAACACATTCAATCTTTTTTTTTTTTTTTTTTTTTGGGGGGGGGGGGGGTATACAAACTATGAAAATGCATAAAGTTTCTACCTTCACATCAATGATGTCAACATTGAGAATGTGTAACAACCGGTCACTAAGCATGTGCTCCACCTAAATAGTCATATTAAGTATAGTTAGTGCAGCAATATCAGTAGGAATAATCGCCTCCAGTCGCGCGCGCCCCGGGGGGGGGGGGTGTGTGTAAAACTATGGGCCGTCTGGTACACTATCATTTTCATCCTGACTCTTAGATTCAAAGGCATCCAAAATGCCTGTGCTTGGCATACTAGCATCCAAGATGTCCAGAAGCATAGGTCAACTGCTTAACATTAATGTCAGGGTAGGTGTTGGGTAGTTAAAAGACTGGAAAGCCAAAAGTTTTAACAAAGGTTTTGTTTATTTATATTACTATCACTTGTCAAAACAACTTGTTACAACTTACAAGCCATGAACAAAACTGGCAAAGGATTTGTGTGTGGAAAAGAGACTATAAAGGAGGTATATAGTTTAATGACAAGTTTATAATTGACAATTGCATAACTGTATCAGAATCTGAAATTTGTTATTCTTCAAAAATGAATAAGTAGCAGTACAAATTTATAACATATATGGATACCAATAAGATTTTCCTATTCTAGAATTAGCAGTTAGAGAGGAGAAAGTTTTAGCCTTTTGTAAAAGAAAAGCAACAAAATGGGAAAACAGTTGACAAAACTAAACTATATATAACCTGCGATCGTAGAACTTCTTTGTAAGTACCAATTTCTCTCAAAGCAATAGTGAATTTGGTCATAACGGGTCCTGTGAATTCCAAAAATAAATTAAAATTAATAACAAGCTACACATTATATGGATTCATATTTATTAAAACAAGTTACACTATATTCAAAGGAAGCGTGTTAATTAGAAAACCTAGATGAAGAGATAAGTGAGACGTGCTTTAGAACAACTCAACCTTGACCACATTTCCTAAATATATCATGCTCAAAAATGAAAAAACCTTCAGCAACAATACCTTGAATTCTTCAACCTAAATTTTCGAGTCAGTTCAGGGCTAATCTATAATCCTGAGTACAACCTCTAAGTATGTGCATCTCTAGTTTAATCTCATTTAAGAATACCACAAGCAAAGTCATGCTAATTCTTGTTATTAAAGTAAATATGAAGGAGGAGGAAGAACAGCAATGAGATTTACCTCCCAAAGCAACAAAAAGAGGATCACCGTGCCCTCCCCCAAAAGTTTCAAGGGCACTCGCAAAAGCAATGTCCCCATCATATCCCTCTCCAAGACCTTCCCTAAAAAATATTATATAAATATAGGTGTAAGTCTCTTGACAGAACATGAGAAAGGTAATGATCAAAATCATGACTCAAACCAAAAGTGTTGATCTAAACTGTTCAGGTAAGAGCAATACATGTATTTAGTTTGCTCCTATAAAAAGTTCCTCTTTGCTAGAAGAATTTGCATATATATGGAGGACAGCGATATTTTTGTTTCTTTTCCACCCTCTAATCTTGCTTGCTTCTGAGATACTGATATAATACTTGATACTCAAGACCTCAAGCATTCATGTTGCAAAATATGTTTCCTCTTACATTTAAATTTTCAAAACTTTTCAAAGAGAAGTTAGCAAAAGGCGCTTGAACTATCTCACTCGCCAATACAGAAATCAAGGTGCTTGCAAAGCTTAAATTATTTCTAACTAGTATTAGGACAAGAGAAAATTAAATATTCCGTAACAGTTTGCTTTCAATGACAGACTCAGACATCACACGGTGACTCATTCTTGCTTGAGTAACAAAATATCAGTGTCTACTTCGGGTTAAAGTAAGTCCGTCTTACAACTTCTTGGTGGGTGGGATGCTCTCCATTTTTAAATTCCCCCCAGGGTCTTTATCCACTTAGGAGAATAAGTACTGAGGGTCTCCTTCCACTAATATCAACTTCACGTGCTTCAAAACATTTTTTTTCCAAGTTATTCACATAATAATCTTTCTGAGACTAAGTAATAATACATGAAAATTCACAACACGTGCAAGAGATTGTAAAATCATAACTTCCAAATGCTAACAAAACAAGGGAGATGTAGGGATGAGTGCAGAAGTTCAATAAATAAGAACATATATATGAGCAAAACATACGTGTACTTTCGACATCCTTTGTAGAACTTTAGGCATCTTCCCCGTAATGAATCTACACCTTCTTCCAAGCATTGCAGCTGCATCCACAGCCATTCAAAATAAGCATTCCGTAAGTGTCAGCTCTCCCATAAAACACATTCTCGAGGTGTTCAACATTCAAAACATCCATGGCAAAACACCTCTTCTTAGATTACATATAACACCAATAAAGAGATTCATAAATGGAAATCCACAATATATGCATAAAACCGCCATTATCACACTCGTAACAACATGAGATTGGAAGAACCACAATTACATGAATGCTTTATCCGCACTAAATCATTCCATTGAAAAATCAAAGCGCAATATCGAGAATGACACAGAACCTGTTGCCGAAACATTGGCGAATCATCAAGTTTAGCGAAATGCATTTTCGAAAAACGAATAAATATTATTCTTCTTCCTCGTCGTCTTCTTTTTGTTCTTTGCAAACAAGGGAAAAGAATTGGTTGTAGTTGAGTTAAAATTAATATTGTTTCATATTTAGAGCGCATTTGAAGGAAAAAGGAAGGGGAAAGAGAGATAGTGTGTGAGAAATACAGAAGAAAGTTGACGACTAAGCAAGGGGGAGCGAATTTTCGTGTCTGACGCTCGAAAATCTCTCACCCGCCTTCTTGTTTTTCTCTTTCTAACTGCTTTGTTCTTTCTCTCTCTTGATCGTGCCACAACATGTCGTATTCACGTATCCCCATAATCTTCTGTCGGACAAAAAGAAAACAAATGGTGGCCTTCTTTATTCGCCTTACCGTTCCAACCCAATAATTTGTTTGTTTGGATCCTTTTTTGGATTATTATGCTCATTCTATTATGAGTAAATATCTTTTTGGGTCGGAAAAAAACACGGATCCCATTTTAGTCCCTCACACAAAGAAAATGTCTTTTAAGTCGCGAAAAGGATGAATAAAGTCGATTAGTGAACATTTTGATCCTCGCAAATTTCTAAAAAGCGCTTTTTAGTCATAAAAAAGTCTCATTTTAGTCCTAGGGAAGAAAAATGGGGTCGTGTTTTTTTTTTCAATTTTAACTAAAAGGGTATTTACTCTTCTATTATACTATTATAGTACTATCAATTTCAATTATAAGATAAAATTAACTTTTTTAGATATATTTAAAAAATTAATTAAATTACTTTAATATATTTATATTTTTTCTAAATTAATTAGTTTGATTAATAAACTAATATATAATCTAAGGATATATGACTAAGTAACTTATCTAGCTTCCTTAGGGCCTGTTTGGAAGACCCCAAAACCTAGGTTTTGGAAACAAAACCTAGGTTTTGTTAAAGTTTTACCAAACACCTCAAATTTTGTCCAAAATCATTTTCCACCCAAAATCTAGGTTTTGGGCTCAAAAAACCTAGATTTTGTCAAATCCAACTTTTTTTCACTTTTCACTTTTTGAAACTCTATTACAATTTATTAATACATATACGTTTGATCTGATTGTTATCATGTTACATAATTTACTAATGGTAGAAATTCATTTTTCTAACAATTTTATGTAATTTTTGGTATTTATTATTGAATATAATGTTTATAATATTTAAAATACCACTTTATCCTTTAAATGCAATTATACAAAAAACTAATGTCCTTTTTGGTAAATTTGATCCCCAAAAGCTACGATAAAAACATCCAAACACTATCATTTTTTTCCAAAATCATTCTTAAAAAATCATTCTCCAAAATCATTTATCCAAAACCTAGGTTTTACCTCGTAAATGGTGAAAATCTCTGTCTCTAGCCCTTAATCTCTTAAAAAGTTAATTATATCTTATATTTAAGATCATAATGAGTATCAATTATCATGTCAAATGTTGGCAAAAAAATATTAAGTCAAAACATAGATTTAACATCTACTTCCTCCGATTCTAAATATAAGACAAAGTTTGTGGTAGAAATTACATTAAAAACTTTATCATATATATATATTTAGAACGGTAATGGTATTATTTTGGAGAAAATTTTCTATACGTATTCTTTGTCTAGTAAAAAAGAGAAGAAACATCTTTTTGCATGGGTTGGGCAAGAGTCCACCTTCCTCTACCTTTTAGAGAGAAATTCATCCAGCTAGATGGATTACCCGTGGGATGCAAGGACCCTAATTACAAAGTGTAATAGAATATTTTGATATGTGTGTTTTGAGAAGTAAATGTTAATAATATGGGGGACAAGCTAACAAAATGGAGGCTTTTTAGCTATGGCATGCCGTAATTTATAGTTGGATTGAAATTATATATATGAGATAGACTTTTCAAGTATTACGTATTTAAAATATTTAGTTATTTGTGAAGAAGTATGCAAAAGATGTGTTTGAATTAATATAAAACGATAGACGTAATGAAAGTTGTTGTAATGACAACGTATCATGTAGAGTTGTTCTAGCAAATAATTTCAGCTCACCTATTCATTTTGCCCTAAAAAATGACCATTTCATTAGAAAGTAGTGTAAAAATGATTTATGAATTTATAAAAAAAATTAGTCAGTAATTATAAATGGTCAAATATAATAGGAAAGAATATGTGGCACCAGTTAATAAAAGATAGTTAATGTATGTATTAGCACCTGACAATCATATATGAAAAGAACTAAGATTGAGTTCACAAGTTTGATGATTATAAACGGTGAATGCATTGTTCCAATTCTTAAAATCATGAAGCTGTATGTAGCAAAAGATGCTTTTGACATTTACAAAAGATAGATTAATTTTATTACTCGATATCATAATAAAAAATATAAACTATCAAAATACTTTATCAAAAGCAATACATTTTTCATCCCTCCATGTAGTAGAAAATAAATTTATTACATATCAAGCAAAAATTATATTTTTCATCCCTTCAAATAAAATAGTTAAGTAACTTCTTATATTAAGCACGGAAGGGGAAGGTAGTAAACAAAGATATGATGAATTGCATGGACAGGAAATAGTACTGGAAAGAAAGCAAGAGAGCGCTTTGGCATGCTGTGTTGGGTGATCACTGTGAGTGAGTGCACGGACACAGGAGCTGTTGATAATTGAAGAAGCATCCATCGTTTTCTTCTTAATTCTGCCATTGCTGCCTTCTCAACAGAGAGCTGAACCCATCCAAAGCACAGTCATGGTCTCAGACTTTGTTGTTTGCTTTACCCTCAAACCCTTCTGCTTTTTCCTTTTTGCCCACCATTTCTGGGCTCTTATCTTTAAAATTAGAATTTTGCTCCCTACATGATAAAATTAATAGGAAAATAAAAATCTAAACCAATAAGTTTCTTGCCCATCGAAACAGATTTCCAGTAGTGGTGCATTGTGATATTTTCTTGTTTCACCTTTCTTTTTGTCAAATTCAAACAAGTTTCCAGGGCCTATTTGAGTTGGTATTGGAAAAGTACATTTATAGAGATAAAACCTATATCATAAACTTACACGTTGAAAAAGTCACCTCTACCGCTAATCCAAGCAGACATTCAATTTTTTATTTTTTTTGGAATAGACACAAGTTTCAGTTTTCAAATTCAAACTGCACTAAAATTCTAGTTGAAAACACTCATGTTTTAATTAAAGAAAAGCAAAAAGTCACATTGCAAGTAACTTTTCCTTTTTGTCACATTTCAAGATACTGCGCATTGCCATCATTTTTCTTTTCTTTTTAATTAAAACTATATATTCTTTCTCTTATTTTATAGTTAAATTAAAATTTACAAACTTTTAAGTTTTAACTAGAGAAGTGCAAGAAGTCACTAATGCCAAATCTTTTTGAATGAAAGCTGAATTCCATTAATAGCGCAAAAGAGCAAGAGTAACAAGGAAAAAGTACTAATGCCCAAACCTGTGCTACAACTTTCATTTTTTGATTACATATACCTACTAAATTATTTAACGAAAATCTGCTAAATTACTCCAAGCAGTACGTCTCCATAAGATTATCCTCCTACTCACCACATATTTTGAAATTAAATGTGAATCTCTTGCATTATAGAGTCTAAAAAATAAGTGGCAATCTTCATAACTTGTAGACGATATATTTTGTTTCATGTTATTTTTTTTATATTTTATGTTGATATTGATAAGTAAATTGATATTGTTCTGCATCCTGACTCCTGAGCTAGTATCAGAAATGCTGGCTACTGGAGAAAAGTAAACTGCTCTGAACAATCATGACGCTGAGCCAATGACAACTTACTAAATGCTCAGCATATAAGCCCAGTACTTTAACAAAGTTTGTCTGCTGCTCACTGCCGGTGTAGGTTAATAAAATCATGAGATTTTTACTGCATCATTGATCTGATATTTAACTCAGTTATTTGTTCATACGTTGGACATCATTACCATGATCTTTTCACCTTAATGCGACTGTTCCTGGAACTGTGCTAGCTCTAGATATTGAACAAAATTCTTTCACCATATACTTTCAAAGACACAGCATTTTTAGCATCTGAACATATGTCATGAACAACCGAACCTCGCAGATTATAATCCAATACTGTATTCTGACAAAGCAGTGACAATACAATCATTAGGCCGAAATTATTCATACATCTGACCAAAATTTTCATATCAACATCTCAAAATTCTCAACAATGATTAACAAAACAAGGGTAAATGATGGATTAGTTGTCAAGAATTTTAAATCTAACGAACAAGAACACTCTCGGATGCTCATCCAAATATTCTACTGATGAAACCTTTTCTATCCTTCTTCATCCTATTTTCGATGGCCGGGAAGTCTATCACATCGAAGGCCAGGTCCAGCACAATGGGATTGCGTGGGACTGCAGTGAAAGCTGGCGGGAAAGCTACAACGCGAGGGGCACTTTTTACATTAGGATCACCGACAGCCGACTCATAGACATCAAGTTTCTCTGTGAGGAACTTCTCCAGCTGAAACAGGCATTGACATGTCATCAGAATATATAAATAAAGGTTCATGCAAACAGTGAAATGTCTCCTGAATTATAGCAACTGAATTTCGGGGAGTGAAAGGTAAGCAGTAGTGGCAACTAAATTATGCTTACACCAGAAAAACAGAAGGATCAGTAACAGGAGAAGGAGAGGAACTTGCAACGAGTGAATCACTGAATGCTAAATATTACCTGCTTATCTCCAGTCAATGACATGTTGGATATCCCTTTAGATAGATTATCTGGAGCTCTCTTTTCCTCCATAATCCCCATGGCATGCTCTATGCAACTGTTAGATCTGCACTCATTGCATAAGCCCTCCAAATCCTTCATCATAGTCTGTCAAACCCCCAACGTACAAAAAGTGAAGAGAACCAAAAAGAAAACAATCAAATCAAATCATAGTGATTCACTACTACAGCTTGTGAAAAAGACTTTTTCAGAAAATACGGTGCACTAAATTTTAATATGATAATAAGTCAACATTATAAACCCAACAGTTTCTCATCATAAGTTTCCCCAAACATCAGCATAGTCTGGATCCAAACCAACTTAGCATAGAAAACGAAAAAGATCAACAGAATTTGCCACTTGAAAACCAACTGCTTTGTGCTGGTGATCAGGCAGACCACAACCTGGAGTGAGCCGAAGAAGGTGAGAGGCAGTCAGATCTTAAAAATGATTAATCTTACCTGATTGTCGCCATTTAACATTTTAAGTTTTCTTAGGGCATCCTCTGCCAAATCACGAGCACGACAATACAAAGCATAAGCTTCAGCCCTTTTTTCAGCCATGCTGTAAGACTTTGCCACATAAAAACACCTGCACATTCAGTTGGAGACACCTCAATTTAGATTGGGGGCAAGATCCCTGTAAGTTCAGCAATCAATGATAGAAAATATAATTTCTTGTTCAAGAGCTAGATGCAGATTTGGCTGTGGATGGGAGAATATGAAATTGCATGATAAATTTCAATAAACACCAAATTAAACTGAAAAAGTTAGCCCAAAAAGGCCAAAACAAAAACATCGCAGCTATTTGGTCATGCTCATAAATACATATGGAGGAAAAAATAATACTAATTATAAATGGTTTAATTTCATCATGACATTCGGAATATTGAGGTAGTTCTAGAAGCATAAGAAGATATATCACTGCCAAAGGGTGTTTAATAGATGAACATTGCTCTAGGAAGGAACAGTAATAAGTATAATTCTTAATAATGTGAATAAGTTGCTAAATAAAATAAGGGAAAATCTTTTCTTTCTAAATAGTAATATAACAAAATTAGAGAGGGAACTGGATTAGAAAATGTTGCTAGTAAGTACTAAACACCTTTACAAAATGGAGGCAAGCAACGGCAGGATACACATAGAAAAGCAATAAACTAAAACAGGATAATTTGAAAAGTAGCAGAAACTATTTGGTCCAAGGAAGTTAACCTTTCTGCGCGAAAAGCCAAGGTTTTGCTTTCACACTCTTCTGCAAAGCTCACTTCTTCTGGTTTTTTATCCCTTCCAGAACTGACTAAATCAGAAAGGTCAGCAGTATTCTGCCACATATGGTTAACACAACCCTTGTCATTCTGAGATACATAACATTAAACGCACACAACAGGCTGGAGGATCTTTAAATTTAAAAAATAAAATAAAAAGGGCAATGAATCAACAGAAGTAAAAACATAAAAAAAACGTCAATGCCAACCTGCAGCAAGAGATCATATAAGCGAACAAGCTCTTCTGGTTTCGTGACTTTCTCATTTTTTTCATCACGGCGCCTAGCAAGTTTACTTTTTGCAACCTTAACCAGCAAGAGGTTGCGCTCAATAGTTCTTTCCCCTAAGACAGCACCAACAGCCTTATCAAGACCATATAACTCATCTTTGACATTTTCTGCACTTCCTGCAGTGGACTAAAATATGCAAAACATAAAAAAATTGATAAAAAATCATATGCTATGGCATTAAAACCAAAGGACATAAATATATGATTCTTTTATTTTTGTACAAGAGAATTAAACTAGTAATCCTTTGCTCAAATCCCCACCCCCAACCTGATCTAGATTCAACATATAGTAGTAAATGAACATAATATACAAGTGTTTCCATTACCAGGTCAGCCCGAATATAGCCTCTGGCTTCATGATATGCTGAAAATATTTTGTCAAAAGTAGCAAGCCTTTTATCTGCTGGGACTGAATCAGCAGAGGGACCATGTATATCTTTCTCCAGCTCCTGAGCTGAGAAAATAAGTCGAATACAGACATTGCTTGAGACAGTTAAAACAAAGCTCAACCAAAATAAAATAAGAGAGAAATTATCAAATGTTAATATGTGCACACACACACACATATATATATATATATATATATATATATATATATATATATTTTTATAACATAATCGTTGCATGATAACATAATCGTTGCGTGATTTAAGAACATATGAGCTAAGTAAAATTTTCAAAGAAAAGCACCACAGGGAGCATTAAGGATGTCAGTGGAAGCATAGAAGTAAAAAAATGCATGGGTAGCACAAATACACTTTCACTGGCCAAATTATTTCACAATGAAGAATAAACGAGTTGCTTCCTGCACATTTATCACATTGAAACCCAAACACATGACTCAGCAGCGGAAAACATACCAAAAAGTGCTTCAAACCAACATTATCAGCATTTATTTGGCATAAATGAAACATAGTCCAGAATTTTCATATTCCCATCCGCACAAGGGTGAAAGAGTTGCATTATTACCTTCTAGTGCCTGTTTCTTTTAGCTTTTTAAAAGTGCTTTTATGATTTACAAAGTAAGTATATGAGAGGAGTTCTATCTCGACTTATGGAAAAGGGCTTCTAAAACCATGGTTCAGGAGTATTCCAAACAGGCACCTAGACTGCTCTGCAATAGCTCAACTAAAGCATATTCAAGGAAAAAGACAACACAGAATGGACAGGATCAAAATTGGACAAACTACCAAATGACATTCAAATTAGTGAGACAAACTAGCCGAATTCACACTTGAGAAGGATGAATATAAACTAAGCAACAATTAGCTAAAATTCTCAATTCAGTACCCTTCTGAGTTATGGGAGAAAAAAGCTACCAACCTTTTAAAATGGCAACCCTTGTTTTTGCATTTGAAATTGGAAATCTATGTCCAAGCCAATGAAACTCTGTCATGGAAGCAGCTTGTTGAGATCTTGCCTCTGCCATAACAGCCTGGAATGACCACAATTTAATTTTTTATTTTTTCAACATAGAAATTGTAAATATTAAGCTCATTATCCTTCAAACAAAGAACTTACTGCTTTAATTGAAACTCTCATGAATATTGTAGAATACATTGAACTAGAACCATACATGAAACTTTATTCACTAATGGTTTCAGGATATAAAGAAATGTCTTCAAACTAATAGCATAAGCCCCCACACAAAATATAGGAATATGTTTATTTGCAAAAATTAAACATAGTGCCCAACTTGAATCGTCGATTAAAAAAATAAAGATCAACACCAACCTCTAATTTAGCTTTGAAAAGGTCCAGTGCAGGACCTTCCATATCACCAATATGTAGAAGCTCAGAAGCTTGCAGATTTGACTGGCCAATTTTGTGGAGACAGTATCTGATACTAGGTTCTAATTCCTCAACCCGTTCACGGCATAAAATTTGATTATCCAGATCTCCATATTTCCCTAATTCTTCATACACAGCCCTATAAAATAAAGAGGTGGTTAAAAACAGAAACAATTTAAACAAAGAAGAAAAAGCATCCAAAATAATAGCATGTGAGGGCACACTAACAAAGGAGACAGTGGGATCTACCTTGCACTTTTGAAGTGCATCAAAGCCACATCCCAATTCTTATCTTGTTCAAACAATAAGCTCCCCTTCATATAGGATGCATAAGCCTACAATTTGGTAAACAAAACACAAAAAACGAGGGCATTTCCACTCTTAACCAATAAACATTTTGGGGGGGGGGAATAAAATTGGCTGAATAGAAGAAGTAAAGAAAAAGAAAACATTAGAAGTGCTAAATTGATCCACTCTGCATATGTGGACAGGAAAACAATGTAAGTGGGAAAAAAATAAACAGCAAAAGCAAAATAAAATAATTTAGCAAATAAATCATAACCCCATGAAATGTAGAAATTAGAAAACAAGAATAATCAATGGATAAATTAATTGAAACAATGACTAAAAGACACACCTCAGCTTCCAAAGATGTTCTAGAATCTGCCTTGGCTGTGCAAAGTTGTGAAAACAAAGCTGCCCACTTTACCGCTTTCCTCAACCTGCCAATCAAGTAGATTCGTTGATGTGCATTTGGACCATCTGGAAGTTGTCTTTTCTCCATGGCATGACTCCAAGCTCTCTCTGCTGAATAGAGAACTATATGAAGAAACCTGAATTGAAACCAAATAACTTGCACAATTAAGTATCCTCTTTCCAAACATCATAAGAATCTTTTGGGTACATTCTCAGGTAACGGCAATCACAGGAATGCAAAATAACAATAAAAACACTGAGATATACAAAAAATGCTCAAGTGAATTGCTGCTTGACTCATTGGACATATATAGAACCAAAAAAGAATTCAGCCAATTGTCTTCATAAGGAACTCAACTTTTATTATAATGATTCTGAGATATACAACACTTTTAAGAAGGAAGCCACTGTACGTGCCCCCATTCACCTCCTATTTTAAGCAGATGTAGAAACATTGTCCTTGTATGGTAAATTATAGTTACTTAGGATATTTACCAGAAAACTTTGTTAAACTCTATATTCATTAACTTATCAAGATAACCTAACATCTGAGAGTCCTGAGACCAAATCATTAAAGACCCAGGTTTTTTTTCCTGTGATTTAGTGCAGTCTCGTCCTAACAACAGGACAGCTAAAGCAGTTGACTTTAACAGAAAACTTTCAGACCAAACTTTATTCTATTATTTCTTTGAATGGCTTGCAATAAAGATACATTTCATGGTTCCAGTCCTGCAGTTGGTGGTTGTCCCCAGATCCAAACAGTGCTTACTCTAGCCAATATAACGTTGGACCCACAACAATCTTCAAGTTGGATCAGTTTTGATGGCTACATAAGTCTGTAATTCTTCAAAGAACCCAAAGACAATTTGATAGTAATGAAGAAACTCTTGTCTTCAAAAACAATTTCAATCTAAGTCAGTTAGACGGATAGGGTAGCAAAATTTACATCAAAACAGAAAGATAAAGCAAAGCATACCTTACTTCAGTAACGGTAGATTCAGAAATGGTTTTCTTTGAGTATTTGCCACGACCATGGGTAAACTTCAAAGACTTATATAACCTCCTCAAACGAGCTGTGCAATACCTCCTACAGTGTTGGCAGGAAAAATTCCATCCTTTAGCAATCTATTGATAATTCATAATATAAAGCATGGCTAAATTCCATAAGTCGCAATGATGAGTTAGACCATAAAACCACTTCCCACCTATGTAAAAGAAATGCTGTACTGTAACTAAGGCACACAAAGTTATGAAATATTGAAATGTAAATTAACAAAGCAGGAGAGTAAAAGAAAAACTGACAAGTGACAATATGGTGATAGAAGTAGCACATTGCAGTATAATAAGGCGTCTCTCACGTGTTATTGTCCGGGACTAAAAAACATCTAAACTCGGATAAACAAATTCCTAACTGAAATCATATCAACAATGATAAAAATTACATACCTATAACGAGTGTAATCTCCGTGCCGCAAGCCATGCTGCATTTGCGCAGATTTTAAGAGTTGCAGTACTGGAAGACAAAATACAGAATCAAACTGAGTGACCAAAGTCTCATCATAAGCTGGTGTGTTCGCAATTTAGTTGCCAAACAATGTATGCATAAAAGCATTGATGATTTTGAAAATTAACAAACACTCAGCTGCGCAAAGTATGGAGCCGATACAAAAATATGTGTATTAATGAAGAGGTACATGCAATGAAGGATAAAAGAAACTTTAAAAGGCAAACCGTTTATAGAGAATTTGGGAACGATCTGATCAGAATTCGATTTTGGATCCTCGACTTCCATAGCCGAAACTTCGCTTTCCTTACCCATTAAGTCTTCGTAAGTTCAAACAATGCAATCAAAAGAGATGCAGATTAGGAAGCCGCCACAATGCGTTTTGGTTGGTGAGAGATGAAAATTAACAAAACATCTTCTCGGCAATTAAGCATCCACTGTAGACAAATCTAAAAAATAAGATATGAAAGGAAAGGAAAAGAGACGAACCAAATCCAGGGAGACGGTGGCGCGCGGTGATGGATGTTCTTGGCCTGCCGGGGCGCCCGTAAACGATTATGTGCTGAAGTTCGTCGCAGAAATGAATTGAAGATGACGGCCACTAGACACCGGTCTCCAGGTAGACGAACCTTTGTGCCTTTTTTTTTTTTAATCGTTTTCTGTTATTTTGGGTCTGATAGTTGGGCTTTTCTTCCGGCAAAAACAAAAAAAAAAATCTTTAAATGCTTCCTTCCTTTTTCTTGGGTACAAATTGGGCATTTTATTTTTATTTTTCTGAAAAGGGCTGTATATATTAGGCCCATGTCACAGTATAGATTGGGCCAAACGGGTTCACTTTAAAGATAGTTACCTTTAAGAACCCTCTACAAACATTAATTACAGTTAAAGATCTCAAAATTTTGAAATTCCAATAAAAAATCAAGTTTATTAGCACTTATGTTTCATATTTTCAGGTCTTACACATTTCCTGTATTTAGCTTTTCAATTTTTTATACAGTAATCTTAGATATTTGTATTATTGAAATGATGCATTAAAAATTACTAGTCCCTTGAGGAAAAAGTCGAACACTAATCTCACTCTGACATCATCATTTGTCACCAAAGCTTAATTCTAAAGCAGAAAGAATTTAATATGTTATGTGAAACTATTAGTATATATGTATATGTTAGTGTTTATTTGGGAATTTGTAAAAAGCGTTTTTTAAGCACCTTTTTGGCAAACTGGCCAAAACTACTCTAACATAGTGATATTATAAATTATAAAAACACTTTTAAAAAACTAAAATAACGATTAATTTAACATAACTTTTGTTGAGAAAAAATCAGAAAATATGAGAAAACGGATTTGTATTGGAGGCTTGGAGCAGCAAGAGCTGGGACCCACGAGAAGCGACCAATGCTCGATGGCTATCTTATCCTGGATTCTCTTCCAATCTCCAAGATTACACGTACTACATTCCCACCACTCTCACCGGCCGGTGAGAGGAACAAAATTTTTCGAAAAAAAATGGCGTTCTCGGCGACCTTGTCATCTCCCTTCAATCTTCCCAACAAAATCAATTTCTTTCCTAGTTTCTCACGCACCAGTCAAAAACCTCTAAAATTAGCAACAGCATTCGCCATTCCGCCTCTCTCCACCGCTGCCGCTACCGATATCGCCGAAGCAATCGACGGGACCACAATTGCAGTGATTGGCGGCGGCTCCGTCGCGGCTCTTGCTGCCGTACTTTCTCTCACTGACCCCGAGAGACGGCGACAGCTTCAAGCGGAGGAGGTCGGTGGCGATGACAGAGAAGTAGTGAAGGAATACTTCAACAACTCCGGATTCCAGAGGTGGAAAAAAATTTATGGAGATACCGATGATGTTAACAAGGTTCAGAGAGACATTAGGCTTGGCCACGCCAAGACTGTTGAGAATACCTTGATGATGTTAAAGGATGAAGGTCCTCTTGAAGGAGTTACAATCTGTGACGCCGGCTGTGGCACTGGCTCTCTCACTATTCCTCTCGCAAAAGAGGGTGCCATTGTATCCGCTGCTGATATCTCCGCCGCCATGGTTGCTGAAGCTGAGAAACAGGTTGGCTCTCTGAGTAATGTACATCGACCTTTTTAACTATCATAACGGTTTCAAAAAATGTGGTGAAGCTTACAGCTGATATGTGTACTTTGAGCAAAAACGTAGAAAAGAACATAAATTAAAAGATTCCTTTATACATTTTGTTGGTAAAGTAAAACAAACTAGATATTCTGTTTTCTATAGTTTGGCTTGCATTGTAATGGTGAAAAAACTCATTCGTAGCTATACGAATTAACAAAGTCAAGTAAAAGCCCATTCATGTTTTTGACTTGTTTGCTTTGTACTGTAGCGTGGGGCCTCAATTTTCATATATTGTATATGCAGGCGAGAGAACAGCTTCTAGCCAGTAAAGATGGTTCAACACTAGTGCTGCCAAAGTTTGAAGTTAAGGATTTGGAGAGCTTAGATGGGAAGTATGATACAGTGATCTGCCTAGATGTTTTGATTCATTACCCTCAGAGTAAGGCTGATGGGATGATTTCACACCTTGCATCATTGGCCAAGAACAGATTGATTCTGAGTTTTGCTCCGAAGACATTTTACTATGATTTATTGAAGAGGGTTGGAGAGTTGTTCCCAGGGCCTTCAAAGGCAACAAGGGCCTATCTCCACTCAGAGGCTGATGTAGAGAGGGCGTTGCAGAAGGTTGGCTGGAAAATAAAGAAGAGAGGCTTAATCTCTACCCAGTTTTACTTTGCCAGGCTTGTTGAGGCTGTTCCTGTGTTGTGAGTGATGATGAGAGGTAAATTTTGATTATTCTACTTGTATAATCTAGAGGGGAATACTAATGTAGATTGTAAGGCCCGTTTTTCTGCTTTGTATGCTCTGCATGTAATTACATATTTCTTCACAGCGTAGAAGGTGTTGATGTATGCAACTATGCGTCTTATTCTCAAAAGAAGAAAAACCAATTTCAAATTAAACAGTAACTGATTCATCGGGTCTCCTTTAGTTCTTTTTCCATTTCTTCTGTCATCATTAGGCGTGGTTCTGGCATGTGCCTCTTAAAATCTCAAGTTCAGATACTTAATGCTGACATTTGCTCTAAACATTGGAAAATGTGAGATGTTAATGTAGAAATCTATAAATACAATCTTAGATAAAATGCTAATGCACTGGATCTTTCATATTGTATTCCTTTATTGATTATATGACCCAGAAAAGGAAATTACTCTATGGAGCAGAGGGAGAGAGGAGGACTGTAAACTGTAAGTAGCGTAGTAGGACTAATAGAAATCATGCGAACAGGTGACATGAGGAATAAACTTAGAAGCCTATTTAAAAGGAAAATAGAGAAACGATTATCATCGACTCTAGGGCAAAATCAGCATAATTTTAAGATCCTCATGCTTAAATGTAACTCCATGTTGTTCTGATATATCATTCATAGCTTTTCAGCAATTTTTGTGAGAGCGTCAGTGAGCTTGCCAAGTGCAGCAATTATGTTGCTTGTTTGCTCCTTCTGCTGATCCCTGGCCAACTGGTAACTCAAGTTTTGATCGCTAAGATGAGCTTTCAGTAAGTTTCCGTTCCTTCTCAGTACTTTCGTCAATGGATTCCCGAAAGCTGCAGTTTCCTTGTCCGGCGACCCTCGCCTTTTCTTGCACTCCTCTGGGGACCTAGTCTCTATTATTCTCTTGCCTGAGAATGTGTAATTTGCTTCAGATTTCCGTAGAAGTGAGTGCTTGGGTTCTTTATGTGCTGCTCAATCATATGTCACAGGGTAAGATATGGATAAGATGTGGGAGTTGCCAGAGTCCCCAAACTACTAATAATGAGTAATCAAACGAACCTTCTCCATTGTTTATACTTGAAATTCGTCAGCATTAAGTCTAAAAAATGTCATAAATGCTTTTTTTGGTAATAAAATAGTGTCATGTTTCGGTTATCTGTGTCGGTGCTGGTTCTACTGGATGATCTAGTTTGATATTTCAAGAATTACTTAATCGAAATATCTGTTTTCTCTATTATCTAACAAATTGAGTTTCAGATTACTATATTTCCGCAGTAAAATACTGAGATTGGTATGAAGTAAACAAAAATCAAAACCAGAGGCGGTTTCTTTAGGACTCTACATCATACCTGAACTAAGGCGAGGACGAGTGGATGTCTTTTCTGGATTCCCTATCGTGATTGTTTCGCCGACACTTGAAGCATTCAAGTGATCGGTGACTTTCTTCCCATTTGGGACTATCTCAAAGACTTCGTCCTCTGTGCTCCAAGCCATTTTCTCACTGTCAACAATGGCTTCTGCCTCCTCATCCTCTTCATCCTCGTCTTCCTCACAATGCTCCGACGCCATTGTTGCACCTCCATCACCGTTTTCCATTTTTGACACTTTAATTAGTGTCAACGGAAATGCAGCAGCAGTGCACGCTTCTCCGTTTAATACGTTATACACCTCTCCATCAAAGAAACCTGGCAATTTCTTCTCCCTACGTTCATCATTTCTCATCAACCAGAATGACTCAGACTCATGCTTAATACTGGTCTCCCACTTCTTAATCTTTTTGAAATCGCTAAGAAGATTGCTCCATCTCTTTCGACACTGAACAGGTCCTCTGTTCACGCCATGTTTTTTACAGAACGATGAGACCGAATCCCATTTTGGTTGGGACTGAGTGAGGCGGCAAACCGGCGTGCCTCCATTCTCAACCATCTTCTTGGCACCTATGAGGACGATTGTTTCCTGTCTGCTCCATCGAGGGTGTCTTGTCGCTTTGGTTCTTTCACCGTTGGTGAAATGAACCTCTGTTTGAAGGTCTTCAGCTGGAGAAGGCGGAGATTTAGCATCGTCGCCTAGTTTCTTTGGTTCCAGTGCCATGAACTGATATGTCTTTGAATTATCAACGTTGGGAATTAGGGTCACATGCATATAGAAAACCGAGGTGCAGGTTGTTTTTGTTGTAGGTCAATACCACTTTATCTCCCTTATATTGTTCCTAATTAGGTTTTGATTTGATATTATCCGTAAGGTAACTGCCTTTCCTTTCCAAGCTGATTCTGTTGCTCGTATATAGAATTTAAAGGCTCGATTAAATGGTACTCTCTCTCCCTCTCTTCCTATTAAGCAGCGATTTACTCTAACCAGTTAATTAGAAAAACGTGATTTACTCACATTTATTAATATATTTATATAGGGATAGGATATTGTCACTACCATTTTTTCACCGTTAGATCAGAATCTCAATAGGAGAGAGAAATGATAAAAATAGATGAGATTCTGATCTAACAGTGAAAAAGTGAAAAAGTGGTAGTGACTTAATAGTGACAATATCTTATCTCATTTATATAGGTTTTTTTTATCAATTTGCCCCTTATTAAATAATTATTTAACAAAATGACCCTGTCTACAAACTATTTAACAATTTGTCTCTGTTTGCCCCACATTTTAGTCGACTACACCCCTCATGTAGTCGACTAAAATGCGGGGCAAATTTTTTTTTGAATATCCCCGAAATTTAGTCGACTAAATCGCCGGGGCAATTTTTTTAAAATTTCCCCGTGATTTAGTCGACTAAATCGCGACAGAGGGGTTTTTTAAAAACCCCACCCGCGGCATTTGAACCCTAATCGACTAAACTCCCTCCCCAAACCTCGACTAAGCACCATTTTCCCCTTCCAATACTCTCTCTTTTCTCAGTTTTAGTGGGACCCATCAAGGTTTAATATCATTCCACCTTGTTAAAGGTATAATTGTTGTGTAATCTACCATAGTGGATGTCTCGAATGTAAATGCACCAATATAACTTATATATGAACAAGCTTATACGATTGATTATTTTTAAAATTTCTTTTTAATAAGAACAAACAAGTTGCTTGTTTATATCCCTTAGTTCCAATTCACTGGTACATTTAAAGGTGTACAAATGAAAATGTTCTAATTTATTTTTTCAATGACATGAAGATTTTCTAATTTATATTATAATGACCAATACAAAAGGTTACAAGTGGGTTCATAAATGAATTCATAAATGTACATCCAATCTCCCTTCTCCCAATCCTCTCAAATGTAGGGATATCGTAACAGCTAAGATAGTAAAGATAAAAAAAAATAAAATATGCACAAAAAATAAATTAAAGAGATGATCGGGAGATAGTTAGAAATTGCAAAATAGTTTAATATAAAAATATTTTTAAAATAAATATATTAAAAATAAAGAGATACATCACTCTCCATGATAAATCATTTGTTTTTATATTTCATATATAACAACTTAACTCATGATAAATCATTTTTAGAAATTAGAAGTTATTTTTATTTAATCAATAATAATATATTTTTAATGTCTCGGTTATGACTGATCACAATGTTAGCTCAACAAAAGATTCCATATTCAAATAAACTTATTATTTGCATGTATATTTTAGTTTTTAAAAATAAAAATATCTATTATCTAGTATTATATATTACAACGTTTAAAATATCACGTCGATCCCTCGTTGATCCCACTACTCTATCCGATCAATCATTCTAGAAATTAGAAATTACTTTTATAATCATTTTTTAAAGTTAGAAATTATTTTTATATTTTAAACAACTTGACCTATAAATCATTTTTATAAATTAAAAGATATTTTTATTTAATCAGTAAAATACTTGACCCAACTATGTTTGATGGCAAAGTTGCATTGGTGCATTTACATTCGAGACATCCATTTTATGATGATGCCTGGACGTAAGCTAACTTGTAATGTTGCTTCAATATAATGAAACGATCCTCCAGGAAGTTATATATGCACTATATTATTATTATTATACCTTCTCGTACCTAACCCTTCATAATAATAATATTTTTATTTTTATTTTTATAAATATGATAACTTACAAAATTGAACATCATCGGATCCTACAAAATGCCTCCCACTATGGTAGATTACAAGAATCATGCGTGTTTGACTTGAACTCATCCTTCACACCGAATTTGGGAGGCGCAAAAGGAAGGGTTTCATATTACAAACAAAAACAAAAGCCTAACAAAGTTAAACTACAAAGATTACCCAATGGAGATGAGAACATATCGAAATCGACTAAACGACATTAGAATGAAGTTTCTTCGCTACCCACCAACGGATTCGCAAAGGATTTGGTGAAAAAAACAAAGGGGGAGAGGTTTAAGGAGGGAGTTTAGTCGATTAGGATTCAAATGCCGCGATTGGGGTTTTTAAAAAAACCTCTATCGCGATTTAGTCGACTAAGAACTGTAGCTTAGTCGACTAAATCACGAAGAAATTAAAAAAAAAATAAAAATTGCCTCGCGTTTTAGTCGACTAAAAGAAGCAAACATGGGCAAATCGTTAAATAGTTTGCAGACAGAGGCATTTTGTTAAATAGTTATTTAATAAGGGGCAAATTGGTAAAAAAAAAAAAAAAAAACCCCAATTTATATATGGTAACCTGTGAGAAGTGGCTCAGATATGATGATCTGACTTGTGCAAGAAGAAAAGGGAACTAAGGAAGTAACGGATGACGAGCGAGATATTTAATTTTACTTTATTGAGTGACATATTTGAAGCAAGAATGAAAGATGGATGAAACCACTGTTGTCAAACTCGCGAGTTGACTCTTCGAGTTTACTATTTTTACGTTTCTAGTTTATCAAATCGAGTCGAGTCATTAGTAAATTCGTGCCCATTTTAAACTCAGTTAAACTTACGAGTTTGTAACTTATAAAACTGTGTTAACTCATCCTTAAACTCGTGTTATAGTTTTTTATTTGATCACTTTCATCGACTTTATATATGAGTTTTATAGAAATTTCTTTGTTAAATATGATAAATTTTGAATATTGATGGATTTAATTTCAATTATTTGGATTTAAAATGTATTTAAATCAAATTGTTGTCATTTTTTTATATTTTAATTATTTATTATACACAATCAAAATCTATTTAATAGTAAAAATAAACATTTACGAGTTCACGATACAAGTTTAAGTTATTGTCACGAGTTTATTTAAACTTCAAGTTTGACAACTTTTGATGAAACAATAAAATACTAGTTGTATTTTTTATACTTGATAAATATTATTTTTTATGTTTAAATCCATGTTTTATTTTATTTTGTCAGGTAAATCTATTATCAAACATGTTTAATTTCTTTAAAAAAAAATACGTAGATATTAGATGACTAATTAGTCATTTCATCCATGAACTTTCAACTTTTTTACTTACACTAAGAGTATATTACAAGTTTCATACTCCAAAATTCATTTAAAAAGAAAAAAGATCCGCTTATAGAATATCGACTTCCCAATAGAGTCTCTTGCTTTAATGTCTTCTCTTCAGGTATTATCTCACTAAAATGGTAGAAATAAAATCGTGCGTTTCATTTTATTTATATATATCGAAGAAAAAAATTAAGCTTGCCTTAATTTCATGATAGCCGATAGGTATCAAGTCACCATTATTTCTTCCAAATCCATGACATTTATTGGCAATATACGCATTTAAGTTTGTTAATTGCATAACCTTAATATGGATATGCAATTTAATTTAATTCATTCAATTGGTTTTTACTTTTTCTGGTGGGATTAATACTATCTAGGTGGCAAGACCCGGCCCAATATGGTGTAGATTAAGCCCATTCAAAATTGGGGTGCGAACTGCGAAGGCCTTCTCATTACAAACCTAACGCCATTTCACTTGAAATTCCCTCCAACCATAGACTAGAAAAGAAGGCACCAAAAACGAAAGGAATATCAGATTAATCGCAATGGAAGGTGTTGGCGGAGCCGGAGAAGTGGAAAGAGGGGAAATCAACTCGAAAACCCAAGTTTTGAGAGATAGGTTCAGGCTCAACGCCATCTCTATTGCCGAAGTCGAAGGTTCAATTCTTTCGTTTACTGCTTTTCCTTCCGTTTATCTAACTGCCAAAAATAAATAAATGCCAAAGGAAAACGAACTTGATGGCAACGACGTCGGAGATTCTCTAATTTCTCTTCGGATTTTTTTTCCTAATTCGAGAAAACATTGCGCAGCTAAGAGGAATGGCATGGATGCTTCGGAAGTCGTGGTGGCTTGCATTGCTGATTTGGCCTTCAAGTATGCGGGTATTACTCTACTGCTTTCCTATTTCTTTCTGCGGTTGATGTGTTATCTGCTTCCTTTTGAGGATGTAGAATTAAAATTTCTAGTTTAGTAATAGACTAGCTTGCTAACTTTATGGAATTAAGAAATAACGGGAAAGTCTACATGCAAATTCATGCTATTTACATGCGCTTGTGATGAAAATTAGTGCATTAACGGCCGTATTCTGCATTTTATGCTAATCAGTTGCTTACTGAAGTGCAATTAACATAATGTCTTGATTATGGATAAGTGAACCTTTTTAATGGATAGAGCAACAACGTTATCCTCATTCTTTCCACATCGGGTGGGTTTCTTTGGGCTTTATAAGGCCTTGGTTCCCCAATGGCAACGGCTGACTTTTGGGTGTGGTTCTCCCAAAGACTTATGACTTATGCCCGTTAGTACATGCTGTCAAGATGTTGATGATAATTTTTATGTTGTGCTTCGAGGGAAAATATTTATTGCGTATATGATGAAGCTGTATACTTCAAGGCCAATTACAATTTGGAATATAGCACATAAGTACTGAGTGATGCTACCCTCATTACTGTTTGCTGTCCATTGTCAGATGGATATCTTCTAGAACCAAAGGTATAGTGATTTGCTTGGAATATAAGTTAGTGAGGTAGACTACGGAGAGAGGAATCTACAGTACTATATCAGTAGTTATAGCTGACCTTAGACTTTTTTTCCAAAAGCATGAAAATTAAAGTGAACTGGTTGCATCTTATTGAATGCCAGTGAGCTTTAGTCATTCATAGGCGATGTGCGATTGAAGGAATGAACTCAAAGTTGCTTTCTTGCAAGCAGAACAGCTGGCTAAGGATGTTGAACTATTTGCTCAGCATGCAAATCGTAAATCTGTAAACATGGAAGATGTCATACTTTCGGGTGAGTTCCGTTTTACTCAGCTCTCAAATTGGACTTGTTTTTTTAATCTTTAATCCTTTCCATGGAATCATAAATTACATCTGCTGCATTATCACTCCACTGCTACCTTGGTCTATATCGTTCAATTACATACATTCTGTATCTTGGTTTCAGCTCATCGAAATGATCATCTATCCACCTTATTGAGGACCTTCTCCATTGACTTAAAAACTAAAGAGCCGCAGTCTGAAAGAAAGAGAAAGAAAGCAACCAAAAAGGAAGACCAAGTAACAACTTGATGCCCACTCCAGTAAACATTGGGCCCTTGAAATGTAACTATTGTGCTATTCAATACATTAGTTAGGCTCAGAAAGTTATTTTCTCTATTTGTTGTTAAGGAAGCACTTGTAATTCCCTTTTGCCCTTTCCTCTTTTAGGTTGGAGGATATAATACAGATTGTCTCAGAAACCCCATCATCACGATAAAGCAGCCGTACCTCTTCCTGCCTACGGCAGGTTGCGAGCACATAATTGACTTATCATAGTGTGTGAATATATGTATGAGTTTTTATGGGCCAATGGCTTGTAAGCTTGTAGCATAATGATAGTGTCTGGCAAAAAAAAGAAGCATAATGATAGTGACCTATAGCCTCCAAAAGTTGCAAGTTCAATACCGCCATTATCCTTGAAGCACTTATCTTGCCCCATCTAATTCCAAAAAAAAAACGGTAAATACGAGCCTTTTGGTGCTCTAGATAAAAGTCAATGTTAATGGCTTGCTTGTGAAATATTTTTGACATTGTTTTAGGCTTGGGCGTCTACATAGCGTATCTGGTCGTGCTGTCAGACGTACGAGTATTATTCTCGCAAGTTGCGCGCGACGGAGATCCCAGAGTAAAATTTTAATAATAGTTCAACTAACAAGGGGAACATAGATGCTTTGGGCAGCACTAGAAGAAGAATTGTTATTTGTCCCCCTCAACAACGCTTCCCGCCACGATTATGTGCACGAGGCTCTTCATTTCTTCAGGTAGATAAAAAAACGCTGCCTGAGAAGACCCATTTATACATTAACATGACATGGAACAATAGAAATTATTACTCATAGAGTAAGTACACTTGAACCAATTAGTCTACCCATTTTACATTTGTGACGCTGAAATTTTCATGTTCCGAGTTATTTTGATGCAACGAATGGAATGAAATGAAAAAATAATTTCATATATGAAGAATAATATTTGCATACAAAATATGAGTTTTCAACTTTGGTAAAGGCGAGCGAGAGGAGAAAAGGGCGGGAAATTTTGGGAAATTGGTGGTGAAATGAGGCGCGGGGTGGGAGAGAAGTGAATCGAAGGTGGCAGGGAATCTTTAAATTTGAAAAGTGAAGTACGAAGCATTAAAGCGAAAAAGAAAGTAAGCAGGTTGAAATGAGGAAGAAATGGTTAGAAGCTGTTGAAGCTTATTTTGGCAGCTTTCTAATGGGAAAAGCAAAAGCAGAGGGAGCTTGATATGTGGCTGTTTGGTAAAGCGTGGACATAAAATTACTTATCTTATAGATTAAATTAGAAAAGCAGTTTGTACCGCTAACTCAATGAACACAGAAGGTGGTCGGTCGGTCAGTTGCGAAAGCTCCAAACCAAACCAGGGAGATCAAGCCATTGGAAAACGCAGCGTTTCATGGTTTGTTCCCTTGCGGTTGAACCCCATACTTGCCTATCCATATTCCTTATCCGCACTTGGGTGCATCAAAACGTGATCCCTACCTTCTGATTCTCTCAACCGCCCTCCCAATAATAATCCTTTTAGAAACGGAATCCCCTCACTATCCTTTACGTCACTCAGATGTGTCAAATATCCAGTTTATTTATATAAAAAAATTATCTACAAGTTTTTTTTATAGAAATTTTTTAGTTTTTGCCACATCTTATTTGACAGTTTCCAAGGGCCCCAAAAAGTTGATAAAAACAAGGTGCGGAGTGGCAAAAAACAGGTTTTTCTGGGAAATTAAAGAAATATGAGGAAGACATGGAATTCCGTTTTGTTTTTTGAAGTATAGTAGTAGCAAAGATACAAAAGAGGCTGCAGGGCGATGGTGAAGGCACATTGTTCCAAGGGGGAGTTGAGGGGTCTTGGTACTCACTTAATATCATGGGGGTTGTAAAAGTGGGGCCCACTGATGAACAGTTTCATCGTCTTCTTAGATGCTCAGTCGCAGTTCAGGTCATTCATCACTATTCACGTGGGACTCCCCCCCCTCCCTCTCTCTCTCTCTCTCTCTCTCTCTCTCTCATCTCTCTCTCTCTTCACGTGGGACTCCCCTCTCTCTCTCTCTCTCTCTCTCTCTCTCTCGTTTCGTGTCTCAGTTAGAGTTCAGTTCTTCCGTTTCACTTTTACTACCCCCAATAAAAAGTCAATAAAAATGAGGTATTGTTGTAAAAACAGCCAATACAAGCCCGTGTGACTGTGAGGGTGGAAGAAGCACGTGAAGGTTCTTCCTTTGCTTCCCAAACATCCTCTAGACTGTTGTCATTTCGCCATCACATCTTCACAATCATCTCAACCAACCCCCTCCCAAAAAAAAAGAAACAAAACAAATTCTCTGTATATTCTGCAACCCAACACGATTTCACCTCTAAAAATTTTACTACTAGCTAGTACCATCTTTATTTTTTAAAAAATTATAAGTAAGTAGCTTGAGGAATAGAAAGTACCTATCAATTAAACATCACTATTGTTATTTTAGTTTTGAGAAACTTAGTCATATTCTAATTTAAATAGCTTTAAATAAGTAAAAGGTTGTATCCGTAAGACATTAAAATCCTCGCTTGTTCTCCCCGGTAGCCCATTCGGTTAAATAATACCGACATCTTTATCTTTCACTATATACATGAATGATTTCAGGATCTCAATTTGATAGGATAAATGATCTTATTTTTTGAATCTCATCCTGCAAAAAATGTATATGTCTACAATCAATCAAAAGCAAATTCATACCACTTTGATCATATTTATAAGTTCTTTTTAATCAAAAAATTTGGTCTTATTTATAAGTCCTCTTTCAGGGTAATAAATGAGATTGTGATAATTTTTCTCATATTAATTGTACCAATAAAAAGATAGAAAGAAGAAAAGGTTGAAAGATACTCATTCATAAATGAGGGCAAAGTTAAAAATTTACCACATAATTATTGAGCTAACTATCTCTCCTTGTTATGTATAATTTAGTTAAAAGGGAATTATAAATAGAACCACAATGGTAGCTTCCAAAGAATCGGTATAAAGCTTAATCACATTTAGCCCCAATTGCCTGCCCACGTGGATATAGGTATGAAAATAGGTCAAACTGTGCTTTTCTAAAATGTGCCTAAGCCTCGTAATGAGGATAAAAGGCCCGAGAAATTAACGGGTTTTTTTGGCTCAGACCTAAACCTTCATAAGGCCTAGTCAAGCCTGAAACCTTTTTAAAAGTCTACTTATAATGTAGGCCTTTAAAAATGTTTTATATTGCAAGCCTTGAAGGTCATAAGTAAGCTTTATACACTTTGAGCCTATCAAAATCTATATAAATATAAGAATGAAAAAATAAATATTGTGTTATTTATATGATACAAATATAAATATATTTATTTAATGTGTAAACAGCTAGGCCTTAAAAAAATAAGTCTGGTCTATTTACACATATAGACCTTTAAATAGACCTTGGTCTGACCTTTTTAACAAACAAGTCAGGCCAGACTAGGCCCTTAACAGGCCAAGTTGTAGGCCGTCTGATAGGGACCTGGCCTATTCTCACCCCTACATGGATATCATGGATTTCCGTAATAGTTGGGGTAATATGCCCTAACTTCCATTAAAATCCATATATACAGTTGTCTCGATAATCACCAATCACTTCCCCGCGAGCTATCTGGCCTCTAGCATTATGAGAGTCATCCATGTCCAAACACACAAATCCTGAGGAAGGGGGTAGTTCCATCTTTATTGATTGTTTACCAATGTGTTCCCCCATGAATTGAGCCTAAATTTGGATTGAGATAAAAGTAGGACTCATTTGGATCAAATAAAATCTTGGAAAGTAATTTGTCACAGAGGCGTTTGCTTGGTACTGGAAAAGAAAATTGGTTGATAGGAAAAATTTTAGTTGATTGAAGAAAATGAAATAGGAAAATAAGCTAACAAACATTTTTTCCCCTGTTTAAAAAAGTATTATTTAAAGCCCCATGTTTTCATTTTAGCCCTTTTAACCATATGTACTCCATGGGTAACTCATAATTATGAATCACTTCAAATAATTCCCACATAACCACAGCTTAACCACCATAGACTGCATGTAGTAAAAACGTGGAACAAAGAACTCATAATGTAACACAACAATAACCATGAGATACCCTCAGTCGCTTGTGGTCATACATGAAGGAACAAAAACAACTTTAACCGCATGCGTCTTATGGGTGGCTCATGGTCACACACGGGGAAAAAAAAATACTCTCACCGTTACTTGCCTATCACTCGCATGTGGTCACAACCACTTTATGTGGAATAACTTTACTCATGGGTACGTCATAGTTACATGATTGTTATCTAATTTTACTCATACACCCATCATCCACATCTGGTCAAACCCGCTTCCCTTATGCGAAATATCACACATTTAATCACATTCACCACATGGGTACTTCATGGTCAGTTTGTAGTCGACCAAATTTTATCGCAGCCATGGAGTTTCAACCACCTCCGAATGCTTTGAATCAGCTTCGGCGGGCAATGGCCCCTTTGCTTAACCCAACAATGCAATTTCATTGCAGGTCGTCAAAGTAGTGACAATGTGATCATAGCTCAAGAAGCCATGAGGACTAAAAAAGGTTGCTGTCAAAATTGATATGGAAAAAGTTTTTGATCGTCTTGATTAGGATTTCCTTAAAAATACTCTGGTCATGGTGGGTTTGGAGGAGGAAATGATTAACTTGATTACGGCCTAGGAGACCTTGGTATCTATGAGAGTCCTTTGGAATGGTGACCCCTCACCCCCTATCCAACCTTCTCGGAGAGTGAGACAAGGGACCCTTTAAACCCTTATTTGTTCATCTTGTGCATGGAAAGGTTGGAACTAGTAATCTCCAGTGAATCACAAAGAGGCAGAAGGAAAAGCTTAAAATTGAGCTCCACAGGTCGAGGTATCTCTCATCTCTTTTTCGCAGACGATCTTCTTTTATTCGAAGAGGCATCCATGAACTAAGGAATAATAGTGAAGAATATTATGCATATGTTCTGTACAGTGTCGGGTCATAAAGGTTAACTTGGCAAAATCAAAGGCATATTATTCCAGAAATGTGTTTTAATAGAGCAATGGAATTGAGCCAAAGTATGGGAATAAGAATTACTGTTGATGTAGGGAAATACCTTGGCATACCATTATTATAAAGGAGAGTGACTAAACTCACCTATTACCCTCTTATTGACAAGGTAAAGAAAAGGCTTGCTTCATGGAAAGGAAAATTGTTGATTATGGCAGCGAGAGCTACATTGATTAAATCAGTGTTAACAGAAATTCCAAGTAATTACCAAATGCAGACAATGCTTCTTCCCAAATGTGTATTGAGGGAAATTGATGAGAACGGATCCTCTTATTGTCTAAATTTTTCTTCATCCCCACAAAAGCAATTTACACCATTGATTTCACCTAATATTGGCCATTCATTTTTTTCTAATATTTTGAGCTATTGATGGGTACTAAAAAAATAGTTTAGGATACTGACCGGTACTGAAAAATACTTAATGACTTTGAAAAATTATTTTAAGATCTTGAAAAAAATATTATGAAGTATATTTTTAGTACCAGTCAATATCCTGAAATGTTTTTTCAAGATCCTAAATAATTTTTCAAGATCATGAAGTATTTTCAATATCAGTCAGTATCCTGAAATATCTTTTTAGTATTATTCAGTACCTGAAATATTTTTTCAAGATCTTAAAATAATTTTTCACGAACATGAAATATTTTTTCAGGGTGAGTCAGTATCCTAAAAATGCTGAGACCTCTTTTTTTTTTTTTGATATTTCAAGGTACTGACGTGTACTAAAAAGATACTTTAGGATACTGAAAAAATACTTCATGATCTTGAAAAAAATATTTTAGAATATTGAAATAATATCCTGAAATATATTTTTAGTACCAGTTAGTATTTGAAATGTTTTTTCAAGATCTTAAAATAATTTTTGAAGATCATGAAGTATTTTTTAATACCAATCAATATCTTGTAGTATTATTCAGTACCTTGAAATATTTTTTTTAAATCCTAACATAATTTTTCAATATCATGAAATATTTTTAGTGCCGGTAAATAACTTTTTAATATCCGTTAGTAGCTTGAAATATTAAAAAAAATTGAATGGTCAAGATTAAGTGAAATCAATGGTGTATAGATTGTTTTTAAAGGATGACGATGGATGATGGATGAGGAGAAATTTAAACAATAAGATGATCTATCCCGAAATTGATAAGCAAAGCAGTTCTTTTGTAATCAGACTCTAGAAGGTCGAAAATTACATTTAATTTCATTGGAAAAGATTCTTCAACCAAAAGAGGCAGGGGTTCTTGGATCTAAAAATCTGGAATGGCAAAATTTTGCATTTATAATGAAGTTTTGTTGGGGTCACAAGGCCACATGCTTTTTGGGTTCAGTGCCTTAAAAGAAAATACAGATGTGGAGATGGCATATACCCGATGGTTACAAGAAAACAGAATTCGTCAGCAGTGCGGCAAAGTATTATTACCTCAGTATGGGATCGGTTCTATCAAGGTGTGGGTAGAAACTTAAAGGATGGATCCCAAACTCATTTTTGGTGGGATCTTTGGACTTCACTGGATAAACCCTTAATTTACTTTGCTGAAAAAAATCTGCATAATTTGAATCCAGGGGCGAAGGTTAATTCTTTCATCCTTCCTGATGGGAGTTGAAATATGAGGGAATGGAGTAATTTTCTTCCAAATTGGATAATTAATGTCATCAGCAAAGTTAAACCGCCAATGGAGGTTGGAACTGATACCTTTTGAACTCAATCGCATCCACCCCCAGAAGATTATGTGCGATTAGACGTAGACGTACAGTTCAGTCAACCAGAAACTCAACAGGATTCAGGTATATACTGACTCTGTGGAAGCGAATAATTTGATCATAAATGATGGGGGAATGTATCATCCCCTTGGACAACAAATTTTGGAGCTCAGGGAATTGATCTTCTCAGACTGGGATGTTACCATTCAACGTACATGTCCCCAGAGCAGCAATACAGTACTGTGCAGACATCTTGGCAAGGCAGGCGCACAACAGCTTAGAACAAAAGGTTGTTTTGTATCAACCTCCACCGGAGTGTCAGGAACGTATGCAGGAGGACCTGAGGTTGCTCTATTAGTTGAGTAGCTTTTAGTTTCAAGAATATTTCTTGCCATGATCATGTAAAAAGAAAAAGAAGAACTGCCTCAATTAATTTTTTCAGTGAATAAGTGTTTTTTATAGAGGGAAGATTGATGAAAAATCCCATCTAAAAGTTTTATTGATGAAAAGAACTTGGAAAATTTTCATACAAATCAGGCATCTTTATACATATGACTCTATGTTCGGAAATGAAATTTTCATTTTGTGCTTTATAAGTAAAATGTGCCTATAAATTTTGATATTTTTTATAAAATAACGAATGTTATTAATTTATATAAAATTATTATTAGACACTTATTAAAAGGATCTGAGAAATTAATATTTTAAATAAAATATAGTGTTAGCATTATCATAAGAACAAATGCAAGAGATAATAAAAAACTAGTAAGTAGTTATGGAATTGGATTGGTAATTTAATTTGGTATGGTATGGTATGGTACCGACGGCACCGGATCACATGGAGGGATAGGTGGGGTAGTGGGGACCACATTGGTTTGAAACTCACAAAATTGAAGGATCCCCTCTGCCCAATCCTGGGAATCCCATGTCCCCCAACCTACACAGTAACACCAAAACATTAATTTCTCAACAGATCGCCTTCTTTGGACCACCCCTCCTAATCTTCCCCTCTTGCAATTACTAATTACTCCTTATGTTAAGTTATGATATATTTTGGGAGTTGATATTAATTTTAAATATAATACAAAATTTTTAATTTATCAATCTTTTTCTAATTTATCTCTATTGGTACTCCCCCAACAATAATCAAGAGAGAGAGAAAATGAGTGAATTAAAAAAGGTGACTAGAGTATTTGAGAAAGTACATGTCATATTAACTACTTTAACCAACTTATTTAATCTAATTAAATTAGATAAATATGTCTTATATTAAGTGCCGGAGTGAGTACTGATCCCTTGCAACTCCTACTATTAATATTCCCGCTTGCGGTTATTAATATAAGACATATTTATCTAATTTGATTATATTAATAAAATTAGTTGATTTAGTTAATATCACATGTATTTTCTAAAATGTCATAGTCATCTTCTTTAATTCTATCTTTCCTTTTCTCCTTAATTATTGTTGAGAAAAGATCAATAAGGTAAATTAGGAAAATATTGATAAATATAAAAATTATATATATATATTATATTTAAGACAAATATCAACTTTACAATATATTTTATATTAAAAATCGAAGGAGTATTATTTTAAATGGTGACTCTTATTTATAAGATACGTCATGGTTAACTAAAATCAAGAAAAGCGTTAAATTTTTATCTTAGAATTTAAAGATAAAATAATATATTTATATAGGGTTTAATGTTTCTATTTTTACTGCAGAACTTTTTTTTTTCTGTCACACATACATAAAAATGAGTAGGTCATATCTTATTTTTTCTCTACTACCCGTTAAAATTAAACTTTGTTGAGTTATAATTCATGTCAGCCTTAAAAATAAAAATAGTCAAACTTAATGATCAATGTGTTTTTTGTCCAACTTCTGCAACCACTTACTTTTACCCCCAAAAAAATATTTGGCATTGGATACACTTTTTAAAAAAATTCATGCGGATTTTTGAACCTTAACCCTAATGATTTTTGAACCTTAACCCGAATTATTATCACCATAATTTTAGAATAATTTAATGAGTAGGGGTGTACGAATAACGAATATTTAATTATATATAGTTTTTGGGGCCAGAATAAAGATAGTACACTGCAGAGAGGGAAAAAATAAAATAAACTAACAAATCCATAACTTTAATCCTTGGTTTACAAACTTTAATCCTTTCAGTGATTCTCTGTCATGTCTTATTTAAAAGCTACGCAAATAATATTCCAATCCTAAGAAATAAGCGTGGGAAACAGAATGCCCTGAAAAAATCAAATTGTAATGTGTGTTTCGTATTACATTTAACTAGCATATTTCAGATTAATCATTAAAAATTTACTTTCCCGTAAAATAAGGTGAGAATGTGTATAAACTATATTTTCATGGGACAAAATGCAAATAAGTTAAATACATGTTTGAATTAGCTTTTGAGAAATAAGCTTTAAGATTTATGAGGCAAGTATATGAAAAAAATTTGTTTCTATTTGTGAAAAAATACTTATAAAACCACGGTTTTGTGGTTTGCTACATATGCACAGTCTCTATATGGGATATTGGTAGGGGTGAGCAAATCAAAAAAACCGAACCGAATAATTCGGTGTTCGGTTTTTTAAAGTAGCTTGGTTTGATTTTCGGATCGGTTTTTACAAAATTATTTCGGTTAAAACCGAAAAACTGATTTTTTTTGGGGGTAGAAATAACCTAAATTAATTAAAACGACGATGCATATGTATTTAGTCATGACCCTTGACCCACCTCAATCAAGACCAGACCGACGTCCGCACCCAACCAATTCCTCTTTCCATCGTTATTCCATGTTTTGATTTTAAAATCGCAACCTATTGTCATACAAGTAAAAATCGATATATACCAGGGCTTCATGTAAACTATATTATAGCTAAGTTGCACTCAATAGTTAATATTGTAGATTGATTCAGCAAAAAAAGAAAGTAAATTGATCATTTTACAGAATTAACCCAAACAAGAAGGTCCACAATAAGACCCAACTTAAGCCCAAAAATCGAATTAACTACAAAACCGAACCGAAATATTTCGGTTCTTCGGTTTCGGTTTTTAAAATATGTGTATTTCGGTTTTAACCGAAAAACCGAATACTCACCCCTAGATATTAGTGTAGAAGCGCACATTCTCATATAAGTCAAAGGGGAAAATTTAATCCGTATTTTTTTTTTTGGAACACTGATCCGTATTGATTCTAAAAGAAAGAGTTGTATCTGCTTAAATACGGTGTTTTAGAAAATAGTAGAGACATTTTTAGTCAAGGCTGATGATGTTTAAATATGAATCATTCATCTAGCCATATTAAAAAAAATAAAAGGTTATGTACTATTACACTTTTGTATATAATTAAGGGTTAAGGTGTAATTTTGCCCTTAAAGATGCGCCGGTGAAAGTAATTTTACCTCTAAAGTTTTTTTAAGACTTGTTAAAGTTTAAAAACGTAGCAATGTTGCTTCTCCGTTAACCGCCCTAACTGGTCAATGTTAGGGTTTTTAACGGAGGGGCAATATCGCGTTTACGTTTTTAAACTCGAGCAACATTGCTCCAAAAAAACGTAGCGATTTTGCTCCGAAGTTTAAAAACGTAGTAACCCTCCGTTAAAAACCCTAACGGCCAACGTTAGGGTTTTTAACGGAGGAGGGACAACATCGTTTTACGTTTTTTAAACTTCGCGCAAATATCGCTCTTCTAAAACTTCAGGCGACAAAATCGCTTCGTAACAAGATACTTTAAAGCAAAATTGCACCTTAACCCTATAATTAAATTCGGACTTTTTGTCACTTATAAAATTGTAAAAGATCCAAAATCTAAGGAAAATGACAAAAAAACATTTTTGAATTATAATAGGAATAGGATATTGTCACTACCAATTTTGGTTACACTACCACTTTTTTATCGTTAGATCAAAATCTCATTTACCTTTATCATTTTTCTCTCCTGTTGAGATTCTAAATTAACGGTGAAAAAAGTGATAGTGACCAAAATTGGTAGTAAGAATATCCTATCTCATTACAATAACCTAAAAATGTCTATTAAATTAGTTAAAGGACAAATATGTAATATGGTAGGAATATATGATTTTGAAGTTTGAGTGTAGAAATTAATAACTTAGGTATAGAGAAAGACAACTCAAATTTCTCAAGTTGTCACCGTGTATGTCCAGATTATTAGGTGTTGTTTTAAAGTTGTTATTTCTCATATTCAAGTTATCAACACTCAAATTTGAACCAGATCACATTTTTATCGTTCTACTAATTTAGTAGATATTTTGAAGTTTTTGTAATTTAGATAGTATTGTTTGTCATTTTTACTAAAATCTAAAAATTAATTCAAGGGCAAACAAAAATCTGACCGATAATTGTGGGTGTCAAGAGCAGGAAGCAGAGAAGAAAACACGCCAAGGAGACAAAAACAAAAGGCAACACTGATCCTCAATGATAGACGATAATTCTAATTAATAATATATAATCTAAATTAGTTGTTGCGGGTATGCGATCAAACATGGGCCTCGCTAAGTTGATTAATTATTAATTAAAATTAAAATAATCATAACACAACGAATGAGATGTGCAGAATAAATGATTGGCGATATAAATTAGAAATGGCTGCTCATTGGTAATTGGTTGCATCTTGCGGGAGCACGTCCATGTGCTGACATTTAAAAATAATTCCTCTTATTTATTTTCATAGAAGAAATCTGTTTTTTTTTTTCTCTTACAAGTTATTTTTGTTTCCACAATTCCCATTGGTGGTTTAAATATAATATGGGTAAAGGATTTCTCCTGTCATTGAAGATTAGTTATCTCTAATGATCCTCAAAACCACGTCGTTTTGGATTAATAAATGGTGTTTTTCGTAATTTTTTTTATCTTTTTATCATATAAATTTTATCGAAACACACTTCATTAATTCACCTAAAATTACAAACACACCCTTCATTAATTCAAAATGACATAGTTTTAGGGTAATTGGAGATAAACTTATCTCCAGTGACTGGAGAAATACTCTTCCCGTATAATATAGTATCTTTAGTCCTAAATATAAGATTAGTTTAGAAGTGAAGTTTGTTTCTAAAAATAAGACCTTTTTTATTTTATCACTTATATTTGTCATTTTTTAAAATTAATATGCATGATTTTTAAAGTGAGATGTAGTGCTTTTTGTGTTAGCGGTTATTATTATTTTTTATGGTGATTTACGGGTTTATAAGGTAAGTGTGTAATATGAGTTTTATCTCAACTTGAATATGTTTTTCTAATTATAACCCAAGTACTACTTCTGGTCCTAATTATAAGAGCTAGTTAACTTTTTTTTAGAAAGATTGAAGAAACTAAATAAGTTACTTAATCATTTCATATGTTGTGTTTTCTTATATTATATATTAGTTTATTAGTCAAACTATTTAGTTTGAAAAAAAAAAATAAAAATACTCTAAGCTAATTTAACTAACTTTCTTAATCTCTCCAAAAAAGTCAACTAACTTTTATAATTAGGACCGGAGGGAATATAATCTAATGATAAACATAAGCATTTAATTTCATATAAATAATGTCACATACGCTATAATTAAGTTATTTATAGAACTTCCTTAATATCTTTAAATTTATTTTAAAAGTCTTATATTTATATTCAGGTAATATTAGTTTTTTTATTTAAATATTATTGTCAAAACTCACCCTCACAAGACGCAATATCTGAAAGGCAAACATTGAACCGACTATGCCTGAAGTTTGTCCCGGAATCATCAATAAAATAATATTGACAATTTTTTACCAAAATAATAATAAAAAATATTGACAACTAATTAATAATTAATATTACTACTCTCATATCTATTACGTATTATATCTATTTGAAATGAAAAATATTAAAATTAACATAAATTTAAAATCAGGAATCAATCTAACTTTAAAATAAAAATAATTTTTTTAAAAAAATTGATTAATAAATTCCATTAATAAGCAAAGCTTTTTCTTGGGGGTGTCAGTCAGGCATAGAATAAAATGCTCATATCGGACTGAACACGAGAAGGGTCCTGTCTTTCACCACACAAAATAATTAATTAATGATTGGAAATCATTTTAAGAAAAAAGAAAAGAAAAACGGATACGACAGTAACCTAAAAACGATGGACAACAGAAGCCAGAAGGAGGAGGGGTGATAGATAACGTGTTGTTTGAACGGAACACGAAACAGAAGAAGGAGGGAGGGGTGATAGATAACGTGTTGTTTGAACGGAACACGAAATTTGTGTTCCTTTTTTATTATTGACCAATAGCCAAACGTTTACGTTTTTCTGGGGTTTTGTACTTATTATTTTTTTAGTATTATTTTAACTGCAGCAGCCCTCCACGTTTTCCTCCCCCTTACTTCTTTCTTACCCGAATATACAATCTTCAAAAATAACTGTACTTGAAAGTAGAGAGCAAAAATAACCCATTTCTAACCCCCTTTATTCTACATATAACGTAATCAAATTAAAGTTCCTAAGGCTATGACAATTTATCCTTCTTTTATTTAACTAAGGTATGATCTTATAGTATAAAATACAGTAGGCCACCCTATTATTTTATATTTCATGCGTAGAAAGAATACTTGTCGCATTTAAATTACCTTTCTACCCTTACTTTTAAATAAATTAAAAAACCCCACCCCCACCACCCCACCACCACGGCGGCCACCACCACCACCACCACCACCATGACCCGTCTGGCCACCACCGCTCCTCGCCACCACCACCACCACCACCGCCATTTTATCATGAATAATTATTTACTTAAATATTTTAATATTTATATATTCAATTTTTTTAAGTCAGTCAAACTATTCAAGTAAAGAGAAACAGATAAAATGTGCAAAACGACAACGTAAGAAAGAAACAAAAAAAAGGAACAAATATACTCATACCATACGAATCTCATCTTATATCATAATGTCCACCCTTCTTTATGATTATGAACACATGTTATATCAATAATAAATTAAACCAATGAAAATAAACAATTAGTTTGATAAACAGATCAAATCTTAATCTGAGAAATCGTATTTATGGGAAAAAATAATTTTCAAAGAAGATTTTGACCCACAGTTACCAAGGTACGATGTTCTTGTCTAGAGAAGAGGTCAAGCAATAGAGTTTTTGAAGTTAAATGTTGAAAAATTAAGATAATTATAATTTTTTTAATGTAAATAAATACACATTAAAATAATATATTCAAGTGACAACATTACATTGGTTACATGATAGATACGTCGGACTCTAGAGTATGAAATTATTATTACTAATTAATAAAAATATAAAAATGTATTTAATATTTTAAAATATTTTTTTGGCCGTGAAAAGCCTCTAACCCCAGGGTTATATAATTTTAGGTCGTCATGCTTTTTTTGCCATATGGGCTTTTTAGCTTTTCATGGTTAAAATTAACGGCTATGAGTAGGGTGCGTTTTTAATAACTGTACTTGAAAGACAGATAAGAGAGAAAAATAATATAGTTTTTTATTATTATTCTACATATAACGTAATCAAATTAAAATTCCTAAGGCTATGACAATTTATCCTTCTTTTATTTAACTAAGGTATCATCTCCCATAGTTTAAAATACAGTAGGTTTTTCGTATCTTTCAATAAATGTATTATCTTTTTTTTTTATTTAAATATCATTTTTAACCTTAAACTTAACACTCAGTGTAATTCATATTTATAGATAATTTTTTTTATCAAACAAGTTAAGTAAGGAGTAGAGTTAGGAATTAGGGCGAGGCCTAAAAAGGGTAGGGTAAGAAAAACCTCTATTTTTCATGGCCTGGCCTGAGAGCATGCAAGCCAGAGTCGGTCCTACAGGGTCGGAAGACATTTTTATGAACTAAAATTATTTGTCCTATGTTTTTTTTAAAGAAATATAATTAGTAAAATACAATTATTAAAGTTCTAATATATCAAATAAACATGGTTAACACTAATGTCTATACAATACACTTAATGCAATAAACATACGTAGTCACTAATTCATAATAAAGAGTAAATTATTATCCACAAGTAACTCACACGAAGCATAACACACTTATCACTAAGCAACAAAAGTATGATGACTATCATTCTCATAATTTTCACCACAATCATCAATTTCAAAGACACTTGATTTTGTTTCACTTTGAGTAGTAGAGCCCGTTCACGTCTTATGTAGGTAAAAATAATAAGAATATCTCCTGTCACATCATGAATATATCCACAATTTTTATCTATAACAAATATTAAACGAAATCATAAAATTAAAGTATATTTATTATTTGTTTGTAATTGAATGGATAAATAACTCTATAACAAGTAATATATATATATATATATATATATATATAAAAGTAAATTAAATGGTCAATTCAAGTTAACGAAACAAAATATATATATATTTAAAGGGTTGAACGCACCGGCTCTTTTAGACCCTCGACCCTGTAGGGTTAACTTCATTTAAAAGCTCCAATTTATAAGCTCAGCCTCTAAAAAGTCAAGGCTTAAACGGGTCGGCCCGACGGGCTCGACCCGATTTTCCAGTTCTAGTAAGGAGTACAACTTACCAATTTTCTATAAATTAGATCATCACATTGACATTGAAGTTTGAACTTACAATTTTATGATTATGAGTCAACTTTTTATCATTTGGATCGACTATTCTTAGATGATTTTAATGGTAAGTCAATGCTCTAACTTCTAATCACATTTAAAAGTATAAATTAATTTACACTTGTAGTTTAATAAGCTTTCTTTTTCGAATAACTTTTTGTGCCAAAATGTATTAGTGCGCATAATTAAACGAGTAATAATGACATTGTAACTGTATGTTCAATATATCATAGTACGGAGTATTATATTATTAGACCCAGTGGTTGCTTTTTTTTTTGGCGGAACTGGTTGCTATAATTTTTTTGGTCATGCATTACGTGGTATTTTAAAAAATATAGGTTTTTGTCAATTTTCTGTTTTTTAAATTTAGTTTTACTAATTAACTAATGAGGTTTTCTCTTTGTAGCACGAGTCCATCTTTCATTAATAAAAAAAATTTAATTTTTTTGATGAACATATTTATTCTAAAATTAAAATTATTTATATTTTATGACTGGAGTACTGAACTGTAAGATTATCACCAGTAACAGATGCTTTATCTCGTTTAGAGACGTCAATCCAAAAAAAAAAAACTCTTTAAGAACAATTATTTACATTTTTCATGAAAAATTAAATGTATAATGACTCACCCCTCAAATGTAAGGAAATTACAGCCCATTAGGCATCTTTTTAACTATTGTTAAATTTGCAAAGTAATGTAATAATAACCATTATTTAATTTACATGTGGATAATTCAGATTTTGAAATAAATGTGAGCGCAGTTTGAATGAAATTTGCTAGCATACAATCCGAATGAAATCTGGCAATCTGTCAGCACAGAATTTACATGAACTTATTGCAATAAAAACATATATATATGGAGAGAAAAATACATGTCGTCTCGTGATTAGTCTAGTCTTTTATATATATATATATATATATATATATATATATATATTAATCTTTTTTTTTAAATGAAAATTAACATAGTCTTTTTAAAAATTAAAGGACAAAAAAACCTAAGGCTTAGAAAGAAGGCATTGCCATGTGTACATGAAGAAGAAAATTTATATCACAGTTGAGGAATATAATGTTTTACTATTTTCATATCCCCTTATAAAAATGATGTATAGTTAAACTGGCCCAAAAATAATATCATTAATTTGCTAATTATGACCACATTCTAAAACTGTATTTTATTCCTAATTGGGGAGTGAAAAGAAAAAAAGTTTGATTTTTTTATTTAAATTATTAATTTTTCAATACATTACATCTTAAAATAGACCGATGGACATACTATATATATATTGTTAGTGAAATACAATATTAAAATCTTTTTTTATTCTTTGTAGGTTTATACATAAGTATATTTGGACAAGGCATATATGTATATTTTTGTGTGTGTTTGTCAATATATATGTGTATGTATTCATACATACATATATTGTGTGTTTATGCATATATGTATTTTGTGTATGTGTACATATATGTATATCTTTGTGTGTTTGTCAATATGTGTGTGTATACAGATATATATAAATATGTGTATGTAAATATATGTACACACACTTATATGTGTGTGTATAATATACATATATATTCGCACATATATGTATTTATAGCAAAACCATTATTTCAATTAGAAAGCGTGTAGAAAGAAAAATTTTAGGTTGGAGAAATATGTGGTAGGGATTGTTCATTTACTCTTACTTATGTCATTTTAAATTTATATGAGGGCATTTTAGGAAAATGAGTAAAATTAACTAATTTAACTCCTCTCCTTAATCTCCCCAAAATCGGTTAAATATGTCCTATAATTAGGACCGGATGGAGTATAATTTGTTGACCACATTCCGATCGTATCTTAAAGCGGTCATTCTAGAGTTCCATTTTGGAGGAAAAAGAAAGGAAAGGGAGGGTTTTGGTAGTCCCTTCCCTTATTTGCAAGTTTTAAAAATAGGAGGGGAAGGAATCAGGGATTTTTACAAATCTCCCAAAACCCTCCTTCTTCACAAAAATAAAGTTCCCCCAATATGGAGGGTTTTAAGAAGGAAAATAGGTTAATTACTTTTTTACCCTCGTTCACCACCACCCCACCCCCACCACCGCACCGCCGCCGCCGCCACCACCACCGCACCACCACCGCACCACTACCACCGCCGCCACCACCACCACCGCACCACCGCCGCGCCACGCCGCCACCACCACCACCGCCACCGCCGCCACCACCACCGCCCCACCACCACCACCGCCACCACCGCCGCCACCACCACTCTTTTACAACTATTCTTTTTTTTTTTTTTAAAAAAAAGATTTATGGATGTGTTACTTTTTAGCACAAAGATTTTAGAATAACATCATTTAATCTCAATAGATTTTAAAATAACAAATCACATTCAATTTCAACTAGTTATGAAATTATGTATAATTTTATATTTTAGGTTGTAGTTTTATATACTTAAATCATTATGTACTAAAAAAAATCATTATAGAGGGAGAAAAATAACTATTAGATAGAGAAATATTTTTTAGAGAGAGAAAATGGGGAAAATATTTTTTGAATATATAATTACATAAATAGTTTTTTTAGAAAATTTAAATTTAAATTTATTTGTAAAGTATAATAATTATATTAATTATTAAAGAAAGGGACAAAATGGTAAAAATAACTCATTAATCCTTCATCTTCCTTCCTTACTATTTTTTTAACTCCCAAACAAGGGGAGGAAATATCCTCCATTTCCCTTCCTCTCCATTCGCTTTCCATCCATTTCCTTTCCCTTCAAACAAAACTCGCAAACAAAGCCTAAAGGAGTTAAAAAAAAAAAGATTGATGTTTTGTTTAAATTAAACTCTTACATCTTAAAATAGGCTGATGGACATACCATATATTGTTAGTGAAATACAATATTAAAATATTTTTTATTCTTTGTAAGAAGGGACAAGGCACCACAATGCGTTGAAAGTATCATATGGCTTGTTTGGATTAGCACTAAAAGCTGATTTTGCAACGTGGCTTATGACATACGGGTAAGTTTGTGAGATAATTTTTGTTTCTACTTGGGTGACCATGCTTTTCCAATCCTAACTCAAGCAGAGGGTGAGCAGCTCATATTCAATAGAATTTATTTGTGTGTGAATGAGTTAAAAGTATATAATAGCAACCATTTAATTATAACTATTATACCGCAATAACAAAACCTTATCTCACTATATGAGATTGGCTGCATAGATTGTAGGCGCATTATATTATATTATATCAACATTTAAATCTTACGATATTTTATTAATCAAAAGATCTGATTTAGTAGATTTATCGAGCGTCATATTTAGTCTTCATCTACCTTATTTAGAGGACTCCACTTAGTTATATCCATTTTATGTCTCTAAATTTGTATAGGACATCTAGAAAACAGGACCTTTGATGATTTTGGAAAAAAAAAACAACTTAGTGCAAATATATAAAAAGAGTTTTTCTTTAAATCATGAAAATAATATCTCTGATTGCGTGGTAATGCTGCATACATCACACTCTCTGTAGATTATGTTTGATGGGAGCCTTATATACTGAATCGTCTGCTATGTGAACACATGTAAAAGTGATAAATGTGAAGTTTGCATAGAACTATGCTCTTTTCCATTGATGTATATTTAAATATGCGACTAACCAAAACTTCAAGATGTGTCAAAAGTATGAAACTCTTCTTTTCATATATAATACTCCAATTAGTCAAGGAATATTGAGTTGAGTAATGGAGAAAATAATGAGTGCATGGTAGACTAAGGAAAGAATCAGTAATTGATAATTAGTAACGGAGAAAATAACGGGAAACCATCTGAAAAATCAATCAAGAAAATGAAGCTAAATAAATATAATCTAAATAAATCCAAAATCTAAAATAAATCAGACGGCAGATGAAGGCTGAAATGGCAGGGAAGGTTGCCAGAAAATAGTAATACGTAGTCGTCATGCTTTTCATGTTAAAACACACAAAATTCGCTCGTCGTATATATAGGGAATGCTCTCTGATTTGTTACCAAAAAGTTTTCTTTATTTACAACAAAACCGCTCAAAAGGCAAAGACATAAACGCATAACCTCTGCCTATATTCTCTCCCATTTTCCATTTTCATTTCTCTCTCTAAATCTCATTTTCTTTCCTTTTCTCTTTTTGTTTTTGTATTTCAAAGACAGCTCACGCTTTCTTCTCCTTCCTGTCATTCTCTCTCCCCTCTCTCAAACTCCATTGTTGTGTGGTCTGATTCTCTCTCCAAATTAGAGGGCGACCGGCGACCGCAATCGCCGGATATTCGCCCCAGCTTGCCGGAGCATTTTGTTTCATGATTTGTGCTGCGAATTGTGAATTTTTGTTCACTTGTTTTCCTTTTTGCGAGAGTGGTTCTGGGGAAATACAGACCAACGGAAAGGAAGACGAATATTCTTTTGTTCGCTAGAGATCGCCGGGAAGGCAATGCACTGAGAGAAGAAAGGAGATTTTGAAGCAAATATGCTGAGATCCCCTCATTTCTGAATTCTTTATGCGTGGACCGCGGATAAGATTCATATCTTAAGAAGTTTCAAAATGAGCAGTTGCTGAATTTTGTGGAGAAAGCCAGAATTTTGAGTTCTGTCTGTTGGCCAATGATGTCTAAATTTAAAGGTGCGAGTCTGTTTGTTTGAAAACTCATGGTTTGTAAATATTTTTCCCTTGGTGCCACTGATTCTAAGTGAATATTCAATTTAGAACCTCTTTATGTAAACTGCAGCCCCTTCTTCCCTGGTAATTTGGGTTTCTGAACTTGATCTGTTGTTGCTTGAGGTTTTCCTCTGAAGTTCCCCTCCCATCGGTTCATGTTGTGACAGAATCAAAGGAGGAGGATTATGGAATCAAGCTAGATGCGATTATCTTTTTTTGCGAAATGAATTTAAATAATTTTTTTTGCCTGTTCTGTTTGATTTTCGTGGCTGCTAAATGACCCAACTGTGCTTGGTCGCTGGTAGGTAAGAAACGAGATTTCTTCTTTTCACAAAATTTTCCTGTGCCATTCGTGATTCTGGTGATATTTGGTTGAAGTTATTGCTGTTTTCTGCTTATAACCCAATGCTTTTGTATTTTAATCGTGCTATTGCATATTACGATCGAGTAAGCAGCTTTGTCATAATTTCAAGCTGTTTTTCCGCCTCCTATTTTTTTTTTTTTTGGCTGGGGCGGGGTCTGGGAATAATGTCAGTGGTGGTGTATTTGTTGAGATAGATGAATAAATAATACTTTTTGAATCTATAGTTGCCTCGAATTTTCTTTCCGCCAAAAGCACGTTCATTGTTCAGTGCCTTGTTTTTTTTTCGTCTGTCTTCTTCTTTATCAAGCAAATGACTTTAAGTTTTCAACAGATGGCGAGGAATAGGGTCCATCAAAGCCAGCAAGTGAGGAGCTTTTCGGTAATTGTTTCTTTCCAGAGTTTTGGCCTTTGGGCTGCGCGATGCCTTTTGAAATAATGAACCAGAGGGGCATATCTGCCTCGTCCCACCTTTTTGATGACAATTCCTTTTTTCCTGAGGTATTTATTGTTCCACCAACTTCATTTTGTTTTCATCAACTTTTATCATTTGATCACCAGTTGATCCATAGTAAATATCACGGTTTAAGACTCAAAATGTTCTTTACAACCTTTTAAGACTTTGGTCTTCTTTTCGTCAAATTGCTCATGAACTCTATGACTTGAATGTTATTGTCTCTTTGATCCCATGGTTTTCTGAAGCTTTCTTGAACTTTTGTATTTGGCAGAGGAGTGTTGGATTGCAGAAGCCAAAATCCTTTCATGACCATTATTTACAAGGTGAGGATCCATTGACTCTCTTCTTTTTTCCCCTTTATGGAAATAATGACATATATCTAAGTTTGCTCATGTAGTCTAGTTCAACGTTAATGCCACCAGTTTTATTAACTATATGCAAGAGGTAGAGTTGTAATTAAACAGATATTTAGTCTAGATACTGACGAATCACATATCAATGACCTTGCTAATTTTAAAAAGAAAGTTTCCTAGATACAGATATTGGTCCAGATACTGAAGAGTGCATGCTTGTGTATATGTTCTATAAATATCAGCTGTACTTGCAATTAATTGTTCAGACAAATCAAGCTGTACTGTATTTTTTTAGGGAAAATAGGAGCATCAGCGCGAAGCATTTCAAATACATCGTCATCTCTAGAAATGAGTGCAAGCTCTGGCTTGCCAGTGTCACAAACAAGTCTGTCGGGAGAAGCTACAGAAAAGCTGCATGTTGCTGGAGGGGACATCATTGATGTGTTGAAGTCTACCAAGGAATCAATGAATCATCACCCCAGATCATGGTCTAATGTGCACATGCAGCCAGAATCTGCATCTTATAGTTTAACTGGCAAAAAGATTCTCACTGATACTACTTCTCATGAGAGCAGCCTATTCTCTAGTTCACTGTCTGAGATATTTAGTCAAAAATGTAAGATACTGTTTCATGCAAATGCATCGCTTTCAAGCATGCATCATGGGAAATGCTCCAAACTCAGTTCATCCGCATTGGCACCTTCTTTTCTAGTACTGTGGAAACAAGTGTCTATTGCATTATTGTCCCTTGTATCAGTAGTTAAAGAACAGCTTATCTACCCATTGTCTTCCAACCTCTCACGACCCTATGAGAAAAAGTTTTATCTTATTCTTTTAAAACTATGTGATTTTAGTGCAAGATAAACTGATTTTTTTGTTTTGTTTTGTTTTGTTTTGTATTATGCATATGTTGATGCAGTGAGGTTATCTCGGAATGATATCCTGTCGCGCCAACCTGTAACCATTGGTTCATTTCCTGAGGAAGAACCATATAAATCTCTTGAAGAAATTGAGGCGGACACTATTGGGAATCTTCTTCCTGATGAAGATGATCTGTTTTCTGGTGTAACTGATGAGTTAGGATACACTGCCAACGCCAGAACAAATGATGACTTTGAGGAGTTTGATTTGTTTAGCAGTGGCGGAGGCATGGAACTTGAAGGTGATGAAAATCTAAGTATGGGAAAGAAAATTGGTTGTCTGGATGTAGATTCTGGTTATTTTGGAGGTTTTAAAGGAAAGCTTCCGTTTGGCGAACAACCTTCTAGAACACTTTTTGTTAGAAACATCAATAGCAATGTTGAAGATTCTGAGCTAAAGGCTCTTTTTGAGGTGCATCGTTATTCTTTCATGTTACTACTACATGTAATGTCAGGAAGCATTTCATACCACTAATTGGAAGTAAATGACCGATTATGTTTTGTTCTGGCAGCAATATGGAGAAATCCGAACCATTTATACAGCCTGCAAGCATCGTGGGTTTGTGATGATTTCTTACTATGACCTAAGGGCAGCACAAAATGCAATGCAAGCACTTCAGAATAGGTCGTTGAGGTCTAGAAAACTTGACATTCATTATTCAATTCCAAAGGTATAATTCTTTGCCAGTTGTGCAGCATGCATGATTCCTTTTCCTTTATAATCATTTAGATAAATAAAGTAGGTCGTATTATTAATTATATTTATTATAATCATTTCACTTATTTGTGCTTTGGTTGTTCAATTGTTTCTGTCTTCTATTTTTGATGCTTTGCTCACAAAAGTATCTTAATTTGCTGGCACATTAGGGCAATGCTCCTGAGAGGGATATAAGCCATGGTACACTAGTGCTATCTGGTCTTGATTCATCTGTTTCAAATGATGAGCTTCAGCATATTTTTGGATTTTATGGGGAAATAAAAGAAGTAAGAGATATTCATTTATCAGATTTACATCCATTTTTTGTTGCTTGTGTATTATGAAGGCGGTCTAAGCAGCTGGAAGCATTTGTTTTTGCTTGCAGATCTATGAATCTCCAGAATTAAATTATAAAAAAATCATTGAATTTTATGATGCACGAGCTGCAGAAGCTGCTCTTCGTGCATTAAACAGGAGTGACATTGCTGGTAAGCAGATCAAGCTTGAACCTGGCCATCCCCGGGGAACAACATGGTAATTTTTCCCTTTCCTTTTCTTTCTTTAGTAGCTTTAAAGCTATTTCTGCTTTTCATTATGCTGCGTTCAACTGTTAACAGACTTTTGTCTTATAAGTGGTCTATGAAGTGCAGAATCGTGAGAGATCACCTTGATTTCTTTTTTAAATGGAAATAAACACTTACCCTTTATTCTAGTAATTCTTTTTGTTTGTAAATAATCATGGAAGCCATGCTTTTGTAGTCTGACGAATGAATCTCACAATGGCCAAGATGAACCTGATTTTGGTCAAGGTCTCTGTGACAACTTATCACTAAGACACAAAGGTATGCTTGTCTCTGTTTCAAGCTGTTGTTATCAATATTTTTCCTTAGGAAGCCATTGCTTTTCTTGGTCTCACTAGACATCATTTACAGCAACGATGTCTTCTGGAGTAATTGCATCTGGCTGCTTAGAAAATGGACCTAATCCAGGATTTCGTTCTGCAATACAGCAACCTATTAATGCATTAGTTGATAATGCTTTCTCTCCTGTAAATTCTAGCATCCACAAATCAGTGAGAGGGCCAACATCTGGAAAAGTGCCCAGCCTCGATGCAATGAAATTTTCCCCTGTTCCAAGATTTCATCCTCATTCCCTCCCTGACTATCATGATAGCTTTGCTAGTGGTAGTGCTTACAACTTTTCAAGCATTGTTGGCAATGTGGCTGGCAACATTGGTAGTGCAGTGACAGACAACTCAGATAGCAGGCACAATCAGGGAATAGGTTCAACTGGGAATCTGATGGAATTTACTGGAGCAGGTGCGTGGAAATGTGCTGTTGATGCGTATATGCACTAGCAGCTTCATGCATAACTGTTTATTGTTCAGCAGTTTTAAATTGGTTTCCTTTATATTGAAAATAATGATAATTGGTTCAAAAATATTGAAAGTATTTTAGATTTTTATCTGACATAGGTCAAAAAGATAAACACTTCTGTCTGATCATCTATGATTATGGATGTATCAAAAAGAAATCTATGATTATGGATGATGATATATGTATGGGTCTCCAAATTAATATTTCTATAAACTTTTGAATGGTTATAGAGATGGGAAAATATCAGCCACGGATACTCTTGTTAGAGATGTGGGTATAGATTTACATTTAAATCTTGGTTTGAAATATTCTGTTTTGGATCTACAGGAAATGTTAACCATAAACGTCATGGGCTTTATCATATGTGGAACAATTCCAATTTGCATCAGGAACCTGCACCAAATCCCATGCTTTGGCAGAAAACATCATCATTTCTTAACGGTGCTTGTGCTCCTGGCCTTCCACAAATGCCTGGCTTTCCTAGAACACAGACTCACATGCTGAGAGCATCACATATGGACCATCATGTTGGGTCAGCTCCTGTTAATGCCTCGCCCTGGGACAGGCAGCACGCATATTTGGGAGTATCTCCTGAAACTTCTGGTTTTCGTATGGGTTCTCTAGGAAGTGCTGGTTTGCCTGGTAGCTGGCAAATGCATCCTCCAGAATTTACGTCTCACAACATGTTCCCTCATATTGGTGGGAATGGTGCAGAATTGACACCGACTGCTGGGCAAAACTCTCCTAATCAGTTGTCACATGTTTTCCCTGGGAGACATCCCATGACTTCTATGTCCAAACTTGATCCCAATGAACGAATGAGGAATCTGTATCCCCTCCGGAAAAGTGAAGCTAACTCTAATAATGCTGATAAAAAGCAATATGAACTTGACCTAGGCAGCATAATGCGTGGCGAAGACAGCCGAACAACTCTCATGATAAAAAATATTCCCAACAAGTATGTCATTCACCCAACAATCATTGCATGGTGCTTTCAGGCATAAAGCTGCAAAGTCTCTGTTCAACAATCTCATGCATGCATTCATACATGTTTGCGTACTCTTATGCATATTTAACATGTTTGCATTGGTTGATTAGTGAAGCATTGAAACTTTTGGCACTAACTTGGTGATTTCCTTTCTTCCTCTATTTCTTGTTTCTGACAGGTATACTTCAAAGATGCTTCTAGCTGCTATAGATGAGCAATGCCGGGGAACTTATGATTTTCTATATTTACCTATTGACTTTAAGGCAAGCATTTATTTGTAGTCTGTTGCTTCTTTCCTTTGGAGACATCCTTGACTTATTTCTAATGCGAATATACAAACAATTGCAGAACAAATGTAATGTTGGCTATGCATTTATTAATATGATTGATCCTGTTCAGATTGTTCCATTCCACCAGGTAAATTTTAGCTAACATTAATTTGAGTATTTAATGGTGCTAGATGAATTCTGAGTTGTTGAAGCTAATATACAAGAACCATCATATGCAGGCTTTTAATGGGAAGAAATGGGAGAAATTTAATAGTGAAAAGGTAGCCTCACTTGCATATGCCCGAATTCAGGGTAAAACCGCACTTATTGCTCACTTCCAGAATTCAAGCCTGATGAATGAAGACAAGCGTTGCCGTCCTATTCTTTTCCACACAGATGGCCCGAATGCTGGTGATCCGGTATGACATAAAATCAGTTTGTTGTTTAGTTATTGTTTTCCATTTTTAAGAATAAACTAGATTAACTTTCTTCCTATTGATTCTCTGCTTCTTAGATATGGTTAATCATTTAATGAATGCTTATGCTGTTACTAGTAATATGTAGTTCATGTCACTAAGTTTCTCATTTAGTTCTTTCATCTTTTGGCCTTAAAAAAATTAGCTGATATATACAAAGTTAAAAGCTTAGATGCCAATCTAAGGCAGTAGCAACATTAGGGAAGACAGTATATGCAATTGATCGGTGCTCTTTATAGGAATATGTTATGCACCTAACCACTCATTTTAGGCATAATGGATCTGACTCAGAGCTGGTTTTGACTTTTGATGGCAATGCTATGCTTCTCGACCTGGTGGTGTGCGTTTAACAGATTGAGTTTTCAATATGCAGGCTCCCCATTTTCAGTTGGTTTTGAGGAATGAATTTTGTTATAACATGAAGATCTTTAAGTTTAAATTTCTGCTAACGAAACACGTCTAATATCTGGTTTCTCAAATATTCTGCGCTGGGACAAAATTTGACTTTATTTTGTCTCTGCAGGAGCCCTTCCCCATGGGTACTAACATTAGGATGAGGCCTGGGAAATCTCGCAGCAGTGGTAATAATGAGGAGAATCGCAGCCAGGGGAGTCCTTTAACTTTGGCAAGTGGAGAGGGATCTAATACTAATGGGATGGATCCGTTGTTGAGCTCTTCGCGGAATTCTGACTGACTCTGCCTCAGGCACTAGGCATTGGAACTCTCGCCATGAAGTTCAGCTTGAATCTGTATATTGCCCTCTTTCTTTTTGTTGGAGGGAGAGTTAGACCAGGAAGTAAGGGGGACTCACAAATTTTGCCTATAGAGAAGAAGCCAAGCATAAGTTTTCAGAGGCTGAGGTACATAACCAGAAATGAAGTGACTGATCGTAGTACTTTCCCCCCCTTTTTCTTAAATTTTTGCATGGAGATCTGCAACCATCTTATCGGGTTTTAGAAAATGAATAGCTTAATTGAAGCTCAAAATTTTGGCTAGCTGTGAAGGGACAAAGTCGCAATTCGCAGCAAGTTCCTTTGAGACCATAGTCGCCGTAGGGGTCTCAAGGTGACTCTGCTAATTTTGGTTTTTGTCATCTTATTTCTCTGTTCTCATGTAAATTTGCTGTTATACCCTCAGGCATTGGTCAATAGGACAATTCCTGAGGGAGTATAATTGCTATATTTAATTTGATGGTGCTATACTTTTTGATATAGTTATTGCTCTTCAAATTTCTTTTATGTTTATATGTCTGTATCATCTTGTGTCAATGAGGTCAGGTGTGAAATTATCGTATGGTAGACAATTCCATACATAAATGTCGTTTGAGGCGTTAGACAATGAATTTATCGAGCAGAGCATTTCGTACATGTTCTTGAAATGCTCAGACGGCCAAGACATTGAATATGCGTGTTGTGATACGAGTTTGGTCAAAGTGGGAAAATACTGTTGATACAAGGAAACCAATTGCACCACCTCTCCTTGATAGCCAATTGACTTTATTTAGAAATATTAATGGAGTTAAATAAGTTATAATAAAGTATATATTTATCGTTTATCCTTAAATTAATATGTCTAATTTATAAACTGATATATAATATGATGATACATGATATATATTATGATTAAAAGATTTATTTAACTTTTTTAAAGTTAACTGTGTTCATACTAAGGATAGAAAGTAGTAAGTTTTACTGTAACAAAGTTTTATTGTAACAAAGACTTGGCCAAAAGATAGTAATGAAAAAATAAACGCAACATTTACCAACTTTAGATATGAAGAGAAGGATCAAATCAATATCACTATACGAAAAATTGAAATGTGATTTTAGGAAGTACTCGTTTTTAGGGAAAAACACTCAGGTTCTGAGGACAAAAAAAAAAATCCTATAGTAGATTCCTCTATCGAAAAAGCTCCATAGGATTGCAATGATATAAATTTTAAATGTGATATTACTTAATTGCCCCCATTGGTTAGAGAAGCAATGATATATGATTAGGTGCAACTACTCATGAATTGCTACTCTATGCCTCTTTAAAATAGACACATCCATTTGTCAATCATAAATTCCAAATGCAACAAACTCTAATGATGCATTTTGACAAGTTTATGTGTCTATAATGACAAGTTATATATTAGCAAGTGTATGTGCCTATTTTGACAAGTTATATATTGGAAATAGTATGTACCTATAATGACAAGTTATACATTGGTAAGTGTATGTGTCAATTTTGACAAGTCATAGAGTGCTCATTGACAAACTTATCCATGTTAACTGAAGCAGCTACCATTGACAAGTGGATGAATCCATTTTGACAAGTCATAAAGTGACGATTAACAAATACCTGCACCTAATCATATATCATCGCTTCTCTTTTCCTTTTTTTAATCAATGCGGGCAAGAAGAAGATAATTTCACATTGAGAATATTGAGAATTTAGATTACTACAGTGCTAGTGAGCTTTTTATAGGAGAATTTACAATAGGATTTTTTTTTGGCTATTTTTTCTGGTTTGGGTGCGATTTTCCCTTTTTATTTATTTTGCTTGTCACAGGATATCTTTCCCTCGTTAGTTTGTACGGTCATTACTTTTCTATATAGCGTTTGAGTACCTATCCGAAAAAGATCTTCGGGTAGTTGCTGCTGTTCTAATTTCTGAACACTAATGATTATTGCATTGCAAGCACTTTTGTCGTAAATCTTAAGGTAATACTAGTCCCACAAGGCACCCAAAATTAAAAGGTTAGAAAGGTACTATTTTTTTTTTCTGGGACAATACAAAGTTACTATTAAGAAACGAAAGTTTCCAACTTTCCATGCGGTGCCAACAAATCTCTAGGTTCACCAAGAAGACAGACAATACAGCAGACAAACGAGAGTACATGTATATCTACCTTTTTATATTCATTTTTCTATCTCATTCTCATTGCATAACGATGATAATTAATTAATTTTTTTTAAAGATACCTTATTTGGATAAGATATTAAGACGCATAGATACATTCTTTCTTGGAGTATAATCTGGCAACGTATTAATGATGTTATTTAAACGCTATATATTTCCTGGAGAGATAAACAAAATAAACACTTCGTTTGCTATTTTATCGTTTTTTTGTCAATAATCATCATGATTGATATTTTTATTTTGGAGTTACAGTAAATTGTTCTTTTTTTAAATAAAAAAACTGGATACATTTTTATTACATAAAACATGAGTTGAATAATTTACTATTTATAACATGATTTACTGTGATAATTTGATTTAAATCCTACTTTAACTAATACGTGTACCATCTATATTATTTTTATTAAACAAAAATACACACCGATTAAAAAACTTCGTCGGGTTGTAAGTTACACCGTAATGCCTTCTGAATTAGAAAAATTTAACAAAATACCATTTGAATGTCGAATAATAAATGGAAAAGATAAATAGGCCTATAAGAGAAATTTAAAATTTTAAAATGTTGTGTTTTTATTAATTTTTTTTAAAAAGAACCTTAGCCAACATTAGAGCTAAAGCTCAGTAAAACTTTTGTAATAATTTAAGTAATGTAATTGATTATTTGAGCTCGCTATAAAAAAAAATTAAATAAAAATAAAAATAACTTTAATATTATTAATAACAACTTGACTAGCTATAAACAACCTGTTAATCGAGTTGTCATTTTACCGATTTTCTCTTCTGAATTTCCGCATTAGAAACACATTCTGCATTTCCTGTTCCGTGCATCATACAGAGCCAAGGCAAGTCTTCGCTCTTACCAGGTTGGCGCAAAGAAACGAAGCAAATTTCTCAAGTTCTTGAATTCCATATAAGCGCGGATCCTCCGATTAGTTGGAGTTGATGATTAAGCAGTATCAGTGGTAAGGCATCGCGAGCAAATGGAACAAAACGGTGCGCACAACGTCAATGGCGGCTACAATAGCAGGGAAGAACAGGAGGAGGCTTTGGTTGCTTTGATTGATCATCGTACCCATGAAGTTAAAAATCTCCGTCAACGCATCGCCTATTACACATCTAAGGTTGTTGCTTCATCATCCTTTTCTCAATCCTATTCTCTAGCCGTCTAATTTTTATGGACGTAAAAAGGCATATTTTGATTAATATTAGTCTTATTGTTCATTCATATGCTGTCACTGAGGCGTCTGATATGATGATGTTTTGCTCAGTTTCGATTCTTTACTGTTATCCAAACTCAAATGCCTCTAGAACTTGAAGATTTAGGTATCTCTTTCTGAAGCTTCTAAATTCAAGCTTCAATGTAGGTGTCATTTAACTCCGTGATTACCTCTGGAGTTGTCGGGCTGGGTCACTGTAATTGTGATATACTGATGACTTCGTGTTAAATTTTCTTTGGCATTATGTATCAATTTATTTTCACACTTAAAATCCTGACGCGCATTGCCTTCATTGATGGAAATATATGTTTTTACTGCTTAATGTCTGAGCGTTGCATGCTTTCCATCAATTTTTGGAGACTGTAGTTAGGTGGCTTTCAAATTGTGGTCTATGGTAGAACCTGTTATTCAAAACTTAATAAATTTCCTTATTAGTTAACTGATACTTGATTTTGAGATGATGCTTATACTTTTTTTAGGTGCTTAGAGTAATAATAGAGGATTTGCTCTGAAAATGAGATATGCTATGATTTCAATTATTTTGTCATGGCATATCAATTTTCACAATCTTTTTTACGTCTTTACAACATGAATGATTAGCTGATTTCTTGTTTGGGAAAGATGCGCAGCTTGAGGAAGCAGAGAAGATGTTGCAAGATTCTGAAACCCAATTGGCCCGCCTTCGAGGCCAACCTGATGTGGTATCAGGTACAAGTTCCTTGGTTGGAGTAACCAAATCTGTGAAGATGGAGCGCGTGTCAAACAGTCCCATTCATAGAAATGAAGGTTCATCAAAAAACCAGCATCAGTCTAAACCAGAACTTCTTGTTCCTGCTGTTACTCCAAAAATTTCACAACCTAAATTGTTGCCAGGGTCTTCTGCAAAAGCCTCAATAAGTTCCAATTCTCAAGCCAGTCCATCAGCCACTACTTATTCAGTCAGTGGTTCTAGAGTGAAAACTAATGAGTCTCATCGACTTCCTGCTAAACAGGAAGATATTATGATGAAGGAAAAAGGGACAAAAAGGAAGTTTGGTGAGACATTGATCACTAGTGTTACATTCATTAATACTTTGCTTAGTTATTGCTAGCACATATTTAAGGTCATATACTTGTATCTGAATTTAACGGTTGTTATTGCCCAATTTTTCATATTTTTTATTTCAAAATTATTTGTTGTTGTAATAAAGTTTCATCAGAATTTCATTTTTTTTTTCAGAACAGAAAGAACACAAGGAATTGATTCCTTCAATTCGTACTAATTCTTCACCATGTTTAATACACTGTCAAACAAGCACCCATATCTCAAGTCAACACAAGAGGAAATTGCGGAGTCTTGCTTTGTGTCCTGTGAATGATCAACTTTTTGTCACTAGGTATTTCTAACAAAATATGTTTCAGTAATTTTTTAAAGGTCACTGATTATTTTGATTTTCTGGTTTTTTTCCTTGTATGAATTTGTACGTTTTACCCTTTTGTAAAGAAAACAAGTCTACAAAAACATTGCATGCTGATAGATTCCTAGCTAGGTTGTATTTTTCAAGTGTGTAGACAGTGTAGGTCAACTTAGTTTTTTGATCTTCCCACGATTTAAAAAAGTGTAAGTAAAAAAGATGGATAGTTTTGAAGTTCATCTATAGACTCAGATTAACGTTTTGTGCCTTTTGGTCTTTAAACTTATATTTTTGTAATGATTGGACTTCTGCGACAATCTCAGCAATGCTTTTGGTGCAGTCTTATCCTTACTGCTACTTCTTCCTCTTCTTATCAATAATGAGTTCTGGAAATCAATTATTTTGAAAATGATAAAGAAATATTAGCTAGGAAAGTCTCAGGGAATGCACTTTATTTTCTAGCCTTAAATAGAAGCATGAATTTGGTGTCACCATAGCTCTATCATTCCAGTTAAATCTTTGTTAGTTCTGTTTTATTTTTACGGTGAGGATCTTAATTTGATAAAGTTGTATGGGTATGTGAAATTCAAAATTGCTGATATAACATGTGACTCGCGACACTGTTACCATCCTCAAACATGCCCATGGGGCGCCTGCTTTCCCCCCCCCCCCTCCTTGTATCATAAATTTGTCCTTCTTGCTCTGATTTTCTGCTTTTTTTTTGTAATTCTTGCAGTTCTTTGGATGGAATGGTCAATTTGTGGCAAGTTCAAGGAAGAGGGTATGCCTTAATATATATATATATTTTTATTAATCCTTTCTTGGAAAGTGAGGTTTAAATAACCTTATCACGGTGTTTTACTCAAGCCTAAGCCTGTACGGCTGCTTATACCCCACTACTGTCTAGCCCTCCTTGCTTATGAAGCTTTGAAGGATAATTTTTTTTGGCAGTTTGAAATATTTCTAAAACTTCCTACAGGCTTATTTATCTTTGCATATTTCATTCTGCCCATCTTAAGCTATAAATCTGGCTATATGATGATACACTCTCCCAACGGCATATTTTCCTTTAATGCCTTTCAAGTTTTTTCTTTTTATAAAAGGAATTTATAATTTCGAATTTCAAAACATATCAATTATTTCTCACTCATGTTATTTTCTGATGTTTCTTTGTCTCCATTGTTAACTGTAGTTCAGGAGCCTCTTTGCTTAGTTCAACCGATTGTTCATCCTCGAAGCAGAGGAGATGGCCTGAAGATATAGCTTGGCATCCTGAGGGAAATAGCTTATTTTTAATTTACATTGCTGATGGTGGGGACTCGCAAATTTCAGTTTTGGATCTGAATAAAAAACAAGGGGTAGGGCTCATCACCACAAACATATTGTCATAAAAATTGCAATTTCGAATTGGGTCTCTTTTATAACTGACTGACATATATAATATATTTATGCTTGTCATTTACAGAACCGTCTTAATTACTTAGAGGAGAGGCCTCATGTTAAGGGTATTATCAATAACATTGTTTTCATGCCTTGGGAAAACACCTGTTTTGTCACTGGGGGAAGTGACCATGCTGTTATGCTTTGGAGTGAGAAGGATGGTGAGAACAAATGGAAGCCAAAAGCTTTGCACAGAAATCTCCATTCTTCTGCTGTTATGGGGGTTGCTGGTTTGCAGAAGAAGCAGGTTGTGTTGTCTGTTGGTGCGGATAAGAGAATTATTGGGTATGATGCTCATGTAGGAAGAGCAGATTACAAGCATCAGGTTGATAGTAAATGCATGAGTGTACTGCCGAATCCATGTGATTTTAATTTATTCATGGTACAAACTGGGTAAGATATTATTCTTTCCGTTGTCTTTAGAGTTTATTTTATAGTTGAATTTATTATATAAGTTTGTGTTTTTCCTTTTGTTTTCACATGCTCTACTATTTTTCACTGAGAATCTATAATGCGGCCCATTTTCAATTTTGTTGTTGTCTTCCTTGAATGCTTACTTTTTTTGATTTTTTAAAATAACTTTATTTCAAAATGGAAATGTGAGAGTTGTTTGAAAACTTAGAACGCTGGATGGAATTTCTTGCAGCATTACATGATGCTGAAGTGTGATAAAACTATTCTAACATTTGCATGGATTTTCATAATAGTTGAAATGGATGCTATGACCAAATAAGCTCACATCATATTCTGTACTTTACGGAATAACTATTGGAATTCAGTTTGATTCTTCCAACAGGCAAAATAGTGATGAAAGTTAATTGTGGTTTTTGGCTTTATTATTCTGTACACAACCATCAACTTATGAGATTGTGCCTTTGGGAATATTTTAATCCATGGAACTTCTATGTTTATGGAAGCACGCAAATATTATTATGCTTGCTACAACAAAGCAGTTATAAAGTTATTGTGGTTGTTACTTTTTGGTGATTGCTCATCGGTCTAAGAGGCTCATTATAGACATAAAATATGGTTAATACTTACAAGATGAAGTAGCATTTTAATTAACGGAGGCGTTTTTGTTTTTCTTGTTTCTGCTTTGTGAACAAAGATGAGAATGTAGCTGAGTCAAAACTCACTGCTTTCCTCACATTTTTCATTCAGTGTTAAGATGAAGTGGTCTCATAAGTTTATGTGGAGCAAAAGATAAATACTTTTCCTCTTTTGTCATTTTTATTTGGTCATGATGATTTCTGGCCATAATATAGAGGAGAATGATTTTGATTGGGGGTTTCTTGTTTTAACCAATAATAGGAGACTGGGATAGACTATATTCACATTGACCTTGTATTCTGGGATCCCAACCGAGATCTGTTTTGCTATTAATATTCCTGGATGCTTTTCTACTGCTTGCAAAATTGAAGAACGTTGTTGATTGTTGATTCTTTCAGGACTCCAGAGAGGCAGCTTCGATTATATGATATCAGATTGAGGCAGACAGAACTTCATGCTTTTGGGTGGAAGCAAGAAAACAGTGAATCTCAGTCAGCTCTGATAAATCAGGCTTGGTCTCCTGATGGGCTGTACATAACATCTGGTTCAGCAGATCCCACGATTCACATCTTTGATATTAGATATAATGCTCACAGGCCCCCCCAATCCATAAAAGCTCATCAGAAACGAGTCTTCAAAGCTGTGTGGCTTCAGTCTATTCCTCTTCTCATTTCCATTTCATCTGATCTCAACATTGGTTTACACAAGATTATGAAGAACATCATGCCAAATGACTAGTCATGCCTCGGAAGCTACGCTATTTTGTTGGTGCTGACTGCCGAATTATTTGTGTTTCTCGGGAAATATTTATATAGCTTCTGTTTTTTTCCCATCGCAGAGCATTTAATTTATGGGTTTGGACTAGATAGCGGAGGATTTCAAGAAATTAAGAAAAAAAATATAATTTCGGTTGCCAAGGGCATTATCATCTTTCATTTACCCTATATTTAGATGGAGAGAAAAGTGAGAAGAAAATAGGGGGTAAGGAATACTAAGAAGAAAAACTTTAAAAAATGATAAACAAATTTACTATTTTTGGAAGTTTTCCCTTCTAGTATTCTTTCCCTTCTAATTTTCTCTCTATCCAAATATAGGGTTCGTCAATGGTGAATCTGACTATTTAAATCTAGTTTTCCTCGCTGTTTGGCTTCTGTTGGCCTTGAGTTTCATTAACATTTTGATAAGAATAATGTTACCTATATCTCTTTGGCTGGCAACCCTGATTCTGTCCCATGTAGAAAGTTGAAAGTTGATTATAGTTAAATGTTATTAGCTATTCACCTTATGTTCTGTACTTCTGTTAATGCTGAATAGCCAAATTCCCTAGTGAAAATAATCTATCAAGGTGGATGATTTTGATGATCCAATTCCATGTTTAATACGACTAATAGGTGGCTAATCACTGTCAGATCTTCAACATGCCCATCAGAATATCCAAAATCCACAACCGGAATTTTGGGGCAGGGCCATGCTTAATCACTACCAGATCCTTAAAATACACATTACTACGCTCAAGTGGTAAGCATGGGCAACCTTAAAATACCAGAATAATCGTGCCCTGAACCCGCATCAACAAGTTGAAGTTCACTCATCCATAGTCATATCCCCAACACACATTAGAACAAGCTGAATCCACAATCTGGTTCTCTTTCCACGCCTATGATGAATATGGGCCACGACCACGTCAATCCTAAAACAGAGTAACATTCTTAACCTCTCAGATTATGCAGATCATTCTGCAGACGCTAAAAGGAATGAGAGAGCATTACTTCGATAAAAAAGTTGCTCCTCTCATTTATTCAAATATTAATGCCACTTTCCAGGTTGATCTCCTCAGACGGAGAAGTAGGGTTCAGATTAATAGGATCTAAGCAGATTCATATTCTGAGCCAGCTGCTCCATCACATGTTTCCATCGGAATCTTGACCTGGCAGCTTGAGATGTTACAGTAAAGCCTTTTGTACATATGCATGTACCACCTAAACCTACTGTTTCAATGACAGAAGTGGGGTATCATGTCTTTGGACATTAAGCAAAAACTGATTTCTTTTTGAGCCATGAACTTGAGAATAATGTAATGCATCCTAAAATTACTGTTACCATATTGACTGATATTGCCACTTGTTAACCAACCAACGCAATTTACCTTATAAAGCTTTAAATCAATGAAAGAATTTTCTTACCTAATTTGATTACATATTCCAAATAGCATATTTGACACTGCCAGTTTTCCCATTTAATTGGTATCAACACGTTGAACTAGTAATAAAAATAAAATTTTTGAGTATAGGTAACTTCCTGTGTTCTGTGTGGCACTTGCTGATCTATACACTGCACATTCAAGAATTTATCTTGACCGAAACGTCTCTCGCTTGAGTGGTTGACTTAAGAGTTCTTATAGTCACCAAGTTTCCTTGGTCTTTGCTCCTTCTACAGAATGACTACTTGAAGATTCAAAGTTGGTACAGAAAAATGTAATGCACTTCACCTTTCTTTTAGTGCAAAATGCTAATCGAACTGCTTTGATGCTTTTGTCAAACCAATAAAAATCGTTTTTTAGTTCGTTTAAGACAGAGAGAGAGAGAGAGAAGAAATTAGGAATGATGAATTGAAGGTGATGCTGCTGCTCTTTTAGGTGGTAAAGAAAGAGCAAGTCAAGTCAAGTGTGCTCCTTCTCGTTCACTGCAATAGATTCTAACGTATATTCTACTCCTGCACCATCATCTTCATTGTCCATTGCACTTTTAATTTATATTACTTTATGTATTTGAATTCTCTCCCCTTTGTGTTTACGTTAAATGCTCGCTATATATTGTAATGCTGTTATTATGTATGTAAATGTGAGAGGAAATAGGAAAATTATTCGCTCATTAAAGAGAGAGATATTTTATGATAGTTTCCACTTAAAGAAAGATTTATGAAGAAGGAACATAATATGTTTATTTGCTGCAAACAGATAGAGTATTGATATGCAAAAAGGGCCAGGTCATTGTGGAGAGAAAGTGTGAGATTAAAGGAGAGAATTATTGGTTGGTGGCATTTTGCCTTTTTTTTTTTTTAAAAAAGCTTTTAACAACTTTCATGATGTGCTGTCCACGACTAGCATGTATAACCAAATAATAATCCACCATCATATTACCAGATCATGCCTTCTAATAGAAAAAAAACGCATTCTTGTCTTTGTAATGAATGAGTCATATAACACGCTAAAATACCAAACACCAACTTGACCCTCTATTATTTTTTACTTGCTTTTGGTTAATTTCTATGCACAGTATAACAACATCCCTTTCCATGACACTGAATATATGAAACTAAATCAAGTGACTTGGCTTTGCTTCATTATTCCTCTCACATGCTGTCTAACCACTTCGATGTTGCCAATAACCACGACTCAGACTTCCACATACAAATCCCGTACATGTCATAAATATATGACATAGTTTGTAGTACATCATGATACTCTATTTTTAGAGTTTTTTACTTTTATTTTGCCAACATGATATTTTAAAGATATAGATTAAAATATTTAAAAGTCACCCCAAAAAAGAATGGGAAAATTGCACCTAGTTCCTGAGTAAGGGAAATTACTACAAAATGATCATTTTAAATTTTAAAATTACGGTGAAGTCTCGTGGGATTTTTTTGTAATATTTTTTATATTTGAAAAGACACAAATACCCCCATGGAGATTCATAAACTTGTCAATACATACACATGAACTTATCAAAACATGTTTATGGAGCATTAAAACACGTGCTCATGACTCATCAAAACAAAGTGATAGACTCATCAAAACACGTGTTCGTGGATTTGTAAAAAAAGTTTTATAGACATGTGTCTTTATATATATAAAAAATATTACAAAAAAGTCCAATGAGATTTTACACAATTTTAATATTTTAAGGGACTATTTTATTTTATTGTATTTTCTCTGCACACAGTTTTCCTAGAAAGAATTGAGTTTGGGTTGACCAACAGGACTTTGTAGAAAAGCATTGGTAAAAACGCGTTTCTTTTGGAGAAATGAACTGCAATTTGTAAAGAAGAGTCCGCTGGTAAGTAAATAATTGCCAAATTGCGACATAGATTAGAAGGTGATCAAGTTTCAATTGTCTGTTTCCTTCCTTTTAAAATTGACGTTATTTTTAGAGTTCTCAGCTTGTTACCTGCTGAGGTCAAGCTACTAGCACTGGTTTCAAAGCTCAATATCGAATGGGCAACTGCTGCTCCGATGTTGCCGGCGGTCGTGCGGCCATCGGCGGTACCGCCGACCATCATAGCAACCCCACCGATGCTCCTAATGATGCCGTGGATTGGTTCCTCAAGTCTCGCGGCTACCGTGGTCTCTTCTCTCAGATCGAGGTCCTCCGTTTGTCGCAATTATGTTTCTCTGTACTTTTGTACATTCTCTTCCTGTTATCTCGTGAATCGGTTACACTGACAGAGCTTTAATCCATGCCTTATTCTATTGGAATTAACTTTTGGAGATGTAACTGTTGTCTCTTTTGTGATGTAGTTATCATATTCTGCTTCAGGCTTGCGAGACCGAGATGTGCTCTCCAAGGTTTGCTAATTAAGCATTTCGTTAATCTACCTTCTTTGAGTAGAATCCTGTAGCTTCTCGTGGTCGTAGATGTTTAAAACTTAGTTCAAAATCCATTTAGTTTAGATAGAAGTTAGCTCCGGTTTTGTTGTTAAAATATTCTGGCTTATTTTTCTATATATCATTTTAATTTCGGTTTTATTCCAGCTCAACTATAATTTGGGACCTATTGTTCTGACAAGCATATCATTGTGCATATTCCGGAATAATAAATTCAAGGAAAACTTCTAAGGTGACATTCCACTTAATGTGATCAGGATTGAGTAGCTATATAGATTATGAAATCATGACCTAAAATCTAGCTGATAGCTTATGACAAAGCACACATCCTCCAGTTGGTGTGAGATGTCAGTGCAGAGGATGATGCGAAATCTGAAGATTGTTTGATATAAAAGTATGAGCAAATTATTGTAGCTGCAGCGTTGCTTCTGGTGTGATTAATACAAATTTGTTGAGATGAAAAATATTGGTGAATGAATGGACACGGTCAACACCAAACGAGTAAAAGGAGATGCAGTTTAGTTGTGCCCTCCTGTCATTGGCAGTTGCATCTTAACTTCTGGGGCATTCATATGGGCAGAGGCCTTTCATGCATAAGACAGTAACAGACATGTCTTATGTCAAGTTACATAGATATATATAGATAATGGAAATCAAATATTTCTAGTAAGGACCTCAGAACTCAGGCCAATTCAGATCTCTAATGGTCCGTAGATATATCAAATAATTTTTTCTGGATGATCTTTACAAAGAGAACGGGATAAAAATAGAGATTGATAATATTATTAACCCTCAAAATGCAGTGGCTGTGTATTGTTCCATGCAAGTACATGCATTCAATTTTTACTATCAAGTGAGAGATGAAGGAATCTAAGCTGGGCTTCATTAATATAGTTCAGCTTTTATGCCATATAGATCAAGCAAGACTGTCATTTTTAATTGTTGCAGATTAATTTTAATGATTATGCTACTTGCTAACATTATTATAAAATTATGTCATAATTTTCATGCTTAATGTTCCCATGATTTAGTCAACTCTTGCATCTATTGCTAGAAAGTTGAGATATCATGTCTTATATTTATCTCTTGTTGCTGCAGAGCGATCCAATGATGATTCTTTATTTAAGAGGGAAAAATGGAGCACTTGAGGAACTTGGCCGCACTGAAGTAGTTCTAAATTCCTTGAATCCCACGTGGATTACTAAGCACAATCTCATGTACCATTTCGAGGTTGTTCAGTTTTTAGTGTAAGTTTAAATGCTGATATTTTTACTTCTAACAAAGCATATGACCATCTTGTTGTTTGACCAGGAGTATCTCTGTTAAAATTTTTCCATCACAGGTTTCGTGTGTATGATGTTGATACTCAGTTTCACAATGTAGATGTAAAGGTACAGTATTATGATGCATATATGCTTAAAAGTTATTCCCTTGAGTAACTTTAAACATATGAAGGCTTTTTTAATTCTTTTTCTTCCATGAAAAGATAATAGTTCCTATATTGATACTTTTGATGTGCTTACTAATTAGATGCCAATGTCCTATGAAGTTGATAGAGCATAAAGAGTTGAAGATGCTTGAGATTGTAACGATTTGGTTGACTTGTGCAGATGCTTAGGCTAGAAGAGCAGCAATTTCTTGGTGAAGCAACATGTGCATTATCTGAGGTAACATGAAGGCTAATATGCTTTTTGACGTGTGATGTGCTATAAGTAGATGAAAAGCCTATACTATACAGTGACTTGAAATGTGCGAGACGGAGAAAAGTTCTAGTAGTGAACCTGGATCTTTCTGATCCAATACTCCTGATTATCTCATAGATTGGTTTCTCCCATAAAAAATGCATGGGCATTTGGAGGCATGATGATCTATGACCAACAGAAGAAAAAGGGGAAGGAGAGTAAGAAATAGGGAGATAAAGAAGAGAATGAGTAAGAACAATAGGGAACAGGAGAAAAGAGGGAGGAAGAGGGAAGAAACAAATATTGATTATTTATTCCGTTCTTAAGCACCAAGAAAAGTGTAAATGAAGGGTTTATGAAGGAAATTGGCAATACATGCTAAAAACAACGGAGGAAACATTAAGATAAGAGCATTTCTGATGTAAGCTCTATGCCCTCTGCAGACTTTGAAAAATGACTCGCATTATTTACACCTCAAGAATAGTGACTTGCTATCGATTTTATTATATTATACAATCAAATATCAATATGCACACATATAAAATCCATAGGAAGCCATATTATTCATAAGTCATGAGTAGCGTGGCTTACCTTAAACTCCATGCAACTCACGGGCACTAGAGGCTCTCACAGAAATAAGGCTTCCCTATGCGTTATGAAATTAATAAATTAACATCTCAACAACTTAACCTATTGAATTTAGCATTTTGGTCTGTGCAGATAATTATGAAATCTGATCGATCATTGGCATTAGATCTGTACAAAGATGATACCACCAGATCAACCCACTCCCGAAGTTGTGGAAAGCTATTGGTGCATGCAGAGGAATGTGTCAGCTCAAAGATTACGATGGAAATAACATTTCGGTGTTCAGATTTAGAAAATAAAGATCTCTTCTCAAAAAGTGTATGGGCATTTTTTTTTTCCCCTTTTTTGGTGGTATGTGTGGATCATGAATTATGGTGTGTCAGCCATGTTTTTATTGGTCATGCAGGATCCCTTTTTATTAATTTCGAAATTTGTGGAGGGTGGCGCCCAAATTCCAATTTGCAAAACAGAGGTTATAAAGAATGATCTTAATCCAATTTGGAAGCCAGTGTTCTTGAATATTCAGCAAGTAGGAAGCAAGGTATAAAATCTAACTGACAACCCGACAATCATAATTTGGCATGATTATCTTTTGTGAAGATATCTCTGATTTTAGTCGTGTTTGAATAAATAGACATGTATCTTCCTTCTGTTTTTCAAGTGTTATTTATAGGAAGGTCACTGCTTCATGTTCTATCGTTTCAGAATGAGCATTTTTTCATTAAAAAGTGTGAGTGCACGTGCGTGTGAAGATACCCTTTTTTGTCATTTTTTTGTTTCATCTTACTAACTGTTATGCATAACTTAAATAGAGTGCTGCTAAGTTTCGGCTTAGTACATGGCATGTTTCTTTGTCATAATTATATGCTGGCACTTGACTTACTTTACGTATCTATAATGATATAAAAACTTTTAACAAGTACTATTCATGTGCCATAAACAGTGTGGCTTATTTATAAATTTCATGCAACACAAGGACCCATACTAGTGACCATAAATTTGGGATTTGATCATAAAATACCCTCATTATTTTATTCGTTTATTTAATTTCATGTCATATGAACTTTCTCTTTTTTCCTCTCTTTTGATACACAGGATAGCCCATTAATAATAGAATGCTACAACTTCAATAGCAATGGCAAACATGATTTGATAGGGTAATCAACTATACTCTTTCATAGACATCCTTGTTCTTTCTCTGATCTACATGCTAAGACAAAATGCAGGCTAATGATGTTTTTTCTTAAATAACAGAAAAGTTCAGAAATCTTTGGTGGAGCTGGAAAAGCTTCATTCTGGTGGTCTAGGAGAAAGTTTATTCTTGCCGACTTCTGGTGGACAAAATTATCATAACAAGGTCTATAATATTAATCTTATTTCCACGTGAATACCTCTATCCATTAATCATAACAAGGTCTATTATTAGTCAGGATTATTTTAATCTTGAATGCTCATACCTGTCCCTGAAAAGATTCAACTATGATACAGGTATTAAAGAGCCAACTATATGTGGACGGGCTTACTCAAAGTATCCAACATACTTTCCTTGATTACTTGGCTGCAGGATTTGAATTGAACTTCATGGTGGCTGTTGATTTTACAGGTACTCCACATGCCAATACACGTGTGTCAAATTTCAATGTGTATATTTTATGTTGCTGGTACAAAAATGGACATGCTTTTGAAATATCTTTAAAAAAAAAAAAAAAAAAAAAAAAAAAAAGGTTTTTTATGACTTTTCTATTTGGAAAAATTGTGATGTGTATAATGTTGAGGCTGCTGTGTGGGGTTTACCCTGCGTAGTCATTCTTCAATGTAAAATTATATACCTTTTTGGCATTCTGGTTATATATGTGATACCAACGATTCAAGATGATATTGAGGTCTAACTTTGTTCTCTCATTTATCAGCTTCAAATGGAAACCCACGCCTTCCTGATTCTTTACATTATATAGATCCTTCAGGCCGGTCAAATGCATACCAGAGGGTGAGAAATGAATCTTGACTCCAAATTTGACTAATTACTAATTATTCTACTTGTTATTGATCCACGAGCCATGAATGTTTTTTATCAGGCAATTTTAGAGGTTGTGGACGTGTTACAGTTATATGATTCAGACAAGAGATTTCCTACATGGGGTTTTGGAGCACGACCAATTGATGGTCCTGTCTCTCATTGTTTCAACTTGAATGGAAGCAGTAATTACTGTGAGGTTGAATGCAAAGCCTGATCTTCCTTTTTTCAGCTTTTCCCCACAATGTGATAGTTGTAGTTCTTCAATTTCTATTCATGTCTGGCTATTGCAGGTTGAAGGGATCCAAGGAATTATGGCGGCCTACACAAGTGCCCTCTTTAATGTTTCACTTGCTGGGCCAACTCTTTTTGGACCCGTCATCAATACTGCTGCTCTTATTGCCAGCCAATCTCTTTCAAATGGTGGACGAAAGTATTTTGTTTTGTTAATTATCACTGTAAGAACTATAATGTTTTTGCTTATTTATTTGTGGAAGTTACTGTGACGTTAATTAAAACTCGCGATTATTTGATTGTTTGCTTGTTGCATGTATTATATGCATCCATATTATTCTGGGGCTAGGTAAAGTTTATGATTTTTCCACCTCGTTGATTTTCCCTTTCTCCTCTGAGATTTAAGTGATATCTTCCCAGGATGGAGTAGTTACAGATCTCCAAGAAACAAAAGATGCTCTCGTTAAAGCATCTGATCTACCATTGTCAATTCTTATTGTTGGTGTTGGTGGAGCTGATTTCAAAGAAATGGAGGTATTGGATCCAACTTCTCTTTACTTGTAGAGTTTATATTGCTTTATTTTAATAAATCTAAATAACTTGCCTTGAAGTTTAAATAAATCGTACTTGATAACTTTTCTTCTTTAAAAATATTACTCAATCCGGTATTTAATATATATTGTGAAAACAATTTTTTAGTTTATTTCTTGTTAATGAAGTTATTTTTTTAAGGTAAAATAGTTATGTATTCTTTTAAAATAAATGAAATTGATGAGCTACCTTAGTTAATTTCCGTATTAAAACTAGCATCGTGCTCTCGTTTTGAAGTTTAAAATCAACACAGCTGCCTTTTTAAGCAGGCTAAAGATGAAATTACATTAGTGTGTCAAAAAGTTTATTTCACTGACCAACATATATAGAAAGTTTCTTCGAATTTAAATCAAATGGCAATGAGTTAGATGATATTTTTGAAACACAAAGGGTGCAAATATAATTTAATTAAACTTATAGAGTGTAATTTACTCTTATATTCGGTGGTAATTCCTATTCCTTGGGCAGGTTTTGGACGCCGATAAGGGAGAGAGGCTTGAAAGTTTTTCTGGACGGGTTGCTTCACGCGATATAGTCCAATTTGTTCCATTCCGGGATGTTCAAAGTAGGTATCAGTTTGCAAATTACAATAGAATTGTTAGCAATGTACTACTAGCTTATTAACCGCCTTCAAACATCACACACGTCTTGCAGGTGGAGAGATTTCAGTAGTTCAAGCGCTACTAGCAGAATTACCTAGGCAGTTTTTAACTTACATGCGGTCCAGAAATATCCAACCTAGCTAGTCTTTAGTCATGTAAAGACTGTACATATAAAAATTCTTCATTCATTGATCATTTTGCAATTCCAAGGCCTTTGAAGGGTTGAAAACTCTCTGTTAAGCTTTGTGAAAAGGAGCCAACCTGGTATCTCACCTGTAAGACCACATGATGAGGTATGGGCTGGCATTTCCTCTTCTCTTGTGTGTTTTGAGTTTGGGCTTGATTGGTCCCTCCTAAGTATCACAAAATTTTCCATTCTTCCCACGGAGCTCAATTTTGTACCACGCCAACGATGGAAATTCGTAATATTCAAATTGTATGATAGGATAGGATTCTCAATCAGGACCAATAACTTGTGAATTCTTTTATGCGAGCGCCTTCCATGGTTGGTACGCTTGGACCTTAGGACCAATGAATTTGATTTGGATTGATGCTTAGCTGTTGAATAATAACTCATGCAGTATTACCTCTCACCCACTTGGGTGCTCCCCATGCTTCAATATCTGACTCGGCAGTCGGCAGTAATGTGTGGGTCCCACAAAATTCCCATGCTGCATAATAAATCATGCGGGTAGTGTTGCTGGCCCATTTGGGAAAACGGTGATAATTACGGTGATAATTTATTTGTAATATGACTTTTGTAAAAGTCACATTTTAAATGTGATTTGTGTTTGGAATGACGGTGGGAGAAGTGATCTTTTTCTAAATGAGTTCTTATTTGGATGATTATTTGAAGTCAATTAAGATGAAAAATAACATGAATCTTATTGAATATCACACACACACACATATTAGTTGTATATATTGTGATAATTGAAGATAAAATTTTAAATTTGGTAAAAAAATAAATTATTATTAAAAAAATTAAAAAAACTCTAAAGTACCTAATTAAATATATTTAAATAGATAAATTAGAATGTATACAAATATATATTTAATAGTACATTACTTATTGGATCATATGTCTCTAAGTTTTTTTTTTTTCAGAAGCTGAAAAAAGTCACGCTAGAAGCTGAATATATCAGAAGTCACTTGTTTTAAATAAGCCTATTTGTGATCACTGCTATCTCAAATAGTTCATTTTTCTCTGTTGAGATTAAATCATTGCTCTGAGCTTTTTTTCTCCCTCACGGATATGGCAAACAGCTCAAAGATGCGAGAGGAAGATGTAATCATTGAATTTTCAGTGGTTTACACACCCTTTGGGGAAAAAAATTTGTTAAGCAAAAGGAAAAAAAGATGAGAGAATCACTGTGAGCTCCGAATGTATGAATATAATTATTAAAAAGTCATGCAATAAACTAGTAGCATATAACGATAAGTTTTTGTATAGGTCCAAGTATATTCCTAATTTGGAACTTCATAATTGGGTTGGGTTTCTCTCATCATCCCTCATAATCTCTAAATCACATTCGTCCAATCAATACAATACTACTTTAACTTTTGTCTCACTTTCCCAATCAAGGACCTAGATGAGGCCAATGAGAAACAAGATAAGGAGAAGATCTCCTTCCAGTTGTATCTGTTGAGCTTTATTTTTCATATGTCAATGTCAATTTCCAGTTCGTAGAGCAAAAACGACGCTTGTTTGGGATCACGTTTCTTAGCCTCAAAATCCTATGAAGTAAAAAAGCTACTTTTGCTTATTTAATTTGTTTGACAAAACGTTCATCCATCTATTTTTTTGGTCCAAAGCCCCGATATCAACGAAGCAACTTTTTGTTGCTTTTAAGAAAAAGCCACGGCAATAAAATAGAGCGAGAAGAGGCGCATTGATGAAAGAGAAAAATAGTACCCGCGTGCTACATATATATATATATATATATATATATATATATATATATATATATATATATATATATATATATATATAAAAGACTATTTGCAAAAGATCCAATATTTTGATATGAGTAAAAATGCCCCAAAAAAATTTAATAATAAAATTTAACTATGAGAGTGCATCCCAAGCTCAATTAATATCCATCATAAATATTGAATTAATCTCTAAAAGTCTAAAAAAATTAAAATAAGATTCAATAGTCATATGCACCAAAATCATGTTAAATATGCCTAATTAGGTGACTTTTTTTTTTTTTTTGTATTTACAGTTTTTGTTTTTCCGTTGACAATATTAAATTATTAACAAAATTCAGATTTGGGGACTTGTATAGGAAAAAGACAAATGACATTAATAAAGATATGTGACTATAATTAATAAGATTCATGTCATCTTCAGTCATTTTCCATAAACTTGTTTTTCAAATAATTATCCATATAAGTTTCAGTTTGACAAAAGTCACTTTTATTAGTGTCAATCCAAACATAAATTACATTTACAATCTGACTATTATCCTACATTATGATGTGTTTGGTTTGAGGGGAGGGGAGAGAAATTTTTTACCTTGTTTTAACAAAATTGCCCATAATTTTTTTTCAATATTCCATAACTATACAAAAGACAAAAAACCTTTTTCTTCTCATTAATGAGAATTTGATAAAAGTCCTCCCTCCCCTCAAACCAAACACACTGTAAGTTTATAAAAGCCAGATTGAAAAAATTCATTTCTACTACCATCGCAGGTGGTTATGCCCTCACGCATGCCCCTTTCTATTTTCTCACTAATGAACAATTTATCGTACTTGCGTGTGGGGATCTTTGTTACCTGAACTTACGGTTGTGTCATGGGCGCAACCAACTTCTAGCCAGTTAGGTGATCTTTCCTTAAATGCAAGACTTTCAATTAATGAATTGCTTTAATTGCGACCTGTCAATAATACCTCTTCATTTAAATTGATGTTGATTTATATTGATTTTCTTTTTAGTTTGCGTACTTCATTTAAATTGACACCTGCATTCGCATTTTCCCTACAGCATCAAGTTGCCTGAATCAACGGAACAGAGGAAAGGGTCTAACATCTATTGTCATCAAATAATATAAGAAACCGGCAATTCATATAATTCTATATCATATCCTCATAAAGCGTCTGATACAGTACAGATTTATCTAAAGGAAGAAGGAATTGGTAAGCTTACATATATAATGGGAATAATATGTTTAATTGAGATTTGCTCATTTAACTAGCAATTCTGGATGGGGACTATTGGCATCTTTCCCCCGTATACCTCTGGAAGTTGATCCTCCTCTATATCTTCCAGCAATCTTGATTTTAACTCATTGTTCTTCACAAACACAATCTGTGCACATCACATATCATTCAATCATTAAAACATATCACAAGCACGCGCAAGCGGGTGTTGGAAAAAAATGTCACCTTCTTCTTGGTCTTCTTGTCAATGAAAGGGTAAACAATCTTCCATGCTGTCATAAATATGGAGGGTGCGTTTACAATGAATAGTTTCCCCAGACGTTCTGGGTAATAATCCTGCAAACCACAAGAAACCCATCATGAAACTATTATAAAGATATGATTCCTGATCAAGAATTATAAAATTTTAGTGGAATTTTACTGTCTTGTTGAACTACTAATTACGTTGCTCAAGAAAAGATTTCGACTTTACCTGCAAAATCTTTAGAGCACTAAGATAACCACGAATATCACAGTTGGAGTATCCCCATCCTTTAATATCTCCTATACCCACAAACTTCTCTTGACCTGGTGGCATCCTGAGACATCAAATGGTGTTTTTTACTTTAAAAGTTTCAAACTTGTGCTGTTTTCACAGTTCTAAGAACAGGTTCGTTCAGCATCATAACAACATAGGCAAAAGGAATTATACCTTGAACATAGTTTATCAAGAGAGTACACTACAAATCCTGTACATGCAAATTTAGTTTGTAAGAATTGAATTCTGGTGTTAAGAGTTATAACTGTTAAGTGACTTTTTGTAAAAACTTACGTTTGAATTCATCCAGACCACCAACTTTGTTTTGGAAGTGTCTCGCACCAAAGACAATTGTTATAGGACTTCCTTTCTTATCAAGTCCCTGCATGAAAATCTTGTTCTGGGAAAGTTCATCTGGAACCTCTGATAGAGAAATAGAACCATTTGGAACAAATGAACGCCTCCATTTTAAGAACTCCAGGAACATTGCTGAAGCCTTTTCTATATCTAGTTCACGAGCTCGCAAGAATCTTCTCATTGTTGAATCATCGTATTCCTGAAATATTACCAGTTGATCTCAACGTAAGAAAATGAATCATGTCATCCCTCGAAATCATGCTTATTAAAGATGTCAAAAAGGTGCAGATACAGTCCATGGTCCAAAGAAACAGAAGGAAGGTGAATGTGACCAAGGTAAAGCTAAACACAAAACACTCGAGACAGATCTGTGTCTGTAGCAAAGCAAATTAGTACTCTCATGAGTCTCAGAGAGATCTGACTATTTGAAGGTGGAAAAATAAAAACTTAGTCATCAAAAGAAGCAGCAGCTAGTGTTGAAAGTATGGCTATGTTGCAAGTAATTTGAACTTCATTTTATTTTATTTTTTAATGTTTATCTTACTATTTCCTTTTAACTTCATGATCATATGAAAACTGCACAGTAGAGAAAATCAAGGAACCCACATGTTGGGAAAAGCAGAAGAGGCAAACTAGACATATATAGCAAAACTGATTACCTTAGCAGAGGGATCCTTGGACTCAACGAAAGCTCTCATGAGAGGAATATTGAATAGCTCTTTCTCAGAGCTGTTCTTGTCGTCTTTGTCTTCCTCTAAAGACATTATTACTGCTAGTGTTGCTGTTTTTCGAAGCACTTTAATGGCGGAGTCTCTATTTGAAATCTTCTGTTTACATCCCAGAACAAACACAACTTTAATTTATGTGCGTTCGTTCAATATCTTCATTCTTCTTCCACCACTCTCACCTAAAACTTCTGCTTCTTAATTGAATGCCCCTACTCTACTCGAACCCACATTACATAATATGGTTATCCAAAAGATGAGCACGTTGATCTCCAAATAAAATAAAAGGAGCTTTTTTTTTAAAAAAAAAAAATACTCCATACACCAAAAATTAATTAATTTTAGATACTGAGTTGAAAAAATATTTCAAGATAAGGTGTTATAGGAAAAATATTTCTAAATGCAGGAATATAAATTAATTAATTTGATATACTTGGTTCAAAATATATTTTAAGGTACAACATATAATCTAATCTAAATAAATAAAATAAAAAAATAAATAAAATGTCATCACCCAAAATTAGAGGGATGAGCACTACGTCTACATGTTGATCCAAAGTATGAGCATGGAATGGAACCCTCTTTACCTCTTGTGGCTTGGGCAAAGAAAGTTAGTTGAGTTAGTTAATATGACGTGTATTTTTTAAAACACTATAATCATCTTCTTCAATTTCTTCATTCCTTCTCCTCCTTTATTATTGTTGATGAAGTGTCAATATAGATAAATTAAGAAAAGATTCATAAATATAAAAATTATATCTTATATTTAAAATTAAAATTAACTTCCTAAATATATTTTATATTAAACAAAAGAAGTATGTTCACAAACATTTACAGAGATTTGAACTAAATACCAAAACTTCAAATTATAGCGGAACATGTGAAATTGTTGGAGAACTAGTAAGTGTTTGATGTGAGTTTGTGCAGTGTCCCGTTAACTGACAGTGAAGAGAAGATAAGCCATAACCCATAAAGGTTGCGTGATATGATTAGATAAGAAATAAATGTTGCATGATTTGTCCTACTCACATCACCCATCCCTCACGGGTTACTTACATTTAAAAAAACAAAAACAAAATAGGTTTAATATATATATATATATACACACACACATACTCGTTTTCCCTTCCTGCTCTCTTACTTCAAATCTAAAATTATTAATGTACCAAACTTCTGTAGAATGTGTTAAAAGATTAAAGATCACGGGATGTGACTCTAAAATCCAATAATATATATTTGGCATTAGAATTCTATGCCTAGCTGCATCTTGCATTTGAAACTGTCAAGAAAAAAAAAATAGAAATTTTCTTTTTCGTTTCTCATCCTCGTTATTAGGATTTTATAATTATAAGTATTAAATATTTTTATAGTATTATCTTAGGCTTTTATAATCATCAGTATTAAATATTTTTAATTTCGATATTTTCCCTTATGGAACAAACTGGCACGAAATGAAAGGATACTTTATTAGAGTAGGAAGGGCCCATACTGAGTACACACCAACCTGTCTGCCAAAAATTAATAAGGGCCACAAATTTACAGTGGTGTCCCTCAGAATTCTTGTTTTTTTTTTTTTTTTTTTTGATTTGGTCAATCAATAGTTTGTTAGTTTTTTTTTTTCACCAACATACTACCCACATAAAAATATCATCACAAGTTCTTTATTAAAAAGACTTGAATTTTTAAAAACTATTCCAGAAAATCAAGAACATTCTCTTATAAAAAAAATTGTGTCTTTAGCGGGATTGGTGTTTTTGAAGCACAACAAGTCTTAGGTTTGAGCGAATTATCCTACAAGAATACTTGCCGGAAGATTAGAGGGGCCATTTTAGTTTGGGTGATACTATGGTGGCTCCAAGGACTGCAATTCACCCTTCACTTCTTTTAGTGTTCAATTTGCTTATTTTTTGTAGGTACTAAAGTCCAAAGTCTAGGATTATGATCAAGTATTACATTTATGATTTTTTTTTTGTATTTCAAGTGTTTGCATGGTTTATATGGGAATTCCAACTCAAAGTTGGTTATATACCCATTTTATTCAAACCAAAACTAGGTATATGCCCGTTTTTCCTCGTTCGAGAGTAAAATTAGTGATATGAATTTCTTCATCAATTTCTTAAATGTTTATTTATGTGACGTTTCCATATGTGAGGACTTTTCAGAAGATGCTTTACTTGTTCATGTTCTGCTAATGGATCATCAACTTTGTCTTTGTAGCTTGACATGGTTTCGATATTGCTATTGGTCATAGGCTTTCATATCCTTGTAATTGTGTTAGTTAGAATGGTTGTATTAGTTGAGTCTAAAGCTTTTAGGTTTAGTTATTCTAGAATGGTTATATTAGTTGGCTCTGAAGCTTTTAGGTTTAGTCTTTTATACTACCTCTGGTCATAATTATAGAATAAAGCTTGTAACACAATTTACACTGCAAATCTTATCCTATAATTATCACTAGAGGGAGAACTTTATTTTCAGTTGGTGTGTAAAGTTGTCTTATGTTCTTTATTTCTGTAATATTTTATTACATGTGACCATTTGTCCTATCTTTGAATTATTATCATTTAATTACTTAGATCAAGTTTCTTATATCTATTTTGTCAAATTCTTCAACCATGTGTCCTATCTTAGAACAATTTTCATTTAACTATAACCTAATGAAAAAAAAAGAGACGATAAGGCACATGGTTATATGTGATTAGAGAACTTGTATAATGGATCTAAAGAACTTAATGAATAATAACTAAAAAATAAAGTGGGATCACCCTCAACCATGAGTTGAATTATGAATTTAGTTTTTTTGTTCCCATTTTTTTCCAAAAAGAAAGGGGAGAATCCGGCTCCTGTATGAGTATGAAAGTTGAAAGATGCAAGATGGCAACTACAAAACACAACATTCTTAAACAGCCTACAGTTAGTATTAGCAAATAGCATTGTCATGTTGTGGGCCAAGGGTCGTGAAATCTCCCACTCTGCACAAACATGATGAGCTTACCATATACAACTGAGCAACAGAACGCCATCTACTTCACTAAACGAATGTTAATCAAAACATGGCCAAGGAAACAGCAACAACCAATGGTTCTAGGTATGTACAGAATCTAAATCAGTGAGCACCATCAACTTTCCACTTCAAAACTGGCCACCCATGACATGGGCTATATTCAACAGTATGATATGAGCCCTCAAAATCTGATAAGCAAGGTCGGTCAGTCTATATACTATGGATCAACCCATAGGAAGCCAATGAAGTTGATGGACAAAATTAGTAAACATCCGCCGATCGTGTCAGGAGACTCGTAGTCAGAGATTATAGTGATCTCACCGTCCTTGTTTACCACTTGAAAGCCTCTTCTCTTGCAGCCTTACTTTATCACGAAGTTCCTCGATGGTATCAGATGCTTCCTGTAGCTTCTTTCGCAATTTTTTCTCCTCAGCATCTCGTCGCTCCCTTTCTTCAGTGAATACGTCAATTATAGTTTCTTCTTCCTTGTTTAATCCTTCAATTTTATCATCTGCTTCTTGGAGCTGGTAATATAATAACAGATGATAAGAAATTAGCAGAATGTATTAGAAATATTGATAAAATCACTATTTTCACCTAAATTTAAGTGATTCTCAGATAGAAGAATTCTACAATTTTACAATTTTACTAGCTAAACAATTGATTAAGGCACAAAGTCCTAGTCCTCAAATTCCATTCCAATTTTAAAGAAATATTTTCCTTTCTAATTCACTTCAGCCATGAACTAGATCACAGCTATACTCATTAGCATACCTAAAAGAAAGATAATTCAGAAAAGCAGAAATTATAGACAACAATTGAGTCCAGTTACGTATAACCTAAAAGAAGAGCATTGTCATCATATGAAAACTACAACAGACTAATCATTCTTTCCATAATAGAACATAATTGGTCACAACTCAAACCTGAGTTTCAAGAGATTTGCACTTGTCCCTTTCATGCTGTAAATCCCGCCTTAATTCTATAATTTCTTCCTCCATCCTACTTAATCTACACAAAAAAAGTGCAATTTATAAGAATCATGTCCAACTAATTAACCAAAACAAACAGCAAGCAAGAAGTAAAATGATAAGAAAAGGTATAGAGGAACTTAGGAAGAGGAGGGAGAAGACAGAAACGAGAGACAGAGGAGAGAATAGAAGAAATGCTTCTGTATTACTCATTCATAAAATATGATCAACAACCAAAATAATAGCCTAGGACTCCCCTTTACATAGGATTAACTCTAGCGGCTAATAGCTACTCCCTAACCTTCCTAATCAACCGTGGCTCATAGAACTAGTGAGTGCCACTTAAATCCTCAAAGCGCGGCCTCATGGACTTAATTGTGCGCCAGCACTTAATCCCTAATTAACCCTAATTTAATCCACAATAACAAGTATTTACAGCCTACATATCAATGCTCCCCCCTTAAGAACCCTAGTCCTCAAGGGTCAGCAACCACAAAAGCATGAAACTGCTGCTAAAAATGATAGAGCAGAACCCATGAAGCCTCCTCTTCGGGCAACTGCTTCCATTTGACAAGAACCTCAGTCACAGTACGACCCTTCCTCCTACCAACCCGCTTCTGCAAAATTTATTCTGGTTAGTAGGAGGTTTTGGCCAATTAATGGGTGGAACCGAGGCCTCACAGATGGGTCAGGACACAACTTTGGCAAAGAGATGTGGAAAGTACCATGAATCCGAGTTCCAGCAGGCAACTCCAATTTGTAGGCAACAAACCCTATACATTGCTTAACGCTATAAGGGCCAAAGAATTGAGGAGCCAATTTCTGATTGCTCCTAGAATCAGCTGAAACTTGCCTATAAGGCTGAAGTTTTAGGAAGACCCATTGACCCACATGAAATTCCAGGTCTGTCCCATGTGAATCTGCCCGTTGCTTCATCATATTGACAGCTCGAGATAAGTGGTGCTTAGCTACCAAGAAGGCTTCCTGGAGAAACTACAAATGACCTATCCACTGCATCTACGACATCTGATTGCAGTAAATAGGGAACATACAAAGATGGCCTTTGTCCATACAAGAGCTCATGAGGAGTAACTTTGGTAGATGAATGAAAAGTGGTGTTATACCACCACTCAGCTAATGGCAACCAATGAAACCACTCTCTAAGTAGTTCCCAACACATGCAACGCAAATATGTCTCCAAACACCAACTCAATACCTCTAATTGCCCATCCGTTTAAGGAGATAAGATGAAGTTAGCTTTTGCCCAACTTTCAGCACCTTAAGAAATTCCTGCCACAAGTCACTAATAAAGATAAGGTCCCAACCCGGTCCAAAAATTGTTGTCCAAGAGTAGGGGTTGAAAATGGGTGTGAATGACCATACTTGCTTAGCCTATCAACCACTATCCAAATAGTGTCTTTTCCATTGGATTTCGGAAGAGCCTCAACAAAATCCATTGTCACACTCTCCCATACCTTGCTGGGAATTGGCAAAGGCTGAAGCAAACCCGGATGGATACCGTTTCATACTTGCATCGAGCACACACATCACAATGCTTGATAAACTCCACCTCTTCAAACAAATGCCTTCACCAAAAGAGTGACTTAACATACTGATATGTAGGGTGTATTCCTGAGTGATATCCTTGAGAAGAAACATGGAGCCATTCCAAAAAAAATTGCCTTACCCGAGGCTCATTACCTACCACTAGTTGACTTCTCCTTAACAGCAAGTTCCCATCCCAAGTAAATTTACTATCGACACCATTACCTTGTTTGAGATTATCAATAAGAGTTTTTACCTCAGAATCATTCTCCCAACTACCTTTAATATCCAGCAACAAGTCATCTGAACAAGTTAATATGGTAATTTGAAAAATCTGCATTTTTGCCATTCTAGACAAGGCATCAGCAACATTATTGTTGGTACCCTTCTAGTAATGGATTTCATAGTTGTAACCCATGAGCTTAGGGACCTAATACATCTGGAATAAAGTTTTTAACTATTGATCCAGCAAATATTTCAGACTTCGCTGATCAGTTCTTATCACAAAATGTCTCCTTTCCAAGTATTGATGCTAGTGCTCAATAGCTTGTACCACAGTTAGTTTCTCATAAATGGACAAGCTATGGAGCCTTGGAGCTAAACCTTTGCATCAGTACAACACCAATACCCGAAAAACATGTGTCTGTTTCAACAACAGAAGGCTTAGAGAAGTCAGGAAAAGCAAGTACTCGTGCTGAACTAACGGTTTCCTTCAACTTCTGAAAGGTGGCAGCAGCTTCTGCTGACCATTTAAACTGATCCTTTATTAATAAATTCGTCAAGGGCTTTGCTAAAACCCTATATCCTCTTATGAACTTCCTATAATAACCTGCTAACCCCAGGAAGGAACGCAATTGTTTTTCCGTGGACGGTTCGGGCCAATCCAGCACTGATTAAATTTTCTGTGGATCTGTAGAGACAACCCCATCCAATATAATGTGGCCCAAATACTCAACCTTGGTGGCAGCGAAGGTGCACTTACTTTCTTTTACAAAGTAATGATGTTTTCTCAATATTTCGAGGACTTTTCTCAAGTGCTCTAGATGTAAAAACACGCTGGAACTATAGACAAGGATGTTGTCGAGGAAAACAAGCACAAATCCCCCCAAGTGCTCTCAAAATGTGCTATTCAAGGCACCCTGGAACATTGTTGGTGCATTGGTAAGTCCGAAGGGCATTACCACCCACTCATAATGGCCTGAATGCATCCTAAATGCCGTCTTATAAGAATCACGAGGTTCCATCCTTGCCCTGCCTTAAGATCTAACTTAATGAACCAACGAGCTTCTCTTAATTCATCCAACAATTCCTCTACCAACGGAATTGGGTATTTATTTTTAACTGTTCGCTTGTTGAGTTCCTGGAAGTCGATACACATATGCCAAGTGCCATCCTTCTTCTTGACCAAGACTATAAGAGGCAAAAGGAGAAGAACTTTCTTGAATCACCCCAGCCTCCAATAACCCTTTTCCCAATCTCTCAATTTCGTCCTTCTGTATGGCAGGATAGCGATAAGGGCGTAAATTAAAGGGAGCAACCCCTTCATGTAAAACCACCGAGTGGTTATAACCCTCACAGAGTGGTGGTAAAGACTGTGGTTCAAAAAAACATCCATAAAATTCTTTAACTGCTTTTTAATACCACATGTAGCTTCCTTAGGGCTGTCCCTGAGAGTACATGCTTGTGGTTTAGATTCCTCAATAGAATGAAGGAGGGAGAGTTGACTACCTTCTGACACAGGGTCATCAATTCTTCTAACCAACTTACAATTTGATAGAGGAGTCAGCCACAAGGTACACATCGAACCATTGTATCAACGAGTCATGGACAAGTCATCATAGTTCCAAGAGGCGTGATGCACTACTTCCTATAACCAATGTAACCCTGGAACAATGTCATAAGTTTTGATTTCCATAACTCGCAGATCAAAAGTAAAGTCTTGGCCCTGCATCTTCCACTTGAAGTTTTTCCAAATGCCAAAAAACTTCAACTGAGAACCCCTTGCAACTTCCACCTCAGCACAAGCTTTAGTGTTCTCCTTCCATCCAAGCTTTCAAGCTAAATTATAATCTAGATAATCAAGGGAAGCCTCATTATCTATCAGTACATGTACTGTCCTATGCCCACATAACCTTGTATACGCATAGATATAATACCAACACCCCCCTGAATCGTATAAAGGGAAATTTGAAGACATTCAGCTGCTTCAGGAAAGGATTCAACCTGAGGAGTAACATTCTCTTCTGCTAATGCTTCATCCTCCCCTTCACCATCAGGATCGAGTCCTATTAATTGAATTTGCATCCGTTGGCGTTGAGAACAAGTATGACCACGAGATAATGGTTTATGACAGTAGAAACAAAAGGTTCTTAGTGCAAAGTTCATCTAAATCATTCTTGTGACCCTTTTGAATTATACACCCTAGTTCATGCCGTAGAAGTCGTAGACAAACTTAGAGAATGTCCGTTGGATTATCCTGAATACACTGGGTTTAACCGAAGAGGTTGTTTTGTTGTCGGCAGTATGGCACCTACTTTGAAAAGATGGAGTCTTGGAATTTTGCCACTTGGAGAAGGAACCAGACACGTCACCACTGTTACGTTGAGACATCGACTTAAAAATAATCTGTTCTTGGAGGGTTATATTCATAAATCTTCGCAACACTTCTGGCCTCCAACAATGATTGAGGTCAATGGAGACAAACATGTCTTGCACAGTTGCTACGAAGCCCTCCAATATACACCTGAATGGCATGGTCCTCTTGTAATCACAATTTGCAACGAAGAGTATCAAACTCATCATTGTGTCTTCTATCATTTCTGTTTGGTAAAGACGCTTGAAATCGCCCATTGGTGACTCATACCGGGAGCCGAAACGTACCCTAAGTATGTGTTTTTATTCATTCCAAGATATCGCCCAACCCTACTCTTCTTCCATAAACGTCTGATGCTACATATACCCTTTTTCATCAAGATTAAACTTACAAGTCGTACCTTCCAATTATCCGGTGTCCCATCGAGCTCAAAATACCTCTCAATTGTAAATCCATCCCACAATGTCCATACGTTGGAATCTTGGGAATTCTATTTTTGTTAACCGAGTCAGAGGACTATATCCCCCTTCTCCTGTCTTGGGTCGATGATACCCCATGTGATTGTTGTTACGTGGAACGGAGTTTTCTGGCGTTTTGGCCCCACAATGGTGGGAGTCTTAATCGAAAGTCAGTGACGCCAAACGATCGGAGAGAGCCTGAACAACCGCCAGCAACCTAGAAAGATGTTGCAATGTCTCTTCGGTTACCTTGAAATGAACCTCTACAAAATCAGACGTGGCGGCGACAGAACTTTGAGAACGGGTTACAACCATTCAAGAACGAAAGAAGATAGAAAGTAGGCCAAGGAGCTCGACGGCTCTAATACCACTGATAAGAAAGGAATAGAGGAATTTAAGAAGAGAAGAGGGAAGAGAGAGAAACGAGAGACAAAGGAGAGAATCGAAGAAATGCTTATGTATTAGTCATTCATAATGATCAACAACCAAAATAATAGCCTAAGACTCCCCTTTATATAGGATTAACTCTAACGGCTAATAACTACTCCCTAACCTTCTTAATCTACTGTGGCTCATAAAACTAGTGAGTGCCACTTCAATCTTCTAAGCCAAGCCTCATGGACTTAATTGTGCGCCAACACTTAATCCTTAATTAACCCTAATTTAATCCCCAATAACTAGTATTTACAGCCTACATATCATAAAACATATTTAAAAAATTCAAGATACCTTTCCTTCAAGTCCCGGTTCTCTTCTTTCAACTGCTCCAAAGCACATTTATCAGGATCTGAAATTGGACAATGGCCTTCACCACTGGCATCTTTTCCCTGCAACTCAACCACAATAGGCACTGTTTTGAGTTTTACCACCCAAACCAAAATATTCAAAATGGTAAATCTAAGATAGTCATGACATAGGTGATTCAACTATTTCCACCATCCGTCACATTGCAGATGTTCATATTGTATGCAAATAACATCAAGGGAAAAAACAACAATGCTTTTTATTAGACATTGAGATTAAGCAAATAGAAGACAATCATGCTCTTACAGAAAAGAAAGTGCATGAAAATGCATTACATTTGGCTTGGATCCTCTAGGGGACTTCAAGGTTCTTCCATTTGATGCAATATCTTGGAGAAAACCGTCCTCATCATCCGAAGATTTCTCAGCTTGAAATGTCTTCTGCTTGTATTCATTTGCTCGTTTCTTAGGGTGAACAACATGATCTTCATCACTAGCCTCCTCTTCAGGCACTGCCGGTTCATATAAACTTTTTTCCTTCCCACTTCTTTTACTTTCTTTCTGTTCCTCAATTGGTGTCGCTTTGCTGCTTGAAGCTGAGTATTTCCTTTTTAGTTGATTTGATACTGAAGCATGATCGGGATCAAGAGACTTCTCTGCAAAACAAAGATTAGAAGTAAAATTTCACAAGTTTGTCTTTCCAAAACAACACCGATAAGGATTAGCAACAAATATGTAAGGGAGAATCCCATATAAAGACGATTAAAATAGGAAAATCCTATATAAGGCTGGTAAACTCAATAAATCTTAAATTAAGTCAATAACCTAATCTAGGATATTAAAATGTTGGTTAGTTTCCAGTAATACCCCTAACCCACGATGGTGACTTCTAGCTTTTCCTATCCTCTTTTCTTTGGACCATGGGTTAGGGGTATTATTGGAAAATAACCAACATTTAAATATCCTAGATTGGGTCATTGACTTAATTTAAGATTCGTTGAATTTACCAACCTTATATAGGATTTCTCTATTTCAACCGTCTTTATATGGGATTCTCCCAATATGTAATTAAAACTAAAACCAGACTTTCATCTGATAAATAAAACAAAAGCAAGACCTCATAACTCACCTCTATCTACCCTCTCCCTCTCAGCTCGGCGATTTGGAGTAGTATAACCAATTTTTTGGAGGTTTGAGTTCCTAACCAGAGAAGATTGAAATAGGTTTATTTGAATTATGTTTTTAAAAAACAAAACAAGAACTGTGACTATATATGCAAATCATTAAAACTAATTTGCATGAAGAACCAAGAATTACCAATAATTCTTCTGCATTTGTACTAATCGCTGCTCCAGTCTTGACAGAACTATCGTACGCTCAAAGCCTTGCTTATCATGAGCTGGCTCCACAAAGTTAGCTTCTAAAACTCCTGCATTTAGATGGTGTAAAACTTGTCAGAAAGGAGCATGTTTAATTTGGTAGAGGTAAAAGGAACAAGGCAAAAACACCCACCGATGACCCCTCTCCCACCACTTCCTGCTGGATTCCAGATCTTCCAGAAGGGCTGAAATCAATCAAACTCATCTGTAAACAAAAAATTACTCTAAACTTTCCTCTGATTTTAGAATTTTTTACTAAAACACCCTCCACTAACCTAAGAAGTGAAGGCAATAGACTTTATAAATAATGGAACCACATACAAAAATGCTTAATAATTTAGTCCTCAATCTTCATCAACAATGAAAAACACTACCTTTATGAGTCGATTCTTATGATACACATTGAAACCGGAAACATCAATATGATGAACTGCATCCTTGACAAATCCGATAGTCACAACAGCAACTATCTGTAACAAAATCTAAATGAGAGTGTGCGAATGACATGTCTTAAAAATAAAGTCAAATGCTCAACAGACATGTTACATTTAAACTTGGAGCCCCATCTAGGCCTGTCTGTGGCCTGTAAGTAACCTCCTGAGACATCATCATATCATTCACAATATTGTGATGCACAACATCTTTCCCACGAAGAATAATTCTGAAGCCTGGAGGAAGCCTCAGATATAAAATTGAGGCATAGCTCTGGACGCAGAAAGAAAAATAATGAGAAATGTATGATAATCTCTCTCGTATATTTAAACAAAAATCTGACTAACCCTTAACGAATGTCGATACGTAAGGAAGTGCCTTGAGTTGGGAAACTTATCAGCCATCTGTATGTGTTTCTCCTCACGGTTCACTCCTCTGATTTGAATATCCTGCCAAATATAATTAAGAAAAAATAAAAATACTGATATTAATATTTCATGAAGTTTGCCTAGCTATGCAAGGATTGTTTTCCCCATTTTTTTACGGGTAAAGGGGGTCTGAGTTGCAAATATCACAGTCATACATGTGGATCTGAATCAAAATCAAGTTCCAGTTGACCTTGGTCATCCTCCCAGAGATTGTATATGATTATCCGTGTTCCATGATCTTTCATCAGATTGAACTGCAAAGAGCAAAGTTAACAGAATTATTCATCCTTAGAAGAATAAATGATGACTATCGTCAATAACTGACCCCTTAAAACCAGAAAATGAATCAATAGAATAGGACAAACCAAAAAAGGGAACAAAATACATGCTTACATACATTGTGTGTGTAACTGCATATATATGCATGAAGGATCAATTCACACTGATGTCAATCAAAATTACTTTTAAGTCACTGGATAATTTTAATAGGATGAGTTTCTTGTAAAATCCACAATTATACTAAATGTTTTAATCACAGATCGGAGTCACAAAGTTTTACATCAATCCAACATTGTTAGATACTCTATCAACGTCTAAAACAATAAAATGCATATAATGTACAATATACTTTCCAGATATGAAGGGGATATTATCTGACCAATTACATACTTGTTACCAACATCTTTCTAAAATTTTATAAACATGATCAATATGATCATACTTCTAATTCAATGATTAATTGTTTTCCCAAAGTATCAATTGATTACCTGACGAAGAAGATCCTCTTCACTGGAGAAAGGTGACCACCGAACTATTGTATCAACATTTTTACTCCAATTGCCACAAGATGATCGTATCATCCTATTCCAGCCCTGGCCTCCTCTTTCATAATCAAGCTTTCATTTCAGTTGACACAGAAAACAATGGTTAGATGCAATGTTAAAGAATAAGTAGTTGCTACAACAATGTCTTAGATTAAAGTGAATCGCAAGTCAACATATATGAATTACATATTAGGTTAAGTCTTATCTAAAAGGTAGAATTTATGATGAGTACGAAAAATTACCATGGGTACTACAATGTCTTCCTTCCCTGTACACCTCAAAAACGTGTAGGACAACAAGCCAATACTTTGTGTCGAGCTAATAACAACCACCATGTCACACAGTTACGGAAGCACCATGATCAATAATGAAGACAATAAACTACAATAGACAGTACAAACAATTGACAAGAAGAATAAATACTGAAGTTTTTCTCCCCCCCTCCTTAATAGAAAAGAATTGATGTTTGTAGTACAAACTGAAATCTGACCAACAGAGCAATAAAGCAATCAACAAAATAGTTCTGATAGATTTGTGCCTCCCCCAACACCAAAAATAAAAATCCTATACACATTTATAGAACCTAATTTGTAAGGGAAAATCAATGAGAAAATCGAACAAACCTCTTTCCATCTTCTCCTTGATGGCGTGAGAACACGATTACGTCAGCCCCAAGTCTCATGGTACTTGTTTTAAAACCATTTCCATCTATCACATCAACAGTAAAAGATCAGCACGCCCTCTTCAACATATTATGCAATAAGAAAGATTTTTGCACGTAGAGAAGGGACATAACACTTTACATTGCCCAATAGTATTTGCTAATTTGCTTTTCACAGAGTAACCCAGTGACATGCATTGACGCAATTTATCTGGATCCATTCCACCTCCATTATCTGGAAAAGCAGTAAATAATTAAAATAACCAAAACAGATAGCCAAAAGAAAGATCACCATGTAGCTTTAAACAGGAAAGGAAAAAAACAAAATGATAATGAAATGGGATAAGTATAAGGACAACAACATTACTACAAATCAAACATTTAAAGTTGCGAACATGTCAATCCTATGAAACAAAAAAAAAATTATAGGTTGATTACTCTCCCCTCGCTCTACTCTCCATTATGAATCTTTAAGTCAAAATAAAGACCAAAAGTCTAACTTTTTTTAATGGGATCAAAATATAACCTATTTGGAAAAATGTATTTTTATAAAAAGTTTTAAAAAATCTATATTCCTATGTTATTTAGTTCGTATTGAGAAGCACAAATTTAATTTATTCTATCCACAAGCATTAAATCACATGAGCTCATCTAATTCACCCCTGTAAATTTTTTTCTTTCCCTTTCTATAGCCCCATAAGTAAAAAATGACAATTCAGATGCTATAGAATCTTTTAAAAGAGAATGAAAATACCTTCAATCAGAAGCATCCTTGTACAATCTTTTTTATTTAGCACCATATCAACGTTAACATAAGTAGCTCCATTACAAACCTAATTCAAAATAAGTAAAGAAGTGAAATTATAGCAAGCAATATCCAACTCAATATATAGCAAACAGTTTATCATACCTCATCCAATGAGTTATCCAAAAGCTCAGCAAATGCTGCAAATACATAATTAATATTAAGCACAAATATCAATTACCAACTAAAAAAATACTGAAACTCATTCCTGTGATTGAACATGCCAGTTTACCTCCAAGAGCCCACTTATGACTTGTGGCATTAGAATGTAGAAACTTCGGATGAACTCTAACATGATCCATGCCAACTGAAGAATTATAATAAATACATTATAATTCCTTACAAATAGGACATAAAGTGACTTGAAAAAATTAAAAAAAAAAAAAATCAAGTGCGAATTCAATTTATCAATTGCTTAGTTAAGCATGCTGAATCTTTCTCCTAAATCTACTTTGGAATATAAAGTGTGACAAGGCAAAAACCATGACCCAGCAAGGGAATTATAAACACATTTGCAATAAAAGCAGAGACTAAAGGGGAAAGATTCCTCTAAAATCCCAGTCCTCTGAAACTTCTAATTCTGGCAGGAAAAGCCCCCTTCCCATCAGTTTCCCCAACATCTAATGTAATACCCACATGCAAACATTTCCTCAGTTAATTTGAACTTTTATCTCCCCCATGAGAAAGACCCTCTACCTTTCTAATCTACAAACTAAAAGCACTAGTTCACCGTGCAAGTTTCCCTGTTACAAGGCCTACATAAAATCGTCAATACCTATCCAGAACTAGCAAAGTAAGGTAGGTTATACAAAACCTCTAAGAACTTAATGAAAACATAAACGAAACACGAAAACCCATGCAGAAGGCATTGCCGTACCGGATGAAGATTCCCAACCATCACTGGTCGCTCCCTCATAGTCTCCGGCCTTCCAGAATTGCTTGGAACTCTGAGTTATGGACCGTGCATTTAGGTCTCCGTTCTCATTTGCATGTATGGAAGTAGAAGGCAAAGCCGGCAATCCCGATGTCATTTCCGGAGGAGGAAGAGGACTAAGAAATCCGAGCGGCAAATCAACTCCACCCGCATCCGTCTTGCTTTTCTTTGAAATAGCCCCATGGTTGGAAACCGAAGCCGTTTCGCCTCTTGAAAGGGATGAGGCGATGGTGCTGCCGATTAAATTGTCCAAATCAACGTCTGAATCCGAGTCGCTGCTGCTGAGTTCGATTACTGTGTCAGGGATGGTCGAAGCAACTCTGGTTTTCGGCCTGGAGTCACTATTCACATTGGAAATATCACGGGGTTCTTCCTTTATACAAGCATCCATTGTTATTGTGGCAAGCGCGAAGGAAGCTCTCGCCTGGATAGCAGGGTCTGTGTTGGCTTCGCTTACCGCGAGAAGATTCAGCCGGTGGTATGCCGAGCCCTCTCTTTTCTCCTGCCTGCTGTAATGACCGGTCTCCTAGTTACGGCAGGGGTTTGGCCTCTCTTCGCTGCGTAGCCCGTCCGTTGCCGATCCGCTGCTACAGGACGACGTTTCACCTTAAAATTGAGGGACGGAAGTCATGAAACTTTGAGAAGTTGGGCGAATGTGTGTATTTAAGAGAGAGTATAAATATTGGTGTACTGTGTATGCCCTAACAAAAACGTATTTAACCTCAATAATTTAGGAAAAAGACATATAAATATCATCTTGTTATAAAAATAAAAATATATTTGAGATAAAAGAAAGAAAACAAGAGAGAAAAATTCCAAAAAGAAAGGAGAAGAAGCAATTCTTATATTTTCAATGTTTACACATGATATTTATTTATGATTTCTGGAGGCTTGTAAGAGAAGTCAAAAGGAGGATAAGCCAAGGAAGCTTCCTCTTGACTTGTAGAGGAAGGTAAGAGGATGAAGCTTCCTTTTGACTTGTAGAGGAAGCTTCCTCTTGGCTTGCAGAGGAAGTTTTTTTAAAAAAAAAAAAAATCAATAGACATTCACATAATTAATATTTATAACACTCCCCGTTGGATGTCAATTATAAATATGTCTCATTAAAAACTTTAACTGGGAAAAACTCAGTGGGATAAAAACATAGTCAAAGAAAAGAGTACATTATCTATTGATACACTTTCTTGCTTCATTAAAAAACCTTTATAGGAAACCCAATGGGATAAAACATAGATAGGGGGGAAAAAAGTGCAGCGCATATAAACTCTCCCTTTTAACAACATCAATTGAAATCTTTGAATTTCCGAAGACCGATGCCATGGACAAGTTTTTCACTTGAACTGATTTGCTGAATATCTATTTCACCATCCTTTTGAAGGTCACCAATGAAGAAAATTTTTGGTGAAATATGTAATATCCTGAATTTTGGACCTAAAGACTTGGAAATAAGCCTATAAAAGGCATGCGACTAAGCCCAGTTCAAGCAGAGTCCCAAGAATGTCGAGCGATAGGAAGCCTTTCGGGGGACTACGTAATTCGACTATACAGGTTAGTGGACTTAGTATGTATAAGCTGTGGAATTAAAGTGCCAATGAAAAAGGGGCACAGAAGACCTATACAATGTAAATCCGGTTGGAAAAGATGCCACCCAACTATGTCCTGAGGTATAGGACAATTAGTTGAGCGAAAATATGCCGGTATAAGTAAGTATACGACATTTTCAGGGCAGTTGCGTATGCCCTGCGTTTTTTAGAAAACATCGATATGCAGCATCGTTTATCGGGTCTTGATATGCGTGTCACAATCCAAAGTAGGCACCGATAAAGTGACTTTAATAAGTTAGATCATGATGACTAATGATAATATAGCTTTTGAGTCGTCACCACAAGATTATGCCACGTGTCCCTCATCATGGCAAAGCATAAAGTTTCTTTTGTGTTGGTCTAATAAGAGTAAGACATGTGTCATGTCATCATGACAAGGTACAAGATTACTTTTATGTTGGCTCAGTGGAAAGATGACACGTATCCCGTCATGATTACAAAAGGAAAAGCTACTTTTGTGTTGGTACAATGAGAATGTGACACGTGCTGACTCATCATGACAAGTGAAAAAGCTACTTTTGTGTTGGCGCAATAGAAACATGACACGTGCCATCTCATTATAACACACTTTTATGTTGGTACAATAGAAACATAACACGTGTCCACCATCATGACAAGTAAAAAGCTACTTTTGTTGGTCAAATGGAAATGTGACACGTGTCCCCTCATTATGACATAGCTTTTGAGTCATTGCAATAAGATCATGACACGTGTTCCGTCATCATGACAAGGCATAAAGTTACTTTTATGTTGGTCTAATGGAAAGAGGATACGTGGCACGACAAGTAGCGTGTTTTGGACCATAAACTTGTTGCATTCTGAACCAGACATGTGGCATGTTCTGGACCGCACCCATGTTCTATATATACCCCTTTCCCCCTCATTTGTCTTTAGGTCATTCTTGGCCAAAGCATGGAAGAGAGAGAGAGAGAGGAGAGAGAAAGATTTTCGTGCCGTCTACTTGGTGGAGGTGCTACCAGATTTCCAAATCAATCGCGGAATCAAGGTAAGTAGGACTTGGATTCTTGCTCTACTTCCTTCAATCTTCATAGACATTCCTAAGATCTTGATAAATGATTCTTGCATGGTGATTTGGGAGCTTAGACCTAAAAGGAGTAAAAGTACAAGGAGACAAAAATCTAAGATCAAGAGAAAGAGGTGCTATCGCTGGGAGCTTTTAAAAGAATTTGGAGAAAGAAATTGATAGTTTAAGTTTGCCAGGTAGTAACCTTAATCCTTATATGCTTTATATGTCTCTATATGTATGTTTTACCATGAATATGAATGCATTCGGTTGTTATTATCCAAGCGCTTTGGAACTGGAACCCGCTGTGTGTGACTAGGGCCTTGCTATGTGCCGTGCCCTGCAGTTTGTGCTGTGTGCTATAGAGACTGCTTGTTCCGGATTAGGCTTTGTGCCCCGCTATGTGTGATTTACTAAATGCTTTATGGTTTGTGCTTATGGTTTTCTTACATGCTTTGATCATACTTTGTGTATGAAATTAACGGTTACTCTGGGATCCTTTAGGATTCCAACCTCTGTTGCTACCTGTATGTTGTACAGTTTATAGGATATAGCTCCCAGGTGGATGTTAGCAAATGGAGGTGTTGGACCAATTCCAAATTATTCGGAGAGTTGTTAGAGAAATTTTATGTAATTATTGTTTTAAATTTTGTAATCAAGATTTGTAAGTTATTATCAGTATACTATGTCCAAATCGTTTTGCCACTATGCTGCGCTATAATGCTCTGATCTGTGAAATATTATTTGAAGGGTGTGACAGTTGGATTTAATAAATAAGAGGGTATCACACTACCCGCCACCCGAAAGGGTGAGGCCAGTGGGGTGTAATAAAATATATCGCCCTTGATATAACATTCTTTAAGTTGGGTAATACATGTAGTATTATCCTCATATAGAATTGTTGGGACCATTTTACTTGAAGATAAATGACAAGTTGTTCGTATGTGATGTATGACTAACATTAACCATACACATTCTCAACTTTCTTCATGCATTGCTAGAATTTCTGCATGGTTAGATGATATGTCTAATATAGTCTGTTTCATAAATCGCCATGAAATAGCTACACCTTCACATTTAAACAGATAGCCTGTTTGTGACTTACCATAGTTTGGATCAGACAAAAATCTAACATCTACATAACTAATCAGTTCATGCTTAGATATATTTGAATAGTATAACCCCATGTCCATAATGACTCTGAGGTAACGAAGAATGTGTTTTACTCAATTCTAATGCCTTCGTGTTGGTGAAGAACTATATCTTGCTAATAAATTAACAGCAAATGATATATCAGGACATGTGTGATTAGCAAGATATATTAGTGCTCTAATAGTACTAAGGTATGGTACTTTTAGACCAAGTAGTTCTTCTTCACCTTCTTCGTTAATTATGAGAGGTTGGAATGGATTTTCATCCTCTTGCAAAGATTTTACAATCACTAGAGTACATAATGGATGTGAATTATCCATATAAAATCACTCTAGGACCTTTTTTTGTATAAGCTTTTTGATATACAAATATATCATTCTTTAGGTACTCAATCTGTAACCCAAGAGACGAAGGAGCTGTCCAAGCTAAACGAAGATGATGAAGCGAGAGGAATGGATAAAGCCACCGCAATGTCTCTTCCCTCTTCACCAGCGACGTCGTCTCTTCCCAGAAATCTGGAATTTGGGTCCGAAGATTTTGGATAAAGGCAAGATTTTGAATACACAGAAAATCACGATAAGATTTGGCGGCTAAAAAAAGCAGCATGATCTCTGAGAAATCCTTAATATATTAAAGTCTACTTAAAGAAATAACTTAATTACCAGGCTTTATGAAAGAAGAGTCTAGAGGTGAGGGAGCGCTTGGTAAAAATCAAGATGCTCAAATAGAAATCAAGATATATTTGGAGATTTTATGAGTCGCATTAAATATTTTATATATAGTTTACCATAATATGTGATTAAATGTTCCTTTCTTTTATTAGATTGAAGCTATCAATGGACTAATTGTTGTTACCTTTTTTTACTTTAATTCAATAATATCATTGGATCATATATATGAACACCTTCACATACCAGAAAAATATTCTCAATAACGTTACATCTTGTGTTCACTTAAATTTTAGTGGCACGCACCTTGCAAAATGATGTGCATTGGCTGATCAAATCTTTTTCCCATCATTCCTTGCAAAGAACTAATGTTTTATTACCTTCCCACTCCTTGGATTACATGATATCCTTTTAACTGTATAATTTTATCATTTTAATATAATTGATCTTTTTATAACAAAAATAATATTCTTGTTGGCTGCTTTTCATGCTTTCAAGTGCATCTTCTTATCTGTATTGAAAATATAACCAACGGGGTTAGGTATTAGGAAAGATTCTATTACTTTACAATAAGACGAATCAATATTCGAATATTCACAAAGAAAGGTGGCCACATGCATTTAACACTCAGATAGTGTTTCGAATGGGATTGCATGCAATAATAAGACATTTGTGCTTAGCCCAAAAAGGGAAAGAAAAAAAAAAGGACAGAAATTTACCAATCGATCAGCCTCACATAGATCGTTTTAAGCATAATTGGACCGTAGTTGTCAGTAGCCGACCCATGAATTTTACTGACGAGGGGTGAAAATAAAAAATACTATATCAAATAATTATCAAGAAATTGATCTTTCATGCTATTTTGAAGCTTGTTATTGATTAACTTTATAGCAAAGAAAGATCTTTCAATAGTCGTTGTAGAAACTGGAAGAGTGAGTAAAAATCTAATCACTCTATCAATAAGGGTAAATGATAGACTTTGCAGTTCTTACTAGCCCTTGACATTACTCAAAATGTTGTAACTCTATCTTTAAATGCAATTTTTCCTGTTATGTGAAATCTTTGGAATATAATTTATCAACAAGTTTGCAAATTAATTCACAAAAATCCATATTACACATTCTATTCGCATAGAGATATAATTCACAAAATTTCATATCACACATTTCATTTCGCAATTTTCATATTATAAATTGCATACCAAAAACTTCATATTATATAAATAAATAAAAATTCTAATTCATATGCAATATATACATACATACTATGACTCTAAACTTCTTTGCTCATGAAATTGTTTGAGTTGGCACGTGCTTACAATTTGCAACAGCTTTGGATTGACCCATATTTTTTCAGTTTTTAATCGGAAGATATTTTGAAAAAGATTACAACTAAATTACCCATATGTTTTTTATTAAAATACTTATAGGTAAAAAAAAAAAAAATTACATAGTTAAAAATTCAAAATATTTATTTCCTTAGAAAAGTGGTAAAAATAGGTGAAGCAAAATAAAAATTAGGAAGCTAGGTTGAGTCATATAAAACTATAAATAAAAAGGAATTGAGATATGAAGTTGAGATTAAGAAATAATAAGGAGCAAATCTATATTTTTCATAGCTCCCCCATTTCTGTTTCTTTCTTTCTTTCTTTCTTTTTTAAAAAAATTTAGGGGGAGCGGGGGCCACCTTAGCCCCTCAAGTGTCCGCCCGTGGTAGTTGTATGTAGGGTAGCCCAACTATCACTTGTTATTGACCTCAGCCCTTATTTATGGTCAACTGACTCAACTCCATCCACCTTCAGAATGAATATTGAATGTCCTTCATCTAAAATCCTTTATTTCCTAATTTGTAGATGCCGCCCTATGGTAGAGTTTTGTATGTATCAAAATTTTCTTCTTGTTCCACAAATAAAACATGGAAAGAAAAAGGTGACCTAGGGTGTAGGGGATGGCAGTAACCAAAAATTTACGACGAACAAGGTGACCGGTGGAGGCTCGTCGGAGGTTACCAGTGGCGACGTAAATGAGGGGAGTCTGTTTGGGAAGATCCGGATACTACGCCGTGACTTTCGTGGGCATTTAAACCAAAGTAATCTGGGGAGAGGTATTGATGGGGATCAATCAAAGGTTGTTACTCAAGGATCTCATAAGGTTATGCATGATACGCGGACGACAGATTCAATGAAGGAGAAATCAGCGGCTTTAATGGAGAATAAAGGAGGTTTGACTTTGGCTAACGGTCCAATGAAATCTGAGTGGGTCCCAGTGGGGTCCAAGAGGAAAAGTTCAAGTAAGGGCAAGGCAAAAGGCAAAGAGAATTCCCCTCCTGCCCGACGTGACCAGCGTAATTCATCTTTGGGCCATGGATCGAAGCCCATATCTCATAATTCCTTTGGTGCTCTACAAAACTTGGAGGCCTAGCCGAGTGTGTTAATGCCAGCCGAATGTGAAGCGCCCATGGCCGTGAATGGGTTGGATTCATCTCTGGAAAATAATGCTACCGAGAAGCCTGGGATTGGTGACTCGTTGACACAACCCGAGCATGCGCAGGATGTGCTAAAGGGACTAACACAGATGGAACTAGTTGATTTAAACCAACAGCCTATGGATGAATTAATGTGTGACCAGGATAAAGCCTTGGGGGAGGCTGCCACACCCCAAACCTCTAATTTTGTTTCCCAATGAATTTTTTAATCTGGAATACTAGAGGTACTGGAGCTAAAAGCTTCCCTTCTCTTGTTCGTGATCTTAAAGCACATTACCGTCTTGACTTTCTTGCAGTTTTGGAGACTAGATGCACTAGGGAGGATTCCCAACAACGAGTGCAACAACTGGGTTTCCCTAATATGGAGCTTATAGATTGTGAGGGCTATAGTGGCGGTATTTGGTGTTTATGGGAGCATAGCATCACATCCATCTCCGTGATTGAAAGGCACCACCAATGCATTCATTTGCAGGTCACGGGATCAGCTAGATGTTCTTGGATGCTCACAGTGGTCTATGCTAGTCCTGCATGTGCTTCTCGTTGGGTACTCTAGGATAATCTATCCCGACTAGCACCTTCCATACAGGGGCCTTGGCTGTTAGGTGGTGACTTTAATGGTACACTCCTATTTTGTGAAAGACGCTCTTCTGCTACGTTCCGGTCCTCTGTTGATCGTGAGTTCCTTAGATGGGTTGAGGAGCATGACATGAGGGATGTTGGATTTTCTGGCCCCAAGTTTACGTGGAAACGGGGCACTTCTGAGGCACGACTAGACAGAATGTTGGCAAATGAACAGTGGACAAGTATGTTTCCTAATGCTTCGGTTGCTCATCTCCCTTTCTTTAAATCAGATCACAGGCCATTGCTTCTATGTCTTGATCAGAGTGTATGCACAACCCCACCAAACCGGCCATTCTGGTTTATTGCTGCTTGGGTGCTCCATGCACAATTTGATGAATTTGTTTGCCAGGCATGGTTCCCCAACAAGGCATGGGTTTATAACATTAACCAATTCACCAATGCGTGCTCCAAATGGAATAAAGAGGTCTTCAGGCATACTGAGGGAAGGAAGAAACTACTTCTGCGATGGCTTGATGGTATTAATAGGGAGGTTTCCCGATTTGGGTTGTTGCCAAAATATGAGACCCTTCAGTTAGAAATTTGGAAGGAATTGGAGGATGTCCTACTTCAGGAGTCTCTTATTTGGGCACAGGAAGCTAGAGCGGAGTGGTCGGTATTTGGTGATCAGAACACACGCTATTTTCATGCTCGTGCTAATCGTCAGCGTAAATCTCAACGGTTTGAGGCTATTAAAGATAGTGAGGGTGTATGGGTCTATGATGCTTCCTCAATTAAAGTTATGGCCACTGGCTTCTTCTCTAATCTTCTTACAGAAGAATCTACCATTCGTCCAGATATTTGTTGCAGCATGTCGTTTCCTAGTGTGGATGAGGGAATTTTACGTTGGTGTAGTAGGGAAATTTCTGATTTAGAAGTTAAGGATGCTATCTCCAGTATGGGTGCTTTAAAATCCCCGGGCCCTGATGGATTTAATGCTCTCTTCTACCAGAACCAATGGAACACGGTAGGTGACTCCGTTGTGTCTTATGTGAAGTATCTATTTGCTAACCCGTAGATGATTAAGGAGATTAATGGCACCCTGATTGTCCTCATCCCGAAGAAAGATCATCCGGAGACCATGGGGGATTTGAGACCGATAAGCCTCTGTAATGTTATCTACAAAGCCCTCTCTAAAATTATTGTGAATAGGCTTAAGCCTATTCTTCCTCAGGTGATTGCCCCGAATCAGTGCAGTTTTGTCCCAAGGCGACATAGCAGTGATAATATAATTGTGGCTCAAGAGGTTATTCACACCATGAGATCCATGACGCAGAGAAGGGATTCTTAGCAATTAAAATTGACTTGGAGAAAGCGTATGATCAAGTCAATTGGAAGTTCTTACTGCAGTGTCTCCAAGAATTGAATCTCCCTGGTCGCATTATTGAGGTAATTGAACAATGTGTCTCTAGTCCTACCACGCAGTTATTATGGAATGGGGATAAGGCTGATTTCTTTACCCCATCTAGAGGAGTGAGACAAGGGGACCCACTATAGCCCTATCTGTTTGTTTTGTGTATGGAGAAATTGGCCCATCTTATACAAGCTGAGATTGAGGCCAAGCATTGGAGACCAATCCGCCTTACAAGAACTGGGCCCCCCATATCTCACCTATTCTTCGCAGATGACATCATCTTGTTTGCAGAAGCCTCAATGGATCAAGTAGATGTGATTAATAAATGCCTCAAGTCCTTCTGCGACAGCTCTGGGTTGAAAGTTAACCAGCAGAAAACTAGAGTGTGTTTCTCAAAGAATGTGAATCATGTGAGAAGAAGTGAATTGTGTGAGTCGCTTGGTTTCTCTATTACCATCGATTTGGGGAAGTATCTGGGTATCCCTCTTCATCACAAACGAGTTACTAAGGAATCTTTTCATTATGTAGTAGATAAGGTTAAAACAAGGTTATCGTCATGGAAGGCTATAGGTCCTTATCTTCTGCAGGTAGGGCCACTCTCATCTCGTCGGTAACTACGGCAATAACAGGGTATATAATGCAAACTTCCTTACTCCCAGCTAGCACTTGTGAGAGCCTTGACAAAAGCAATTGCCAGTTCTTATGGGGTAGTACTGAGGAGCACAAGCGCATACCTCTAGTTGCCTGGGACGTTACCTGTAAATCCAAAGCTAGTGGCGGGTTGGGCCTTCGCCATTCTAGCTATTATAATCAAGCTTTTCTTATGAAGATTGGCTGGCAACTAGCAACCCGTAGGGAAGATTTTTGGGTGAAAGTAGTGAGGAACAAGTACAACTGTGGTTCGGATGTTTTACCTAAGATTGAGGGGGGCAGGTCTGGGTCAAACCTATGGAGTGGAGTTAAACGTACATGGAACAAGGTTAAAGAAGAGATTGAAGAAAAACCTAATGGTCTCCTACGATGAAGATGGACAAAAAGTGGGGAATTCACGGTGAAATCTGCCTATGACAGTCTAAGACCTACTGAGACGCATCCCGATAGGTTATGGGGCATTGTTTGGAAGATCGAAGCTCCAGAGAGATGTAAAATATTTCTGTGGCTAGTACTTCATAATCGTCTCTTGACTAATGTGTCTCGGTGTAAGAGAGGATTGAGTGAGGATGATATGTGCCCGGTTTGCAAGTCCGACGTGGAAACCACTCTGCATGTTCTCAGAGACTGTCCTGACACTCATGCACTATGGCGGCAGATTGTTCCTTCACATCTGTGGCACACTTTCAGGTCCCTAGAGTTTGATCGCTGGATTCGGTGGAACCTAACCTTTAGTGGAGAATCGATGCAGACAGAGGAGTGGAAGCAGCTGTTTGCCATCACTTGTTGGTGGCTTTGGAGGCGACGTAACACCTCTATTTTTGAAGGCAAGCGAACTTCGAATATTGCCATTCGTTCCAGCGTTTCAGCCATTAGGACATGCTTGAATGAAGCCCGAGACAGGTTGTGCTTAGTTGATGGTAAAAAGAAGACGACGAGAATGGCTAGGGACTGCTGGGAAGCACCACCAGAAGGCTGGCTGAAGATCAACACGGATGGGGCTTTCTCGCCTTCGACTCCGGGTGTGGCTAGCGGCGGCATCTTGCGGGACGAGCACGGTGAGTTTCTGACAGCATTCCTATTCAAGGGGGAGGAGGGAGACAGCCTGATGGCGGAACTTTGGGGCTCACTGCATGGCCTGAAACTCGCGTGGGACAGAGGACTCAAAAATGTCATTCTTGAGGTGGATTCCGCGGACGTGGTCGAACTGGTGAAGAACCCTGTCAGTAATACCCATGAAGACCGATGCCTGGTTGAAGAAATCAAAGCTGTTGTGGATCGAAACTGGTGCGTGGAAATCCGACTAATCAGTCGCCGGAAGAATACTGCTGCGGATTACCTCGCAAAGATGAGTCTTTCTTGTATGCCTGGTTTTCAAATGTTGCCGCTTCCTGATTCGGCTTTAGTAAGGATCCTGGAACGTGATAAGGGCTAGATAATATTAGGATGCTCAATTGTATCAAAAAAAAAAACATGGAAAGAAAAACGAGCGGGTAATAAAATTAAATAAAGTCACATATATAATATATTTATGTATTGTACGTATCAACTGAAACTAGAAAATTATTTCCATTTTCGAGTATGGAAAACTAGTTACGAGATTAAAAGTTAAAATTGGCCGGATCTGTGAGGAGTACAATCAAGATCTCAAGTTGGTTCATAATTAACCCGCGGTTTGCACAGTACTGTTTCCTGTGAGCTTGACAGTGAGAGATTCTTTTAGCTTTCACGAAATAAGTGAATCAGGTTTCTAAGATTAAAGAAGTATTCTGCCTAATTCTAATTATAGGATCGGATAAAGTTATCTAATTTTACGGCGGTTTTCAAAGAGCAAAAATATTCAATTAGTATTACAGGTCTTGTAGGAAAATTCATGACTTTTTGATCTTCCTCCTCATTAAAATTAATTACCACGATAAGGTGTATCTACTGTCTAGAATATTTTTTGTCAACATATCTATAAATTAATTAAAAGCATGCTAACAACTTGATATTGGGGGGCGGGGGGGAATTAACTACCACCTATCTAGGCTTCAAATTAAATGGGGATTGAGTAAGATTTTAAAACTAGTCCTAGCAATAAGTGTGCGTGTGTGTGTATAATATTGGGGGGGGGGGGGGGGATAATATTTTATTCATGTACTTTATTCAAGTTTCTAATGTCGAAATTTGATTCCTATAGATGTTCCTGTGAGGAAAAAAAATTGAATATATAACTCAGTGTATTCATATTTTTTTTTTTTTGTATATAAAAAGTTTTGGGGTTCGACACGTGGTCACACAAAGCACAAAAAGCGGCAGGGCACATGAAGCACTTTCTTGGGGACTTACGAGATCGCTTACCAAAGGAGTCCCGTGACGGCGAGAGGATCGAACCCACGCGACAGGCGCTAATCTAATCCGGATCCCTTACCATCTATGTCAACTCACATTGGCCAGTGTATTCATATTTAATTTGTAGGATAATGATAAAGAATAGCAATCATGGGTGCTCATTAAACAATCTATGGAGCTTTTTTTTTTTTTTCCCAATCACTCACATGTCAAAAGCAGAATAAACATTATTTTTCTAATTCAGTTTTAGGGAATATTCCTTTCAGGTCCAAAAGACTAAGAAAATGTAAAAAAATTCTCATAAAAAATTCTAATGTAAAAAATGTCTCATTGACAACTCCTTTAGGTGATTAACAACCCCTTAGAACTTTTTTAGCATCAAAATTTTCTGTGGAATTTTTTTGGTATTTCTCTGGTCCCTTAGGACCTTAAAGAGATTTTTCCTTTTTCTTATCTATAATGGACTGATTAATCATACGTGATAAATTTATGATTTGACTCAGATAACATATAATGAGCTCAATTATTGACACTTCATACATCACTCTCGAATACAAAAAAAACTATATATCTCATGCTTAAGTTATCGATTAGTCCGATGTAATAGAACTATAGAAGTAGGTATTGTTCTTTTTCGTAAACCAACCACAGTAGTAGGTACTACCTGGTCCTAATTATAAGACATAGTTGACTTTGTTTGGAGAGATTAAGGAAAGTTTAAATAGGGTTCTTAATCATTTTATATGTTATGTATCTTTAGATTTTATATTAGTTTATTAGTCAAACTAATTACCTTGAAGGAAAAAATAAAAATACTCTTAAGTGATTTAATTAGCTTCCTTAATTTCTCAAAAAAAATCAATTATGTCTTATAATTAGGACCGAAGGGAGTATTACATAGGAGACACAAGGCATGGCGATTTCTTGACGTTTTTATTGACTTTATGGGGGGCACAAATCTGAAACGAAAGTCAATGCCCTTGACAATATATACGAACTCGAATAATTTAAATTGTATAGATTCACTTCCTGATGATGACAGCGTTGCATCTCTATCACACACATTTTTAATGGAGGTTTCGAAGGAGAGACGGCAGAGAAACCTGATCGAAAAGGCATGGCACCGTTGGGTTACCTGGGCGTCAAGAAAGAAAGGCGAAAAGGGTTGTTTCTCAGTGTATGTTGGAGAAGAGAGAAAGAGGTTTAAGGTGAAGACGGAGTTAGTGAATCACCCACAGTTCAAGAAACTTCTAGATGATGCAGAACTGGAACATGGGTTTGTAAATGAAGGTCCCATATGGCTTCCCTGTAGCGTGGAGTTGTTCTTCAAGGTGATGGCAGAGATAATGGACGCAAAAGAAGAAGAAGAAGAAGAAAGTACAGTAAGTGGAAGAGGCTTTTCAAAGGGTTATTCTTCTTCTTCGTTTGCTCCGTGTAGTCCTTCTCGTCTTCTTTTCAATTTGAATACTTATCATGATCGTCAAGACGGTGATGATGAGCCTCCTTGTGCTTATCAATTGCTTGGGGGTGATCCTCAGTACTCCTCAAAGTAAAACAGTTTCTTCAGAAGAATTTTATAATCTGTCTAGTTCATAATCAGTCTATATGTGCTTTGAACACGTAGAATTGCATATATATATATACATATGTGTAATGTGTGTGTAGCTTTATACAGTAGGCTTAATTAAGTGTATTTAGAACTTCTATTACGGTTGTTGAAATATAAAGTGGTCGTTTAATCTATTGCTCTCATATAAGCTAAACGTGTAAGCTAATTTAAAAATTAATTTGATCTTAGGTGTAAGAGCTCAATCTATTTTATCTTCTTAATATATAATTTTTTATACCATCTTTATATATATTATAATTGTACGTAATTAAAGGAAAGACTTTTATCACTGAGATTTTTTTAAATATAAATAATTAAAGTGTTACTCCGTCCCTTTGGTTCTTAACATTAAACATATTTACCTAATTTGATTATATTAAATAAATTAATTAGTTAAGTTATTTAATATGACATGTATTTTTTTAAAAACACTCTAGTCATTTTCCTCAATTCCTTTTTTTTTCTCTTTTATCTTTGATTATTGTTTTATTCGATCTTATTGATTATTATTAAGGTAGTATCAATCTAATTGTTTGGGAACGCGATGGCTAAGCGTCGAAGAGGAAAAAAATTCAAGTGGAAGAATCAGTGTAGAAAAAGCTTAGTTGGAGGTGTTTGAGTTAGCTTTTCCTCCATTTGGCTTATGGAGAGCGTTAGTGTCGACCGTTAGCTTTTCCGAACACTCCAGATTTTAGCTTCTGGAAAGCATTGGCGGCAACCATTGGCAACTGAAAATTCCTCCTCCTCCTTCTCTCGATTTGATCCCTCACCAACTCCACATCTTTCACAATCGACTCTCAACGATTCCTCGTCGGAGATACCCCATCGGAATAATCTTATGGTTGGCCAAGATTTGGAGCGAGCGGTGGAGAACCAGAGGAGTTGGATCATCTTCATCACCGAGTTGGGGAAGAGAAGACGTGACTGGAGGCAAATGGAAGATTTGTTGGGACGAGAGGAGTCAGAGCAGCATTAAAGAGAAAGAGGAGGAAGGCGAAGAGGAAGATGAAAAAGTTGGAATTTTTGAAATTTCTCTCTCTCTTCCTTTATTTCTCTTATCACCTCAGTTTCAAATCAATTAGGGGTAGTTGTATGTGGAAATCTCTGGAAATAATAGAGATAAGAAGAGTCTAGAATAGAGGGCATGATGTTGTGGCAAATAAATCACCACTTAAAAAAAAATGATGATGATATGGCAAAACATGTGCCACGAACATCAGCAAAATTGAGTCAAATAAATCATGTTCGTGATAGAATTCGAAACCAACTTTTTTAGGATAGGTGATCTAATAAGAAATGTACTATTATTCATTATCAACATGTTTATATACATTTGTATGCATTCTAATTTATATATGATTTTATGCATTAAATATATTTAATTAAGCACTTTAGTGTTTTTTAATAGTAATTTAACTTTTTTTTTATCAAATTTAAATTTTTTATTTTCAACTATCATAATATATACAACTAATATATTTATATATGTGTGTGCGAGTAGTATTCAATAAGATTAATGTCTTTTTTAGTCATTTTTAATCTCAACTGACTTTTCAAATAATAATCTAAACACGTTTCAGTTTGGAAAAAAAGTCATTTCTGCCACCGTTAATCCAAACACAAATCACATTTATAATCGACTTTTATCCTATTTTACTTCTACAAAAGTCAAATAGAAAATATGTCGCTTCTCTCACCGCTAATCCAAACAGGCTCTAGGAAATGATCGATAAATATGTAAAATGTCTCTTATATTTTAGGAACAAAATCAATTTTTCAATATATCTTATATTGAAGATAGGGGAGTATTTTAAAAAATTCAGCACATATTTATTCTATAAATAACTAACTTAAATATTTTCATTAATATTTGTAGATTACGTAACTTTTATATTTAAAACAAAAAAATATTACTATTCATTTAATTTGTTGATGACAAGCTACACCAATGAAGAGTGTTTTCACCTTGTGATGCCGAGGTCATAGGTTTAAATCAGTGTTATTAAATCCAAACCGGATTAGCCGGTTTGGCTCGGAAACCAGAAAACTAGTCCGGTTCGGGCATTACCTAATTTAAAGAAAAATAATCTATTTATTTATTTATTTTATAAAATAAGTATTATTTTAATCACTTGGGGTGAAATAATTAAAGATACAGTAAATAGTTGTGATTTATATGTGGATGTGTATATTTGTTTTGTATGAGCATTAAAATTAGGACCTTTTTTTTTCCTTTTTTTCTGTGAGCGTAAAACAACTTTTTTAAAAAAAAAACCCATAAGAAAGGTAATATATTTAGCAAAAACTTTGAAAAGTCTTATACAATTCAGTTGGATGAGTGCTTGTGCTTTTTGGGATCAGGCTCAGAGTAATGGTTCACTTTTTGTGTGTACTCAACACACGTGTCAGTGTCAGTGTCAGTGTGAATGTAAATGTTGACTATGCGATCAATCAATTTCTAACTTGATGTTCAATAGTCTCCGTTGGACACGCTCAATTATTAAGTAGAATCGCCCCCATATATCAACTTGATATAATCAAACTCATTTGTTTAATTTAATGCTTTTCTTTATTCAGAACATTTTTAACACTACTTATTATTTTAAAATTTCAATGCAACATTAATTATTAATTTTCAATTATAATATTATAATATTATCTCTCACCAAATTCAGAAGTTGAAGGCATCACTATTTGCTAATAACTAATTGAATTAGGCAAATAAATTAAAGTTAAAAAATTGTCACATATACAAAGGCGGATTTAGAGGAGGGCTAGGACCCGTCCTAATATATATATAATATATATATATATATATAAAAGGAGATATTATATTTTTCTTTGTCTGTAGCTTATTTTAATATTTTGACTGCACACAAATAAACACATGTGGAGGAGAAATTTATTATGTATAACTCGCTTATCTTTTAAGCTCAATATGTAGTCGTTTCACATAATCTTCCTCAACTTTTGAGTTTGAAATTGTCGTACGTTAACAAAATATAAGGAGATATCTACATGTATATAATACGAGCTTAATAAGTTAAGCTTGTTTGTTTCTATTGTATTTCATCATTTGTATTTTAAAAATCTAGTTAATACTCCTCCAGTCCTAAATATAAGATTATTTACCTAATTTAGATAGATTAAGGAAGTTAGTTGAATAAGTTAATTTGATATGTATTTTTTAACTCTAGTCATCATCTTTTCTAGTTTTTTTATTCACTATCTTCTTTGATTATTGTTAATGAATATAAAAATTATATCTTATATTTAGGAATAAAGTCAACCGCATAAATATGTCTTATATTATAGATCAAAGGGAGTAATTTGTTGGAATATACATAGTCTATTCTTGGTGGATTAGGGCCGCCCAAACCCAATGCAAGTGAGACTATTATATATGTGATAGATTTCTTTCAAAATTAGGTGTGTATTGTATTTCAAATACTTTTATTTATAATATAATATTTTTTATTTTCGTCTTCTGTCATTAAAATTCCTGGTTCCGCCACTGCACATATATATATGCTAGTATTAGTTATATATGTTTTTTTAACCTATCCTATGTAAAATACTAAATAACGTGGATTGGGAAAAGCCCATAGTTAGATAGAAATGAAGAGCCTTGATTCTCAATAATTAGCAGGGTTGAAGGCTTCAACAAAATAGTAAAAAAAAAATGAAAGAAAGAAAAAGTATATAAACAAAATACCTTAAATTAACCCAAAAGTCAAAACCACACTTAAATCTTATTTAATACTGAATTAACGTATAAAAAATTGCAAATCGAATTTTGCCAGCCTCTGCTTTTGTTCATATTAGCATGTGTGTTTCCTTTGACTAAAAAGTCACGGAAAAGTTAATCAAAAGTTAAACATGGTTAATGTTTATTGACTGAAATTTTCATTGCCTTATTAAAAGAAAACTCAAATTCCTCCTCATTCAAAATAAATGGGTCTTGTACGGTCAAAATTAAAAAGAAGAAGCAAGTGGGACGTTCGGAGGAGTGAAAAAAAGGGCTCAGAAAAACGTGCTTCTAAACTATTCCATTATTACTATTACTAGTATTACATATGAAATGTCTTATTCCTTGATTATTACTCCTTCCAGTACTAATTATAAGATCTAGTTAACTTTTTCAGAGAGATTAAGGAAGTTAATTAAATTAGCTTAGAGTATTTTTTTTTTCTTTCTTCAAACTAAATAATTTGACTAATAAACTAATATATAATTTAAGAAAACACTACATATGAAATGATTAAGTAATTTATTTAACTTTCTTAATCTCTAAAAAAAAAGTCAATTAGATCTTATAATTAAGATAATATTATTATTTTCAGTTTGCTGCTTACACGTTACTTCTATCCAAACGTTTGACTTTTCAAATTAACCGCGTGCGTCTCATACTACATTTTAGACAAGAGGTAGTAATAATAATCTTTAACGTCACTGGGCCTTGGGTTGGCGTAGGAACGATGGCTTAAAAGCTATCTGACTTTATAAAAAGTTCGGTAGAAAAAAAAATCAGGTTATAGATAATGATTTGTATTTGGATTGATGGTGATAGAAGTGGTAGGAGCGTACGCCAAAAAGTTTTGAGTATTATGAAAAAACTGGATTAGGGAGCCTTTTTCCTTAAACGACTTTTTTGAGGCTTTTTTGACTTAAATTCAGTAATGAATGGGCAATCCAAAAACAAAGAAGAATTTGGTTTTTTTTTCTCATTTGGGTCGTTTTTTTAAAAATTATTGAAATTTTTACACACCAACGCTGAAAAATAAGCCACTCCAAACAGGCTCACTATCTTTTTTTGGATGGCATCGCCGAGCTAGCACATCTATTTTTTCTTTTGACTTTTCCTAATGCCTTTCGCATCTTATCAGCATATCATCTATCATATTCTGCAATCTCGGTCAACAAAAACATCTATTTGTATTTTCCTTGTTGTCTTTTTTATCATCTTTCCATTAAAACTTTAATAATTCAAATTTAATATTATATAAAATTATTATTATTTTTATGATAAATAATAAATTAATTTAAATTATTAAATTTTGATCGAGTAGTTCGAGTCCGCATAAAATTATCTACGATTATGAACTGTTTGAAAGATTAAATTATGCAATAATATTTTTATAAGATACAAAATTTAAAATTTAAATTGTTTTAATCTAGCAATAATGAAAAAAAGAAGGGAAAGGAAAAAAAAACGGGGAGAAGTTCGTCACCCTTGTTAATTGCTTGAAGGATATTTAGCAATTCAAAAACGAACAGCAGGAAAATTCCAAATAGATATTAAGAATAGTTCAACGTCCACATGTGAATCAAATTAAAGTCCTGATACTTGCCATTATATATATATAACGTCTTCATGCATGGTCTCTCACCTTTATCTCTCTCTCATCATTTTCCTCTTTCTCCGCCCATACATGCACGTATCGTCGTCTCTGAACTTACCACCAGTGGTCGTGCCTTGTTCTTCCATGGAGACTGTGAGAAGAAGATTCCAGAAGATTCGGGGGAGTTATTGCTATCGCCGTCGACACCAGAGCAGGGTGGTTCCACAGGGTTGCTTCACCGTCTGCGTCGGGCCGAAGAAGCAAAGGTTCGTCGTCAAGATCGAGAATGCAAATCACCCACGTTTCTTGTCTCTGCTTCAAGACGCTAACAGTAATGAATATGGCTCGCCCATACATAACCATGGTCCAATATACCTTCCTTGTGACGTTCATGTCTTTTCCGAGGCGTTAACTGATATGGACATCAAACCTCACTTTGATTCCTCGTCGTTTCGGATAGTTCCACGTTGTCTCATATCTCTCATCCGACGGCTATTAGCTTTTAAGCTCAATCATCGTGGCTTGTACATGTCTGTGTAGTTAGAGAACTCGACTAGCAAAAGGCTGAGACCAAATTTATAGAAAACTGTTCTCACATTTTGTATCTTATATTGATATTGATGTTTTGTTGTATGTACGTACGTGATTTTTTTTTTTTTTTTTGTCGTTATACTCTTTTGACTTTATTTTAAATTCTCTGTTAGCATCCCATTATTCTTCGAATTAGTTCAACTAATCTGTTGCTTGTTTATTCTATACTCCGATCCCCTTTATTCAAGATAGTTTAAGCCTCAAATTGTTGTTTCTCTTTTTTAGTAGCGAAACAAAATTGTTCTTTAAAAGAGATATATCACTGTTCCAAATATACTAAGATTTTTTTTCCCCATGGACGAAACTGCTCAAATGTGAATTATACAATATTTATAGTAGTAGATTCAAAGATAACTGTTCCAATGTGAACAATCAAATACAGTTGCGGATCCTGAGAAGCATATGGCGGTTTAAGCTTAAAAATCAAAACTTACATTGAGAGGCTAATTAAACTTTAATTTATATATTATGAACGACAATTAAATCTAGTGGAAGGGGCTAGCACTACAAATTGGGCAACCAATGTTAGAATCCTTGTGGGTGAGAGAGGACCCACATTTATGGTCGAAAGGTGCTTTGATATTAAATATTAAATGATAATCATATTTTTATAGAATAAATTTTAACAATTAAAAATCAATATAATGATAGAGAAATTAAGTGGAGAAATATTAGCGGAGACACTCTCTTGTCCCACCTCCAAAAAGGATGCCTCCAATAGGATATTTATACTTAAAAAAAAAAAAAAAACTTCATAGTGACATTTTAAAAAACGAATCATAGACTTTCATAAATTATGATGGGAGGGAGATTAGGGGCAGCCCATCACATCCACCCATAATATTCCAATATAATTTCATTTTATAGCATGGTTAATTTGTTATAGGGATAAAACTTAACCGAAAAGTTAATAAAATGGAGCAATTTTGACTTGGAAGTTTTTTTAAGAGCAATTTTGTTTCTAGGAACTTACAAATTGGAGCAACAATGCAATTTAAGGGTTAAGATTAACGGAAGGGCAAAATTGTTATGTTTTTTTAACTTGGGCAATTTTTCCAAAAAAAAAAAACGGGTGTCAAGTCTTTCTTCAACCAAAACTTCCAGACCAAAAATAATACTTATCCCATTTGTTATATATTTTAACTCAAAAGAGCCTTAACCGAGGTAGTTATAAATCACCCACCAACAAAATCCTCACATTCGAACCTACAACTTTATAAATTAAATAAGTGTTCTCTCTAACTCTCTTGTCTCTAATCTCATCTATCTACTCCATGGAGACTGTGAGGAGAAAGTTGCAAAAGATTTGGGGCGGGTGTGGGTGTTTCTGGCGACAAAATTTGGACGACGACAGCAGCACGTCATCGTCAGATAGCGAAGACATTGTTTTTTTTTTTCCGGCGAAGACAACAATCCTAGGTCAGTGTTTCCGTTGTTCTGTTACATCACGGTTTGTGTGGGACCGAAAATAAGAAGTCGAGTCTTTCTCTTATACTTGTTTAAATTCTCTTTCAACTTTAATTTATTTTCTCCATTAGCATTCAAACTTTGTTTGTTTTTTTCAGTCTGTTTCTACACATTTTTTTACAAGATAGTTCGAGTCTCAGACTATGTTGAGCAGTTAAATAATTTGTCCACATTAGAATATGACATTTAAGTTTGAAAAGGGAGAATTAGACAATTAGTGACAGTTAGGTTTCTTAAGACTTTAATTAAAAGAAAGTTGCAAACATTGTTGTCTATCCCTATCAATTTCGGCTTGGATTCTTCCGTCCCAATCGTTGACAAGCTGGAAATGTTAGATACCGCCCAACTGCATGGATGACGTGATATTTTAGGATTTTGATTCTAGTTTACAGAAGCGTTTTGAGTTACTCTTAAAGTGGTGCTAATTGTAAACCTAGTCAAATTCACAAATTCACACATCAAGTTTATCATTTTTATGTTTATAACTATTTACAAAATCATATTAATTCACTCTTAAACTTGTACTAAATTTTTTTATTTGATCATATTTAGTGGCTTTATTTATTAATTTTAAAGAAATTTCTTTGTTGAGTCGGTAAATTATGAATGTTGATAAATTTAATTTCAATCATTTAAATTTTAAATATATTTAAATTAAGTTGTCATTTTTTATATTTAATTTTAGTTATTTAATTATACACTCTTAATATCCATTTATTGATAAAAGTAAACCCTTACGAGTTTGTAATTAAAGTCTAGATCAATAGCTTTGAAAACCTTCTTGTCAAGTATTATTTTGTTATTGAGTTAGTCCAACGATATCTAATTTAGGCATTTAAGCACTTTCTATACAGAGTGCTTTTGTTGTCATCATCAATAACAATTAAGCCAAGTTGTTCTATTCATCTTCACTATCGGTATCTCTATTTAAGGTAATGCCAAGTTAATACTTTTAAAAATGATACGCCGTATCTCTATTTTAAAATTGTCTATATAAAACTAAGATCTATAAATCTCCACATGTGTGTGCGCTCAATGCTCTCACTTCAATATCTCTCCTTGACTCTCTCTCTCTCTCTCTATATGCTCTCGCATCCTGAAATCTATCAGACCATCACCCATATATACTTGCTTATTCTTCCATGAAGACTGTGATGAGAAAGTTCCAGAAGATTTGGGGTGACTGTGGCTGTCGCCGGCAACACCACTCCAAGGAGGAGTTGTACGACGGCTACACCTTGTTACGGAATCACGACATGACAGTGATGATGCCAGAAAAAAAGTCTAAGAAGAAGATGAAGCAAAGTAGAGTGGCTCCACACGGTTGCGTCAACGTCTACGTGGGACCGGAGAGGCAAAGATTCGTGATCAAGATCGAGCATGCGAGACACCCACGCTTCATGACTCTGCTCGTCTGAGAAATGAAAATGGCAATTTAGTCCAGAACGACGGCCCTATATATCTACCTCGCGACGTTGACATGTTCCACGAGGCATTGACTGAGATCATGACCGCCAATTTTGAATCATCTGTTTCCGATAGTCCCAGGCCATCCAATCGATCTGCTAAACACAGTTGGGCACATCAGCTTTTCAAGATTCCAAGAGTTCCTAGGCCAGGTTTGAAACGAAGCTCTGGGGTTAGGGATTGGGATAGAGATTGGGCAAATTGTATTGTTTGACATGACAGACTAATAATAACCTGAGATTGAGAGTTTATAAGAGTCGTGTAATATCCTGAATCTTAGGCCTACATACTTAAGGATAAGCTTGTTTTAGGTAGACGATAAATCTTAGTTGGGAAAAGTTTCAAGAATGCCAAGAGATAGAAAGACTCTCATGGGCTATGTAATTAGACCATACTGGGCAAAACACCTAATATGTGTAGGTTGTAGGATTAAAGTGTCCGTACAAGAGTGCACATGACACCTATACGGTGCTATTGGGTTCGTAAAAAGATGCCACTCATCTATGTTATAAGGTATGAGATAGTTGATTGAGTAAAAATGTGCCGGTATAGGTGTGCATATGACATTTCCTAAGCAGATATATGTGCCCTGCGTTTTGGGGAAAATGACACCGGTGTGTGGCGTCATGTGGAGACCCACACATACACTCTAACCGGGCGTCATTTGTCGGGTTAGAGTCTCGAGTGAATACCAACAAAGTAGCTTTATTAAAGTAGCTTTAATAAAGTAAGTTATGATGACTAATGATGACACAACTTTTGTGTTGGCGCAATAAGAACATGACACGTGTCGTCCCATCATGACATATTTTTATGTTGGTCCAGTAGAAACATGACACGTGTCCTCCATCATGACAAGTAAAAAGCTACTTTTGTGTTGGTCAAATAGAAAGGTGATATGTGTCCCTTCATGATTACAAATTATGGAAGTACTTTTGTGTTGGCAGTACCAGAATGTGCCACATAGAGCCTGAGTTTGGGGAATTCATCGGTCTCCAACCCGGTCATGTACTTGATTTTTCGAATACCGAACCTGGGAGTTAGGGGTGTCACCTCACCTCCTTCTTTTCTTAAGATTACGCCACATCATCCTTTTCCTTGACTTGTCGAACAAGCTCGTCTTCTGGCTCATGACATGTGGCACGCTCTGGACCACACATGTGTTATGAATACTCCCCCTAGTCTTTATATAAGACATTAACTAACAAGTGTATTTGGTCCTTTTTATAAGGTACTTGCTTGTTCCCAATGAGCATTAATTATCTCTTTCCATGTCTGCCCATAATTAATAAGGGTAATAAGTGAGAATAATAATTAATATGATATTAGGGTTTACTACAATTAGTAGGGGTAATATTGACAATTACTTAAATTTTATTGACTTTAATTGTTTTTATTGGTTTGTGAAAATTGTTAGTTAGGGCTTTATAATAAGGATCAAAAGAAGTATTTATTAATTCTCATTTTCTCCTTATCATCTATTTAAGTCGGCCAGAAGAGGGGGAGAGGGGGAAAAAGAAATGAATATAAGGAGAGGTCGAGAGGAAGAAGGAGAAGAAAGAGAGAAAAACTGGAGCCGATTTCACCTCTAATTCGGTGTTTCTAGCTCCAAGGCCTTCTCTAACATTGTTCCTCTCGGTGAGAGCAACGTTTCTGCGGTTTTAGATTATTGATCTGAGGTGTTTGGTGTTGTCTAGATGGTGGAAGTGCTGACGGATTTCCGAACCGATTGCGGAACTACGATAAGGTAAGGATATGCTTAGTTTTGAACCGATTGGTTTGAGGTTTTTTAAGCTGTTTATGTGCCCTAATTTTTGGTCTGTACTATTTAGCCATGAAGGGCTATGATTTTGTTAGTTTTGATGCCTCCAATGAGTTTAAAATGGAAAATTGAATACGGTAGAGGTTAGGATAACTTTAGAAGTAAATTGTGCAAACCCTCAAATATGTCATGTGTTAGTTCCTGCGAGACACTCAGATTATGTCGTGTGTTTGGCTAGGTAAATGTTGTCCAATAGCCCTGAAACTTTGCAAGATTGTAGTAGACATCCTAAGCTTTAATTTGATATGTAATATAGGTTGAATGGATCTATATATTAGTATTTATGAATTTTTTAAGTTGGTCATGTAAAACAGGCAAGTTTCTAGGGGAATGTCCAATAAGTTGTAATTCTGCAATGTTATGCGTCCAAATGGCTAAGTTTAATATTTTTACCTGAAAATAGACTCAATAAGGGTCACATAGCCTTTGGAAGCACTGCAATTGGACACTTGTACAATGAGATATAAATTTTCGAAGATGGTTGAAAATTTTGTCAGTTTTGACTACTTGTACTGAAATAAGAAAGGTAAGGGCAAAATGGAAATTAAGTTAACTTTTAAGGGTTAAGCTAACTTAAGTTTTATAAAAAGGTTGGATAAATAATAACCCACCATTCGTAAATGTATGTTTTTAGGATTCGACAATTGCCTGGGATGACCAAAGGACTGGGAGTCGATTCAAGAATTGGTAAAGCGTCCCGGTGGTAACTCTTCTTTCACATTCTATGTGTGACCATATATGTATGTGTGAACCTTGTGATGTTATATATGATCTTTGTTTGCATTCAGTGTTGTTTATGTTATGTACATTTTGAATGCTGGTTGGATGGTTTTATGGTTCCCCATCATGTACTATACATGCATATTATGTAAGATAAATTGTTACCTTGAGATTCTTCGGAATCCCAACTCTTGTCACTATTTGTGCAATGAATAGTGTACTGGATGCGGCTCTCAAAGCAAGGCAATGGATGTCGGCAAATAGAGATACTAGACCTGTTTCGGTTTGGTTATTGGTTATTTGCCAAGGAATTTTTGTAACGACATTTAAAATTTGTACACATTATGTATAGACCCTGGGTATCCTTATAGAGTAATCAAGAGCTTTGTATCAATATAATGTACTATTTCTTTTTTGTCCAATGAATTGTGTATCCCCACTGAGCCGTGCATAAGTACTTTGATGATATTGGTATATCAGTGGGGTATTACAAGTGGTATTGCCGCAAACCCACCTCTTCCTGATATTGGTGGAGCAGGAAAATTTTGGTACCTGCTTATAATAACTTTTATACCAAAGTACTCTCATCCTATTCCTAACAATTCACATTGCAATTGCTCGATGCCTCTCACTTATCCATACTCGTCTTCTTTCCTATCTCTGTCATCTCCAATCGCCTTCTTTATCTCCGATCATCTTCTCTTCCCTCTCCAATCTCACAAGCATCATCTCCTCCTCCTTACCCCACCTTTCATCTCTCCTTTGCGTCATCTGATCATCTCCTTCATTCCCAATCAGCGACGTCTTTGTTGGTGGCGACCACCGTCCCTAGTCTATTCCCCTAATATTTTCTTTTTCTATATGGACAATCTTTGTTTCTGTCAAAGTTTTCTTTTTAATTTCTCCTTTAATTTATTAAATAATCTTTGAAAATCTTAGCCATGTATTTGGTTCTATGTGAATTTACTTTTTAATTCTTGTTTCTAAGTATTTAATTTTGAGTACTTAGAATCTCAAACCCTGCTTATTAAATATTGCTGATATTTGATGTATATCCTATATTAATATTTATTAATATGGTATATATCTTAGGAATATAAATCTAAGATATTATGATTATATTTGAATCGATGTGATTAGATAATATCTTTATCAGATGTCATCAATTTTTTTTCCTATACAAATTTAGGATTCCCTGCTTATTTTTTACGACACAATCAATCCATCATTTTATAATATTTTTCAAAAAATAATACTAAACAAATATATCAACGTACTTTCACAATTTATGGTTGTTTATAAATAAAATTAATGAGAGTCTTCTCATTAAATATAACTTTTTTTTTATATCCATTAAATATAACTTTTTCTTTTTGGGTAAAAGAGAGGCATTAGGCCTTATATATTAATTGGAAACAAAATGGGATCAAATCCCATACAATCAAGTGATAACAAAGATCTCAAATGCTGAGGACACATGTGCAAAATATCTTATTTGTAAAATCCCTCCTTAGCCAACCCATAAGCTAAAATATTTTGTGCTCGAGGAACATGTTAAACCTTGACCTCGTGAAAAAAATTGCTTTGATCCCACTTATTAGGAAATTGGAGGTATAAACAGATGAAGAACAATAATTTTATTATAAGAGAAAACTCAAATAAAAATACACAAATGTATTTATCTCACACACTATTTTTTCTGTCTCACACAAAACTATCTTATATATTTTTCTCACAAAATAACTTCTCACTTTTCTCTATCATAGTGCTTCAGCACTATTTTTATCTCATATCTCTCTTCTCTCTTTTCTTCCTATTTCTGTTTTTCTCCCATTCGGATACATACATACAACTACAATAACACACATATATATAGACATTAGCTACCAACTTCATACATTATTTAATTAATTTGTTGTGCCGCCTTTGTAGACTTCGTAGCTTCTTCACACTTCTTGTTGCTTCGTGTTGTTTTTATATTCTTCCTCAATAGCTGTCATATTTAACTCTACAATATTGCTTCATCTTCATTGCTTTCTTCGTGGGTAAGTTATATTTATTTTTTATTCATTTGCTTTAACAACTCTGCAGCCTTCTTTGACTTTTCTTTTCAAACAAATTGCTACTCCTTTCATACACGTAGCTATTTCTTGGTTCAACATTTCCCTGTTCCTTCTTCTTATTTAATAGCCACCTTTTTGACTTTACTTCAACATGTTGCTTTTCATTTAATCTTTCTCATCAGCACATTCTATAACTTTCTCCTGTCTTCTATTTACTCGTGACTGAAAAAACATAGCCAGATAGTTCTACAAACTTCTAGCTTGGTGGTGGATTAAAGAAAACATTAAATTGAGTTTGATTTCTAACACTCCCAATCTCTACAGATTAAATTCCTAATCTGTATAAAAACCATACTGCTTGTTGAGACGTCACTGCCTTGTAGAATTTTCTGAACAACAGTCTTTGAATCAGATTCCACCAGGACTTTTCCAAAACCTTCATCCCATGCCAAAAGTAAACCCATTAAGATTGCCCATTCCTCATCTTCTTCAACTGTAGCATTACCCAGATAATGTGAAAAGCCCAGCAACCACTCTCCTTCCTTGTTTCTAATGATACCTCCACATCCAGCTTCCTGAGTATCCTTCACTGGGGCGTCTACGTTAATTTTGAACCAATTGAGTGGAGGTGCCACCCAAGATGAAACATTAGACATTTGTATAACACTATTATCAGATGCTTCATTAGAATTCTCGCATACACAGTACAGCTTCCATACCCTCCTAATGACAGCAACAGGTTGCACAGGAAAAGAATGTGCAACCTGTTAATTCTCGCTGCGAGCACCATTGTCTCTTGACAATTAAATATAACTTACTACAAACATAATTGAATAACTCTCATTACATTCCTAGTCTCAGCCCCACTCCCAAGCCCACGTACTAAACAGGGCCTCAAATATATCTTTAATTTGACTTGTCCATGACCCTGAATGCTCGATTTCTTTACAAGAGTAGGGGTGCAAAAGGGTCGTCTCGGCTACCCCTCAATTTTGGGACTCTTTCTAAATGTTTTTTTATAGTTCTTTTAATTATTTTTAGAGTTCTTAAACCTTTGAAAAATCTTAAAAAATTGAAAATACCCCTATTTTTACCTATAAAATATTAAAATATCATTTATTTTATATATAATCTAATAATTAAAACAACCTTAAAAAAAATATTTGGAGAGGATTCAAAATTAATGGGGCGGCAAGGCACAATATAGACACCCTTGTCCTCTTTACCGCTGTTGTATTTTTAGAATCGTACTGATCGTTCTTGGGTATCTAAAACGATTCTACTTAGTCATTAATGGGAAGACAAGTCTTTCTCAGTTAAATTTCATCTCAATGTCTATATTGGCCAATTGTTACTCGGATGAAATTGTTTAAAGATATTCTTTTGTATCTCAAGTTCTTCTCCTTCTTCTTCCTTGTCTTATTGGGTCTCCGAGGAATCCGCGTCCAAGAGGCAAGAGGCAATGGTCAACGGTGTAAGGAACAAGAGGCCACTGTTCATCTTCGTGTACAGTGAGACGAAGGCTGTGATGCATTGGAGAGAGTGATTCAACCAAGACACAAGAGTGAGACAAGACTGAGATGCATTGGAGAGAGACAGGAAACAAAGTCGACGGACGTTAACTTTAGGACTTAATTAAATTTGAGTTGATGAGCACAACCAATCCAAGTAAAAATTAAAGGGTTAAGGTGCAAAAATGCACATGAGCTTTTACTCAAAATATGCCCAGTAGTAAATACTTTTTGGAGGTGCAAAAGTAACCATGAACTTTAAAAATTGGAGCAAAAGTCACATAACCGTTAAATTCTACCTAATGTGGTTAGTTTTTGGGGTGGGCCCCACATTATTATTCTGAAAATACAATAATGCCCTTGACTTGAAAAAATGATCCCATCTCCTCCACCTTCGATTCTTCATCTGTGAAAGTCATCTCTCTCTGTTTTTTTTTGTACTTTTTCCCGTTGATTATTATTACTGAAATCCCTTCAAAAAGTTTCGTCCTGTTTTAAAAAGGTTTTTGCGTTTTCAAAAAGCATATTTTCTTTTTGGCAAAAAAGGTTTGAAGAAGAAGAAGATGGGAATAGAGACCGAATATGGTAGAATATCTGCAGATAGGTATCAATACTTCAAAAGCAGATTGCTTGATATTACATGATTACAATCATACATTGACTTTCTAGTTCAAATAATACAAACATGAAACATCCCACCGCCTTCATGTTTTTTGCATTATTATCACAGATTTGGATTTTCTTTTTGGTTTACATAACTTTAAGGGAAAATGACATTAAAATACCATATGAATTTGCAAAAACCCCAGAAGTCCTTCGAATTTGTAAAAAGACTCGAGAGGTGATTAGGACTTTTGTGGGTTATGCAATTTCGAAAAGACCAGGCCCCTAGCAAGCAATAAAAACATAATGTCTCTCCTCTCATTTTTTTCTCGAAACTCTCCCTCTTTTTCGATTGGAGAATTACCACCGCCTAGCTCCCTCGCGTTCTTCATCTTCGCATTGCGTCGCCCCCGGTAGTTTCGCATCACGACATCTGCCGTCAGTCACCGCCGCCGCCGTTGACGTGGACACCATTTTTGCCGCCGCCGCCGCCGTCGGTATGTTTCTCCCAATAGTCTTTGAGCCCGAACTTGTTACGCATATACGGTTTTTTTAATTGATCTTCTAAGTTCGAACCCGAGTCAAGTGAGGACGCACATGTGCCCGCCCTAAGCCACGAACTTGTTCTTCATTCGACCATTTACATGTGCGCGTTCTTCATCTTGGTTTACTGGGCTTCCTAGACTCCATAGGTTGTGGGAGGAGTTTTTTTATATATCTTTCTGCTTGCCTTCTAATGGTAATTATTCGGCCATGCGCTCTCTCTTTATTCACTCAGTCATTGATTTTCCTCTGGTATTGTCGGCCTTAGCATTTTGGTGAAATTAGGATGGCATGGAGGTCGGCTTTTGCATTTTGGGGAAATTAGGAAGGGATGGAGGGGGTGCCATTGTGAGCAATTCTCTGGATTTCCTGTTTCGAAATATTCAATGGTTCTGAGTTTGCTTTATTTTGAATTATACAATTTGTGTGGTCTTTAGCTAATGTGGTAATCCTTAGCTATTATTATTCTTACGCTTTATTTGTTAGGTTGTCATTTTGCTCATCTAACTGTGCATGTAAAGTTTTCTCCGGTGCCTTTAGAATTTTTATTTTTATTTATTTTGTTCCCTACCGACATTGTGATCAAGCGCAAGTAGAATGTAGTTGTGAGTGTTTTGCCTACGAAGTCTTTGAGCGGAAAAAACTTGTAGTTGATTTAGAACCAATTAATGAATCCCATGTTTATTAGTAATGTAATTTCCTTTTGGTTAACCACGCTTTGTGGGTAGAGTATATACAAATATTCATGGTTATGACAAGGCATTTTCAAAGGGTTCCTTTATCTACTTATTCTTTGTATTTTTCTTGGTTATGACAAGGCATTTTTAAAGCATTTCAAAGGGCAAGAAAAGTTATTCTAATTTAACCATCTCATTAGCTAAATATTCATCGGCATACACAATCTCGGCTATCCAACATGCCTTAAAATCCACATACAATCTCAATTTGTTTGTGATTACGTTATCCATTTGTATGGCCTAATTGTCTCCACATAATGTGATCTTATTTTTTCCCTCTTCGTCGGGTTCATTTTGGTCTAAAGGAACTTGCGGAAGTCCATTGTTGGCGAGGTAGCGGTGCTTTGAGATGATACTTGTATCTTTTGTTTGGTCAATTTACTATTTAGATTTTTCCCTCGTGAGTTCATGGTGGAATTTTAAATTTTTTCCCTCCATTAAATGCACCCAGAATCTCATGTCAATTAGATTTGCTATGTTATCTTTGTAAACTGTTTGGTCAATTTACTATTTAGTATCAGCGTTACTTTTACTAGGGCATTCTTCTCATGAACAGAACCATATAACATATATTAGAGAGATAGATGCTACAAGGGATTATTTAATTACTAATTGTCATATGATACTACGAGTTACGGTCTTCTTTCCCAAATTATCCCTACATGACAGCCTACATTTCCTGCCATGTTTGAGTAAAACTGACCTCATTCCTTACACATTGCACAAAATTACTAATTGTAATCGCTTTATTTGAAGGATTATTCTAACATTCCTTTAAAAGATGTAGAATACGGAAGATGTTAATTCTGTTCAATGTGAATTCATATTTGTACTATTTATGCCATCCCATCCACCAATATGGTGATAGATTACTATTGTTCTTTTAGGTTGTATTGTTTATGGCTTGACTCTGTTGCTAATTACCTCCTCCTTTTAATTATTTCACAAACTTTGGCATGTATCATGCAATAGTAATTAAATAAATCTTGCATGATCAATTGTGCATTTATCCGCCTAGAACTAATGTTGGGTGAACTATTGCTTTTGTACTACATTGTTTTGCATAATTATCATTGAACTATTCTTATAACTATTCTTTTTGTACAACATTCGTTTAAAAGATTTAGAGAAGCGGAGGATGGAAGATGTTAATTCTGTTTGGTATTGCTGATATTATTCGATTAAAATTCTGGGAACTAGTTTTGCTAAATGAGTAAAAGCATTAGTTGTTATATGTGGTTCATGAACTCTCCTAATTGTGTGTCCTCCCATTGCAATATTTCAGGTTTAGCAAAGCAAAGGTGTAGCAAAATGTCCACTAATAGTGACGAGCCAAAATGCAAAGAACGAAATTATTTGGCCCCACGTTCCACAACAACCAAATTTGTGAGTGTCATTCTATGAGATAGTCAAAAATACTTAGTTGATGTAAATTTGTTAATTTGTGTGTTTATGTGTTGTGTAAGTTTATTTGTGGCGTTCATGTGTTGATCTGGTTGCACAATTGGAAACCCAACGAAATTATGTGGTATGGTGATGATGAGGTAACGAGTATAGGTACAACCTCGTGGTGGCCGGTCAACCATGAATTTAATAACACCGTAGTAGATCTTGCATTGGGCCTCCCGACTCCTCATCGAAGCCAAAGCTACAAGCGAAGGAAGAAATGACCATTGATGTTAAAAGCTGAATTTATCAATTATTGTGACACTTTTGTTACTTAGGATTCAACCCAATTTTGATGTGCTTTATGTTTGTAAATCGGGAAGTAAAATTGAGTGAAGGATATTGCCATTTTGATGTGTTGTATCCTTCATAACAAACTTTGTAAAAACAATGCACAATTGCTTCAATGATTTTAAGTTGATTGAATCATTTACTTTCACAAATCCTGATATGATAATTATCATTCCTGATATGAGAATTACAATACATTATCCAGGGTTCCATTTTGTAGTCTTCCATCCATGTTTTGTAAAAACCAAAAAAATTGGACTTTCACAAATCCTAATATGATAATTACCATTCTTGATATGAGAATTACCATTCCTGATATGAGAATTACCATACATTATCCAGGGTTCCATTTTGTAGTCTTCCATGCATGTTTTGTAAAAACCACAAAAAGTGGACTTTCACAAATCGATATGATAATTACCATTCTTGATATGAGAATTACCATTCACGATATGAGAATTACCATACATTATCCAGGGTTCCATTTTGTAGTCTTCCATGCATGTTTTGTAAAAACCAAAAAAAGTGGACTTTCACAAATCCTGATATGATAATTACCATTCGTGATATGAGAATTACCATACATTATCCAGGGTTCCATTTTGTAGTCTTCCATGCATGTTTTGTAAAAACCAAAAAAATTGGACTTTCACAAATCCTGATATGATAATTACCATTCTTGATATGAGAATTACCATTCGATATGAGAATTACCATACATTATCCGGGGTTCAATTTTGTAGTCTTCCATGCATGTTTTGTAAAAACCAAAAAAGTGGACTTTCACAAATCCGATATGATAATTAACATTCCGATATGAGAATTACCATTCACGATATGAGAATTACCATACATTATCTAGGGTTCCATTTTGTAGTCTTCCATGCATGTTTTGTAAAAACCAAAAAAAGTGGACTTTCACAAATCGATATGATAATTACCATTCTTGATATGAGAATTACCATTCACGATATGAGAATTACCATACATTATCCAGGGTTCATTTTGTAGTCTTCCATGCATGTTTTGTAAAAACAAAAAGAAATGGACTTTCACAAATTCGTATATGATAATTACCATTCCCGATATTAGAATTACCATTCTTGATATGAGAATTACCATACATTATCCAGGGTTCCATTTTGTAGTCTTCCATGCATGTTTTGTAAAAACCAAAAAAATTGGACTTTCACAAATCCTGATATGATAATTACCATTCGTGATATGAGAATTACCATTCCTGATATGAGAATTACCATACATTATCCAGGGTTCCATTTTGTAGTCTTCCATCCATGTTTTGTAAAAACCAAAAAAATTGGACTTTCACAAATCCTGATATGATAATTATCATTCCCGATATGAGAATTATCATTCCTGATATGAGAATTACAATACATTATCCAGGGTTCCATTTTGTAGTCTTCCGTCCATGTTTTGTAAAAACCAAAAAAATTGGACTTTCACAAATCGATATGATAATTACCATTCTTGATATGAGAATTATCATTCACGATATGAAATTACCATACATTATCCAGGGTTCCATTTTGTAGTCTTCCATGCATGTTTTGTAAAAACCAAAAAAAGTGGACTTTCACAAATCGATATGATAATTAACATTCCGATATGAGAATTACCATTCACGATATGAGAATTACCATACATTATCTAGGGTTCCATTTTGTAGTCTTCCATTGCATGTTTTGTAAAAACCAAAAAAAAAATTGGACTTTCACAAATCGTGATATGAGAATTACCATTCACGATATGAGAATTACCATACATTATCCAGGGTTCAATTTTGTAGTCTTCCATGCATGTTTTGTAAAAACCAAAAAAGTGGACTTTCACAAATCGATATGATAATTAACATTAAAAGATATGAGAATTACCATTCGATATGAGAATTACCATACATTATCTAGGGTTCCATTTTGTAGTCTTCCATGCATGTTTTGTAAAAACCAAAAAAAGTGGACTTTCACAAATCGATATGATAATTACCATTCTTGATATGAGAATTACCATTCATGATATGAGAATTACCATACATTATCCAGGGTTCATTTTGTAGTCTTCCATGCATGTTTTGTAAAAACAAAAAGAAATGGACTTTCACAAATCCGTATATGATAATTACCATTCCCGATATTAGAATTATCATTCTTGATATGAGAATTACCATTCCGAATGACGAGATAGTCATTTACAAATCGACACAACATTTCCAAATGATGCTTCCCATAAATGTAACTACCATTACATAGTCTCCACCAACAGATAGTCATTTTAGTGTTGATAAGTACACAATTACAAAAAGTTATAATGGGATGACAACATGTACAAAATACAGTAAAATGACAAGTGAACATTACGATTCACATTGAAGTAATTTGTTGGCAATACTAAACTTGTGCAACACCTTCTTGAACTCATCCAGAGTAGAATTTCCAAAGTATTCTTGAACAATACTGAACTTTCACAAAGTTTGTAATGATTTTCACGAATTTTACAATGGTAATTACAAATTCTTCAATGGTAATTACAAGTTGAAGAATAACATTTACCAAACATCATCAGTCAATGACAACTATAATAAATATCTTGTAAAGAAGGGAAGGATAATTGTATTTGCATATTTCATTTCAGACAACATGTATAGAATTCATATACACCTACAAAGATATTATACTCCTACGGGTATAATCTTAAACGGCAATATTGCAAGTCTAAATGAGTTAATTGTTAAAGTTAAGCTAATTGTCATCTTTGTGTGGGGATAATGATCAATGCTAGTTAATTGTTAAACTAAAGCTAATGGTTACTAGGGAAGTATATATCATTCTAGATATTAGGAATCATTAGGAACTATTGTTATTATCATTAGACAATGATTATGCAAAATCCCAATTTATGCGGCAATTATGCATATGGAGACAAAGAAGTTATCACGGCCATCATTAAGTTCCCACGATGAATGAAAAAACCCAAATGCAAGAAAATGTGATGGATCGAAATATAACAATAAATGCCTGAGACTTCAATTAATTCTTGTTGGCGCCTTGAGTTGAATTGGTTCAGCGGCCTTAATTATTGTACCTATCCAAGTTATGCTGCACTCTTCCACTTTATTGATGCTTCACTTCTGTTTTTTTTTTTTTAAAAAAATACAAATCAACAAATGCCTCTCACTGCTTTATTTCATACCCAAGAGACAAAGGAAGGGCTCATCTAATTCATGACCATTAATCAATTTTCGGTTTAGGGAAAGAGAAGCGTAAAAACGGAGGGAGCAAGCATATGACTGCACTTTAAAAATTTAGAACCCAGTTTACATGATTTATAAGAGACAGAAGCTCTGTCATAAAGGGAGGGAGAAAACATTTACCTCTGTTATACTGAAGCTCTGTCATACTGAAGCTCTGTCATAAATTTATTGCAAACTTCACAAAGAAAGCAATGTTAATAAATAGAGAACAGTGACCGAATCTTGCCTCTTCTTTTTCCTTTAACGGCGGCGTCCACGGCGGAGCTTCGGCTTCAACGGCGGCGGGTGGGTGCTCCCCGGCGGTGCGTCCAGACGACGCACTCGGGCTCCGGCAGTGGGGGTCGATTTCTGCCTTCCTGCGATGATAGCTGGGAAATATTCAGTCTAATTGATTTTACAAAACCTCCTCACATATTAAGGCAAGGTATAATGGTCTTTTCCCACGAAATTGCATAACCCACAAAAGTCCTAATCACCTCTGAGTCTTTTTACAAATTCGGATGACTTCTGGGGGTTTTGCAAATTCATATGGTATTTTAATGTCATTTTCCCTAACTTTAATCTACTTACTAACACATTGGTCCAGAAAAAGAGAAGTGAATATTGTAATGAGCAGGCCATCCGAGACATCGATGAACTCACCGTAAGTGCGGAAGACTTCGTCAAGAATGGCATTAATCTCTTCGTCGCTGAACTTGACCCTCGAGTTCACGGCCACGACGAGTGCGGCCATCTCTTCTCTGTTGAGACCGCCATCATGGTTGGCGTCGAACTGCTGAAAAATTCACCTAACCTTCTCTGATCTGCTACCTCTAGTTGCCATGAAAGCTCTAAATTGTTAATTGGTGGAGATGGTGATGCAGTGGCTGTGAAAGCCCCAATTTCTATGGCTATAAAACCCTAAATTCAGATAAAATCCATTTCAGGTTTACAATGGAAGTTAATCTCCTATTAAATTTTTTCCCTTTCACAATCAGATTTTCAATTCCAGATGGGAAACAAAAAAGGGGAAAGGAGAAAAACACGAGAGATGACTCTGTCAGATGAAGAATCAAAGGTGGAGGGGATAGGATAGTTTTTTCAAGTAAAGGGTATTATTGTATTTTCATAATAATAATGTGGGCCCCACCAAAAAACTAACATCGTCGGGCGGGGATTTAACGATCTTTGTGACTTTTTGCTCCAATTTTTAAAGTTTATGGTTCTTTCGCACTAAAAAAGCATTTCTTCTTTTGGATGCACTTTGAGTAAAAGCTCATGTGTAGTAAAAATTAAATATAGATACTTGATTATTATCTATAACCTCCAGAATTTAAAATAAATTGAATTCATAATTTTTAACAAAAAAAATAAGTAAATATAAAACAGCTTTTAGTTGAAAATAATGTTAATTCTTGTTTAAGCTAAATATGATTATATTAATTCGAAGGAGAAGAAGAAGAAGAAATATTAATTTATTAACTCAATATAATCTTACTATATCCATATTCTTTTCAATTGAGCTGATGATATAATATATATCTATCCGTTCATCTCAATAACCTTCTAATTAAAGATAAATATATCCTAACAATAGTTTCAAAACATTCACTGAAAGAAAAACAAAATACAGAAGGATAATAGACCAATCTCCTTGCGCGTGTGAATATATATACTATATAATTACTATATATATATATATATATATATATATATATAAATGGTGCACAAATTGGAAATGGCCCCAAAAAGTATATAATATACATCTTAATTATTTATTTAAATAGAGGAAATCTTTTAATTGTGATTCTTTTTTATCAAAAAAGAATGATTTCTTTATTTAAAAATTAATTTTAATTTTAAATCTCGTGCTTAATTAAACGGGTTCCATGGAGCTGTACGTAATAAGCCATATATACCTCAATATCCCTGCTTGACTCTCTCTATCAGACTCTGAAATCTATCCTACTATCACCCATACATATATACTTGCTTAGTCTTTCATGGAGACTGTGATGAGAACGTTCCAGAAGATTTTGGGTGACTGTGGTTGTCGCCGGCAACACCAGTCCGAAGCGGAGTTGTACGGTGAGTACAACTTGTTACAGAATCACGAAATGACGACGACGATGATGCCAGAAAAACAGTCGAAGAAGAAGAAGAAGAACAGAGTGGCTCCACACGGTTGCCTCGGCGTCTACGTGGGGCCGGAGAGGCAGAGATTCGTTATCAAAATCGAGTACGCAAGTCACCCACGCTTCATGGCTCTCCTCAAAGATGCTGCAGACACTAAAAATGGCAATTCGGTTCATAACGACGGCCCTTTATTTCTTCCTTGCGACGTTGAAGTGTTCCACGAGGCGTTGTCTGAAATCATGATCGCCGTCTTTGATTCCTCTGTTTCCGATAATATTCCTACGTCATCTTATTATCCATCGCGATCTGCTAACAAACACGGTTGGGCTCGCCGGCTTTTCAAGATTCCGAGAACTTTCAAGTCTAAGCTTAATTAAACCATCTGTTGTAAATATATAGTATATCTTCACATTTGTATTTTTAGATTCAAACTGATCATTCTTGTAAAACGAATTTATTAGTCATTAATGGGAAGACGTACAAGTCTAAGTCTTTCTTGGTTAAATTCTCTCTATTTGTGTTCTTGCCAATTTAATTCAATTATTATTCACATCTTTATGCCCCTCATTGAAATGCATCCTTGTTCTTTTAGGCATGTCAAGCTTTCTTCTTTTAAAACTATCAATAATAAGTCTTAGCTTAGACCAATAATATATGATTAATATTAGTTGCCTTGATTCTCGTTACAATTTCTCTCTTTTCAAATTAATATATGATTATCCTTATAAGTAATCATAAGAGTTCAATTTTTAAAATTTATATTTATAAATATGTATTATTTATTATATATGTTATTATACATATTAATAATTAGCACAGCTGCACTAAAATGGAGTGCAGCGTGCAACACATGTTAATTATATTGATAATTGTTTAAAGATTCTGTTGCATCTCAAATTCTTCCCAATTAATTAAATCTTCCTCCTGCAGCAAATGTCAATAGTGCTTCTTTAAACTTATTTTTAAATCTATCGGACTCTTGTAATCTGAAAAGGATGAGTCTTTATTTACTTTGATTTAATTTGGATACTACCTCAGGTCTTAATTATAAGACATAGTTGACTTTGTTTGGAGAGATTAAAGAAGCTAAATAAGTTACTTAATCATTTTATATGTTAGTTTATTAGTCAAACTAATTACTTTGAAGAAAAAATAAAAATAAAAAATACTCTAAAGTAATTTAATTAGCTTCCTTAATTTCTTCAAAAAAGTCAACTATGTCTTATAATTAGGACCGGGAGTAATAAAGAAGTCCAAAAATTAATTTTAGGTCTCAAATTTGAGTTGATGAGCACGATCATTGATGAAATAAATACTTTAAAAGAACTTGAACCAAATACTACTACCTCCGGTCCTAATTATAAAGATATAAGTTGTCTTTTTTTGAGAGATTAAGGAAGCTAAATAAGTTACTTAATCATTTCATATGTTGTGTTTTCTTAGATTATATATTAGTTTATTGGTCAAATTATTTAGTTTGAAGAAAAAAATAAAAATACTTTAATCTAATTTAATTAGCTTCTTTAATCCCTCCAAAAAAAGTCAACTAGGTCTTATAATTAACACCGGACGAGTAATTTAATACTATATTATTTATAAAGTTTGAGGCCCGCACAAATTAAGAATACAAATAGATTAATTCATAATTGAAAGAAGCTGTTTAACTAACAACTTATAAATAAAAAACAACCTTTTTATTATACTTGATTTTCCTTTTCAAATTCAACGGGAAGACGGTAAAGATTTTAATTTATTGACCATTCTTTAGAAAAAGATTATTAAAATAGTTTTATTAGTTGTTTATTTGGGTGATTCCAATAATAGTTGTTTTTTATTTGAAAGAGCGACGTGGAAAAAGAATGACCAGAAATTGAAAGAACGGTAATAATTTAACTCATAGAGATCTAATGTGGAAGAATTATATTTATTAAATAGTATTAAAAGGTATTAATTTTGTATTCATCCGGGTGAAAAGATATATTTAAAAAAAATACAAAGATGTGAACAACACCACGCTTCTATTATACTTCATATTCCAAACTTGACCATTATAGACTTGTGAATTAAGTTTATCCCCCAATAGTTAGCAGCAGCAGGAGGAGGAGGAGGAAGAAGAAGAAGAAGAAGAAAACATCAATTTATAGCAAACACAGACATAGGTTTAATGAAACAAGTATTAACCCTGTAAAATATATATAAAGCAAATGAATCGATAATAATTCAAAGATGTTCATAACTGCATCATGAGTGCTTCAAAGATTTCCATGGCAGAAGCAGGCAAACCCAGAAGAACATTTATGTTCTTCCTCTCATCCCCATGAGATAGGAACACTACGACCTCTTTCTCAGGCAAGGTCACAGGCCCAGAACACAGAGGTTGTCCCCATCCAAAATCTGTTACGTGAAAAGACAACCTAGTCCAAGTTGTAATCAAAAGTGTTGCTGTTAAGGAAGGCCTCGCTCTTGTCACTTCAAAATAGTCTATAGCAGATCTCATATACCTATCTGTAACCATATCAATCGCCTTTTGAACCAACCCAACTGTGAAAGACAGAGGATTTCTCAGTAACTCGCCTGCTTGACACAATGAATTTGTCAACACTATGGCGTTTCCAAAGTAACCTTCTGGTATTGGAGGAACGAATCTGGACCGTCCATCAACAGCAAAAAGAAGCTTGGTTTGTTGATCAGGTTTCATCTTCAAGGCTTCAGTTCGAGCTCTCCATACAAAACCAGACAGGGCTTCAAAAGTTGAGCACTTCTGAAGAATCCCATCTTCCATGGCCTTTTTCTTGAGATGATCAAGCTTGTTTGGATCGAAACGGAAGGATTTGTAGAGCACTTCTTCTTCCTCGTATAGTTTTGAGGTATCTGATATGTCTTCAATCTCTGCAAATTCATGGTGGGTAAACTCTATAAGAGGAGGGTCACGTGCTTTGAGTATGGTTCGATCAAGAAATGGATGAATCTTTAAGTCTAAGCCTCTTGCTGTGTCACTCCATGCGTTTATAAATTCCATGGCACACAGTCCATCTTTCATACAGTGGATCATGGCCAGCCCCAAAGTAAAGCCTCCACATTTGAATCTTGTCACCTAAAACATATGCATCATTAGCTTTGGGCAGTGTAAACTAGTTGGGGTTGAGGTGAAAATCTACCCATATGCAGTATTATCTCACATACATCTTACAACATAAAGCTTCCTTGGATGCAGCAGTACACATGAATGTTCACAAACAGAGTAAAAATATCACGTCTATTACTTTAGTATGGTAAGGCTCACTTTGTGTATAGTCGTCATAAAGTAACAAACATATGTAATTAATAGAGACGACATTTTTACTCAATTTGGGAAACACTCATGCATATTGTTACTCACACAGAAATGGAGTAAAAATATCAAATCTATTACCTATACTTAATGTCCGTTGCTTTAGTTTGGTGGGGCTCACTTTGTGTACATTCATCATAAAGTAACAAACATTAATTATAGTTAACAGAGATGACATTTTACTCCATTTGAGAAACATTCATGCGTATTGTTACTCACATGGAAATTTTATGATGTCATATGTGCGTATTTCATAGATAAATTTGTACTTTAACCCAGATAACGCCTTATATGAACTTATATACTGGTTATTGAGAGTATATAAAGCACATATATATACATACACACGTATGATCTAATTATCTGATAAAGTGAAGTGAAACCTGAACAGTCATAAGAGGCATCTCAAGTATGTTGTTGGCACCAGGGACGCTATAAGCCAATGTGCCAAGAGTTGAAGGATCAGGCTTTGTTAAGTCTCCAATTTTTTCTATCTCACAGTTTGCTTCAGCCTCAACAAACACTGCTCCTTCACCAGTACAATCAACTATCAACTTGCCTTCTGAACTGATAGTTAACCTGCCAGCCATGGGATGATAAGGAACAAGAATCTTGGACAAGGCTTGTCTGATAACTGTTGCAGCATCCTCGTTGCCTCGAGAAGCAGATTTGAAACAATAAACTGTACGAACTGGAACTGCTATGTTCTGGTCCAGGTTAGAAAGGAAGTAAAGACCCTTGTCTGTTTCTTCTGCTGGTGGAACCAGAACTGGTTCTCCTAGTTTCACTTCAAGCTCAAAGTTTGAATCTTTTGTTTTTTCCATCAAGGAAATAAACTGGAACTGGTTCTAATGGAGAAACTACTATATTTGGTGGGACACTTGAGGAATAAAGAAGTGATCTTTATAGAGGAGGTAGAGGGGGAGAAAAATCTTGACTTTGGAACACCATGACAAGTTAAAAAAAAAAATGAAATAAGAAAAAAACTAAAGCAAAAAAGAAAAAGAGGACGAGCCTCTTCGAAAATCTTTGGCTTCATATTTTGGTTAACAAAAGTCGCAGCATGCATGTGTGATGAAAGGGACAGAAATGGATGGTCAATTCAAATGTTTATAGGCCAAGGTTACTTAAAAAAAGGAGAGAAAAAGAGAGAGCAATTTCTTGAGCAGAAGGTCACATGGATTGTTTGAGAAAAGCATGGTGGATCACCATTAATGTTTACATCATTTGTTTTTTTTATAATAGATAATTTGATATTGCTCATCAAAACAAATCATTGTATATTTTTCTGAACAAGTAGATTTATATTTTACAGTTTCTCCCCGGTTTGCTTGAAACTTGAACCGGAATTTAATTATATATGGAGCTGTACTTCACTTGCGCAACATACAAATCAACCTAACACCAATATTAAAATGTTATATCAAGGACTGTGCAGACTTGAGATCTTCCATCTGGATTGCTATCATCGTAATTCACTGCGTTAAGATAAAGAAACCATACATAACAAGGTTTGTTCAGACGTTATCATCAGAAAATTTCACAAGTAATCTTCATGAATGGACAGTCGTTTATTTATACTCACACGATATTGAATAGGATATAATTAAGGAATCAAATTATTTCAATTTGTGCTTAATTCCCGCATGATTATAGTGTTATAGCAGTGCAAGTTAAATTTTCAGAATACAAAATTCTAAACTTCTAAGTTACAAGAGTTCAAATAAGTTGAGCCTGACGGAAGAGGTTAGTCTTTTATAATGTTTCAAAACAAGGTTCAAATGCTCTTTCAAATAGGTACTTACATTTAGTGTTTGATATTGCTTTGAACATAAAATTAATTCAAATGTGTGTATCTTTGAAAAAAATAAAAATATTTCAGCGGTAGAAAAATTTTTATGCAGCAAGTAAAACGACATCGTTGAGAAATGGAAAAAATCTAATGAAGTGGTTGGCGTGTCTACACAATTGAAAGGAAAACACCAAATTGCAGAAGAGTTCAAATAAGTTTTTGAGTAAAAACGGCACAATTTTGACTTTTGCTGAAAAATTTCTCTATCGTTGAAACAAAAATGATAATCCCTTAAAAGAAATACAAATATTTCATATAAAAAACAAAATTTAAAATTATAATTGTATAATTGTGTCTTTTTTCTTTTAATCTTGTACATATTTTAAGTGAATTCGAAATTAAATGATGATCTCTCTGTTCTTTTTATAAACTATCCATCATTTTCTAATAATAAGCCTCTTTTATAAAATTTAATCTAATATTATGATTCTAAAGCTTAAGCAATAAATTTAATTTGATTAAATATCATATTGGTGCATTGGAAAGTTGTAAAAAAGAAATATTACTTTTAACTAATTTTATAAAAGTACTTAACATCACCTTGAACAAATGATGGGAAGGAGTATTATTTAAAAATGTAAAAATCAAATCACTTTAATCCGTGTTCGGGTAAAAACAAAATGAAAGGAGACAAGAAGCTTTCTGATCTTCAGGGAGTACCATCACGCTAACTATCGGACAGTTGAAAAAATCGGATGGCTTATGGAAGTAACCTTCAAGTACTTCCTCTATCGTCTCAAAAACAATATTTTACAAAAAACAATTAAAAGAGGGAAATAAGAAACGATAATGGAACACCACAGTCAACGGGGAACAACTATAAATTTTTTTAAAAAAATAAAAAAAAAAAAAATCAACAAAGGCAAAATAAAAGATATGGGAACAAGTATTCTCTTTTTTGCTCAAAAGCAACAAGTATTCCTATCAAAGGGATCTAAGGACCAAGTCACGGCCAAAATCTAGAATCACCATAAATACAATGGGCGAAATAGCACAGGGCCCAAAATAAATCTAAGATCTTAAATCCACATGGTTTTAAGACTTTTTTTTTTTTTGTCCACCGGAACTTTCAGTTTAATTCTCAGTTTAATTGATTCATTTCAAATCGGCCACAAATCATGAAAAAAAATTTCTAATACAATTTTCTCTATTTTTACACTTCAAACCGAAGACTTAGTTATGGGAGAACAAGCCCTTTACCTTTGCACCAAATGGATGTTGGTGGTTCTGAGAAATTAAATTTCATATGCTGAGAGGATTTCACAATATGAAAGCTTTAATGTCATACAGAAGTCGATTATTTTATAACACTGAATATTACAAATTCATCTAAATTGCTAGGCAATACTGTGGCCAAAAATACAAAGCAATGTTTGAAGGCGGGCGAATAAACAATCTATTCGATATGTTAATATAAATAAATCTAAGCTCGCATCAGCACTACAGAAGGGGCTAATCTACTATGGTACAAAGTACAAACAAAACCTAACTGAGCATCCTTCATAGAAAAAAGTCGCAACTCAACCAAATATCTACCGTAGCTTATGATCTGTAAGCAGTTGGAAGAATTATGAAAACTCGATTGGATGACCCACGTGCCTCTAAGTTCTGCACGGGTCAGATTATTTTGCCAATATAGTTAAGCATCATCATCGTCATCTTTCTCTGCTTCGTCATCCCCAGCATTATCAGCTTCCTCTTCATCTTCCTCATCAGACATGTTATTAATAACCTCTGTTATTATATCCTTGACCTCTGCTTTTCTATGCATTAAATCCAGACCAAAGTGGCTACCTGACAATTTCATCAGAACATAGCTGAGTTCAAATAAATCATTTATCCTAGGGATGGGAAGGGGGAGATGGAGGGGGAGGCAAAAGAACTTATAGTTAAAAGAAAAGGTCATACCAAGTTGCCTAAGGATATCAGATAAAGTTGCCTGCATGAAAGTAGTAGAAAATATTACAAGCTTGCAAAACTATAGAACCTCAACCACTATCGAATAAAAGAATAATGGCATGGAAGACCACTTACGGTATTGAAATCTACTTCCTTCAGAATATCAACAACTACTGCATGCATCTCCTCCCTACTAGGCTCCGCCTTGGCCTTCTTGCCGCTCTTGCCTTTTCCAGAAATGAGCATCAGAGAGAGGAGGATTAGCAAGAGAAACAATGGTACAGACATTTTCCTAAAACTATAAATGGATAGTTGTCCATAAAGAAACTATAAATAGATAAAACATAACAAATTTATTAAGAATCAAGCAATTTCTTATAGGACAAAAATGTTTCTCCTTTGAAGACTGAAAAGATAACTAAGGAAAAATTGAGGGAAGAAAGTGGTCAATGTACCTTGACCCTTATTGGAAACCTTTGAGGACTTGTCTGTCTGTTTTTTGCTTACAGTTTTCCCTTTAGAATCCTGGCTTTCCTTTGCAGTTTTCTGCTTCTTGGATGAAGATTGCTTTGACTTGGAAGGGGTAGCAGAAGCATTATCATGTTCAGTAGCAGATTTCTTTGAAGCTGACTTTTTTGAAGTTTTTTCAGAGCTCTTGGCAACCTTTGCAGTGGCTGTCTTCTTTACAGGTGTGCCCTCAGTTTTACCGACTGAACTCTTATCTTCAACCTTTTTAGAAGGATGCTTCTGAGCCTTGGGTTTATCTTCCTCTTCGTCTGATTTATTTTCCTCTTGATCACTCTCATCATTTGGAGCTGAAACATCTTCATCATCCTGAGAATCATTTTTTGCATCCGAAGGCTCAGCTTTATCATCCTCTTCATCAACCTCAGAAGATTGTTTACGCTTTTTCCCAGCTTGTGAACTCTGTTTCTGTTTCTACAAGCACATATGCATATGAAAAGGAAGTAAAATTAATTTCAGGAATATCCTCTTTGACATGATTGCAGAAAGCAACAACTTAGATTTCAAATAACCAAGGACTGCATCATCCACTAACGTCTATATGATACTAAATTGAAGTCACATATCCGTAAGTAATCATGGTGTAGCAGCTGTCTCAATGCTCTTTTCCTTGTCTGGTTACTGGTGACTGCCAACACTTTATGGCAGTTAAGGGCAAAACAACCACTAATGTGCTGTTCTAGCTAAGTCAAGGGGTGTCCAGAAATAAACCAGTGTGCATGACTGGTCACAAGTTGAATAGGGGTATATAATTATCATAGAGCAATAGGTCTCCTTCAGAAATTGAATGTCTAGCAAAGCACTCAGTCAATTGACAATCTTAAGGGTACGATCTAGACTGGAAATGTTGCCCAGTCAATTGCTCAATTGGTCTGAACACCCCAATTTAAGGGAAATCAATGACAGACTGTAGAGCCAAGAGATTCAGAACACGTGACCAACGATTTTGCACATTTGTTGATTTTAATCCATGCAAATCAACCATAAATGTTAAAATTGCAGGTGGAAGTTTGACTCGTCCAACTGAAACATTGAAGGGAGGCTGCGAATGAAGAAATAAGCACCTCAAGAAAAATAGACCTAGGAGCTAGTCAACCTTATCAGCTACAACTCTAATAAGAGCATCAATAGGTAGAAGGCAAAATTAGTAGCTAAGGGGTTCATGCAAGCAAAGACTTGCTATCTCTAGCAACTACTCTTGATTGGACACTCCATCAACTAAACATTAAAAATGCCTTCTCAAAAGGATACCATAAAAAACACATGCCCTCCAATGACCACGCTTGGCAACAATATGACTATATGCCATCAGTAAAGGAGAGAACCCCATTCAACATGACAAGACCAAACACATTGAAGTTTGTCATCACTTCATCAAATAGGTGGATTCAAGGTACTCATGATATATAACCCTATTTTAAAAACAAGCTACTGATATGCTAATGAACAATCAAATAGAACAAAAGAACAAATTCAAATAACTCAAGACATGCAATTGTTTGGAGCTATTTTCTATCGCACCCCTTAAAAAATGTGTATTTTAAGGGGTTTTAAAAAAAAAAAAAAAATATATTGCAACTTAGATAACACTCAATCGTTTGAGAAATCAGGCAATATGCAAAGGTCATTGGATATGCTAGTGAGGACAAATCAGGCAATATGGAGTCTTACAAGAAAAGGTAGAGAAAAACTAAAGCAAACACTCAATAAAGTTATTGAGACGGACCTCTTGGTTAACAATATAACTAATGATTTAGTTTTTGTAATAGCACATAGCATAGTGCGATCTATGTAACAAAACTCCACTTAGTAGGGCAAGGCTTGTTGTTGTTGTATTGTAACTTAGATAACAAGTAGAAATATGCAAGATATTTCCAAGTTGAATTCTGCTAGTGCTGGTTACTAAACATGAGATTTTGACAGGGCAATTGTAGAAACATGAAAAAGGCTAGTACTAAAATCAAACTTCAATACAAAAACAAATTACTAACTACTTGAGAAAATCATCTATACCATACAACTATTCCCTACTTTGACGAATCAAAAAATAACAATCAAGTTAAAACAAATGCAAGAGAAAAAACTGCAAGATTGGTGGATAACAAAACCAAGAATCTAATATGGAAACACACCTTGCTAGATGTTTCAATAGGAGCTTCTGTAGAAGATTTGCTTGGTGTTGCCTTGCTCTTTCTCTTTTTACCTTTCTGCAATACAAAAGCGTGTTAGGAACTCAGTTCTCACAATCTCAGTTTAAAACTAATTAAAATTACAGAATATTAAACCTGCTCTTTATCAGCAAGGAGAACATCAGTTGTAGCATGAGGTGACTCCAAGAACTCCAACAACTTTGCAGACAGTTCCTCCTGAAAGCAAGTCCCATCAAATAAGAAATAGATACTAAAAAGATTGCAAGTTAAGCTAGGAAAGATATTATCACAACAATATTCACCTTCTTCACACTTCCCCTGGATATTGGAATATTAAGCACATCACAGTAATCGACCAACTTTTCTTTTACACACTTATCAAGCTTCTCCTTTACCTTGGCTCTGTGTTTATCCTGGTATAAACAGTAATCACAGCTACAAATTAGTAACAGCCTGAGACAATGAAAATTTTTAGGAAAAAAGATATCAGACATGAAACCCATTACAATTCACCACCAGAATTAAGAAAATCAAGCAGATGTTCATATTATAATAAAAAATGTACCTCATTTTCAACCCACACGTAGCCAGAAAACTGACCAATATTCCTCTTTAAAGTCTGAGCCTGCACAGGGAACCATGTCACTAATATTCAACGAACAGCCATAGGTTTAATGTTCACAGACAATTAGTGAAGAAAAGGCAGAACTTTTCATTACAAGAAACCCAAAGAATCCTAGAGTCTAGGTAGATGTTTCACCTTTGCTCGCTTGCCAAAAAGTATACTATGAAGTATTTGCAGGTTGTCATCAGGTTTTCTCTTGGACAACTTGAAAGCCACTACAGCAGTTCACATAAATTACTTGATTAAGAAAATGTGCTACGAAAACCAAGTTCATGAAAACCATACAGCTTAATTGGCAAACCATCTGCAAAGAACTGACATTTTGAGAAGATTCATAGTTTACATTCAAAGGTCGCCCATCTAGCCAGTATAACAAACATGAAAGAGAATCCAATGATATCAAACCTTGCAACTTATCATTTATAAGGCCAACAAAAAAACGTATCAACAATAACTTAGAAATTTGAATCAGCATCTGAAACTAGGCACCACTAATTTGAAATGCACAAAACAATCGAAATACAAAATAACCAAACGATGCATAAGAACATTATATCGTCCAAAGGTTTAAAAAATTTAAATTTTCCATGCAAAACATTTTCCCATTTTCTATATAACAGTTTTCAGCCAATCTGGAAAACAGATAGTGCTGAGGAATTGCTAAGTCCAAACTGCCTGAAGGACTGGCTTTACCATAAGGGAAAGTCACAAATAAGCTTAATCTTTACAGAAACCTAAGTTAAGATTACAGGGAAACTTTTAAACCTGGGCAAAGAACATAAGATATCTGAGGACAAACCCTAGCTAAATTAACAACACAAGCTAGCATATTTCCATAAACCATGCAGGCAAGCATGGGAATTATTCGGAAGGAAGATATTTACAATGGAAGACAAACCAACAGCTTAACAACAAACTTTGACCCCACTTTTCATTGAATACCCATATATCTTCAAGTAACAACCAAATGTTTAAGTAGACAAGGAATTAGAAGCACGTAGGAAAAATAAATTAAATTTATATTTCTGCAATCAAATTATCAAATTAAATTATGACGTGTATATTTTTCAAATAATAACATCACCAGTGTATTATTTTTGCAACTTAGAATCACGTCATTGGGAGATGTTTTTACACATGTTATGCTTTGTCAAAAATCTTAAGAACAACACTAAAAGAATCTAGTCCAGCAAATAACATTCCAAAGCCCACAACTTTCTCTGTATTTTGTTCAAAAAATTATTTAACTTATCAACATTGCTGCAATCAAAAGAGGCTTTTGCACTCTAAATTAAGTAACACTGAATGGAAACAGAACTCCAGACAACGAAGACGTTCACAGATTACTAGTTTAAAATAGCAAATGCATTAAACTGCTGACATGATTGGCAGGCCAGCACCTAAAAGCCACGTGGCTGATTCTTACTAAAAGAATTCAAACAGCGAACTTTATCCGGGCAAAATCAAAAAATTACTGGAAGTAACTGAAATATTAATAAAATAATGTATTATTATATGAACTAAGAGGCGGGAAAAAAATATTTCACAAGCAATCCATGAGAACAATTTATAATGTAAACTTCAAATTTCTCGACTTGAGATGCTTTGTGTGTGTTTTTTTTTTTTTTTTTGGGGGGGGGGGGGGGGGTGTGCTTGGTTACTCACAGCTATTTAATCAACAAGTTCGTATGCAAGTCATATTCAGACTCAGTTCATCATAGCCTAGCATTCTTCTTTTAAGATGGGAATACAAAGTGATTCAGAGACCCTATAATGCATCGCCAAAACGAAGAAACTGAAGAAAAGGCAGGAAATGATAGAGTACACAAGACAATCTAATTTACCATTTGGAATGTCCTTAAGCTGCGTACCGCGACCCTGAAATCCAAAGAGGTCCATGAGATGAAAAATCAACACTTTGACCTTTGTTTGTCGAGAGCCAAGGATAACAAATCAATGAAGAAATGTGGAGATATCCACCAGCATTTAAGAGAAACACACATACCTTTTCAATTAGCAAACTTTTGCCAGCAGAAGACCTGCCAAACTTTCCAGGCGACGGGATAGAGTAACGCTCGACTGTTTTCCTCTCCCTAGTTGGCCTGTCACTTGCTGGAGTAGCGGGATCTTTTTTGTCTGAATCTTGTTTACTGGTTTTGTCTTTTCTCTGCTTCTTGGATTCACTCTGCTCCCCCTTTGAACTTCCCTTGGGACGACCTTTGGCCTTAGGCTTCTCGTCAGCTTCAGCTTCGTCCCCCTCGTCCTCCTGCTCCTCATCCGTCTCTTCTTTATGCTCCTCATCCTCTTGTTCCTCGTCCTTCTCTCCTGTATTGTCCTCATCCACATCCTTCTCAGCTTTCTGCCCCGCCTCTACATCGTCATGTGAATTTGTTTCTTTGTTCTCTACAGTCTCGACTTGTACTTCCTTGCTTTCAGGGCCTTTCTCCTCGACATTTTTTTCTTGAGAATCACCAACTTCTACAGGAGCTTCTTTCCCAGAAACTCCCTTATCCTCTGATCCTTTAGATTCTTCCCCTTCTTTACTCTCTTCTTTGGCTTGGACCCCAGGCTCCTGCGGGGGATTCTTATCCTCTAGGTTTTCCATGGCCATGAAGAGGAACGAGTGAGGAAGTAAACAGTGGCGAACAGAAAGAATTGGGAACAGGAATAGAGTATAGTGAAGCTGAAAACCCTAGGAATGAAAGAAACCCTAGAATTAAGAACAAATCTTGAGTTGGGAGTGACAGAGAGGGAATCGTGAAATTCTGCGCGGACGAAATAAAGCTGAGGCGCGCTCAAAGACCACCTGTTTCAAATTTGATGCCAAAATTGTGAGCGGGCCTCCCTCGCTCTTCTTCTCTTTTTCTCCCGGCAATACTAAAAAACCAAAATCAAAATGAAAAACGAAATTTTTTAATTTTTATTATCAAGATCACCGAATACTATTTAATAATTACTACCCCCTTCCTGCTCTCACTGTCTCTGATCTGAAGAGCACCACTGCATCATTGGAATCTTCTTGTCTCGCCCTGCTCTTTGCGGACTCGTGGGCCTTTCTCTTTCTGCTAATTTCTCATGGGCTAGCAATATGTCTATGCTTTTGAATATGGGCCCGTTTTAAATCAGTATGAGAATAAAATCCACGATATCAGTCAATCAATCGAATTGGATCTTTGAGGTCAACCCAAGAAGGCGAGAACAAATCTCCCAAGTTCATCAGATGATGAAGAGAGTTATGACGTTTAGGAACTAGGACCTACATAAATGGGAATCGCTTTTTGTTTATACTTATATCCTTATTTCATTTGAAAGGGCTGACTTTTTGAGACATTGAATTATTTGTTGCTTGATTTTTTTGAGATTTGATCAAAAAGAGTTATGTGCTCATCAGTGGTAAAAAGACGAAATAAATGACAAGTTTATTGTTAAGTGGGCGAGTTTTTAGTGACAAAATTTGATTTACCTCTTTTCTTATCTAATTGGTCAGGGATTTCATCTTATAACATTTTTTTGGTACTATCTCCAAACTATGTCCTATATTTAAGACCAGAGAAATACTATATAACATCAATTTATAGTTTATATTAATCCAGCCTTTTGTACAATTTTTAATCAGTACCAAAATTAGGATTGTGTGAAGGAGAAAGAAATACTAAGTTATTTCATACAGCAGTGCCAAGAAGGAAAGCTGATAAGTAAATTAACAGTCTCAAAAAGGCAAGATGACTCATGGACTAGCAACAATGAGGAAATTAATGGAATGGCAAGGTCTCGCTTTGAAGAAGTCTATCAAGCACTAGATGATCTTTCTGTAGACGGAATTCTGCAGGCTCTTCGAGATGTTTCAGTTCCGGTATTTTCACATGATCACTTTCAAAGTTTTCTTCAGCCATTTGATTTAGAAGAAATTAAAGAAGCAGTTTTTTCTCAGCCTAAAAATAGTGATCCTGGACCGTGATTTTAGATTTATGGTGCACGTGATTTTTAGATTTTGGTAGTGAACGCGATTAGGGTGAGTTTTAACGATTAAAAAATAAAATAATATAAACAATAAAAGAAAAGAAAACTTCAACTTAACATAAAAAAATAATAATCAAAAGTCAAACATTAAATTTAAATGGTTATAGATGATATTTTATAAAATTATAATTAAAATATTAAATAATAAGCTTAATTTGTTCAAATTTGATTACAACAAATCACAACCATAGAAATAAAGTAAAAAGTATTCACTTTATGAAAATATTTTAATCATATATAGTCTTTGGCTCTTTGCAATACAATAATAAAACTATTCAAATTTAATTTTAGTACATGATCATTTAAAATCTTAATAATGATTTTTTAAAATATTAAATTTGCATCATTTAAAATTACCCCGATCTAATATTTAAAATAAGAAACCATTAAATTCAGTAAAGGAATCCAATCTTACACTCCCCATGAATGGATTCATTATGAGGGAAAGACGGAAATGGAAAAGAATCCAATCTTACACTCCTCATGAATGGATTCATTATGAGGGAAAGACGGAAATGGAAAAAGGGTGAATCTGCTTGGGAAGCTCGAACCAGTGACCCAATGATTTGAAGACCATAGTGTTAACCATCTGCACCATCTACACACATTGTCTTTCATTTCTTTTAAATTATATATATTTTGTATGTGCACTTGCCCACATTGGCACTAATGTAGGTCCGCCACTGCTTGGACCTGATGGTTTCCATGCAAAGTTTTTTAACAAATAGTGAGGGCTAATTAAATTTGATCTTTTGGAAGTGATGCAATCTTTTTGGAATCTGAGTCCATTTTGAAGTCTTTTAATAAGACTAATATTATTTTGATTCCCAAATCTGATTATGTACGAACTTTTAAGGATTTGAGGAGGCCTTTCAGTTTATGTAATTCGGTTTATAAGATTATCTCAAAGGTTATTTGCATGAGAATGAAGAAAATATTGGATGATTACATTGCTCCTTTTCAATATGCTTTCTTAAAGTGCGGGGTTATTTCGAACAACGTAACATTCTGTTGGCTGCTGATCTAATGAATCAGATTGATTCGGCTACTAAAGGAAGGAAAACTCAAAAGCTTCTGACACTCTTTCATGGAACTTTATCTATGCGGTTTTAAAAAAGATGAACTTTTTCGGATAAGTGGATAGCTTTGACAATGCAATGTATTACAAGTGTTCGGTACGAGGTAATATTCAAAGGACAGGTGACTAGCTCAATTTGTCCTAAAAGAGGTGTTAGGCAAGGTGACCCTCTCTCTCACTATCTCTGCATCATGGCTGCTAATGTGTTGTCTTATTTACTCAACTCGTTCAAACACTCAGGAAGCTTGAAGGGTATAATTTTTTTTTGCAGCTCCCAACCTATGTCTCATTTATTATATGTCGAAGATTCAGTTTTCTTCTCTGAGGCTCAAAGCAACAACTCTATTAAAGCGTCGTTGGAAATTATATGGGTACTTGGGTAGTAGATCCTAGGAGAAATGAAAATAAAGTTTACTTGCAATAAATCCTAGGTCACTATCACTTTACTTACTCCTTCCTTCTTCCTTCCTAATCGTCTGATGGTAAGGGGAAAATATGGGGAAAATATTTTGTATCATATAAGTCTCATTTTATGCCCCCTTTCAAATAATTCCACATTATTTTCCAATAATTAATTTATCTTGTTGGAAAATAAATACCATTGATTACTACCACTTAGTGAAAATTCATGTATGCAAATGAATTCGCATTAAGGCGCATGAAAAATGGGGATGTTACATTTCTTCCCAGTAAAAATAAATTTCGTCCCTCGAAATTGTTTATACATACCTCATACTCCCTGGACATGAACTCTGGATACTATTTCCGCATATCCTCAATTGTCTCCCACATAGCTTCTCTGGGAGATAATCTTCCCCAGACCACTTTTACAAAAGGAATACTTTTACGCCTGAGCTGCTTTTCAAGATGATCAACAATTTGCTCTAGCTCGACTGTAAAAGTAATTCTCTTGAACATCAATATTTTCATACTCAAGAACATGTTTTGAGTCCGGTTGATATTTCTTCAGTTGAGAGACATGAAAGACATCATGTAATTTACTTAGATTCGGTGGCAAACCTAGCTGATAAGCCACCAATCCCCGTTTCGCCAATATTTCAAAAGGACCAACATACCGAGGACTTAATTTCTTTTGTTTAATGGCTCTACCCACTCCCGTGATAGGAGATATTTTCAGGAAGACATGATCACCCACATTAAACTCAAGAGGTCTCCTTCGTTTATCTGCATAACCTTTTTGCCTGCTCTGAGTTGCAAGGAGTCTCTTCTTGATTAAACTGATTTTCTCAGAAGTTTCATCCACCATCTCCGGTCCAAACAACTCATGGTCAGATAACTTTGTCAATAGAGGGGGATCGGCGTTTTCGTCCGTATAGAGCCTCATAAGGAGCCACCCAAATACTAGCATAATAGCTATTATTATAGACCAATTGTGAGAGGTAAATATCAATCCCAAATTCCTTTAAAATCTAAGACACAAGCTCGCAATATAATTATACACTACTCTTCTTTTATCTTGTACCCAAGTATAGTGCTTAATTTCATAGGACCAACCGTCCGTCTTCACGGCGCTTGGTTACGCAAATCCCACTGCCTGATTCGTTTTGCCACTTGGCTTATCATATTCTAGCCTATGGCTCATTCTACCACCACCACGTTGAATATTAAAGTCTTACTACTTAAGAATTTTTTTAGCCAATCCATAGGCATATCAACTATCACCTGGTATAGATTGAATATTTTGCAAGTCTCACAATATTCTCTGTACATGCTAGTCCAAAATCATCACTCCAATCAATATTCCACACAGTACTAAGTATCACAGGTTTTACAACCCAGGGACTCTGCCCCATGCAAACTCGTGCATCGAGTCTTACATCCTCGAACCACTTATCATCTACTTTGCCTGAGCTTCCTCGATTTTAAGCTCTCAAACCAATTTTCCTCTTGCTTAGCATGGTAACTGGCGAATACTGTCGGATTTAACCAATTCAGATTTGTAGACCATTCTATCAGTTTCTGTTCCGATATTAATACTATCACCAACTGTACCGTTTTTCGTTTCAACACAACGGTGACAACAATCATGTCACCACTCACTAGGTTGTCTCATACTTCAACATTTCGAATTTTCACATATTCGAAAAATATATGTGGTCGCGAAATTTTCATATTTTCAAACTCAATCTCCGCCGACTCAAATTTCAAGAAAATAATTCATTGTCGGACTATTTTGTAAATCATTTACTACCGGCACACTTAATGAGCGGGATTATTCATTTCACAAAATCCAATAACTAAGAGCACACGCCACCCATTTCGCCCCGCCTCACCAGGACATATCCCAATCTTTCATACAAACCATCAAAGTAATAATGCGCCTCTATCGTCGATGTAGGAGAATTTTTGTCCTCCTCATAAAGGCTCTCCACCGCTTTCCCAATCGAGCCAGTCCGTAATCACGGCCACTATTGTGCACCGCTTTCCCAGCTGACCAGTTCGTAATCACGGCTAGTGTCGGCCCAACACGGCAAAATACACGCCCCTCCAAGGCGGAACTACTTAGATTGGGAATATTCACCATTGGTGCGAGTGTCAACCTCTCCAAAACTAATCCCGTCAAAAGAACTTTCAATAATGGCCAGCGATTTCGAAACATTTTAAAACAATTGGCAAGATCCAGCAAATTGAGTATGTCTACTATAGTTTATGACCTCTTCCAGTTCTGTACTGCTTCCACCACATACATGGTTCATAATTTAATTTCAAATCTGGGTCCCACCAGGACCCTATCTATGAGACAATATAATTATGAAATAACCATTACAAATGGTTTCAAATTCCATAGAAAACATTTCATTAAAATATTTCGTTCAGAAAATTCAATTCCAAAAATTCAAATATAGCAAGCGCATTAGCAAGTTCAAAATTCAATTTTCACACATACCAGGAACCAGACAATTGACATAGAAAGTCATCAACTCCAATTACATTCAGGCTCTATCATTGGCTACTCGAACCATCTATAGGACACACAGTCCATTCCATTTCATTTGTTCGGTCACTCTAGATATAATTCCTGTAACTCTCTCGGCAGATCATCTTTTCGGACTCTTCCCGATATTCATGGTCTAATAATTGTGAGCTTTTTGCCAACCTAAGAACATATTAGTCACCTAGGACTTAGGCCTCTCATTGAACACATATTAAATTTAACAACCCAAAATTATATCAATCTAGTAGATCTCTTACCACTGTATATTCACGCCTTAAATATGATCAATAATAATACATATAGCACTGGAGTACCCCTTGGCAATACATTGCATCATATAACCTCATCTGGGGTTGTTGTGTATATAAACTTCTGATAATAATCCGGCTCCAGGTATAGTCTCAGATTCAATTTTTCCCTACTAGCTAGTAACTTCCAAATACCTCATACACACGGGTACTATACTCTAGTACCTCAACACATTCAGATCAATTAGATGCCTAAGGAATCTCTCATTATCAAATCAAATTCTTAGGTTCGTTCACCCAGTACAAAAACTCGACTATACCCAATATACAAACTAGGATCATAACTCAGATTCCTAGTCTAAACCTTGAAACATTCAAGTAACATCAATACTATTCACGGGGTTCTGATTCTATCCTAATCCTCAATATCACAGGGGTGTATTCTAACACTATTATTTGACCTCAAGTTCAAACATCAATCCTCAATCATCCCCAAATATGCTGAAAATTCATCATCAATTAATATTCTCAAGATTCATATTCTCATGTATTAGAACCTTAGTGCAACCTCATTCACATTTTGACCTAAGCTTTGTTTCAACTTAGATCGATTCAAGCCTAGTCTCAAAATTTCCTTATTCAATCTAACATCCTCATCTTTCTAGAGCCTCAACTCAATAAACATGAACCCTATTTCCCCTTGCCATTGACAAATTTGGCTTGACAATAACGGAAGAAAATAAATACCATCTCCGCAAAACAATATCAATAAAAAACCATTAACATAAAATAATAGGACAATTTTGATATTTTACATATGCCACTTTACAACATACTAATGCTTCAAAATATTTAAATATCAACAATTCACATACTGTCATTACATGATCAAACTACCATACTACCTAATACTTTGCAAGGTCTTCTTTCTTATTCCTTCTGTCTTCTTCTTCCAAATGGTTTCACATGTAGGTGTGAACACTCAATCGCGACAGTGCCATGAGATCGAGGAAATTGGGGGGCGGATTGAGGTTGTTAATCACATTTGCCATATTTACCCGAGAAAGAGGTTTTAGGCATACGATATAAGATAGTGTTCCTCTAGGTCTCAAAGGAAAAAAATCTAATCCTCTATCAAACCTCGCACATACGGCCTAATATAGCCTATTCTTCGAAGTAAGAAAACAGAGAAAGCGATTTAACTCATTTCGTACGTCCATTAATATTCAAAGGACAGGTGACTAGCTCAATTTGTCCTAAAAGAGGTGTTAGGCAAGGTGACCCTCTCTCTCACTATCTCTGCATCATGGCTGCTAATGTGTTGTCTTATTTACTCAACTCGTTCAAACACTCAGGAAGCTTGAAGGGTATAATTTTTTTGCAGCTCCCAACCTATGTCTCATTTATTATATGTCGAAGATTCAGTTTTCTTCTCTGAGGCTCAAAGCAACAACTCTATTAAAGCGTCGTTGGAAATTATATGGGTACTTGGGTAGATCCTAGGAGAAATGAAAATCAAGTTTACTTGCAAGTCACTCAATTTGTAGATCAGAGAACAACCGCATGGAAGGCTATGTTGTTATCGCAAGCTTCAAGATTAACTTTGATCAAGTCAGTCCTGGCTGGAGTTAATGTGCATGTTATTTCTTGTATGAAGCTTCCTCAATGCATTTGCTATCAGATTGACCATTAATTTTTCTGGAACACTAATGGAGACAAAAATTGAATTCATCTAACTCGCAAGGAATTCATCTCCAGGCCTGTTTTAGAAGGAGGTTTGGCAAAACAAATATGGAGAATTCTTGTTTCGCCTCCAGGTTCTAACATAATTTCTGACTATCGGAAATGGAAGATAGGATCTGGTATTCAATTCCTTTAAACACCTTTATGGTGGCTCATGCACTCTTGAGTCCCCATTGTCTTCTTCCTTAAGAACGGTTGCGGACTTATTATTACATCGTATTCCATCAAATTGTTGCCCAGTTCAATGGAATTAGGATCTAGTTAAAGCTATTTATCCAAGTAACACAGCTAATACTATTCTTCAAATACCAGTTTCCCATACAAATGTTCATGACAGATTGTCTGGAATTTGAGTTATTCCGGTGAGTATAAAGTCAACCTTGGCTTCAAGATCATCTCTTCAACGTTAGCTCAAAGACCTGATGATGCATTTTGGAAATTTCTATGGACAATCTCTATTCCTCCGAAAGACCTGCTACTAATTTAGAAGCTTCTTAATGATGTCCTCCCATCAGTAAATATATGCTGGTGAAACATCAATTATCTGTTAGAGGAGAATGCCTTTTTGGGTGTCGTGAAGTGGAATCTTTGGAACATATATCTTTTTGTGAATTGTCCCTTCACCAAGGCAGTATGGTTTGGGGGTTTATCCATTAGAATTAAGCTCTGGTTAAGAAGAACTTTACTTAATCTGCATAAGGATGGTCACTTGGAGATGATTGCCAAAATTGTTAAACTCATTTCAGTCATATGGATGAGAAGAAATCTGGTGCTTCATCAGGGAAGACAGCAAACTCCTGAAGTAGTCATTTGGGAGATTCATTTCTCATCATCATTAAGCGTTTTGGCATTTCAAGAACAGCATGCAAGCTTTATCATGAGGAATCAAACATCTCAAGAGTTTCGTCCTCTGAATTCAATCCATTCAAGAGGGTGGAGTATTATTATATTGAAAAATCCCGCTCAAGAAGCCTCTTGTGTTATCGATCCTTTATTTGCTATTAACAAGGTAGTTTAAAACAAGATTTTAAGTAAAATTGGAAGAAGGATAAAAAATCGTAAAAACATAAAAGCCTTTAGAAAATTAGTAAAATCGTTTTAATAAAAAAAAAATCGTAAAAACTTAAAATCACAGTGATAAATCGAGATTTTAATTACCATGGCTATTAGGGACAATCTATTCAGACTATGGTTTGGAAAAAGGTATCATCTCAGCAAAATGGAGCTAATCATTGGCTCCGCTCTAGGCATGATCTGAGACTTGAAATAAGCATATGAAATTGAGGCAGTTCTCATGACCTTTTTCACATTTTTGAGGTTCAAAACAGACTCATAAGAACAAGAATAAATAGAAAAAGTTAAGTTGGCATATATGAGTATATATATATATATATGACTCTCAGTACACAAAGTGTATATGGGAATGAATTACTTAATGAAGATCAACCAAAGCAAAAGCAAAGCTTTCCACGAGGATTAGAGACACAGCTGGCACTCAGAAACTTGTCTTTTAGAATATTCCGGCAAGCATGGATACACCGATCACGTGTGCAAGGGTGGAGTGGGACGGCGAATGCACACTCCCCGTTACGTGCTCCAAACACAAGCATGCTCATCGCCACCATAATCAACACCATCAACAATTTCTTCATCGCTTTTGCTTCCATTGAATCCCAAAAAATGTTTATTCTTTTTATTATATTTATAAACCAAAATAAGGATCCCCTCCTATTTAGTATTTACATCTCCGAGGATATAAAGGAATTAGGATCTCGATCAACGGAGATATCGTCATTCATACCTGTAAATACTCGGTTTCTGTTTCGGTGAAAACTGAAATCTGGGGGTCCAAATTTATCTTTTAATTTTATTTATTTTAATGCGTAGATAATCTGAAATAAAACAATATTTTATTAGCTTTTATTTTTGTTAAAAAAAAATATTTAAAAAATAATATTCCCTCCAGTCTTAATTACTAGTATAAGACATAGTTGGCTTTTTTGGAGAAATTAAGGAAGCTAATTAAATTACTTTAGAGTATTTTTATTTTTATTTTTTTCTTCAAAGTAATTAGTTTGACTAATAAACTAATATATAATCTAAAGATATACAATATATAAAATGATTAAGTAATTTATTTGGCTTCCTTAATCTCTCCAAACAAAGTCAACCATGTTTTATAATTAAGACCAGAGCTAATGGTTGACAATTTTTAATTTGAACAGTTGAAATTGTAATTGAACGTTGCAAATCTTTTATCATATATAAAAATCAGTTTTTCGGAACAAATATAATAAGAATACATTTTAAGAGAATTTTTAAGCATTTATTACTGTTGATTGACAGCTTGTAACTTCAAATATTCGTTTGACCTGCTGTAGATATTTTTCGCGTGATAAATTTTTTTTTTCCGTAAAAATTACTCTTGCTAAGAATTTTTTATTCCCTTTTAGTGGAAGTTAATTTTGCTAATAGAATAAACGTTTTTGCCTGGCATATGTATGACCTCATTGAGCCGTACCGTCTCTTATATTTGTAAATTAAGAAAACAAAATACTCCCACGGTTCCTAAATATAAAATTTAATTGATTTTTTTTAGAAGTATTTAAGAAGCTGAATAAGTTATTTAATCATATTCTATGTTATGAATCATTAGATTGTATATTAGTTTATAAATTTTTTTAAAAAATAGTTTGGAGAAAAATCATTAATATAAATACTTTAAAGTAATTTATTTAACATTTTTAGTATCTCCGAAAAAAGTCAATTAGGTGTATGTTTTATATTTAAAACCGGTGGTGGTATTTTAGTTAATCAATACCTCTAATCCTTAATATAAAAGTTAGTTGGAGTTGGATGTGGTCCTGAATACAATACGTTAATTCATTGCATCTCCCATATTAATTATCTTATTTTCAAACCAAAATATCCCTGTTGATTATTAATATATCAAACGATGTCTGATAGAAAACAGTTATAAGAAAATGTTCTACCACTCCTTGGAATCGTTAATTAATATAAAATCTCGTTCATAGAACAATTTTTAAGGACCTGAAGTAGGATTTTGTGGTTGTGTAAGAAACAAGCACTTAAACAGACTCCACGACCCAACCACTAGGAGTAGGGATGTTCAAGGACCGGGTCAGATCGGATTGTAAGTCAACTTGAGGTCTGACCCGATATGATCTCGGCTGGAAAAATCAGCTCAAGATCTGATCTGGTGCGTCGTCGGCCGCCCGAGTTTGGGCTGGACCGGGAACGCTACTGGACTAGTCCGAAGCAAACCAGTTTTTTTTTTCCAATTTTTTTCCCCCTTCTTAGGATGCAATTTTTAGCTCTGGTTTCACCTAACTTCCCAAAGTAATAAAAAGTGACATAGTGAAAAGTGGTTCCTATAAATTTAAAAACACATTAAGATGTTTAAACTCAAGTGAGAGGCCGCTCAACGTACTAGTGATTTACCCAAAAAAAAAAAAACCTCGGGTCAGACCGGACCAGTCTAGGGGGTTTAAGCCCCTGGATCAAGTCCAATCCAACCCGAGCAGTTTGGTCTGGTCCGGTCAAATTGTCTTTGACCAATTTTTCTTACCCTAGATCGGGTCGGGTCAGATCAAACCAACCATACCTCGGGTTTTTTGGACAACCCTGACTAGGAAATATGCAATAATTGGCATTTATTATAAAAGCATGCCTTTCAAGCATAAGAAAATTGTGCAGAGTCCCAATTACTCCTGACTAGGAGATATGCAATAATTGGCCTTTATTATAAAAGCATGCCTTTCAAGCATAAGAAAATTGTGCAGAGTCCCAATTTCTCCAAACTCCTGACTCTCTAAGAACAAGAATAGATAAGGAAAAAAGCTAAGTTGGCATATATATATATATATATATATATATATAACGCTGGTACATCAGATAAAACTTCTTATCCATTAATTATTAATAGACAACGTACTAGTATTAGAGTTAATTACAATTCTCTTGGCATTTTTTTAGCATGGGGATTAATTAACATCAACCAACGCAAGTGCAAAGCTTTGCATCATCGTGATTACAGCTTGCATGCTTATACAAGTCTTTCATCATGAACTTGCATTCATCGAGACACTTAGCACGTGTGCACTTCGGTTCGATTCGGATCGCAAATGGGTACTCATCCTCCTCCTCACCACGTGCTCCCACCGCCGCTGCCACCACCACCACAATCAACACCGTCAACAATTTCTTCATCGCTCTGGCTTCCATTGAAAATGTATTATTATTCCTTTGCTTCATCCATGCCCTTCTTTATATTTATAGACCAAACCTAAGATCAAGAAAAAATTATGCAGAGATTCTCGACGCAGGTATTGTTATTCATACACGTGTCAAAATTAAACAATTAAATTTGAATGTTTCTTTCTCTGTGTAAATATGTTCCCCACAATTACCTTTGACCTTGTCATAATTAAGAATCAAAACTCGTCCTAAGTTTTCCGGCCATGCATATCTTACAACCCTTTTAAGATCGCTTTTTGAAAGCATTAAATTAATTTATTATTGTTGATTGTAGGCTTGTAACTTAGTGACTTCATATATAGATCCATTTGTTTGGCCTGCTTTTAATATTTAATTTACATTATAATTTTTGAGTAATTTATATGTTTGATCTTTTACGTTTATCTTTTGATTTCATTAATAGAAAATATCTTATTTCAAACTACGTGTAGTCCAATACAATTCCAAAAACCACTTGGTTTGTCAAAAGTCAATACCACATTTCAAATCAAGTAGTGCCTCTAGAAAAACAAATGGCCACAAGAAAAAAATTTGCAATTGGATTAATATATACTGTTGTGAGTCATTAGAGCCTGTGGTTAAATTTTGGTCAAGTTCTTGTAATTTCAAATTGTGTTTTTTAATTCATATAGTCTGATAAAGTTCTAATGCCATTAATAGGGAGCAAAATCAAAAATCGTTCAAACAAAACCAAAACTAAAATCCGTTATAATTTTTAACTAGACAGTTTTGATTTAATTTAATTTGGTCTATATATTTAACCGTATCAAACTTAGACTAAATTTTAGTGTAAAAAAAAAATTAGACTAAATTTTTATGAAATTATAAATATTATAAATCACAGTTTTTTGAAACAATATGAAATAAAATCAGGATTCAATTAAAATGAAATAACCAACCATAATATTAACACTTTTATTTTATTATTATATAGGAGAAGCACTTAGGCTTTGTTTGAGAGTGCCATTTTAGAGGGAAAAGAAAGGGAAGTAAGAGTTTTGGTAATCCCTTCCCTTATATATATCAAGAGAAGAGACTATCAAAACCCTAAATTCCTTTTCCTTTTCCTCTAAAATGGAACTCCTAAATAAAGCCACATGCATGCAGAGAGGGATAGAAGAGAACCAAATAAATCTGCATCATTGTTAAGCCAAACTAGTAGTATAAGCTTGGTGGATCCTCTCTATTTTTAGTGTTCATGTTGGCTTATGCATGTGGCTCCATGCTAACTATTTTCGAGCTTAGCGCTATGTGCTGGATTTTTTAGTTTCAAATTTCAAAATTCTCTCCATTGTTTTATCATCCTTTCTCCTTTTTTTTTAATTTTCATTTTTCTGCATTTCTTCTTCGATCTTTTCTTTCCCCGGATATCTCCCCTCATTTCTTTGTCTCTCTTCATTTCGCTTTACTGGTCGCCGCTAACGGGAACTCCATTTTCACCGATCTGACTTAGAAAACAGTTGCTCCGGCTTGATAGGTGGGATTATATTCCTCCATGCTCTTTTTGTTTTTCTCATGCATTTTTTCTTTCTTTCATTAGTCAGTCCTTTGTCTACTCTTCTTCTTCATCCTCTATTTTCCATCATTTTATCTATTTATTCTTCATAATTTTTACGGTGTATCATGCGGCGGACGCCAGAGAACCGGTGAGATCGGAATACAAGGGATACCAGTTGGAGAATGTGGATGTATGGTGGACAAGAAGAGAAAGATGCGAAAAGAGACGAAACCATGGATGCTCAATCTTAACCAACCTCCGCCACTCTTCTGAGACCGTAGATGCTGTAGGGCACAGCGTTATGGTCTCAGCTTTTACTTTTTTGTTATATGGCGATTGTCTCTTCAAAATCTTTCCCTTCAGTTGTTTTCTTTTGCTTTTTTGTTTTTTTAAATGACTGGGAGCAGAGTATTGACCTCGTGATGTGCAATAGAAAGAGCAGGGTTTTGTTACCTCAAGTCAATGTGGCCAGAATCAATGGTCCCGTTGTACAAAGCCAGAAGCTCAAGTGGCTTTGTGCTTTGTGTGCAGGCACCTTGGTCGATATTTTTAACCTTGAACTATATTCAGGATAACTTTAGTTGGGTCCTTGGATTCGGAATCTCGTGCCTTGTAATGGTCTTTGCATTGGTTGTCTTCTTGCTTGCAACTATGACTTACAGGTTTCACACAAGAAATTTTCTAATTTACGCCTAACATAAATGAGAGATTTTCTTAAAATCTAATATATAATTTAAGAAAACACAACATATGAAATGATTAAATAAAATTTAAACCTATCAACATAAATAATAGTAGTTTTTTTTTTCTTTTACCTTTTTCACCCAAGAAATTTCCTATTTTATACATATCAACATAAATGAGAGATATTTTTTTAAAAAAATTTCCTAATTGTTTTTATATTTTTCCCATAAGTAATTTCCTAATTTAAACCTATCAACTTAAATGAGAGATATTTTTTTTGTAATTTAATTTTTATATTTTTTCCACAAGTAATTTCCTAATTTAAACCTATCGACATAAATAAGAGATATTTTTTAATTTCTATTTTTCCTCTTCGCACTGAATTTCCTAATCCTAGCATCAATTAACATTAATGAGATGAACTATTTTGAAATTTTTTGCCATTTAATACAAACCTCAATTACAAGAAATGATGATCATTTTTCAAATTTCAATTACAATCCAATTACCACCAATGTAATTTGCTTATTGGTTTAGATGTGCAAATTACATCAAGGAGGATTTTTTTTCTTTTAACTTGTTTTTTTTTTTTATTATTTTTTGAGTAGGGCAGACAAAATGAGGCGTTCACAAATCACAATGGACAATACTAAGGACTTGTTTGGTATGGGGAAGATTTGAGGAGGGAAACGAATATTTTGAAGGATGAGGAAAGATAAGTTATTTGGTAGGAAGAAAATGAAGGGGTGAAAGTTGGGAAATAATAAAGGAATACGTATTTTATCTTCAAAAGTAATTAATTCAAAATGAAAAAGATTTTTTTCTCATAATTTGAATTCAATACAACTTTGCTTGCATCAAATTCAAATTTATGGGTCAAATTCATATTTTACAACGAAGAATTTATTTTGCAAAAAAAAAAAAAATCGAATTTATGGATTAAATTCGAATTTTATGATGAAGCATTTATCTCACAAAAAAAAATCGAATTTGTTAACATATTCTCTTATTAAATTCGAATTTGTTACATAAATTTTAACGTAATCCTATTTTTTTGCCTTATAGAAAATGAATTTTTTATGAGGTAAATATGTCCGAAAGTTTTATTATTCATAGAAGGAACTTTGGTTTTCACAAATTTTAGCGGGATCTTATTTTCCTATCTTTAAAGGAAGATTGGTGAGATCGAAAATTTGAGTTCCTAGAAAGATTGAGTATTAAAAGTGTACCAAACAAAGGAACTTACTCATCCTCCCTTCTCTTTTCACCTCTTCTGCATATAAAACGGGCCTCAACCTCAAGTTTTCATGAACCTATAAAAACTATAAACCACGGTTTCAAACTATATACATAGACCACAATTAGAATTCAATCAAATTGAGACTTAGAGATTTCCTCTCCTGTAGGGAAGGACTCCAGTACGTTGACTATTTTGTCAGAATATAATGACCCAACTAAGTAATCAGGACCATGCTATCTTAGAGACATCCTGATAAAGTGTATCAAGTAATGTCGTCTAGAAGTTGAGCACTTATTTGTAGTAAAAAAAATAAATCAGACTATAAAAATCAATAATGATATATTAACCTTTATTTGATTATTATGGAGGAGAAGCGCTTAAATAGGCATGGGTACAAGAGAATTGAGCCAGTTATAAAAGCATACTATGGATCAACCTAAGCAAATACAGAGCTTTCCGTTAGGATTTTCGACACAGCACTTTGAAACTTGTCTTTCAAAATATTTTTGCACTCTTTGATACATTGAGAAAGCGTGCAAGGGTTGAGTGGGATCGCTATCGCACCCTCCCCGTAATGTCCTCCCAATATCACCATGCTTGTCGCCACCACCACCATCAGCACCATCATCACGTTTGCTTCCATTGAATCCCCCTCTCCTGATTCAAATTGCTGCTCTGCTTTACTTGATGCCTACTCTATTTATAGACGCCAAGCAAATCTTTTCTTCTTCTTCTCAATATTTCATCGCCACCCATAAATAGAAGAAATGTATAGTTTATATTTAATATTTTATAAATTAAAATATTTCTATTTTTTGTGTTATTGCAGTTATGAACCGTATCTATATGAGAAAAGGGAAATTAAAAGAGAGGGGATCGGTGCAATTATGAGAAGAAAAACAAGAAAAGGAAAAAGAGAGGATGCCGATTAGAGCCTTTAAAAGCAACCTTTTAATGGTACGATGTAAGTATGTGAGATGAGTTTTGTCTCGATTTATATAAATAAACATTCTTTAGTCCCAAAAGAGATCCCAAACAAACACAGACACATATTTTTGGGTTAAATAGCAAATTTGTCATGAAAGTACACACTATGAGCAATTTTGTCGTGTAAGTTTTTTGTGACTCAATGTAGCCCCAGAAATTTAAAAACATAGCAATCTTGGCCTTTTCTGTTAAAAAAACTAATGTTGACTGTTAAAAAAATGACATTGATCGTTAATTAACTTTTTATATTTCCAAGGTTATATTGAGCCAAAAAAAATTCTAAAGTAAAATTGCTCTTGAGCGTGTATTTCTAGAGTAAATTTGCTACTTAACCTTATTTTTTTTGGGGTCAAAGAACAAACACTCTTACGTAATTTTTTTGCTCAGAACGCTCTTACGTATGAGGATAAGGACATCATCCTTTTATGGGTTTGATGGTATATTATATGACTATTCCAATCAGATTGACGTTACTCTTTCTTTTTTGAACGGCAGAGTGACGTTCTTTTTTCTTTTTTGAACGGCAGATTGACGTTAGTCTTTCTTTTTTGAACGGCGATTGACGTTTTAGGAAAAAAGATAAAGGAGAAAAATGTGCATAAAAAATCTCGATGAAAATATTGTCATTCATGACATGTGTACAAACACTCTTAATGTTTCTTTGTACTATATTAATGAGAATGAATTTACCCTAAGTTTTCCATTCCACTCTCAAATATATTTATTAAGAATAAAACATTCTTTCAAGGTCCTAAAAGATTAAAAAAAAAAATATTGAGAAAATTCGGATGTAAAAATGGTCCCATAGATAAATTATTTAGTATGTCATTAATAACTTCATCTGTGGGTTTTAACAATTCCTTAGAACCTTTTTTATCTTAGATTTTTTTTTTGACATTTTTTTGAAGGGAAATACACTTTACCGTGTTGTAAAGAAGTGTATCGTAAATCATGATACAAAAAGATGTGGATCCCACTATTTCATATGTGTGTAGGAATCTTTTCTTCTCACGTAATACGAAAAGTGTAAACCCCTTTTTTTAATGCCTTAAAAAAAGCTTCCTATTAAAAACTCTTCAATAACGCTTTTATAAAGCATTTATATTATTGTTCATTGTAACCTATAACCATTGTTGTCAAACTCGCGAGTTAACTCTCCAAGTTTACCGTTTTTAAGTTTCTACCTTACTAAATCGAGTCAAGTCTCTAGTAAACTCGTGTCAACTGTAAACTCAGTTTAACTCACGAGTTTACACACTAAATTTACTGTTTTTACGTTTCTAGTTTACAAAATTGTGTTACTTTTTTCAATTTTGTCATCCTCAACTAGCTTTATATATGAATTTTATATATTTTTTTATTAAATATAATAAATTATGAATGTTGATCTATTTAATTTCAATTATTTAGATTTAAAATATATTTAAATCAAATCGTTGTCATTTTTTATATTTTAATTATACACTGTTAATACCTATTTTATGATAAAAGTAAACTTTTACGACTTTACGATTCGAGTTTACGTCACTGTCACAACACGAGTTTGCTTAAACTCATGAGTTTGACAACGTTGCTTATGACTTGAAAGTTTCGTTTGACCTGGTTATGATATCAACTTGATAAATTTTTTTTTTCGTGGGAATTACTTTTCTGAGATTTTTCCCTCTATAGCAACCATTGGTTTTGCTAAAAAGAATATTAGCGACATATAAATAAAAGCCGCAGTTTTCCCATTGTATATTGATCTTTACAAATATTGAGGAGGCTCTGAAATCAACTATCCATGCTTAAAAATAAAAAATAAGTGAACGTTTCTAATTATCATATTATCATGCTTTAATTCGTGAACATGCCAAACAAAAAATTGCTGCCAGGGTACCAACTACCAAGTGTGCACTAAATATAAGGACTGAAAATTGTAAGGTGGATCTTATATTAATGACTACAAATAGTATATATTACTACCTCCTGTCCTAAATATAGGATAAAGTTTGTAGTTCAATTTGCACTACAAACTTTGTCCTATATTTTTAGGCCGGGAAGGAGTATACGATTAACTTATATTTAAGTATTATTAGGCCTAATTGAGAGCGTATAGTATAATTTGTTCATATAATTATTTGATTGTGTCAGTTTTAAATACTGTCAGGCTTAATTCTATCAAAAACATTTTTTGCAACTATACTGAATTAATTCGACCACCTCATATTTAATTAGATGGAGCATTTTCTACTAACACCAACTACTTTTAGGGTATGTTTGGTTTGAGGGGAGGAGAGAGAAAATTTTTATCTGGTTAGGACCAAATTACCTATAGAAATTTACATTGATTCACATTCATAATTGGGGAAAAATTATAAACAAGAGATCAGTCATATTGGTTTTAGCTAAGATGATTACTTGCAAGATTGGTAATGGAGACTAACAAGAATCAAGCTCATCGAACTACAATTTCTTCGACGAAGGGACAACGGAAAAAACTTATTTAATTTAGATCCGTCCAATATTTGAGGTCGATCAGTTCCTTCTGAGCTGCTTTGAGTTTCTCCATCCTCGACCTCCTTGCTTTAAGTTTGTTGGCCACTGCTCTCAAACTCATCACCAACCGCAACGTCCTTGACGCCTCATCTTCAGTTGTTTGTGGCTTTCCTCACCTGCAAAGATAAGACAACGAAGAAGGAGGCATTAAGCTTGAAGGAGTAGGCGCCAGCGGTTGGACGAGCAGCCGACAATGACGTTGCAGGAGGAGACCAGCGAAGGAGCCAAATGAAGGTCAATTGGAAGCATTGATGAGAAAAAAAATGTCTTTTTGTTGAGTGTAGCTATAGATATTAAAAAATGTCTATGACCAATTTAGTCAAGACAAGATAAAAATTTCCTCTCCCTTTACCTTAAACCAAACACATCTAAGTGATTTCTGAGCTATTTTTTTTTTTCCCCAAAAACCTATATATTTGGACCCATTTCTCTAGGACAAATAAAATGACCCGGTTACAGTGACATGAACTACGTCGTTTTTGTGGCCATGCCTAAAACTACGTCGTTGCCCGTTGGAAACAAACAAGCATTATGGTCATCGCAACTTCACCAGGCAGAAATAGAGATCTTCTTGGTTCGGTCACTTGGACTCCGGATATGGAAGCCTCACAAGACCCGAATTCAAACCCGAGTGGCATCGACGATTCAGAGCTCGAGCTCTACACCATCCCAAGCCATTCAAGTAAGCATTCTTCTTACTCCTTCTCTCCGCTCTCTCCTATCACCCTAAAACCTTAATTTCATCGTTCACAATCATTCTGCTTCCATTAGCTAAAACCCTACCCGCCCATTCCCACACCTGCCTTTGTTTCTATCCTTGCCGTTGCCGATGAATATAGACGCCTTTTTTGACTAATTAAATCATTTTTCACAGGATGGTTTCTGTGGGATGATATTCACGAAACGGAGAAATCATCTCTCAAGGAATTTTTCGATGGAACCTCAATCTCAAGAACGCCGAAGGTCTATAAAGAATACAGAGATTTTATCATTAATAAATACAGAGAAGAGCCTTCCAGGAGGCTTACATTCACCGAGGTACGAAAGTCGTTGGTGGGGGATGTCACCTTGCTTCGCAAGGTTTTTCTTTTCTTGGAAAAGTGGGGATTGATTAATTATGGCGCACCTTTGAGTGATCGCGGGGAAAATTTGATTCCGGAGGAGGATGAGAAGTGCAAGGTTAAGATTGAAGAAGGAGCCCCGAATGGAATTCGCGTTGTGGCAATGCCTAATTCTTTGAAACCCATTTCGGTGCCTAACTCTAAGAGTACCGGGAATGCGGTTGGCTCTGGTTTCAAATTGCCCCCGTTGGCATCATACTCCGATGCGTACGGCGACTTGATGAAGCAGAAGGAGTTGGCTTGTGGGGTTTGCAGTGATAAATGTGGTTCTGGCCACTACAAGAGTACCCAGGTTATTTCTGTTTCATTCTATAACGTTTTTAGTTTTGTTCGGGGTCCTGTTTTGTGCATTTAGCTATTATGATTTACTGATTGCTAATATTTTTTGTCATAGCAAGCTCCCCTCTCATTTGGCATTACTGCGCAGATCATGAAATTTATTCGGCTGCTGCAGTTGTAGTTCTATTAATTTTGTTCTCCAATATACTTTCAAGATTCAAATCATTGTGAAAAATAAGATCTAGCAGTTCTTATTACGTGACGCCTGTTTCTCTGGTTCTTCATAAACAGTTAGTGTCGAAGTTAGCATGTTATCTCTCTCCTTTCAGGATTATTTTTCTCTAGCTTAAATACTGATACTGAGAGAAGGACTAAGGTGTTAGACCAAAAATATGAATCGGTGTAGAAACCATTGCCGCTTGGGTTTTCTCTCGTGGTTGAAACGGGGATCAGGGTGGAGAATAAAGCTTGGGAGGTTAAGTTGTTGTGATGACTTTTCAATCACTTCAAAGATTTAACCCCAAAAAATGGACAAATTGAGTCAGTCCTCAAGTTATGTGTGAAAATATGTAAATCTATGTCATATGTGATTAATTTCTTTCTATCTGTAGTTTTGCTTGCATTTATAACAACAATTTTGTGGATAATTATTCTAATTTTAATTTTAATTTGATAGGATAATTTCATTATTTGTGCAAAATGTTTTGAAAATGGGAAGTATGGGGAGAAAAGGTCTTCAGGTGATTTCAAATTAATCGAGTCCAATGAAGACAGTGGGAAACATGAGGCTGTCTGGACTGAAGGAGAAATTCTACTACTTCTAGAATCTGTTTTGAAACACGGAGATGACTGGGAACTTGTTGCTCAAAATGTTCAAACCAAGACTAAACTTGATTGTATCTCAAAACTCATTGAGCTGCCCTTTGGGGAGTTCATGTTGGGATCTGCTCCTAGACACGGTAACAGTAACAGTGCTAATGGCATTGTGAACAGTGCAAAACAAGTTCAGTCATCTTCATCTGATCACCAAGAAACTCCCAAGACACAGGATCCAATTCCAGAGCCCAAAAATGAGAGTAAGATGAATGGAGATGTTGTGATGGAAAGTCCTTCAAAAAGACAATGTGTTGCTAGCCCTGCACTTTCAGATTCAAGCAGTTCTCTGATGAAGCAGGTGAGAGATAATATTGAGCTTATATTCACATAATATCATTTTGAGTATTTTCAACATGTCGTTGCTTTTTCCTTATTAAATTAGAGTTTATCACCTATATTGTGTCCGACAGTGACTAGCTGGTGTTTTTAATCAGGTGGGACTTATATCTACTGTGGTTGACCCTCATATCACAGCTGCTGCCGCTGATGCTGCTATTATGGCACTTTGTGATGAGAACATGTGTCCCAGGGAAATATTTAATGTTGATAAGGATTATGCTTACGGTCAATCTGGCTTGAATACTCTGAATGGTCATTCAGCAAGGTTATTTATATTAATCTGAGTTGTTTGATCCTTTAGATTTTGCAAAATTAAATTTCTCTTGCATTGTACCTTTGTCGTATAAATTCTTTATAATTATTTGTCTTAGAGTCCTTGAAGGTGATGATGGTTCAGACATGGAGAGGTCCACTCATTCAGGTATAGGTAATTATATTATGAAAAACATATTTCTTTTCAACAGAGGTTAAGTTAAAAATAGAATATTGAACCTTCTTTTGTAGATATGCATGAAGGATCCCCAATGAAGGATGATATACCCATGACATTGCGGATAAGAGCTGCCATTGCAACTGCTCTTGGAGCAGCTGCTGCTCGTGCAAAGTTGCTGGCTGATCAGGAAGACAGAGAGGTCGAACATTTAGTCGCAACTATAATTGAAGCACAGGTAGCTAAGTTCTGTTTGATTAAACCTTTTTTTATGTCTTCAACTCTTGGTGCTTGAATAAAAATTGTTTTGATTGAGGTCTCTGGCATATATGTCCTTGAATGATTGTCACTGTTGGGATTAACTACTGGTTCTTGTGTCATTTGGCAAATTAGATTGAGAAATTGCAACACAAGGCAAAACATTTCGAAGAGCTGGAGCTGTTGATGGAAAAGGAATACGCGGAAATAGAAGAGCTAAAGAATTCTCTGATAACCGAAAGGATTGATGTGTTACAGAAGACGTTTAGTGCTGGAGTCCCTAGGTGGAAAGATTATCCATCCCTGAAACCTTGAGCCGATTTGTATGTTACATGGATATTAGATTAGTTTAGGCTTTCAGTGGTTTGTGATTTGACTTGCGATTTGCATCAGATCCTATGAATATGTAATTCTTGTAACCTACCGTATACGCAGAGAGCTTGTTTGTTCAGAACTTGGAAGGCAGGCGTGATCATTTTCAGATAGCTTCTGTCCTTGTATCCAATGAATCTAAGAAACCTTCTTACTCACCTGAAAAACTGTTTGTAGACATGAACAAATTTCCATCATCCTTGCTGATAATCTGTTGATATCTGCATTAAATCCATGAAAACCTTGAAAACTTTTTCTTGAGGACAACGTTCCCGACGTTTTCATCTGTGAACGGAACCGCCTGCTACCAAGCGCTGTGAAATTATGGGGCTCGTTTGACATTTAGTGGTAACTATACCTGAAGCACATATAGCTAAGACGCTACGCGTTCCTTGCTTAGTTGGTAAAGTAGACATATAAGATATTGCTGCGCAAGATTAGGCACGTGCAAGAATTGGAACTGGTTATGCAAAAGGCACATAGCTAAATAATTCTCTCATTAACCCAACGGATAAACTTTTTCAAGGGGAAGACATGTTATGAGATAAGATGCTGAAGGCAAATTCGTGACTTCTTCAGATGATACATATATAAGCCAACGAAAAATGACACAGTTGGCTAAGGCATCAGTCTTCTTCTTAAAAGGGAAGATGTTCGATACCCGCTGGTTGATGTGAGGGTCTCGTTGGTAGGTGATCTGTAAGTACTTATATAAGCGCTCTTTAAGCCTTAAACTATACCTTACCTCTAGTGGGATACCGGTGTCTACTCTTACCTAAACTTTCTATTAAAAAAAAAGAGATACATATAGAAGCTCACATATTCATTACCAAAGATAGTTGTCATATATATTACATATTCATCTCGGAACACACGAGCTTCATCATCTCTTTGTGGAGACAATGCCCATTAAATTCACTTATTCATAATAAACATAGAAAATAAAGATCTGAATCCTCTTAATTCCTCTTTGAAACCCAACAACACTAACTTTGAAGAGAGATAAATATATGGTGTGTGAGATTTATGAGTTGCAAATGATACTTGAACGATGAATTCAACAACACATAAATCTCTCTCACACACACATATTATGTCTATCTTTACTTCAAAACTAGCATTGAATTCCACAGAGACATTAAGAGAATCCAAATTCATCAACCCAAGCAAATGCAGAGCTTTCCCTGGGAATTAGTAGTGCAGCTAGCGCTCTGAAACTTGGCCTGCAGAGCCTGTTTGCACTGAGCAATGCACTGAGAAAGCGTGCATGGACTCATTGGAATTGCAATTGCACTCTCTCCACTACTTACCCCAAACACCAAAATAGCAGCCACCACAACAATCACCATCAACCACAGCTTCTTCACAATTTTTGCTTCCATTTTTTGAAACCTTAAGCTCAACACTAATATTCTTAAATGATAGCTTAAGCTACACACTTGAAGAACTGGTTTGCTTGTACGCTATTTATAGACCCAAATCAGCATCCATGTTGCGACCTCATTGGCTTAGCCCCCAGAAGGGAAGTTCTTCATTAAATTGATAAAAAGCTTAACATTCTGGAGCAATGTGCATATTTAAGGATGTATTTTTTATTTTGCACCGACTGCTTCCACCATTGGAAACTTTTTCTCCTGAATTTGCGAAAGCCAACCAATGAGAAGACGAGGTTTCAGGTTAAAGCAATATTCTAATGATGGTCTGAAGTCCACGTGTTGTATTTCCATTTCTAGTTTGGTGTAAACCAATGTGCAGGCTCTTAGCCGAGACTGTGTCAGTTTCTCATTTGCATGTGGCCCATTATTTCTCTGCATCCATAATTATTGTCTGTCTAATAATTAAATGACCAAGATATGGACGCATAAATGGGACTGTGTGAGGTATATGCGGAATCTCACTATACACTGATTTAAGAATGCAATGTACGCATGAAAATGGAAAGTAGGAATGCCCACTGAAAATATATTACCATTATGTAGAAGGAATGATAAGTACATATCGTCTTGTGAATCAAATCAAGATCGAGGCACAATATTCTTGTAAGTTTGAGATGCACATTATAAAAAAAATACAAAAGTTTTTTTTTTGTCATTTTGAGTTCATGCGTGATCTTCCTAACCTGACATAGATACTAGGAGATATTGTAGAGGTCGGCTCATTTTTTTTGCCAAAACTTGTTGGTTAATCTCTTTTCACGTTAGATCATGTAGTGATGACTTTGATATAGTTCCGAAATATTTAAAACTTCTGAGACTTGTATTACTCATATTAAACACTACCGTAAATGAAATATTTCCTTCAGCAAATTAAGCAAATATTTATGGGAAATTAGTTTAAGAAGCTATTTGTTTCGTAACATTTTCAAGTTTCAACTTGAAAATTATGAGTTTGTACTGTGAAGCCGGACTCGCAGAGCCTTCTTATACGTCTTTGATTCAGAAATTTATAAACTTATTTTGTTGATAAAGCGGATCCTTTTGCTACTTAATTATGCTGTCCTACTTACAATGATTAAGCCTGCCTCAAGGTCGATCATTGTCTAACTACAAACATGAGAGACCTATCCATAGCCATTTGTAGTTCACGCGAAACATTTCTATTGGAAGTTCATTGTCTTCTTTTGATCTTAATGAATATATAACCTTTTATCTTTAATATCCGAGTTAGTTGGGGATGAATTTGATCTTGAATATAAGATCTTAATCCATTTTATCTCCCTTTTTATCAGTTTTTAAATCATCCCCATGGATTGCACATGTTAAGGAAGTTTGCATCAAGTGGAAATTTCAATGTAAATGATTTAAAAGAATATTTTAAAGAAATCGACACACATTTTTAATAAATAATTAATTTAACTAATTTTCTTAGTCTGCTTAAATTAGTTAAGTAGATCTTAAGACACAAGGTAGTATTTCTTCAGGGAAAAGATGTTAAATAAGATTAGAGAGACAAGATGCTGAAGACTATTCGCATAAAGAAATACACTTTAAAGTTGTCATATTATTCATCACATAGAACACAAACTTCTTCTCTTTGTGGAGACAAAGCTGGTTTATTCATAAACATAGTAGTAGTAACTAACAAAGAGTTGAATCCCCTCAAATGAAATTAAAAAGCACCAATTTAGAAAAATATATATATATATATATATATATATATATATATATATATATATATATGTGGCATGTGAGATTGATTTGAGCTACAAATCATACTTATATGATGAACAACTCAACCAAACGTGTATTATGTATCTCATCAAAAATTAGAACTGAATTCCAAAGAGAATCCAAATTCATCAGCCCAAGCAAATGCAGAGCTTTCCCTGGGAATTATTAATGCAGCTTGCACTCTGAAACTTGGCCTTTAGAGCCTGTTTGCATTGAGCAATGCACTGAGGAAGCGTGCATGGATTCAATGGAATCGCAATTGCACTCTCCCCACCACCCACTCCAAACACCAAAATGGCAGCCACCACAATTACCATCACCAACCATATGTTCTTCACCATTTTTGCTTCCATTATTTTTATTATTGGAATCTTCTTCACTTGAACTTGATGCAAACATAATAATTGCTTGTGCGCTATTTATAGCTGACCCAAATAAGCATCCATGTTGCTACCCCATTGGCTTACCCCAAAACACAAGATTCAGCATTAAACTAATGAAAACCTTAACATTATGGAGGCCTACGTGTATATTTTATATTTGTGAATGCTCGTACCTACTTCTTCCACCATTGGCAGCTTTTTGTCCCGAATTTGTGAAAGAGAACCAATGAGAAGACGAAGACGGTCTTATCACAATATTCTCATGATCTTTTGTTTTATTAATCTCCACCACGTGTTGTTTCTCCATTTCTAGTTTCATGAAAGCCAATATGCAAGCTCTTAGCCCAGACTGTGTCAGTTCCTCATTTGCATATATATTATGCCTCCTTTCTGCTTTAATCATTCTAGGATTAATTAAATGACCAAGATATGGAGGCATGGGACTGTATGAGATATGAAATCTCTCACCATACACTGATTTAAGAATGCAATGTAGGCATGAAAATAATACATGATAATGGAAAGTAAGAATGCCCACTGAAAATATATTACCATTATGCAGAGGGAATGATAAGTAGATATTGTCCTGTGAATCAAGAGGCACAATCTTCTTGTATGCTATTAGCTAGAGAAAGGTTTAAGCCGCAGATTATCAAGAAGATTTTAAAAAAAGTAAATTAATCTTTTTGCCATTTTGAGTTCATGCGCGATCTTCCTAAACTAACTTAGATACTGGGAGGGTCGGTTCAAATTGATATAATCATTTCGGTTCTTAATATAAGATATAGTTACCTAATTTAATTAGATTAAAAAAATTAGATAAATTAGTAATATGACTTTTTTTTTTCCTCTCTAAAACACTCGATAATTTTCTTTTGGGTTAAAAGGGCTATTTTGCTTCAGAAGTTGCCACAGAGGGGCAATTTCGCCGTGAATTTTTTGGGGGTGATTTTGCCCTAGAAGTGTCAAATCTAAAGTAATTTTGCGCTAGTCGTTATCCCAATTAAATTTAACTGTTACTTAACTAAATATGTTAAGTTGACAGTCTACGAGTCATCCACATCATTTTTGTTTTGAGTTTAGGTGAAAATTTACCCCAGAGGCTTTCATTCAGAGTTACCCTAAAAGTTTCTAAATCATAACATTTTCTTAATTATATATGCTTATTTAATTGGATAAGTACATGTGTCATCCACTTCAATTTTTTTTCAAAGTTAGAGTAAAAAATAAGTAATTTGTTTTTTTTTTAAAAAAACATTTCATTTGAAGGATTAGAGATAATCAAAGAGGTGAAAACATCTTGTATGGTGAAGAGAAAATCAAAGAGGTACTTGCCTATCTCAATGTCATTGGGGTACGGTACCGTGGCAAAGAATTTTCGATGGCCTTGTTCTTGCAATCTTCCTTAATTTGTTATGCATCTAGTGATCATTACTCTCTTGGCGAATGCGAGTTCCCCCTTTACATATAACTTCTTTTTCTTTAATGTTGTTCACGTTACTAGCTCAACATATTCGGTAAAGTAATAGTCAAACTTAACCTAAATAATTGTCAGCGCAACATTGTCATGATTTAGAAACTTGCAGACCAACATTGCTCCTAAGTGAAACTTTCAGGGCAATTTTGCATTTTTTTTAAAAAATAATGTGAACGACACGTAGACTGCCAATTTAGCATATTTAGTCAACTAATGGTCAAACTTAACAATGATAACGGTCAGGAAAAAATTGTTCCAGATTTGACACCGGGCAAAACTGCCCCCCATGACAACTTCCGAGTTAAAGTAGCTTTTTAACCTTTTCTTTTATTTTCTCAATTTCTCTCTTACTTAATTATTGTTTCTATTCTTTTGGAAGTTCATTGTCTTCTTTTAGTCTTAATTAATGAATATACTCTTGGTCCTTAATATATGACTTAATTGAGGAGTGGATCTTAATCCTAAATATAAGATCTATTTCCTATTACCCTCATTGATGCTCATCTACAAAAAGACATCTCACCTTAACTAGTTTCCTTAATTTAATTAAATTAAGTAAATAGGTCTTTTATCAAAGATTGAAGGGAGGATTTTCTTCTTAAGGAAAATGTGTTTCAGAATATTAGAGACACAAGACGCTCAAGGCCAATTCATTATTACTAAACATAACATACAGAAGTGAAGGAAAAAGAAAAAAGAAGAAGAAAAAAACATACAGAAGTACAGTTGTCATATATTTACATATTCATCATATAGATGACACACTAATTAACTTCTTCTCTTTGTTGAGACAAAGTTGATTAATTTATTCATAAACGTAGTTACTGACAGAGTTCAATTCTTTCAACGTCTCTTTCGAAATTTAACAGCACTAATTTTGAAAAGAGATACATGTATGTGAGATTGATTTGAGCTGCAAATCAACAACACACACACATATTATATTATGCATCTTTTCTATTCAAAATTTAGCACATAATTCCATAGAGAAATCCAAATTCAACTAACCCAAGCAAATACAGCTTGCACTCTGAAACTTGGCCTTTAAAACCTGTTTGCACTGAGGAAGCGTGCATGGATTCAGTGGAACCGCAGTTGCACTCTCTCAACTACCTACTTCAAATACCAAAATAGCAGCCACCACATTATCTTCACCATTTTTTCTATTATTGAAATTTTCTTCACTTGAACTTGATGCAAACATAATAATTGCTTGTACGCTATTTATAGACCCAAATAAGCTTCCATGTTGCTACCCCATTGGCTTACCGTGAACTACAAGATCCGGCATTAAATTAATGAAAACCTTAACATTGTGTAGGCGTACGTGTATATTTTATATTTGTGAATGCTTTCACCAACTGCTTCCACCATTGGCAGCTTTTTCTCCTGAATTTGTGAAACAGAACCAATGAGGATTAAGACGATAATCTTATTGCGCTCTTTTGTATGCCACGTGTTGTTTTTCCATTTCTGGTTTCATGAGAACCAAGATGCAATCTCTTAGCCCAGACTGTGTCAGTTCCTTATTTGCATATGCCTAGTTTCTCTGCATTAATCATTGTAGGCTTAATTAAATGACCAAGATACGGAGGCTTAGCCTGTATATTATATTGGAACGATATGATGAGGTCTAGGAAATCACATTATACTTTAACTTAAGAAAGAGCAATATATTACTATAGAAAGGATGAATGGCCACTGAAAAGACTAGATAAGGAATGAAAATAAACTTTTAAGTTCTAAAGGTAGGGACTAGATAACTAATTTGACCAATGAAGTTAGTAATTTGTAACAGTTTATTGATTTTCCTAAAGTGCATTTTTCATCGAGTTTGTAAGACAAAATGAGTTTAGGTCTATCATCTAAAACCAAATATTAAAACAAGAAATATTACTATCAGGTGAACATAATAAGTACTTATATATATTATCCTGTGAATTGCAAGATGCAAAAGAAAAGTCCCCCGAAAAATAATAGACTGGCATTTTGAGCCATGCATTATTAAATCAAGGATATAAATCTTGATTATTTTAAGTTACTGCGTTATCTCCTGACCTAACAAACGAGATTCTGTAAGTTGGCTCCTCTATTTTTTTTTTCACGCTAGTCATCATGTAGTGCAACTGATCGAGTATTTAGTATTAGTATTATGTATTTTCAGTGTGCAAAATTTATATACACTACCTTATACTATACCAAGTTAAGTCCTAAATATAAGACTTTAATCCACTTTTTCTCTTAAATGTATATTTTTTTCCCTCAGAGTATACCTACAGATTACCCACATTAAAAGGTTAAAGATAATCATAATTAAAAATGATATTTTTTAAAAATTAACTCATATTTATCATGAAGAACTTACACAACTAACTTTTTTAATCTATATTAAGCACCTAAATTCTTTAATCTACCCAAATTACTTGTCTAACATATATTATTAAGCATGTACGAGACTCACGATTTGGTGGTAATTGTTTGTAACAAATGTTGGTTTAGTTAATAAAGATATTGTGATATGCTTACTCTCGTCCCATACTGATATAGAAATGAGAATGGGCTAATGCCCCGATACTATACCACACAAAAAAAAAGTTATTGGGATACGAGGACTTTATTGATGGATGATTTGTAAATACCTCTCTAAGCGTTCTTTGAGCCCATAGATATACCTTACCTAGTGAGTCCCAATTTACTTAATTAAACTTTAAATATAACAAATCAACTAAACATTAATTTTAGTTGGTTGTTCATGTATTTCATATTTTTATTTTTCTTAAAAAAAAAAGAATCCCTTATTTAAAATTTCACAAGTAATGAAAAAAATGAATCTTATGAAATCTTTTAATTTTATTAATATGACAGCTAATATTTAGGAGGGTCTGAATCAGCTCATAGATTGTTATATTTTAATTGGTTAAACTACGTGACAAATTAACAAACTCGGTTAATATACCAAAAACAAAACCTCCAATTGGGCTTGAGCTTGGGCTCTCTGACTGACTGAGGATACAGATATTTCTTCAGCCCACTTAGTTGAATCAGCTTCTTGCTAATTGTTTCTCTCTCTGAAGGCCCTGAGATAAGCAACAATCTGTTCATCAACTCCAATAACTTTGATCAACAACAAGTGGCTGGTCTAGCGGAATGTGATGTTGGATTCCCTTAGGGTTTGTTTGAGAGTTTGAAGAGAAAGGAAAATAAGAGGATGCAAGGAGAAAGGAGGGGAAGAGAAGGAAGGGAAATGGATGATATTTCCTCCCCTTGTTTGGGAGTTAAAAAAATAGTAAGAGAGGAAGATGGAGGATTAATGAGTTGTTTTTACCATTTTGTCTTTTTCTTTAATAATTAATATAATTATTATACTTTACAAATAAATTTAAATTTAAATTTTCTAAAAAAATTATTTATGTAATTTTTATATTCAAAAAATTATTTATGTGGTGGCGGCGGTGGTGTCGGTGACGGCGGCAAGTGGTGGCGGCGGCGGTGGTGGCGGTGGTGAGGTGGTGCTGGTGGTGAACGAGGGTAACAAAGTAATTAATCTATTTTCCCTTTTAAAACCCCCATATTTGGGGAACTTTATTTTTTAGAAGAAGGAAGGTTTTCGAGGATTTGTAAAATCCTCTGATTCCCTCCTCTCCTATTTTTAAAACTTGCAAACAAGGGAAGGGACTACCAAAACCCTCCATTCCCTTTCCCTTCCCTCTAAAATGGAACTCGCAAACAAAACCTTAATAAATCTAGGGTTTGAGCTGCGGTAACATATTTGTAATCCACCTTGTATGGAATTACTATTGTTGGGAGGGTCGTCTTTACCACTACAGATCCGAATTCGGATTAGTCAGAATCTAGGTTCTAATGAACCGGGTGGGATAAAAAAAAAAAAACTCCAATAACTCTGGACAAAAAAACTTCCAATAAAATACGCTTCTAACACCTGGTTCTGTCACGTACGAGTCTCCCCTACAAGCACCATTCACTATACTATTGCTTTTGCTGCTAAAGCCACCGGTCTTACATGCATCGCAGTATCGCACTCACTTGAACCTAATTCATCATTCCATCAAAATCAATTGCAGTATATGAAGCAAATATTAATAATTAATACACCCAGTACAGCCAAAAAACTAAAAACTAAAAACTTGCTTGCATCTCTCATTTCCTGGTCAAGAATCAAGCGACCTTCTTTGAATAGGAACTTGCCTTGGGTCATTTCTGATTCAATCAGCCCTGGACACACTATTTTTATTCCTATGTCTTTTTCTAATTCTGTTTTAAGACACTCGTACAGGTTGATAACTGCTGCTTTACTTGCCTGAATCAATACATTGAAAGCTACAAATTAATTATTCCGTCCGGTCCTACAAAAGTGTTCTTATAATTAGTGGCGGAGGTAGTGTGTGTATATATATATATATATATTAAGTAATAAGCTAGATGTCGCAACATCTGATTTTTACCATAGCAGGTGCAAAATTGGTAACATCAGTGGAGTGTTCAAACAAGCAGACAGGAACTATTATATTCCAGCGTTGTTCACTAGATGATCCACTGAAACTGCTTTTTTTTATCCACAAAAATATTTTTAAGGGAAAATGTCGCTGTAAGCTTGGGTGAAACAGAGCATTCCCACGAACTTGGAATTCATAATTAAAAAAAAAAAAACAGAGTTTGGCTCACATTGCCCAAAGTGGCTCACTGTCAAGTCAACGAACCGTTTACAGTCTTCAACTCTTGAAACGTCTGCCACGATGGTGACAACATCGGTGGACCCCTCCGCCTTGGCTTTTCCGGCCACCCCTCTCAGTCTATTCTCTCTTCTAGCCATAAGAGCCAGACGTGATCCCCTTCTACCGTACTCAAATGCTAGATGCTTTAAAAAAAAAAGAGCAAAGAGAAAAAATAATCACTTTTTTATTACCATTGAGCTGAAACTTTGAAACATTTGACGTGGGTGAGTGCAAGAACCTCGCCTATGCCTGAGGAGGCGCCGGTGATGATTACTACTTTTCCGGCCACATTCTCAATGAATATTGATCTTATGATGCCGCTGACAAGTTTGAAGAGCAGATAAGGCGGCAAAAAACAGAGCAGCAAAACGAGGCCTATTGGAGGAACCAGAAGATTCAGAATCTAGTGAAAGGAATCCATGGATGGAGGAGGAAGAAGTAGAAAAAAAACAGGAAACGATGATGGATTCGAGCTAGAGCTAGCGAGATGCGTAAAAATATGGAGAGAAAAAAGTAATGACGGTCGGTTCAGAAACGGAGCCTCTCTGCATGCAGAGTGTTCAACACGTAGCACTTTTGTGTACGGTCTGTCTACGTCGCAGTGCCACATTAAACCGCGCTACCTTTATATCCCAGGAACGCTTTTAAAATAGTACAGTACAAGTTTCTTTTATTTTCGGATCTATTTCCATTTGACCTTTCTTTCTTGATCATCCTGAATAAAGGAAATTACATTATTGGACATGATCACACACCAACAACTATAGTCTATATAGTACATGGACCGGCCAAAATGACCCAGTGAAAGTTAACATACTCTTACTCTGCTTTAAGTTGTGAGTCGTGTGATAAATTCAGATTTTGCTTGTTTCCAAAAGATTTGGTGGGTATTTTGAAGACCAGACGATGAAGCCAGTCCACAAGTTCTGGAAAAATGACCTTCAAAGGAAATGCCAGCTTCACCCAAAAAGGGTATGTCACATACAAATCTCCACGACACACCCCCTTTACAATTGCTTTAGCACATTCCTCTGCTGATGCCACTGGAAATATCCTCATACTAGCCTGCTTCCACATATATAGTTATAGTTGTAATTTGTAATTATAATTTTGCTTATAATTAAGAGAAAATTAAGACTTGATAACCTCAGAAGCCAGGGCTTTCTTTGCAATGTCTGTTTTGATGAAGCCAGGCGAAACAATTGTGAATCCAATAGCCCAACCAAGTTCAGTTCTCAGCGTCTCAAAGAAGTTTATGGTTGCTGCCTTGCTTGCCTGAAGTGATAAGGCAGATTAGTTTTATTTATTTATGTTAAATGAAAACTGTAGATTGGAAATTCCATGATTATTGGTTCTTACATTATAGTAACCAAGTCTTGGAAGAGGGTACCATCCCAAACCTGAAGCAATCACTACGATCTTGCCTCTGCTCCTTTTCAGATGTGGAATTGCATATAAAGTCCCATAAAGTGCCCCCCAGAAATTTACCTCCTGCAAAATTAATAACACACCCAACTTATAATCAAACCATAAACTGGACACTAAGGTTTTGTTTAGTTAGAGGGGAGGGGAGAGAAAAAATTTATTGGAGAGGAAAACTCTTGTAGGCCCCACCACAAATAACTTTTCTCCTCTTTTCCCTCCCCTCCCCTCCAACCACCATGCAAAGCATAAAAGTTACAATCTTGTATAATATACCCTTTCTGTTATTTTATGTAAGTTCTATTTACCTAATTTAATTAGATTGATGGGGTAAATTAAGTTAGTTATAACATATTTTATTATTATTTTGAGACTGGATCTGAAACATTAGTTTGCTCACCATAACTGAACGTGGCGCAGAAATATCAACACAATCCTCCAACTGTTCAGCCATTACTGTTCCAGCATTGTTTACTAGGTGGTCCACTGTAACATCAATCAAATCATAAGTGCAAAGAAAACAAGCTAAGAAATGACAGTTATTAGCATGCTCACCTTCAAATAAGACAGTAAATAAGATTTCACTTACTGTGTCCAAAGTGGTTAACAGTTTCATCAACAAACCGTTTACAATCTTCAACGTTAGACACATCAGCAACGATTGTGATAACATCTGGGGAACCCAGAGACTTAGCCTTATCTGCAACTGCTTTCAGATTATCCTCTTTAATGTCAACTAGTGATAGAACTGCTCCTCGCTTAGCATACTCATAAGCAAGTTGCTTTTGATTTTCAAATAAATAAATAAATAAGACTTAAGATGTGAGCAAGGTTAACAAGAGTTATATAACTAAATAAAAAAAGGCAGATCTATGCACAGACCTCTCCAATTCCTGAGGCTGAACCAGTGATTATTACGACCTTTCCGGTCAGATTTTCGATGCGAACCAACTTTTTCACATAAAGAATTAGCTTGAAGAAGAGATAAGGTACTGTGGTAATGGAGAGGATAATTAGTGTTACCAGAGGCAATGTAATGATGAGGAACTTGTGAGTGAGACTCATCGCTTAATGCTATAATTACCAAAAGGAGTGGAAGTGCAATTGAAGAGAAAAGCAAATGGAGAAAGATACTTGAAAATACAGTAATTATATCACAGAGCACTTTTACATTCAAGCAGTTGGAGGAAAGCCACCCGTTTAATCGGCAACTAATGACCCAGAAGCCAGGGTGGCCTGCATCTTATTTATATCTAATGCTGAAAATCTAGCCTTCACATTAATTGCAAAGGCCTTGTGCGCCAAAAGAAACAGGCGTGGTTGGGGGAATCAGTTATGATACCTGTTAAATCTGTGGATCAGATTTAATATTTTTTATTTTTATTTTTTAAAAAAATTATTTTAATATATATAAAATCTTAAATAAAAATAATCTCTTAACTAATATTTTCGTAAAAATATTTTTTTTATTTAAAAAACATATTTTAAAAAATATCAAATTTACACGGTGCTCAAATCTCATCTGAACGATTCAGATTAGATATATTGATGATGCCTATCCTTTCATAACTGAAGAAAACTTGAGAAGCATTAATAAGATTATATAATCTCATATACCATATGAAGAAAGCCGACGGTCAAATGTACCATCCAGACTTGAATACTGATGATTATTTAGAAGTATTATTAGGAAATTGTAGTACTATTTGAACTTGTGTTTACCCTCTCTCACGGTATATCGCGTTCTTTCAAATTCGAAATTTATAAAATTGCAACTTCCTCATGACTGCCTAATAATCTTGATCATTGGAATTAATTGCTAACCACACACACATATATTACTACCTCCGGTCCTAATTATAGGAACATCTTTATAGTGCAATTTACACTATAAAAATGTTCCTATAATTAGGACTGGAGGGAGTATATAATAAGAATTTGTCACTTTACGTTTTAATTTTCATTTATGACTGACACTACTGTAAGACATCTTTTAATCCAAACTATTAAAGGTAAATTAGTTGTATACTTTCGTTTTTCTCTCTCTTGCTTTTACTCTAATTAAAGATTTAAATAGTTGTATACTTATTAAATTGATCTTAAATTGACACATTTTTTGCTTGGGGTTCTCTCTTTCCCCCCCCCCCCCCATATAATAGGGGAAAAGGTGATATAACCGTCCATGTGTATGTGATGGACAAACAGCTGTCATCTTTTTTGTTTGTTTTGTGAGTTGTGGTTGTCGGAATAATCTATAGGAAAACATTAGGATTGGCCAAAAAAAGTTGCGCATTCTAAATTTCCAATGTCTGTTTGTCTGTTTTGAGAAGCCATCAATGGCTACCAGAAAAAACTATGTTATTGTCTATCCATCAAAGTTACAAAACAAATATAAACAGTAGCCAAACAAATTTCCTTAATCTGAGCAGCTCCTTTATATGTTAAATATCACAAAATTAACTATCAAGCCTTATCCCACTAGATGAGATCAACTTCATGGATGACACGACACTATTGGGTTCTATTGATATAACCAGCTCTTTAAATATATTACTATTAACTAATATATCTCATTGAGTGTTCACTTCGATATTTCTCTACCTCTTTTTAGATGACTCTATGTTACTTAATCAACCCTCCCCACTATCACATCCAATTAATGACCTTTTTTGAACATGTCCAAACCATCTTAAATGGTTTTCTACCATTGTTTTCTTTTATAATCATGCATCCATCTCAACATACTCATTAGCAACTCAAAAAATGAACCATCACCATCAAATAAATTCACACACTGCTTAGTCATCTCTCTATGCAGCAGGGGCGGAGCTAGGATTTGAAATGAGGGGGGCGAAAATTACAAAATAAAATCTAAGGGAGTTAGCATTTGAAATTATGGGGTAAAAATTATAGAAATTGACCCAAAATTTTAGAAAATTATGCGTTAGCCTCATAAATATTTCAATCTTTTTATTTGAGTCCCTCCATAAGATTTTTAATAGGGACTAAAATGAAAAGATTGAAATATTCATGAGGCTAACACATAATTTCCTAAAATTTTAGGTTAACTACTGTAATTTTAGGGGGTGGGGCCATCCCTAGCCCCCTGTTCCGCCCCTGCTATGCAGCCTCACCTAATATCTCCACGGATGTCAGGTGAAAAGACCACTATAGCTACATTATCCAGTCGTATTAAAAGATCAGTACGTAATTTTGTCTTTTTAGACTACAAACTACAAAGATATATCTATGGGCACAAAGTGGTTACATTAACTTCGTGGTGTACTTTGAATCATCTAGATTTCATTATTTTGTAAAAGTTGAACATGTTTTTATACCAAATGGCACATGCAGCCTTAACAGTTTGGTGAAATCGATCTGGATCAGGATCTTATCAATATGTTACCATTAACTAATATATCTCACTTTATAACCTCATTGAGTGTTCACTTTGATATTTCTTTACCTCTTTTTAGAAGACCCTATGTTACTTAATCAACCCTCCCCACTATCACATCTAACACTACTACAAAAATTGGATATTACTATCCTAAAAGACGCCCTAATAAAAAATGGGAAGTAAAAAAATAAAAGCGGTGGCATTCTTGTAATTATTTGCATGAAATTGAGCCTTCCGCATCCCAAATTATAGTTTAAGACTCCTAAAATTGATATTATGCCTCATTTCTACTTTAATCATTCTATGATTAATTAAATGACCAAGATATGGAGGCATGGGACTGTATGAGATATGAAATCTCTCACCATACACTGATTTAAGAATGCAATGTAGGCATGAAAATAATACATGACAGTGGAAAGTAAGAATTAATGTCCACTGAAAATATATTACCATTATGCAGAGGGAATGATAAGTAGATATTGTCCTGTGAATCAAGAGGCACAATGTTCTTGTATGCTATTAGCTAGAGAAAGGTTTGAGCCGCAGATTATCAAGAAAATTTTAAAAATAGTAAATTAATCTGTTTGTCATTTTGAGTTCATGCGTATCTTCCTAAACTAACTTAGATACTGGGAGATATATTGTAGAGGTCGGTTCATTTTTTTTTTCTTTGCCAAAACAGTCAATTTTGTTGGTTGATCTCTTTTCAGCTTTAGTCAATTATGTAGTGAAGACTTTGATATAATCCTTTCGGTCCTTAATGATCTAGTTACCTAATTTAATTAGATTAAGGAGTTAGTTAATATAATATGTTTTTTTTTCTCCCAAAACACCGTAATAATATTCTTTTAGGTTAAAAGTTTTATTTTGCCTCAGAAGTTGTCACGAAGGGGAAATTTCGCTGAGAATTTTTTCGGGGGCGATTTTGCCTTGTGTCAAATCTGGAGTAATTTTGTGCTGGTTGTTATCCCAATTAAAGTTAACTATACTTAACCAAATATGTTGAGTTGACAGTTTACGTGTCATCCACGTTATTTTTGTTTTGAGTTTAAGTGAAAATATATCCTAGAAGTTTTCACTTAGGAGTTACCCTAGAAGTTTCTAAATCATAACATTTTCACCCTGACTGTTAATCAAGTTAAGTTTACCTATTAGTTGGCTTAATATGCTTATTTAATTTAACAAGTACATGTGTCATCCACTTCATTTTTTTTCAAAGTTAGAGTAAAAAATAAGTAATTTATTTTTTAAAAATACATCTCATATAAATGATTAGAGATAATCAAAGACGTGAAAAATCTTATGCGATGAAGCGAAAATCAAAGAGGTACTTGTCTATCTCAGCGTCGTTGGGGTACGGCGGTAGAAAGTTTTTGATAGCCTTGTTCTTACATATAAGTTCTTTTTCTTTAATGTTGTTCACGTTACTAGCTCAATATATTCAGTCAACTAATAGTCAAACTTAACCTAAATAACTGTCAGGGCAACATTGCTATGATTTGGAAACATTCAAGGCAGCATTGCTCCTAAGTGAAACTTTCGGGGCAATTTTGCATTTTAACAAAAATAATGTGAATGACACGTAATTGCCAACTCAACATATCTAGTCAGCTAACGTTTAAACTTAACCATGATAACAGTTAGGGCAAAATTGCTCTAAATTTGACATTGGGGCAAAACTGCCTCGCGTGACAACTTTCGAGTCAAAATAGCTCTTTAATCATTTTCTTTAATTCTCTCAATTTCTCTCTTAATTAATTATTGTTTCCATTCTTTTGGAAGTTCATTGTCTTAGTCTTAATTAATGAATATACTCTTGGTCCTTAGAATAAGACTTAATTAAGGAGTTAATCTTGATTCTAAATATAAGATTTATTTCCTATATTTATCAATTTTTTCCAATATTAACCTCATTGATGCTCCTTTACAATGGGGTCTAAGTGTTTTAGAAAAAATATGTCACGTTAACTAACTTTCTTAATTTAATCAAATTAGGTAAATAGGTCTTTTATCAAATATTGAAGGGAGGATTTTCTTAGGCTTTGTTTGAGAGTTTGGAGGGGATGGGAAGGAAGGGGATGCAAGGAGAAGGGAAAGGAGGGGAGGGGAGGGAAATGGAGGATATTTCCTCCTCTTGCTTGAGAGTTAAAAAAATAGTAAGGGAGGAAGATGGAGGATTAATGAGTTATTTTTACCATTTTGTCATTTTCTTTAAAAATTAATATAATTATTATACTTTACAAATAAATTTAAATTTAAATTTTCTAAAAAAAAATTATTTATGTAATTTTTATATTAAAAAAATATTTCTCTCTCTAAAAAATATTTTTCTCTATAATGATTTATAATGATTATATATATATATATATATATATATATATTTTAGTACATAATGATTTAAGTATATAAAACTACAACCTAAAATATAAAATTATACATAATTCCATAACTAGGAACATTTTACTACAAGAAACATTTTTGCCCCCATTAAAATATAAAATAGATTAATTTTTATATTGTTGCCAAGATTTTTTTTTTTTTAACATTGTCGCCATAATTTCCAAGAAATAAAGTTCACACTGATAAATATTTTTTTAACATTGTCGCCATAAGTTCCAGAGTACTCTTTACTAGTATTTTACTTAATTATGTGATGTTTTAAAGTACCGAATATCCAATTTGTGTACTGGCCAAAAAAAAAAATCCAATTTGTGCTAAAGTAGTGTGAAAGCATGTTAATTCAAAATAATAATAAAATCTAAAAAGATACTAGTTTATTCAAGAAGTGATGAAGAGCACACGTCAAATTTTAAGTGGTCAACCAAAAAAATAAATAATCTAAAATGGGTGGAGAAGCATAGCCTATATAACATCACATTGAAAACTTTTTTCATCACTATGAGTATGAACAAAATACTAACACTTTACTTTTTTTTCAAAAAAAAAAAAAAAGATAAATAGTAACTCAGTGAAGCTATCATTTAATAAATAAGAATGATAATGATTGTAGGAAAAATATATCAAATCATACTCCCGCCATTCTTAGTTAAACAGTTATCGTGGGCAAAAAAAATATAGTTATCATATACAGAAAAGGTTCAAGTAGGTATGCATGCTAAATTGTGGAAAACATAAGGGGAAAAAAGTGCAAATTGGTTTAAGAAAAAATTAAAAATCATTTAGATGAAATAAAAAAGTTAAAAAGAGTCGAGTGGTTTAAAATCCCTTATGGTAAACAGTTCAAGGTTTAATCATGTTTCAAGGGTAAAAAAGTAATTTATTTATTTTCCTTCTTAAAACCCCTATATTGGGGGAACTTTATTTTTTTTAGAAGAAAGAGAGTTGTGGGGGATTTGTAAAAATCCTTGATTTCCTCTCCTCTTATTTTTAAAACTTGCAAATAAGGGAAGGGACTACCAAAACTCTCACTTCCCTTTTCTTTCCTTCCAAAATGGAATTCCCAAACAAAGTCTTAAGGAAAATATGTTTCAAAATAGTAGAGAGACAAGACGCTCAAGGCTAATTCATTACTAAACATAACATACAGAAGTGAAGGAAAAAAGAAGAAGAAGAAAACATACAGAAGTACAGTTGTCATATATTTACATATTCATCATATAGACGACACACTAATTAACTTCTTCTCTTTGTTGAGACAAAGTTGATTTATTCATAAACATAGTTACTGACAAAGAGTTCAATTCTTTCAACGTCTCTTTCGAAATTTAACAGCACTAATTTTGAAAAGAGATACATGTATGTGAGATTGACTTGAGCTGCAAATCAACAACACACACACACACATTATGCATCTCTTCTATTCAAAATTTAGCACATAATTCCATAGAGAAACCCAAATTCAATTAACCCAAGCAAATACAGAGCTTTTTGCACTCTCTCAACTACCTACTCCAAGCACCAAAATAGCAGCCACCACAACTATCACCATCAACCACATCATCTTCACCATTTTTGCTTCCATTATTTTTATTATTAATTGGAATCTTTTTCACTTGAACTTGATGCAAACATAATAATTGCTTGCACGCTATTTGTGGAGGCGTACGAGTTTATTTTATATTTGTGAATGCTTGCATTCATGGTAGTCAAAATCACGCTTAAACTCGTAAGATCACAGATCTTACGATTTTTTTGAGAGAAAACGATCTGAAACGCATTCAAGATTGTTTTTGAGCAAGATCGCTGAGGAAACTCATAAAATCGTAAGATCGACGATCTTGCAAATTTTTTTGACCTGGTTCAATAAACTCATTTACTCGAGTTTTGACCTAGTTTAAACCCATCTGCAAACCCTAAACCGCGCTCATCCGCTCGCGCTTTGTCGTTGCAACTCGATTCTCTATTGCGCTCACCCGCTCGCACTTCGTCGCTGCAAGCTCCCATCAACCGACTCTTAGCAACAAGCTCATCTTTTCTCTACTGTGACTCGATTCTCTGCCTCTCCTTTTCGCGCTTCGTCGCTGCAACTTGATTCTCTGCCTCTCCTCTTCACTCTTCGTTGCCGGCTCACCGTAATTGAAGACGGTCCAAAAGATTAATTAGATTGTGTCCATATTAGAATGCTGCTGGAATAGATTGTGGTGGTTTAGCATTTGATGCTGTTGTTGCAACTCGATTCTCTCCCAAGCCTTAATCGCAGTCCTTCAACAGCTACAGGTTCTTTATTTTGCTCTTTATTTCTATTCTACCCATATTAGATTGTGGTGGTTTAGCATTTGGAAAATGGCTTCTAGTGCTGGTGCCAGTAATGATGTTGTTGCTGCCTCTTCTAGTAGAGGAATTAAAATGAAAAATGCTGCTGGAAGTAGGACTGACCTGGGATGGAAGCATGGTGTTGAAGTTGATGGAACTGGGAGAAAAATTCAATGCAATTATTGCAAGAAGACAATAACCAGAGCTATTTACCGACTCAAGCACCATTTGGCGGGAAGACAAAGAGATGTGGGGGCTTGTAGCTCTGTTCCTGAGCAAGTGAGAAAACAAATGTTTGGAATTGTATCGGCTTTACAAGAGAGACTAATGAAGAAATCAATCATATTCACAAAAGTTGATGATGGTGATGAACCTAATGGAAAAAGAAAACAGAGTGAAGAGGATGGTGGGGATGATAAAAATATTTTTTTAAAAAGGGAGTGAGCACTCAAGCTACAATAAATAGCATCTTCAAGAAGAATTTGAGAGAGGAAGCATGTGAAGATATTGTCTCTTTTTTCTACAATAATGCTATTCCATTCAATGTGGCAAGGACGGAGAAATTCTGTAAAATGTTTGAATCAGTTTCAAAACATGGTCTAGGATTCAAGCCACCATCCTACCATGAGATTAGAGTTAAATATTTGAAGAAAAAAATATGACTCAACAATGCTCGGATATTGAAGAACATAAAACTTATTGGAAGAAATTTGGATGCTCAATAATGACAAATGGGTGGACCGACAAAAGGAGGAGGACAATCATAAATTCCTTAGTGAACAGCCCTAAGGGAACTGTTTTCCTCAAGTCTATTGATGCATCTGACATATCTAAAATTGCTGATAAAATTTTTAAGATGATTGATGATGTTGTTGTAGAGGTTGGTGAAGAAAATGTTAGTCAAGTGTTGACGGATAATGCAATAAATTACAAATTTGTAGGAGAGATGTTGATGGAGAAAAGAAAGAGATTGTATTGGACACCTTGTGCCGTTCATTGCATTGATTTAATGTTGGAGGATTTGGAAAAGAGGATACCAGTTCACCATCATATTATTCCAAGGGGGAAAAAATCACAACCTATATTTATTCAAGAACTTCTTTGATTACTTTATTGCACCACTTCATTGAAGGAAAAGATTTGGTGAGACCAGCCATCACTCGCTTTGCCACATCTTACTTAACTTTGGGGTGCCTCCATGATAACAAAAGAGCATTGATTCGGATGTTCACCTCCAAAAAGTGGAAGTCTAGCCGGTTTGCAAAGGCAAAGGATGAGAAGCTTATAGAAAATGTGGTTTTGGACAAGGATTTTTGGAAAGATATTGTTACTTTCTTGAAAGGTGCTTATCCTTTGGTCAGAGTACTTCGTATGATTGATTTAGATGTGAAGCCAGCCATGGGCTTCATTTATGAGGAGATTGATCGGGCTAAAGAGAGAATTGCTCATGCCTTCAACAGCGTAGCAAGAGAGTAAATTATCAAGTTTGATTTAAATTTTAAATTTGTAGTTTTGTTCTCTACACTAATTATTTTTTTTTCTAGTTATTTGCCTATGTGGGAAGTCATTGATGATAAATAGGATAGGCAACTTCATCGTCCTTTGCATACTGCAGGCTATTACCTTAACCCACAATTACATTATAATTCTTCATTTAGGGCTGATTTTGAAGTGAAACGTGGATTATATGAATGCTTAGAAAGGATGATGGGGGATATAGAAGAAATATCTAAGATTGATGCTCAACCTGCAGATTTCAAGTATCAAAGGAAGTTTTTTGGTAATCCAATAGCCAAGATTGCAATTAAGGAAAAAACTCCAGCAGAATGTTGGGAGTCGTATAGGGATGACCATCCAGAGCTCCAAAAATTTGCTATTAATGTTTTGAGCTTGACATGCAGTGCCTCCGGTTGTGAGCGTAACTGAAGTGCCTTTGAGATGGTAAATTTTCATGAATATGAAATATGAATTATATTTCATTTCAATAATGAATTTTGTATTAATTGTTTTTATATTTGCTTATGTCCATACAAAGAGAAGAAATCGTTTGAAACAAAAAACTATGAATGATGTTGTTTTTGTGATGGCTAATTCAAGATTGACCAAGAAGAAGGTGGCTAGAAAATTGAATGAGTATATAATGTTGATGATATTTCTTCTGATGATGATTGGATTGTGGAAAATGATGAAAGTCCATGTAACATTGAAGACTTAGATGTAGACAACTTGGTGCCAACTCAAAATGAAGTCTTGGTTGAGCCTAGCAATGATTTGGAGTTACCAAATTTTGATGAAGAAGCCTTTGAAGATGGAGAGGAAGATGCCATGCCCATGATGCTAGATGATGATTGTGATTTGAATGCTTGATAAATTAGATTTGAAGTATTTTGTTTTGGTGATTTAGTATTTAGTATTTGTGGCTCAAGTTGATGGCTTAAATTGTCTTTTAGGACTCATTAAATGTTATTTTGAATGCTATATATTTTTATTTGAAGATTGAATTGTCTCTTAGGATTAAGTTGAGTTAAATGTTATTTTATATGTATATTTTTTTTATTACTAAAATTAAAAAAGTAAGATTTTTACGATCCGTACCGATTTACGATCTTTCTACCCCCTCCGATCTTAAATAAAATCGCGATCTTGACTAGCACCAACTACTTCCACGCCACTGGCATTCTCCTGAATTTGTGAAACAGAACCAATGAGGATTAAGACGATGATCTTATTACAATATTCTCAAGCTCTTTTGTTTGCCACGTGTTGTTTTTCCATTTCTGGTTTCATGAGAACCAAGATGCAAGCTCTTAGCCCAGACTGTGTCAGTTCCTTATTTCCATATGGAAGAGGATCATCTCCTAATCTTTTTTCTCATTAGTCCATCTAGATTGTTGATTAGGAAGATGAGAGAAATGTTAAAATAGTATTGTGATTGATTGAACGGATATGATTTAGAGATAATGAGAAAAAGATTGCCTAATTTCTCTGCTTTAATCATCGTAGGCTTCAATAAATGACCCAGATATGGAGGCTTGGCCTGTATATTGGAACGATATGATGAGGTATAGGAAATCACACTATACACTAATTTAAGAAGGCAATAAATGCAAGAAATATATTAATATATAAAAAGGATGAATGCCCACTGAAAAGATTAGATAAGGAATGAAAATAAACTTCTAAGTCGAAAGGTCACTCGATAACAAATATGACCAATGAAGTTAGTAATTTGTCACAGTTTATTGATTTTCTTAAAGTGCATTTTTAATCATTATTCACATCAATGAAATTCCCTGAAAAAAATACTCCCTTTGGTTCTAATTATAGAACAAAGTTGTTTGTGTAACTTGTACTACAAACTTTATCATATAATTAAGACTGGAAGTAGTATAAATTTGTAAGACAAAATAAGTTTAGGCCAACCATTTAAAACCAAATATTAAAACAAACATCTCAACTCTCTCTCCTAAATTTAGGAATGTAGGAAATATTAGTATCAGGTGAACATAATAAGTACTTATATATATTATCCTGTGAATTGCAAGATGCAAAAGAAAAGTCCCCCGAAAAACAATAGACTGGCATTTTGAGCCATGCATTATTAATTCAAGGATATAAATCTTGATTATTTTAAGTTACTGCGTTATCTCCTGACCTAACAAACGAGATTCTGTAAGTTGGCTCCTCTATTTTTTTGTTTTCACGCTAGTCATGTAGTGCAACTGATCGAGTATTTAGTATTAGGATTATGTATTTTCAGTCTGCAAAATTTATATACGCTACCTCATATAATACTAAGTTCAGTTCTAAATATAAGAGTTTAATCCACTTTTTCTCCTAATTGTATATTTTTTCCATTACCCACATTAAAAGGTCAAAATAGTCATAATGAAAATGATATTTTAAAAAAATTAACTCAATGAATAACTTATACAACTAACTTTTTTAATCTATATTAAGCACCTAAATTCTTTAATCTACCCAAATTACTTATATATCTAACATATATTATTAAGCACGGTACTCACAATTTGATGGAAATTGTTTGTAATTAATGTTTGTCCAGAAAAGGAGTTGGCTCATAACAATAAAATTGTGAGTTCGAATCCCATTGATATGATGATTTTATTGATGAGTGATATGTAATTACCTCTCTAAATGCTCTTTCAACCCAAAGACATGCCTGACTTGGTAGGGCAAACCAATGGGCAAGTTGGGCAGCCCGTGCTTAAACCCATAATCCGCCCATTTAACTTTATATGGGTATGGGTTAGCCCATACCTGTACCCAGGGACGGAGCTTGAGATAAATATTTGGGGGGGCCAAATGTATACTCATTAACTAATTAAAAGGAAAAAATATTTGGGGGGCCAAATGTATAAATTTTTGGAACAAATGTATAAATTTTTAGGTCAAATGTATAAAAATAATCTAATTTCCATTAAATATTTGGGATAAATTTTTTTTTTGGGGGCTATGGCCCCCACTTGTTACCAAGAAGCTCCGTCCTTGCTTGTACCCCAACCTATTTAAACCCGTGTAAATGGGCTAGCACATAAATGGGCGAGGTTTTAGGTAACTCATTTACATTTGACCTGTTTTTTTTTCTTAAAAAAAAATACATAAGCATTAAGCATCCATCATTCCATCCAAATCCATCATTCTAAATTATGAAATCCGAATCTTCAAAGTTCAATAATCATAATTCTCACAAAAGAACATAAATTTATCAAGTACCATCATAATATAATTGTGATGTTTGAACTTCTACTTTTAAATTAAAAGTTAGAGTCACAAAGAAAAGAGAAAACAAAAGAGAGTGAGAGACTGAGATTTTCGGGCCGTCAAGGAAAAATAGGTATTACACTATTGTTAGTTCTCAATTTGTTTTGATGATAACTAATTATTGTAAACAGATTAAAACATATGACCCTTTGAAAAATAGTTTTATTTTGCTCAATAACGGATCATAAGTATATGTCATTTTACTGTCAAATTGGCTCGAGCCTGAGTTCCTTAACTCGAGCCAAGTCACACTTAAAATCTTTGGAAAATGACAGATTGGCTCGGGCCATCACTTCTGTAGTCTCGAGTCTGCTGAGAGACTCAAGCCAGCGTATTTGTGGCTCCAGCCTCAGCTGGGATAATATGAAGATTTCTCAAAACACATTTTCTTTACCTCTAGCCAAAGGTGATAGACTCGAGTCAAAGAACTATCCGTTACATTTGAAATGTTCATTGCACTTGAGCCTCCTCTTATCACCTTGAGCCAGAAGGAAAATATCATTCAAAAGTTTCAAATCGTCTGACTCGAGCCAGGTTGGCAGTCTCGAGTCTAGACCTTTGCTCGCGCCTCTGATTTCTGCCTCGAGCTAAAGTTTTCCCTTAAAATGAATCTTCAGTTGTGCGATGACTCGAGCCACCATTTTGAAACTCAAGCCAACGCCTAGACTCGAGCCAAGATATCCTGAGCCTCGAGTTATCTACTTAAAATACTTTTTCTCAACACTTTCAAAATGAAATTGACTCGAGCCAATAAATATTTGACTCTAGCCAAATCAGTCTCTGTTTTTTAACGTCTTATTTACAAATCATTCGAACCCTTGAAGATTATTGTAGATTGTTCTTATCATCACTCAATATTGTTCCTAACTATGATTAACCAAGTTCATTGATGAGTTTTAGATTGATTATAGAAGGTATTAACGATAATTTTGAAAAAGCAAAATATGAGTCAGAGTATTAAATGCGTTTACACATTCAAGACACATTCTCAACTACCTTCCTTTGAACAAACAAAGACGTTTCTGGCATTCATTCCATTTGCTGTGTCTCAACGGTCAGAATAATCGAATGTTGAAGACGGCTGACTATCCCAGAGCATTAATGACTCAACGCTTCATGTCTAACGGAAAAATTGGAGAGTCACAAAGGATATCACTCAAGCTTCTTAACGGTCATAAATACCATCACCTATAAATACCCGAAGCTTTGATTTGGCTACCTACCGAAACTCTGCGCATTCAATTCAAACTTATTGCAATCTACTGTTTCATTAATATCTTCATATTCTTGTACTTCGATGTTCATTTATTATCTACTCGTGAGGAGTTGTTAAACACTTATATCATTTTCTGTTTAAATCTTAAGGTTGTGGAACTTTAAGTGTGAGTGTACGATTACATCTTGTAAGGGGGAGTGAGTCCTAGTGTGAAAGGATCATCCTTAGTTACAGAGTGTATAATTGTGTTCGTGTATGAAAAGTTAGTGAAAAATCCAAGGTGTACTAGGGGACTAGACGTAGGTCAAAGTGTTAGACCAAACCAGTATAAATTGCTCTGTGTCAATTTCCTCTATCTATCTTTGTTTTAATTGTGTTCGTGTGCAGTTTGCAAAAAGTTTTTATAATCACTTATTCACCCTCCTCTAGGTGATATTTCACCTTCAACTATTACTTAATATCATCAGTGTCCTATCCTTTGTCCATATATTTATTTTTTTTTTTTAAAAAAATAACTACATGGGCGGGTATGGGCAGCCCAAAGGTGTGCCCATAGCCCGCCCATTTAAGTCTTAAATGGACGGGTTTTAACCCAACCCGTTATGGGCCTTTTGGGCAGGCTCAAAATGACCCAATTACTTGGGTTGTGGGTGGACTCATCGGGTTATGGATTCCTTGCTTAGCCCTATGACTTGGTGAGCCCCAACTTACTTATACTTTAAGAAAAATTCTTGTGTGAACTTGATTTGCCACATAATTTATTGTCTCACCAATTAAAATGTAACAACTCAACTAAACATCAATGTTAGTTGGTTGTTTATGTATTTCATGTTTTTATTTTTATTTTTTGAAAAATGAATCCCTTATTTAAGATTTCACAAGTATTTCACAAATAATGAAAAGGTGAATCTTTTGAATTTTTTTAATTTTATTAATATGCTAGCTAATATTTAGGAGATGCCGAATCAACAATTGTTGTATTTTAATTACTTAGACCACAAATGATGTGACAACCAAACTAGGTTAATGTACTAAAAAAAAGGCTCTAATTGGGCTTGGGCTTGGGCTGTCTGACTCCTTGACTGCGAATACAAATATTTCTTCAGCCCACTTAGTTGAATCAGCTTCTTGCTAATTGTTTCTCTCTCTGAAGGCCCTGAGATAAGCAACAATCTGTTCATCAACTCCATTAACTCTGGACAAAAAAACCTTCCAATAAAATGCGCTTCTAACCCAACGGGAGAGGATTTTCTCATAATCACCTTTCTCCTTTTCTTCTCCCCAGCCCATCTGGGCCATTGATTGGGAAGAGAAGAGAGATGTTAAAGTAGTACTATGATTGATTGAAAGGATATGATTTAAAGATGATGAGGGATAATGAGAAAATGATAAGGAGAGAAACCTAACCTCTAACCCAACCTGGTTCTGTCAGGTACGGGTCTCCCCTACAAGCACCATTTACTATACTATTGCTTTTGCTTCTAAAGCCACCGGTCTTATCGGCATCGCACTCACTTGAACCTAATTCATCATTCCATCAAAATCAATTGCAGTATATGAAGCAAATATTAATAATTAATACACCCAGTATAGCAAAAAAAAAACTAAAAACTTGCTTACATATCTCATTTCCTGGTCAAGAATCAAGCGACCTTCTTTGAATAGGAACTTGCCTTGGGTCATTTCTGATTCAATCAGCCCTGGACACAATATTGTTATTCCTATGTCTTTTTCTAATTCTGTTTTAAGACACTCGTACAGGTTGATAACTGGTGCTTTACTTGCCTGAATCAATACATTGAATGCTACAAATTAATTAATTACTAGTGGTGGCAGCATATTAAAGGAAGAAGCTTTGTTTGTAGGATGAGGTGTCTTACGTTGTAGAACATCATTCTTGGTGCTGGTAACCATCCTGCTGAAGAAGTTATGCCCACGATTTTACCTCTACTTTTTCTTAAATGGGGAATAGCAAAATATGTAGTGTACACCGAACCCCAGAAGTTGATGTCCTGTTACACATACAACTTTTCAGTTAGTTTTATATATATTAAGTAATAAGCTAGATGTCACAAGATCTGATTTTTACCATAGTAGGTGCAAAATTGGTAACATCAGTGGAGTGTTCAAACAAGCAGACGGGAACTATTCCAACGTTGTTCACCAGATGATCTATTGAAAATGTTTTCTTTTTATCCACAAAGAAAAAATTAAGGTAAAATGTCGCAGTAAGTTTGGGTGAAACAGAGCATTCCCATGAACTTGGAATTCATTGTTGAAAGCCTTAATCTAAAGAGGTTTGCACCCAATATTCACACAAGACAGAGAAAACGTATTTCATATTCATGAATAATAAACTGTTTTACACCACACCACAAACAATATGTTGTGGAAACTATTTATAGGTAATTGTTCCTAACTGTCAACTGTCCAAGACAAATACAATCAGAAGGTATACAATCCAATCAGAATATTACAACTGTCAACTATTTATATATTCTATATTCTAATATTCTATATGTATATATTCTAACACTCCCCCTCAAGTTGGGGGTGCAAATATGTCAATGGACCCTAACTTGTTCAATAACTTGCGTTGGATGTCCCCTGACACTGGTTTCGTTAACAAATCAGCCTCTTGCTCATGAGAACGAACATGAAGAAGGTCTATCACTTTCTCTCGCCATTTATCACGAATAAAGTGGCAATCCACTTCAATGTGCTTTGTCTGCTCATGAAAAAATGGATTTGCAGCGATGTGTATTGCTGCAATACTATCATAGTAGATCGGCACTGGTTGTGTTTGTGGAATCCGCAAGTCACGAAGCAGTCCTCGTGCCCAAACTATTTCAGATGTGGCCATACTGAGTGCCCTATATTCAGCCTCTGCAGATGACTTTGACACCGTGGTTTGCTTCTTTGTCTTCCACATCACTAGAGACCCTCCAAATTTCAGCAAATATCCAGTGACCGAGCGCCGTGTAATTCCACAAGAGGCCCAATCTGAATCACAAAAACATTCTAGAGTAGAATTTCCATCAGAACTCAAATTTATACCAAGTCCAACGGTACCCTTTAGATATCTAAGAACATTCCTAGCTGCTGCCATGTGTGACTTAGTCAGTTTTTGCATAAACTGGCTTAATGTCTGCACAAAAAAAACAAATGTAAGGTCTAGTCATTGTTAGGTAAATCAATTTACCAATCAAGCGATGATACTGTTCTGCATTCTTACACAGATCCTGGACATAATGTTTTCCTTCCTGAAAAGGCATTAATTTCAAATTCCGTGCCATTGAAATACTTAATGGTTTACATCCACTCATGCATGTGTCAGATAATAAATCCAATACAAACTTTCGTTGAGACAAAACCACACCTGCTTCAGATTTAGCTATCTCTATACCAAGAAAATATTTCATATGTCCTAAATCTTTAATCCTAAAATTATCATGCAGCAGATCCTTGGCATAACTAATACCTTCTTCAGAGCTACCAGTAATTAACAAATCATCTACATATACTAAGACAAACACCACACAATTATCCCAATCCATTGTAAACAGAGAGTAATCACTTTTACTTTGTACAAAACCACCCTTAATAAGGGCTTGAGATAGTTTTTGATTCCATTAGCGAGAAGTCTGTTTAAGTCCATAAAGGGACTTCTTTAGCTTACAAACCACATGCTCCCCCTTACCTTCAAAACCTTGAGGTAATCTCATATATACCTCTTCTTGGAGATCACCATGCAAAAACGCATTATATACATCCATTTGATAAAGATTCCAGGAATACATGGCTACCAATTTCAATACTAGCCTAACTGTAAACATTTTCACAACAGGTGAAAAGGTTTCATGGTAATCAATACCTTCTCTTTGACTATATCCTTTGGCAACTAGCCTAGCCTTATATTTATCTACGTTGCCATCAGAATTATATTTGACTTTATATACCCACTTACAACCAATTGGCTTCTTATCTTTGCGTAACTGCACTAGCTCCCACGTTTAATTAACTTCCAAAGCCTGCATTTCAGCCTTCATGGCTTTTACCCATTCAGGGTTGGTAACTGCCTGCTTGTATGTAGAAGGCTTAGGAATTGTATCGATACAAGACAGAAAAGCCAAATGATCAGCAGAAATAGCATCATAAGAAACAAATTGATTTATAGGATAGGAACATTTTGTTACATGTGATGAATTGGTTTCAGAAGTTAAAAGTGTGCACACATAATCACTAGACCAAATCGGTGGTCGCCTATCTCTTGCAGGACATGATTGATCTAAATTATTTGAACAATCAGCAATCTGATATGAAATTTCCTGATTTGATTGTTGTGTATCCTGTTTGTGTGGAAGATCATACTTATCTTGTGTTAAATCAGATTGCACACAAGGAGTTTCTGACTCAAACTAGAACATCTCTCTTAGGATCGGATGCATTTCTTGTGGCCGCTGAGAACGTGTATTCCTGAAAAGAAATATTTGTTCTGCAAAACTGACATGACGACTTACAAACAACATGTTAGATTTCAGATTTAATAGCAAATAACCTTTTTGACTTTCTGGGTAAGCTAGAAACACACAGGGAATAGCACGAGGTTGAAGTTTATCATGAATCTTAAGGTCTGTGGCATAGGCAAGAGACCCAAATACCTTCATATGTTTGAGGTTTGGTTTCTCCCCATAGACCCTTTCAAATGGAGTCTGAAAATCAAGAACTTTAGAAGGCAATCTATTAATCAAATATGCCGCAGCCTTTACACATTCACCCCAATATTGAACTAGAAGGTTTGACTGTAACATTAAACTCCTCGTTACCTGCATAATAGTCCTATGCTTACGTTCTACAACTCCATTTTGTTGAGGAGTATAGGGACATGTAGTCTCATGTACAATACCTTTTTCTTGTATAAGCATCTTAAAGGAATTACTTAGAAACTCACTCCCATTATCACTCCTAATTCTCTTAATAATCTGGAGATCGATAACGGCGGAAATGAAAGTGGTTGATGGCGTCCGTAATGCTCAGATCGCGTCGCTGTGAGGGCTAGGATTCAAGAAATTTCAAGAAATCCATAGCGAAGATGCTCATATCACAGCAATAGAGGGAAAAGACATGTGTCGGGTGGAGCAGGAGCAAGATGCTTCACTGTACTCAATTTTTGATAAACCCGATCTTGGGTGAGATACCAAATGGGCTCTCCACGTCACGTGCTTCCTGGAGACAAAAGAAAAACAATCTTGGTCCAATCTTGATTTGTGGGCCGTGGATCATTTAGGAAGCAGATGAAATCATGGAGAGGGTGAGTGGCTCTGATACCATGTTGAAAGCCTCAATCTAAAGAGGTTTGCACCGAATATTCACACAAGACAGAGAAAAAGTATTTCATATTCATGAATAATAAACTATTTTACACCATACCACAAACAATATGTTGCGGAAACTATTTATAGGTAATTGTTCCTAACTGTCAACTGTCCAAGACAAATACAATCAGAAGGTATACAATCCAATCAGAATATTACAACTGTCAACTATTTATATATTCTATATTCTAATATATATATATATATATATATATATATATATATATTCTAAAATCCATAATTTTTTTAAAAAAAAAACAGAGTTTGGCTCACATTGCCCAAAGTGGATCACTGTGAAGTCAACGAACCGTTTACAGTCTTCAACTCTTGAAACATCTGCCACGATGGTGATAACATCGGTAGACCCCACCGCCTTGGCTTTTCCGGCCACCCCTCTCAGTCTATTCTCTCTTCTAACCACAAGAGCCAGATGTGATCACCTTCTACCGTACTCATATGCTAGATGCTTTAAAAAAAGAGCAAAGAGAAAAAAATCACTTTTTTATTACCATGGAGCTGAAACTTTGAAACATTTGACGTGGGTGAGTGCAAGAACCTCGCCTATGCCTGAGGAGGCGCCAGTGATGAGTACTACTTTTCCGGCCACATTCTCACTGAATATTGATCTTACGATGCAGCTAACAAGTTTGAAGAGCAGATAAGGCGGCAAAAAACAGAGCAGCAAAACGAGGCCTATTGGAGGAACCATAATATTCAAAATCCAGTGAAAGGAATCCATGGATGGAGGAAGAAGAAGATGAAGAAAAACAGGAAACGATGATGGATTCGAGCTACAGCTAGCGAGATGCGTAAAAATTTGGAGAGAAAAAAGTAATGACAATCGGTTCAAAAACGCAGCCTCTCTGCATGCAGAGTGTTCAACACGTAGCACCTTTGTGTACAGTCTGTCTATGTGGTAGTGCCACATTAAACCGCGCTATCTATGGGTGTGCATGGTAACGCTCCCATAATGAGTTTGTTTTTTCAATTTCTGTTCCCGGGAGAAAAAATGGATGGGAATTGTGTTTGGTAAATCCGGTTTTTTTTTCCTATTCCCGGGATGAACCGGTTTATTTTTTGTGCTGGGGAATAAAAAAGAGAAGCAGAAAATTTCCGCTTTTTTGTTCCGAGCACAAAATCAGAATCATATGTCGAGCGCTGTGGAATTTCTTCCTCCTTTATCTCTCTTGCTTTCTTTCTGCGTCTTCGTTATCGTGCGCTTCTGAAACAATCTCGTCATCACAGTTTCATCATCTCGATCTCTCAACTGTGAGTCATGTAATCTCAATCTGCGACCCTAATTTCTCTTTCGAATTAATTTATCTCAGATCCCTAATTTAAGGTTAGCTCATGTTTGTTGATCTTATCGTCGCGATTATTTTTCTGTTTGTAAACTTGCCTACTCTCGTTTGCAATTCTCGAATTTAAAGTCAGTTTTGCATTTCAGTTATCTTCTATGTGGGATTTCGATTTCGATTTCGATTTTGATGTTTGCAATTCTCGAATTTAAAGTCAGTTCTGCATCCATAGAGTGAACGTATCGGACTAGAAGTATCAAGGGGCAAAGGGCATTGGTATCAAAAAAATTCCATGCTGTCATGATTACTATTCATTTTCATCTCATCTAACGTGATATCCAGGGGAAACACGGGAGGTTAAATTAGTCGTCAAAATATTTTTTCCTAGTCAGTTGGCTCTTATTATACTGGAACATCTGGAAATTATTCAATCTGAAGTTTATGTCTGTGACTTTTTCTGATGCAGATCGTGGTTGAAAAATCTATGTATGCTTTTTTATGTGATTGAGAGTGTCTTTGTTGTTATAGTGTTTGTCTCTGGAATTGAATTCTGTTCACTAAATGCGGATTTGTACCTGTTCTTTCCTTGTTCCCCACTTATATGCTTCAGTTGGTAAAGCCTTACACCTAGAACATCCTCCCCTTAAAAGTACTGCACCTGCAATGTTTCATCTGGATCTTAACCTTTGGCAACATTTATTGATGCAAATCATCCTGACCCTGCAGAAGTTGAGAAAACCAAGAAAGCATTGAAGGTAAAGGACTGGACGGCCATCCCATCTCTCATTTCCTCATCTTTAATAGTGGATGTTTAATTTTTGTAATGACTGATCAGCGTGTAAATAAATGCAGGATCATGGACAATCTCTCATCGACGCAATTGCAAGACTCACGGATCTCTCTGACGGTGAAAGTGGTAAAACCATAGAATAGAATTTGAATTATTTGTTTGTTCCGAACAATATTTATGGACCATGCAGCGCGAAGTTCATTTTCATGAAAAGGAAAAGTTCATAAAATAATTTAAATAATCCAGATTCCAGTGAGGATTAGTATGAACTGAGGGATAAGATGTAATCAAAAGATGCAATATTTACCTCTTTGGCTTTTATGGTGTGTAGTATTTTTTGTTAAGACTTGTGTGTTCTTATTGTTTGGACAGATGGAGGTGGTAGCCGACATATCCGACATGCTCAAACCATGGATTGAGATTGGCAAGAGGCCTAAGAGGTGTTATGGGGGCAGAGTTAAAATAGAAAAATGAGAGAACTTTGTCGTTGTTGTATTATGCTATGAAGATATTTCATTCTAACATATGATATAACTGGTAGGCTTTTGGGATCTTGTGGATTAGTCATTGTGTAGGAACAAAGTTATTATAGTTTGGTTATAGTTATTTCAGGTTAAAATTTGACTTAGGACCAGCTCATCTGATGATGCTTGTATAATATCATCCCAAATAGTGATGATCTGTATAATTGGAGACTTGTCATATTTTTTTTTCAATACAATATCAATTATTTTTGCTTTAAATTATTGTGATATCATGAAAATTTAGTTGAGTCACGTGACTTATCTATATTTATTTATTTATTCATTTGTATAATTAATATTAGGGTAATAATATGGTACTAAAAAATGAGAGCAAGCGTAAAGAAATAGATTATTTTTTAGATATGAAATGTTGGCATTTTAGTTAAAATTTACCCCTATTTATTATTTTATACCGTTGATTAAAATTGTTAAAATACACTGCTGTTGATAAGAGTAAACTTCCGTTAGTTTTTTTCCCCTCATGCCCAGCTAGTTCCAAAGTCTGCCACGTAACACATCAAACCTTCACCTCATTGTCCGAACAACACCCACTGTTCATCTTCTTTCATCGATGATTCATTGTGCTCCATCACCGCTGAGCACTTCACCAGGGACGCGGCTTCGGTCCACTCCCCTTAATATCCACTGCCAATCACTTCCCCCAAAACAGCGCCGTTTTGGCGCAAAATGACACTGCTGGTCCCTTTTTTTTTTTTTTTTTTTTTTTTTTTTTTAAATACACATATTTCAGGGTACTGTACATACTAAAAAATACTTCAGGATACTGATCAGTACTGAAAAAAATACTAAATAGTACTTCATAATCTTGAAAAATTATTTTAGGATGTTAAAAAAATATTTCGGAGTCTTCTAAGACTAAAAAAATACTTTAGGATCTTGATGAGGATACTAGCAGTCTTGAAAAAATACTTGATGATCTTGAAAAAATATTTTATATCATGAAATAATTTTTCAAGATCATGAAGTATTTTTGATTTACCGCTAGTATCCTCGTCAAGATCTAAAGTATTTTTTTAGTCTGCGTCAAGACTCGAAATATTTTTTTAACATCCTAAAATAATTTTTCAAGATTAAGGATGTTAAAAAAATATTTAGTCTTGATTTGATGTACTAAAAAAATACTTTAGGATCTTGATCGAGGATACTAGCGGACTAGAAAAAATACTTCATGATCTTGATCTAGATCTTGAAAAAATAATTCATAATCTTGAAAATTTATTTTAGGATGTTAAAAAAATATTTCGGCAGTCGACGCAGATTCTAAAAAATACTTTAAGATCTTAAGCGAGGATCTTGTGATCTTGAAAAAATACTTGATGATCTTGAAAAAATATTTTATATCATGAAATAATTTTTCAAGATCACGAAGATTTTTTGCATCTAATAAGTATCCTCAATCAAGATCCTAAAGTTTTTTTTTAGTCGTCAAGATTCTCAAATATTTTTTTAACATCCTAAAATAATTTTTCAAGATTATGAAGTACTATTCAGTATTTTTTTCAGTACCGATCTCAAGTATTTTTTAGTATGTACAGTACCCTGAAATAATTGTATTTAAAAAAAAAAAAAAAAAAAAAAAAAAAAAAGGACCAGCAGTGTCATTTGGCGCCAAAACGGCGCTGTTTTGGGGGAAGTGATTGGCAGTGGATATTAAGGGGAGTGGACCGAAGCCGCGTCCCTTCAGCAGCCCGTCATGCCTCATCGTCACGGACAAAAATTGAAAGCATCAAAGTCAAAATACAAAGAAACCCAGAAATTGAAAGCAGCCATGAATTGAAGAAATCAAAATCAAAAGGCAAGGCACAAAGAAACCCATAACACAAACCTTCTCATCAAAAATCAAATAACTATATGGATGAAAAATTGTGAAAGATTAGAAGAACCTAGATCTCACGGATGCCTTTTTTTTTCAAAGGTGTGTATCCATTAAGATCGAAGGTGCGGACCCATTGTGTTCTGGAATCCAGATCTGATAACTGAAGGGCCCAGAGATCGCTCATCATACTAACTCCAATAACTGCCGACCTCAATGTGCCCTCTTCTTCACGACGATCCTCCAACCACAGCAACGGCGGGCTTTGACACTTGGTTCGCGACGATCCTCCAAACAAACGACCTCAGATTGCAAGCTTGGATTTGGTTTGTTAACATTGGCGGCCTAAGGTAATCCTCCACCTCCATGCTTTTCATTCCTCGGTGAAGCATCCAAGAGAGAACTTGGATCTGGTTCGAACGACCCGGTTACTGGCCTTCGACGCTTCAATGGTAGGAGAGAACTTGGATCTGGTTCAGATGAGTTGGTTACTGGCCTTCAATACTTCAATGGCTTTCTGATGAGTGAACATGGGAAGAACGGAGAGGGATCGAAGGGCAGTAAAGAAAATTAACAATTTTTAGGATTTTTAATTTTTAAAAAATAAGTTAAGATTATTACTAGGCAGATATGTGGATCATTTTTATTTTTTTACTCAACTACCAGATATAATATTATTATGGCCATATCAGCATCTATATAGCATTTTGAGTTAAAATCTGACGCCCTAACGGTCAACATGGATTAATGGAATTGATATTTTTGCTCTCATTTTAAAAGCCTATAGATATTTTTGCACTTCCCAAAAATATATAGTGCTGGACGCATCTTAGGTAAAAGCTCAGGAGTAATTTTGCACCTTAACCTTTTATTTTTGGATCTATTTCCATTTGACTTTTCTTTCTTGATCATCTTGAATAAAGGAAATTACATTATTGGACATGATCACACACAGACAACTATATAGTACGTTGACAGGCCAAAATGACCCAGTAAAAGTTAACAAACTTTTACTCTGCTTTAAGTTGTGAGTTGTGTGATAAATTCAGATTTTGCTTGTTTCCAAAAGATTTGGTGGGTATTTTGAAGACCAGACGATGAAGCCAGTCCACAAGTTCTGGAAAAATGACCTTCAAAGGAAATCCCAGCTTCACCCAAAAAGGGTATGTCACATACAAATCTCCACGACACACCCCCTTTACAATTGCTTTAGCACATTCCTCTGCTGATGCCATTGGAAATTTTATCAGACTAGCCTGCTTCCACATATATAATCCCAATCACTTAACAGCTAATATAGTTATAGTTGTAATTTGTAATTATAATTTTGCTTATAATTAAGAGAAAATTAAGACTTGATAACCTCAGAAGCCAGGGCTTTCTTTGCAAGGTCTGTTTTGATTAAGCCAGGCGAAACAATTGTGAATCCAATGGCCCAACCAAGTTCAGTTCTCAGCGTCTCAAAGAGGTTTATGATTGCTGCCTTGCTTGCCTGAAGTGATAAGGCAGATTAGTTTTATTTATTTATTTATGTTAAATGAAAACTGTGGATTGGAAATTCATGATTATTGAGTCTTACATTATAGTAACCAAATTTTGGAACAGGGTACCATCCCAAACCTGAAGCAATCACTACGATCTTGCCTCTGCTCCTTTTCAGATGTGGAATTGCATATAAAGTCCCATAAAGTGCCCCCCAGAAATTTACCTCCTGCAAAATTAATAACACACCCAACTTATAAGCAAACCAGAAACTGGACACTAAAGGTTAAAATCTTGTATGTTAATATACCCCTTCCCTTTTTTCTTATTTTGAGACTGGATCTGAAACATTAGTTCGCTCACCATAACTGAACGTGGCGCAGAAATATCAACACAATCCTCCAACTGTTCAGCCATTGCTATTCCAGCATTGTTTACTAGGTGGTCCACTGTAACATCAATCAAATCATAAGTGCAAAGAAAACAAGCTAAGAAATGACAGTTATTAGCATGTTAACCTTCAAATAAGACAGTAAATAAGATTTCACTTACTGTGTCCAAAGTGGTTAACAGTTTCATCAACAAACCGTTTACAGTCTTCAACCTTAGACACATCAGCAACGATTGTGATAACATCTGGGGAACCCAGAGGCTTAGCCTTATCTGCTACTGCTTTCAGATTATCCTCTTTAATGTCAACTAGTGATAAAACTGCTCCTCGCTTAGCATACTCATAAGCAAGTTGCTTTTGATTTTCAAATAAATAAATAAATAAGACTTAAGATGTGAGCAAGGTTAACAAGAGTTATATAACAAAATCAAACAAGGCAGATCTATGCACAGACCTCTCCAATTCCTGAGGCTGAACCAGTGATTATTACGACCTTTCCAGTCAGATTTTCGATGCGAACCAACTTTTTCACATAAAGAATTAGCTTGAAGAAGAGACAAGGTACTGTGGTAATTGAGAGGATAATTAGTGTTACCAGAGGCAATGTAATGATGAGGAACTTGTGAGTGAGACTCATCGCTTAATGCTATAATTAGCAAAAGGAGTGGAAGAGCAAGAGAAGAGAAAAGCAAATGGAGAAAGATACTTGAAAATACAGTAATTATATCACTCGATAACAGAGCACTTTTATATTCAAGCTGTTGGAGGAAAGCGACCCGTTTAATTGGCAATTAATGACCCAGAAGCCAGGGTGGCCTGCATCTTATTTATATCTAATGCTGAAAATCTAGCCTTCACATTAATAGCAAAGGCCTTGAGCGCCAAAAGAAACTGATGTGGTTGGTGGTATCAGTTATGGTAGTGCCTATCCTTCAATCTATCTAATTTGGACTGTTGGTCCAGATTTAATATTTTTTTAAAAAAAATTATTTTAATAGTTAAAGAATCTAAAATAAAAATAACATCTTAACTAATATTTTTTGTAAAAAATAATTTTTTCATTTAAAAAATATATTTTTTAAAAAATATCAAATTTTCATAACTGGTTTATGTAGTTAGTTAACTTGATGAAAAAAATGAATTAGAAGAAAACTTGAGAAGCCTTAATAAGATTATATAATCTAATATACCATATGAAAAAAGCCGACGGTCAAATTTACCATCCAACTTGAATACTGACGACAAACTAGAAGTATTATTAGGAAATTGTAGTACCATTTGAACTTGTGTTTACCCTCTCACGGTGTATCACGTTCTTTCAAATCCCTCTTATTTCTCAAATTTCTTTCCAATTCGAAATTCATAAAATTGCAACTTCCTCACGACTGCCTAATAATCTTGATCGTTGGAGTTAAAAATTGTTAACCACACACACACACATATATTATATAATAAGAATTTGTCACTTCACGTTTTAATTTGCATTTATGACTGACTGTAAGACTCCTTTTAATCCAAACTACTATAGGTAATTAAATTAGTTGTATACTTTCGTTTCTCTCTCTCTTGCTTTTACTCTAATTAAAGATTAAAAAAACAATAAGAACCCATGCATTATATATATTTCATAAAAAAAAGGAGTAAGAATATGTATGAAAATTGCCCAAAGTCGTCATAGTAATTGTTAAAGAGACAATAATTTATTAACATGCTTCATAAAGAAGCTAGCAATTCATGAGAATGAGAAGAAAATAAAAAGGTGATCATCAAGAGACAAATAATCACCAACGCCCTAGCAGAACAAACAAAACATAACGACATAACTAAATTACTAATGAAAGCAGCAGCAGCAAGAGCCATGCATGGAAACAAATGAAACTAGAAGACACTATCCACAACCAGATCGAACAGGAGCTGATGATTCCTGTGAGCTTCAAACCGGTGCATGCCCCTCCTCCCTCCTGGTATTCCGGTAGACAAAGATCCCAATGACGATCGTAATAACGAGTGCAAGAAGGAATACTATGTTACTTATTGCAGACATTCTCCAGCTCACCCTTATGGTTTGCAGCATACCCAGTTTACACGAATTGCAATTATAACATAGGACCTTTGGGTCATTATCCCAAGAATTACAATCTGGTTTCGTGTTATTTCCACTTGCCGCCGTCCTAACCCACACCGTTGGGCTCTGGTACTCGAATTTGCAGTCACTGGGTGGTCTGCAACACCCAGACTGCACGCACCCAAAAAAAAAAAACAAAAAACAAACAAACATGTCAATATACATAAGAAACGTACGTAGCAACCAAGAAAAAGGCTAAGTCTTTGACATAAACCAGAGACACAGATCAAAACCCAGAAAATTACGTAGTTGATAAATTCTATATACCTGAAGCGGTTGTAAAGATTTCTCTGCAGAGAGTTTGTTAACATCGTCCTTCATGTTCTTAGGCCTGTATTTAGAGCAGAGTTCTGTAGACCGGATAAGACAAGTCTTCATGCTCTTCCAGTTCTTTTCGTCTAGCACTCTCTTTTTTAGCCAGGGAGAGTAGTTTCCAAGCTGGTACTCATTGGACGAAGCTACTCTGCTGCCGCCTTTTCTGGTGACGGCGAAGACGGAAAATGTGATGATCAAGAGGATAAGGATGGCCGAGGACATGAAGATAAGGTAAAGCAAGAGGCATATGGAGTTCCGGAACCAAGCTCCGGTGATCCCCAAAAACAGCGACACCGCGATAAGGAACACGCCCAACCCAATGAGAGGCTTGGAGAGCCATTGCTCACACTCGCTGCCGCCGTGTTTGGCTAGCGAAACACCGGCGGCGGTCATGCCAATGGAGAGGATAAGCACCACGACATTCAGGATCACAAACATTGCTTTGCTTAAACGAGCCATTTTTTGAAGAATGGAAATGATGATAGATGAATATTTGTTTATGTGGTATATATAGGAACTTCATCATGTAAGAAAACGCGGAGAAATGAAAATGGAGAGGAGAAAACGCGGTTCACTAGAATGGAATTGGAGGGTATGAGGCATCAAAATATCGTGTAGAGATTTTTAAGATATTGAAGTCTCATGCATGAAGTTTTGATACACGTACGCTACCAGTTAGGAGGCTAAATCAAAAAAAGATACTGTATTAATTAGTTACACACGTCGTTTCAAGTTTATATAAACTAAGGGGTGACTTATGATATATATGGACAATTTGTGTAATAATCATGATGATGATAATGTTTATATTGATTGATATTGGGGTGATATATATATATATATATATATATATATATATATATATATAGAGTGATGGTAGTTTTCATATGTTGGAATTGTTTTTCTTTCTTCTATTTTTTTTTTTTACAATCACGGAAGAGATTTTATAAGGGATAATGAATTTATTAGGGTGACTCATTATGTATGTAAAAACGTGTAAAAATAATGATAGGGATAACGATTATGATTATGTATTGATTTATACCGTGTTACTATTTCTTACACATTAAATATTCAATCCTTAATCTCAGCCTCCAGCTAGTTTATGATTTTCCATTAACATATTTTTTCAATAAAAATATGATCAGATAATTTCTTCATTTTCCTTTGTGTTTTATTCAATTACTTAATAATTTAAATGTGTGAAAGGTGAAAATGTACTTTCATGTTGTGAAACCGTTGCACTCATGCATCGCACGGGGAGAGTTTGTGCTTGTTTTTTCAATAAAAATATGATCAGATAATTATTATTTTTTCGGTCCTTTCGAAACACTACTGTACTTCTCCAATGCAAAATAAAAACGGGCTCTTTATATTTGAAAAAGATTGAATTTTTTGGGAAAAGTTTGTTGTTAATGGAGGAGGCTCATCCAGTGATTTCTGCCATTAAGCAAAATATGACAACAACTGCAATGCAATACATGAGCGTTTCTTTTAGTTTATTATTAATATTAATGTAGGTGCTTTATTTCTCTTTCATTTGAAAATTTGTACTCACTTTGTTTTTTTTATATATATAATTTTTGTGTAAGTAAAAAACAACTATTCAAGTAACTTGTATCAAAATATTAGTTAAAGATTAGCAAAAAGTAGTAAATATGTAAGAAATATTCAAGTTCACAATATAAACAATTTTAACTAATTCATTAGAACCAAAAAATGAAAATTTACTTATTAAATTTATCTTAAATTGACAAAATTTTTGCTTGGGGTTCTCTCTTTTTCCCCTTTCTCTCATTTTTCCCCCTCATATAATAGGTGTCATTTTTTTTCCAACAACATCTACATGGGTGTCATTAGTCAACAAATATTCTAGGCCAAACTGAATTTATATCACCGAAATTTCTTGAAATATGACCAAACCAAATAAAATCATATAAACTGAACTTATTTTGATACATATTGGTCTTGAGTTTTGATTTGGTTTTGCTCACTCCTATGCATAAGAGAAATAGAGAATTGGGAAGTTCTTTAGGACAGTGTGACAAGAGCTCTTGTGCAAGAAAAAAAACCCAAACTCTTATAGTTATCTTACATAGAATTCAGCTTGCATTAACTCAAAAAAAAAATTGTCAATTCTCTTTGCTTGGTTTAAATTCATCTCAGTTAAACCCATCTTAAAACATACTTACTGACGATTAATAGCAGTGATCTCAATTCTGGTTTGTAGATTTATATTGTCATACTTTTTCAATAAAAACATGGTGAACAATTTTTTTTATCGTTCAACATTGTATAATACTATAATACTAATTCTTTCAAAACATTACTTGACATGAATCCTTGTTTTTTTTTTCCAGAAAACTAAAAACAAAAGGGGCACTTTATATTTAAATAAAATATTAGACTCTGGTAGTGTTTTATAAATCAAACTGAATGGGATGAAATTACACACAAGGTAATGTAACTTCATTTCTATTAAATTAATACTCTTTTTATTTCTTCTTTTCTCAATCCAAACATATCCGCCACAACTCTCCTCCTCCTCTAGTACTTCCATGCAGTTCATATATCTTTACTCGGCCCCAGTTCATATATCTTTACTCGGCCGCTACTGCATGAGGAGTGTTCAAACATAGTTTCTTTTTCTTTTTGGATGAAATTCTCAAGTCAAGTATGTGTAGTTTTTATTCTAAAGTTAAAAAAAATAAATGAGAACTTATATTTAAATTCTGAAGTTACAAACATTAGACGTTTTCTATACCGCACCTTCAAATGGATGCTTGTGCTACTTAATTATTTACTGATTTCTCTTTGCAGCTTTAGCAGGGATCTTCACAAACAGAAAGTGGAAACACCATTCCAATGCAGCAGCAAAATACCACTTGGTCCACACACTAGTTCTCATCCAAGATGGCTCAATCAGATACATGTCACCCCTACAAGTGCTCTTTACTATGGCCTTCGCACACCTCTCTGCAGATTCCGCTGGCACCCCCTTCACATGAGTCTATCAAATGCAATGGTTAGAAATTCAAGTTATTCAATGGAACTTGTTGTTAGTGACATACTCAATCATGACAAACATTTAATGTCCTTGTCCTCTTGCACATTATAAATGGGAAGCATGCATAGCAAAATTTACATTTTCTAAAACCTATTTCAAGCTAGTACTTATGTTCATTTTTTTTGCCCACTTCATATTTCAGCCCTGTTTATCTTTGCCATTAGTTACTCTATTTCCAATAACACTTCAAAATCATGTGCTTGCTACGGTGGAGAGTTACATGATAGGATAACTCTGCAAATATATGATGAACATGACAGGATAACATTGATATTGCAGAAAGAAAGAAGAATACGGTAAGCTGATTTATCATAAAGTTATTCATTCTTTTTTTTTGGAGGCGATACTTGTATGAACTACAGTTATATTTTTAATAAGAACTACTTAAAAAGCTACCTGAGATAGAAATTCATCAGCTGTCATTTCTGACTTAATCATCCCAGGAGTACCTATGGTTATCCCTATATCTGCACCAAGTTCAGCTCTCAATGTCTCAAAGAAGCTTACTATTGCTGCTTTGCTTGCCTGAAACTTATCACACTTATAATCTCCTCACATGAAACCATGGCATTCAAAAAATGAAAACTATGTGTGTTTCAGTCTTACATTGTAGAAGCTTAGCCTTGGAGTGGGTAACCATGCTCCGGCTGAAGAAATCACAACAACCTTTCCTCTGCTTTTTCTCAAGTGTGGAACTGCAAAATGTGTAGCATAAACCGAACCCCAGAAGTTTACGTCCTAACCAAACCAAGCATCATCGAATCCAACATAACTTTAAGAATGACAATGTTCATGAATTGATCAATTTCACAAGAAATCAAAGAGGTGATAGAGTACCATGATTGGAGCCAAATCAGACAACTTCTCTGAGAATTCTTCAAACAATCTGGCTTGAGTGATTCCAGCATTGTTCACCAAATGATCCACTGTTGCACACATTCGATAATACTAAGTTCTTGTATTGATTACCAATAATGAACATAAACTATGTGTGTATGTGTAACTAAAATGAAAGTTAGTTACATTGACCAAAATGGCTAATGGTCTGGTCAACGAAACGCTGAGAGTCTTGAATATTGGAAACATCAGAAGAAATGATAATGGCATCTGGAGAACCCAGTTGAAGAGCTTTATCAAGAACTGAACGAAGACGATCTTCTCTTCTGGCCACTAGGGCCAAACGAGCCCCTCTTCTCGCGTACTCGTAAGCTAATTCCTTCTCATTTCAATATTACATAATGAATCAAAAGTCAAAGGGGGATCTTTATATTTGAAGAAAGATTACAGTTTTGAGTGAGTGAAGTGTTGAATGAAAATGAAGGGAAAATATGAAAACAGACCTCGCCGATTCCTGAAGAGGCTCCGGTGATGAGGACAACTTTGCCGGCCACAGATTCATGAGGTTTGCAGCTTTTGAAGAGTGAAGATAAAAACTTGAACACATAGAAGGGAGGGACAAGCAAAAGCAATGCGAGGAAAGTTGATGGAATAAGCGTTAGATTCAGCAAATCATGAATCAAATCCATTAGTTCTTACGCTGAAAAGCTAAAAAGTGATTATGGCAGTCGTCTGTTTTAGGGGTTGGCCTGCTGTGGCTTGGCCGGCCGATCACTCCAGAATTCTACTTATATTCAATTAATCGGGATCCAGTTTCAGTTCCTATCTCCACCATTTGCCTATCTCATTATGAGATTTAAACTATCCAAATTTGAATTTTTTAACTTTCTATTTATTTTTAAAAAAATTATTTTAATGAGTAGGAAATGAAAATCTAAAATAAAAATAATTTCTTAACTAATATTTTTTTAAAAAATGATTTTTTTATTAAAAAGTCACAAATTTTTTTAAAATCAAATATGGAATTGTCTAGATGAGATAGACAAATGATACCTATGGCCCTTAGAATAGATACCAAAACCAGATCTAACGAGGCATGGTGTGTATTCAAACAAAAATAAATCATACCTAGAGAAGGGAACCCATAAATATAATAGCCATCCATGTGATGGAAAAGAGTTGATTTTTCGTGCTGTGGCCTAAAAAGTCGGGCATTCCAAATATAATAAGGAAGACATCCACCACTACCAACTCTGTTCTTCACTAATCACTATTGTCAAACAATCAAATTTTAATTGTTTTTTATTTATTTGTGCAGTCCCTTATTACATCTATCGAAGTAACACAATTGATACCAACAATGACCAAATTTGTTAGTTCTGATATGAGTAGCCCGTTCATAGCTTCAATGTCACAAAATGAACTATCACTTATTGCAAATACATTCATAGATTTCTTATCAAACAAAGTATTTTCTGGACGAGCACTTTAACGCTCATAAATCAGAAATTATTGATCCAATCATGCTATTTGTATTTCCATTTATATACTAAATAAGAGACCTTACCTTATAGTTTTGATAACAACTTATAAAAATTAATACGAACAAATCAGGTGCTTATAAATTATTGAAGATTGTATCCAAGAAAAAAAAATAGGAGCCTTTATCTATGTTTAGTTCAGATTATTGTCGTCATTATTATAATTTATTTGTCAGTTAACAATTTTCTAATGATTGGATGTTATTTAAAGCTAGAAACTGATCCAGTACCATTTCTGACCAATAACCCAACTCAACCCTCAATGTCCCAAAAAGAGGGTATTTTACTTCATATTGCAATAAAAACCCAAACTCAAAATCTTTATGGTCATCCCAATACTTACATAGAATTCATCTAGCAAAAACTCACAAGCAAAAGAGGAAAAAAATTATCATTACTCTGTTTGGTTCTAACTCATCTCAGTTACAACCGTCCAATAACATCTACATGGGTGTCACCAATCAACAAATATTCTAGGCCAAACTGAATTTCTATCACCTTTCTTAAAATATGACCAAACCAAACAAAATCATATAAATTGAACTCATTTTGGTTCATATTGGCCTTGAGCTTTGATTCGGGTTTGCTCACACCTATGCATAAGAGAAATAGAGAATTGGGAAGTCCTTTAGGACAGTGTGACAAGAGTTGTTGTGCAAGAAAAAACCCAAACTCTTATTATCTTACATAGATTTCAACTCACATTAACTCAAAAAAATTTGTAAAATACTCTTTTCTTAGTTCAAACTCATCTCAGTTACACCCATCCTAAAATATACTAGCGATTAATAGCAGTAATCTCAATTATGGTTTATAGATTTATATTGTCATACTTTTTCAATAACAACATGGTGAACAATTTTTTTATCGTTCAACATTGTATAATACTAATTCTTTCAAAACATTACTTGACATGATTTTTTTTTTTTCCAGAAAACTAAAAACAAAAGGGGCACTTTATATTTAAATAAAATATTTGACTCTGGTAGTGTTTTATAAATCGAACTGAATGGAATGGAATTACACATAAGGTATGTAACTTCATTTTTATTAAATTAATACTCTTTTTATTTCTCCTTTTCTCAATCCAAACATATTTGCCGCAACTCTGCTCTTCCTCTAGTACTTCCACACAGTTCATATATCTTTACTAGGCGGCTACTGCATGAGGAGTGTTCAAACATAGTTTCTTTCTTTTTTTGTGATGAAATTCTCAAGTCACGTAGTTTTTATTCTAAAGTTACAAAAAATGAGAACTCAAATTTAAATTCTGAAGTTACAAACATTGGACGTTTTATTTACCGCACCTTCAAATTGATGCTCTTGCTACTTAACTATTTACTGATTTCTCTTTGCAGCTTTAGCAGGGATCTTCACAAACAGAAAGTGGAAACACCACTCCAATGCAGCAGCAAAATACCACTTGGTCCACACACCAGTTCTCATCCAAGATGGCTCAATCCGATACATGTCACCCCTGCAAGTGCTCTTTACTATGGCCTTTGCACATCTTTCTGTGGATTCAACTGGCATAGTGTTCATGTGAATATATCAAACGAAATGGTTACAAGTTCAAGTTATTCATGATGGTTACTTACAAATGAGTCTTAGAAGCAGATAAGTGTATAATGGAAATTGCTGGCAGTGACACACTCAATCATGATGAACGTTTAATGTCCTTGTTCTCTTGCACATTATAAATGGGGAGTATGGCAAAACTTTGCATTTTATAAAACCAGAATCAAGTTATGTTCATTATTTTTACCACTTTATAGTTTATACTTAACTCCCCTGTCATTGGATCCTCTGTTTCCAAAAAAAATATGAGAACTATAGATTCAATTTATTGTAGACAATGCTAGCATGAATTATAGTTTCATTTGTAATATGGAATGAGAATTACTTAAAAGGGTACCTCTGATAGAAATTGATGATCTACCATTTCTGACTTAGTCAACCCAGGAGTCACAATAGTTATCTGTATATCTGCACCAAATTCAACTCTCAACGTCTCAAAGAAGCTTACTATTGCTGCTTTACTTGCCTGAAACTTGTGACAATCAAGATCCCCTCCATAAAACCATGACAATTTTTTTAAAAAATGAAACTATGTTAGTGTATAACATTGTAGAAGCTTGTCCTTGGACTGGGGTACCATGCTGCGGATGAAGAAATAACAACAATCTTTCCTCTGCTTTTTCTCAAGTGTGGAACTGCAAAATGTGTAGCATACACCGAACCCCAGAAGTTTACGTCCTAACCAAACCAAGCATCATCAAATCCAACATGATTTTTACGAATGATAAATGCACATGAATTGATTAAATTTCACAAGAGATACGAGAATTAGGTGATCAAGTACCATGATAGGAGCCAAATCAGACAACTTGTCAGAGTATTCTTTAAACAATTTGGTTTGCATGATCCCAGCATTGTTCACCAAATGATCCACTGTTGCATATGTACAATAATATCAAGTTCTTATTTTCATTACCCACAACGAAATCATATACATTTATATATGTATATATGACTGTTCTTACATTGGTTAAAATGGCTTATGGTCTCGTCAACGAATCTCTGCGAGTCTTGAATATTGGAAACATCCGCAGGAATGATAATGGCATCTGGAGAACCCAGTTGAAGAGCTTTACCAAGGACTGAACGAAGACGATCTTCTCTTCTGGCCACAAGGGCCAAACGAGCCCCTCCTCTAGCGTACTCGTAAGCCAATTCCTTCTCATTTCAATATTGCATTATGAATCAAAAATCATAAGGGGCACTTTATATTTGAAAAATATATCAGACTTTCGTAAAGAGTAACGCGTTAGATGAAAATGGACGACAAAAATGAACACAGACCTCGCCGATCCCTGAAGAGGCTCCGGTGATGAGAACAACTTTTGCGGCAACGGATTCATGGGTTTTGCAGCTTTTGAAGAGTGAAGATAAAATCTTGAACACATAAAAGGGAGGGACAAGCAAAAGCAAAGTGAAGAAAGTTGACGGAATAAGCGTTATATTCAGCAGATCATGAATAAAATCCATTACTTGTTTAAGCTGAAAAGCTAAGAAGTTAGTATGGAAAACAGATAATAAGACCCCTTAAGCAATTCTTGTATCATCTGTTGCAGTCGTTGGCCTGCCGTGGCTGCTCCGATCATGAAAAGCTAAACTTAGAAAACGAATTACTTATATTGAATTAATGGACACATGGTGTGTATTTAAATAAATTATATGTCCACTTTCTTGTAACTTCTTTATTTGTTACACACACAAGATCGTACAATCTGGTTTCGGTGCCTACCCAAATCTCCAAATCTGATAGGCACACGGTCCCATCTCGATGACTTAGATTTGATCTTTTTAAATGGGTAATTTTTTAATAAAAAAATCAATTTTTAATAAAATATTATCTTTATATTATATTTTCTACCCATTAAAAAAAGTTAAAAGAAAAAAAAATCAAATCTAAACACCGTCAAAATCTCATTTGAACAATCTTAGATGGGACAAGCGCATGATGGCTTTTCAAAGGGATTTGGCTTTGGTCCTTTTCAGTTACCATCCATCCTATTCTTTCAAATGGCAACGTTTTGGTGCACCCATGTTCCTTTCTTTAGTCTTGTTTTATTGCCAAATTTTATTTTTATTTTTATAATCTACTTTATAAGTATAATTTAAAGCCAAACAAGATTTTACATAAGTTCTTATAATTATAAGAGCTTATTTTATAATGAAGAAAAAAGAGCTTAAAAATAAGTTCATATGAGGAGCTTATTTTTAAGCTCTTTTTTTAAAAATAAAAATAAAAAATCGTAATCTCTTGATCGAACATTTTTTTACATCGCACGCCATCACCACTTCTTTAGGGGTGAGCATTTGCTTTTTCGGTTAAAACCGAAATACACATATTCTAAAAACCGAACCGAAACCGAAGAACCGAAATATTTCGATTCGGTTTTATGGTTAATTCGGTTTTTGGGCTTAAGTTGGGCATTCTTGTTTAGGTTAATTCTGTAAGATGACCAATCTACTTTTTTTTTTTTTTGAATCAATCTACAATATTGACTATTGAGTGCAACTGGCTTATAGTATATTTTACATAACTCATAAGGTTGGGTCTGACTCATACATATGCATCTTTGTTTTAATTAATTTCGGTTATTTCTACCCAAAAAAAAAAAATCGGTTTTTTCGGTTTTAACCGAAATAATTTTGCAAAAACCGAATTAAGCTACTTTAAAAAATCGAACCGAACCAAAAGCCGAAAAGACCGAACACCGAATTATTCGGTTCGGTTTTCAGTTTCGGTTTTGATTTGCTCACCCCTAACCACTGCCGCCGCCGCCGCCGCTGCCACCACCACCACCACCGCCACCACTGTCGCCGCCACCACCACTACCACCCTATTATAATATACCTTTTATGATAATTTTTATTAGAAAAAGTGCTTATGACAAAAATTTTGTCAAATACCTTATTTTTAATTTCAAACTTTTTAAGTTAAAAAATTTATATAATCACCAAACAATTTTTTTTTTTTTTTTAAAAGCTCTTTTTTTTTTTTAGCTTTAGCTTAAAAGTAGCTTTTAAAAATTTAAAAATAAGAGGATCCAAACAATTTCTTAATAGCATTCACCATCTTAAAATATTTTTTTAGTACCAATCAAAGTATTCTAAAGTATTTTTTTTAGTAAAAACTTGAAAAAATATTTCACGGTATTGACTGGTACTAAAATATACTTTAAGATACTAATTAGTACTGAAAAAAATACTTTGTGATCTTAAAAAAATATTTTACGATACTGAATGACATTAAAAAGATACTTCAGAATATTAATTAGTATTAAAAAAATACTTCATTATCTTAAAAAATTATTTTAATATCTTAAAAAAATATTTCAAAATACTAACTAGTACTAAAAAGATACTTTAGGATAGTGAATGCTATTTAAAAAAAAACAAGGTGTATTTTGCACCAAAACATTGCTATTCAAAGAATAAGATGGCAGCCGATGGTAATGGAAAGATCCACCGAAACTGGTTCCCAAGATCGTAAAGAGAATCTTCGAATATTATCATATAATAGGGGAAAAGGAGATATACCCGTCCATGTGTATGTGATGGACAAACAGCAGTCCTTTTTTTTTTTTTTTTGTCGAAATAATTTATGGGAAAACATTGGGATTGGCCAAAAAAGCTGCGCATACCAAATTTCCAATGTTTGTTTTGAGTAGCCATCAATGGCTGCCAGAAAAAACTCTGTTATTGTCCATCTGTCAAACTTACAAAACAAATATGAACAATACCAAAAAAATTTCCCTTAATCTGAGAAGCTCCTTCATATGTTAAATATCACAAAATTAACTATCATCATCACCATTAACAACAGAGTCTTATCCCAATAGATGAGATAAGCTATATGGATCGCACGACATTATTGTGCTCTATTGAAAACCAACTCTTTAAATATATTATTAACTAATAGATTTCACTTGATAACCTCATTAAGTGTTCACTTCGGTCTTTCTCTACTTCTTTTAAGAGGACTCCGTGTTACTTAATCAAGCCTCCTTACCATTACATTCAATGGCCTTCTTTAAACGTGTTCAAATCACCTCAGATGATTTTTTATTGTTTTCTCCTTAATAGGTACTACTCAAACTTGTTCACGTATATGCAAGGGCAGATCTTTTCACAGACAAGGGGGCCATCCCCCCCACCCCCCAAAAAAATAAAAAATGTTCATATTTTTTCTTATAAAAAATTTAATATAATGAAAAGGGTATATTATCTTATATATTAGACTTATTAAAATATTTTTATTATACATTTGGCCCCAGAATTTTTTTTTTTAATTAGTTAATGAGTATACATTTGACCCCAAAATATATATTTTTTAATTAGTTAATGAGTATACATTTGTCTCCCTCCCAAATATTTCTTCCAAGATCCGTCACCGTATATATGGTCATTACAAATCTTTTCTTTTCTTTTATAATCACACATTTATCTCGCCATACTCAACTTGGCCACTCACAAAATGAACAGTCACTATCAAATAAATTCACACACTGCTTAATCATCTCTCCGTGTAGCTTCACCTCCACTATTGCAACAATATGGGTTAAATATTAGTTTTGCTATGGAAGTATTTAGTATCCGGAAATTTTTTTGGTATCATTTTTGCCCCAGAAGTTTAAAAACATAGCAATCTTGCCCATCGGTTGATCTTAACTGTTGAATTGTTGCTCTTCTTTATAAACTTTTAGGTTGGGGTGAGCATGGTGCCCAGATGCCCGCCCAAGCCCGGTAAAAAATTGCCTAGCCAGCCCTATAAAAGTCGCCTAAAAAAAATTTGGGTAGTTTCGGGCTGGGCCAATAAGTGGACTGGGCATCAGGCAGGGGTCCTGCCCTGCTTGAAAAATTAAATATATTTAAATAAATATTGTTCTATATATACTATTTTATTTAAAATATATTATATTATACTTCAAGTATCTCTAAAGCTTTGAAATTCCGTGAAGTGTGAATCAGAATCTTCATGGAGCAGGGCAGGGCGTCACTACTTGGGCAGGGGAAGCCCGCCCACAGCCCACGCTTGCCCAAAAATGATTAGGGCTTTTGTCGGAATTTGGGCACGGCCGCAAATGCGGCCGTTCATTCTTCGGGCAGGGGTCTCGCCCTGCCCAGCCCTGCCCATGCTCACCCCTACTTCCAGGGCAAATTTTCTTTTTTAAAAAAACTTTTAGGGCAAATTTGTTCCTAAAAAAAACTTTCGAGGCATATTTGCTCTTTTTTGTAAACTTCTGAAGCAAAAATGATACTAAAAAAACTCTCGAGTGCTAAATGCTCCATAGCCAATACTTCCATAGTAAAAATGGTATTTAACCCTAACAATATCTAGTCGTATTGGAAGATCAGTCTGTAATTTTGACTTTTTAGACCACAAAGATATACTCCTTCCGGTCCTAATTATAAGACCTAGTTGACTTTTTTAAAGAAATTAAGAAAGCTAATTAAATTACTTTAGAGTATTATTATTTTTAGTTTTTCTTCAAACTAATTAGGTTGACTAATAAATTAAAATATAATCTAAGGATATACAACATATGAAATAATTAAGTAACTCATTTAGCTTCCTTAATCTCTCCAAAAAAAGTCAACTAGGTCTTATAATTAGGACAAGAGTGTAACATCCCAAATTTCGGATCTTGGAAATTAAAATATGATATGGGTTTGATTATGGAAAATTGAGCCTTAATTATTATTATTATTTTTTTAAAAAGTAACTTATTGGAATTTAAGGCATATTTTTTTAAAATTAAGGATAAATAGTTGGAAATAATTTTTGGCTTAAATACTTTGGAGATAATATGAGTGTGGCCTAAAGAAATCAATTTAGAAAGAAAAAAATTCTAAAAGGGAATTAAGGATTTATTTCTAACACTTATTCCCTTATTTTTCTATTATTTTTATATTGTATGTGCAAATCACATCTACACCTATAGTAGGCTATATAACTTTAGGCCCATATTTAAATGAGTCAGAACCATTTCGCCTTCTGACCAAACAATATCCATTAAATCAACACCTTACACTCACATAGACACAACCCAATTCTGATTTGGTTCTTTCGGCCCAGATGGCAGACGGATATAACTTATTCAACCGAATTCCCATTCTCCAAGCCTGACAGACATAAACCCATCCCATTTGACTCCATTTACACTCGAAACGCACAGCAACAACAGAAACAAATCTGCTCTCAGATACCAATGTGAGTTGGCATAGATGGTAAGGGATCGGGATTAGGCGCTGGGTCGTGGGTTTATCCTTTCTGCCGTCATTTTGGGGCTCGCTTTGGTAAGCGATCTCGTAAGTCCCGGTAAGTCTTCATGGGCGGGGCGATGTCTGAGGCTTAGTGTGGGGGCCCGATGTCGAACCCTCCAAAACCTTTTTATAAAAAAAAAAAAAAAAAAAAAAAAAATCTGCTCTGATTTCATTCTGCCAAAACACGCTAACCGAGCAGAGTCAAACGCATAAACCAGATCACGCCACCGAGATTTACAGCGCCGTAAACACAGAAAAGAAGACTTTATCAGCGACTTTTTCGCACAGCAAGCCATACTCACCTGTCAGCGATCAGACCTCTCCCATGTTTTTCGGACGCAACGTGAAAGCCGAGCCTCTGACTGTGAGAGAGAGAGAGAGAGAGAGAGAGAGAGAGTCCGAAGTAAAGCCGAGAAAGATAGGGACAGCGTGAACACCTAACGAGACTGAGAATTGAGAACAAGGTAAGCCTCCTTCTTGTAGTTGCTGAACGTTTGGCTTTCGGCATATGAAGCTTACGTGACGAGTTTCGTTTTTGCATGTTCTGTTTAAAGGAGCTGAAACAAAGGAGGTTTTAGCATCTATCTTACGTATGAAATTTTCAGAATATGTCTTTAAGTTACATGAACTAATAGAGAATAAAAGAAGATGTTTAATGGTGTTGCATGCATGTCAACGCTGGAGTTTTCCTTAGGTTCTATCAAGTTTCTGTTTTTGCAAAACTAAAAGGGAAGCTCGCTGCATATTGAAACAGAAGGAAAAAAATAATAATTCTATCATAGATATATATCTGATTTCCTTGTTGTTTTGAAACGTTGCTGCATTAGAACCAAGTTTAAAGACTTGCTTAAGCTCATATGTTCACCAAGGGGACCACTTTTAACATTTTTTTTATGCTATTTTATTAGTTGAAAAGGAATTTTATAAATGAAATATGTATGGAGTGGTTGTCAGTTTCGAGAAGTTACAACTAAACAATATTGAAGAACTCATAAGTGCGTGTTCTTATAAAACTTTCACTGATGCTTCATTTAAAATAATAAGATACTATATTATGAATATCCAAATTAAAGAGTATATTTGATTTTATTAATATATAAAGAGCACAATTTATATAATGATTGTTATTTATTAAACTCCTAATTTAAAGTGTTAGAATAGCCTCTGGGAGTTTAAATTAATTATAGAGAAATAATAATAAATAGTGAAATAATAATAATAAAATAAATAGTAATATTTTTATTATTAAAAAGAGGAATAAATAATAAATAGAAGAGGGAGTTATTAATTAATAATAAATCAAAAGGGGAATTAATAGATGCAATGGTTTCCCTGATTTTTTTTCAATCCCGTCATAATATGCCACTTCAAGCATTCCAAATAAATTTATTATTAAAATTTGTATATTTTAAATTTATAAAATTATAAGTTATAATTTTTATGTAGAGTTTTAGAAGAGATATTAATTGTTAGTAAATTGGTTGTGGTAGATTGATTTTTGACGTGTGTTTGAGCTCTTGGATTATGAGCATTGTGATAATAGTTAGCTTCGGCGAGACGTAACCACTTTCCACTTGTTATGTATATTGGTATGTTGTTTGTGAGTACTTTGTGAAATGATTATAAATATCTTAATAGAAAATTTCCTTGTGGAACCGTATTATTTCGAGATGTGAAATATTTGCATAATGTGAAAATCTTACAGAATTCTTATTGAGTTATTTATTATGATAATTATGGAAATGGTTGAATTGGGAAGAAACATAGTAATTTATTCCACCACGTGGTGAGGCCTCCATTGATGCACAATGGTTGGCTTTCTATTGTCCCACTTGTTCAATGAGGGACTGCCCACTAGTTCAATGAGGGCTTACGACACCCCACTAGTTCAATGAGGGAAAAGACCTATGGTGCGGGACTTGTTCTCGAAGATTTTGGCGGTCCTCATCACATGACCGGTGAGCTTTTGAGTAACCAGAGTAACATGGATGTAACTTAGCCCATGGGTCTAGTCAAAGGAAATAAGGTGGTTCGGTTGGATTGGTGGGAGGCATCTTGGGAATTGTGTTAATGAAAACTGTGATACATAATTTCTGATATGGAAAATTTATAATATGAAATTTTGTGATGTGAATATTAGTGAATTATATTTTTAATATTTTGTTATATAATTTGTTCCACATAGCACCTCACTAGCACATATTAGTATTCGTAATGAGTTGGATTGATGGTTACCACATTTTTCAGGTGATAGTTCCCATGCGGGTCCATCAGAGAATACCTCGGAAGCTTAAGCTACTACTGCTACAAGTAGTGCTTCTGTCTTTTTGGTGTATGTTGGATGATTGTATATTGCCACGTTATGGCTCATTTTACATACTCTGATTTATTTTGGACTTTTTGTTAAATGTTGAAGCACTATTAAGCTACTAATCAAACTAATATATGTTATTTTGTTAAGTGAGATGGTGGACGTTTCAAAGAGATAGTAATATCTATGGGCACAAAGTGGTTATATTAACATCGTGGTGTACTTTGAATTATCTATATTTTATTATACTGTAAAAGTTGAACACGTTTTTATACCAAAAAGCAAATGCAGCGTTAAGAGTTTGGTGAAATCTGGATCAGGATCTTGTCAATATACTCTGCAACAAGTTCTTCTATCTTTATCGTTTTCATGACTTCCAAAATTAGAATATGTGGTTTGGAAAATGTTGTGCTTTTGTTTTTTTCGGTTGAGTTTGAAAGATCACATTGAAACATAGAAAAAATATTAATACTATTGATCTTTAAGAATAAAAGAGAATACAAAAAGGTTTTTATATTGACAAACTAATATACTAACCTTAACCCAAGAAACTAATCTAATCAGATCATAATGATAAAATATTATTATCAAATCCTAATATATTAAGTAATAAACAGCATGATAATATTAATTAATTTCCTAATTCGAAACTTTCTAGTCTAAACCTTCTCAATCCAAACAAATCCACAACTCTGCTGTTCATATATCTGCATTATGCGGTTACTTAATGAGGATTGTTCAAGCATAGCTTTATTTGGATGAAATGCTCAAGCATCTATATAGTTTTTGTTCAAAAGTAAAAATCGAAAACTCAAATTTAAATTCTGAAGTTACAAACATTGGAGGGTTGATCTCTTCACCAAAAGTGGTGCTTTTGCTAGTTAACTAGTTTACAGATTCCTCTTTGCAGCTTTAGCTGGGTTCTTCACTAACAGAAAGTGGAAACACCACTCCGTTGCACCAGCAAAAAACCACTTGAACCACACATTAGTTCTGGTCCATGATGGCTCAATCAGATACATGTCACCCCTACAAGTGCTCTTTACTATGGCCTTCGCACACCTCTCTGCAGATTCAGCAGGCACCCCCTTCACATGAGTCTATCAAATGCAATGGTTAGAAATTCGAGTTATTCAATGGAACTTGTTGTTAGTGACATACTCAATCATGACAAACATTTAATGTCCTTGCCCTCTTGCACATTATGTTTCACCCCTATATATCTTTGTCATTAGTTATTCTATTTACAATAACACTTTGAAACCGTGTGCTTGCTACGGTGAAGAGTTACATGATAGGATAACTCTGCAAATATATGATGAACATGACAGGGTAACATTGATGTTGCAGAAAGAAAGAAGAATACGGTAAGCTGATTTATCATAAAGTTATTCATTTTTTTATTGTAGGCGATACTTGTATGAACTACAATTCTATTTTTAATATGAAATGAGAACTACTTAAATAGCTACCTGAGATAGAATTTCATCATCTGTCATTTTTGACTTAATCATCCCAGGAGTAGCTATGATTATCCCTATATCTGCACCAAGTTCAGCTCTCAATGTCTCAAAGAAGCTTAGTATTGCTGCTTTGCTTGCCTGAAACTTATCACACTTATAATCTCCTCACATGAAACCATGGCATTCAAAAAATGAAAACTATGTGTGTTTCAGTCTTACGTTATAGAAGCTTAGCCTTGGAGCGGGTAACCATGCTGCGGCTGAAGAAATCACAACAATCTTTCCTCTGCTTTTTCTCAAGTGTGGAACTGCAAAATGTGTAGCATACACCGAACCCCAGAAGTTTACGTCCTAACCAAACCAAGCATCATCAAATCCAACATAACTTTAAGAATGACAATGTTCACGAATTGATCAATTTCACAAGAAATCAAAGAGGTGATAGAGTACCATGATTGGAGCCAAATCAGACAACTTCTCTGAGAATTCTTCAAACATTCTGGCTTGAATGATTCCAGCATTGTTCACCAAATGATCCACTGTTGCAGACATTCGATAATACTAAGTTCTTGTTTTGATTACCGATAATGAACATAAACTATATGTGTATGTAACTAGAATGAAAGTTAGTTACATTGACCAAAATGGTTAATGGTCTGGTCAACGAAACGCTGAGAGTCTTGAATATTGGAAACATCTGCAGGAATGATAATAGCATCTGGGGAACCCAGTTGAAGAGCTTTATCAAGAACTGAATGAAGACGATCATCTCTTCTGGCCACAAGGGCTAAACGAGCCCCTCTTCTCGCGTACTCGTAAGACAATTCCTTCTCATTTCAATATTACATAATGAATCAAAAGTCAAAGGGGGATCTTTATATTTGAAGAAAGATTACACTTTTGATAGAGTGAAGTGTTGAATGAAAATGAAGGGAAAATATGAAAAACATACCTCGCCGATTCCTGAAGAGGCTCCGGTGATGAGGACAACTTTGCCGGCCACAGATTCATGAGGTGTGCAGCTTTTGAAGAGTGAAGATAAAAACTTGAACACATAGAAGGGAGGGACAAGCAAAAGCAAGGCGAGGAAAGTTGATGGAATAAGCGTTAGATTCAGCAAATCATGAATCAAATCCATTAGTTCTTACGTTGAAAAGCTAAAAAGTGATTATGGCAGGCGTCTGTTGCAGGGGTTGACTTGCTGTGGCTTCGCTGGCCTATCACCAGAATTCTCCTTATATATATTCAATTAATCGAGAGTTGGTGTGTATTCTGTTGGAGAAAAGAATTCTTCTTATTTTTGAATATAGAAGTTTTTACATTCCTAACTAATATTATGTTGTGTAAACTATTTATAGACAATTGTTCCTAACTGTCCAACTAATGCAAAATACAATCAGGATATAATACAATCACAATACTATTTACATATTATATATTCTAATATTACATCCTAACACTCTCCCTCAAGTTGGGGGCGCAAATATGTCAATAGACCCTAACTTGCTCAATAACTTGCGTTGGACGTCTCCTGACACTGGTTTCGTTAACAAATCAGCCTCTTGCTCATGGGAACGAACATGCAGAAGATCTATCACTTTCTCTCGCCATTTATCACGAATAAAGTGGCAATCCACTTCAATGTGCTTCGTTCGCTCAAGAAAAACTGGATTTGCAGCGATGTGTATTGCTGCAACACTGTCACAGTAGATCGGTACTGGTTGCGTTTGTGGAATCCGCAAATCACGAAGCAGTCCACGTGCCCAAACTATTTCAGATGTGGCCATGCTGAGTGCCCTGTATTCAGCCTCTGCAGATGACTTTGACACCGTGGTTTGCTTCTTTGTCTTCCACATCACAAGAGATCCTCCAAATTTCAGCAAATATCCAGTGACCGAGCGCCGTATAATTCCACAAGAAGCCCAATCTGAATCATAAAAACATTCTAAATTAGGATTTCCATCAGAACTCAACTTTAAACCAAGTCCAACGGTACCCTTTAGATATCTAAGAACATTTCTAGCTACTGCCATGTGTGACTTAGTCGGCTTTTGCATAAACTGGCTTAATGTCTGCACACAAAAACAAATGTCAGGTCTAGTCATGGTTAGGTAAATCAATTTACCAATCAAGCGACGATACTGTTCTGCATTCTTACACAGATCCTGTACATTGTGTTTTCCTTCCTGAAAAGGCATTAATTTCAAATTTTGTGCCATTGGAACGCTCAATGGCTTACATCCACTCATACCTGTATCAGATAACAAATCCAATACAAACTTTCTTTGAGATAAAACCACACCTTCTTCAGACTTGGCTATCTCTATGCCTAGAAAATATTTCATATGTCCTAGGTCTTTAATCCTAAAATTATCATGCAATAGACCCTTGGTATAACTAATGCCTTCTTCAGAACTACCAGTAATCAACAAGCATCTACATATACTAAGACAAATACCACTTGGTCATTCCAATCCATAGTAAACAGAGAATAGTCACTTTTACTTTGGACAAAACCACCCTTAATAAGGGCTTGAGATAATTTTAGATTCCATTGGTGGGAAGCCTGTTTAAGTCCATAAAGGGACTTTTTAAGCTTACATACAACATTCTCCCCCTTACCTTCGAAACCTTGAGGTAATCTCATATATACCTCTTCTTGGAGGTCACCCTGCAAAAAGGCATTATAGACATCCATTTGGAAAAGATTCCATGAATACATAGCTGCCAATTTCAATACCAGCCTGACTGTAAAAAAAATTTACAACAGGGGAAAAAGTTTCATGATAATCGATCCTTTCTCTTTGACTATATCCTTTTGCTACTAACCTAGCTTTATATTTATCTATGTTACCATCAGAATTATACTTGACCTTATATACCCACTTACAACCAATGGCCCGCTTGTTTTTGGGTAATTGCACCAACTCCCATGTTTGATTTTGTTCCAAAGCCTCCATTTCAGCCTTCATGGCTTTTACCTATTCAGGATTGCCAATAGCCTGCTTGTATGTAGAGGGCTCAGGAACTGCATCAATACAAGACAGAAAAGCCAAATGGTCAGCAGAAATACCATCATAAGAAACAAACTGATTCATGGGATACGAACATTTGGTTATATGTGTTGTAGTTGTTTCAGAGATCAAAAGGGAACACACATAATCATTAGACCAAATTGGTGGTCGCCTATCCCTTAGAGGACGTGATTGATCTAAAATAATTGGACTATCAGTTTCCTCATCAGGGACTTCCTGATAGGATTGATGTGTATCATGTATTTGTGAAAGATCATACTTATCCTGTGTCAAATCAGATTGCATATAAGGTATGTCGGATTCAAACCAGAACATCTCCTTTATGGTTGGATGTATTGTCTGCTGTTGTTGTGAGTGTGCATGCCTGAAAGGAAATATTTGTTCTATAAAACTGACATGTCGGCTTACAGATAACATGTTAGATTTCAGATTTAACAACAAATAACCTTTTTTGATTTTCTGGATAACCTAGAAATACACAAGGGAGAGCACGAGGTTGTAGCTTATCATGAGTTTTAAGGTCTGTGGCATAGGCAAGACAACCAAAGACTTTCATGTGTTTGAGGTCCGCCTTATGTCCATAAACTCTTTCAAATGGGGATTGAAAATCAAGAACTTTAAAGGGCAACCTGTTAATTAAGTATGTTGCAGCCTTTACGCATTCACCCCAGTATTCTATTGGAAGGTTTGACTGCAACATCAAACTCCTAGTAACTTGCATAATCGTCCTATGCTTACGTTCAACAACTCCATTTTGTTGTGGTTTGTAGGGACAAGTGGTCTCATGCACAATTCTTTTTTCTTGAATAAGCATTTTAAAGGGATTACTCAAAAACTCACTTCCATTATCGCTCCTAATCCTCTTAACCTTCACATTGAATTGAGTCATTGCATAAACAATAAAATGACAAATATAAGTAATTGAATCAGATTTATGTCTCATCAGAAATAACCACGTAGCCCTAGAATAATCGTCCACTACTGTGAGAAAATATATAAATCCCTGATGAGTGGGTGTCCTATATGGACCCCATATGTCTATGTGTATGAGCTCAAAGCAGTGAGTAGTTTTAATACAAGAGAGAGGAAAATGGAAACTTGGTCTGCTTAGATTGAATACAGACATCACATTTGTGATTTGACAAGTCAGTGTCATTAATTGCAAAATTCAAATGCTTCATTACAGAAAAAGGGGCATGGCCTAATCTCCTATGCCACAAACATACATCAGCAAACTTCATTTTATTACTGTGTTTTTGTGTAGTGTGATGCGGTGCAACATTCAATACATGAGAAATATTGGGAACCCTAAGGATGTATAGTCTACCTAGCATTCTACCAGTCATCTTCATCCTTCCATGTAGAAGGTCCTGTAAAACACAATGGTCAGGGAAAAAGCAAGCCATACATTCAAGCGCTCTAGTGACTTTGGAGACTGATATGAGATTGAATTTCAATTTTGGAGAATACAGTACACCAGTTCATGTAATGTTAGGAGCTATAGTAATTGAACCTATATGGGTAATAGGAATTCGCTGTCCATTTAGGATTTTAATTGATTTGATAGGCCCATTATATGCAATACATTTATCTAATAGAGAAATATCACTAACTAAATGTGTGATTGCTCCTGAGTCTAGAATCCAATATGAATGAACAAAATTGAAAGATGGAGATGTATTCAAACCTGTACCAGTCAACGCATGCACAGTTGACTCCTCATCCTTGTGCAACATAACAACCAGTCGCTCATATTGTTCTTTAGACAGGGAAATGGTCACCATGCTTGTGGTGTTGACATGTAGGTCTGAGTCATCACCGCAGTCAATCCCCAATTGACCAGTTTCCTTTTGCTTGGGCTTGTTCCATTTGAAGCTAGGTGGATATCCCACCAATTGAAAACATTGTTCACGCAGGTGGCCCTTTTTGTGGCAATAAGTGCATTCAATGGACAAATCCCTTATACCTCTGCCTCTCCCACGACCCTTGCCTTTAGTAATCATAGCAATACCTTCTGGTAGATGTCCACGGTCAGCAATGGATTTCTGTGTCTCATCTTGAATGACCATGGAGTAAGCCGCATTCACAGAAGGAAGCGGAGTCATAAGGAGAATCTGACTGCAAGCTTAATTGTAGGATTCGTTCAGTCTCATTAAAAATTGTAAAATTTTCTACTCTTGGGCCAAGTCAGAATAAGCCTTGGAAGTATTACAGGTACAGGATGGTAGGGTAGTTAAGGCAGATTGTTCCTCCCATAATTCCTTCAACTTAGAGAAATAGGTGGAAATAGAAGAGATACCTTGAGAATGCAGAGAAATCTCATGGTGAAGACCGAAAATCCGAGCCCCATTCCTTTTTTCAAACTGTTCCTGAAGATCAATCCAGACGTGGTGAGCATTCTGGAAAAATATGACACCGTTGGCCAATTCCTTACTGATCGAATTCAGAAGCCAAGAAATCACAACGGCATTACAGCGTTCCCACTGAGGATGAAGTGTCGTATCTTGATCATCTTTGCTACAGGCGCCGTCAATGAAACCAAGCTTGTGCTTCCCAAGCAAGGTGATGCGCAACCCACGACTCCAGATCGTGCAGTTCTCTGATCCCGTGAGTGTGTGTGAGACAATGGAGGCACCTTGAGTGTCGGATGGGTGAAGGTACAGAGGGTGGGTGAAGGGAATTGAACCAGGGCTGGGCTTGGACGATGCATCTTTGTCAGCCATGGAAGAAAATGAATATGGTGTATGTGGAAAGCGACGGTGATCTGAGGTAAAAACCACAAATAATCGACGGAATCAGAGGACTATTTTTGAACGCGGCGAGTCGAACCCACAATCTAACGACGGAATCAAATGACCCAGAAGCAAAGTCGGATCACCAAGAAGTTTACCCAGAGTCGTGCGATGCAACCAGAGATGAAAAAAAACAGAATGGTGTCGCAACCTAAGAAACAAGAAATACTTCTCAAAAGATTCTCAAATTGACGGAAACGTGGATTCGCAAATCAACGGCAACGTTCCCGGCGTGGCGTGGTAACTTCTGCGGCCATGAATTGCAATGTGAAATGTGAATAATCCGAAGGACCTGAGAAACAAGAAAGACTTCTGTGCCTTTCACGTGTTTCTGACCGTGATGTGAATTCCTGTGCGTGAGCTGGCAGATGAGAACTCTGAAAAAAAAAACTTCACGTGCCAATGGAGCTTCACACGGTGGAATTCTTGAATCAACTAGTCAAACGTGGGCTGGTCTTTGTTTCTTCCCTTGGACTTTCAGCATGTTGGACCTTTTCTTGATTGCTTTTCTTGGACTTGCGGCATGCTTCTTTGGGCTGCCGGGACAATTGGAAAAGAAATCAAACCATAGGCTGTGATACCATGTTGGAGAAAAGAATTTTCCTTATTTTTGAATATAGAAGTTTTTACATTCCTAACTAATATTATGTTGTGTAAACTATTTATAGACAATTGTTCCTAACTGTCCAACTAATGCAAAATACAATCAGAATATAATACAATCACAATACTATTTATATATTATATATTCTAATATTATATCCTAACATATTCAAATAAAAATAGTTGTTATGAATATACTTGTATTAATTATGTGATGTGCATTGACTCCTGGAATATTATATTATGTAATATATTATATAAAGGACCCACGGCCATTATATTTTCTCCTTCAGCTGCCTTGATCACATGAAGGGTGTGCATGGTAACATTGCAGGAATGAGTTTTTTTAACATTTTTGTTCCCCAACATAAAAATGAATAAGAATTGTGTTTGGTAAGATCGGCTTTTTTTTTTCTCTCGGGCTGAATCGGTTTATTTTTTAAGCTGGGGATTAAAAATAAGAAGTAGAAAATTTCAGCTTCTTTTGGTCCAGGCCGAGAATCCCTTTTCTCCTGAGAAACCAATATACATTCGCGACCCTTTCTTTTCTCTTCTCTTCGACCTTCGACCTATAGCTTGCGAATGTTCCCGCGACCAGTTCACCACCGCGACCCAGCGTCGCCGTCTCACGTTCTCCAGGTCCGACTAGGTAAGTTGTTTTTCTCCTTCTCCTTTCTTCCCCTGTTTTTCCCCTTCTAGCTTCAAAATCGGAATCAACGCTACCCTCCATCCCTCCCTTCTCTCTGCATTTTCTGATCTCCGGCGTCATTTGGTTTTTGTCATTGGTCTCTGCCTCTGCGCTTCCGTCCTCGTCGATCTACAATTGTTTCAGAGATAAAGAGTAAGTTGATTAAACCCTAATGTTTTAATTTCTGTATTTTGCTTCACTTCCTTCTCTGTGTATGAACTTTAAAGGCCAACTTAGCTGTAGTTATGAGATCAGGATAGTAGTAGGATGCAGAATAAGAGTGGAAAGTTTGTAGGATTCAAATGTAAATAGGGGTCACCTGAGAAGCTTTACGTTTGTGTACAGTTTTGCCCACTTGTTTTTTTATGCACCTGGTCTAGAGCTTTATGGTTTGGTCATCCATTGGGGATTTGAATTGATTTAATTCAACATATATCTACTCCTCATTGGGTTCTGTCGATGTAGGAGAATTTTATGCCATTGCATATTAGTGATAACGTTATGCAGAGGAGAATTAAGAGTATAATGTACATGTACTAGTATAATGCAATTAATCGCTTTTGGGACTTTTGGCTCTTCTTTTATCAGGTTGACTGGGGATTTGAGTATCATCTATGCCTTGTTTTATACTTAGTATAAATTGAGAATTCATATGATAAGACTTTTGGCTCTTCTTTTATCAGGTTGACTGAAGAATAACAGAATGCTTATTATGAGTATAATGTACATATTATGTACTAGTATAATGTTTCTATCTATAATTTGTTTTCATACTTGTTTTGATTTTTTGACTATGAAATGTTGAGCTAGCAAGTTATCTTCAAAGTAGCCTAGGCACTGATTTTAATCATGACGTTTCCTTGAATGTATGGATTCTGTTAGTGAGCTAGATAGAATGTAGGACTGGATTGGAATTGTAAGCTTTGTTAGATTCAGTCATGACATTTCCTTGAATGTATGGATGTTGTTAGTGAGCTAGACAGAATGTAGGACTGGATTGTCATTTGTCACTAGTAATTTAAATTATAGAAGATTCAATAAACTGATATTTGAGGTTAAAAGTAGATAGTGTGATATGATTCTTTTAATTTTGTGATAAGGTGAAGTTAAAGCAAGTAGAGATTATTTGGCTGTTGCATTTTGCTTCTTTGACTGAGAAATCAATTGAGCAGATAGATGTTCCTGGCTATGAATCTTTGATACAGTTGTTCTAAGGTTGAAAATATGTAAATTTGATTTTTTCCCCTAATCAAAGATCTGTAAATCTGGTGAAGTTTGATTCATTAGGAAAGAGAGAGAATATTTTGCAGAAAATTCAAGGTGAGAATAGTTGTTATATTCTGTAAATAGTTGTTAAGCTATTAGTAGTGAGAATAGTTACCGCGTGGACATAAGTGGTTTTGTTGTTTAATATTGAATCTTTTTTAAAATATTTGAGGGGGCGAGTCCATTTTTAATATTTCATTTTAAATATTAGGATTGTATTGGCGCAATAGATGGCACTCATGTAAGTGCTACATTACCTGAGAATAAGCAAATACCACTTAGAGGCAGGAAACAAATTACAACCCAAAATGTCATGTGTGCATGTTCCTTTGACATGAAGTTCACTTTTGTGTATGTCGGATGGGAAGGATCTGCAAATGATTGTCGCGTTTTTACTACTGCGCTTGAAACTCCTAGGTTGGAATTCCCTCATCCCCCACCAGGTACGATGAGTTTGTACAACAAAATGAATGACATTTTCCTTTAGTTTCGCATTTGATTGTCCTTATTATTGCAATTTATTTTTTGGTAAATTCTTGTCAACGTGTAGGCAAATTTTATGTTGTTGATTCTGGATACCCAACAAGGGATGGTTATTTAACACCATTCAAAGGAGAGCGGTACCATTTGAATGACTATAGAGGAAGGCGAAATCAACCCAGATCCACTAAGGAGTTGTTCAACCATAGGCACTCTTCTTTGAGAAATGTAATCGAACGGTCATTTGGAGCTTTGAAGAATAGGTTCCCAATTTTACGTAAAAGGCCTCCATTTTCATTTCAGAAGCAAGCTCTCATTGTGATTGCATGTTGTGCAGTACATAACTTTATTAGGGACCATCAGAAAGCAGACAAAAATCTAGCACATTATGCAAATCCCAACATGGCAGCAGCAACCCATACATCTGGAGCTATAGATGATAAAGGTCATTCAGATCAAGTGACTGAAATAAACATTATTAAGAAAAATATTGCAAACCAATTAGCTAGAGACAATCAGTTGCCCCCAATATGATGTTGATAGATTAAGAGACATATTCGAAATACATTGGAGACTTGTCATATTTTTTTGTTCAATACAACATCAGTTATTTTTGCTTTAAATTATTGTGATATCATGAAAATTTAGTTGAATCATGTGACTAATGTCGATTTATTTATTTATTCATTTGCATAATTAATATTAAGGTAATAATATGGTATTAAAAAATGAGAGCAAACGTAAAGAAATAGATTATTTTATACCGTTGATTTGTATAGAAATAGATTTGTATTAAAAAATGAAAGCAAACGTAAAGAAACCTGTAAACAAAAAATATAGAAATAGATTTGTATTATATTAGGTAATTCTAATTCTCGGAATAAGAAAAAAATGTGTTAACAAACGTACTTTTGATTCTTGGCATAAAAAAAAAATTGTGTTACCAAACGTATTTTTGATTCTCGGAGTAAAAATAAAACGAGTAAACAAACATCATTCTGATTCTCAGAACTCTTCCAAGGCACAGAATCAGGAAAAACTGTTTATCTCAGAAACGGTGTTGGGAAACAGAATGGTTGTCATGCACACCCGAAGTGTTTGGAAATGGTAAGGAGAAGATTACATCTAATGACCCAGAGGTGGAAATTACACCAAAGCACCCATTCTCAAACATTATATATACACACACCGTCCGCAGAGAAGAAGAAGCGCGAAGAAGTGAATATGAAAGAGAGAAAGTGTGAGAGAGATGAAAAGGAACAGTCTGAGAAAGAATCATTGTAATGATACAAGAATATGAATGAGAAATACTCCCCGTTCTCTTCTTTGATTTCTTATTCTTTTATTCCATACTTTTACAACATTCGTACATCTTTTAATACTTATTTTATTTTAGGCGCTTGCACACTCCAAACCAAGAAGGGAATCCATGAATATAATAGCCATCCATGTGACGGAAAAGAGTTGATTTTTCGTGCTGTGGCCTAAAAAGTCGGGCATTCCAAATATAATAAGGAAGACATCCACCACTACCAACTCTATGGTCTTCACTAATCACTATTGTCAGACAATCAAACTTTAATTGTTTTTTATTTATTTGTGTAGTCCCTTATTACATCTATCGAAGTTACCCAATTGATACCAGCAATGACCAAATTTTGTTAGTTCTGATATGAGTAGCCCGTTCATAGGTTCAATATCACAAAATGAACTACCACTTGCAAATTAATTCATAGATTTCTTATCAAATAAAGTATTTTTTGGATGAGCACTTTAATGCTCATAAATCAGAAATTATTGATCCAATCATTCTATTTGTATTCGTATTTTATGCTATCCAAAATAGGATCAGAAAATGAAAACAAACAAAATTATCTTTTTGGTCTCAATTGATCAAACTCTAAAAACAAGCATTAATTAGTAATACTTGCTAATCTCCCACTGTGTTTAAACTCGCTCTAAGTAATTGCTACATTGTAAAAGGTTAAGCTCAAGCTTCCTCTGTTTCTTCACTCTAGCAATGAAATCATCAGCCCTTTTGCTCAGTTCATCAGAATCAGAAGCCAAACCTTGTCAATATATTTAGCAACAAGTTCTTCTATGTTTATCGTTTTGATGACTTCCAAAATTAGAATATATGGTTTGGTAAAGGTTATGCTATTGTTTTTTTCTATTGAGTTTGAAGGATCACATTAAAACATAGGGAAAGAAAATACCAATATTATTAATCATTAACAACAAAAGAGAATACAAAGAGACTTTTGTATAGGCAAACTAATAGACAATAATCATAATGATAAAATATTCATATCAAATCCTAATATATTAAGCCCGTTTGTATGGGCTTTTTTTATATTTAAAAAAAAAACACTTTTTAATGAAAAAAAAATACTTTTTTTTATTCATTTATGTGTTTAGATGATATTTTTTAAAAAAAAAAAAAAAGTAAAAGACAAAAAAAAAACTAAGATCTTTTTTTTTTAAAATTTCCAATTTGACTTAAAAAAAAAAGCTCTACAAAAAAAGCATTTTTTTTTAAAAGCATCCAAACGGGCCCTAAGTAGTAAACATCAATCATAATAATATTAATTAATTTCCTAATTCTAAACTTTCTACTCTAAACCTTCTCAATCCAAACAAATTCACAACTCTGCTCCTCCTATAGTACTTCCATGCCGTTCATATATCTGCGTTATGCGGTTACTTCATGAGGAATGTTCAAGCATAGTTTTTTTTGGATGAAATGCTCAAGTATCAATATAGTTTTTGTTCAAAAGTAAAAATTGTAAACTCAAATTTAAATTCTGAAGTTACAAACTTTGGAGGGTTGATCTCTTCACCAAAAGTGGTGCTTGTGCTAGTTAACTAGTTTACAGATTCCTCTTTGCAGCTTTAGCTGGGTTCTTCACTAACAGAACGTGGAAACACCACTCCAATGCACCAGCAAAAAACCACTTAAACCACACATTAGTTCTGGTCCATGATGGCTCAGTCAGATACATGTCACCCCTACAAGTGCTCTTTACTATGGCCTTCGCACACCTCTCTGCAGATTCAGCTGGCACCCCCTTCACATGAATCTATCAAATGCAATGGTTAGAAATTCAACTTATTCAATGGAACTTGTTGTTGGCAGTGACATAATCATGAAAAACATTTAATTTCCTTGCCCTCTTGCACATTATAAAAAGGAAGCATGCATAGCAAAATTTACATTTTCTAAAACCTAAATCAAGTTAGTACTTATGTTCATTTTTTTTGCCCACTTCATATTTCACCCGTTTATCTTTGGCCCTAGTTACTCTATTTCCAATAACACTTTAAAACCGTGTGCTTGCTACAGTGAAGAGTTACATGATAGGATAACTCTGCAAATATATGATGAACATGACAGGATAACATTGATATTGCAGAAAGAGAGGAGAATATGGTAAGCTGATTTATCATAAAGTTATTCGTTTTTTTTTGTAGGCGATACTTGTATGAACTACAGTTCTATTTTTAATATGAAATGAGAACTACTTAAAAAGCTACCTGAGAGAGAAATTCATCAGCTGTCATTTTTGACTTAATCGCCCCAGGAGTTACTATGGTTATCCCTATATCTGCACCAAGTTCAGCTCTCAATGTCTCAAAGAAGCTTACTATTGCTGCTTTGCTTGCCTGAAAGTTATCAGAGTTATAATCTCCTCACATGAAACCATGGCATTCGAAAAATGAAAACTGTGTGTGTTTCAGTCTTACATTGTAGAAGCTTAGCCTAGGAGTGGTTAACCACGCTGCGACTGAAGAAATCACAACAATCTTTCCTCTGCTTTTTCTCAAATGCGGAACTGCAAAATGTGTAGCATACACCGAACCCCAGAAGTTTACGTCCTAACCAAACCAAGCATCATCAAATCCAACATAACTTTAAGAATGACAATGTTCATGAATTGATCAATTTCACAAGAAATGAAAGAGGTGAGAGAGTACCATGATTGGAGCCAAATCAGACAACTTCTCTGAGAATTCTTCAAACAATCTGGCTTGATTGATTCCAGCATTGTTCACCAAATGATCCACTGTTGCACACATTCGATAATACTAAGTTCTTGTTCTGATTACCGATAATGAACATAAACTATGTGTGTATGTGTAACTAGAATGAAAGTTGGTTACATTGACCAAAATGGCTAATGGTCTGGTCAACGAAACGCTGAGAGTCTTGAATATTGGAAACATCAGCAGGGATGATAATAGCATCTGGCGAACCCAGTTGAAGAGCTTTATCGAGAACTGAACGAAGACGATCTTCTCTTCTGGCCACAAGGGCTAAACGAGCCCCTCTTCTCGCGTACTCGTAAGACAATTCCTTCTCATTTCAATATTACATAATGAATCAAAAGTCAAAGGGGGATCTTTATATTTGAAGAAAGATTACAGTTTTGAGAGAGTGAAGTGTTGAATGAAAATGAATGGAAAATATGAAAACAGACCTCGCCAATTCCTGAAGAGGCTCCGGCGATGAGGACAACTTTGCCGGCCACAGATTCATGAGGTTTGCAGCTTTTGAAGAGTGAAGATAAAAACTTGAACACATAGAAGGGAGGGACAAGCAAAAGCAAGGCGACGAAAGTTGATGGAATAAGCGTTAGATTCAGCAAATTATGAATCAAATCCATTAATTCTTACGCTGAAAAGCTAAAAAGTGATTATGGCAGTAGTCTGTTGCAGGGGTTGACTTGCTGTGGCTTGGCCGGCTGATCACTCCAGAATTCTACTTATATTCAATTAATCGAGACTTAGGCTCTTTCAGCGTAGACAGCCATAAAAGCCCTGTGTCCATGAAAAAAAGCCCAATGGAAAAATTAGGTGATTTTTGACGTTCGAGGGTAGTTTTTATTTGTGATGGGGTTATTTAAAAATATTTACTTCCGATATAACATATAAGCCACGATTGTGCGACTTTCGACCGTTTGCACAGTGCTAAGCATTACGCGGCACCTCTTGAAGAAACATTCTTCTCGCCACGACGTAATCAACAGAAGCAGCAGCATCTGCAGAAAACCCAATTCCAGGACCACACCAAACATCTTGAAAATCAACGCAATTAGCAGAACTAAAACCATCAAGAACCCTAGGGCAGGTCTTGGTGCTATTTCTTTTGTGCTTCTTCTTTCTAGCCTTCTCTCCTTGCCAGTCCGCCGACGTCCGAATCACCACCGGAAGCCCGGAACAGAAACCAGCTGCGACGCACCGGCGGTGCATCTGAGCCCTCTGAAGGTTGCAGCTGCCGAGAAATTGTTCTTCTTCTTGCCACGGCCACTGCCGGCGATGTTGATGCTGTTGTCCTGTATACTCTCATTCGTCTAGTTGTTAGAGAAAGTAGAGAGAAGAAGAGACGAGATGGTTGACTTGCAGCGAGTGGACTCGATTATTGATGGGATAGCCGGATTCGGATCTGCTTCTTGAATGAGATGACCAAAATGGCTTCTTGGTCTTCTGCATTTCATGCGTTCCGCAGTTGCAGAAGCATCTGAAACAACAGGCATGATTCCCAGAGAGAGAAGAGAGATGAAATGGAACAAAACTTATGGGGGATGGAGGGATTTAAATCCGTTATAGAGAGGAGAAAAAAGGATCGAGTTTTGAAGGAGAGAGAAATTGGAATTTGTTATAAAACTGAAGAAAATGAATAGAAAAGTAGAGAGAAGTCAGAGAGAAATTCTAGAGAGATGGAGGAATTCTCATTTCAAGTAACTTCTGAATGTTTATACAAGACCTCTATTTATAGACCTTCAAGGGTTACTATGCAATGGACATCCACATAATGCATATATTTATAACACTCCCCCTTGGATGTCCATTATGAATATGCCTCATTAAAAACTTTAACTAGGAAAACCCGGTGGGATAAAACCTAGCTAAAGAAAAGAGTACATTATCCATCGATACACTTTCTTATGTGCCTCATTAAAAACCTTTCTAGGAAAACCCGGTGGGACAAAACCTAGATAAGGGAAAAAGAGTACAACGTGTATCGATGCTCCCTCTTAATTACATCAGATTTTCTAATCGCCTCATTAAAAACCTTTCTAGGAAAACCCAGTGGGACAAACCTAGATAAGGGAAAAAGAGTGCAGCGTACATCAATTGCTCTACTAAAATACATTAGATTTACTCCCCCTGATGACTACATTACTTCTAATGTCTTTGTGTTGGTGAAGAATTATCTCATGCTAAGCATGACACATAAGTGTCATTCTTCAATTTCTTTGCTTGAGGTTGAAATTGTTCTTTATCCACCTGCAAATACTTTAAAATATATAATGGATATTACTTATCCATATAAAATCAATCTAGGATCTCCTTTTGTATAAACAAAAGATCTCATTCTTTAGGTATTAAATCTGTAATCTAGTACGTAATTTCGTTCTTCTCAAGTCCTTTATTTCAAATTCTATCTTTAAACAATTAATTGCCTTATTGAAAACTTTCAAGCATTTCAATAATGTTGATATCATCAACATAAATTGAAATTAAAAGATTCATTTCAAGATCTTTTCATAAAGATGCATGGGCATATTGATTCACTTTCTTTTATACCCTTCTTTCAACATATTTCTTGAGAAGATTATACTACTGTGCCCTAATGGATTTAAGTCATACAAAGACTTCTTCCCCTTTATTGTTTTCAATAACTTGAATTAAATGCTTTTGATTAGCATTCTAAGTCTTTCGGGACTCGTGCTTCTAGCACAATAAATCATTTGATGCATTTTGGCACCATAAGTCTTTAGGAGACATGTGCTTCTCGCGACCTTAAATCTTTTCACGGGACATGTGCTCCTAAGCACCTTAAGTCCTTTTCTACCACCTTAAGTCCTTTAAGGACATGTGCTACTAGCACTTTTTTGATTCTTTGAAGATTCTTCGTAATCTTCATAATTTAGTAAGCCTTATGCATAGGCTATATAACAAAATCTAATAGACGCATAATTTTTCTTTCATTCATAAATTGCGGATTAACAATATATATACAAAATCATTGTATCCACCACAAAATCATATATCACATCATAATCATATTAGACTTTGTGAAAATCTTTATTTTCACATAAACATTCATATATCTCAATTTGGACCTCTCGGTCCATAAATCATAATATGATTATATTTGCGTCATATTCAATTTCACTTATCCTCTTGGCCAATCATCTATATGTCAACTTCTTGTGACATATCTTTATATAATATCCTCATTTGATCACGTGATATCATCTTTCAAAAATTGTTGTCGACAACTTTATCTTTTCGGTTTCATTTTTCCAATTCGACATAACTTATCAATATAATTCAGGTACATGAACCTCTCTTGAGGTTTTTACAATTAGTTATGTCTCGATACTACTTCTAGAGTATCTACCTCCTTAATATGATCATCTTAATTATTGCTCCAATTTATCCATAACATTTATAATTGGAACCGAATAATTTCTCATGCTTCGAGCATGCCACATTCATATTCATATGATTGGAGCATTTTTTTGGAGTATGAGATTTAATAAATCTCATTTGGGTTGATAATATTATCGGCAAATAATTCATGAATGCATGTCGATGAACTTGGTTCATACAACATTATTTAAGGATATATACTTTGCTATAATGCATTTCATATATTGTCTTTTCCGGCTATTCAATTTCTCCCCCTCATGGTAAAAACAATGTCAAACGACAATTGACTAATCATGCAATATAAGTCTCCTAAATCCATTTGTTTCCTTTAGAAACATCTTTCGCATTTCATATAGAGACAAACAAGAAATAGAATATACTTATACAACATTTATCTCACATATCTTTCTATATCCATCTATGTGCATTGTGGTGGGTTAATAATCATTGCACATTCAACCATTTTAAGATGGAAATTTGTTTGGCTCCTGACCAATAGCCAATTTTACCAGGAGAATTTTGTTGGCTTATATAAATGCTGCTATATAATATCAAATATACCAACATAAAATTTTGTTCTCATAAGCATTCATCCAAAGCTTATTTATGGAGGCTTTAATTATGATTCTTAAATCATATCATCCGGGAAAATTGCGCGCTTAATTTATTCAATCATCAAACATTATTGCAAACTTCATATTGCAATTTCTTTTGCAAACTTCATGTTGCAATTATTTCGCAAACTTCATGTTGCAAGCAAATAATCTCACATGTAACCATCTTATAGATGCATCTATTAAATTTATCATATCATTGTATGGTTTACATGCTATTTCAATGGGCCCATATAAATCTGTTTGATATATTTCCGAGATCCATTATTACCAATTATGACCTATGACATTTTCATAGTCATCTATATTTGAGAACAAGCGACTATTCATGAAGAATTTTTCGATTCTTCAATAGATGTCAATACAAAATCTTATTTGTATTATATATATATATATATATGACTTGGATGATCAAACAAGTCATGCCAACAAATAGTAAACTTCTAGTTTCTTCGTAACATATATCTTAACTCGAAACTTGATTCTTTGTAATATTATGATCCACAATCATAATCTATCATTCATTTTCAGGAAATCATATTTGTCATTATGTGGGAAGTATGAGTATGACTTTATACAAATTAGTTCACACTTGCATACTAACAATCTCCCCCCAAGTGTGAGGCAAAGAACTTTTACCTTAAAATTCAAGGACTTTGTTCTTCATAAAAGAGGCTTAATGTAGGAAGTATATAACTCTTCAAAATTTCACTCACACTTGTATTCAAGAAATCTCCCCTCAAGTGTGAGTCCTTATAAAAATACTTCACAAACATTTATGGATTTCAATCCAAATATGAGTTTTCACTTTCAAATCCTTTAATTTATTATTAAAGGAGTTTTACACCCAACATATATTCTCATCCTCCATTGAGGACTATATTAGTGCATTATAATAGTGCTACAGATTTTAGCACACCCAATGGAAAATATCTCAAATATCTCCTCCTTATATAAGCTCTAGAAAAATGAATAATCATTTTCTATTTATAATATTTGTTTACACATCAAGATATGAATTCTCAATAATTTTTCATATCATTATTAATCACATATAACCATTGGTCATATTGTAAACTTTTAGTTTACATTTTACAAACATTGAATTATTATTTGTAAACTTCTGGTTTACAATTGTATGTGGTTCAATACTTTTCTATATGATATCCATTTCTGTAGATATCTTTGAAACTCAACAAGTTTCTTTCATATTTGGTAGAATAAAATGCATAATTTTGTTCCTTCAAGAAACAATACATTAGCTCTTCAGGAGCCTTAAATCAAATTTCTACTACCAAATATAGTCTCGAACATTGGTCTTTCAAATGAAGTGGGTAAACTATGCTAATTAGTCTCCAAGACTATTAGCCTTTAAAATTATTACTCATGTGGCATAATTTCTATGCAAAATATTTGTCTTTAAGACAATAACTTAAAACTCTTTGTATCATTCAATATTTGATACATATACTTTCGTGGTCTTTATATAATAATTTATAAAATTTTCTTGCCATGCCATTTCTTTAAACCAATATTGTTCTTTTATAAAAGAACAATTATAGAAATTGATAAATTTCTTAAACATCAAATAATAAGTTTATGACAATAAAAATGATAAATTTCTTTGTCATAAAATCACAATATTATGACTACTTCTTGCCATAAAAACATAATATTATGGCTACCGCCATTCAAAAATATCAGATTTTTTTTTTTTCGTGAATAGTAAATACTATTCATAAAATAATAAAATTAAAATAATATAAAAACGTGGTACCCACAAATCAAAATTTTCTCCGCCTTCACGTGGAAGCATTGAAAAATTTGCTTGGGAAAAATTACATAACTTGACCCCAAATTCTATTAATGTTATTTTACTACCACGTAAAATTATAAAATAATACTTTAATAATTTAAAATTTCAAATTGGTCTCATTTTAGAAAATCAACGCCATACTTTTGAAATTGATTTTGAGGTGATTTACATATAATACTTATCTTATCGATAATTTATATCAAATATTTGACCTTTAACAAATATATTATGGCATACAATAAATACAAAACTAATAACCCTTGCCACCACTATAATTAACATGAATTTCTATCATGTTTATTATACCCGATTATCTCATTACGTGGTTCTTATCAATAATCTTTCACTTAAACACGGTGAGAATTTGAACCATTATAATTACAACCATATCCATATGTAAACAAATTTACAAACATATCCACAATCACAATTAAATTTATTCATTACTACATTCACTTACGGGAATGTAGTTGATTATGTTGGAGGAAATTCATGATCCTTAAAACAAAAACTTGCTTGTTTTGTTTTATCACAAGCAAGAAATTATTAATTCAAAATATTTCTTGAGTCTTTCACAATATTGCTACTTGAGGAGCAAATTGGATATTCCATTTATAATAAACTTTTAGAAGAACAACCATCTTGGTGGTCATACATTCCCATTAATTTGTTCTAAAGAACAAAAGAATCTATTAATGCCAAATATATAATTTTGAGACTTTCATACAAATGATACCATACAAAAATTATGGATCAGGCCATGTCTCATAACTCCAGGCAAATTTATCTCTTTGCTTCAGGCCAATATGTCTCACAGCATCAGGCCAAATTATCATTTGGCTTCAGGCCAAATTATGCCTCTTCTTGGCTAAATTATTTCATCTCTTGGCTTCTTGCCACTTTTAGCTCATATCACAATATGGCTTTAAACATTTATCTTGGGATAAACTTATATATATGGTTTACGGCTATTATATATGACGATCGATCATATAATAAGAAATATATTAATAATAATAATAATAATAAAAAAAAAAATGACAAATAATAAATAAAACATAAACAATAAATGTTATGTTAGTAAACATAAAAATAAATGTTATGTTAGATAACATAAAAGTAAATGTTTAATATAAATAGCATAAAAATAAATGCTTAATATTAGATCAAGACTTAGGTTAGGAGGTTTAACCCCAAGTAGGTGTCGTAATTAAAATATAAATAAATAAATAAATAAAATGTAAATGCGAACATTAAATCAAGACTCTAGGTTAGGAGGTTTAACTCCAAGTAGGTGTCGTAATTAAAATATAAATAAATAAATAACATAAATGTAAATCTTTGAATATTAAATCAAGACTAGGTTAGGAGGTTTAACTCCAAGTAGGTGTCGTAATTAAAATATAAAAAAATAAATAACATAAATGTAAATTATTGAATCATAAATATGTTAGTAACATAAAATAAATGTTATGTTAGTAACATAAAGTAAATTGCTGAATTATAAATATGTTATGACAATAAATAAATCTTTGAATCAATAATAATAATAAAAATTAATAAATAAAAGTAAATGCTTAAATTTAAATAGCATTAAAATAAATCTTTGAATCATAAATATATTAGCAACAATAAAAATAAAATATTAAATTTAAACAAATATATATATATCTTGCGCAATCATTGTATAATCAATGTGTAATATTAAATAGTAAAAACATTGCAACATCATTGTGCAATCATTGCGCAATCAAAAATTTTTTTAATCTACCGATTTTTTTTTTTTTTTTTTGAAATTACTATTTAAATAGTAATTTTAATAATAAAATATTAAAAACATGTGGGACCTACTACCAAATTTTTCAAACCTGCCTTCGTGACTTTTTTTTTTTTTTTGAAATTTACTATTTAAATAGTAATTATAATAATAAAATATTTAAAAAAAAACACGTGGGACCCACAATTTTTTTTTCACTTCGTCTTCCCTCTGCGTCGCAACCTTCGATTCTTCATCCTTTTTCATTCACAACATCATATATCATAAATCAACCATCTAAACTTTATAGAAAACATACCTGTGTGAAAAGAAATCATTTTCACCGATCCAAATCAATCTTTCAGCTTGAAACGCCTCCTTTTGAGCAATTTGAAATCTTCTCTCGCCATGAAAGTGAACAACAACGGTGATGATGGTTAACACAAGAAGGAGGCTCGATTTTAGAGCCTCGTGCGATAACGTGTTATAAACGAAGAAAATGAATAGAAAAGTAGAGAGAAGTCGGAGAGAAATTCTAGAGAGATGGAGGAATTTCATTTCAAGTAACTTACGAATGTTTATACAAGACCTCTATTTATAGACCTTCGAGGGTTCTTATGCAATGACATCCACATAATGCGTATATTTATAACGGAATTTTTTATTTCTTAATTGTGGGGTTGGCTTTGTTTGAGTTGTTAGGTGGGCTATAATCTTTTTTAAAAACATTCATATATTATGTAAACACAAATGAATCATGTTTTTTTTTTAAGAAATAGAGATCAAAAATTGGGATAGGTGATCTAATAAATAATGTACGATTAAATACATATTCTAATTTATATATGATTTTATTCATTAAATATATTTAATTAAGCACTTTTAATTTTTTAAATAATTTAACTTTTCTTTTATCAAATTTAAATTTAATTTTTTATCTTTAATTATCATAATATATACAATTAATATATGTGTGTGTTTGTGTAGTATTCAATGAGATTTTTTTAATCATTCTTCATCTTAACTGACTTTTCAAATAATAATTTAAACAAAAACTCATTTGATAAAAAGTTACCTTTGTTACTGTCATTCCAAACACAATTTACATTTACAATATGATTTTTATCCTATTTTATATTTGAAAAATTCGAATTAAAAATAAATCACATCTGTGACTGTCACAACTATTCCAAACGAGCACTTAGTGTGTATTCAAATAAAAATAAATCAGACCTACATTTTTTTAAACTTATTTTATTACTCTATTTTACACACTTGCACACTAGGGATGGGAATAGGTGGGCCTATCAGTATTTTCTACCTCTTTTGCTTTGTTGGGCGCAGTCGGTTATTTAGCGCATTTGTTAAAAAAGGTCAATGCCAAGCTTATATATGTGTAAATAGGCCAGGCCTATTTTGTTAAGCGGCTTTGTTTACACATTAAATAAATATATTTATATTTATATCATATAATAACAAAATATTTATTTTTTTCATTCTTATATTTATATAGATTTTAATAAGCCAAAGTGCATTGAAGCTATTTACGCTTTCAATTTTCTGATATGAAAAGCTTTTTTAAAGCGCCTACAATGTAAGTAGGCGCTTTAAAAAAGGCTTTAAGCGACCATGCGCTTATAAAGGCTCAGTGTCGAGCCTAAAAAAAGCTCAGATCAGCCATTTCGGCGCCTTTTAAACCCATTACAAGTTTCAGTACTATTTAAAAAGCAAAGCCTTATTTCATTGGCTTATTTCCATGGCTATTGCACACTCAAGACCGAGAAGGGAATCCATGAATATAATAGCCATCCATGTGATGAAAAACAGTTATTTTTTCGTGCTGTGACAAAAAAAAGTGGGGCATTCTAAATATAATAAGGAAGACATCCACCATTATCAACTTTGTGGTCTTCATTAATAAGGAAGACATCCACCATTATCAACTTTGTGGTCTTCATATAATAAGGAAGACATCCACCATTATCAACTTTGTGGTCTTCATTAATCATTATTGTCAAACAATCAAATTTTAATTCTGTTTATTTATTTATGTAGTCCCTTAATACATCCATCCAAGTTACACAATTGATACAAACAATGACCAAATTTGTTAGTTCTGATATTAGTAGCACGTTCATAGGTTCAATGTCACAAAATGAACTATCACTTGCAAATTAATTCATAGATTTCTTTCAAGCAAAAAAAAAATTCATAGATTTCTTATCTCAAATAAAGTATTTTCTGGACGAGCACTTCAGTGCTCATAAATCGAAAATTATTGATCCAATCATGCTATTTGTATTCCTATTTTCTGCGATCCAAAATGGGATCAGAAACTGAAACCAAACAAAATTATCTTTTTGGTCTCAATTGATCAAACTCTAAAAACAAGCATTAATTAGTAATCCTTGCTAATCTCCCACTATGTGTTTAAACTCACTCTAAGTAACTGCTACATTGAAAAAGGTTAAGCTCAAGCTTCCTCTGTTCGCTCACTCTGGCAATGAAATCATCAGCCCTTTTGCTCAGTTCATCAGAATCAGATGCCAAACCCTGTTCCTTCTCTTCTTCTTCATTTGCTTTCTCTTCTTCTACTTCTTCCCTTCTCACATCTTCATATTCTGAAACTTGTTCCTCCATTTCTGTAACTTTGATGTACTCAGAAGTTGGAACTTGAGGCCTTTGGATTTGTCTCTTAACTCTGCTCTTGATGAACTCGTCATAGTAAACATCAGAAGTAGAATATGAGGATTTTGAAGAGATGACTCTGGAGTTTACTACAAGTACAACAATGATGAGGTTACCTAGTACGAATAAGAACTTTGAGTCCAACAAGGTTGAAACAAAACTTGGGACACATAAAATGAAAAACTCTCTCAACAGAGAGGCAACGTAAGGCAGGAACAGAGGGATACAACAGAACAGAATGCAAGTCAAAGTAATCAAGGAATTAAAATACAGATTATCAAGAAACTGATGCCTCTTGTATCTCTTCATGGCTTGAATCTTCTTGATCTGGGTAGGATCCATTGAGGGTGGTTCTTGAGTTAGAGGATATAGTGACGAGTTAATCAGACCGAACTTAGAGCATCAGAAAGTACAAAGTGATTTATAGGTTCAAGAAAGAGTTTTTTTTAATTGGTCAAAATATTCACATGCCTTTTTTATCAATTATCATCATTGTATATAGTTTTTTAAAAGCATTACTGACTTTCTATAAAGCCAAGAGACATGGTGGCGTGGAGTTTTGTAGGCCCTTTTTTCCCTTTTGATTTTTGATTATTTACTCTCCTTCTCTGCTTAATATTCAGGCGTGTTTTGCTTTTACCCTCATTGTGCAGAATGAATATGCCAGAACGATCAGCCAGAATGCTTCAAATTGATTCTCTGATTGTGATCCCACGCCAATGTGACGTTGATTCTGTATTAAAAATCATCATCCCCATATAATCTGTTCAGAACAAATGTTATGAGTCCCACGCATGAGGCTCTCTCCCTTTGAATATGTTAATTCTTTGGAATGGACTCCGTCTTTAGACTTGTTTTCATAATAAAAGTATTTTTATTGAGAGCCTGATATTTATAGAGAAGGTTATTCATTGAGGACTTTGGCCGGTAAGAGGCTGGGTAAAGTGTTGTTGAAATATTTAAAAATAAATAGACGTGTTTTTTTTGTAAAATCATGTTCATTAATTAAGGAATTTATATGAAAAGTTGTATAAAGAATTATAACACTAAGAGTCACTAATTAAGATTATGTCTTTTCAATTTCTAGAAATACATGTGAAAAATTATAGCTAGAGGTATGACAATCCCTGCTCAGTGAAAAGTTATGTTGTGTCTATAAAAAACTTTACATAATGTAAAGGTATAACTCTTTGTGTGTGTGTGTGTTCACAAATCAGTATATGAAATTCATAAATCTAACAAATTGTTATGATTTTTAATTGAAGAGATGTTGTTTCAAGAGGCATCACTTCATGGCCTATAAATATCTAGCACTATCGGTCATTCTGATAGATCAGAAATCACATAACAACAAAAGATCAAACTCATTGCCTTTGTCCTTAAATGCACACAAAGATAAAGTCAAATTATTAGTTTGTAAAAGTCATTATTGTCTTGTCTTGAATGTTGGGAGTGCAATTCATACCCAAGAGTCTTCATTGTATCCTGTAGGAAATTTGTCGATCAATCTAAATTGCACCCTATTAGATAGGAATTAGTGGGGATGAATTAAGCTTAAAGGAAAGTATTGTCCACGCCTTGAAGACATTGTGCACTACCACTCTGGTCCTATTTATAAGTCTTTTTTGACCAAATCACACATACTCAGGAGAGATAGGTGGCTCAATGATTATGGGGTACATTTCCAACTTTACCCTCTTTTATGATGGGTACCTTTCAACTATTTATTCTCTCTCTATTTTCATTGATATAATCATATGGGCAAAATTGTCACAAGCTCATTTATTTGGTCAAAAGGGATTTATAAATAGAACCAAATTTTTTGGTCAAAATAAACTTATAAATAGGACCAGAGTGGTACTTTCTTTTTCATCTCTTATTCTTGTATTCCTCAAAGATCAGCCCTTCCAACAAGTGTCGTGTTATGAGTCCCACATATAAGGTAAACTTACAAGTGTAGTTTCTATGTTAAAGGACCCCACTCTTAATAGGCTAGTCTTTTGAAATTGGCTGGTCCTTTGCACTTGTGTTTATAATAAACAAATATGGCCATAAGGAAACAAGGATAATCTCACTTTTTCCTTTTGTGGCAGTATATATTGGAAGATAAGTTGGATGGAATTTCATTAAAGGAACTCTAAATGCCTTTTCTCTTGGTTATCTATCTCACCGCAGAAGGCTCATTGTCAAGTGGGGCAGAACTTGAATGTAGTCATTGGCATATGCATGGCAATGTCAGAGAAGGAACATGATTATGTTCGTGGAAATTGAAGATTTGGTTTTAAGAGTAACTCAAAGCTAACTGATAAAGAATTATGTGATTAGAGCAGACTTAATTAACACAAGAAGACAATTCGTGGAGTATTCTCTTCATTTTCTGTAAAGATAACTTTCAACAGTTATTGGATTATCCAGGCTAGCGCGAAACTTGCAATTTTTTTTTCACAGAAAGAGTTGTACTGCAATGAAATCTCTGCCCAGAGAAGCATTATAAATGGAACAATGTGATTAATATTAGTTCAAACCCAATGACGAAGAAAACAATATAATTTGAATATATCAGCTACAAGTGTAGGATTAATACGAGTACTTTGGTGGTAGCCTGGTCATGTGATTACTTTATTGATCTCAGGCTGTTTCAGAGATATGTGATGGGCGATTTTATTTTATAGTGTTCTGCAAAAGTTGCTACAATAAATTAAAGCAACTTGTTTAGTCGGTATCCAGGCCCTACCTTCTAAGAAAGGAAAACCAAATACCACAGACAAAGAAACCAAAGGGAACAAAACAACATTAAAAATTTTGGGATCAATATTCATGTTCTACATTCTCTAGTATGAAAACAAGGTATAACAGCATAAAAGGAATTATTCCTCATTCCTAAACTCAGACAGTGACCTGACCAAAAAAAAACTCAGACAGTGAAGCTTAATTCATAAGATATTTGGATAAAATTAATGGAGTAAGCTTGTCAATCTTACATATATGTTTAAAGTTGTTATAAATAGGTTTTTTTTTTTTGGTTCAGATTATAAAAAGGTTTTGAGTACAAAAGAAATTACCATACTTTATGTTTGAATTAATAGGAATTTGGACCTAGAATTAGATAGGGAAAATCTACCTCAAGGCCTAAATAAGGAAGAAAATGTCAAAAAAGACCCAAGAAAAAGTCACATGTCAAAAAAGCTCTAAGGACTTTTCAAGTATTATTTCATAAAACGTTAGTTGTTAACGGGGCTGATATAGTTGTTAACGGTTACTGATATAGTTATTAACGAGACTGATTTAATTATTAGGATATTGTTGTTAATGCTACTAATTTAATTGTTAATGGACTACCCGTTAACAACTATATCAGTCCCATTAACAACTAACGTTTTATGAAAGAATAACAGAAAAAGTCCTGGGGCCTTTTTGACATGTGACTTTTTCTTAAGTCTTTTTTAACATTTTTTTTCCTAATTTGGGCCCTGAGGTAGATTTTCCTAATTAGATATGGACCGAATTCATTATTCTGACTAAACCAAAGTATATTTTTATCATAATTTCTTCAGACTTTTAAATATATAATACATCCTAATTATTTCAAATATAGATCATCTTCTTTTAATACTATCCAAACATATGAACTCTTGCTTGTCCATAATAATATTTTAATACATCCTAATTTATTTTAACCGGAATTATTTAATTTCTTATCACTTCTTGCATTCCTACCTTGTGAAAGTTCTATGTCTTTTTTTTTTTCAGTAAATGGATTAGCCCCTTAATAATTAGGAGAAGGGGATCAATAATTTCACTCAATTATTGTATCTTCTCTCCTCTTGCTTTTGCGCTTTTTTCTCATGTTTCCTTCTTCTTTTCCCCCTTTTTCCCTCCATATTTCCAATCACCAAGTGTGAACAGAAACAAAGGTTTAAGAAATGCTAATCGTAGCAGTACTAGCTCGATCATAAGGACTCATAATAATTCACAATTTGAATACATTGACAGAAAGAAGTGCAAAAACACAAAAGGCAACAAGTGGACTAATATATAATTGAAAGCTACCTAGAGTTGGAGATTGGCGCAATTTTTAATCATTTTATGGTTATTTGGTTTATCTTCCGCTTTTTTAATATATGAAATTTCATGCGCAGTGACTTTTCTTTACTTTTTTTTTTAAGTGCTCTGTGAAAGAAATCAGCTGCGTTTAGATGCAGCCAATCTTGCAACCTTTCACGCCTTGACATCAGGATCTGTGGAAGTTAAAAAAAAAAAAATGAAAAGAAACCGAAAGCACTCTAATTCATTATGTTTCTTTTGTCGTAGATCGAAGTTATTGCCCCGAACGATGTGTCATACTAGTAATATTCAATCAACTGGCTCATTGGAAATCGTCTAAACTGAATCCATCTTCTTCCGAGGCATTCATGAACATGAGCCATGGAACAAGAAACTAATAATGACATTAGAATTCACGTGTACGTGTCAGAAATTACATTGCATTACATATGATCAAATAGGATGAACAACAAAGTATATTTAACAGTGTATTAATTAACACCAAGCAAATGCGATCGAAGCCGTAGGCTGAGGATATCACTGTGCGTGCATGCATGGCTACTGGCTACTGGTTAGCAGTAAGCACCTTCAATAAGCCTCCTGATCCCCCTATTTCCATAATAATATCACATCAATATTTAACAGTTTACATTATTTAAAGTATATAAATGCATGAACTCACTTTCTTGGGGATGATGAAATCCACAAACTTCTTGGTCTTGCCACCGTTGTGTTTGTGCTCTCTGGCAGTGAGATATTTCCTGATATGACCTCTCACAAACCTTTCATACAAGAATGCTGCTCCCTTGAACTGTGGCAGAACCAGCCATGCCACCAACACCAGCTTCACATCGTACCAAAATGGCATCCTTCATATTTTATTACCAAAAACATTTTTCATAAGTCTCTAAAACCTCTGAATAATTTATACATCACCAGTTATGAAAATGAAAAAAAGACACCAACCACTCTAACAGTGGTTGCAGAACCATCTCAGCAAGAGTGAGGAAGGAGTACAGGATCCAGTAAGCAAGCCACTGCTCATCATCCAACTTAGACGTGCTCTCTATGGCTATCACCGATGCATACCTAAACCATAAGTAAATAAATAAGCCAACACACAAAAATGCATGAATTTATACAGTGCATTTATAGTAGTCGTAGACACTTACAAAGGATACAATAATGTCACCACCGGCCTGTAAATCAACACAAATAGTCATTTCGGAGACAAAGAACAAAAACAACAAAAGTGAAGCAGAAAGTGAAAATGGCAGATATATATACCCGGCAAGAGAATGCAGCTGGGTGATTAGGGTCCAGAACTTTCCCATCTTGAAGAAGAAAAAAAACCACGAATCAGAGAGTAAAGTGAAATGAGCACTGTGCAAGTTTTGGAAGATAGAACGAGATAGAAAACCGAGTGGGGACCTGTGGCTGTGGGGTGGTGGTGATTTATATCCGAGGATGGAGAGGAGGCCACGTGGCAAAAGATGAGGAGGTATCGGATTCTGCCCTTAACGTGTCCTTCATCCTCACCGTCTCTCTTAATAATTACATATTTTATCCTCAAGGTTCTTTACCCAAAGGACAAGCCGCGTGTTCACGCTTCCCAACAAATCCTAGTCGGTGGCACGTGTCGCCTCATGGACTCTGCTGACGAGCTGACCTTGGGCCTGTTTACCTTCTCTTTAACAGAAAAACAAAAAACTGTGGAGGCCCAAATGTTTACGAAATGTTCGTTTCGAAGTCCGCTTCTCTCCCTTGCTTCTTCGGTTTGCTGCGCTACTTCTCTCACAAATTTATATCAAAAAAAAAAAAAAAAAAAAACACTTCTCTCACAAATGGTGTGTCGTTTCTCGTTTTGCCTAAAATAAATCACCAAAAACCATGGATGAGTACTCTTCTTATTTAACTAATTCATCAAAATTAAAATTAATAATTAAATCATTAAATATATTATAAATTAAAAAAATTAGTACTACCCTTATTAAAAAATGTGTTTAAAAATTTAATGAGTGGACAAATTGAAAATCAACATTAATTACAAGGCAAAACTGAAAAATAAGCAAAAATTATCATACATGTGAGTTATATTTTAAAGTTTAAACCAAACAGTTCTTTTAAAAATGCCCTGTATTATAAACTGGATGGAGTATATCAATATTCAATAACAAATTAATACTTAATTGTGGTTCATCTTTTCTCTCTCTCCTCCAACACTTTGTTTAATAGGGTGAAGTTGAATTTTTTCAGACAGATTTAATAAGTTTACTACTCTTACTTAATTCTAGTGAAATAGTTAAACTAACTTATTTTGTAGATCCGGATATTTATTTATATTTCAAATTATAAATAATTTTTAAATTATTAAACATAATAAATTATAATTTAAACTTCTTAAATTTAGTCCAAAATATTTAATTATTATTTTTTTAATAAATTTTGAAGGGGAGGAATTCTCGTCAATTATTTTGGTGCTTTATTTTAGACAAAATGACAATGTTTATGAGAAAAGGAGGGCCGCAGATGGAGGACCCGCGAAGAGAAGCCAAGTCCGTTTGTTTCATGGGGTAAAACTAAAATCTGATAACAAAACATTTTTATTGTTATTTTTTTTAGTAATGTAAAGTTTTGATATAGATAACCTAAGAAAACAGTACCCTTATTAACTCTCTTACTTTTCTTCCACTTCTGAACCACCTTCTATATATTTTTTTTCAAAGAGTTACAGGTGTTTCCATTTTTATAGCTAAATCACGTACGCTACACCATATATAATTGAAGTGTTAAGCTTATAAATAAGGAACTTACTTGAAAAGGAGAGCCAATACAAAATAAACACCCACCCTAATAAAATCCTCTTCTATTTTTGCGTGCAAGCTATATAACAATGGAGGCTTATCCTTATTTCCCTCACCCCCACACGATGCCCTCTCCTCAGATACTAAATCTATTTCACCAATATATTAGGAACGTACACAAAAGCTTCCTTTTCCTGCTTTATTCTCTGACTTGATGATTCTTCTCAATCTTAATCTCAACGAGTAGTTACACCTATATTTTATTTATCATTATATTTGCCCCACTTCGCAAGATACACGCATGAGCTACGTTTTAAATAATTTCCACCACGTAGTTGAGTTGTTGATCTTCTCGTTTTCTTAATTCCCTTTTGGTTGTCTCGCTCATCAATATACGAACTAGCGAGCAATATAATGGCAGTCACGGCCAGCACGAGGTTGTTAACTTTGCCCGGAAAACTGATCGGCAGGAAATTAGAGAAGCAAAATGGAGATATGTTACACATGGGTTCTTGTTTTTGTGATAAACGAAGACTTTCATTGATGAGCGCGAGTGCTCAAAGTGATGTCGGGATAACAGTCAACGGCAAAAAGGTGAACGGAAAACATGTCGCCGGCGAGGCTATTACAGCCGGAAAATTGGCAAATGATGAAAACGCAGCACTTGTTACCAGCTTGCATGGAAGATTTGTGGAGAGCAAGTTCGTTTACAGGCAGATCTTCGTGATCAGGTCGTATGAAATTGGACCGGACCAAACTGCCACTATGGAGACACTCATGAATTTCCTTCAGGTTAACTATTTCATTAATGATAGAATTTGAAATATCATGGGTTTTTTTTTTTCATATGAGCTGGTATTGAAATGATATATGAACATTTAGGAGACAGCTCTAAATCATGTTACTTGCTCTGGGATTGGAGGAAAAGGTTTCGGAGCGACAAGGCAGATGAGCATCCGGAAACTAATATGGGTTGTTACCCGGATTCAAGTTCAAGTGCAGAGATATAGTAGCTGGTAAAATTAAATTAATTTGTCTTACTTATAAATTAATCATAAACAACATATGATATGATTATGTAACTTATTTAGATTCTTTAATCTCTTGAAAAATTAAATTATTATATTTAGGATCAGAGTAGTATGAAGCTATTAATCTAACTTGACAATTTATGAAAAGTGATTGATGAATTAATGTGGCAGGGGAGATGTCATTGAGGTTGATACATGGGTTGATGCAGCCGGCAAGAATGGAATGCGCAGAGATTGGATCATAAGAGATCACTACACCAAAGAGATCATAACCAAAGCGACAAGGTACAATAATTATTAATAATATTTCATTGTTTCATGGACAAGGGCCAGGAAAATTGCAAATTGCATGGTACTACCTCCGGTCCTAATGATAGCAGTACAGTATAAATTACACTATAAAAGTGCTCTTATAATTAAGAGCGAAGGGAGTACTTATTAATGTAATATGCTTGGTATGTATGGTGTAGCACATGGGTGATCATGAACAGAGAAACAAGAAAATTGTGCAAGATGCCTGAAGAAGTGAGACAAGAGGTTGTTCCCTTCTTCCTCAACAGAAGGTCCATTTCCACTGAACAAACTGACTGTGAAAAGATTGACAAGCTCACCGATGATACCTCCGAGAGGATCCGATCCGGCTTAGCTGTAAGTTAATCAAATTTACTAACTTGGTTGTGATGAATCTGATGTCGTACGTTGTTCAAATTCAAATTATTGTACTCAGTGTTGCTTTTTCATTATAATTAGCCAAGGTGGAACGACATGGATGCTAACCAGCATGTGAACAATGTGAAATACATTGGATGGATCTTAGAGGTAGAATGATCCGACTACTTTTAGTCCTTAAATATAAGATCTCGTGTAATTTAAACGAGATTTTATATTAAGTACTGGAAATAGTATTGATTTTTTTTCAAGAACAAAAAAGGTTATTACGAAACTAATAATGATGCGTGGTGAAATGTGTGCGTAGAGTGTGCCGATCAAAGCGTTGGAAGAATATAACATGACGAGCTTGACATTGGAGTACAGGCGAGAGTGTAGGCAATCGAATCTGTTGGAGTCGTTGACGAGTCCGACGGAGAGGGTGATCGGCGACTCCGATAATAACTCCGTCAACAGAAAACCAGACCTTCAATACACCCACTTGCTTCGTCTTCAAGGAGATAAAAAAGAGGTTGTTCGAGCCAGAACTGAATGGAATCTGAAGCCCCTGATTTTTGATTCCATGCCCGAATTAATCCTTTAATCTCGTCATCATTTCCATACTGTTCTTGCTTCCTGGTTTCGATGTCCTTCCTTCCTTCTTATTCTTTGTTTTAATCTTGTGTTGAAAATTTATAGTGCTTGTAGTTGTACCGTTGACGTTGAGAAGAGCCGATGCCTGATGAGTGTTGTTTAGCAATAAACTGATGATAGTATTATGGATGTTATTTGTAGATAATATATATCATGTTGAGATATATATGAAACTGATGAAAAAGAAGTAGATAGACTCTTGTGTTTCTATATTGAGCAGTGTAATTAATTGGGAATGGCGTGTAGTTGAAGAAATAATGGAGGATTCATGCATGGGTGTTTGGAGGACGTTGAGGTTGATGAACTAAAATTACTGAAGTTTTCAACCTCCAGTATATTATATGTTGAGTGATATATAATAAGAACCTAACTTTCCTATAACATATCGACGCCTCTTAGATCCTAAATGCGCGCGGCAGCTCTTAAATTGTTATGCATCTCACTGGATCTTCCAATTTCTCGTAATGTTATGTATGTCATATCAACGATATCACCTACAAATAAATAAATATAGTTGATTTAAGTCATGTCCTAGAACACTGTTTTTAAGAGTTATTTGATAACTACCGACAGATAATAAACAACACTACCCAAGATTAAACGATCCATTAATAGAATCCATCAAAGTAAAACACCAGGGAAGGAAAGAGAAGTTGCTTGAGAGCTCAAAACTAGGTACATAGATCTTCAGTCTCATACCCCTTTTATATAGGTTGTGGATCACAATAAAACATTAGGCACTTAAACACAATCAAACATTGATTACAAAATCATAAACCCACTTGATGACTATTAATAGGAGATTACTAGCCGTTCGGATATTAAACACATTAATAGGTATTTATGATCCATTAAAGTAGTAATAAATCATACCAATTAAAATCATGTATTTTCGTATAAAATATTTTTGATAAAAGTGTCCAGTAGTGCATTTAACTTGCACAGAAAAGAAGGGGAAATTGTCGGATTTAAATTGTATTACCGATAACTCATTGTCGTGCGAGTAAGCCTACTCCTACTCTTGACTCATTTATTAGCTCAAGATCACTTGTTATTATTTGGACCTCACAATCCTATATAATATGGACTCTTCCTTTGATACACCCGCACAAATCATTTACAGCAATAAAACGGCCCAATCACATGTTTAAATCTCATTGATCGATCTCAAGTGATTAAGATGATAATTCTGAATAAAGGAATGGATATGAAATGAAAAAAAGAAGGAATACTTTTCTTATTTGTGAGTGGTTTTAGTAAGGATGCTTTCCGTTATTTTCATTGAAAAGGCGCAAGTTTATGGTAGCAGTGGACTAGTGGGAAGCATATGTTGAAGATTCTAGGGGATGCGCCAACTTTGGCTCGTGGCGGATCTGGTCAAACCCAGTTATCAATTTTCTACGCTGCCACTCATTTCTTTTGGGGCACGAGCTCTCAATGAATGATTACCCTATTAATTATAAATGTAATATAATCAATTAATGTGAAAAATATTGCATTATCGTCCAGATTAGACATGGGAACACTGCTGCAAAAAGAGACTTTTAGATCATCACATTAGAAAAGATGTAGAAAAAGTATCATCAGTAGTAAAAAAAATAGACCAGTTTCTTTAATATGAGCCGTAAAAAATATTATTTAGACTAGTTTCTTAAATAATCGATCTAAAAAGTATGACCGGTGGCAGTTTTATAAATATAAAAAACTTTTTAAAACTTGATGCTTAAGAAGTCCAGTCTAAAAAGTCTACTTTGAAGACAGGGTGTTTAATAAGTCTATTCTAAAAAGAATACCTTTAAAACCTTATATTTTTTAAAAAAATTGGTCTAAAAGATTAATCTTCTCTTTTCTCACACTGAATATTAAATTTCACTCTCTGAACCTTTCTTCCCGTAGTGATAACTCTCATTCCACAATTCCACTCTCTTCTAATAGGTGCCTCGCCCACTCTCATTCATCCATGGAATATTCCAGATCTACAATCAGAAATCCTCTCACCTCTACAATCAGGATTGGATCCGTTCTTGTTGAAGATTCAAGATCTAGTCCTTTTGCCCTGTATACCAATAAACCAGTGCTAATTTATTACCAAGCAAAATATATGTTGATTCTCAATAGTATTTCTCCATAATTTTAGCCCTCACTTGTTTTGATGTTTATTGCAAAAAACTTCATGACAAGCTACCGAATTGTATTTGAACGAGAAAGGCTCAAACTGGGCAGAAAGAAATATGATTGTAAGTGTTGGTTTTCTTCTCACAATGATTCGGTTCCCTATCTAGATCTTGTCGAAGAAAGATAAATGCATGTGTGTGTGTGTGTGATGAACTGTTTCTCCATTTGATTAGGTTGTAGAGTGGGATTCATGTTTATATTTCGATGCTATTAACAGGATATGACAATGAGGAAGAAGTTGCAGTTGCAGCGAAGCCACTCTCAAATAAAGTGCCTTCTGTTGTTGTAGTAGGTCTTGACAATCACCCTGCACCAAAATCAACTATAAAGATTAGAGATTTCTATCAGACTCGCTGCTCTCTAGCCCAGCGATATGCTCAAAATCAATTCGCCGTCCACCCCACCCGCCTCCTAGGTTCCCCCCAAAAAAAAAAATCTAGTCCAATGGTGGTTATGGGGAGAAGGAGTTTTTTTTTTTTTTTTTTTTAAACTTACCTTTAAGACTAAATGTTTAAAAAGTCTACTTTTAAAATCGGTTGCTCAACCGGTCTTAAAAATTACAGACTTTTTAGATTGCGTGTATCGAAACCGGTTTTAGATCTGGTCTAAGAAGCATTTTTAATCCGGTCTTTTTTTTTTTTTTTTAGTAGTGGTGGTGGTGGAACCTGAAAGTGAAATGATTAAGAATCGCAATGTTTCACGTACGCCCATAATTCCTTTATCCTCCCTCATCATTTTTATATATATAACCCTTCATTATTACTTTCTCCTAATTATTCATTCACAGGACAGGCCCCATGTGATCGATTACTCATATTTAACACGTCTGGTCGTCCTTTGTATAAGTTATTTAGCACTTTGGAGATGTCCGAGCCATAATGGTTGGAGTTGAAATGTAACCTCTGAATGAATAGGTGGTCACAACTGCACGTGATTGCCACACCTCCCTCCACCCATTTTGTTCAACTCTGCACACTATCACTATCTAAATAATTAACCAGAGCCTGATCTCAAACTTCACACCCTAGTTTAAAATAATCTCATCATTCATCAATTAATAATAGTACGCCTTCGTTTTAGACGTTCGGTGATATGCTTGGATTAACAATACTTCTACTTCTGATTCTTAATATAAAATCTAATTAATTTATTTTTTTTTAGAGATTAAAAAAATTAAATAAGTTATTTAATTATAAAATATATCGTCTATGATTTAATTATATATCAATTTATAAATTAAAAAGATGTGGAAGAGTGACGCCCAAAGTCTAGAACCAAGTCTTACTTCTATTGATAAAACCCAATAGAAGCATCTTCATTCCTAACAGGCAGTGGCGGAACCAGGAAAAAAATTTAGACCGGGCCAAAAAATAAACATATTGAACTACTCTATTTGGTTTTTATTATAAGGCATCAACTAATAAGTGTATTTGATCATTTTTCTAAGGTACTTGCTTGTTTCCACATAGCATTAATTTTTTTTTCATGTATACCTATGATTAAAAAGGTAGTGAGTGAGAGTAATAATTAATGTGATATTTGAGTTTAATGTAATTAATAGGGATAATATTTAAAATTACTTAAATTTTGTGACAAATTTAATGACTTTAATTGTTTTTATTGACTTGTGAGAATTGTTAGTTGGTACCTTATAATAAGAACAAGATGGAGTATTTACTAAATAGTATCACATAACCTTAAAAATACAAATAAATATAACCGATAATTATAAATCAAAACAATATATAATAAGATGATACTAATCTTTTCGGTAGGTATCTCAAACAAAAATTTTACTTTCCTTTCATAGCCCAATAAGTAATGAGTAAAAACATTATCCTTACAAAAAGTTAAAAAATTATTTTGCCAAATTATTGGCCAAATAAAATATCATATAATAAATATATATATAAACTAATAAATTTTATAACATCAGTCGGGCCAGTTGGCCATAACCATGCGCCACTGCTAACAGGAAAAGCTGCTTCATCATCAACCAAAGATCATCGAGTCGCAGGCTGGGGCGGCACAACTTTTTGTGCGATTGGGTGTAGTGTTAAGCTTGAATTTGGGTCCAGCCTGAATTTGTCTGTACAGGTGAAAAAAGGACCTTCTTTTATTTTTTTTAATTTTTTTTTTTGGAAATCCCAGAAAAATTATTTTAAAATTGACAAAATACATATGAGGTGTCCAATATGCAGAATCTCATGTCAGAAAGAGGAGGATTCTAGTATAATGAAATGTTTCAAAATTACTTCATTGCCCCTCCTAGAGTTCTATTCCTCTCTCATCCTTCGGAGACTTTCTTCGTGATCGCCATTTTCACCGTCTCTCCGATCTTCTTCTTTACCAGTAGCAGCGTCGATGGAAGCTCCGATGCCAAGAGTTGTCATCACTTCATGTTTCTCGGCTGCCACCAGTGGCCTTCGATTCCGGTGGTATCGACTAAGAACAACAGAGCCGAGAAGGATCAGCCATAATCTATGTTGTTGGCCGGAGATTGGTTCGAACGGTGATCAAGGCAAAAGATAGGGAGGGAGGGGGAGGGAGAGAGGCGTGACCGATTTGTCGAAGAGAGAAAAAGAAAGAGATGAGAAAGGAGAATGGAAGAGGACAAAAATCAGAAAGGGCACCGCACCTTGGTAAATCAACAATATTCAAAAATCCCAATTTGATACCTCTAATCTGATTTGAGATTAGCGGGATTGGAATAACTAATTGGGGATTTCTATTTTTTAAATGTATTTATTTGGGATTTTCCCAGTTTTGTAGGTAATAAGAGAATCATTTAGGAATTTTAATTCGTATGTGCCTGAAAATAGAAACAAAACGATAGATTTATTACGTAGGTATGTAAATGCGTGATGAAATGGAAGGACAGGGATGAGGTGGGGAATGGAATATTCTAGACTTTGGGCGTCACTCTTCTCCGGCGGCTAGCCTAACTTTGCTTCGTCACTGGGCCCCACTTTCTGCTGGGGTCCCCTCATCGATCGCCATCTTCCTTCCTTTCCCGTTCAACATATCCTCTTGCTCCCTTCACCACTTAGTTCAAATTTTCAAATACTTTATTTTTTTAATTATTCAATTTTATACGAAAATGTTATATATTTTTCATTAAAAATTAAATATGAATAAAAAGTTGCCTCAATTTTCTCCTTTGATCGATGTGAAGAAATTTGATTTTGTCAAACCTTTTTTTTCTTTTGTGTGGAAAAAAAAAAGAGGAGAATAGATTAAAAACTTTCTAGATCTTTTTATTTATTTTCTTAACGTGATTTATATTCAGATACTAACAATATTCAGGAAATTAATTAGGAGAGGAGGTTTTATGAGAATGAGGGACTGTTCTGTCCTTGGAAATTGAACCTACTGCATAGTATTTTTAAAAGATGCGCAAATAACATGTGCAACGTACTTTTCATAAATTTTTAAATTTGAGTTGTATTAGCTTAGATTTTTTTATTTAGTTTTTCGACAAATTTTCAACTTTATATATCGACATCATATATATATGTATATAGTCGAGCTTTTTAATTATGATATCACCTGCTCCATCCTCATCATCACCATATATTGTCTTGATTCTCAACATTATTATACTTTGTTCACCATCATTTATTGCGCATTTGGCTTCATTCTAATATGTTTTTCTCACGTACATTTGACCAGATAGATGACCAAAAGTAATTCAATTCATTTATATATATATGTGTATCAACAAAGCTTTTCATCCAAGAGTGACAAAAAGCATATTCCGTCTTTGTATAAAGCTGCGCTTTATCAATATAGAGTGTGCAATTCATCTTTTGATCCAATTACTCCCTTCAGGCGCCTGAAACTTTTCAAATGCCTTCCCCTACTCTTAATTGTAAACTAACTAAATCAAAACACTGCATGCATGTGTTGATGGAAAGCAAATGAAAACAAAAAACAAAGCTCATCATCACTAATCTGGAAGGAGTGAGTAGTGAGTAGTGAGCATGTGAGGGTGGAATCTTTAGTACTCTCCTAACCAAACTCATGAAAGTGTTTGAAGCCATTTATTATTAATAAAGGGAGACATTATATTAGAGTAATAATTTAGTCTATATATAGTACTACATGGCCTGCATGATTGAATAGTACGTAATGTGTTCAGTGGGTGTGTTGTTGAGGCCATATATAATGGCACAACTCTCCAAAAGCCTCTTTACACGACACACACCCACACTAACAAAGCATTCCCATGTGCTAATATGTAATATCCTTCCCTCCTCATTACATTTACACCACAGTACTCCCTTATTGTTTCTATGATTATTATTTGGTCTTACTCACTCACGAGCTAGCTAGCCCCACTGCTATCACTTTAAACTCCCTGCAACTTTGTCAGAGAACCCTATAGCTCTTTTAAGTTTTTGGAAAAAAGAATTGTTGAAAAAATTTGAGATTTTTCGCTTTAGGTGGTGATCTTAGGGTGATATAATGAAACCAGACAAGTAGAGATTCCCATACACAAGAGGCATGTAATGTAGGACCCAGACTGACACTTACTATTTGCCAATTGCAACTAGACCTATGTGATGTAGCCTATTCGTACGGTGAGTGAAAATGGGGCGTGGTGAGATTTGTTAATTGGTAGTGGTAAGCTTATAATAACATGGACAACTTGGGAATAATGAAGATGCTTTTGAGTTCTGAGATTTCCCAAAATCACAGTCAATTCAATTCGGCCTTCCTCTTATTATTGCTTTTCAGCTGCTCATCGCGGAGTGATTTGCCCACCTGGGAAATAGAGAACCCACCCTGTTTCTGAATATTAAGATCAGGTGTGGTCTTCCATAAAAGGGGTCAGTTCCGAGATTTTTAGGTGCAAATCACGACCAAAATTTATGGAAGAGAGAAAAAGACTTAGTATATATATAGTACGTACGATTCTACATGTCCCAGACAGAGACAGAGGAAGAGGGACTCACAGACGTAGGCAATTCAAATATTTTCCCAAGAAATAATCATACAATAATCACAGAGAAGGTAGTATTCACTATTCACTAGTCAATCAATCGTATATACTCGTATATACTCATATTCATACATAGCATGTATTTCAAATTTTTTTGACCTTATCATTTTTCCCCTTTCTCTGTGAAACCTAATAAACCAGACAAACACATTGGATGCGATTTCGGATACCTAACTCACCACCACGCCCCCACTCATATATCATCATCCTCCTCCTCCAACAAAACTATAGGAGTTTGGTTATTTATATATTTTCATTTTATGAAAGAGTTAAAAACAGAAAGTACATGTCATAAAAAAAAAAAAAAAAAAAAAAACTCTACAGTGGCTCATCTGTAGATTATACTTATACTTGTGACACGGGAAAAAAAGTACAGGGGCCACATGTAGACAGAGGGCGGTAGGGTGAAAATCAGTAATCACTCCTCCAATTTTCCCCTAATCCCCATATTACCCCCATCATTTCTCAATTTTTACATAACAGAGCAAGCATTTGGATTCTCATCACTGAAGATCTGCGGTGCCGGTGGGTATGCGTACATCTCCATAGCATACCTCTGAGGATAATAGTAATATTCGTTCTTCTTCAACTCAACCACCTTGCTTTCCTCTGTTTCTGTACCTTCTTTTCCTTGGTTCTCTCCTTCTTTCTTCTCTTCTTCTTCTTTAGCTTTCTCTCCTTCTTCTCCTTTCTTCTCCTCTGTTTTCTCCTTCTTTTCCTCTGGCTCTTGCTTCACTATCACCACCTGTTTCCCTGTTCGCTTGTGCACGTAATCTACTAACTTGGCCGCTTCAAACACCCCCTTCACGCTCACCTCCGATTTCTTCAGGTCCGGTTCCGCTGATTCCACTCCTGCACATAATCATGGAGTTTTTATTAGTAATATATAGTAAAGATTCGATGCTTTATTAAATTAGATTGAATATGATAACACAAAGTTGGCCTCAACTGGACCACCTTCTCTGGAATCTCCTGATTGAAATCTACGACATATTATAATATAAAATTCCACAAGACCGTTACTCAAGTTGAATAGAGGCAGAAAATGAAAAAAGATGGTGGCTTTTTACACACCCTTCATTCTCTGGATACGTTTCTTGATTTCCTGCGCGCAAGCCTCGCAATGCATGTGAACTCTCAGAACGACTGTGATGGTCTGAGGCTGCTTGACGTGAAGAAGAAGAATTTGGTATTAAGAAGCTAAGAAAACGTAGGTGTATCGGAAAAAATGGGAGTGAAATGTTAATAAAAAGTAAAAACCTCTTCTTTTTTCTCCTCAGGCTTGGGTTTCTCTTTCTCTTCCGGTTTTTTCTCCTCCTCTGCCGGCGGTTTTGGGATCGAAGAAAGAAGCTCGACCTGTCTGTGACTCTTTCTCTGTACTCTCTCCAATACCTTAAGCGGATCTGCCTTCTCTCCTTTCACAACCACTTTATGAGTCTTACAATCTGTGATAACATCTTCAACACCTGAACCAAATCACCCACAAACACACTCGCATTACTTAAATCAATCCAAAAAAAAAACGGTACAGAACAAATCTTATCTAATAACTCGATCATAATATATCACCTGGAAATCCTTTAAGCGATCGACGAACCTTGCGAGCACAACCTTCACAGTGCATGTAAACTTTAAGCACAATATCAGGCGGAGGCGGCGGAGTTTGTTCTTTAGATTCCTTGCCGTCGCCGGCATCTTGGGAGTCATTGGGTTTTTCCGACTGTTTATTAGCTTCCTCTTTTGCTGCTTTCTTCCCATCCTCCGCCTTGTTGGGCTCCTCCGACTTCTTCTCCTCCATTTTCGCTTCCTCTGGTTTCTTCTCCTGAATTCAAATCCAAAACAAACAATAATAAAAAGAAAGTCAAGAAGAAGAAGGAATAGAAGTAAGATAGCAACAAGAGAGAAGGGAAGGGAAAATAGATAAAGACCTCTCCCATTGGTTTAATTTTGCCTGGGAATTGTTGCGTTAATTTTGGAGGGTTCTCTTTGTTTTTAAGAAGGTGCGTATGAGTATGGGACTGGGTACACTTTCTCTTTCTCGCAGAGTGTGTATGTATAATATACACAACAGCGTGTATATAAAATATATAAAAAAGCGAGAGTTTCAAATTCTAGGGAGGCAGGAGATGGGGATGGAGATGATGAGATCTGGGGCCACTGGCATTTATCATCATCCTTATCATGAGGTGACGTGGCACGTGCGAGGAAGGCGCAGTGTAACTCAGACACGTGTTGCTCTCTGGTGTCTTTTGGCTTTCACTGTGGTTGCATTCCCCGGGAGAAATCCCTAGAATCGCTCCTTTACACTTTTTGAATTTAACGGTACAGTTTCTAGATTTTTTTATTTTATTTTTTTAAAAAAACTAACGCATCACATAATGAACTTTTTCATTCTATGGGCCGGCATTCAATCCGTCACATTATATTTATTCATGGTCATGTTTTTTTAAGAATCTACAAATATTAGGCTAATTATCGTTATCATTCCTTAAAAACTGTGTGCTCCTAATTGATCAATCATGGGAGAAATTAGGGGATGAGTGAAAAATCAAGTTTGAGGATGAAACAAAAGAGAGATTATCAGTGGTCCAAATGAGCACTAAGACCGTGAATTGCCCAATTGGGGGATGGAGGATGGACCCTCATATCTAAGCTCTTAATATGAGAGACTCTTTTCAATAGAAAAATCTTCAGCTGCCCACCCTATGGGTCCCACCTTATGGTATCCTGATCCTACCTCTTTTTAATTTGGAAGATTTACTAGAGTCCAGACTAATCTAGATTGATCAGGGTAAGACCACAAGAACGAAAAGCTCTACCACCAAACATGTTGCATTCCTAGAATTAATCTTGAGATCTCTGGCTAAGTTGGAACAACCCCTACTAGTTGATTCAGATGCTTAGTAGTACCCTTTTTGTATTTAGGCGTATTCTTGTTATAGGCGGCATTGAACTCGCCAAGTATTACTGCCCTAGCCATTGGACTCATTCCACAAGAATAGAAATTCAAGCATTTTAATTGGAGGAGTATAATTGATGTGGTGATCCATGAGCACCCAATAATTTCTCCGTAATATGGCAACCAGAGAACGTCTCCGTTTCATGTGTTTGGCTGCTTCACCCTGCTCTTAATCTTTCTATTTTAATCTCCTCGTTATTTCTTCGCCATCACTTTGCAATCCAGACCAAAACACAAATCTAAACGGGTACGCAGATCACAGCACGTGCAGCGCTTACATGATTCAGCTTCAGTGTATATATATGGCATGCTTGTAAAAAAAGTGAATTTTAATCTTCTGTCTGTGGGTTTTTTTTATGAGGACAGTTATACATAGTTATACATATTAAAGCGTTGTAAGTAATTATCAGTGTGATGAAAGCTTTAGAACCTTATTAAAGTGGCTTTACCTAACTGGGATCAAAGGTTCTCACTTATCGGCATCATCATGAGTGTCGTCGGATCATATTAATCATTAGCTTCCAGACAAAAACTTCTATTTTTTAACCTTTTAACTCATACATTATCACGTGTCACATCACTCTTACTCTCTCTTGCCCACTGTTTTTAAGCTGAGCCTTTCTAAGTTAGTAAGATTCGATCTTCTGGTTTATGAGCAAATAAACTAAGACTGCGTGCTAGTTAAACAGCTAAAAAATGAAGAAAATATTAAACTGGGGAGGTGACGGTCTTATTAATATTTCATTTTGAGTTTGATTCACATATGGTTTAAAGTTGACCGCTAATCAACTATACGTAACTGTTCATCCGAAAACACGACGAGAACATGAAATCTCGTTTGATTGATTGATGCAAACAGAAACATGCCGTGTCTGGAAGCCATTCTTTAGCCGCAGAAGGAGCTGTATGAATCTGTGAATATTCGCGTCGTCTAAAAATTCACTTACGTAAACTACTTTTACCCCAATATAGTCATAAAGGTTGGCAAGCAATCAACAATGTTTAATAGTAGTCCCACTTATACTTATTATAAAACACCAACTAACAATTTTTACAAACTAATGAAAACAGTTAAAGTTAAGAAAATTATTCTAAAATTTAAGAAACTTTCAATGTTACCCCTAATAATTGCATTAAATTTTAATATTATATTAATTATTATTTTCATCTACTACTCTTATTAATTATGGATATATATAGAAAAAAATAATTAATACGATTTGGAAACAAACAAATGTCTTACAAAAAAGACCAAATATAATTATTAGTTGGTGTAAAAGGAATACGTGTAAAGAGGACAGATGGGATTACCAGATTTACGTGCAGGACAAGAGGATTCCAAAAGGTGGACAATAAAGTCGACTTGATGACGAAGAAGGAGAAGGGTCCACATTATGTGCTTATCCCTTATATATCTTTATTATGTGCGTGTCCTCTAATTAGAGGACAAACACATTTTATTTTATTTTATTTTATTTTTTTATATCTTTTATTTAGTTAGATTAAAATTATATGTTTTTACGAAAAAAAAATTGCACCCAAAGATCTCAAATTAATTAGTTTTCGGGATGCTTTTGGTGTTATAGGACAAATATTTATGTATTAACTGAAAATTAATTAATTTGAGATATTGGGTGCAAAAAAAAATTCAAAAAGCAACATATAATTTTAATCTAAATAAATAAAAGATATAAAAAAATAAAATAAAATGTGCTTGTCCCTCTAATTAGAGGGACAAGCACATAAGAAGCACATAAGGACAAGCACCTTATGTGCTTCAAGGAGAATATATAGTGGTTAAGAGATGTGATCGATATGAAGGGAATTAAGGGTAGGTGTCATTCATATCCAAATATGATCACATTCCTGTGTGTCTCTATATGTGTGCACGTATCTAAAGCTAATCAAAGTATTAATCACACCCAAAGAATTGTCATTCACAACAAAAATGCTAGTATAATTTGGATAAACCACTTCTACTCTTTTGTATTATTTTAGTTTATCTGAGTGCAAGAACGCGCCATCTTCTTGTTTGACTTCTATTGTTTGATTAGGCCTGTTTGGAGTGGCTTATTTTTCAGAGTTGTTGTATAAAAATTTCAGTGGCTTTTAAGCCAACGACCCAGTGAGAAAAAAACCAAATTTTTTTTTGTTTGGATTGCTCTATCATTGCGTTGGTGAATTTTAAGTCAAAAAAAAAAAAAAAAGCTGAAAAATTAAATTTAGGAAAAACTCTAAAATCCAGTTTTTTCCATGATGCTCTCAGCTTTTTGACGTGGGTCCCGCCACTTCTACCACCATCAATCCAAACACAAATCATTATCTATAACCTGACTTTTTTCCTACCGAGCTTTTTTTAAAGTCAGATAGTTTTTAAGCCACCGTTCCTACCGCCAACTCAAACAGGCCCATTATCAATTAACTTGTTTGAATAAGCGTTACACGTAACGTTAGAGACCCAAAAGCTCGGTTAAATTGGAAAAAAAAAAACCAATAATCATTAGGAGTAAGTAGGAAGGGACTTGCTCTTTATTAGCCACGTTATCAATTCGAGACGTGGGAACAAAAAAAATGACGTTGAGAGCTTTTCCCCACAACCGTGGACTTGGTGCGGGGTGAAATTTGGACTAATCGGAACCGAAGGTTCCAGTGAACTGAGTGGGATACCAAAAAAATTAAAAAAAAGAAAGAAAAAAACTCGACCAATGGTGAAATTGGAGCATTGATCGACCATTGGATGAGCGATGGAGTGAATGGGCTTCTTCAAAAAAGAGTCATCAGATCAGAAGGTGGAAATTGGAGCGTTGGCGAGCGTTGGACACTTGAGCCTTCTCTCTCTTCTTTCATCGTATTTCCATTGGAGGCTGTTCAAACCTTCTCACGCTAAGCTTTTTTTATGATGGAGGCGTCACAGTCGTTAGGGAGGTAGTAGTGGAGGAAGAGGCGGGGGGTGGCGCTGGCGGTGTTGGAGCGATTTGCTTGTACACTGTGATGCTTGTACATTGAAAATTGTTAAAGCATTTTGAAAAAAAAATCACTTTTATCCCGTCAATCCAAATATAAATCACATTTACAATATTACTTTTATTCTATATTACATATACAAAAGTTATATAGAAAATAAGTCACTTATTCCACCGCCAACCTAAATGGACTTACCATGTTTATTATATATAACTCTGTGATATGTAAAAGTTATCAGTGTTTAAAAGGATGACAATGCAATCAAACTAAGTGAAAATTTCGACCCTACATATATATTATAGACACGCGCAAGTGCAATACATACATATTGTGGATCTATATCCTAAATATTATGAGGGACACGTGGGACACTATACCTATTTAGTTCCCTAGCTTGAAGAACTAGTTTTACCATGAAAGTGAAACTCAAGGTCGGCAATGTCAGACAGTAGCTTTGATGGGTAAGGTCTGATACTGGCACAAAACAAAATTTGTCCAACAGCTAGTGACTAGCAACAATATAGTTTCTAGTTATATGCAGATTCCTGCTATCAGAAACTACGTACTATTCATATATAGGGAATGAAAGTGATCCTCGTCAGACTTTCCACATAACTTTTGACTAAAATTAAACAGTACTCCATATATAAGATTGAGAATTAACTACTAAATATAAGACATAATTTTTATATTTGTTAATATTTTTTTAATTTATCCTTATTTATGCTCTATCAACAATAATAAAGGAGGAAAGATAATGAGGGAAGTAAGGAATATGAATATGGTGGGTGTTTTAGAAAAGACTTCCTCCTACCATATATATAAGAGCTTTTCTTTTAACAGACTTGACCCTAAATATAATATCTTTTTGAATTTGTTTCAATAATAAATGCATTTTTTCTCATTTTACTCTCAGTTAATTATTATACTAAATACATTTTCTCTCATCATTTTATCATTATTACTCTCTCACATCCATTCATAAAAAGGGGCATTTTTTAAAAAACAATAAATAAATTGCCTATATAACTATTACATTTAACTATTTTTAACTGTTTTTTAGAATCTGATAATTCGGTTGAAATGCACTTTTTTTATGGGGACGGAATGAGTATATGTTATATTAACTAATTTTTTTAAATTTAATCAAATTAAGTAATTGTGCTTTATATTAAGGAGTGAAAGAGTATGTGAAATGAGAAATCTGAGGAGGCCATTATAGCTATATTTTTTTAAAAATAAAATAAAATATACTACACTACTTTTTATGTATAGTTAGGCAGGGTAGGATTAAGGGTGTTAGCTGCAATATTAACGAGACATATGGGCAGGTGAGTGCGGACGTAAACATCATAGGTTTTGATGGAAACAAGAGTTTGATTATTCAAGAGAACAAACTAGAGAATCATCGCAAGTGCAGGCTTTCTCATGCGACTTTGTCTCTGATACATCGTCATCCCTAAGAACACGAGATTTTTCATTCCAATAAGCAATTCACTGTCTCTGTTTCTTTCTTCAACAGTAAGCCCCACTGTGCACACTGCTCATTGCAGAGAAAGAGATGAGTGAGGCAACATTGTGCCTTGCCGACGACGAGGCCTGACGCAGAGGCAGAGGCCGAGGAACACGGGTGTTGTAATGATAAATACATACTCTCATTCCTAATTATATGACATATTTAACTGATTTTTGAGGGATTAAGGATAGAGGTTAAATTAGTTAATTTTACTCATTTTTCTAAAATGTCCTTATATAAATTTTGCACTTCAATTACTTTGTTGATTTTATATCAATAGGGGTATTTTAGGAAGAAATTGACAAAAATTAGAATGTTGTCATATAATTGATATCAAAACAAACTCTCAAATGTTGTCCTATAATTAGGATCAGATGGAGTATATATTTAACCACGTGGTAAGAGACTTGCTCTTTCTTAACTATGTCCTCGGTTCAAAGTGTGAGAATGTAGAAAACGGTATTGTGAGCTCTTCCTCCAAGACAGTTGGCCCGACTCGGGACTATCCGGATTAGGTGGAAACGAAAGTTTTGGTGATCCGGGTCGGCAATAAAAAAATCCACAAAAAATAAAAGTATATTTAAGTTGGATGGGCCATGTCATTTTCTTAATGAGATCCAAAGCAAGCTTGTTTTTGAAACTTTTTGGTTGGGCCGGGACATCAATTCCATGTTTTTTTGACTTTGGACAACATGTTGCGTACGTTTTATGTCTTCCCGGACATTGTGACTTGGCGATGGAAGCCTCTAGTAGTTTTCCCTTTTGAAGCGACCAATAAATGGGAGCAATTTAATTTACATATGTTTGATGGGATTAAGATGAATAAAATACTTTGATAAAGGGGAAAAAAAGATGAATGAGATACGTATTTTTTTTTTTTTGATACATAAAGGTTTTGGAGGGGTTGACATGGTCATAGCGCCAGAGATTTTACCATTTCATGAAGACTTACGTGACTTACAAGATCGCTTTACCAAAGCGAGTCCCAACGACGCAGAGGATCAACCCACGACCCAAGGCTGTCTAATCAATCCCTTCATCTATGCCAACTCACATTGGCATGAGATACGTAATTTGTTTTGCAAGAGATACGTACGTTGATATATTGATACTGTGATGGTGATAAATGGATGAATGAAGGCCCAAATGAACCATATGTCTAGAATAAACGAAGCAGGCATTTTAGAATATTCGCATGACATAATGGAACATGCTAGAAGGAGGCCACGGGAGATTTGTATCATGACTTGAAAGACAATATCAAGATTAATGACACATTTTTTTCCTTAATGTTGGGTCAAATAAATACTCTTCTGATCCTTAATATAATATATATTTAAAGAATTTATTTTGATCATAAATATAAAAGCATAATTTTTATATTTGTTAATCTTTTCCCAATATACCCCATTGATATTCTTTTAATAAAAATCAAATAGGAGAATAAATGAGAGAATTAAGGAGATGACTAGGTGTTTTGAAATGAGTTAAGTATCAATTTTGCCCCTAAAGTAAAGTTGACCATTAGGGTTGTTAAAAGAGAAGCAACATTGCCACGTTTTGAGACTTAGGGCAACATTGCTCCTAAAAAATTCTAGGGCAAAATTGCTCCTAGTCGTATACTTCAGGGGCAAAATTGATAATTAACCCTATTAAAAAAAAAGTCAACCCAGTTTTATAATTATAATCATGATAAAAGAGAGTAGGGGTGACAATTATTATTATTATTATTTTTTTTAAAAAAAAAGTAAACATAGCGTCCTCCATCGCAAAGCATTCCCCAATCAAACAATAATTACTCGCCTGTGGAATATTTTTTTTTTATTTTCTCAGTCATTTAATCGTTCGCGTAGATAATTCTGCAAGCGAGTGATTATTGTTTGAAAAAATTTGTTTGAACTGCCCGCGACGTACTCGTTTGATCTTCTATTCAGATAAATTCGTTCTTATTTTTTTGTTTGATTTGTTCGAAACATTTTTTCTGAACAAATTCCGCAGGCAAGTGATTATTGTTTGATTGGGGAATGCCTGCGATGGAGGACGCTATGAAAGAAAAAGGAGTAGGCTATGTTTACTTTTTATTAAAAAAATTAATTGTCACCCCTACTCCCTCTTGTCATGATCATAATTATAAAACCGGGTTGACTTTTTTTTTGAAGATTATTTTTAAGAGGGTCAAGTATTAATTTTGCCCCTGAAGTACCACTCAGGAGAAATTTTGCCTTAGAAGTTTTTTTGGGAGTAATGTTACCCTGGAAGTCTCAAAACGTAGCAATGTTGCCCCTCTGTTAACAGCCCTAACGGTGTTAGTTGACCATTAGGGTTGTTAACAGAGGGGCAACATTGCTCCCAAAAAAACTTCCAGGGCAAAATTGATAATTAACCCTTTTTAAAAATTATACTGATGTCATCTTGACTATTTCAACTAACTTTCTTAATCTAATCAAATTAGGTAAATATATCTAATATAAAGAATTGGTGGGAACAATAATTTTATAAATATATCTGATAATTTTAATTTTTAATCTGAATTTTCAAGTGTTAACTATAAAATAAGAGGAATAGATCATTTTAATTATTTGTTGATTTTGTGTATTTTTTTAGGTGAGTTCGTTGCAGAACCACTGGTAAATCTGAGCCCCCTGTGAATCATGCACGAATAAGGAGGGGTCCTTGTTGCCCTCACGCCCCGTTTGGATTGAAGAAAATCGGGGGAGGGAAAAGGAAAATTGGTATTTTCCAGTAGCGGCGGCCGTTTGGTTCAAATTTTCCCTGGAAAACATTTTCCCACCGCGCTCCATTCTCCCATGTTTAAATGAAAATGGGTTCCCACAAAAAATGGTGGGAAGCCATTTTCCAGCGCCTCTGAAAATGGACTAAAGTCCAATTTTCTCTCATCACATGGCAGAGAGAGAAGAGAGTGACGACGGGGGGAGAGGAAGAGAGAAAATAGAGTGACGCCGGTAAACATTATGGAAGGAGGAAGAAGAAGCCACGTTGCCGTCAAACCAGAGGGGGAGTAAAATTTCAACGACGACGACTCTGCGTTTCGCACAAGGAAGCATGCATTCAGGCATTGCTAGGAGGGACATAGATTTCTGTGAGTTATCTTGAATTTTTTGTGAAAGTCTATCGAATCTTATTTTGAATTTTTGGGAAGTCCCATGGCTGGGTTTTTTTTTTTGTGCCCACGTATATTTATAATTTTGTTAAAAGCAAAGACAACGGTAAGCATGCAATTGACAACAAATGACAGACAAATATATTGTATGGAACTTCGTGTAATATATATAAAGTTCTAAAGTTATGTACCTAAGTTGTGTTTCCTCCCTCATATCCCCTGTTCAATGATCTTAGAACAGAGATAAATAGAGACTATACATAATATCTTGTACACTCGAGTTAAATGATAACGTGTTTTGGTCGATTTTGACAAATTTCCTAGAGTCAAGTATTTGATGCCTTGAGTCATGTGACTTGAGGCAAGTAATAAACGACTAAAGGCAAAGACTTTAACAGAAATGGAAATTGCCCAGCGTCGACTTGACTGGAGGCATAATAAAGTGCCTTGAGTCAAGTTGCCTAGAGGTGAATGACTAGAGGCAATTCACGTAAAAGACGTTAGTTGAGAAAAATGTCAAAAAGAGGTTTTGCCTTGAGTCATGTAATAGGTGCCTTGAAGAAATAAAATCATAATCAATTGATTTAGATTTTCGGGAGACGGTGATTTTGAAAACTGAAAGTGTTAACTTCAAGTTAAAATAAAGTTAACTCGAGTTTGTGACTCAAGGTAGTAAAATGTTTGACTCGAGGCAATTGCATTTAGGAAGATAAAGTCGCAGGATGAAAGAGTTTGAAACATGACTTGAGTTGAAAAATAATTGACTTGAGGTACTCACTTGATATGCAAGAGTCAATGACTTTCTCTTCGAAATGCACAAGTTGAAAACTTTAACTTGAAGTCAAAAATTAATTGCCTTGAGTTAGTGACTAGAGTCATTAACTTGATATGCAAGAGTTAAACCCGATGCCTTTGAAAAACGCAGGTTAAAAATCCTAAGTTGAAGTCAAAAAGTCATGCCTTGAGTTAATGACTAGAGTCATTAACTTGATATGCAAGAGTTAAACCCAATGCTTTTGAAAAACGCAAGTTAAAAATCCTAACTTGAAGTCAAAAAGTCATGCCTTGAGTTAATGACTAGAGTCATTAACTTGATATGCAAAAGTTAAACCTGATGACCTTTGAAAAACGCAAGTTAAAAATCTTAACTTGAAGTCAAAAAGTCATGCCTTGAGTTAATGACTAGAGTCATTAACTTGATATGCAAGAGTTAAATCCACTGCTTTTGAAAAACGCAAGTTAAAAATCCTAACTTGAAGTCAAAAAGTCATGCCTTGAGTTAATGACTAGAGTCATTAACTTGATATGCAAAAGTTAAACCTGATGACCTTTGAAAAACGCAAGTTAAAAATCTTAACTTGAAGTCAAAAAGTCATGCCTTAAGTTAATGACTAGAGTCATGAACTTGATATGCAAAAGTTAAACCCGATGGCCTTTGAAAAACGCAAGTTAAAAAGATTAACTTGATATAAAAAGTGAATGCCTTAAGTTAATGACTTGAGTCATTAACTTGATATTCAAGAGTCAAAGTCAATACTTTCCAATGGAATAGACCAATTGAAAGCTTAACTTGAGTATTTGTCTAGAGTTAATGACTAGAGTCATTAATTTGATATACAAGAGTCAAAATCGATACTTTCTAAAGAAAAAGACCAATTGAAAGCTTAACTTGAGTTAATAAGTATTTGCTTAGAGTTAATGACTAGAGTCATTAACTTGATATCCAAGAGTCAAAATCGATAGGTTCAAAATCTTAAGATCAAAACACATGACTCAAGGCAGTTAAATAATTGACGGGAGTAAAAAGAGTTTCTTTAAAACATTTCAAGTATCTAACTCGAGGCAATCTCATCTTTGACTAGAGGTAACTAATGGAAGTCAAGGAAGCTGAGTCATGGTGACTTGAGGCATTTATAAAATTTCTTGAGGCCCACAATTCGCAGAGAAAAAAATATTTGAACAATAAATCAGTTATCTTGAGACAATTAGATAAATGACTTGAGGTATCCTTAAGGCTCGAAAATGGATTTTCAAATATTGAAGCAAGATAACTCGAGGCACATATTATTTGACTAGAGGAAAATTAAAATTTCAAATTTTCATCGAAAATTAAGGTTCAATTACATTATAATTGTTCTCATCAAAACATCAAAAAAAAAAAAAAAAAAAAAAACATGAGAACTAACATGGGTTATTATCTATTCTTATTTAATTTCCCTCAAACTCATTTATATTATTTCTAATAATCTTTTTGAGTGATTTTCAGTTGATTAATAAATGCTTAAGTTCTAATTAGCAAAAACGCATTGGTGTTGTGTGGTTTCAAATAATAATTCATATTCAGGGGTAAAATGGTATTTTACGTCATTTCCTACCTTATTTTCTTCCAACCAAACAAAAAATTTCCTATCAACCCATTTTCTTTTCCATTGTGAAACAAACGCCCGAAGGAAAATATTTTCCATTCTTTTCATTTCTATTCTTTTTCATTTCCACCTTTTCTGTGATCCAAACAGCGCCTTAGTGTCCCACCCCAATTTTTCCCTACATCTCAAATGTTTTTTTTTCTTTTCATTATTTAATTCTATATAAAATGAATAACATTTTGATATTTCATAGGTAAAAAAACTGTTTCCAATTTTCTACGATTTTTTAAAGATTATCCACAAAAATCAGTAAAGTTTCTTTTTCATTAAAAGTATTAAACCTTTAAATTTTTTTGAAAAAACACCGTTTTTTATTTATAAGATATCAAAATATCACTTATTTTATGTAGAATCTAATGATCCAAAAAAATAAATAAAAATATTTTGGAAGTGAGAACAATTGGGGCACAGAACTAGGGCTGGGGCACCAGGACCCCCCTCCGGCATGAATATATATATATATATATATATATATATATATATATATATATATATATATATATATATATAAAAGTAATTAAGTAGGCTCTTAACGTAATACCAATTAATGGCGTATGTGTGTGTTCTGTGTTGTGGCAGTTTGGTATCGGATTAGATTTTCATGATTCTGATGGGGAATTGCTGTACGTTCAACTTCCTAGCATGCCATGGTTGCTCACTCTTCCCTTGTGGTTGAACCTACGGCATTATAGAGGGGTGTTCATAGACATACATATATATAGAGAGAGAGATGGAGAGAGAGAGCGCTATGGATGCAGTTTATGTGTATAAAGCAGATTGCTTCAACTCTTCACTTCTTCCCATATCGTGCTCACTATTAATATTTGAACTAGTATTGAGCGATACTAGCCAGCTAGTCTTGATAAAGCAAAATTTACCCATTTTAGAATGGAATGGAAGGGGTGTGCAATTGGATTGGATGGAATAACCTATAAGGAAAAAGTATCTTGTTATCGTGTATATTGAGCTCATTAGAGTTATGGTATGTTTGGAAGCTTAAAAAGACCTTACAGAGATATTAAATATTATCAATTAACTATTGAACGCTTGGATCAATTGATAAGTGAGTTGTTCCCTCTTAACTAGAGGTCTCGAGTTCAAACTTGAGAATGTAGCAGCGTCAAATACTCGGTGTGGAGCTTGCCTACTCGAAAGGGTCCCGCCCGGTTTGATCCGAATTAATCTGGGCCCTGTGAATTCCTTGAGTTAAAAGAGGCTAGCCCAAAATATCGGGTGCACAAAAAAAAATCTTCAATCAACAAAGTTCTTATATCAGTGGTAGGATTTGAACTCATAATTTTTTGGGTTATGATCTAACTCCTTAGCAACTAAACCATTATCAAAAATATTGTTATTAATGCGAGTGCCTTGTTGTGAATAATTTGCAAGTATTGTTGTAATTGTTCATTGAAGTGCAAAACATGTCTTACGTCCGGGAAGCCTAAAGCCTTTAAGATCCAGCTCGGTTTTTTTTTTTTTTTCTAACAAAAAAAATATTTTTTTAAAATGAAAAAAAAAAAAAAAAAAAAGAGAGTTAGAGATTGACGATGGTTGTGCCAATGGTTGGCGCAGTATTGTTGTAGGTGTTCTTTGAAGTGCAAAACATGTGTACATCCGGGAAGTCCAAAGCCTTTAAGATCCAGCTCGGTTTTGTTTTTCCTAACATAAAAAAAGAGTTAAAGATTAACGATTCGTGACACCGTTAATTGGGCCATGAGGAGGAGGGGAGTCATGTTTTGAATTGAAGTTGGGTCAGGACTCATAGTTGACTGTAGAAAAGCAGAGCATTAGACCACACGTGTTGACCAAGAATTCCAAATTCAAAACACCACCCCGCAGCCCAACAAAACACAGTCAAGCCACCTACAAACCTTAACGGTTTTGCGTTGACTATCCAGTATCCCCCTTCTTTTCCAATCTGCTTTCCTTCTTTTCACAGTTTCCCCACTATTTTCAATTATTCTTCTGTTGCCCCAAAATTAAAAAAATTCTATTCCTCTCGCCCTTCTTTCATTCCCTGCTTCTTCTCCCTCTCCAAGCAATCTACGCTTCCTACCTGTTAATTAACCCCATCCTCATTTTCTTCCATACACACACCAATTAAAACCAATAATAATAATAATAAAATCTCAGCCACTTGTTAAATATTTTCAATCAAAAATCAAAGCCAGAATACTATACAACAAAAAATTATCAATAAAAATTAATAAATTAATCAAAAGACAGAGTGTTTATATTTATTTATTAGCACATTTGCATCTTGTTGGTGGATACCAATGCACGCAGGAAAAGTAAAACCCTCTAATTATTATTATTCATGTGCCAAAGCTTAAAGCAAATATCGTAGTACCCTTTTCATTCTTGAAAGTTATTCCCCCCTCAAGTTGTTGTAGCTTGGTGAAAAGTAAAGTACGTGCTGCTATTTATTCATTATTACACTTTTTCAGGTGCAAAAAAAAAAAATCTATTTTTTTTATCGGATAATAATATATTATCTGGTATTTTCCTGTATTTTTCTGGAAAAAAAAAAAAAGTAAACTCATCTCTTTGTTCTTCCACTGTATACGTCTGTCGGAAGGTTCCGTCCGATCTTGACTGTTTGCCTAACATCTGAAGTTCGTGACCTTGTCTCAAAGAATTTTCTCAATATCAGGTATGTTAGTTTTGGAATTCTTATTTTTATTACTTGGGATTGGGATAATTGATTTTGTTATTGGAGTAATTAATTTTCGACCTATAACACAAATTAATTATAACCCCGACAAAATACAATCTCCTGAGTAGCGGATCCATTTTTCTTTGTCGACGGATAAGCGGTCCGCACTCCGTCGGACGCCGTCCACCGTTGTCTGGGCATGGTTGTTCTAGGGCAAGTAGGGAAGAATGTTCGAACCCTAGGGCTTTTTACTACTCCCAAAATCCGGTGAGATTGATTTGTTCAGTCTGGCTACAATCTAGATTTTAATTTGGCTCTGAATCTGGTCGTGTAATCGTTTCAATATTGACGATTTTGAATTTGGGAATATTTACAAATTGAATTTATTTTTTTAGCTAGTTTTTGCTTCAATTGTGTGTAATTGGCTATTATACTTCTTCCCTCTTCATTTTGATTTCTAGCGACTTGCATGCTTTGGATCGTGTTGTTTTGCATTGGATTTGTTGTGTATGGGCATTTTGTTTATTAATCTTTTTATATTATAACCAATTTAGAAAATTGATGTATGATCTTGTAAATGACTTGGCTCGAGTTGTGTCGAAGTATCTCGAACAAAAATTAAAAGGGTATTATAACAATTGCCCCCTCCAAAAACTAAAGCTTTGATTGTTTCTGCTGCTGTGCCTCTTGTTCTTCCTGAGTTCTGGTATCCTGATCTCTTGCTTTCTCCATGTTCCCAGGCAGCTGAATCTGGGCTTGCTCTTTTAAGCATTGGTTGGAGCATTAGAAAGCATGAGCATGTACTAAAATATGCAGTCTACGGCACCAATCTCTCTGGATTCTAATACTCATCTTCATCCGGAGACCATCTCAATTCAAAATGGTGGTCCTGGAGTTTCCTCATCCACAACAAATACTGTCTTGCCAAAGCAACCAGGTCAGTTTTCATATTTGCACCCTAATATTATTTTTCCTCAATATAGAGGTTGTGATGCTTGTGATTGTTGAGACTTGAGGAGTGAATGGTTCCATTCTTAACAATCATTTACAGCTCCTAAAAAGCCAACAAGGCAGTGGGCTGCTTGGACTCGTCAAGAGGAAGAAAGTTTCTTCACCGCGTTACGACAAGTTGGAAAGGTACATATAATATATAATAATTGATATGTCCTTTATGTGATCAATTCATTTGTTATTTATGTTTTTGCTCATTACATTATCTTTAAATGTAGAATTTCGAGAAGATCACTTGCCGTGTGCAAAGCAAAAACAAGGACCAGGTACGAGGCATAGTTCTCCCTGTTCCCACTTGATTTTTCCTAGCAAATTTTGTCTGAAATTTATTTTCAATAATTTCTTAGACTGTTTTCCTTTTTCCAATCCTTTATCTTGGTTGCTGGATTGCAGGTCAGGCACTATTACTATAGGCTTGTAAGGCGGATGAACAAGCTTCTTGGACCAGAATTGTGTTTGGATGCTAAAAACTCTAAAGATACAAATGCTGCAATGCTTCGCTGGTAAAATTAATGACACTATGACTGACTGTTCATTATCTTTGTATGGATACTTGTTTGTCTGCAACATGCAGAGCATCCTATATTATCACTCAAAAATTGAAGTTTTCAGCTAAATGATAGATGCTTTCTGCTTAATTTCTCTCATCTGTGTTGCAGGTGGTCATTATTAGAAAAATATAGCTGCAAAGCCTCAAAGCTTCACCTGAAGCCTCGAAAATTCAAAATATTTGTGGAGGCCTTGGTCAGTAAAATATCTTTGACCATCGGAAGGTATTATCTTGTATAAGTGTCTCAGTTTGTGGTTGAGCTGACATATATATATGTTATATAGGAGCATCAACTCATAAAAGACCGGAAGAAGAATGTACGTAGGAGACCTTTGCTTGGGGAAAATTACCCTCCTGCTACCCCCAATACTGTCTTAAATCAAAATAGAACCTTGGGAAATGATGCTCGAACTATTAAACTGGTTCTTGTTGATAGTCAAAACATTCAAAACCTTGGAACTTCAAAAGCATCTTTGAAGCGCAATGTAAACATGGGTGTTAACCGAAGCAACACTAAGGGAGAGTCAATTGCCATGAAACCCTCAAGGCAACGAAAGAAACCTGGTGATTCTTTTTTCTGTTCTCCTTGTATTTTCTAACCTTCATTATTTACATGCTTTATACTAGTTTTGTCTTTCATATTAGTATTGTTGATATCCAATAGAAAACATCCTGCATGAATGCTTCTTTTATTTTTCGTAATAAGGGATTTTTTATGACCCTTGAGGTTTGAGTGACTGATTGTTAGCAGGCGTGATTACAGCAGCTGCATATAAAAAATGGGAAAAGGCTGCAATGGCTGGTGTTTCTTTAGTTGCGGATGCTGCAGAACATTTGGAGCGGGCAGCCACTGTCAAATACGTTGAACATGACCAGGGACCTCCAGGTAGTCATCTTGTTGGTTCTTTTACCTGTGATTTGCACCCTGAAGGACTTAAAAATTCAGAGATTTATGACTTCACACTGTTTCTTGCATTTTATTGCAGTAGAAAAGTGTTCTGAATCTGTTGGCAGTGTTCTGCCCCCATTGCCTACACTTCCTCAAAATCATCATGTTGATAACAACTTGCAGAATATTGTGAAACTTAAGCTCCAGTTATTCCCAATTGATGATTGCACTCGAAGAGTCTTGGAAAGGGTGAGAACAACCTGCAAGTTTCCTACTATAGAATTTTTTATGGCTTCTTGAAAATTATATATTTATTTCCCCTCAAATTTCTTTACAGGATAATCACAATCCATATCTGGAGCTTACTCTTAGTACTCGAAAAAAGATATCATCAATAATAGATCATCTAAACCGTAAATGGGGTAATTCAAGCATAGCAATTGGGCAATTAATGCTTTTTCCTTACAATATTCAGAAAGAGAACTTGGCTAGTCATCAGAGATGGACACAAGAATCTACAGTTAGTGCAGGAGATGTATATGGAATGATTGGAAGCCCGCCCATATTCCGTTTGAGGTACCTCTTTACTGTTTTTCTTCTTCTTGGCTTCTTTGTTAAATTTGAAGTGACTAAGCATTAGCATTTAAGACACGAGATATGACATTAAGAAATATCACGTAGACCTTCAATATTATATTATTTCACTCATTTTGTTTCCTCTGAATTAGGGTTTGAGACAGATAAAATTCTCAAGCAGAAGTTTTGAGATGATCAAATTTATAGGTTAAATTACAGTCAAATATTTCATGTGGTGCCCAGACCTGTTTTTACTGAGAGAAGCCTAATGTATTGGTGAAACCGTCTTTGCAAACTTTTTCCTCACCAGATACTGATTAGATTGTGATTATGTCCACATTTTTTTATTGAAGGTATGGATGGTTTTCCCATGCTGAACTTGGACCTTCAAATAATCAAGTGCCTATTGGATTTAGCTGCATGCATGGGCAATCCAACATTGAAACTGACCATGCGAATTGTCACATTGTGGATCCTCCTCTCCCTACAACTTCGACAAATAATTATCACCAGGATCTTTGTGAAGATCGAGGGACATCCACAACCAAGAATCTTGCTCCTACCACTACTTCAAATGATCTGCCTAATGCAGGAGATGACCATGTTTCCCTAAATCCAAGCATTGAGGAGTCTGGTGATGCCACACCCACTGTTTCATCACGAGGAAAAGATGCTGAGGATGAAATTATGACAAACCAAGTGGATGAAATGGTAGCCCCCTTTTCTCTTTCTTAACTCGAGATATGCTGTAGATTTTCTTCGTTTTGCATCAGAGCCTTGAAGTGGAACTTGTAGTTTATTCACACTAGACTACCGGTTTAGATGTGTAATACATGTGATTCAAAGTAGGAATTATCAATTCATAAACTAGGAATGAGGGCTACACATCATAAGTTCTTTAAGGTATGTTCAAGTCATGGATATTGTTAGAAGCCATGAGATAATTTGTTGGCTGTGATGAAATAATATTTGTTCATACTTCAGCATACTGAATGTTTACTCTCTTTATGGTTGTTATAACCTAGTTTTTCTCTTTTTTGTGACCTGCCATTGTCAACTGTGTTATTGGCCCTATCTTTGTTTGTGAAGGGGAAGATTATCTGTCATTGCTACTTGCTAGCATCCAAATCGATATTGCCTTTCTGTTGATCTTTATCTTCTATTTTTTGTTCAGGATGAGTTGAGATTAAGCAATGGGACGGGTTTTTCAGCTGGTGAATGGGCTGATAGCCTTACCAACATAAGTGTCGGAGACCTACTTTCAGGGGCACCCGAGAATCCAGAAGAGAAGAGCATTAATCCAAGTGGTGCTGAGAATTGTAATGGTCTTCTCCAGATTCCTTTTAGCGCTGATTCTTTTGATGCTGCTATTGCTGCTCACATAGCTCGACATCAAGAAAAGATGGGACATCAACCAACTTTGGCATCACATACATCTTCCATCTGGGATGCTGAAGAAACATGTGATGCATTTTTGTTTAAAAAAGATCCTGTTTCTCGTGAAGACGTTCCTTGTTTATCTCCCATTATTTCTACCGAATCCCACAAACAGGTTCCGGGAAGAAACTCCGATTGCTCTGAGGATTTGGTTCAGGTAGTACATAGTTTTGGTAATCTACTGCTAAAAGTTTATTGGAAATTGATGTTAACTTCCCTACTTTTTGCAGCAGTCACCTAAAAAAGAGAGGCTTGCGGATAATTTTGTTCATGCAGTCCCTATAGATGGTTTTGAGTCAAAGGCAGATTTCCAGGATCTTTCAGCAAAAGATTTCAGTGCGCTAGCGGATATGTACTGGGTATGTTGCTTCCTCCTCCTCCTTTAGGTGGCTCTTTTGTACTCCAGTTTTCACTTTTCACTGTTTTAAGTCCGTGGCGGCGTGGCCTCTATGCACCTTGTTTGGTAATCTGCTGCTAGGCAATTTCAAGTAATAAGTTCACTGCCAAGCGTTAAAAGTTTCTTGTTCTGACAGCTGAATTATTAATCAACCAAGTGGAATCTAGGCAGCTTTAAAGATTTGAACTATTATACTGATTTAAAAAGAAATTGAACTCGTATTTGATTTTTGAACTTTTTGAGTTTCTATTTACACTTGTTCAGCGATGTCTTGTTAGGACATAATTCCAACTCCTCTTTTGTCTCTATCATATTGCAGCCTGATTCATTGGGACCCCTGGATTTAGATCTACCATCAACGAAGTACCATAGCCAAGATTTAATTTTTAGCGACAGTCTTAGTGGTTTGAATCGCCTGATAGCAAGCAGCCTGGATGCATTCCAGAATTGCTCCTTTTTTGGGATCGACAAGAAGGAATCCTGATGAATGATTGAAGCTAGAGAAACTGCCGTCTTTCAGATTTTAAAATTGGAAATGGTGGTTCAGACTCGATCTGATTGGATGTCATCCCTTGTGGGGTATAATTAACCTTGTTCCCTTGACCGACTTGAGGGGTTATATGCTGAAAGACTGGCTTAAGCCACTGCAACTCTTTCTGCTGTATATGCTTCTGTAATCAGGGCCCCTTCCCGTTTGTACATAGAAATGACCTCCAAGGAATTACAGCTTTATAGGGTACTTTATCTTTCTGAGCGTATGTACATTGTACATTAAAAAGGAAATCCTGTGATCCATGTAATTTCAGGCTGATGCACAGTAACTTAGTTGGCTGATTTTGATTTACTTGTAATTATCATATTAATACTTTACATTCAGTCTTGGAATTAACCATTAAACCATTGTAACTAATGTTATGACAACTCGAACTATTTCAAATGCTTGCTTCAACGAATCATGGAAAAAGAGGTGAGAAAGAAGTATGTAAGAGAGCACATTGGCACATAAAATGGATATATATTAAGATGATTGAACTTATCTCATATGATGAAAACATTGGGGGATTAATGCAAGTAAAAGTCTTTTTTTTTTCCCTAACTATTTTTTGCAAACTGAAAGTTAATAGTGAAAAGCTAATTTAGCAAGTTTTAATATGAAAAAAAGATTATTTTTTTAAAGTGGTTTTTAAACAAAAAGTTAACCGTATCAAATATCATTTTGGACCTAGATTAACTTTTCCATTTAAAACACAACCAAGAAGATAACAAGAGAATTATACTAGGAAGGACATGTAGTTTGCAAAACTTGAGGTTTGCAAAACTTGAGGTCACTCCATATTCCGGTAAATGAGTTGTGAATCAGAATGAATCTCTTCGCATGCCATAGTCTATTCTTGTCTATTTCAATATCTTGGTTATTTTCTCATCTCTCAAAGTCATTGGTACACGTGACTGGCGTGGGCGTTTCTCACAACCAACATGACACTCGAATATTGACTAACATAGCTCTCTTATTGAAACTCGTTTTGAACCCGATTCTTGATTAAGAGCGCAACATTGACAACATGATTAATCAGAGCTTAAGAATTTTGTCGAATAAAGTCATTGCAATTGAGTTGCGTCTTAACTCGAGTCCTGAGTTGAATTATCTAGTGACCTTCATCCGAGATTAGGGTGAAAGGGACATCAACCACAAATTTTATAACATAATTGTTTTCCCTTCAAAAAAAAAAAAAAGAAAAAGTAATTCCTCGAATTCATGCTTTCACAAATTACCAAGATTGGGATAAAAGAGATACATGAAAAAATGGGGGCAAAAATCAAATGATGAAGTTTATTGAAACATGTTGTACCAGTTACTCATTATGATCATCTAGTGTTAGGTTGGGACTAGAATCCCTTCAAATCCACCATAACTAGTGGCAAATCTCATAAAGATTGCAAATATAAGCAGAGCAATGCTGAATCCACCTAACATTACAATGTACCTTCCTCCATTAATCTTCCTCTTCCTCTCTGTATCTGTTACCACACAAACTGAATCCTTTACTCCCTCCACCTTCGACTCTTCTTCGCCGGAAAAAATGGGTGAGGACGAAGACGACGAAGAAGATGAATAAAGTAGCCCTTTGCATCCATTGGCTTCGTCCTCTGAATCACCAAACGACAACGATCTTATCACTTGACCCATGTCATCTTCACCGGCGGCGTCCATAGCCTCAAAAATTCGCCGACCCTTGAACTTGCTTCCATCTCCGGCGATCTCTACGGTGCTTCCCTGAAGCTGAGACATGAGAAGTCTTGGAGAGTTGTGAAGAATTTGAACGGCTTTGACGGTTATACCAGAGTTTGTAGAACATGTACGTCGTGTTCTGGATTTAGATTGCTTATAGGCGTTCCAGTCTCGTTCCAAATTGTTGTAAACCTCTTCCAGTTCCTCTCTCTCTTTTCCTTTTGCTTCCATGGCGGCCTCTGCGTCTTCTTTCTCCTTCCTCACTTCACATATTTTTGAATGGGACGAGATTATAGCGGGATTATAACAAACTTCGTTATTTCTTTTTTTTTTTTTTTTTTAAAAAAAAAATTTAAGAGAATGAAAGGATTTTGTGCTAGTTAGTTATGATTATCTAGATCTTTTACCAAATTCTAATTTACAAAAACAAATAAACAATATATTAATCCTTATGATATTATAAAAGAGAATTGTAGAAAAAATTAATTCTTTTACCCAGAAAAGAAAGAAAAAGAAAAAGTTATTCATTCGTGATGCGAAGTTGCGAACGACCCGTAACGGAATGAAGACTGAAGAGAGTTGGAAGTCTTGATAGTATATCACAATTAATGTTCCAAATAATAATATCCCATTATAAACTTCCTTTTTTATATCCCAAATAATAATAATTTTATTGTTTGCGAAAAGTTCTAATGAAAATTAAGAATTAAGAAATTGAAGAAATAACTAAATCATTTTTCAATATGATTACTTTAATCCATCAAATATAACTAAAAGAAATTCGAAAGTTGACTAAATAATAAAATCATCATCCAATTTGATTGCTTAATCAATCAAATATGAACTAATATAAATACAGGAAATTAAAAAATATTAGGAAATAATCATATAGTGTGGGATGGTGATGTGTCACTATTTCTAAATCAAATCAATATCTATAATTTGTGCAACATCAATAACGTGTTAGGAAATAAAGGAAATTTAAGAAACAATCTAATCATTTTTAAATATAATTACTTCATCAATCCATTATGAACAAATATTAAATACATTAGAAAATAATTAGTTTGAGTTTGAGAATGACTCTACTTTGTCATGCTGTTCTAAATCCAAGAGCTTAAACACAAGCCATGAAGAATATGCAACAATCAATTTACTACGTACATATAATAATAAGTGAAAATGACGATTAAATATCATTTAAAATTCCTAGGCCTCAAAAAGTATGTTAACATTTTAAAAGAATATAAAAGTGATAAGAATCAAATTGAGATTTTAAAATGTTAATGAATTTACCATTTTACCCTCAGTTTTTAAATAAATAAAAGAAAAAAGAGTCTTGCTAGAGCATCACCGCGGCCGGCCGCGAGATTTTTAAAAAAAATTAATGAGGGTGTAAGGGTTGGGATTTGAACTCACCTCACCCTTGTATTAGTGGAGCTAGGTGGCCATTGGGTCATCAAAGCTCCCGAGCTCCGATGGTGGGTATTTTTATTTGGTGGGGTTGAATTTCTATTTTTGAAAAAAATTGAATGAAGGTGTAAGGCCCTACCCTTGTATTATAGGCCATCAAAGCTAGCTCCTTCGATATATATAGGTTAACGTTTTTTCCATCAGGAAACGTTCTTGTGAATCTCATTACAAATATTGTAAATACCATTGATGAATTTGTTAATCTCATTACGACTTTTGTTCATAGTTCTAAAATGTTGGTAAACCCAGACTAACATGTTTTCACCTGACCAACGCTTTTGTTAAATCCATTATAAGTCTTGTGAATACCATTAATGAACTTGTTGATTCCATTACAACTTTTATTCATAGTGCTCAGATGTTGGTGAACCTAGACTGACATGTTTTCACCTAAAGAACTCATTTGTTAAACTCATTACAAGTCTTGTGAATATCATTGATGAACTTGTTAATCCCATTACGATATTTGTTCATAGTGTTCAGATGTTGATGAACCCAAACTGATATGTTTTCACCTAACGAACGTCTTTGTTAAACCCATTGATAAACTTATCAATCCCATTATCAAATGTTTCAAGGAAACATCTATTTAATTTTAATTTCTTGAAAGATAGTGCTTATCTATATTCATAATGTTTTTCCCCACAAAGAGCTGTTTGAGTCCAAATGAAAAATTGTTACTATGGGCAAAGTCAGATTATTCAATGGTAACCATTCTTAATGTTGAATTGACATTTCAAATCCACTTCATCTTGATGTGAGTTTTGTCCTTTTGTCTGACTTTATTTCAATTCTGAGTGATATATTAGGGCTTGTGGGGAAGGTTGACTTTACTGTTAGACATCTCTCTTCACCCAGAGTCTCATTTCCTGGCACATGCGCTTTACTAGTAGTCACCAATGTATTGGGAGCACTGACAGTCATGTGTGCTTTTACTGCTTTTGTCTTTGGTCTCTTGCTCCTGCTCATTCTAATGTTTTGCACAGTGCTCAGCATCCTCTGCTGGTTTTTCATCAAGGAGAGAGCATGGACCATGCGTACAACATTTCTTTAATATGTTGTTGCTCTTGCTACAATTGTCGGATCTGTGCTTTTCAATTTGAGGTCAATGTGTGTGAATTAGATTATCTTTACTCATAGGATGTTGGGAGCTGTTAATTGAGGTTACTTGCATTTGTTATAGTTTGTGCAGTTCTAGTTGTTTCCTCATCTATCTTACTTAATTATGTAGGAGTTGTTTGAATTAGAAGAAGATGTAAAGCTTCTTGAAGAAATGTATCCACAAGGGGAGGAAGTGTAACCTTTTTTTATCTTTTTTCTAACTTTCTGTTCCTGCGCTCTAAACGCAGGCTGAAACAGCATGGGCACTAACAGTTCTTGGGCATCTGGCAAAACTTGTATTTGGAATTTAGGGTAAGCAATATATGTTGCTATCATATGTCAAAGCTCTAGTAAATACTTGATGCTGGATTCTGGATGATGCCATATACATGTTTTTACAAAACTACATCTTATCGAACTCTTGTGGAAGGTTATCAGCGAAATGGCTGGAGGGACTATTACGAGGGAGTACGTGAAGGAGGCAATAGGCTATTGGAAAAGGCATCTCGTTTGATGATAGAAGGACTATTGCAAGGTTGAAATGAGAAGGTAATGAAGTTGTAGATTGGTTGGCTAAGAAGCTTGTTATATAAGGATAGTTTAGCTAGCTAGGCTTATATGAGCGTAGAAGCCTTATGTTTTAATTTTTGATTAGGTTCTTACCCGTTGTCAATAAAAAAGCTAAAGATTCATTATTTTAAATAAAAATAAATTCAAAAATTTATTTTCTTTTTCAAACAAACTTAATCACTTAAACAATTTTTTTTACTTGTGAAGTAAGTTGGAATTAACTTATAATAAGTGGCATAAGAAAATACTCCCTCTCCCTCTCCCTCTACTCTTTATTATAAAGTACCAACTAATAATTCTCACAAGTTAATAAAAACAGTTAAAGTCAATAATGTTGTCCTAAAATTAAAGTAACTTTCAATATTACCCTTACTAATTACACTAAACTCTAATATTATATTAATTATTACTCTCACCCACTATCCTTATTAATTATGGGCATTTATGTAAAAAAATAATTAATACGCTTTTTAAATAAGTAAGTACTCCCTCCGGTCTTAATTATAAGACCTAGTTGACTTTTTTGGAGAAATTAAGGAAGCTAATTAAATTACTTTAGAATATTTTTTTTTCTTCAAACTAATTAGTTTGATTAATAAACTAATATATAATCTAAGGATACACAATAAATAAAATAATTAAGTAATTTATTTAGCTTCTTTAATCTCTATAAAAAATCATTAATACGCTTTGAAAATAATAAGTAAGTGTCTTATAACCAAATATAATTATAATAAGGAGTAAAGGGAATAGTTGACTATTTGAACAAAGGATATGGATATTTGGGTGATTTAAATGTTGGTGGGATCGCTTCTTCATGAACCCTGAACAGAATCACATACGACAACTCAGCTCTGCCATCCCATAAATACAGAGTCAGGACATGTTTGGACGAGTTTGGGCTTCTAATTATGACCTCCTTCAGGACATCTGTCATAGCATCATAAATATGTCAAGAACCAATCCCCATTGCTTTTTAGTAACTGGTTTTGACTACTTTAATTTGAAGTCTCAAGTCCGTAGGCGTGTAAAAAAGGTTTTTGTCATAGCTACTCTATATTCTCTTCTGTTTTACATATAGGATAAAATTTATGTTAGAAATATAAGGTGGAATTAAATGATTAGTTAGAGAGTTAGTCATAGCCCTAATCTATATAAAGGGGGTCCTAGGCTTAGCTAATTGAATCAATAAGAGTATGTATTACAATTACTCTTTGTAAGAGAATATTGCTCTATTGATAATATACATCATTCTTCATATTCTTTCTCTTAATTATCATCTCTAATTATGCTAGTTAACAATTTATAGTGTAAATTATATTATAAACTTTATTTTACATTTAGGATCGAAAATAATATTAGATTCAACAATTTTTAAATCTGAAATAATTTTATAGTCATAGGAAAAAAATAAGGGAAAATCACACCCAACTCCTAAAGATGATCGGAGAAAATTATAAATAAGTCTCATAACATATTCCTCTGTCAAAAAGCTTCCAAGAGTCTTTATTGATATTAATTCTGAATTTGAAATTATATTAAAAAAAGGATAAAAGAAACAAGAGGAGTTCTCGCACTTTAATTTCTCATTCATAAGAAAGTAAAACTTACGGAGAAAGCTACAGTGGTATGTGATCATCTTTCCATCTCCAATGTTTAAGTCAAGCAACTCTTATTTTAATCTCTTGGGTAAAGCTTAAAGTTTTCAACTTTAATCTGGTCTTTTAGAGGCTTAACATTGATTTCATTTTTTTTATATGTTCGTTGCATTCAGATCAAAGGTTAGAGTTTAGGTTCATTAATGGACTATCTACTCTAACCACGTAAGTAATGCTAAGATTTTATTAAGGGATCATCTTGACCGTTGAACTTGGGGTTTCCTTGTATTTGGGTAGGGACAATAAATTTATACTTTGTTTTTTAGTATGGTAACAGAGGGATTGCTATGTTTTAAGTGGGAATAGATGAATGTGATGAATGTTTGTTTTCTTAAAATTACTGATATGAGATAAGAAAAGTGTTGTTAATACATACAGTTGTAGTTGTTAGTATTGCAGTTGTTAATGCAAAGTGTATGTTGCATATTATCATGAAAGATGGCTAGTACATTAGAGAATAATTTATTATGTTTCTTTCATGTGGGTAATTTCAAACTCGTCAAAAAAAGTATATACACTTTGAAGGGAAATCTCAAACTTCTTTATTAATTACTAAGGATAAGAAGGTAATTTCTCATTAATGAAGCCCCATGGAGCTTTTTGATAGGAAAATCTGCTATAAGACTTTTTTGTGATTTTTTCTGGTCCTTGGGACCTGATTGTGATTTTTCCAAAAAATTACTTCATCCGGTAATTAATATAAAATATATTTGAGAAGTTGATATTGATTTTAAATATAAGACAACATTTTTATATTTGTCAATTTTTTTGCTAATTTATCTTTATTGACACTCCCTCAACAATAATCAATGAAGGGGAATGATGAGGAAACTAAGGAATGTGACTAAGATAATTTAGAACATACATGTTATTTTAACTAACTTAACTAAATTAGATAAATATGTATTAGAGTATATGGTCATGTGGGACCCACTATCTTAGTTGTTCTTCTTCCTCCCCGGCTAAAAAGGCGGTAAACACACCGGTAATAAATAATAATGGGGACACAAACTAATCCTGGCATCTGAGATTTGTTTCCACGAGTTGGGAATGAAATGAATGAAGTATGAATATGATTGAGTATTGGCTCCACATCATGAAACCAGATATCTTACTTTCCTGCTTCACACAACAATGCCCGGCCACCTGCGTCCTCAGAGAGACAAACCACCAACACGATTCCCTCTTCCGCCAGCCTTCACCCTCCCAACAAAGCAACGAGTTACAGGTTTTCTAAGAACATAAGATTATCATACACTCATATAAGAGGCCAGCAGGTTTTGAAACCCGGATCAGAAACCGACGAAAGGTCGATAAACCTGTCCAGTTCGGTACTTTTTTTTTTTTTTTTTTTTTTTATAAAAAAAATATATATATATATATTTAGAATTTCATATTAATAATTTTAAAATAAAAAACAACTCAGAAACTAGTATATAATTTAAATCTAGATAAATACAATATATAATATTTTTTTAAAAAAAAATATCTTATACCTCTAATTAGAGGTATAAACACCTAATAAGCATGTAAATATAAGCATATAATGTGGACTCGTGTCTCGTGTTAAGGGAGGGAGGTTAGGCTTTTTTTTTTTTTTTTTCAAAAATAACATGCAGCAACATGAAGTCATTTTTTAGTGACACCTACTATCTTAAAATGATTTTTTGTGCATCCAGCGACTTCAAATATTTTTCTAATTGCAATGAGTAGTCTAAACTTAAGATGTATATAGTACTGATAAAAAAATATTTAAAGGGATTAGATGAAAAATTATTTAGGGTGCTAAGTGAGCTAAAAATTAATTTATGATATTGGGTGTTACTAAAAAAATACTTTTAAGGTGCAGCTTGCTAGACAATAGTTGCTACTAAAAAAAATATTTGAGGTTGATCAGTGTATCAAAAATTATTCTAGGATAGTGGTACCAATAAAAAAATATTTTTAGATGCTAAATGTTATTTTAAGAAAATATAGGCCCAACCTGTAACATCCTAATTTTCTCCCAAAGATTTAATTATAATTAAGAAAAGTTTATTGTGATGAATAAATTTATCACATAGTTATTGGAATAAAAAGGGTTTATACAAAATATGATTTATAACAAAAAGAAAATATAGAATGTTAATAATAAAATGATAAAAAGAGAAATATTAATAATATTTTATTGTTGTCGTAAAAGAAATAGAAATAGAAATATTATTGATTGAAAAAATAAATATAAAATAAAAGAAACTGAAAAAAAAACTTTAAACAAAGGAAAAATAAAATAAAACAAATGAATAGTCAGGGCAGGAGGTCCCTTCATCCATTTTTCAAAATCCACGAGCACAATAGCAGCGGGCACGCCATTTCTTCTTCCTCCGACACAAAGCGCCATTTTCAACATAGGATAAGCTTTGGAGATAATTTATACACTCAAATCTACTTCTTGTCACTTACCAGATCCTATTTATAAGTCCATTTTGACCAAATCACATAAACCAATAAGAGGTAGCTGACACAATGATTATGAGGATAAATTTTCAACTTTACCCTCATTTATGATTGAGTATTTTTCAACCGTTTTTTATCTCTCTATCTTCATGGGTATAATTAATATGGGTAAAATTGCCACAATATCATTTATTACATGAAACTAGACTTATAAATAGGACCAGAGTGGTAAGTCTTTTTATAAAAATTGTTCTACTCAATTTTATCTTTCCAATGAGGTAATATTGTATTGATTGGGGAAAATTTCAGGATTAGAGTTTTGGATAAATTTTGTGTTTTGTGCCATATATGACTATAATGTAGATAAAGATTAATAGTTAATTTCAAACCGTTTAGATTTGTTATTTGGTTATTGTATAAATTTAAATTTAAAAATTTTAGGATTTGTGTCCTACAGGATGTTTCTACCGATTAAATGTAGTTTATGTAAATTATTTAGGTTATTGGAGGTATTACTTAAAGTTTAATTGGTTTGGTTTTGTTAAATCTTGAATTATATGAAATTATGAGTTGAGAATTAATATTTGAGCTAAGGTTTTATATTATTTTGATTATTTGGAGATTTGAAGAGTTGTTTAATGATTGAGTTATATTCATATAAGTTAAAAAAGAGATTTAATCGTTTTAAAATATTGATATTGATGATTTTATGATTGTGGATATGTTAGATGTGAAACTTTAACTTATGAAATTGAGTGATTGATGCAAGAGGATGATGTAAAAATGCATCTTGTTGCATGGAATAAAATTACTCAAGCAAAGAAGCAAGGGAGCTTGGTTTCAACTTACGTCGCCAGAATAAAGCTTTCATTATAAAGCTTTGTTGGGGCCTCTTAACAAAGAAATATGTTCTCTGGGTTCAATGTCTTTGGTCCAAATATAATTGTGGCGATTATCAAATGCCTAATGTTTTCAAAAAGCAAAACTCTTCCTCTGCATAGAAAGCAATTACTGAAGTCTAGGACAAATTCCTCAATGGTTTGGGAAAAAAGATCAACAATGGGGCAGGAACCAAGTTCTGGTCCGACCTATGGCTTCCCCTTGATAGACCCATCAATCCTTTTTTCTGGATCTATCTTTTAGTTAATATTGATGAGACGGTTAGGGACCAGTTATTAACAAATGGGCGATGAGATGTTAACAAATGGCAGGGAATTTTACCCCTCACATTATTAATACTCTTATCAAAATGCATCCTCTCCCCAATAACTCCCCTGACTGCTTACTTTGAGAGCTGCAAAGGATGGTTGCTTCTCAGTTAAATAAGCTTATCTCTTCCTTTTTGATAGAGATGGAATTCACACCAACAATTTTGGGCTCAACTGTAGAAATGACAATTACGTGAGAAAATAAATTTTTTTATGTGGCAAGTTGGTCATGAAAGACCTGTCACTAACTCTCTTAGAGCTAGAAGAGGCCTAACTAATGATAATGTTTGTCCTTTGCAATGTAACAAGGAGGAAACTGTGATTCATATTAGATTATGAGCATGTTAGAAATCTGTGGAAACAAATTTTAAGTCCTAACTATTTTTCTAAGTTTTTCAATGGTAGTTTGCAGGTTTGGCTCGACTGGAACACCAATCATAAGCCTGGAAAAGGGAGATTCCAGGACTTCCCATCGACAAGAATCTTCTGCCTAGGGTGCTGAATCCTGTGGACAACTAGATGCAAATTTATTTTTCAAGGAGGAAGCATAAACCCCAAGGAGATGCTACATCTATACAAATACCTCCCCGTGGAGAATAAGGCGAATCAAAATTGTAATCATCGAATTTTTCGTCTTAACATGATTGAGGAGCAATCTTGAACCCCCTCCTTCAAATGCTGTCCACATTGATGTCGATGGATCAGTTCGTTGTCAACACCAAGCAGCTTGCGGAGTTGTGATAAGAAATGCTTAGGGTGAATGGTTGATGGGATTTTATAAATCCCTGGGTCTCTACTCTGTTATTGAAGCTAAAATCTTCGCTATCATGATAAGGTTAAAATTAGGGCAGCAGATGGGTTTACAAAAAGTAATTGTTTGCTCTGATTCTCTTGATGCCGTCGATATTCTTATGAGAGACTGTCCTATTAACCACCCTTTAAGAGATATTATTGGAGAAACTAAAGATCTCTTGTTTTGCGACTGGGACGTTGAGCTACATCATATTTCAAGAGAGAACACCCTATGTGCTGATTATATGGCCAAACAAGGTCATAGTGTTGCTATTGATGCTGAGGTGGCTTTGATTCCAACTATTCCTAGAGGATGTCTTGATATGGTTTTGAAGGATCAACGATCATGTTCCTTGTAGTGTTTTTTTCTTTTCATTTGATGTATTAAGGACTAGATATCCATTGTCTAGTTCCTTCTTCTTTTCAAGCTTTAGCTTGCCTATATTATATATATATATAAAAAAAGGTTATCTAAGGATTTTAATGAGTGGTTTGTGTTCATGAGAAGTTATTTATGACCTTTGGATTGTTGAGGTTAAGGATTGTTAAGGAAATTAGGATGTTGAGGATAATGGTTATAGAGGAATTTGAGTTTTCTGGAGTTAATTGTATAAATTATTTCTTTTATTATTGCTTGTGATTGATTGGGTGTTTATATTAATAATGTAGAGCTTTCTTGTGACCGATGATCGTTCATACTTTGTTTCTCAAGTCGAGGTTTAGCTTAGAGTTGAGGTGATCGTGGTTAATTTATTCTATATGTTTGCTTTGAGAAGTAAAGTGTTTACTAAACCTCACTTTCATCTATACTACTTGTATGTGTTTTGAAAAATTATGTGTATGTTTGAATATGAAATTAGTTCAGTGAAACAATATATTTTCCAACTTGTATATATGAGTGGAGATTATTATTAAGATTGTTACTATTGTGATAGTTATGATGTTGTATAAGGAATGATAATCTTTTAAATGTTAGGTTGTGTAGAAGATATATGGCGAAATTATACCCATCGGCTCTCTAATTCTTGACCCAAATTTTGAGTTTAGTGGTTTGTGCAAACACCTTCCTGTTACAGTATATCGATGGTGGCATGAAAGGGGGAAATATTCTTGAAGTGACTAGCTAACTTTGGTCGGATATGCTAGCACTGATAGGCTATATCACGTCCACAAGATATAAGGAGGAGCATGATGGATGAGTGAGGGTGATTCTAATTGTTGAAAGTATTATGTAATACTCTCTCAGTCCTAAATATAAGACAAAGTTGATTTTTTGAAGATATTAAGAAATCTAATTAAATTACTTTAAAATATTTATAATTATTATTTTTTCTCCAAACTATTTTGTCTAACTTACAAATTGATATATAATATAAGAATATGCAATATATGATATGATTAAGTAATTTATTTAGTTTTTTTGATCCCTTAAAAAAGTCAACTATATATTTTATTTAAGATCTATTTAATTATTGAGAATTTTATTATTATGTTAGTTAAATATGCTTCTTTGACTTACAATCCTTTCATGAATGCTTTGAAAATTAATTTTAGTTATTGGAACTTTATATCTGACCCAGTTGTTATTAATATTTTTCAGGCATGCCTCTATTTTTAATTAAGGGCAAAGCAAAGCAGACTTAGACATAAGCTTTGGTAGCCTATGTAGGTCTCGTATTTTGTTGGTTTGTAATGGTTATCATATTGTCATCTAGGGAGTGTGTCCTTATATTCATTATAAACTATGTTTTGGGTATCTTTGAAGATTTTATTAGGCCTGAGGCCTTAACTTTTCCATTCAATGATTTCTTAGATCCACTACATTATTATTATGTTTGGTTGTGTTAAAGACCTTTTATTGTGGAGTTCAGTGATATGTTACGTTACGGGCTAGTGGGCTGGGTTTCTAAACCCTATTCTAATCATGCTTTTAGTCTCGTATTTGGTTTACTGTAGTGGGTTTGTGGGCGGGTTTAGTGCCCTGAACCCTGATGAGTTGATATTGAGGGATTCGTGAAAAAATGTGTTTTGATGGTGTTAAGGATTAAAATAGATTGAAATTCATGATAAAATATTTTCCATCATCGTTTGTTTCTAATTTTGGTTTAAATGCTTTTAACAGGAGGTTTGACCATTTTCAATTATAGCTAACTGTTTATAAAATTCCAGCTGGTTAATGCATATTAACTAGGCTATTAGTCTTGTTTATGATAAAAAGTCTTTTTACAACCTCTCTTTTTTAACACCCAAAAGGCATAATTTTGGGTTAAGGAGAAGACATGGATGAGAAAGTATGGGAGAGGAGCCGGACTCGAAAAAAGAAAACTGTTAGAAGCGTCGTTGATAAAGGTAAATCAAACAACATAGAGTCCTGTGAAAATGATAGGAAAATATCACCGAAAGGAACATTCAATGAAATCATTGAATGAGATTTTATAGTTAACAACATATCTAAAGATTTTGTTATTGATAGAATACAATAATATCATGCGATCTATATAATCAATTTTACCTAATGTGATAAAACTAATTATTATTGTTATTGTAATATTATATATGCAGGTACCCTATAATTATTGAAAAATCAATTTGGTCAACAAAAACTCCTCCATGGTCTATGCGTCATTCCCTCACTATATTTTTATTCTCACACACGGCGACAGATAGATGTGTGTGGATCACATTCACTTCTCAATCATAGGTTGGCAAGGCTACGCAGCATCCAATTGACATGCAATGCTTCATTTCAACTTGGATATTAACTGTAAAATGCCACTTTTAATTAATTAAGCTCCGTTTCAACTTGCATCTTCAACTTGAAATGCCCACTTTTAATCAATTATATGATAACCAGTTCAATCGAAACAACCCTGTTTAATTTTAACACGCATTGTTGTATTGAGTTAATTTTATTTTATATCACTCTGGTTCTATTTCTAAGTTCATTTTGACCAAAAAATTTAGTCTTATTTATAAGTTCTCTTTTAGGTGATAAATGAGATTGTGATAATTCTGTTCATATTAATTATGGATTAAATATTTATGCTTTTGTTGCAGAAATATTATTTTTACTACACTCACATAAAAGTGAGTGGGCCTCACTAACATTTTATTTCTCTTCCATTTTTAATGAGATCCATTTACTTTTATGTGAGTGTGGCCGAAAAAAGATTTTTGCAGCAAAAGCAAACCCATTAAATATACTAATGAAAATAGAGAAAGAAGAAAGAGTTGAAAGATACCAATTCATAAATGAAGGTAAATGTGAAAATTTTCTCCATAATTATTGAGTTAACTATCCCTTCTTAGTTTGTTTGATTTAGTTTAAAATAACCTATAAATAAAACTAGAGTAGTAATTTTTAAGGTATCGGCACACACCCGCTCTTTTGTTTTTACTTTGCATGATTCAAAACATTGATGACTCCTGAAAAATATAATTTTTTTTAAAGAAAATACTAATAAATTTGAATCATGCCATGTATGATTTTTTTCATTAAATTATGTAACTTGAAAGAAATAAATAAATTTTTTATTTGAAAACTAACCCAATAAAATTTATAAATACAATTTTTTTCAGTATATGAAAAATCAAATTATTAAGTCAATCCCCAAAAAAAGAAAGAAAAGGGTAATATTGAGATCAGGATGAGGTGGAATAATGCTGGAAGATCGTGAGAGTGATTGAAAGGAAGCGGGCGAGCAGAGAAAAAGACCGACAATAGCAATTACAGCTGCCACACTGACTTGTGGTTGTTGCCGTTTTAGAGCCCTTGTCTCTCTTTTCACTACCACCTCTAAATTACCCATAATTTTTAATTAAAAAATATAAACATGTCTGGAAATTCAATGAATCATGAAACAGTACAGTATTGCTAGAAGGATGAACCACTAATGTCACCTTAATGTTTTGGCAGAGAAAAGCATATTCTTCTCTAAGCATGAAAAAAATAGATTATTGATTATTTCAACCAAGGAATGAAATAATGGTCAGCACACATAAGAGAGTAGTAAAATGAGTTTATACCAAACAAATGCTGCATCAACTAATGGATTGCAGCACAACTTTGTTTTGTTTTTTGCCTCCAAGATTATTCTATCACACCAAACTAACTATTATTTTATCTCATAAAGGTGGTGGATAAAAGTGAAGATACTATTGAGAAACAAAATCAACATACTCATTCATAGGGTGTTTATGGGTAAAATTTATGCGAGAGCGAGACCTCGCCCAACGCTCATTGAAAGATCATTGGGCAATAAAATGCAACCCAGTGTCCGGTTTTGTCCGATAAAAATTTTAACATTTTTGGGCAGGGCAATAATGGGTTGGGCAAAGTGGGCTTCCCTACCCAAGTGGTGATACCTTGTCATACTCTATGTAGAAAAAAAAAACTAGCTTCAATATAAACAATATTGTAAACTTTAAATGAAATTAATAATTCTATGCTTTGGAATATTCTAAAATAGATCTACAACTTGAGACTTGAAATTAAAAAGACAACCTTATGTCTTGATAAAATAGTCAAATACCCATATGTGAAGAATTAAATAAAATTCATAATTTATTAAATACAAGGCATCAAAAAATTGTAATTACAGCTTTGTAGTAATCCAAAACAACAAGTGGTTGCATCAAGGCCCTAAATTATCAAAAGGATGAAGCATATGGAATCACCTTCAAGAAAGCAAAAAAGAAAGTGTATGACTAAATCATTTACATGTACAAGTAACGAGTAATTGTAGGCGTTTAACATTAGTTTAAAAAAGGGAATTGGGCAACAAGCAATCTGAAAATGAGAGAAAAAAGGAAGGGCCGAAGAACATATCAAATATCAATGGATTTATAAAAAATTAATAATATATATAGTCGACGGGCAAGCATACTCGGGACTGACGCCTACCCCCGCCACAAAAATGTTCAGCCCAATTATATCCAATTTTCTCCTAGCTTGGGCGGGTGCACATGGCTTATAGGCTTTCATGAATACCCCTACTCATTCTCATATGTGAAGAGAAAGACGTTTACATGTTTGTGTTAGCGATAGAAATTGTTTTTCCAATATGATTTACGGTATATGAGGTAAGTATGTGAGATGAGTTTTATCTTGACTTACGTGAACATACTTTCCTGACACCAACTCAAACATATCATGCCCATTTGGGATAACGGTGGTAGAAGTGACTTATTTTCAATTAGACTTTTATATAAGTAAGATAGGAATAAAAGTTATATTGTAAATGTAATTTATGTTTAGAATAATAATAGAAGAATTGATTTTTGTGTCAGAAAAGCTGCAATTTGTGGCTAGTGACATTTTTATTATAAACTCATCACAAATAAAAGTTATGCCAAATACCAACAAACCCTGTTGGACATTTTTTATGGTCGTTAGGCTTTTAGACCACTATGCCAAACAGGCCAGTGTTTTGGGCATATATTTAAGTGATATTGTTCACTACCACTCCTTTGCTTGTAGCAATGAAAATATTGAGATATGCTAAAGCAGGAAATAGGAAGCATTGGAATGTGAGGTAGTAAAAGTTGGTAGCATATAAGTAAAAGAAAGGGAAGTGATCACACATTCACATGATGGGATTATTTAGGGGTAAACTTTTATATATATATATAACATGGAGGTCTCTCTTATATTCAATAGTGGGTGTGTCTGCCTTGGCCCTACCATCACGCATCATCATTATGCTTCCAACTCCAACCTTCCATTTTTCAAATTTCGACCCCCTAACGTGGGCCTATGTTTTCCTCTTTTTTCCCCTCTTACTTTTCAATTATTACAATATTCCTCTTTAATAAATTTTTTTTTTAAAAAAAAACAGATGAAAGACTTGCCATCAAATGTGAAACACAACGCCACATGCCTTGCCTTGAGCATCCCATTCTTGTACTTATTTCCCCTCTCACTTCACTTGTCCTCATTATTTTATTTATATGTGTATATCTATAGTAGTCTATACTTGCGTCCCTCAGCCCTATACATAGCCCTATTTATGGCATATATATTATAATATTCACTTGAACCATATAGTTCCATTTTGATTACTTCGTTATGCTCAACTCTTTCTTGCCCTCCGCCTTGTTCTCTATCCAGTTCTCCCATCTTAACTGCATTATCACTGCTAGCTGCATCTTCTTCTCTGCAACTAACAGGTGTGTTTTCCTTTTCATTCCCTTTCTTTTAATATCTGGATTCTTCTTTGTTTCTGAAATAAGAGAAAAAAGAGAGACAAATTAAATACTCTTTTATTTGTTTATTTAGTTCTTGGATTTTCCTTTTGCTGCAATTTTTTCCTTCTTCTTCCTCCTCTTGTCGTTGCTTCCATTTTTTTCACTCGTGACTACTCGTCTCTCTCACTTCTTCTTCTTTCCGCTTCCTCGGAACTCTGCTTTTGTCGCTGCTTGCTATACCCCATTTCAGTTATTATTACTCTACTCAAGTGTCCGATTATATATATGTGCCTACTCGTGGCTGTCTGGCTAGTTTTCCCATATAAATATATATACCACTTTCCATTTTAATTGAGTTTGAACATCTGTTAACCTGTAGTGATATAGATATATCGATTTAATTTCTTTTCCATTCTCTAACAGTGCCTCGCTATAATAATTGAGGGTTGGTTTCAAGTTTCAACCATCTAGTCTTGTAATTGGCAAGGCTGGTTTTTTCTCCTGCCTTGGATACAGCGGTGAAAAACTTCATACATATATATATCATCCAGGAAAGTTTTTTTTTTTTTTTTTTTTTTTACAAAAACAAAAGTCTTGATGGATTGGAATTTGAAGGGTGGGTCTTGGGATTTGAGTGAATTAGATGGAGGAGGTTTACCCAACATAGAAACAAGGGTTGATAATTATAATATGGGGTCAACCAGATTTGGATTGATGAAGGGAAGTGGAGGCGAATTTTGTTTTGATTTGAAGCTAGGTCAGGTTGCCAGTTCTGGGACTGAACCATCATCAGGGCCCAAGTGGAAAGCGGCCAAAACGGCAGCGACGTCAGGCGCTTCAGGATCATCGAAGAGAGCTCGAGCAATTAACTATGGGATCCAATCGGCGTCGTGCCTGGTGGATGGGTGCAGTTCAGATCTGAGTAACTGTAGAGAGTACCATAGGCGTCACAAGGTGTGTGAACTTCATTCCAAGACTTCTGTGGTTACCATTGGAGGCCACAAGCAAAGGTTCTGCCAACAGTGTAGCAGGTTTTGTTTTGTTCTTTTCTTTCTCTCTTCTTATTAATCACTCGTTCATGAAACTTTGTTTTGCTTTGTTCAAGTTCTAGGCAAAAATTCCCTAGCAACAAGAATCCCAGTACAAAAGAACCTATTCTATTTTTGATACTTTATCCCAGATTACGAAATCAAAGTCCATGTAATATAATATAATCTCAACATTGTTCATGCATGGAATCTCAGAAAAGCCATCCACTTGCCCGTATTGCGGCTATATAGACACACATAGTATATGTATGTATTTACTAAACCAGTAATACAATATAAGCTTTGATTTGTGTAGGTTCCATTCACTGGAGGAATTTGATGAAGGGAAGAGAAGTTGCAGGAAGCGATTAGATGGTCACAACCGACGGAGAAGAAAGCCCCAGCCCGTTCCTCTCACTCGTTCTGCTACTTTATTCTCCAATTACCCCCAAGGTGCTTTAGCTTCCATCGTATACCCTCCATACCCAATCTACACATCCATATACATACATACATATATACCGTATTTGATTTGAAGTACTTGGTTTTTTTTACACTATTTGGTGATTGACCATATTTTCAGGGAGGCAGTTACTACCCTTCTCATCGGACTCAAATCTATATCCTTCAAGTTCTATGGTGAGCCCTGGTTGTGACTGGGAATGGGATGGTAGGACGATGGTTCATCATAATAATAATAATAACATGCAGCAGCTATTTTTTGGGTCTTCTGAAAGCTCCAAAATTAAGCAGGAAATGACAACATATCTTGAGAAGCCATGTATTGAAGCTCTGAAGACGGGGACGGCCACGGCGAGGTCTGGCTCTTTCTCATCATCTCCTCCTCCGCCTTGTGCTCTCTCTCTTCTGTCATCCCCACCGCCGGCACCTATGTACCTGTCATCGCAACCTCTAGCCACCGCTGCCCTCCGTGATCATCACGGCCTACAAGAGGCTGTGGACACTACACTTCTGGTTAGCAACGGGAGTCATCAGCCTTCAATGTATAACTTGTTAGGGTCTGCTGCTTCCCATACTAATAATTCTCAGTCACTTCCATTTCATTGGGAATAAAATAGACCACTCCCACTCTCAAAGCACTACTTTAGTTTCAAGTTTGATGAATTATATTACCCACTTTCTAAAACTGGAATATCACATTTCATTTCAGAATATTTTATGTCAGTGAAGGGAATTTGTTCACACGGTGATTTACTGGTTTTATCTCAATGATTATTCAATTCAGTCATCTCCTATATATACTTTCATGATGTTACTCTTTTCATGTCTCCATTTAAAGCAATCTACGTTGCACTTTGTTGCGGCGCAACTACGACCAAAGTGGAAAACATCGTTTTCTTATTGGGCGATTTTTCCGAATGTTGGACTCATAAAGTTCTTGGACTTCCCACATCATTGTTTTGGTTTTCCCCAAGTCAAATCTCCACTTACAAAACCCAGTTTACAAAAAGCACATGTTTAGAGGGATGATGATACACGACTATAGTTCACCTCAGTTTTGGTGAACTTAATTCTATACTAATGGAACGAGGTCTTGAGATATTTAATTTATAAAAATTATATATTTCGAGACTTCGTAATCCGTATTTAATTTTTTATCTGACATTTTAAGATAATCTTCTCGTTTTCAAATTTAAAATGTACCAAGTGCTTGGCTTGAATTTATTGATTACTAATTTCTTTTATGAGCCATGTCTCTTTTCCTTTTTAATAATATTGGCCCGTTGTTTGATTAATATGATGTTCTTATTTATTGTATCATTCGCTCAATGTACATTGAAGTTCTAGTTCTTGGTTTACTGTAGCCATAATCATATACTAGTGTAAATTTACAAATTTGTCTACGTTTGTGCCAAAAAAATTGGCACACATATACACACATATGTATAGACACACACTTACATATATAGACAAGGATTTGGCTATCAATTTGAATATATTAAGGTTTCCCAATGGAACCAGACCAGGAAAAAAAGAAAGGTAGACCGTAGGTTTCGTGAGTTTATGAAATTTGCAAGATAATTGATCAGTAAAATGATACTATAGCCTCATATGATAGGCATTTGACTACGAACCTCTTATATTAACCATCATGAACCATGGAGCATGTATAGTATTTTCAGGAATAATAAATTCGAGGGAAAAATAACAAAAAGGAAGTCTCAAGTACTCCAATAAATTTGATTACTAATAAATCCCTTTTGTGTCAACCTAGCTAAGGTATTACTCATGTTATCTTGTGATATTTTGCACAAGTTATTGACTTTATTGGTAACTAAATCCAATAATTGATTGACACACGTTTTTTATTTATTGTTTTCTTTAATTTCAATAAAACATATTAGAAATGATAAAATTAAAGCAAATGAAATTGAGAAGTTCATTGAGAATATCGCCAGATCAATCAAATGGTCAAAATTCATGATGGCATCCAGCGAGCTGCTGCGACGCAGAGAATTCGCGCCTCGCCATAATAAATTTGTACATGCATCTACACAGAATCCAATTCATTTATTATTTGGTCAACTAAATTAATTATTAGCAGTTAAGATGTTCAATTAACCAAAAATTAATAAAATTTTGAAAGATACACATTCATTTTACTTTGAAATATAACAAAATTAAACAAGAGATTTAACTTTAAAAAAATGAACAGGAGTATTCATATGTTGATTGTTGCACATTTATTTTTATTTTTAAGAAAATAATATTCCTAAAAAATGTCAACAAGTAAAATATATATCAACTTAAACCAAACAATACATAAGAATATTGCTATTTTTGAAATGGTTATCCATATATCTTTTTATGTCAAGACATAACTTTCACCTATGCCAAATAATCAAATCACATATCCAATCTACTGCTCAATGTCAATATGTAATACATAGTATTCAAACAAACTCAACTGCAAAAACTTAAACAAAACACCCCCTTCACTTGAACTCCTCCTATATAATCATCATACGAACGCCCATATAATTTATTTTATTTTAAAAAAAAAAAGGTTAGAAACCAGAGGCCAAATATGCATGCACAATCCAATTCATGGAATGAACCAATTCATTTTAGGTTCACTATACAAAGTAATAAAGTGAGTATCCATGAAAATCTGGAAGATTTCACTAAAGCTAGAAGCGTTTCATGAAGCACACATTAAATGAGTAAACACCCCCTTCACTTGAACTCCTCCTATATAAACACCTCAATCCATCCATGGAGATCACACCTCACCTCACCGTGAACCACCACACCACCACCATCGGACGGAGCATACAATGAGGCGCCTCAACGACGACATCATGCTCAACATTCTGGCGAGGCTCCCGGCTGCTTCATTCGCCTCGGCAGCTTGCGTCAGCAAATATTGGAACCATATCACCTCCCAAATTCTTTCCCGTCCCAAGCTTGCTTCTGCTCTCTCCCTCAATCCTTCTCTCCTTGTATTTACTATATCCAACTCTTCACCACTTTCCCTTTAGTTGAATTCTTATTTTGATTTCTTAATATAAATTACTTATCATCTGAAATTTGTTGGTTGACACAGCAAGCTGTGAAGGAGGTTCTTGACAAGGTTCTGAGCAAGCCTATTCGTCCTCATTTTGCCATAGCTTTCATCAACGAAGAATATGGCCTGAGATTGACTCAAACACTTGTATTATTAATAATCTCTCTAGTTCTTTCATTCATGCATTGATTTATTAATTGCTCTCTCTTCTTATAATCTGATTTGAACAATAATGGTATATATGATGTTGCAGATTACTCAGAGGCTGAAAAATAAAGTTCCTTTGGTTGTTCACATTAGCCATGGCGTGATGGGCAAGGATGTTCTCTCTGATGAACTTCGAGAAGTATATTTACATAATTACGTTGTTTTGATGAGCTGCATGCTTATATATATAGATATGTAATTGTTGGAGGGGTAATTAATGCAGGTGCAATGGGACTACTTTGATTACAGTGGTAATCATCCTCGTCTCCGCAGTGTGTTTGGCAATAGTAATAAAGGGGTTGTTCTGGTTCTTGGATTTGTCCCTGGGCTCAAAGTTGATACTATACCCTTGTTTCATCCCCATCAGGTATACGTGGTCCTGTGATTAATCTTTTGCCTATTCTCTTTCTTCTTCTTCTTCTTCTTCTCATCATTGCGCAAAGAATTGAGTTTGATGTTCGTTCGTTTATTATTGTGTTGCGTGGTAATTACAGGATCCCACTGTTGACCATGTTGACAAGTTTATAACAGATATTCAGGCTTTCACAGCTGAAGCTTCTGGCCATTTATCTCCATCTGCTATCATGATGTTTGGAGTTAAGCGTTGTTTTGTTGTTCTTCAACTACTTCCGATCCACTTATTCTTCCATTATTGATATCTAACATGTTTTGCTTTTTTCCCTAATGCTAGGATCGTAGGAGTGACATGAATTCCGTTGTTGCCAAAATGGGTAATACATCACTATTTCCTTTCTTCCATATTCTTCTAATGCCATAAAATTATTATCTATTTTTATGTTAAGGTGCAACCCGAATTTTTTTTTTTGACTTCAAAGTTGCCTCGGAAGAGGGCGAGCTTTGGAGTAAAGATAAAAGTTATTGCTATATGACGACTAGGTCATGGTTTTATATCTTAGAAACATTTTCTCCCATGGTGGGAGCTTTATGCATTGGACCACCCTTTAGAGTTGCCCTAAAAAGTACTAAAATAAAGCAATATTGTTCTTTACCGTTAAGAAATGTTAATGGTCAACATTAAATTTTTAATGGCCCTTTTTAATGGTGTGGGGTTTTGAAACTTTTAGGACGACATCAAAAGAATGGCTCAACGCACATGACTCTCACAAGATTGGGGTTTAGGGAGAGTCAAATGTACAACCTTACCCCCACAAACTTTCTGCGCAACACTAATTTTTTTTTTTTTTTAAAAAAAAAAGAACTTTCAGTACATTATTGATCACTTTCTCAACAAATTTGCACCAAAACTTTTTTTTTTACTTTCTTTACATATATAATATTATATGTGGCAGATCATGCTATGCCAAAGGAGACAGTCATGGTTGGAGACGCAGGGGGCTGCTTTCTGTTCAACAGCAAGAATTACCCAATAACTACACCGAATCCTTATTTACTGGACGCTGTTGCGCTGGTGTTTGCTGATGACAGAGACAAGTCTCCTGGTACGTTCAGTTTCATTCCTCAATTCAGTCAACCAATCATTAAACCAGATTCATGCTCTGATTTTATTCTTAAATATATTGGTCAACGGCAAAATGTACCTACCTAGTATATTCATTGCATATACTATTAATTTGTGAGTGATGACGTGGTTTTTATATATTATAACACTGATCAGATGTAGGAGATATAGACTTCCATTTGGTATTGGCTGAGGGTTTAGTGCCATTTGGTCCATCGTTCGAGGTAATTGCTGCGGGAATGAATCCATCTCAAGAATGGTCCGTTTTCTCTGCTAGAATGCAAGGAAGTCATGTCGTTTTGAACAGCAACACAGTCTTCGAGACTGTTCTTGAAACTGTATGTCGTATATCAATATTTCACAAACCCATACTAATATCCCATCTTTCAACTGCATAATAAGACATGTCACGATGCTTAATTGCAGGTGACTGATCCCAAATATGAACTGTACATTGGCGTCACTCAACGAAGAGGGGCAGAAGAATCCTTAATCTTCTACAAGCTTTTAGTGTAAGACCAGCGTAATTAATTTGATGATACTGATATAACATATGATTGTGATCAAACTTGATGATAATAATTGTGGTATATATGATATACAAAAACAGGGGACAAGGATTCCAGTTCATTGTGGAAGGGATGGGCTTAGTACCTGGCGATTCCTTTATGTTCTACCACACAGACATGGAGGCTACACTTACCGGCAGAGACACAGCCTACGATAACCTGGACACGTTGAAGGAGATTGTCGATGAGAATGAGTATGACGTGTTTGGGGGATTAATATTCTCGAGCAATTTTCGCGGGAACAGGTATTTTGGAGTAGAGAACATTGATGTGATGCCGTTCGTAGAAAACTTTCCAGGTGTTGAAGTAGCAGGATCGTTCTGCAAAGGAGAAATAGGACGAGGATTTAGCAGCTTTGACACAGAGGATGAAGAAGAAACTAGTGCTCGTTCTCCTCTTCATGTCTCTTCTTCAATTTACTTGGTCATGGCTTATTCTCCAGCTTCCGCAGATGCAGCTGATAGCTGATATTCGCGTTCTTGGATTTATGTGTTGCTTTACAGTTTATTATGGAGTTTCTCTGTTTTCATGTTTAGTCCTTTTAAACCTATGTATTTGCATTTCGCATAACTTTATCGTTTAATATGAGTTGCGTCTTTATTCTATTTAATTTGCCTGCCTTTATAGTTTTTTATTTATAAAACACGAAGATTTGCTTAACTACCCGATAATTCTGGAAAATAAATAACATTATTTATGATAAGTAAAAGTTGTACTACCTCATATTCTTAATACAACACTCAGTTAACTTTTTTAAATAAATTAATGAAACGAAATAATTTACTTAATCATACCATATATTGTATATTATTAGAATACATATTAATTTATAAATTAGAAAAATTAGTTTAAAGAAAAACAATAAGTATAAAAATTGTAAAATAATTTTTTTAGTTTCTTTAATTTCTTAAAAAAAATAATCAACTAATATGTATATATATGTGTGTGTGTATATATATATAAATATACATACTACCTCCATAATATACCTTGTTGACTAATTTAGGATAATTAAGAAATCCAAATAAATTATTTAATTATAACATATGTTACATGATTTAATCTCAAAACCTATTTGTATCATTAGATTATAATAAGCAAATTATTTTTTAAAAAGATGATAAATAAATATTTTAAATAATTTATTTAACTTTAGTAATATCTTTAAACTAGTGGTAGTATTATTGATGGCATACTTACATGCATACAATATTATACTCATTAACATAGTTTATAATAGCAAATCAATTTCTTAAAAGCTTTTTATCAGCCATTTAAATAAGGGGTTCGTGCTTGTACACTTAAATGAGTCATACTAGTAATTTTATAATTCTTCCAAAAGTATATCTGTATTATTTTGGAAATTTGTATTCTTTATTTATATATTTCTGTATTATTATTTTTATTTTTATGATAATTTTTTTTTTAAGAAAAGGGTTGGATTCACATCTAAACGCAGAGTGAAGTCTTCCTTCCTCATAGGCAGAGGCGGAGCCAGAAATTGTAGTTAAGGGGGCGAATTTTATAGAATAGACGCAAGTGTTTATGAAATTTCATTTTAGCCCTACAAGCATTCAATATTTCTATTTTAGTCCCTTCACTATAGAAATAATAGGGGCTAAAGTGAAAACATTAAAGTTTTTATAAGACTGAAATATAATTTTATAAAAATTTGGGTTGTTATCTGCAATTTTAGGGGGGCCACCCCTAGCACCCCCTCCCTTTATCCCTGCTCATAGGTGATACCAATGTTGGACAATGCGAGTCATTTATTACCCTCAAGTGTTTACCTAAATACTTAAGAGTTAGGATATCTCCCCAGTGCCTTAACCAATTTCAAGATCGAACTCTCTCCTTTTAAAGTGTCCGACTCCTTTGCCGCTGGCTAGCAACTAGCAACTAGATGTGTATTATTCTTTTTATTCTCTTGTCTTTTTTGGATCAGATATTCCTTTTTGGTTGTTTGGGTAACAGTACCTAGATGGATCTGTTTTGGGTCAAAACAATGGGCCATAAGCCTAGTAAGGAAGACCACATACTTCGATCCTTCACCGCTCCTTTACTCCTTTACTCCTCGTAAGGTAAGCACGATACGCGTATCCATGGAGAAGGCTCCATCGTCATCATCGACGTCTAGAACCAAAGCTAAGGCAAAAGATTCTCAAATGTGTTTTTCTGGTTTTGATGGGATGAACGAGGACCTTATCTTCAACGTTCTGAGCAGGCTTCCTGCCCAATCCTTTGCTTCAGCAGCTTGCGTAAGCAAATCCTGGAATCGCACCTGCAATCGCGTACTTTGTCGTCCTAAGCTCGCCTCTGCTCTTTCTCTCAAACCTTCTTTACATGTGAGTTTATTTGCTTCACGTCTCTGGTTATGTGCATTTCACGTTTTCTAGCAATCTCGCAGCAAGGAAGAAATGAAAATTCCGCAGCTTAAATTGCGTTCCATTGTCAAATGGTTATATTTCTACATTTCTAGGCAATCAAACGCTGTTTAATGGTTTTCAATTTCCATTTTCCCCGCTTTGCACCGAAAACATAATCGTGGGGCAAGTAAGCAGTGGATACTGAGGTTATTGATATGTTCAACGCTGGATAAAAATGAAAATATAAGACGTGACTAAGTCAGTAAGCACTCTCACCTAGTAGGGCTGGTTTTGTGGAATGATCTTGTCTCATCGCGCAAGTCATTTAACCGGAATCAAGGCACCCCTTCATTCTGGGTGATGTCCGTATTGCACTCTTTGCCTGGCGCTAGGAAACTAGGAGAAAGCCAACTAAATGGACGCCCGTGGTAGATCGGAGACCAAAGGACCTAACTTCTCCAGTTTCTGAGTCACATAAGTTTATAATCAATTATGAAGAATATATTTATTTCTTTAGATGATTATTATGTTAAAAATTCCTTTTGGATATTGAATAATAAAATATACGTTGTGCTTGCCTCACTTTGATGACAAGTTCCGTTCTTCACACATGGTATTAACTCTTTTGAGTTTTGCCCACATATTATAACAACTTACATTGCTTGTTACTCTTGGAAACTACTGTACATTCAAACAGGAAGCTTTAAAGGAGGTTTTCGATAAGATTCTGTCTGAGCCCATCCGCCCACATTTTGCTATTGCAAATGTTGGAAATGGATTTGAACCACTGATGACTCTAAAGCTTGTATGGAATTGCTCTCTTCTCCTTTTCTAAGTTCAAGAATTGTTTGTATTAAGCCATTGACCTTAAGGTCTACTGCACAGATTAGAAAAAAACTGGGATGCTCTGTTCCCATCATTGTTTCTGTGGCTAACGGTATTTTTGGAAGGGATGCTCTTACCAATGAGCTTAAAGAGGTTCAATATCTCTCGACCTTTGTTAATTTTTATATTAGCAGTTTGGTAAACTCAAGTGCTTACCCATAATTATTATGTAGGTCAACTGGAATGATCTTTTAAATGAATTGAATGATGAAGTGCCGATAAATGAAGGCATAGTTATGACCATTGGTTTTTTACCAGGATTAAAAGTTGATGCTATACCACTATTTCGAAAGTCAACGGTAATAAATTTTCTCTTTTGGCTGCTTGAGTTTGAGTTTCAGGATATGTGTTATGCTTTGTCAAATTTGGACTGGCTATTCTGATTGTTGTAATGTACTCCCTCCGGTCCTAATTATAGGACAACATTTTAATATTTGTCAATTTCTTCCTTAAATACCCCTATTTCATTCTTTCAAGTGTGTTTGGTTTTTGATGAGTATATGTATGTGGGTGTGTAGACTCTTCCAGTAAGTGAAACTTTTAAATTGTTGGATTTTAATTTATTTATCGATCAGCTGACGTTAATTTGTCAATATATATATATATATAGACACACACACACAGAGATATATATGTCTGTGTGTGTCTATATATATGTGTCTGAGTATATATGTATGTATCTATGTGTGTGTCTACACACAAATATATATAGACACACATATGTGTGTGCGGGTATATATATATATGTATGTATGTATGTGTGTGTGTGTTTATACATACATATATGTATGTATGTATGTATGTGTGTGTGTGTGTGTGTGTGTGTGTGTGTCTATATATATGTGTTTGTGTATATATGTATGTATATATGTGTGTGTCTACACACAAATATATATAGACATATATGGGTTAAGGTGCAATTTTGCCCTTAAAGTATGCGCCTAAGAGCAATTTTGCCCCTGAAGTTTTCGGCAAAATTGCACCTTAACCCGACATGTATTATGTGTGTGTGTGTATCTCTGTATATGTGTGTGTGTGTATCTATATGTATACATATACACACACACACACATATATGTATATATAACAATATCATTATTTCAATTAAAAAAACGTGTGGAAATAAAAATTATAGGTCAGAGAGATATATGGCAGGGGCTATTAATTCACTTTTACTTATGTCATTTTAAATTTATATAAGGGTATTTTAGGAAAATGAGTAAAATTAACTAATTTAACTCTTCTTCTTAATCTTCACAAAATCGGTTAAATATGTCCTATAATTAGGACCAGAGGGAGTATATTGTTTAGCCATTTTTGAAAATGAAAGGCCTGTCCATCTGGGATTCTGTTAGGGTAACATTGAGCTTAATGCTGTTCAAATTGTTAAAGTTGTTAGCTCTTATCCTACCAGCTATCTATGAAGTCAGCCATTGACAAGTTTGTAATGGATGTCAAGGAGTATTCTGCATCTGTCTCCAGATGCTCGTTTCCTCTGGGTATTCTTTTATTTGGAGTAAGTAGATGGTAATCACTTATTTATCACTTCTTAATTTTATATGATTAACTCTCTCCGTTTTTTATTCACTTCACTCTTGGTATTGTTGCTAACACCGAGTTGGCTGCGCAGGAAGGAAGTACTGATATGAAACCAGTTATGGAGAAGTTGGGTATGTGACATTTTTGTATTTCCATATGATTACACACATCATCTTTCTACACTATGCTTCTGCTTATATTCAAACTTTCATTTTACTTTATGGGGAAAATCTGTCAGGCATTTTGTTGTTTTGTTCAATAGAACTTCTCAAGATTGGAGTTGATCGGAGAAGATTTAAAGAACTTATCATGTAGAGGCGTTTTTGTGTGTAAACATAATTATTCAGAGTTTACTGATTCTTAACTTTATGATCAATCAATTTAAGTATATCATTGACGGCTTTCCTTGTAAAAGTTTTTGCGTTACAACTTCTCATTGTTGGGGGATGTATATGTAGATGGAAGCAAGGAATTTGTATGTTGTGTTAGTTTGTAACTGTGAAGTGAGAACTTTAATAACTTCTACAGTTACAACCCTCTGTTTCCTGGCTTGTGCTTGTCTAGTCTTTGTTGATGGTAAATGTTTTTAATGCAGATTATGCCATGCCTAAGGACACATTCATTGTTGGTGATGAGAGAGGCCGTGTTGCATACAGAAGTGGAAATGACTCTGGAAATGCTTATGCTAGAACAGGGTACTTACCAGAAGCTGTTGCTCTTGTTTTTGCTCAGGACAGGGACAGATCGCCTGGTACTTCTTCCTATCTCTTTGGTAGATCTTTCTACTGATACAGTATACAACTGATACAATTGCTGCAGTTCATACCATTCTATTTTTCATTGATGAGGAAATTGGATTGCTCACCCCTTAAGACTAGACATGTTTGCTCTTTCAAAGGAAAGTATGTGCCAAGTGCTACTTTGTTCTGTGTTTCTTTTGGTTAAAATGATTAATGAAAGAAAGTATTGTGAATGCTGATTTTTATGTATCTATCTGAATTGTAACTGATTTGACTAATGAATTGCAAATCAGTGCCTTAACTGGTTCAATAACTGATCTAGTTTTCATAACAATGTGATAGATCTTTATAATATGTCCATAGGAACTAGTAAGGAATAGGGATAGGAAAGAAGATGAGAAGGTTGAAGAAGAGATGGAATAAGAGAGAAGAACAGCAGATATGGAGGGAGAATATTTCTGAATAATACGCTGGAATTCTCATTAACTTGGTAAAACTGAATTACAATAGGGGTAGACCCTTATTTATAGGTTGGTTTATAATTGCACCGCCTCAAAGTCACTAACTGACTCTAACAGTTATAATCTTCTAATAGCCTACCTAACTTTTAATCCCCTATGTTAGTCATTTAACCATCCTGACTAACAGTCCATAACTAATATTTAGAATTTCTTACTATTATATATCACAATGTAACATTGTCGTTATGCTGCCTCCTAACCTTCTCTGTGCGTTTAGTACTGAAAAATAGAATCTACAAGAAAGATGATGTTGTCAGTGCATTTGGTTCAAGTTCTATGAGGCTATATTATAGTAATATGTAGCTTGAAAGTCTTCTATTTGAGTATTTTAATATATTTTACTTATTACTTGTATGTGACATGGATTAAATAAAGCTACAGGAGAAATTAAGTTCCACGTTGCATTGTCAAATGGTGTTTTACCTATGGGTGACAAATACAAGACAGCTTCAGTTCGAACAAGCACTGAGGGTACTACATGGCTGACTGCCAGGAGGGAAGGGCAACAGGAAATTCTTGACGGTCAAAGAATAATTGACGATGTTAGCAATGAGGTTCCTAATGCTTTCAGACTTTGAAGTTTTGTTGTTCTATTTTTCTGATGAGCCTAAAATTTGTTTTGTTATTCAATAAGACCAATGCAGCAAGAGGCTGATGATTTCTTTGGAGTTTAAATGTAGTATATGTAAATAAGAAAATAAATGATTTCTTTGGAGTTTAAATGCAGTATATGTAAATAAGAAAATAAATCTAATTGGTGTTGATGCTTTCTTGGTAATGGATTTTTAACTGATCTCTTTATAGTGAAGTACGCACATACTGTCACATCATCTTCTCTCACACCAGCTTTACTTTGAGGGAAAATTTAATCATTTAGTTTATTGTTGAACTTTTTGTATGCTGCGCTTTTTTTTATAATTTATCATTCAGATAAAAATTATTATGCTAACTGTTACTCTGCTTGGTTGTGAAGCCTTAATATTTTTAAGTATTTTGATGATAACCTTGATATAAACTTGTGTTAACAACTGTTAATTTTTTCCCCTTATCTTTGCTTTCTTACCTATGCATATTTTTGGATTTTAAAAAATGTGGCAGCTCGCAAATCTTATTCAGTTTCCTGATTTGTACATTGGAGTATTCAAACGAAGAAAACTGTCTGCTGGATCAGAGAAGCCAAGACCAAGAACATCTATTACTTTTCATGGAATTGAGTCGTATGTTACGGAACTCATTTGTTGGTCTTCTACTTTCTTTTTATTATTTACACTGGTCTAAGGACTTCTCGATAAAAATCAAAAAGAAAAATGGCAAAAGAACAAAGGAAAATTTTGCTGCAATGGCCTGATCATTAGGCTCAGTTTTCTTTTCATCTACTACATTATTTCTACTTTGTTCCTTTGGCTTAACCAGCTTAGGTTATCGGTGATAGTATATAGTTAGCATGCTACATAATAATTAGATAGGGAACAAAGTGAGTTGTCTAAAATTTTCAAATTTAAGAGTTTCAGAATTTTGAATGCAAGTTTTAAAATTTGTTGAAATTGAATCATGTGCTAAACAGATAAACCGTTGGGATTGGTAAAACACCAAGGATATTGGAGATTATTTCAGACCCAACAATGTTTTTATTTTTGGTTATTTTGAAATTCTCAAGTATTAATTTAGGGTTAGTGCTACTAAAGAGTTGGATTTAAGAGATCATAATAGCATCATCGTGCCATACATGTAGCCGACCCCACCTATTGAAATAAGGCTTTGTTGTTGTTCTACTACTAGAGTTCCTACTTTCAATATTAACTCTGCAGTAGAGGAAAAGCATCATCACGTGATTTTCCAGCTTTTGCCCTCAAAGAAGAAAGTTTTAAGGTCTCTCTGTTTTTTTGTGTGTACAGAGGTGATGAACAGTACCTGTATGTTGATGGGGTCGGCTTAAAAACTGGAGATGTCTTTCAATTATACCATTCAGATCGTAATGCAGCATTAGCCTCATGCACTAGAGTGTCTGATGAACTGAAGAAGATTGAGCTTGAAGCAAGTTTTAAGAATCTCAATGGTGGGGCCAGCAATGCTACTTGTGTGTTTGGAGGGCTAATTTTTGCTTGTGGCGGTCGTGGTGAATCATTCTTTGGACGTCCCAATGTTGATAGTTCCCCTCTCTTGGACAATTTCCCAGGAGTACCATTTTCAGGAGTATTCTGTGGTGGGGAACTGGCCCGTACTTCTTTCCCTGTGAATGGCCAATGTGAAGGAGAAAGCTCTGTTAGTTCTTGTGTGCATGTTTTCAGCTGCGTGTATCTGTTGATGTCTTATACGCCATCACAGTAGTACTGGATGCTGTTCATGGTTCCCAATATGAACATTTCTGAGACGTTGATGATTTTTTGCCTTCTGCTTTGTGCATTTATCCGACCTTCTAGTTCGTAGTCCCCAAATATGTATATGATTCAGCCATGCTTTTCAATGAGTTTGGTGCAGAATCTTGTGTAGCAACTACTAATATAGATAGATATAATATCATTAATGTGTTCAATTATGGAATAAGTTCCCTTTTGCATGAATTTATTTGTTATTTGCTTCATCATCATAAGCCCAAGTTCTTGAGGTGGAAAGCTCATTCTTTGATCTTTTCCCGCGAAATTGTTATACCGAGTCTTCAAATATTGTGATTAAGAATTGCCTTGCCATAAATCTGCCTTCGAGCACATCGTTGTGGATTTTTTTATATATTATTTTGCTGAACCAGATTGGCTTCATCATGTTCAGCTATTGTCGTTTTAAATCTTATTACTACTACTCAGTGTTTGCGGGAGGCTAAAACTCAAAGGTCGGCAAATTATGTTAAGACAATAAAATCATTACCTTCAACAACTTACGCTTTTCCCTGCTGACTATATACTACCTCCGGTCCTAATTATAAGACATAGTTGACTTTATTTGGAGAGATTAAGGAAGTCAAATAAGTCACTTTTTACTTAATCATTTTATATGTTGTGTATCTTTAGATTATATATTAGTTTATTAGTCAAACTAATTATTTTGAAGAAAAAAATAAAATAAAAATACTCTAAAGTAATTTAATTAGTTTCCTTAATTTCTCCAAAAAAGTCAATTATGTCTTATAATTAGGACCGGAGGGAGTATCATATAGCAGCAACCAAGCAAAATAAGAAGAAGAAAAATGGGCGAAAATTTAATCTTTTTGAACCGAGAAAGAGCCATTGATGTCTTTATCCTCGTTTTGTAAAGTGTTTTAGCATCACAAAGTCTAAATCATAAGTTGATTTGGGCAACAAACGGCAGCAATGTAAGTCAAGGCGAAGTGTAAAATATCTTAGTGGAAACTTTCGCTTGGCCGGAGGGATGGGTTAGTTTATATTATGAAAGAGAATATATTTAATATTAGTTTGCCACTTTGACAGGGGAAAATATTAAATGAAAGAGAATTAGTGATAAATGGTGGATAATTAATATTAAATGTAAGACATTAGTGATGAATGGTGGATAATTAATATATAGACATATATTTAACAGGGTAGAAAAGGAAAAGGGAAAATTCCAATTAAATACCATTTGAATTTGAATTTGTAAAGCGAAGTCTAAATTTGTAAAAAGAGGCGAGAGATCAAGGGGACCTATGAGGGGATATGCAAATTTAGGTGAAATTACCCTTTACCCTTTAGTTTTAAATAAATAAATAAATAAAAATACCCTCATGGGAGGGCGGGCCGGCCAAAGAAGGGGGTGGGGTTTTTTTTTGGGGGGGGTTTAGGGATTTTTTTTTTGAAAAAAAAAATGTTTTCATTGAAAGTGTCGGGGTGGGGTTCAACCCCTAACCCTCACACATTCATGGGGCCAAGTGGCCACTTTGGTTCATTTAATATATATTAACAAATATATATATTCTTAACTTCTTTTCAATGGTATTTACAAATCTCATAACGTAAATTACAAATCTCATAACGCAAATTACAAATCTCATAACGCAAATTATAACATATTTTTGGAGGTTTACACTTTTCAAGTCTTTGATACCCTTTATTGAAATTAAAAAGAAATGCACTTTTACAAATCTCATAACGCAAATTACAACGTTTTTTTTTTTGAGATTTACACTTTTCAACTCTTTGATGCTCCTGATTGAAATAAAAAAAAATGCACTTTTACAAATCTCATAACACAAATTACAAATCTCATGACGCAATTTACAAATCTCATAACGCAAATTACAACGTTTTTTTTTTAAGGTTTACACTTTTCAACTCTTTGATGCCTTTTTTTGATTGAAATTAAAAAAATGCACTTTTACAAATCTCATAACACAAATTACAGATCTCATAACGCAATTTACAAATTTCATAACGCAAATTACAATTTACAAACCTCCAAAAAAATGTTGTAATTTGTGTTGAGATTTGTAAATTGCGTTATGAGATTTGTAAAAGTGCATTTTTTTTTAAAAAATTCAATCGGGGCATCAAAGAATTGAAAAGTGTAAACCTAAAAAAAAAACGTTGTAATTTGTGTTATGAGATTTGTAAATTGCGTTATGAGATTTGTAATTTACGTTGTGAGATTTGTAAATACCGTCGAAAAAAAGTTAAGAAGAATATATATATTTGTTAATGTGTGTATATATATATATATATATTAAAGGAACCAATCGGCCACTTAGCCCCATGAATGTGTGGGGGGTTGGGGGTTCGAACTCCACCCCCCACACTTTCAATGAAAACATTTTTTTTTTTAAAAAAAAAAAAAAACCCCTAAAAAAAAAAAAAAAAAAACCCCCCCCCCTCGCTCGGCTAGTGGCGGGCGCCCGGTGGTACGGTGCCTCCGGAGAGGGTATTTTTTATTATTATTATTTATTTAAAACTAAAGGCAAAAGGGTAATTTCACCCAAATTTGCATATCCCTCATAGGTCTTTGGTATCTCTCAATCTGTTTACAAATTCAAGAGACTTCTGGGGGTTTTACAAAGTCAAATGGTATTTAATTGGAATTTTCCTAAAGGAAAATGGTTTGGGGGCAATTTTGCCACAAAAGTTTTCGTCGAGAATTTTATCCCAAAATTTTTTCAAGAGAAATTTCGCTTGATGGTTGTTTCGTTAATTTTGACCATTAGTTGATCAAATATGTTAATCTGACAGTCCACATGTCATCCGCGTTATTTTTGTTAAGGTGTAAATTTCTACCAAATATCCATGTATCATTTAAGTCATCTTTTTTCAAATAGATTTATAAATTCTGAGGCAAATTTATACCTTCACAAAAATAACTTAGATGGCGTGTAGATTGTTAGCTCAACATATTTGTCAACTAAAATTAAAATTACAGCAAACCCAAAATTGCTCCATTTTTGCTATAAGAAAAAAAGTTGTTTATATTAAAGACCATTCTCCAAAGATAGAGTTGTTTATAAAAAAGACAGGATAGAGTAACAAATATCGAGCTGTGTCAATGGAAAGATATTGGCCAAGCGTGCTTGAATTGGTCGGCTGCAGCTTTTAAGAGCAGTTTTTGTGTTTCAAAGGGTACTTTACTTACAGCAAAAATTTGGAAAGAAACTTAAATAGTACTCCCTTCGGTCCTAATTATAAGTGTTCCTATAATTAGGATCGGAGCTAATAATAGCATAATATTCAAAGGTATGCCTTGACAGTTACTCCAGTTGATCATACAACACAACACCTTCGGAAGGGAAAACAATGCAAGAAACAAAAGCTTGCTCTTTGTTTGGATTCTTATTACCTTACAAGCAAAATTCCAACTAAAAGATGAATTGAAGAATGACGACAGGAGGGCCATCTCATATAGAAATGCCCAAGGACTGCTTAAACTTCTCAACCTCCAAGTATACTGTGGAATAAGGAAGGAACTCTGAGAAATGCTCTTTGCTAAGATCATTTATTGCAACCGCGAGTTTGGGGATTTCCAAGGTTTCTTCATGGGTCAAAGTCCTTACAAACCTAGCTGGATTTCCTGCCCAAAGTTCACCTGATGGAATTCGCCTCCCTGGGGGAACTACTGACCCAGCTTCAAGGATTGAGTGTGTCTCCACCAATGAGCCTTCCATCAGGATGGAATGCTGGCCAACAATGCACTCTGGCTCAATTGTGCAGGACCTCAAGAGGCTATATGCACCAATTGTCACATACCTTTCTATCATGGACTCAGCCGGCAGGCCTGAATTACAGAAGGATGCATATACAATAAATAAAAATTCATTCATTCATATGATTAATTGTATAGAGGTATACCCCATTTGCATTTTATAAAGGATCTTAAGTTTCATTTAAAAAATTATATCCGAATCCTTGAACCCTGACAAAAGAGAAACACCAGCAAATAAGTATGCTGATTACTAACTCTACCAAATAATAGTAAATAGATCATGATAAAACTAAATGAGGAGAGACAAAGAAATCTAGTTTCAGGGAAATCACAAATAAGAACATAAGATCAAGCAAACCCCTAGGGACAATACAAGTTAGCAGGAAAATCTTCACTAGACATTATTCTAAAAATTCACACTAAGGTGTAATGGGATAAAAATGTTGGCGCCTGACAGATTGCAACTACCGTAGTAACACTTGCGACAGACATAACACTGCAATGTATCTTTACAATTTAAATAGATTGAATTATCTTTCTACCACAGGCAAAGTCGGATGTGGTTACTAATAAATTGAGAAATCATCAAAGACACCTTAAGATTAAGGCCTTCAGTGTAAAATAATCAAATCAAACAGGAGCTTGCATTGAACCCCCCCCCCCCCCCCCAAAAAAAAAACAAAAGTTTTAGAACCAAAAAACGGAAGTTGAATATCTATAAGAAATATGTTACCATATTAATTCCAGCTAGTGAGAGAATATTATCTCAGGTAATAGTACTTTGGCAGCTCGAAAACCGAGGGAATGAAAAAGGAACAATGTGTGACACATGGGGACATAGCTCCTACAGGCTAAGTATTGGTGAGATGATTTACAGAAAATCAACCCAATATGATTAACTGATCCAAGGAAGGAGAAAAAATATCAAAGAGTACAAACTTAAGAAAACAATACGGGAGCTTGTAGCTACTCACAGAATGAGCTACTAAAGAAGATAAATGCACCTAACTTGTACAATTCCGACCAACAAAACTAAATTTTTGAACCACCCCCAGGGAAAGCGAGATTAAAAAGAAAAAGTATAAAATTAAAATAGATACTACAATGATCAACCATGCTGCCGCGATTAAAGATGAACTGACTAAGAAAGCAACCAGAACTAAGGAAAGAAGGCTCGGAGCACCCAGCCTAAAAGAAGCAACTATAAGTCATTGAGAATTCTCAAGCAGATCTTACAACATAGAATGTGCACAAGCTATTGAACCTGCCTCCGGATTATTTATCACCATTTCACTTAAATTAGAATCTCGACAGCCAGAGGCCTAACTATAATAGACTTAAGCTTGCTGTTCATAAGAATTATAGGAATTTTATACACAGCAAATTAGATTTCATTTCATGAGAAGACTAACAACGCATTAGGATTCCGTGCCGAAACAGAATTTCCTCCATGACGTCACATTTCCCCCAATTCACTTAGGAATAAGAATCTAATGCTAAAAAACACAACAATCAAAATGATTAGGACAAACCAGTAGGAGAAGACCAAGCGGCGTGAATAACACAGCGCTCCTGAACATTGGAGCAGAAGCCGACAGTGATCTTATTGAGATCGCCACGGAGGACACAGCCTGGCCAGACAGAGGCTCCATCGTAGACGGTAACTTGGCCGGCAAGAACCACGTTGGGCGCTACGTAAGCATCGACGGCAACTTTAGGGTTCCACTGCCCCAATGGAATGATCTTGCGCTGACCTCTGTAGTCCCAATTCACGCGATCTGGCGAAGGCGTGATAGCTTTTGCCACCTCAGTCGAGAGGGCACGACCCAATAGCTGAGGTTGTAGATGGTGTTTTGATGCAAGCACTGTTGCTAGAGCTCTTCTGGAGAAGCGACCTAGAGCTGCCATGAGCCACAACTGAAACACACAGCGGACAACAGAGCAACACGACAGGACAGTGAAGGGAAAGGACCCGTTTGTGGGCCTGAAGATCAATAAATATTATGGGCCTCAAGCCCAATAAAAGCCTTATAAGGAAAGAGAATGTTCCCGGCCCAATTGGTTGACCCAAAATATTCTTACTTGTATAGCCCAGTTTTCAACCGCCGATTAATTGAAGACTTGAGCTTTCTTTGGAAGGCACAGTACTCAATCCGATTGCATATTTGTCAATTTGTGAAGGATGTTTTTCAAGGCAGGGTTGATTTTGCAGAAGCTAACAAGACGCTGATTTCTCTTATCCCTAAAAGAGAGCATATTGAATTAGTCTCGCATTTCAATGTGTGACTAAATTAATAGCTCTTTGATTGAGAGAGGTGATGTCTGATTTGATTTCTCCATTCCAAGCAAGTTTCATAAAGGATAGATGTATTCAAGATAATCTAATTGTAGGACAGGAGATCCTCCATATCATGAGTAAAAATCGTAGTAAGGGAGGGCTTATGGCAATGAAGGTGGACCTTGAGAAGGCATATGATAGAATTAGCTGGACTTTTTTGAAGCAAGTGCTTATTGAGGCAAGGTTTGAGCCTAAATTTGTGGATTTAATTATTAGCTATGTATCTTCTGTGACTTACAATGTTCTTTGGAATGGTACTAAGACGGAGTTCTTCACACCTAAAAGAGGTTTAAGGCAAGGTGATCCCATCTCTCCACTACTATTTGTTTTGTGTATGGACAAATTGTCCCATGTGATATGCGATGCTGTTGATTCAGGTAGTTGGAAACCTATTGTTGTTTCCGGTTAAGGTCCCAAAGTGTCACATCTTATGTTTGCAGACGATTTACTCTTGTTTGGAGTGGCTTCGGTGCGTCAAACAGAATGTATGATGAAATGCATTCAAGATTTTATGATGCCCTCTGGAGGCAAAGTTAATGTGTCTAAATCATTAGTATTCTTTTCACCTAGAGTGCCCTTGAGAATAAAGCGTAGGATTATGGATATTTCTAGCATGCAATGTTCAAGTGAAATTGGGAGGTATCTCGGATTTCCTTTCTCGTAATAGGAGGAGACAGGAGAATTTTCAGTATATCATTGATGGAGTTAGAGTGAAGCTTAGTGGGTGGAAAGCTAAATCTCTTTCTATGGCGGGGAGGATTACGCTTGCTAAGTCAGTGGTAAGTGCTATTCCTCTCTATTCGATGCAAGTGTCAAGTTTGCCTAAGAGTGTTTGTGTGGAAGTGGAATGATTACAACAAAACTTTATCTGGGGTCATGATGAGAATGAAAGGAGTGCCCATTTAATAGGTTGGGATCAAATAACTAGGCCTAAGGATAATGGGGGTCTAGGATTTAAAAAGCTTACATCTATGAATCAAGCTTTTGCTACAAAATTGGCTTGGAAGCTTGTAGTAGGAGGTAAAGGTCTTTGGGCTGATTTGCTTTGTAATCGGTATATGCTTAGAGATGAGGATTCTCTCCTAACTTACCTCAAAGGAGACTCGACCTTGTGGAAATTCATATGTTCACAAGCTCATTTAGTTGAGAGAGGGTCTAAGTGGCAGGTCAGACATGAACGCGTTGTGAAGTTCTTTTCTGATTGTTGGATAGGGGAGGAAATCAAACTCCAAAATTATTGTGTGAGACAGTTATCTGAAGCTGAAGAAGAATCTTGTGTAGCTGATTGGGCGATAGGGGTAGGTGGGATCTGATGAGAATGGCGTCGGTTCTTAGCTCTGAGGGGATAAGAAGGGTAGTTCCTATTTTACCTCCTGTAACTTCTGCAGATGATGACTTTCTGGTATGGGGGGCGTCCCCTGATGGGTCCTTTTCTGTCCGAAGCTGTTATGCGATGGTTGAACCTACTGGCCGGAGACTTGTGGATCCTTATTTAAATGCATTTGGAAGTGGAAAGGAGCAGAAAGAATCCGTGTGTTTATGTGGAGAGTGGCGATGGATAGACTCCCCACCAATTTATGGAGAAGCAGCTGGTCTTCAGCTTCCACTACATGTGACTTTTGTAATTCAAGTATAGAGGATATTTTGCATATTCTGAGGGATTGCCGTTATGCTAGGTGCATGTGGTTGAATTTAATTGATGGTAGCTTTGTGTCCTCCTTTTTTGCTTCTAATTTGCAAAGCTGGCTGGATTGTAATTTAAGGCGTCATATTAGTAGAAGGTGGGGTAGTCGATGGAAGTTTATATTTGCTGTTGCTATCTGGAAATTGTGGGAATGGAGGAATTGTTGCATCTTTGATAGTAATTTTCAGAAACCAACTAATCCTTGTGCGGTTATTTCTGTGATGTGGTTTAAGTATGTAATTTTGAATGAGGTAGATTCAGATTCTCTTGCACCTAGTCGTGTTCTCGGCCTAGGGTGGGGAAAACCACCTGATGGATGGGTTAAATGCAATGTGGATGGTGCTAGATCGATGATTACGTCCCAGGCGGGGTGCGGAGGTGTGTTGAGGGATTTGAATGGTATATGGGTTGCAGGTTTTTATAAAGTAATTGGGGATTGTCAAGCTTCAGTTGCAGAAGAGTGGGCAATACTGGAGGGGCTCTTGATGGCATGAGATTTGGAGTTCAAGAAAGTGGAAGTGGAATCAGACGCTACTGAAGTGATTCAAAGGATTCCTGAGGGATGTTATGCCTCTGGGAGCTTAGTGATGTTGCAGATTAGAGAATTGATGGGTAGAGATTGGCAGATTATTTTGAAACCTATTTCTAGAGAGGAAAATAGAATTGCTGATGCGTTAGCAAAGTTAGGCCTTTCTAATTCTAATATCTTATTTGCTTGCCCTTCTCATTTGAGATCTTGGGTGGAGTTTGAGAGTTTGGGAATTAATCCCCCTTATGTGTAATATTTTACCTTTAATATAGGCTTTATGCCATCTTTCTTATCCAATTTTTTTTTTTGCTTAGTTACTATAATGGCCAGACAGAACTTCGGAATGATTGCACACTTTGCCACCATTTTTTTTTTAAAAAAAAAAGTATCAAAAAAAAAAAGCACAGTACTCAATCCGATTGCATAAAAATTGCTTAGTTACTATAATGGCCAGCTGGGTGAACATTAGACAATTGAAAAAGAACAAAACAAGACCGCAAGTCACGAAAACCATTTAAAAAAAAAAACTTGAAACAGAATATACCTCCACCAAACTCTCGCATCTCCCTTTGATTCACATGGATTGCGGTTTCATCCTCATCTTTGTCAAAGCTTCTATAATTAATGTTGCGTTGGTCTGAAGGAATTAGGATTAGGAGTGTTGGCAAAAATAAAATAAATAGGATTAGGAGTTCAAAACAGAACAGTTTATTTGGCCACGATCACGGTCACACGAGAATGTGCAAGTGGCCAATTTTTCACTAATAAAAGATTGCCTTTTCTTTCTGAGACAATGCCAATGCTTTAATCTTGAGTTAATTTGCACATATCATCTTTAAATACTTTGTACTAAGTTTCTTAAACTAAATTTTTTGTATATTCAATTGTTTAAAATATTTTTCAGTAGCACTAAATATCATCAATTTATAGTGCTCATTGCTACCGAAAAATATACTTTAAGGATGAAGTTTTATTATTTTTTTAAATCTGGTAGAAATTGGAACTTAATCCTTTTTTTAAAAAAAAAAAAAAAAAAAAGATCTTGTAGGAATCTACAACTGAAACACCGAAATGTCCTTCACTCTGTGCTGAACTCACATTATATAATTTTAATAATAAATGGCAACTAAAAATAAAAGTCATCATAAATGAATTAAAACACAAAGAAGAAAAATAAAATTTTAACTACTCATCTCGGTATGCTAAAATAAGCATATAGATCAAGAGTACTATGTCATCTGAACTCTGTCCAATAAAAACATAACAACTCAGGTCATATTAATCTTAGTTAGTTGATGAATCATCGGGAATTTTTTTTTTCAAATTTTATCTTGTTTTTCAGAAAAAAAAAAAACATCTTAATTTAGAAATAAACTAAAATAAAATGATTAACCAATATTTTTCTCAAAAACAAAATAAAATTTAAATTTTTTCAGATGAGTCATCAACCAACTAAGATTAAAATGACCTGAGTTGTTATATTTTTATTGAATAAAATTCAGATAATGTGGTAGTAGCTATTTCTCAATATGCATATTTCGTGATAGTCTCCAACGTCCTTACTTATTCCTTGAATCATCTTTACAAAAGTTGTTTCACTCTTTTTGGCCGTAAAAAAAAAAATGCAAAGTTGTAAAAAAGAAAGAATCCGTAAGAATCAAGATCACGTTTAAATTTTTAACTAACCGAATTATATTTTTGACTTATTAATTTGCAATTTATTAGTTAGCGTTACCTTTATTCTACCTTTTAATACCATCAGAAAATGAAAATTAAATTTTATCGGAACAAAAAGAAGAGCCCATGGGAAGGTAGAGAATCCCGATTTTTTTCCCCCCTCAAAAGGAATATATATTAATTCTAACAATTAAGGTTACATCAAAGCACACTAAGAAAACAAAGCACCCTGAGAAAACAAACTGGAACATACACTAAACCAAAACAAACCGGTAAAAAAAACTAATAACTACAACAAAAACAAATCAAATATAAGGAAAGTTAGTCACCACAGAACATGTGGGAACAAAAGTAACATCAAAGACTTCATCGGCTTCCTGGACATTCAAAATTAGAAGAGACATGAAAGAAGGTGTTGGTTGCAGAATCCACCCTATATAACACACCTCCTTATAAGAATAAGGAGTAAATAGATCAGCTACATAATCGCCCCGACTTGGGGTACAGGACAAAAAGAATCCAACCTCAGTAGAAAAAAGACAAGTGAAATCCTAAAGAATACTTTTGCTCCTCCATTGAAGCAAATCTGGTAACATCGACCACCCGCCGAATAAATTTTGGCTAACACTAGCAATTTAGATTAGCCACCATCGAACAATTCTAACGATGGTCCTCTCAAAGATAAGGCACATAGCATTATCAACCATTGATAAAACTCTTCCCCCAAAATCGCAAATCTAAATCACAACAGAAAACACCACCATAAATATCCAAATCCACAACATCAGAAGAAACAACCAAACATAAAACAATAAAAACAATAGGAAAGGACAGACGACCCCTCCGTCGGAGACCACCGACGAGGGAGAAGTCGAGACAAAAGCTCCTACTGCCAGAGCCGAGAGAGGACCACTGCTGCACACAGAAGTCAGAGGGACATCGCAGCTAGGGAGGCGATGAGGACGGAGACCAAAGGAAAGTTGACGCCGAAGCAGAAGGAAGGTTGCCGCTTTGTATCTCTGTTCCGAGCTAAAACTTGCTGCTACTGACTCTTCGAGGTCCGATCTACACTTCTGCCGCAGTTGTGGTGCGAGAGAAGGTTGCCGCCGGCAAGACAGAAGCCTTGCTGGTGGAGAAGACGAGAGAGCGCGCGTGTCTGCAAGGGTTTACGAGCGGCGCTGGGAGAAAGAGAATCCCGATTTCAAAGTTTCAAAGAATGATATATCCTGGTTCTGCTTCATTTGCTCCAAAATGTGGCGGTAATTGTCAAAAGTAAATCCGAGCAAGTTACATATGCCAAGACGTCACAACCTGTTTCTTCATATGAACAAGTCAGGATTCCGCTTAATTGAAGTTAAATTGTAATCGAAATCCTGCATTTATCCTCAATCCCAAATTTGATACCCACATAAAGAAAAGCGCACCACGCTCACACCATCCACAATTTGAGACGCGACACTTTGAAAAGGAGAAGTAAAAGTTCAGAAAAGTGAAGCATCATAGCGCCACCAACGTATCTAATCAAAACCATTTTTCTTTTGAATGAAGGTGAAATCTCTATGAACGAAAGAACTACAAGGATATTTACATCAGTCAAAAAGGCACTGGTGTTCATTCCATTTCCATCAACAACGAAATCGAACCCGCCGTCTTGAAGCAAAGCACAATAACACTGAACCTAATATTGTTCGATTCCTTGCTTCCTTCTACCATTCTTTCATTTATTTCCAATTCTTGTTTTCGTTTTTTAGGGTTCGATGGGAGATTCGACGATTTGGGGGAAAATAAAACTGAAAGCGGAGAAAAAATAATAAGAACGACAAGCATCCAGATCAAGGAAAGAAAGCAAACAAATACACCTATCATTGAGATTAAGGAGACGTAATAAGAGTAGCAGATTTAACATATGGAATCTGAAATTCATGATCCTGAACAAGTTTATACCCATGAACAAGCATATATAGTCAACTAGCCAGTGTAGATGTGAACGCCAATGGCGATGAGGAAGATGGTGATGAGGCCGAAGTAGATGATGGCGTGAACGAGGATAGAAGCGCCACTAGTATTCATGCTGCCGAACTCAATAACCCTGCCCTTCGCCGGAATCTGAAACAGAAGACCTGGGCTCAACAGCACAAACAGGACAACCGCAATGATGACTGGACCCCAATCCGCCATATTCTTCGAGCTTTTTGGACACGGCGACAGAAAGGATCAGGAGATCTGGCAGAGAGAAAAGGAGGCAGTGAAGGATATAGTTGAGGGAAGGTTTGAGAAGGAAGGATCTGAGACGCTCAAGTTAATGGTGGGGGGTACAGACGTACAGTTGTGGAAGGTGACATGAACCGACAAGAGCATCGATTATTAGGAAAGAGGAGGGAGGGGGAAGATTCGCGCGACACGTCAGGTCAAGAGGGATCGGTCAGCGTGTCAATCGTGGAGAGTGTGACTTCAACGGCTCTCAATTCTCATACGCCACTTCGCTCTTATTGGGATGGGATAAATGATCCCAAACTCCAAAAACCTTTTTGGAGTTAATAACTTTTTTCTGATACAAGATTCCGGTGCAACCGTACGTTCATTTCCAAGTTCCGAAGGTAGGTTTTTATTTTATTAATATATATATATATATATATATATATATATATAAGTTCCGAAGGTAGGTTTGGCCGCTTCCCCACCCCACCTCTGCTCGGAATCAAATCAATTAATTATAGGCCCAATTCAAGATTCTGGGCTTTGGTTTGCATTCGAATGAGAGTATAATCTCAGTGACATTTTACAATGACTTCTGAAGTTAAGTTGGTCAAGATGTTGAAGATACCTCCTGTTTTATTAGATCACTTAGGTAAATATATTAGGGTAATATCGTTTGTATATCGCCCAATATTAATATCATCTAGGATGAAAGGAAGAAAGATTTTATCCCGTATTTGGATTGTGGGTGAGTTCAACCCCTCTCCTAAATATTTGTATATCTAAAAAAAAAAATACAATGACTACTTGATGCCTTGATTCCTTATGCAGCGATGAATATTGAAAAGGGAAATTACTCCCTTTATTCCTTTTTTTTTTTTAAAAAATGAATAGGATATAACAGGGTAAGGTCTTGTAAATCCGTGTGTTTCGAGTTTGCTAGGAGAGATAGTCTTGGACTTGAACCAAATACTAGGTGATAATATACAAAAAATCAAAAAAAATGATGGACACCAACATCTATTGTGAGCAAGTGGAAAAAGATTTGCTCTCCTTTAATCATCTTCTCAATTTGAGGTATGTGAATGGAGAAAATGATGTTTGAAGCTCTTCTCCCACGACCGTCCGACTTGGGGCAGATCCAGATTAGTCGGAACTGAAAGTTCCAGTAAATCGGGTGGACGACAAAAAAACAAAAAGAATAAAGGGATAGATGTTGTAGATTGGAACTCATAAGGCTGTGACCTCCTACCTGAGAACGTTCGTGCAACTAAGTTACAGCTTACAACATGAATATATAGTTGAATTGATACTGAAGTTACACCTTTTTCCAACACTTCGTGTTAATAATATCAATTAATCAGTATAATAAAGCATAAAGTGTGAAATGAATCAAATGATACTTGCATTAAAAATAAAAAGTAATATAGTAATTGCTTCCAAAATCGTGTTCGATTCCGATACCCAGACGTATAAAGAGCACATTTGCAGATTGCAATGATTGAAGAAAGAAGGAAAAGTGTCGAACTTCTTATCATCAATAATCAATTTCACCATCCGAACCCGAACATTATTTGATAGACATACATGATGTTGCTAAAAAAATTCAATACAGTATGGAAACATATAGAAGAGGAACTGGTGAACACAGTTAAAAAGAAAAGAAACAAATCAAAACTAACATGGTTTGGTCGAAGAGTTACGTTAGTCACAAATAATTAGAATGACCAGCCAAAAAAATCAAAAAATCAAAATGACATGAATAAAAAATACTGAAAGCCGAAACAGGGGGGACTGGGAAGAACACGAAGGAGCATGCAAGTAAAGCTAGCCAGCATGAATATGGATACCAATGGCCAAAATGAGAATAGTGAAGACGACAAAGTAAATGAGAGTGTGAACGAGTATGGCCTTGCCATTAGTACGAAAGCTGCTAAATTCCACGAAGCGTGTGTTTCCTGGTATCTGAAACAGAAGTCCAGGCGAGAGCAGTATGAATAACAATAGAGCTATCAACACAGGACCCCAATCCAACATTATGCCTCTTCTCTCTCTCTCTCCCCCTCTGCTTCTCTTCTCCAAGCTCCCTGCTTCCAACACTTCAATCTTCAATAGTTACTTGTATTCTTATTTATAAACATGCCTCTGCTTTATTCATCAACATTCTTACGCAAACACCTTTTACATTTTTCTTTTCATCAAAGAAATGGATCGTCTTCTCACCAAGTTTAGCACATTTCATTTTTCATTTTATATTTTTTCTGAGCTGTCATTTTATCCATAATCTAAATTAGTGTTAAGCCATCTGCAAAATGTCACCAATTCTGATCATTTTCATGTTAGAATTTTTTAAAGATTATTGGAGGCCATAAAATTCGGTCAGCAATGCCAAATTCACCACTCGTCTTTTGTATACCGAATTTAGACTTATTTCTGATTCAGGCTGCTGACGTGGACCATTGCTATTGGCTCCACTGTACTTGCTTTAAATTACTCGTACACCAATTTCCCTAAGTCCCCTTCCCGCGCTCGTTCGCTCTCTCGCTCCCTCTCATCTCTCCCGGTCGCCGGCTCGTCGCGTCGGTGATCCTTTCCGGGCGACAAGAGTAACGATCGCTACTGTGCCATTGTCCGGACAAATTTGTGCTTTTTTTGAAGTCACCATATCTCTCTTCGGTGCATAAATCTAGGATCGTAGTTTTTAGGTAATTTTCAAATTTGATGATAACTTGGAATTTTATTGATGAATAACAATTACGCCTCAGTTTGATCACGAAGGAATTTGCACCAACATCGTAAAACCGGATTAATAAAAGAAAAGGCAACGAAGAAGAAAGACGTTTCACGATATAATTTTGCCTTGGCTGCAGCAATTGGACCGGATTGTGTCGATAAATCTGCAATGATGTCAGCTCCAGGAAGTCCTATTAGAAGGAACAACTCCTCACCGATCCTTGGGTTGGCAAAGAAGAAAGCTCTCGAGAATGCATTTCCTGAGTCCCTTGCTCGAAAAACCATTCCATCTTCGCGCCCACCAAAGTACGTTCTTCAGTTGTTTTGACTTGTGTTGTTATTCTGAAGACCTATCGATTTTTATTGCTGCATATGGTTGCCTCTCTGCGGAGTCTATGCTTGTGGTTCTTCGAAGAGATGGTCCTCGTTTAATTAACCCTATTGTTACCCCTCCCAGCATTGTCTCTCTATTTGGCAGGAAATGTATCTCGATTGGAATTTATTAATTTCCATCAATTTTAAAATTAGCGTATATCCCGTCATCATCCTCTGTTCTTTTTCTTCAATGCTACAGGAAAAAACAATAAATAGTGACTTTAAAAATCATCATCATAGCCATTCTTTGCCATCAGTTGTATCTTTGTGCTCGTCATACATCGAAACAGATGTTCAGCTTGTATGCCGTGATTGTGAAGGTAGGTGTTTTCAGAATGTCAGCGTTAAGTAAATGTGGCTATACAGAGCCTTGGCCAATCGATTAGTTTAATGATATTAACAAAGGTCATTGATGTTATACTGCTTTTGGATCAGAATCTAGTCATAATTTTCTTGCCATCGAAATCTCTTGCTGCATTGCCATACGTTGCTGTTATTTGTGTGTATATAAAGAAATCTTATATCGCAGATATTGCAAACTAATATCTCATATAAATAAGACTCTTGGTTTTGAGGTGCTTTAGATAAATATATGGAGATTTGAGTGAATCATCGGTCATAGTGAGAAATGATCATGCAATGCTATCTAACTTAAATATAATTAGAGATAAATGATCACGGCAAATTAATTAATTTTGTCTAAAAGCTTGAGCAGAGATGTTTGAACTTTCTTCACCACGGAAAGAATTCCATTATTAAAGGAGTTGGCAGAACGAAAACATTCATTTGGAGATCCTTCAAGCGCATTAGGGACAGTTCCTGCCTTCATAATCGAGAATACAAGTGGAAAATGAGTTAGTGAAAGTTTGATTAATTTCAATCATGCGATTATATAATTGAATGTTTTGAACTTGGATTAGGGGATTAACTGGAGAGAGAACAGTACAATCACTTAGGCTTTCAAAGGCCTTGACAGTACCTGAAACAACAACTGTATATGAAGCTTGTCGTCTGATGGCTGCCCGTAAAGTTGTTGCTCTACTACTAACAGATTCTAATGCTTTACTTTGCGGAATCCTCACCGACACGGTATGATCTCGCCCAAGAACAAGAAAAGTTTAGGTCTATTTGTTTTAACAGTCATAACCGTTTTTTTGGCTGTTAAAGGATATAGCAAAAAGAGTCATCACTCGTGAGATTAATATCGAAGACACGCCTGTTTCGAAGGTTATGACAAAGAATCCAACATTTGTCCTCGCTGATACTCTTGCTGTGGAAGCCCTCCAAAAGATGGTGCAAGGTTGGTGTTATACAGGGAGGCACATACACCTTTAAATGCTACACTTGCTATCCTGTTTCTTGGTTTTTGAATACAAGGCTGATACATTTCACAGGGAGATTCAGGCATTTACCCGTGGTGAAAAATGGAGAAGTAATAGCTTTACTTGACATAGCAAAATGTTTGTATGATGCTATCGCTCGTTTGGAAAGGGTATCCGATAAAGGAAAAGCAATCGCTGCGGCCGTTGAAGGGATCGAAAAACAATGGGGAACACCGTCTCCTGGTTGGTTTGCGTGGCTCTTGCATTTTTACTCTGGGCTTACTTTTGCATTAAGGTTCTGATTTCTGATTAAACTAAGCACTGACTGCATTGTTTAATGTTAATTCGGTCATTTAGCCGGCTCCAATGCATTCATTGAGACGGTTAAGGAGAGAATATTCAGACCCTCGCTGTCTGCAATCATTCCCGAGTTTCCAAAGTAGGTAATACCTTCTTTTATTTGGATTGAAGAGAAAGTTATATTCAATAATATGTGGGCATGCTTGGATTAGCATCCTATCCTAGTTCTTCCAACCGATATATAGTAACACTTTTCAGGCTCGTAAGAGTTTCACCAACAGAATCAGTTCTGAAAACAACAAAGAAGATGCTTGAACAAGGTGCAAGCGCTGCAATTGTAACCATTGACAACAAACCTCGTGGAATCCTCACGTAATTATTTTTCGAGTGCAATTACCATCTGTCCCCGCTTCTTTTAACTTTGCATAAGTAGCTTCAATTTGACTTTTGGTTCCAGTTTACGAGATTCACAGTTTTAGGTTTTTATTGTCACTATGCATTCTTTGAAAATTCCAGCTCAAAGGATATCTTGATGCGGGTAATTGCACAACAGTTGCCCCCCGGGTCAACCCTCGTTGAGACGGTACTTTAATCTTTTCATATGTTCAGTTTCTTGAGACACTTTATTTCGTTAGCATTTTCCATTGTTAGATGATGGAACATCTCGTAATGTTTAAGGCAATGTATTTCTTGCTACGTAATAGAAGAAAACGTGGCCATTCTGGGTGCTCACCCTTTTCTGGTCTTCCTTCCAGGTCATGACCCCAAATCCAGAATGTGCAACAGTCGACACACCAATTGTTGATGCACTTCACACTATGCATGATGGAAAAGTTTTACATCTTCCCGTGCTTGAAAGAGGTAATTTACCAATATATAGTGGGGGACCGAGGCTTTAAGCTTCGATATGGTTTCTGTCTTTCTGATCATGCTGGTTGAAAACAGATGGCAGTATAGTTGCTGTGGTCGATGTGCTCAATATCACGCATTTTGCCATTGCATCGGTAAGTCAGATGTGTTAGATTCCACTATGCACACTGCTGCTAACTTCTTCGAGTGTCTGCGAAATCCTAATTGCTTGAAATGGGATATATATCTCAATATATGTATAGTTTGTGCCACACTCCTGTCTACTTAAGTTGTGAATTTGATAGTCCTTTTTATTCCTTTTCATCTTGCTAATATTAGATAAAGTATCAGGTCTCCTCTTATAAATGGTAAGTGTTATCTTAACTCGTACGAGTACTTAACTATAAGCAGCCTGCATTCTGGTCATAAACCTTACAAAATAATGCGACCCATGAAAGCTTGGTGGTTGTAACCATTATAAACGTTTAACCTTCCAAAATGAGTAATGGGTAATCTGGTATTTTTTTGTTTCATTACATATTGCATAACTAGCAAAACTGATCATGAAGAAGAGAAAGGGAATGATGTTCCGTGCACAAGATGATTTTTAGTAAATTTTTCTCCTTCCCTCTAATGGAACAAAAAGTAAATGCCACAACCTTTTACTTTGCTTAACTTATTTCCTTCTTTCAACCTTCATTTTTACTTTTGACATATTCATATTGACTGTTTCGTTTTCTTTTACTAATCAGGTTGGAAATGCTGCCAATTTAAACAACGAAGCAGCCAGCTCAATAATTCAAAACTTTTGGGAATCAACCATGGCCTTGACTTCGAATATTGACGACGACGAGGATGAGACACGAAGGTTTTATATATATGTGCATTGATGTTGCAGGTAGAAATAATTAATCTGAATTTATTAGTGTACTCATGCATTATTTATGACATATCAGCGGCAGTTCCTTGAAGATTACTTCTGAGGTTGGCGAAACTGGGAGATCTACTGGTCAAGCCTGGAACAGGACGCCAAATGCGTTTTCCTTCAAGTTTCAAGATAAGAAAGGCCGAAAGCACAGATTTACTTGCGGTATGCTACTTATCTTTGACAGCATGCAGATGACGATATTGACCTTCTATGTTATGTTCACTTACATGTGACAGGATTCACATTGATGATTTAATCTGCATTTGTCATTATACTTTTATTCAATGTTGCTCTGCATCAGCACAAGTAGGACCGTAGTAATAAGTAAACGCTTCTTTGTGTGTTTTTGAGTATGACCAAAGCGTGCTACTGTATGACTGGAATCCATGCCTAGATTTTATTCCAAAACAGTAAGAAGCTAGGGGTTGAATGATTTTGATACTGTTGGTTGCAAATTCAGATACTCTGAGCTTGGTAGAGGTTATGACTTCAATCATCCAGAGAGTCAGTGACATTGACCAATACAACATGCCCCTAATTCTGGTATGATTCTCAGAGTACTTGTATTTTATCCAGCTTGACTCAATGCTTCTGCCCTTTTAATGCAAGCTGATCAAATTTGTTGTTTTTAGTACGAGGATGAAGATCATGATCACATTGTAATGGCTTCAGACAATGATCTTGCTTCAGCTGTGGACCATGCAAGGATAGCTGGTCTTAAGGTACGGTGAATATTTTCTTCGATTGAAATTTGAAATGGAATCAAGAGAAGTATCAAAATGGAATAGAAAAGGTGAAAAACCAATCATTTGACTTAGGAATGATGTATTTTGTAGGCCCTGATGTTGCATTTAGATTACTCAGAAGTACAAAGTGGGGGGAGAAAAAACAGCGCGGGAAGTAAGGATTTTGCTCATTCAGATGGAAGGAACTCAGCATATGGCGCCATAACTGCTGGAGCTGCAATTCTTGCTGCCTTATGCTTGTATACATACTTGAAGCGGGCTTAAGCGGCAGTGGCGCGCTTTCGCTCCAAACTCTAAAACTGAGGTTCAGACTAAACCTTAAAGAAGAAAACAAGAAGGTCAAGCCAATCAATACAAGTTAAAATATTTCTGACCAACGCAATTTTGTCAAGATGTTGTCATTTTTGCCATTCTTTTTTGACGACTGGCAAATTGCCAATATGCTAGTTCTTGTACATCAACAAGTTTATATATATTATAGCACCATCAAGTCAGAAATGCATAAATGATATTTAAACGACATATATTTTAATGTTTTGAGATTTTTTTTTTTCCTTCTAATTTTAAAAGGTAGTTTCCAATCTTCTCAATGACAGTTTGATCAATTTAGGATTATGGACATGGGAGACATCTGTTTGACCATCATAGAGGTAAATACCACACCATCGTTGAGGCCTCATAACAAAAGTTGGCTGGCACATGAGCACAGTTTCTTGTGCCGACTTTTGCTCCACATTCCCCAAGATGACTCACGGGGCATCCACATGTTATTAGATGGTTAACATTTCTGATTATCCTTTCACTCTGTATTTTTAATTTTTGTGATTGTTACATGGTCCAAGAAAATGGGGATATACAGATTTGACTGCATCATGACACTGTATTGTCATCAACCTGGCGGTTAAGCTCTAATTAGGGAACCGGAGCCGGTGCCAATTAGGGCTTCACCGCAATGAAGCCCCTTTACAGGCTGTGACCTTAACCTGTCACCTCAACAAATCCCACTACTCTCCCTTGTTTCCCTTCTTACAATAAATTTATTCAGCTTTATCAATCCCAACCCTTCACTCGGATTCTCTCATTTACCTCAAAACTAAGAAAAATAAACTAGAGAATTTTTTTTAAGAAAAAAATGTTCATCATGGGGAATTATTTTTTCAGAATTTAATATCATAACTTAATTTTTAGTATACTCAGCACCTTAAAAAAAAAAATTGGTGGCATCCAATATCTAGTACTTATTATCCAGAAGTATTTTTTTTAGTAGCACCTAGTATTCTAAAATAATTTTTAATACATTTTTTAGCACTCAGGATACTGGGTACTACTAAGAAAATACTCTTGAGTTATTTGTGCGAGATATGAGTGTAAAAAAAAACATATTCTAAGTTGTTCAATGTACTAAAAATTAATTCAAGATATTGAATGTTACAGAAAAATTATTCAATGGTAATGGACGACTTTTTTTCAAAAAAAAAAAAAAAACTTCCCTAACTTGTTTTCATCTCAAAACTATGTAATTTTGATGTAAATGATGGGAGTGGAAGAGTAAAAGAGAGAACCACGCCTATAAATATTTTTATCATTACCAACTAAAGGGCGAGGGTTAGACAAAAGAACTTGGATCACTTAAAGAAAGTTTTGAGTTCGAGTCTCAGTAAATGCGAAAAAAGCTCGCACAGGAGACTCACCCACCATATGTGCGGTGTTGGCTGGTCGGATTCGGATTAGTCGGGACAAAAGCCGGATAAGTGCGAAAAAAAAAAATCATTAAAAAAGCAAATTCACCCACCGATATTTTTATTGAAAACCGGGTTATTCGTTGCTCCTTTTTTTGTCTTTAGAAAAGAGATTCTCAGCGATGGATAAAAAGCCAATAAAGCCAATAATGTCTTTATTGAAAAAAAGTTATAGATAAATTTGTGTTTGGATTGATCTGATCCCACTACGCGGATTGACTTTAACTACGCATGAGCTTGGAGGCCCATTAACTTTACTACTCAAAAACAGGCACAATAATGTCTGATCCCACTACGCGGATTGACTTTAACTACGCATGAGCTTGGAGGGAAAAACTCAAAAAAGCACCAAGGCTAAGCTAAAGCGCACTAATCCCATTTTCACACGAAACTGCAGATGCTTCTAATCTAGTCTTTACATTCGAACTCATTTAATCTAGTAGAGAGACATCTCGGGGCTATTGGATTCAATTCAAAAGCTTCTATGTATCCAGTAAACTACTACCCGAATTGAACATTGCTCAGAGACAAACCAATTTCCCCAAAATATATATTTTTTCTGTGTAGGAATGAGTGGAAGAACCAAACCCAGATCACTGCATTTCCTCTTCTCGATTTTCTTGTGCTTTCTCATTCTGTCATGTGTGTTGAAACCATACCATGTTGCAGCTTCACAACCCATCAAAACCATTGTAGTTCTGGTTATGGAAAACCGGTCCTTCGATCACATGCTGGGATGGATGAAGAAAGCCATCAACCCAGTAATCGATGGAGTCACCGGACGGGAATGCAACCCGGTTTCGACCAAAAACCAGACCCGTGAATCCATTTGTTTCACAGATGATGCAGAATTTGTGGATCCGGATCCTGGCCATTCGTTTGAAGCAGTGGAACAGCAAGTGTTTGGCTCTGGTTCCATTCCTTCCATGTCTGGATTTGTTGAACAAGCATCCTCAATGTCTACCAATCTCTCTCAGACAGTCATGAAAGGATTTCGACCCGAATCCGTACCCGTTTATGCCGCTCTGGTCCGAGAATTTGCTGTATTTGATAGGTGGTTTTCTTCAATTCCAGGTCCAACCCAACCCAATAGGCTTTTTGTGTACTCTGCTACTTCTCACGGTTCAACAAGCCATATCAAGAAGCAATTGGCTACAGGGTATCCTCAAAAAACCATCTTTGACTCTTTACACGAGAATAAATTGGACTTTGGAATCTATTACCAGAACATTCCATCAACCTTGTTTTACAGAAATTTAAGGAAGTTGAAATACATATTCAAGTTCCATAAGTATGATTCGAAGTTCAAGAAAGATGCCAAGCAAGGGAAGCTTCCACCATTGACTGTAATTGAGCCCAGGTACTTCGATTTGAAGGGGACACCTGCTAATGATGACCATCCATCCCATGACGTGGCAAATGGACAAAAGCTGGTCAAGGAGGTCTACGAGACACTAAGAGCAAGCCCTCAGTGGAACCAAACCCTTCTGGTGATTACATACGATGAACATGGTGGGTTTTATGATCATGTCAAGACTCCTTTTGTTAATATTCCAAGTCCAGATGGGAACACAGGACCTGCTCCTTATTTCTTCAAGTTTGATAGATTAGGTGTTCGGGTACCAACTATAATGGTTTCTCCTTGGATCAAGAAAGGGACTGGTAAGCTTTCTTCATCATTCCCATAATCTTTTGATCTGCTCTTAGGAAGACAATCTCATCTTTCTTCAAGTTTGACATGAATATTGCATATAAGTGTTTGATTGTGATAAGCTTGAATGCTTGTCCTTTCTCCTGGGTTTTGACTTCCGAGTGGAGTACATAGCAAGTTATATTTTGAGTAATGTGGTAAAAACTATTTTTGCATTACTGAAAAGAGATTTTACCTCAATGTTTTAAATTGGTGATTTTACAGTGATAAGCAGCCCCAAAGGACCTGCCGCAAACTCTGAATTTGAGCACTCTTCCATTCCAGCCACTATAAAGAAGATGTTCAACCTCTCATCTAACTTCTTGACTCACAGAGACGCTTGGGCTGGTACATTTGAGCTCGTTGTTGGGGACTTAACTTCACCCAGAACAGATTGCCCAGGTATCATCTATTCTTTAGTTACTTTTTTGAGAGCCTAGTGAGGTTTCCAAATGTTAAGAGAGTTGTGATTTAGAAGGTTGAAATGTATGTGTGATGTAGTGACATTGCCGGAGGTGAAGGCTCTAAGGAGTGGGGAAGCTAAAGAAGAAGGAGGGCTATCGGAGTTTCAGAGTGAGGTAGTGCAATTGGCTGCTGTTTTAAACGGAGACCACTTCTTGAGCAGTTTCCCAAACGACATGAGCAAAAAGATGAGTGTGAAGGAAGCTCATGACTATGTGAGAGGAGCAGTTTCAAGGTTCATCAGAGCCAGCAAAGAGGCTATCAACTTAGGTGCACACGACTCTGCCATTGTAGACATGAGATCATCCCTCACAACTAGATCCTCAATTCACAACTGAAAATTATGAAACACCAACGAAGTACTGTACAGTTATATTAACTGTCATGTGGTGTTCAATGGTTGTGTTTTATTTGATTAACTAATCTATAGATGCTTCAACCCGTGAAATGCATGGGGCGCTTAAAATCGGAAGGAATTGATTGTTGAGTAAATATGCATATCCGCGAATGAGTTGGTAGTTAAAAACGGAGTCATAGATATTGGGCCTGTTTGGGTTGGCGGTAGGAGCGGTGGCTTAAAAGCTATCTGACTTTAAAAAAAGCTTGGTAGGAAAAAAGTCAGGTTATAAATAATGACTTGTGTTTGGATTGATGGTGGTAGAAATGGCGAGGCCCACGTCATAAAGGTGAAGATTTTGGAAAAAGTTTAGATTCTCGAGCCTTTTTCCTTAATCCAGCTTTTGAGCGTTAGGAGAAATTTTTAAGTCAGCCGAACTTAACGTCGAACCCAAACACACCACGTTCGCTTTTTCTCCAAAGTTTCATTAACTCTACCGCAAACGCTCTCACCAAACAAGCCCATTGAATATGTAAGAAGTTGGGTATGTCATGTAAAGAAACAACTTTGTCATTGTCTTCAAAGTTAGTTGGGAACTACCGTAATTTTGAGATGAATGTGAAGAGCATTTTAACCACTGCAGGAATTCAATTTCCAAAGCTTGTCCGAGTATATTTCTGGTTCTTGAAAGAGCAAAAATCGCTCACGCATCATGATTAGCTTTACCTTTTGTTTATTGTCTCGCAGATGAAAGGGTGATTGAGAATGGTCTCCAATTACAAGTCATTTTTTAAGACTCATTTAATTGACATGCTAAGAGAAGTTTGAGTGAGATATGCCTATTTACAGAAAAAGGAACAACTCTTGATCAGCCACCAACAACGTGGTAGTCTTGAGACTTGGAGTCTGAGACTGCAAACCATTTTGGCAATTCTTGAGTCTGACATGTTACGCACAGATTAAAAACCCCAAGAAGATTACACAATCGGGTATTACATACGTGAGCGTAACTTCAATTTAAGAATTGTCACGGAAAAAAGTCAAGATGGTGATCAAGATCAGTCTTATACTCTTATCCCTTATACTTCCTGTTCTGTTGTAGAACACTTCCCTTACTAAGCAAAAAGGCACGTGTCATTACTAGTTTCCTGTTTAACAGCAATCAGATGATGGATCACATAATATGATTAGTAATGATACAATTCTACAAGGCGATGCCCATAGGACGAATATTTACAAATCATTCCATACTCTCACTTCTTAAACTACAGTTTCAGGGAGGTCAACTTTAACTTATTAAGAAGGCTAAGTTGAAGATACTAGTAAGCATAGTTGCCTTGTACAGCATTTCAAATTCAGGTTTCTATTACCAGGCAACACTATCCCATAATAGCCATAACAGAAGTGTCCATCTTTAATTTCAGATTGAGCAAGGACTTTGCCACGTGGATATATCAGCGATAAGATCCCTCATCTGATCTATGAGAGCCTTCAGGTGGATGTTCTTGTTGGCAAGCTCCTATATTCATAAACACAAATTTAGTGCAAGTTGAACACAATAACTTTGACTCAATTTCAAAAGCAGTGAAACATCTTAGTCAAAACTAACTATTTAAGAAATAGCTAGAGATCCTTTAATAGCATTTTCTTGAAGCTAGCTATGGGCGAAAATGACTTAACAAAAATCAAGTTGTTGTCAAAGTTCAACAAACTAAACCTGGGTCCCAAGGGTAAAACTAAAATCCCACCGTTTAGGCTTTGAACATGAACATAGAGATCGAAGCTTAAAATATTAATTAAAACCCTATCACAAAACCTACCTGTCTTAACCGCGAGGCTCGTTCTTCCAACTTCTCAATGTCAGTTTCATCCGCAGGGCTAGCAGCTGAACCACTATCAAATGTTTTTGCCTATTGTAATTGTAAGAGCCGATTTAGTTTCACAGGGAAAAACAAAGGGCCTCACAAGACACTAAAGTAGTTCAAAAGCTCACTCTCACATCACGTGTACGAATTTAGAGGCAGTACAGTAAAACAAACAGAGAGAGCCAAAAAAAAAAAAGGTATCGCTGCCAATAAGAGAAACATCGCATTGGCCATAATTTTCATTGATTATGTCATCTCAAGCGGCATTAATCCAAATTCCTCAAACCCTCTTTTTTTGTGTGTAGAGACCGCAGAAAATCAATTTACTGAATGTCTTAAACGTAAGATTCGGTTTAATACAGTGAATAGTTTAATTCAGAAAAGATCAAACAGATGAAGACATTACCTTCTGAGAGGTGGGAATTGCAGTGAGAACTGATCGAAGTGCAGCGACAGAATTCTTGTAGCGAAACCGAGCTTCTTCAAGAGCTCCTCCAGTACCGGCAGCAACACTACTCTCGGCGTGTTGGATGGAGTTATCGGAAGTGGCGTCACTACTAGCGGCGCCGTTAGAAGAGTGAGAGGAAGGGCCGTTGGGAACCAAATGAGCGGATGCAGCAGACATGGGAGAGGTGGACCACAAGGAAGGGTTGCAGAGCTCGTCGTTCATAGAAGAAAGGATCTGGAAAGCGTACTCTATAGTTTCTTCCAGATACTTCTGCCCCTCAATTGCCAGCTCCTGCGTCGTTTTGGGGTTGGACATCATGCCATTTACGGATTGTTCTTCCATATCCTTACAGCTAGCAACCACTAATTCAGCAGGATTGTTGGAATTCAGATTAAATTTCTGTCTGATCGTTGAGAAAAACAGGAGGCAGGTGCGATTTTGGTAGACAACGGCTTAACCTGGAGATTTTTTTTTTTTGGTCAAAAGCTTAATCTGGAGATTGGAGAGGGAAAAATCCAAAAACCCTAATATTCAAAAATAAATAAATGCCAGAAACTGGATACGAGGCGCGAGCCCTCTGATAAGGGTCCGGATCCTCTCATCATCACCCTCTCATTATCCTCATCATCACCATCCTGACCGCTCAAATTTTGATCCAACGGTCGCATTTTTTTTTTAAAAAAATAATAATAATTTTTAAAAAATAAAAATAAAAAAAATATTTTTTTGGACGAGAAAGATCTCACCGTCCGATCTCACCATCCAAATCTAGATCGGACGGCGAGATGCGCCGGTAGAGAGATGGGGAGAGGGGCTGCTGGGCAGAAAATCCTCTCCCCTATGATAAATCCTCTGATTCCCCGCTTACTTTAACTTCATGTCAATTACTTGCCTCTTGTCGAAATATAACAGGGTAAAAATAGGGAAAATTTTGAGTGATAAGATATTGTCACTACCAATTTTATATCACTACCAATTCACTATCATTTTTTCACCGTTAGATCAGAATATCAATAGGAGAGAAATGATAAAGGTAGATAAGATTCTGATCTAACGGTGAAAAAGTGGTAACTTGAGAGTGACATAAAATTAGTAGTGATAATATCTTATCTCAAATTTCAATTAAATATCATTTGAATTTGTAAAACCCCCAAGAAGTCTCTCGAATTTGTAAAAAAACTAAGAGATCTGAAAGGATCTATTAGGGATATCGCAAGTCGGATAAAATTATCCTTTTACCCTTAATTTTAAATAATAATAAATAAAAAAAATACCTCCACCGCCCAACATGGTGGCAATTCTCATTGAGAATTGCCTTGCTTGGCAATTCTCGAGAATTGCTCAATTCTCGAGAATTGCCAAGCAAGGCAATTCACAATGAGAATTGCCCAGCAATTCTTGAGAATTGGTGGTGGTGGCTACGAGGCCGGTAGTTGGAGGGCTGTCATTTGGCGGTGGGATATTTTATTTTTTAATTTATTTATTTAAAAATAAAAAGAAAAGATAATTTCACCTAAATTTGCATACCTCATGCGCCATTTTACCTCTTGGTTTTTTTACAAATTTGGGAGACTTCCGGGGTTTTACAAATTCAAAAAGTATTTTAATGGAATTTTCCCGTAAAAATATGGTCAAAAATTGAAAAATAACAGTGTAGAAATGTATAGTGAGTGGTTTTATCAGCCTGGAGTGTCAGTTGTTGTGGGAAGATGATCTTCTCTTCATCTTTTTTTTTTTTTTTATTTTATTAGCTCATCTGGGTCATTGATTGGGATGAAAAAAGAGATGTTAAAGTAGTATTGTAATTGATTGGATTGATATGATTTAAAGATGATGAGGGATAATGAGAAAAAAGATTATGAGAGAAATCTAACCCCTTATTGTGAGGTGTGGCTTCTCAATCCCCAGCTGCCGCACAATTTTGGGATCATTCCATGTAATATTTTTGTTGATATTTTAATGAAAAAATCTTAAAAAAATACTATTTAAATTTTAAAATTTGAAAAAAGTAATTTCTCATCAAAACCAATTTTTAATTACTTTACTATTTATATTAATCTTATTATTATTGTTGTCGACAAAATTTTAAAGTTTAAATGATATTTTGTCATTTTCCCTATTTCATTAGGTTGTTATCCATCTTTTACTATTTTTTTTAAGTCAAAATCATAAAAAATTGAAAATAAATTTATTTTTTATTCATAAAATATCAAAATGTAACTATAAAAACTCAAAAAACACTTGGGCTCTGAAATTGGAGTTCACATTAGGTCTATTCTCTTAGGTCTTCTTAGGTGTTATTCCCTCTAATTAGATGGATTAGGATTTTTTTTTTAATTTTTTTATATATTCTATTTATTTAGATTAGATTATATGTTGTATCTTAAAATTTTTTTACACCCAATATCTCAAATTAATTAATTTTTAGTCCTCCATTCAAAAATTTTTTTCGTGTAACCCAATATTCTGGAAATTAATTAATTTGAGATACTGGGTGTAAAAAAAAAATTCAAGATGCATCATATAATCTAATCTATATAAATAGATTTTTTTTTTTAATTTTTTTTTAAAAATCCTAATCCCTTTAATTAGAGGAAATAACACCTAAATTTAACCCCCTAAAATTAAAGGGCAGGCGAGGCAACCAAGAACAAACAACCATGATAAATGCAATTTTTAAAAACCAAAATAAATAAAAGGATTAAGGTGTAAAATACACATGCGGTTTTTTTAAGAGTGTGTTGAACATTAAGTATTTTTTTAGGCGTAAAAGTGACTATGTGGTTATAAAAATGAGACAAAAATCACAAATTTCGTTAAATATATATAACTTCCGTTAAATTAAAGCTAACTCCGTCATCTACATTTAACAAAATATAGACTCCCTCCGGTCCTAATTATAAGACAACATTTGAGAGTTGGTTTTGGTCCTAATTATAAGAAAACATTTTAATTTTTGTCAATTTCTTCCTAAAATACCCTTATTTTATTCTCTCGCCAGTGTATTTGGTTTTTGATGAGTGTATGTATGTTTGACTCTTAAGTAAAACTTTTAAATTGTTGGATTTTAATTTATTTCAATTAGAAAGCTTGTAGAAAGAAAAATTTTAGGTTGGAGAAGTATGTGGTAAGAGTTGTTGATTTACTTTTACTTATGTCATTTTAATTTTATATGATGGCATTTTAGGAAAATAAGTAAAATTAACTAATTTAACTCATCTCTTTAATCTCTCCAAAATCGGTTAAATATGTCTTATAATTAGGACCGGAGGGAGTAACTTTTATTCTATTTTTATAATTACGTAGTCACTTTTACATCTTAAAAAACACTTATATTGATATTGAACATACTTTTGAAAAAATTCGTGTTACACCATTACCCCAAATAAAAATACACAGTAACTTTTTTGACCCTTGGTTTCGGAGTCAGGATGGTAATAGCAAAGCAGCTGAAATGGATAAGGGAGGCCAGAAAAGATGAGCTTCATTGGTGGTCTTCTTCTCCCAACCCTTCCTTCTTCTTCTCCTTCAAACTCGATTCTGCAACTACCTCTGAAATCCCACAATCCAAGCCCTATACCCATCATCTTGCCTAATCTCCTCTCTTTGGTTCTTGCTGCATCCTTCACCTCTCCGTTACCTGCTTCCGCCATACCTTTCCTCAATTCTCAGTCCTCTCCTCCCATTTCCCTCACCACTCCTTTCTCTCAATCCAAGAACTTGCAGCTTGGGCTAGAAAATGGGTATGTCAATTATGAACAAGATATTCAGTTTCTTTACTTGTTTTTTTCCTTCAAGGAAAGCATTCTGTTCGTTTATGTTTAGTATTTTCTTAGTATTCTTTTGTTGGCAGAAAAATATTGCCTTGCCCTTCGGTCAATCCGGGTTGTTTATCCACAAACCCCAAGTCTTCTTCGTTTGCATTTCCTTGGATGATTCCAGAAAATTCGTCAGACGATGCAATTCAGGTCAATGGACAACAATTCTCTGTTTCCATTATCTCAATCTATATTTCTTTCCATTTGGATTATATAAATCAGTGTTCCTAATTGGTAACGTGTGTTCCCATTTCCTTCCCCCAGAAATTGAGCGAAGCTATCCAAGAGACCCAGAAAAATGTGAAATTCCAACCTGTGGAAGACACTCCTTACGGTAATAGTAACCCCTTGTTTGATCAATAATTAATGCATTGCGTCCTGGATTCTGAAACAATAGCTGATAAATGTGGCATGAGGCAAACAGAACAAGCAAAAGAAACCCTGTTTTCCAACAGAATGCAATACTGGAATGATGAAGAAACCAGTACAATAATATGGCATATTGCTTTGAAGCGATGACTTGACTGATAAATGAAGTGAATGTGCAGGGAGATATTTACAAGCTGAGGTTGATGGGGGATTTGGCAGAGACGTGCTTGAGTTTCTAGTGAAAGGAGATGTGGTTACTTACAGGTGTATGGCTACAAAAGTAACCTATGTGTATCCTTTCACCACAGCTTTAGGAGATTCCAAGGGTCAAGAAGCAAGACTCAAGCAAATTAGCGATCAGTTAGGCTGGTATGCTCCACGTTTTGATTCCATGGAATAGTGTTGCTTCTTGTTGCTGGATTAGATCAGCTCTCTCATAATGTCGTTCACTTGTTACCAAGTGCCTCTTTTACGATGGCTTGTATTAATCTACCTTTTCTTTTTTCCTTTGTTCATTCTCCTTATTGTTTGCACCAGTTTCCTATGTCGTGTTTCAGTTTATAAAAATCACAGCTTCCTGCAGAAATATCAAAACTCAATTCAATATAGGCTAAAGCACAAAGCCACAAATAGTTTCACTGAGAAATCTATTCGAGTTCTAGTCCACCATTACGGTTAGAGATTAGTATTAACTGTTAAAGTGGTGGATGATGAAATGATTTGTTATTGATATAATAAGGATTCAGTTTTCATTCAAAAAGAAAAAGCTTATGGACCCTGTAACCCCCCGCAGGGGGGGGGGGGGGGGACGCTTGTGGACCAACTTTGGAAGCATATGTATCATCACATCAACTTAGTTGCTTTCTTGACAAGTCAGCATGGAGTCCATCTCTCTAGAGAATCTACAAGGGCATGGATATTATGAGTTCCATGAAATATCTTCTATTGAAGGCACGATATCAATTAAAGAACAACCTCCAGATATTTCTCGACTCCTTAAATATCTGTTTTCATCCCAACTCATCGGAAAATAAAAAGGATATTATGAGTTCCATGAAATATCTTCTATTGAAGGCACGACGCCATCACCATCTCCAATTCCAATAATTCATTGCTTAAAATTGAATTAAATTTAATCAAGAATCATCCTCTGTTCTTTTTTTTTTTTTTTTTTTTAAAATCACTCCCTTCCATGAAAGACATATTTGAGGAGTTGATCTTAAATATAAAATATAATTTTATTTATAAATATTTTCCTAATTTATCCTTATTAATAAATGAATAACGAGAATGAATGAATGAATTAAATAAGATTTTATGATATTTTATAAAATATATTTTTTATTAATTTTTTTTTTTAATTTAATCTTTGTCTTTTATTTCATTGAGCAGCTGAAAAAGTAAATGAATTGACAGTTAGATACTGAATACTACCTCAGGGGCTTTTTTACCAAAATAAGGTTTTAAAAAAATATTTATCAGATTAAAGTACATTGAAAATATTTTACCAAAGAATGCGGTTAGTACAAGGCATTGCACTACCGGAATTAGAGGCGTAAAGAGGTTCACGCCATCGACACATACCGACAAAATTTGTGTCACATGGCGAAAAACATCCACGCCCCTGGTGGCGTGGATGATATATTGGAAATCAGACCCACTTTAAGTGGGTCTGATTAAATATTTTTTTAAAAAAAAATTAAAATTAAATATAAAAAATTAATATTAATATAATAATAAATGATAAAAAAAATGGAATAATTTAAAAAGTTTCCTACTTCATTTAATTTGAAGTCGAAAAGAAAGAAAGTATGGGGAAATAACTCATTAGTTAACTCCCTTTAAAAAATACGTGGTATAATTTGGTTATAACAGATCCAAATAAGGGGGATCAACATATTTGTTATACACCTACAATTTGGTTATAACAACAAGTATTGATTTTGGGATCTGTATAAAAAAGTGTACCGCGTAAAAGTGTTTTAATAAGTTATACAAATTCCAAAAACACTTTTACGCGCACATTTTTTTATACAGATCCCAAAATCAATACTTTATTGTTATAACCAAATTGTAGATGTATAACAAATAGATTGATCCCCCGTATTGGGATGCGGTTGTTATAACCAAATATGACCGCGTAATGTTTTAAAGGCGTTTAATGAGTTATTTATTCCATACTTTCTTTCACGATTTCAAATTAAATAAGTAGAGCTTTTTAAATTATTCTACTTTTTGTTTATCATTTATTATTATATTAATTTTAATTTTTTATATTTAATATTAATATTATATTTATTTTATTTTTTTTTTTTTTTAAAATATGGAATCAGACCCACTTAAAGTGTGTCTGATTTCCAATATCCACACCACTGTGGCGTGGATGGCATGGATAACATCCACGCCACCAGGGGCGTGGATGGCGGATGTTTTTCACGCCACTAACACAAATTTTGTCAGTATGTGTCAGTGGTGTAAGCATAACTTTTTTCTGGTTCTAAAGTTAGTGCATGCGTGCATTACTAATCTGCGATACTTTGGTAAAATATTTTCAATCTGCTTTAATATGGTAAATATTTTTTTTAAAACCTTATTTTGGTAAAAAAGCCCTACCTCAGATCTAAAGTATATGAGTAAGTTGACGTTCTTTTCAAAAGATTAAAAAATGAAATAAGTATATACTAAATATCTATGTTTATACAATCTAATAATTTAGGTAATTGATTAAGGGGAGACTCTTTTTTAAAGAATAGGAGGGGAGTAGCAAGTGTCCCACCATATACGGACGCGGCTTCAGTCCACTGCGGTTCCCATCCTCTGCGCATCACTTCCTTAAAACAGCGCCGTTTTGGCGCAAATTTGACCCTATTGCTCTTTTTTTTTTTTTTTTTTTATACACATATTTTAGGCTACTTTAGATATTAAAAAGATCTTGAGTCTTGATCGGTGGTGAAAAAATAATTCACGTGATCTTGAAAAATTATTTTAGAATGTTGAAAACATATTTAGTCTTGTTAATCTAAAACTACTGAATATCGACGGGATCTTGGCTGGAACCAGAAAATTTTTTTATGATCTTGAAAAAATATTTTATGTCATAAAATGATTTTTTAAGATCACAAGATTTTTTCAGATCGCCCAAGATCCTCGTCAAGATCTGAAAGTATTTTTTAAGCATCAAAGTAAGATCTTTCGAAATATTTTTTCAACATCCTAAAATATTTTTTCAAGATCAAAGACCATTCAAGTATTTTTTAAGACCGATCAAGATCACAAGATCTTTTTAGTATTTACAGTAGCCTAAAATATGTGTATTAAAAAAAAAAAAAAAAAAAAGAGCAACAGGGTCAAATTTGCGCGAAAACGGCGGTGTTTTAAGGAAGTGATGCGCAGATGATGGGAACCCGCAGTGGACTGAAGCCGCGTCCACCATATACACACACATACAGGAGAGAGAGAAGCAAAGCGAGAAGTGAAAGCAGAGAGAAGATAATGGAGAGAAGGGAGAAAATGAGTGAGAAATGGAAGGGGTTGATGAGGGAGAGATGGGTGGTGTTTGTGTGTTCGATGTGGGTGCAATCATTTGCAGGGATGGCTTACATGTTCGGCGCCATATCTCCGGCCATCAAAGCCACCATGGGTTACAACCAGAAGCAGCTCGCCGTCTTGGCTGTGGCCAAGGACTTGGGTGACAATATCGGATTTGTTGCTGGCAAACTCAGTCAGGTTTCCTCTATCTCTCGAGTTTTAATCGTTGGGGCTCTTCAGAATTTTGCTGGTTACCTCCTTCTCTGGCTTGTTATCACCCACAAAATCCCTTCTATGCCCCTCTGGGCGGTAAGTCTCTTCTTCACTTTCATACTCTTACATTCAGAAACAGAGCATCTGGGCTCGTTTCAACTCTGCTTTCTCAGTACTTCTCTTACTGTTTTTAGAATATTCGGTGAAATATTCCAATCTGTAATTTTTACGAGATTTTGAAGGGAAAAAACAATTAAATAAAACAGAGCGTGCTTTCATCTGTTTTACCCTTTATGCTACCTCTTTCGTCTTCCAGTAAGAAATAAACTGATGAACACCTCTCTCATTGTTGTTAGAATTTCCTTTTAATATATTATATATGTCCTTATCATGTCTTCACCCTTCCCTTTCTTCATGAAAAATGATCCCAACGACATGACATGACATATAAAAAAATCTTAGGGTAAGATCTTTTCTCACCTAACATATGCTTGGAAAAGTGCTATTGGACAAGTTGAATTTTAGCGAAATCAAGCTTCTCATCAAATATATTTAAATCAAGCTGTCCTCGACAAAAAGTTTAAAATTTGGGAGTGGGGTCTTGGCTCTCTGTAATAATTTGAATGAATCAATTAAGGGTGGTTAAAAATTAACCAAAAAAATTAAGGATAGCCAAAAGAAAATTCACTTATTCGAAAAAAAGCTAGAGTTCAATTGTTTCCTCTTTCTCGCGGTTCTTTGATAGTATTCAAGGGAGATTAAAACCTTCAGACACGTGATAAGCTTAATTATTCATGAATTCTTTTTTGAGTTAAGAATTTTAAAGAAAGTAATGTGTTAACCAGGTGTTAATTTGCAGTTATGCATTTGTATATTTGTGGGAAATAACGCAGCCACATACTACAACACAGCAACTCTGGTTTCGTGCGTGAAAAACTTCCCACAAAACAGAGGACCCGTGGTGGGGATATTGAAGGGCTTCGTTGGGTTAAGCGGAGCAATTATGACTCAAATTGTTGCCATCTTCTTCAGCACTCCTGATGAAGCCTCTCTCATTTTCATTATAGCCGTTGGACCCTCCATGGTTTCTCTATGTCTCTCCTTCTTCATCAGACCCATTCATGGTCATCACCAACAAGCTACAAGACCCTCTCATGGTTCCAGCTTCTTGTTCATCTATTGTGTCTGCCTCCTTTTGGCCTCTTATCTTATGGGAGTTTTGATGCTCCAGAATAAGATGAACCTGAACCAGAGCACCATCAAATTATTTGGAATTATTCTTATCATCCTCATATTACTCCCTATTATAGTTCCAATCTACTTAGTTTTCTTCTCAAAACCCAATACTCCAGACGAGGAAGAAACCCTTCTAGTAAACCCCGCAAAGTCAGAATATGAGAACGAGACTGGTATTGGTGAAGATACAGAGGAGAACAGAGGAAGTTCAGTAGCGGAAGTACCCAGGCAAATTGTTCTACTGCAAGCTAAGATTTTTCAGGCATTGACAGAAGCAATGAAGAAAGTGAAGCAAAAAAATGGGCCACAAATTGGAGAAGACTTCACATTGATCCAAGCACTAGCTAAGCCTGAGTTTTGGCTTGTCTTCTTTGCTCTCGTGATGGGGTCTGGAACGGGCTTGACAATTATAAACAACATGGGTCAGATTTGCCAGTCTTTGGGAGATAACAATGCAACTGTATACGTATCCATGATCAGCATATTCAACTTCCTTGGTCGCGTCGGTGGAGGCTACTTCTCAGAGGTCATCGTAAGGTGATCATTCAAGCTAAACTTACAAATTTGGGCCTTAACCCAACTTTAAAACATGTATTAAGACTTAAGAGAGAATTATGTTTTTGAACAGAAAATATGCGTACCCAAGACTGGCGGCGTTGGCGGCGGTTCAGGCGATAATGATAGTGGGGGTGTTGTACTACGCGATGGGGTGGAGTGGGCAATTATACGTGGTGACCATATTGACCGGGCTTGGGTACGGGGCCCACTGGGCCATTGGGCCGGCAACAGCATCGGAGCTATTCGGGTTGAAGAATTTCGGGGCGATCTACAATTTCTACACACTGGCGACTCCGACGGGCTCTCTGATTCTATCTGGTTTGGTATCAAGCACTCTGTATGATTATTATGCAGAGCAGCAGCAACAGGGAGGAGCTAAGGCAAAGAGTGGGAATGAGTTGCTTGTTTGTGAAGGAAACATATGCTATTCTGTGACATGTGTGGTCCTAGCAGGGGCTTGCTTTTTGGGAATAGTGTTGAGCTTGACGGTGGTTCGCCGTACTAAGAAGGTGTATGCCAGACTTTATGGCAAGTCTCTTCTGACTTAGAGGGGAGAAATGGAGAATCACCTACATATACCAGAACATCACAAAACTCTTGCTCAAATCATTCATGTTTTGTTTTTGTGGGTGTTCCATTGTGTTTGTTTATTTTATTTTTGTGGCCACAAGTGGAGGGCATGTTGTTGAGGATCTCCAATTGGCTGTTGCTAATATTGGCAAGAGAGAATGGCGTTTGTTTGTATTTGAAGCCATTCTTTGATGGATGTTCCTTTTTTCTGTAATTATACTGTCGGCTCAGCCTCTACGTCACTTCATTTTGTTATGGTGTAACTGTAAATAAACAAGTAAACTTCTGTGCGCTTGTTTCAAAGGTGTAATTTCTTTCTTACAGTTTCGTAGACGCACTTAATTTTTTATTACTTATCTGATATCAGTGAAAAAGCTACAGTACCATTTCGGTCATGAAGCGTAGATTACAGAAAATATAAGTTTCTTGAGTTCCCTGCGGTAAAAAATGATGGGGTGGTGCCCGTGGTACATTGTTTCCATAGTAAAATTAAAAACAGCGAACGACCACAGTGGGAGTCGAACCCACGACCTTCTGATCCGAAGTCAGACGCGCTAATCCACTGCGCTATGCGGTCACTGGTGGCAATTCTAAAGGTTTTAATTTTGTACTCAACAGATTATGTAAGCGACCGGCCCAAAATCCTTTCACTCATGCGCGTTGCATTTGCATGGCGCTTGGCTTCTAAATCTCGTGCATCATTGTTATAAATATATAATAACTATTCAAATGAAAAAAAAGCGCTTAAGAAGCGCGAGTAAAAAAATGTCGCGTCACTTAAGTAAGCGCCTGAGGCCATTGCCGTGAACGAAAAAAATCCTTTGTTTGAGACTCACCCACCATAAAGCAAACATGACAGTAGTATAATTAATTCATGGAGCAGTTTCACATTCACATTAAAATTTGACAACATATATTGAATGGAGTATTTACAAATTTATTCTTAATTTATATGCATTTACATGACAGTAGTATATTGAATGGAGTATCTACAAACATGACAACCTACGTGATAGAAGAAGTCACACTCACCTACCATATATACACATGATATAAGCTATCAAAATGTATGCGAACACAAATACAGTTGGATCTGAATTAGTATGTTTCTGGCTTGTAGATTTGTGCACATGATTGCTTGGCCTGGTCTTTTACAGCATGGCTGTTTAAAAAAATTAATATAATGTAAAATTAAATATTTCTAGATAGGATAAGAACAACAACAACAAATCTGAAAAGGAACAAAGCTTCTCTCACACTCTGATTTGAGAGCCAAACCTGCCATGCCTTGTAAGGAAAATGTCTCTGCATTGTAACAACTTCTCTGAATCAGGTTATCGGTAATTCATTCATTTATGACATTTAAAATAGGCTTCTGCTATTCTTAAGCCCTCAGGTTTCATTTGCATATTTTGTTAACAATGATTAAGCAGCTCAAGCACGGAACTGTACTTGCTACTAATTGATTATTTGCATGCATTGACCCGAACAAGATTTTAGTTTATACACATATATTAGAAGAAATGAACATTAGGGAGGGACACTGTTTGCCTTCCCTATGATTTTTTTTTTGTTGAAACATTCTGATTCATATTTATTGGATCAAAGAATCTGTTGTGGACAATTAATATTATGGGGAGGGAATTTATGAGACATATAAATTAATTTTGATGGCTGTGATATATATATAGGAGTACATGTGTGTAGTGTCTTCCTTATTTGAAATTTGACACGTCTTATTCATTTAAAGGCGATATGATTTTAAATAGAACATAAACATTAATTAAATTGAGTATCTTATAAAATCTCTAACAATTAAATCATGGTAAGAAACAAAAACAAAAAATCTCTAATAATAAAAGCTGCCTTTTATATAGGGATATTATATGTCATTTATTAATACAATCATGCAATACTAAAGACAAATATTTTACCACTTATTTTCAAGGTAGCCTCTTCTTGCACAGGCTGAAAAATATTTTGCCAAGAGAAACCGAAGTCCGGATTCCTTCTTTTGGTGGTTGATCTGGGTGTTACAACTGAGGTCGAAATCAATTTGTGAATAAAGCCTCTTCAATGGCGGTGCTACCAATCGATTTTCTGTATACAGTAGGTAAATTTCGTATCTACTCTAAATTTTTTTTTGCTATTATGGTCTATGGATTATGGTGTTATTGCCTCTCCGTTATGAAGTTTGTTGTTAATAGGTAGAATCTAGGCTTTAAAGTAAAAAAACTATTGAAATTGAGTCCAATTGAGTGTTTAATCTTTGCTGTTGCCTAAAACCGCTGCAACTTCGACTTCAAGAAGTGCTTTTGCTTATTCTGAGGCTCTTAATTAGAATATATGTTTCACGTAATGTTCTTATACCCCTCTTCGTGGTCGTTTCTGTTTTTAGTTTTGCAGAAGTGTCTTGAGAATTTACTTCTACGAGAAGTATCCCTTGTTTTGTTTTTCAAATACTAAAAACAATAATTATAATAGCTGTCTGGTCTTGCCTTTTTCAAATTTGTATTGCTTTCTGTTTTTTCTTTCCCAATGAAACATAAACTAATCATTTTGTTTTATCAGAAAGGTTTTGGCAGTTCCAAAGGTTAATTGGAGAAGATAGTCATGATTGAGGAAGTGAAAATATATTGGGAACATCATGCGGCCATGAAATCTGTTTTTGTTCGAAATCTAAACATAAAGTATGTTTAATTTGTGAATCACTTGGTCATTTTGCAATTAAAAAATGTGTTATTAAACTTTGGGTGTTAATGTGTCACACTGAATAGAAGTTGGTTGTTCATTAATCACTAGTATATCTGTTATTTTATCAGTATTTTCACTGATTCATTAATGATAAGACCATTCTACCATTATGTGTTTGTTCTTTCCTTTCATTAACAAAGTCGTTCTGTCATTGTAGACTGCTATTATTTCGTTTATTAGGATCCTATAATTGAGAGAAGAACCTTTACTGTGCATGTGAATTTGTTGTATTGTACACATATATATCAGCTGCCAAGTAATTAGCAGTCATTTAGAGAAATAAAGTATATCAAGAATGGAATGCAAAGAAGAGGATGCCATGAAAGCTAAAGAGCTTGCCGAGAAGAAGATTTTAGAGATGGATGCTATTGGCGCAAAAATGTTAGCCCTAAAGGCTCAAGGCTTGTGTCCTAATCTCGGTGGTCTTCCTCAACTGCTAACAACAATTGAGGTTTATGTCTCTGCTGAAACAAGAATAAATGGGGAAGTTGATTGGTATAGGGTTCTCGGAGTGGACCCAATGGCCGATGATGAAACTATTCGAAGCTGTTATAAGAAACAGGCTCTAACACTACACCCTGATAAAAACAAATCAATTGGTGCAGATGGGGCTTTTAGCCTAATCTCTCAAGCATGGAATTTGCTGTCCAACAAAGCGAAGAAAATCTTCTATGACAAAAAATGCAAACATGGTTTCGATAGTGCTAAGTGGAAAGATAGAGACCCTAGAAGTTCTGCTCATCCCAACCCTCCTCACATACCTCCTGTGACCCCAAAGCAAACGTTTTGGACCATGTGCCCTTCTTGCAGGGTATATTTTGAGTACGCTCTAGCTTATGTTGACTGGAGTTTAGTATGCCTGTTATGCAATACGCGCTACATAGGTCTCGAGGTACCGAACCCGTCTATACACAGGAATACTCCATCCACCTCAAAAGGAAGAATGAAGAAAACTCCTGCCAAGCACTCATAAAAAAGACAGTATAGATCAGGTTCTAATGATATTAGGGTATCATCTGAGAATTTGAAGAGAGGGCATGAAGATAAAGCACCTCCTGTCATGATGGCGGAAACCCGGTTTGGGAAAAATCAAGCTGTAAAGACAACTGATGCTGATTCAACTTTTCAATCCTCTTGTTTTGGCTCCGATTCTGTTCCAAAAAGAGACAAGGCAAAGAAAAAGAGACACATAGATAAGTGCAGAGAGGATAATGATAGAAAGGAGATGAGTGTTCCAGACCCAGACTTTCATGATTTTGACAATGGCCGCACAGAAAAAGCCTTTGGTGAGAATCAGGTGTGGGCTGTTTATGACGACGATGATGCCATGCCTCGTTACTATGTTTTGATCCATGACGTAATTTCTCTAAAACCCTTCAAAATGAAGATAAGTCGGCTTAACTCCAAAAGCAATGATGAACTGCCTCCAATAAAGTGGATTGGTTCTGGCTTTCCCAAGACTAGTGGTGATTTCCGGATAGGCAAGCATGAACTTAATGGATCTGTTAACTCTTTCTCTCATAGAGTTAAGTGGAAGAAAGGCCTAAGAGGAGTTATAAATATATATCCAAAGAAGGGGGATGTTTGGGCTCTATATAGGAACTGGTCTCCTGATTGGAATGAACTGACTCCTGATGAAATCATACATAAATACGACATGGTTGAAGTACTTGACGACTACAATGAGGAACAAGGTGTGGATGTTGCTCTGCTTGTTAAAGTTGCTGGTTTCAAGACAGTGTTCCGCCGGCATGTTGATCCTAGAAATATCTGGAATATTCCCAGGGCTGAGATGTTTCGTCTGTCACACCAGGTTCCTTCATACTTGCTCACTTTAATTCTCCTAGACGTTGCTTGGAGCTTGATCCTGCTGCTTTACCTATGAAACTTCTTCAGGTGGTAACTGAAGAACCGGAGCCGGGAACAGGAATGAAGATCGAAAAATCTTCAGAAGATACAATGGGGCCTGGACAGAATTCTAAAGAAAATGAGGAGGTCAAGACGTTTCAGATAAAGAAGGAAAAAGATTCTGTAGAAGATATTTCAAGGGAAGCAGTAGCTGAAGCAATGAAAAAGAAGAGAAATATGACAGAGAATTTGATTGTGTATAAGAGGAGACGTAGGCAAGCAGTTTAACGAGTCACCTCTTCTTGCAGTCAATACAATTCAACACAAAGTAGTCCAGAATTGGTCATTTATATTGGTTTTCTCTTTTTTTCTTTGGTGATTGTTATCTTTTGTTTCTAGTCATACATTAAAATATCCATATCCATTTGGATCCTCAAATTTGTTAAAATAAGTAAGCAGCTTTTGTTATTGTTGTTGAATATAGGTTGTCCTGCAGTTATACAGTAAAGTTTGGAGTTTTTTCGAGGTAATGTCTGCTACAGTATTTCATTGATTCAAAAACCAATTTTTTTTAAAAAAAAAATATGAAGGGAAAATATTTTTTACATCCCAGTCAAAGGAATAATATCATAAAAATCCTCATTGATAAGTAGAGAGCTGCTATTGATAAGTAAAAGAGTTATAATTGACAAGTTTTGAGACTTGTATTATTTCTTTTGGTTGGGACCTAAATGACATAGTCATAGCTTATTTGGTACAAGAAAAGGGGAGGGAAATTGAGTAAAGGGAATTTTTTTTTTGAGTTGGATTAGAAAAAAATGAGAGAAGTTGGGTTACCTATTTTTAATTCATTTTTCTTACTCTTTGATCATTCATATATTCTCTCTATTAAAATATTTTAAGGAAAATCCTATAAAAGGTCATTTAAAATGCCCAAATTTTAATTTGGGTCTTAAACCTAACAAATGAATAATCAGGTCATATAACCTAAAGTAAAGTGGGATTTAGAAATTGAACGAAATTACTTCCATGCCCTTGAGTTATTAATCCAAGAAGTTGCTAAAATGTGCATGTTTTTCAAACACTTCTTGAACACCGAATCCCTCCCTCTTCTGGATCCTCCCCCTCTCTATTCCTTCCACCATTAAAACAAAATTAGAGATCAGCTAATTGCCTCCTGCAACATTTATTGGTTCAAGCAGTCATTTTTCCACCATCAAGCGATATCTCATATATATTGATCACAATGAAAATAGCATTATCTTTTTACACACCTCACATTCTTTCATTAGGATCCATCAGAGGCGGACCTGCATACTAGATACTAGAGAAGGGGGCAAGTGCCCCCTTGAATTTGAGAATTGATTTTTTTTAAAATAATAATAATACATATTTGAATGATTGCCCACCCTTAAATAAAGTATCCACCTTTAATACATAAAGACTACACTTCGTAATGGGATGGGGATGAATGGTTAAATGATTGTTTAATGCCTTATATTGAAAAAAGATGTATTTGATAGTATTGATAATAAGACAATTATGATGGAATTTCAAAAAAAAAGGCCTAGAAGGATAACATTATAATTATTTCATTTTAATATACTTTTTTTTTATTAAAATATATGTACTTGAACTTATTGAGTGCCCACCATTTATTGTAATTTATGTAGCTGCATTTCTAACGGTACTTAGTCTTATTTTTCTAAATGACAGGTTTGTCTTTTATTACATTATCAGTATTCACTTGATTTTATAAATATTTTTTTCTTATTTATATTTTTTTGTTTTTTAATGCATTTAAAACTTTCCTTAAAAAAAAATTCGGGGCGCTACCCCTAAATCCCCTACCAATTGTGCCCCCTTATGTAATTTTCTGAGTTCGTCCTGGAATCCACATCATATAATACAACCATTTAATATTGTAATAAATGGGCCTTCGAACGCAAATGCACATAAGTGCATATACACAATATATTGTATGTATCAACGGGGTTGACATTGGTAAGGGCCAGGTGTGTTTAAAAGAAACGCCTCGAGTTTAAGCCTCGTGAATACGAGAAAGTTCATTTGGGAAGACTCACTCACCATAGTCGGTCTGATGAACCCGTCGGATTCGGATTAGTAAGTTCTCTAGATACGGACGACAAAAAAAAAAACAATATATTGTATGTGTGAGAAAAGAGAAAAGAAAGAAGATGGGTTTAAGGGAGAAGGTGATGGTTTAAAGTAGGTTCGGTGCTGTTCCTGATGGCGTTCATGGCTCCGAGAACCCTGCTGGTGGAGGTGCTGATGAACGGCTGTCAAAACTCCTCAGACTTTGCTTCAATGGTGGAAGGAATGGAGAGGGAGGGTAGAGGAATTAGAGAGAGAAAGTGGATCCAGAAGAGATGTTCAGAATTAGAATGTCAAAGATGCATTAGAAAGGGAGCTAGAAAATAAAAGTGAATGACATTTTTTTAAAAAAAAAATTATTAAAATATCATGGATTGAGAAAAATTTGCCAGATATAGATTAAAATTTACACATAAGCTGCCGCATGGTTTAAATTTATCTAGATGAAATACTTTTACTATTCAGTGAATGATCAGTAGATTGGTAATTTCTCAAAAATGATGGATGGGAAAGGGGAGAGGAGAACGGTAGTGAGTTGATAATTTCCCGAAAATGGTGGTGGATGGGAAGGGAGAGAGGTAGTGTGATACACAGAGATAATTCAATAAAGGGTATTAAAGTAAAATTAATTTTGATATCTTATTTTATGACATCCAACATGATTTGTTAAATTTAATGACCTAATTTAAAATTTGAACAATTCAACTCAACTGTTTTTAAGGAAATTTTCCCTATTGGATAGATAAATAGAAGTTGATAAACAACTATAGCGATCTCAACATAGATATGGATATCCATTTATCCTAATAATAATTTTTTTTGAGAGAAATCCTTTCTCCATCTATCTATTATTTCTATAAATCAAACCTTTTAATCGTCACACACAGACTCAGATCTCTCTCCTTCTTCTTCCTTCTTTTTCCGGCCACGATGGAGAAGCTTCCCGATGACCTGAGAATCGAAATCCTTCTTCGCTTGCCAATCAAATCTCTGGCTTGTTTAAAGTGTGTGTCCAAGTCATGGCTCTCCCTATCATCTCTGACCCCACCTTCCCAAAACTGCATTTTCAGGGATCTCCCCAACATTACACCTATCGATTCCCTTACCATGTTCGTGCTGAACATGATCGTAATAGTTATCTGCAAATGCGAGTTATAGATCTCAAAGCATCTCTTTGTGACGATTCTGCTGCTATAAGCTTCAATTTTGCCTCTGGGTACGACGAAATTTTAGCTTCTTGTCGAGGGTTTCTGCTTCTACAGCATAACAAAAGAGACAAGCTTCTTGTGTGGAATCCTACGACCGGTGATCACAAACAGATCCTACTACCTCGTATGCACCTTAGTTTTGAACTGCATGGCTTTTGTTACGATGAATCCACTGGCGACTACTTAATAGCGCTCGCATCATATATAAATCTTGATATGGTATTAGGTTTTCTCGTGTCTTCTCTGTTAGAACCAATTCATGAAATAAAGAAATTGCATTCAATTGTGGAGAAATTATCAGGACGCGTTTTCCAGGACTGCTTGCTGGTTCAGCGGTCAACGGTGTTATATATTGGTTAGTTTATTTTTATAAGGAAGAAGCACGGCCTGAAACAAACATTATTGCACTGGACATCAAAGCAAACAACGTAAGTCAAGTAGCAGCGAAGCAAGACAATATTATTATTAACTTAACACGTTTTGATTTGAGGATGTATGTTTGGAGAATCGCTGTCTCGTGGGTGATGAAAGAGGATGGAATGAAGTCATCTTGGACAAAACTTATGTCTATACCTTGCTGTGGAATAGGGCTGAGTAGATTTTATATTTCGCCATTATGTTTTACCAAAGATGGTAAACTCGTTACACTACATAACCCTTCGACATTATCAAAATGGAGTGAACAAGGAAAACAGGAAGAAGGTACGTAGTGTAATGGTTATGATCTGATGTACGATCGCTTTGCAGATACACCTGTATATATATACTCAAACCTTGCTCTCCCTTCCTTCCACACAGCAGTATGCCTAGTTTTATCCATCAGGGACTTTACACTTTTATTTTAATTAGATTCTACCCAATATTTATGGCTTTGTGCCTTGTCTTCGAATTACTATTTAAGACCTTTATATTATGTACGTACGTACCATGTGTTTGCTTCTTCTTCCGTATAGATTTTGAGATTTTAACGACCGAGGATTATATATGTATACCAGCTCAAGTTCTAAATACAAGATCTCGTTGATATTTTTTTTTTTAAAAAGGAAGCTAAATAAATAAATTTAAAATATTTATATCTATCATTTTAAAAAAAAAAAACTAATTACTAAGACCTATAAATTAATATTATAATCTAATGATGATACACAACATATATTATGATTAGGTTATATATTTGGCCTCCTTAATCTCTTAAAAAAAACAAAGCAACTAGGTGATATATTTAAAACTCTCCTCTTCTTTATTGTATCCGTCTGTTTCGTATTTGAAAATAGAGATTTCAATATTTTTATAGAGTTCTAACGGATTATTGTTTTGATACATAGGAAAAATTATTCACAAGTCCCACGTCATACAAACGAAAATTTCATATTTACAAGTCAAATTGCCTCATTTATAACTCAAATTTAATAATGTGTATTTATAAGTTATACTTTCATATTTGTAAATTGAAGTTGACTTTTTTACAACAATTCAAACTTAAAAAAAAAATAGATTTTTCTTGGAACATTTGTATTGAATTCTCGCCTAGAACCTATGATTAATTTTCCCTACAAATTTGTCTCGAGGATCTAAACATGATTTTTTTTTGGGGGGTGGGTAATGAAGAAAAAAAAGAAAGAAATAAAGGAAAAGGTGAGTCTAAACAGTAGTGTTGTTAAAACTCCCTTTAGAAATGTCAATTTCTACGTTTTTTGGCCTGAAATCGTGTCGGAACGGATTTTGAGTTGACACGGTTGAAACGTTGTGTCAACTCGGTAAAATCGGTTGACACGGCGTGTTAACTCGCAGCGCTGGTGGTCGCCGGATTTTGTAGTTCTCGCCCCTCTACTTCAGGTCGCCGGCAGCGATAGTGGTGAGGGTGGAGGCCGGTAGAGACTTAGAGGAATGTGGAGGAAGGAAGGATCGAAGGTCGAAGCTTGCCCCTCTCTCGCCTCTCACCTCGCGGCGCTCTATGATCTTCGGGTGATCGGGTTTGCCTCAGCCTCTCAGGTCCCTCGATGAAGAAGATGACCTAATTAATCCCTTGGTCAAAATGGCGTTTTGACCAAGGGACTAAAATGAGAGAATTCAAAGTTTTAAGGAGAGACTAAACTAAAAAGTTTAAAATATTTTTGGGGCATAACTACACTTTCCAAAAAAATGCATTAAGAATCCTAATTTAATTATGAAAAATCACATTAAATTATGAACTTAATTATTTTCTTGAGTGTTTGGACTTAAATTTGTGATGACTTTAATGTATTGGTGTGTTTTGGTTTTATATATATTGGATTTTATTTTTTTTGTAGTATGTAGTAAACTCTTACGTTTCGTTTACGTTTTCCGATTTTACGTTTTTGCCCATCCTTACCGTTTCTACGTGGACTCTACATTTTAACAACACTGTCAAACAGAGTGAAAGTGTACTTCAAATAGTGATATGAAGGGTACTTGGGTGTTTGATCGTATGAGAAGGTACTTTATTAGAGTTTAAAATTGGGAATAGAGATTATTGGAAGTGTTGTATGACGATTGTTTGTTTTAAAACGTCATTTTTATTATTCATATTTTGCGGTTAATTGTTTTAATTGTTATTTTTTGTTTTCATTTATATAACGAAGACAAATCGTTTAAATGTGTTAATTACATGATGATTGTCTCGTAAGAACCGTCATATTTATCAATAAAGAAAGGAAAAAAAATACACACGCTGCTTTTTTCCGGGAGCCGCCAAAGACCATATGTTTTTTTTATAGCAAAAATACACCTATAGTTACATTTTAGGAGCAAAAATCACACCACCGTTAAAATCTAACTTAACTTGCATTTGCAACAAAAAATATCATATTTACAAGAAAATGTTATATTTACAACAATATTTAAACACCTGGATTTTGAACATAGAAAGGTCATTTAAAAAAAAAAGCTATATTTACAATGAAGTACGTATTTACAACAAAATTTAAAATCTGGCCATATTTACAACGAGAAAATGTCATATTTACAACAACATTTAAACACCCTGGATTTTGAACTTAGAAAAGGTCATTTACAACCGAAAAAAGCTAGATTTACAATAGGAAATCGTATTTACAACAAAATTTAAAATCGGCCATTTACAACAGAAAAAATCATATTTACAACAAGCTAGATTTTAACGGTAGTGTGACTTTTACTCCTAAAATGTAACCACATGCGTATTTTTTCTCCTAAAAAAAATATATGGTGTTGGACGCCTCCTAAAGCAGGACGGAACATACAAGGGCCAAAAAAAGCATTTAGAATTTTTTTAAAAAAATTAATATAATGTAAAATTGACTTTTGGCCCCCCAATTTTTACCCCTCTTTTTATATCTTTGGGGCTTATAATTCAATTTGTGTTCCATGTGGGGTCTTGTATGATTTATGTTAATCTTGCCATTTTTTTTTTCTATATTTCATTCTAATTACCGAAATTTTTATTTGAAATTTACTTTTGAGGTATGCTTTTACCCATTTTACACTACACTCTTGTGGATAAAGTTAATTAATTTTTCATTCTAAACTTCACCTCTTGCCTTCTAATGTTATGGTGTTCAATTACATGAAGTTTATGGTCACATAAATTAACAGATTAAACCTCAACCTCTTACCTTCTAATGTTGTGGTGTATTTTTTTTTAATATTTTTTTCTTTTCTTGTTTATATTCTTTTGTTTTTTAATTCATTTAAAACTTTCCTTTAAAAAAAAATTCGGGAACCCCGCCACTATTTGGCCCCTCCATATTTTTGTCCCAAGCTCCATCTTTACTCCCGAGAATAAAGCACATGCGTATTTTTACTACTAAATCCTTTATCAATTATACTAACTGTTATCCTTTTGCTTTCGTGAATTTCATTCTGACTACATGACGATTTGCCTAGTTATTAGTTAAGTATTAACGTTATATATTTTTGTGTGAACTCCACCTTTATATATATATATAAAACGCTTATTCACTGTAACCATTAAATATTTAGCATATATATATATATATATGCACGATTTTGTCGGAGTGGATGTAACACTTTTTAGTATTATTATATTATTATTTGGATCTATCGAATGATCCAAGAGTTCAAATTGCAGGCTTGCTGATATAGATGCAATCCCAATTTGTTGAAAAATGACATGGGCTTATCTAGAGCTCCAGGAATTTACAATTAAATGGTAAATAAATCCAACTAAATAATTAAAATTGATAACCAGGCCCACCTTCAATTTTCCTTTTTAATTATATAAGGATTTTATGGTTTTTAAACAACATAAGGAAATCCCTAATTAGACCTTTTGGCTTTATCAGTATTTTGTTAGAAGTGTACACTTGTGATTTATTACATACTCCTCCAGTCCTAATTATAGGACATATTTAATTGATTTGGAAGGGATTAAGGATAGAGGTTAAATTAGTTTATTTTACTCATTTTTCTAAAATACCCTTATATATATTTTACACTTCAACTACCTTATTGATTTCACATAATCCTTTATTCATATCAATATGGGGTATTTTAGGAAGAAATTGACAAAAAATATAATGTTGTTCTATAATTAGGACCAAAACAAACTTCCAAATATTGTCCTATAATTAGGACCGGAGGGAGTATTTAAAAGTCTTTTTTTTTTTTGCCCAAAGATATTCACAAGTTTACAAATAGAAAATAAACAAGGATAGTGATACAACTCTAAGATATAAATGTGCTCCCTGCCATGCACGATGTGGTACATATGGCTACAACTTAGCCCTTTTTACTGATTTTCTGTCTGTGTCGAGGTCTTCAATGAATTTTTTATCGTTAGGGTCTTTACCTAACGCGTAAATAATATTGTTTGGTCTCCAATTTTACTTTTTGTTTATGATTAGGGGTTATAGATGTAATTTGGCCCAAGTTCTAAATCTCGTCACATAATCTAATTAATAATTTGTTAAGTTTAGTAACTATAATTAGAATTTAGGTAATTCAACCATAGATTTTACCAATTTTTTAACCTCACCCCTCCAATTTTCTTAAATCCAATTCATACAAATTTTCTTCCCTTCCCTTCCAAATCACTCATAACAAACAAACCGTCCAAGATGAACTATTTCTTTACCTTATAGATTAAAATGATGCTAATCCTAGGGAGTAATTTTTTTGTGTAAGAAATTTCGTTAATAAGCTAAATTAGAGATTTTTCATCTTTCTACGCAAAATTCTTTTGTAGCGTTAGAATTTTCGTGTACGGATTTGTAGCGTTGAATTAATTAATTTATATATATATTTACCACAAATTTGTATCTATCATCTATGCATTGACTGAAACGGGGTGCATTTAATTAATTATATACATTATTCTGGATTCTGGCTCATAGAACGAAATCCTGAATTAACCGGTCTTTCCATCTGATCAAATATTTATATTATTATGTTTGATCAAAAAAAAAAAAAAATTATATTATTACTACAGCTGACTGTTGACCGAATGACCACGATTACGAAGTTTCATTCTTTCGCCTTTGTCTGCTGCTTTTTCGTTTAAAGAAGATGATCATGGGCAAAAAGTCATTTTCATGCCATAAAAGAAAATTCTCTTGTTTATTAAAAAAAGAAAAGAGATATTGATAAATATATTTTTTTAACAAGGAGCAAGATCTAAAAGTTGGTGAAATTAATGGACTAATTTTCCTAAACTCTGGTTCAAAAACATCCAAACAAACAAGCTTTGTAAGAAAAAGAAAAAAAAAAGGAACTGGGAAAAGCGGTAAATCAGGGATTTGGCTTCTCTCCTTTTCTTTTCTGGTCCGCTCTCATCCTTTTCTCCCTTTATAGCCATTAGATCATGATCTAATGGTGTACATTTAATGTTATTAATATTTTTTTTCCTCTTATAAAAGGAAAAGAGAGAAGCATGGGAAGGAAATGGAGAGAATGATGTGAATGAAATATTAAATGTACACCATTAGATCATGATCCAATGGTTATAAAGAAGGTAAAGGATGGGAGAGCTTTAAGGAAAAGAAAAGGAGAGAAGCCAAGTTCATAAATCAGGGTGTGTTTGGTTTGAAAGGAAGGATGAGACAAAACAGACTTAGGAAAGATATAGATTAAATTGTAATTAATGAAAAAATTATTGCTTTTGTTGAAAATATATTTATAAAATATTAAAAAAATTATGAGTTATTTAATAAAGATAAGAGAAAAATTTATCTTTCTCCTCCATTCCTTCAAACCGATACATGACAAAGTTGACAAATAACGAAGAAAGAGGAAAGATTTTTTTTTTTTTTTTTTTTAATCAATAAGACAAAGAGTTACCTCTTGGGATGAGTCATAACGACACTACAAAACACGATAGATACAACAAGAAAGAAATTAGCCTAAATCGACTAACATTTGAGCCAAACAACAAGATGGCGGAAATTGTAAACACGCCTTTGTGTTCGCGTCATGAGCCATTTTGGCCATAAAATCTCGCACATTTTAGAACCTCTCTATTGGAATGAATTATCTCTATATCCCGTTTGAAAAAATCAACGATCTGATTTCAGAAATCTCTTGTGCCAAAGGATGGTATGGACCATACTCTGATATCAATAGACGAATAGCCTCTGTAGAGTCTGAATATAGCTTAATTTTTGTGAAACCAAGCTGCCTACAAATCATCATACCAGCTTTAATTGCTTGAAGTTCTGTTGCAGTAACTAAAGAGAAACCAATTTTTTGTTGAAATCCTCCAAGCCACGCTCCATTGCTATCTCTAATAATACCACCACAAGCTGCAATACTATGGTTGGACACCGAACCATCTACATCCACCCTAACATAACCAAAAGGAGGGACACTCCACGGGCATTAGCTCGTCGGGGACTTGGTAGATCCGATGAAAAAGCTTTCCTTGCTCCACGCCTTCCATTAGCCGATGAAGACAACCGTGAACAATGCAACGAGGATGAACACCTACACCTTCAAAAATCCTCTTGCATCTATTCTTCCGATTAGCCAACAAGCCAATCCAAATATCCGCATCCAAGGCCAATGCTTAACCTTTTTACCACCCGGTTCGTGCCTGTTATTCCATAATATCCAATCCTGCAAATTACCACTAAAAAAAGTACTATAATATATAGGGTTAATCAAATCAAGCCACACAGAGTAAGCTATCTCACAATCCCTCGAGTATGAAGAATGGTTTCCTCGCCAAGGCACTCAAAGGGACAATCATTTTGATCACTCAAACCTCGCCTCTTCCCCGACGAGTTAGTAGGTAATCTACCATGAAAAGCTTGCCACATGAAGACTTTGGCACGTTCGAAATTGGCCAACGCCAAATGTCTTTGCGCGTAAAGGTTCCCGCAGTGTCATTATTTTTCTCGAACATTTTGTAGGCCGATCTAATGCTGAAATTTCCATCATTAGAGACCCTCCAAAAAAAAGATCATTTTCTTCCATGATTGGAGGTTTAACCATCTTAATTTTTTCAATCACCCATTCGGTAAGAAAACCTCCATTTCGTAAAATCCCAAGAACCATTTAATGACACAAAAGCCCTAACAGGTTTCATCATGACTAACCCAATCATGATTCTTATCCACATATTGAATCAATGGTTTATCAAGAGGAGACCATAATTCCCACCAGGCATTAGTATTATTACCACTTCTTAGCTTACTTCCCAAATTTTTCCGAACTTATCCCAAACTTTAACTATGGAACTCCAAACTTCGATTGATTCTTCTTCTTGCTTATACTAGGAATTTTATCACTTCCACAAGCATATTTACTTTTCGACATTGAACCGAGGGCTTCGGGCTTGGTTATAAGGCCCCAACATAACTTCATTATGAAAGATTTATTTTGTAGTGCAAGATCCTTAACTCCAAGCCCCCCATCCTCTTTTCCTAATTTGATAGTTTTCCAAGTCAATGAGATGGAGTTTACTTGTTGCCGATCCTTTACTCCAAAAAAAATCTCTACTCAACTTCTCAATTTCCTTAAGAATCCCTTTTGGAATAAGCGAGAGACCGCATTTGATAAGATGGTAAAGTTGATAAGACCGATTTAATCGACATACATTTACCCGCCATACTCAAATACCTACCCTTCCAACCGAGAGTTTACTATTAACCTTTGCAATAAGAGGGCAAATGTCGATTTAACCATCCTCTTGTGCAAAATAGGCACCCCAAGATATTTCCCAAGATCGAAGTAACACTAATTCCTAGAACCCGTTGAGTTCCCCGAGCTCGTTAAAGTGAACCTTATGAGAGAAGAAGCATTTAGATTTAGGAAGACCGACTTTATGTCCCGAAATGTTACAAAAGGTAGTCATAATGTCTCTAACCTGTTCCACTTGATTTCTTGAGGCTTCACAAAATAAAATGAGGTCATCGAAGAATAAGTGGGAGATGGCAGTCCATTGAGATTCATTCTCGGTGGTTTCCACCTTCCATTTTCTACTTCACGATTAATAATTTGTCCTAATCGTTCCATGCACAAAATGAAGAGATAAGGACTTAAAGGATCCCCTTGTCTAAGACCTCTAGAAGGGAGAAAAGAATCGTAAAGCTCTCCATTCCAACACACCCTCATAAAGGCCGAAGAAATACATTTCATGATGAGTTGCACAAACCGATCATGAAATCCAAGACTTTGAAGATTGAATTTAACAAAATCCCAATCTAGTCTCGTCATAAGCCTTCTCCATATCTATTTTGATGGCAACGTATCCTTTACCTCTCTTTTTGGTTCTCATAGTATGAATGGCCTCCCGAGCAAGAATAATGTTGTCGCAACTTTGACGTCCACTAATGAAACTACATTGGGTAGGGTGAATCAAATATTGCATAGCCTTTTTCAATCTATTCGTAATAATCTTGCTAAGGATCTTATAACACACGTTACACAAAGCAATGGGCCGAAATTCCTTAATAGAATTTGGGGCATCCACTTTAGGAATTAGAACAATGTTTGTGTGATTCATTTCCTTAATATTATCAGGATTAATCATAGCTTCAAGAATCAGGTCACACACTTTAGTTCCAATTATCTCCCATCGAGATTGAAAGAAATGAGGATTTAATCCGTCTGGACCAGGTGCTTTAAAGGCACCCATTTCAAAAGTGCGTTCTTAATTTCAACCACCGAAACATCCCTTTGAATGGCTTGTAATTGAGATTGATCCAAAGTAGGGAAATTAGTTGGCCATTCCCGAACGGGGGTGACTCCGTTATCACGAGTATAAAGGTTTTTGAAATAATCCAAAGCCAAATGTTTTAATTGACTTGGTCTCGTAACCCACCGGCCTTGAACATTTTGTAACGTTTCCACTCGATTTCGTCTCCTCTTCACAACAAAGTAGACGCGTGGAAAAAACTCGTATTCTTATCCCCAAATTGTAACCACTTGCAACGAGATTTTTGGTACCATAAAAGTTCCTCTTGATTTACCACCTTTAAATATTCTCGCCACAATTCCTTTTCAAGTCTCACAAGACCCCATGAGGACGTTCAATCATGGCCTTATCAATCCCTTCCAATCTTCTAATAAGTTCCCTTTTCTTATTTGGCAAACTTCCGATAACCTCCTTATTCCATTTAGTAACAGTCTCTTCAAATTTCCTGTATCCTATAGACCATGAATTATTCTGCCAAGACGATTTGACAATATCAGAAAATCCTTCATGTAAACACCAACCTGCTTGATATTTAAAGGAATGGCTTTTAGGTTGACGTCTATCCTCAATTCCGGACGAGACAACAACAATCCGATGATCTGATTTATATTTAAGATGATGAAAGGCCTTAAAAGAAGGGTGGGCTAGATCCCAAGTCAAATTACCAAAAACCCAATCCAATCTCTCTTTCACCTCGTTCTTCTCCCAAGTAAATTTGTCACCTACAATCGGAACCTCCAAAAGGTTACAATCATTAATACAATCTCTCGAACCGTTGATGATACAGATTACTAATAGGAACACCTCCTTGCTTATCTGATGGATTCAAAAAAGAATTAAAGTCACCCAAGATAAGCCAAGCCTCTTGAGTAATTCCAGATAAAGCTCGGAGAGAAGCCCAAAGCTCATTTCTGTTCGCCTTTCTTGGCTCACCATACACAAGAGAAACAAACTGAATTTCACTTGAACTTTTATCCGAAATTTTACAATGGAGAATTTGAGTATTGGAAAAAATATAATCAACCGAAACGTCCCAATCATTCCACAATAACCGAGAGACCACCAAAGAAACCCGTAGCTTCAACCCTCAACCAATTATTAAACCCCAACTTTTTAACCACACTATCTCGCTTCTTGCACCACTAATACGAGGTTCAAGAAGACCCAAAATATTAATACTATATTTTTGAACTATATCTTTGATTAAACGTGGAAACGATATACTACCCGCTCCACGACAATTCCAAGAAGCTATAATCATTGGAAACAAATAAAAAGGGAAGACCAAGAGAAACCTTATTTATCCAGGAGGCACATTAACATGAATATCATGTCGACTACCCGTGGACTTCTTGATCTCATTCTTTGAATAACCACCTCCTTCACTCGGTTCCAATGTTCTTAATTTATCATTTGATACATCCTCTTCCAGACCTCCATCTTGTGACACTCTCGATGTGTTCAAGTTTGGTAAAGGTGGATCATTATTATCTTGGTCCATACGTATTGATTCTTTTTTATCCACACTTCCACTTACGACACAATGCAACCTTTGCTTAACAACGTTAGCTCCTTGCTTTTTTGTATTAGCATTGGTATTAGGCCCCACAATATTAGTGCTTTGATTTTCGAGAGCAACTGAGCTCGGCCCACTTTGAGATATCATTTGGACCTTGTCTTTTTCTTTCACTTTATATATATTTTTGGAACCCTGAGGATCTTTCCCTTTCTGTTTAGCTCCTTCTCCATTATGTGACTTAGACTTTTGGGATCCTTTATCTTTTCCTTCACAAAGAATCAAAGATTTCACTGTAGATTCCTTATTACCCCTCTCACTCTGATCCTCTGAAGAATTCTTTTCCTCCTTCCAGTCTGACATAACAGTAAATCTTGAACCATGGGATTTATCTTCTACTCTTCCCATATTTTTGACAACATTATTAGGTTGAACTTTTTGTTTCTCATTTCTCACAACCCAAGATCGTTGGGATCTCGCGTACAAGCATCCAAGGTCCAAATCCTTCTTCTTCGACCGGAGTAGTTTTTTTGCAGAAATCCAGATGTTCTTTTAACAGATGGATTTGGAATTGTTGAGTTACTAGATAAATCACCACCATTAATACTCCATGGGCAATTTTCTTTCCGATGCCCATATCTACCACATCCAAAGCAAATCATATTTAAGCCCTCATATTCAATATTATATAAAGAAGAGGCTAGAATGATTTTTGGTATTAATTTCTTTTGAAGATCCAGCTCCACACATATTCTGGCATACCTTCCTCTTGCCACCTTAGGATTATCACTGTCACTATAATTTAGTGTATGGAGATCCACCTTCAAAGTCTTTCCAATCATGTCTCCCAACCTCGATAAATATTTCTTGTTATAACAATTTAGAGGAATGTTGGGAATTCTTATCCAAGTTGCAATCTTGCCTAATGTATTATTGAAGGGGTCAAAATAAGGCGACCACCGTTGAACAAGGACGCTATGTTGAGCTACCACCCATGGTCCTTCAAATAAAATTCGTTTATAATGGGTAGCCCATGTTTCTTGATTTGTGAATCTGACTACATAGTAGTTATTTGGAAGATCTATTAAGTCAAACTCACTAAATCTCCAAATTTTACAAAGCATCTCTCTCAACTTGTAGAAATTTAATCTGGCTCCAAGAATTGTGATGATTAAAGTATTCTTCCATGGTTCACAACTTTCATTAAATTCCTCATCAGTAATGGGAACAACAGGATAGACATCCATTAAACTCTTGATCTCCTCTGATGGTTCTGGCAGGCTCCACGTTTGGTCATGAAGATCCGAAATCAAAGGATCATCATCCATACTAGAAGTTCCATGAGCAACTCCGTTGAAATCTGATCCTTTGAAATTCAAAAGAGAATCTTTGAAAGATTTTAATTTCAAATTTTGATTTCCTTTTTCCTCAGTTATCTGAGTTAAGCGGACAGGGGACAGAGAGAAACCGGTCGTCTGGGTTGTATTGTACCTTTTCCCATCCATCCGAGCATCGCATTCCAATAATCTAATAGAATTCGTTTGGGGATTTTTGTCTGTCACACAAAATAAAAATAAAAATAATCGGAAAAATCCCCCCGGCTTGTCGCTCACCCTTCGATCAAACCCTCGACGCAGAGCATACCCATCTGGCCAATTCTCAGAGAATCCATGGAGAACAACCAGCAAGCCCAGTCATCTTCGTACCCACCTCAAGCCCCTGCTCCTCCTCCTCCTTTTCACCACCTTCTCCAGCAGCAACAGCAACAGCTTCAGATGTTCTGGTCTTACCAGCGCCAAGAAATCGAGCATGTCAACGATTTCAAGAACCACCAGCTTCCCCTCGCTCGAATCAAGAAGATCATGAAGGCCGACGAAGACGTCCGCATGATCTCCGCCGAAGCCCCCATTTTGTTCGCCAAGGCCTGTGAGCTTTTCATCCTTGAGCTCACCATTCGATCTTGGCTTCACGCCGAGGAGAACAAGAGGAGGACTCTCCAGAAGAACGACATCGCCGCTGCCATCACCAGGACTGATATCTTTGATTTCTTGGTTGATATTGTGCCCAGAGATGAGATCAAGGAAGAGGCTGGCCTTGGTGGCATTGTGGGCACCACCGCCAGCGGTGTCCCTTACTATTATCCTCCCATGGGCCAACCTGCTGGCCCTCCTGGAGGCATGATTATTGGACGGCCGGCCGTGGATCACACCGGAGTGTACGTGCAACCACCATCGCAGGCTTGGCAGTCGGTATGGCAGACAGCTGCTGAGGATGGATCATACGGTAGCGGTGGCAACAGTGGGCAGGGCAACCTTGATGGTCAGAGGTAGGATCTTACTCTTCTGGTCATTCCAAATTCCACAAACGACTAGCTCTCGTATTTTAAGTTGAGAGTTGGGGGGTAAAAATTTGCACTTTTTCTTCAATAGTTTCTGAATTTCGGATAATTTCAATTTGTAAATTGTTTAGAAGCAGCGGGACCTGCTATTTTTCCCGTTATTTGGATGGTTTTTTGGGTTCGGAAAAGATTGGAATGAAATTAGAGTGCTGTTGCATAATTTTTTGTGATGAAGTGAAGGATATTTTCTTCGTTTTTATGGTACATGGCAGAGGTTTGAACTTGTTACCTGGTAACAGCTGTAAATTACTCCATATGGGATCATGTTTATCTGGGATTATATGAGGTTGTGGAACCTAAGGCCACCTGCATCTTCTATGGCAAACTAGGAGATCAATATCATGTTTGTGAGTTTAGTTTAAGCCACGAGCGTCCTCCTCACAACTTTTATATCGTCCATTGCCACTTGAGTGTGGTAGCTTAGCGCAAAGCTTCAATAAGTGGAGGGATTTATGAAAGCAATAGACCGTAATAGGAAGGGACTTGTAAGACCTTTATTTTGAAAAGCTTTTTAAACTTGTAGGGGCATGTTAAAATGGTTGTTGGGTGAATAAGCATTATGCAATGAAGGTGGAACGATCTATATAGGTGTCTGATGTTTTGAAAATGCATGTGCTACATATTGCTTTGAGGCAATTCATGGAATTTTATAATCTTACTGTATATTCATGATTTATATTGAAGCATTCTCTTGTTGCCTTTTACTTGTTTCCTAAATAGATATTAGTGCTGTTCTTCAGATGTCTTCTATTCTTTTATCCTTAGTCAGACGGATCTGTCTTTCCACTTTAGAATATAGAAGGACCTTGAGAATAAATTATTGTTGATGTTGGCCATTACATTTGCTACTTTAGTATTGTTGAGTACTTGAGTTACTTATCAAGCTTCATGTATCATATCTTAGATGAATTACCAGTAGTTTTGATGAATTATTTGCTAAGCTGAAGGTTCATCTTAAATTTTTCTACAAGCTTTTTCATGCACCATATGCATACATTTAGGCTCTGAAGTCATTTTCAGAATTAAAATATGCTTTTCATAATATGTTTGTGCTGTGTAAACATTTGTAGTTTATAGTTTGACCATATATACACGTGCAAGTCCATGTCTTTCACAAGGGAAGGAAACATCTGATTTGTAGTTTATAGTTTGACCATATATACTTCGTGTAGATCAGATCGTACTCATGTTTTGGCTGTTGAGAAATGTTACCTCTCCCAGCCTCAGTCCCGCCTCCACCTTTCTATGCTGTTATGTTCATTAGTCAGGGAAGAGATGACAGAAGCAAATTTCAACAGCAACATAATTAGGCTATTGAACTTGTTTCTATCCCTACCACCCCAAATCGTAAGGGGAGAGAAATCAAAAGATATAGACATAAAGTTTGTAATTGTGTATGACAAAAATTAAGGATTAGAACTATGATGCTTCTTGATTTCTTGATGTTGTTGATGCCTGTCCCTGGTTGCATCTGGTAATATGAACTGTCATTCCATTAAATGGGTCAAGCATGTTGTCGCAGGAGCACCTCAAGACGTAGATTATTTTTTAGATTTTATTACCCAGACAAAATAGTTTGCAAGATTTTTCAACAGGTTATTATCTTTGTTGCATTTATGTGTAACTGAGTTTATACACAATTAGTCCTAATTGGTCCTTTCAATCTTGGCAACCATATAAACTGTAATCATGCCATTTCTTTCTTTATTCACCCTTTACAAATTCCCTCTTTGATGCTACAATGCAACATTATTATTGAAATACTGTGAACGGAAAGTTTGTAGCTCACCGGTATCTTTTTAGGGCTGTAAATGATGGATTATATTCAGATCGCTATATTAAACACAACATTTTTACCCTCGAAAGCATTTTAATATGCTTCAACTCTGAATGAAGTTGCTGCATTAATGTGTCTGAGTCATCCCTTCGTGGAATACCCATAATCTGTTGCTCGAGCAGCTAATCCCTTGGAAAATTTGATAAGGTTTCCCATGAACACGTATGAAATGCAAATTTATGGGGGTAATCTGATGCACTGCATGAGGGCTATAATTTACTGGTTGAACATGCGTGCCTCTGCTGCATTACTACACGTTGGTTGTATGAAATACTAGGACTGTTTTGCTCAATGTCTACATAAATTTAGAAATTTAGAAGAAATACTGACTTGAAATATTTCGTCAAGTAATGTGATTAAGTGGCCCTTTTATATCGTTTTGTTTATGATGCATGCTAGTGTCCAGAAATGGTTCTGACGCCACTTGCAATTTCCTTTGTGTTTTCTGCAGCTGAGCAACAACAATTGCGAATGATGCAGTGTTGACTGAATGACTGGTGGGGTTGTGAAGATGGTGGCACTGTTCTTGGAATTTTTGATTGCTTGTGATTTAGAAATGCTTTGTGAATGTTAATTATTAATTTATACAGGATGACGCTTCAAACCTGTTAACTTGATTCAGCAAATGAACAGCATCATGATGATGATTTTAACTGTTTGATATACAAATATTGGTAACTGATGAACACTGATCCTCTTGTGTCTAATGCATGATGCAGCAACATGTTTTATATCACCCTTTCTATCCCTCATACTTGGGTTTATGTATGTCCTTCATACTTCTTGGTGTTTGTTTGGTATCTATGGTGGTCTCTTGTTGATAAACGATACTATCTGCCAACATCTACGGATTCTTTTTGTTTTTAACGATTTTTAGCTGAATATTAATAATTTCCCTATATATATTGTATGGTATTGGGGAGTTGTAATGCTCATTCGAAATCGTCATAGAGAAAGGTGGTGCCCCCGGAGAGGTGGCGTAAATCCTATAGCATGACCCTATCGGACTGGTTATGGTGGAATGTTAATGGATAGATAGAAGCGAGCAAGGAGTGGGCTTCCAGGTTCGCCATGTTGTGTTGGTGGATCTGGAGCCGGAGGAATTTGTTTGTGTTCGATAAGAGATTCACTTTGAATAATATATTCTTGCTAGTACAGATGCCACTAATGATCGCCTGGCAGTGATGAAACTCAAAGGTGTTACTCTGACTACTAGTCAAGAGGTTTGGCATCCACCAAAAAAAGTTGGGTGAAGCTGAATGTGGACGATGCTTACTCTAGAGCTGCTAATAAGTGCGCTTGTGGGGGAATTATTCGTAATTCTTCTGGCACATTTCCTAGGGGATTCATTCATCCTGTTAAAGATGGGGATGAGTTGTCTGCAGAAATTTGGGCTTGTCTCTTGGGGCTTAAGATTGCATGGGCGATGAGGATCCAGAAAATGTGGTTGGAAACAGATTCTACTGAATGTCTTGAATGTCTTGAGTTACTTTACTTTCTCATGAACGGGGTGTTCATCACCGTGACTCTGATATCCTTGATGAAGTTAAAAAGCTGCTACAAATGGAGTGGGAAACAAAGGTCACGTACATGTATCGATCTTGCAACCGGACTACTTGGCAAAAAAGGGTCTTGATTCGGGATGGGGGTTCCATGAAATATATAAGCCTTTTGAGGCTCTAGAGACTATTCTTTGTCAGGATTGTAATGGATGTAGTATCTCTATAGGAATAGTTTAGGTGTCCCAAATTTATCCAAAAATAAAAATAAAAAATGGGGGAGGTGCATAAATGCTACTACCTCCGGTTATAATTATAAGATCACTTTTATAGTGCAAATTTGTACTACAAAAGTGTTTCTATAATTAAGATCGGAGGGAGTACATAAGTATTTTAACTTTATAAGTGCACTAATCCAATACATTGGAGGTGGGAAATCATGTTGATTTATATGTTTCCATATTTTTTTGCCAGCATATTTATATTCTTATTTAAAGTATATAATTAAATTTTAATAATGGTGCATGATTTTCTCATTACTTTTTTTTCCAAAGTGCATTAGTTATTAACTTGGACATTAGATGATATGATAATAATGGTGCATGATTTTCTCATTACTTTTTTTTTTTTTGGCATAGTGCATTAGTTATTAACTTAGACATTAGATGATATGATTTTATAAAAAATTTTATAATCTATTTCTTCAATTAAAATATGATAAGTTTTTTTATAAAAAAATCAAAATATAACAAATCTATAAGTTTAATTAAATATGATAACTTTACGCTTTTGTTTAAATTTTATAAAATGCTTTTGTATAAAATTATATTTTATATTTTATAATAAAATATGCTAAAGCGAAGATTAAAAGAAATTTGTACACTGAAGAATGAATGGAAAGACCATTGTTATAGAAAGTTGTGGGTTGGAGATAAACATTTATCATTTATGAGATGAATATCGTAGTTGATTTTAGGATTTATTTTTTTTGGCCATACGTTGATTATTGGTTTAATTTCCTTATTTATCACACACACAAAAAAGAATGAAAATCCATGTAGATCTCATGTTTTTTTTTTTTTTTTTTTTTTTTTTTTTTTTTTTTTGTGATTTTCTAGGGATGGCATGAAGGTCACGAAGATAACTTTCCAGTTTTTCAACCCTCATTCACTAAAAAAAAAAGATACTATCCGGTTGTAATTATAAGACCTAGTTGACTTTTTTTTGGAGAGATTAAAGAAGTTAAATAAGTTATTTAATCATTTCATATATTGTGTTTTCTTATACTATGTATTAGTTTATTAGTCACACTATTTAGTTCGAAGAAAAAAATAAAACACTCTAAACTAATTTAATTAGCTTCCTTAATTTCTTCAAAAAAAATTTAACTAGGCTTTATAATTAGGACTAGAGAGTATCTCTATTTCATCTTTGGGAAAATTCCATTAAAATACCATTTGAATTTGCTAAAACCCCCAGAAATCTTCCGAATTTGTAAAAAGCGAGAGGTATCGAGGATATATGAGAGATATCTGAAATTCGGGTGAAATTACCTTTTTTTTTTTTAGTTTTAAATAAATAAATATATATATAAAGATAAAATATCACCACCGGCCACAAGAACGCCCTCACCACCGACCGCGCATTCTCGAGAATTGGCGAGACCGGCCACCGGATGGGCGCCGGCCGGCGGTGAGAGTATTTTATTTTATTTTTAATTATTTAAAACTAAGGGTAAAAAAGTAATTTCACCCGAATTTGTATATCCTTCATAGATCCTCGATACCTCTACTCTTTTTACAAATTCGGGAACACGGGGGTTTTACAAATTTAAATGGTATTTAATTGGCATTTTCCCTTTATCTTTTGATTTACCAAAAGAAAAATCTCTAAATATTTTAATCAATCTGACCAATGGCCTTCCAGTTTTGACTTGCGAGGCGGCTCCTATAAGTTAACCATTAAGCGGAACACAAAACGCGTGCGGATCATCGTCGGCTTTTACCATTGACGACCACAGCTCCTCCTCAAGCCTCTCCGCCTCTGCTTCCAGATCCGCTGCTATCTGTGGCAATGGACGCCATTGATTCCGTTGTTGATCCTCTCAGAGAATTTTCCAAGGACAGTGTTCGTCTTGTAAAGCGTTGCCACAAGCCTGATCGCAAAGGTATATTTATCGCCCCTTCCTCCTCTAATTTCTTGCGTTTTCTTTTTCTTTTCTGTGTATTGATATTTGGCCATCTTCTATTCTTCGAATTTTGCTGCAGAATTCACAAAAGTAGCTACCCGTACGGCTATTGGTTTCGTTGTGATGGGGTTTGTTGGGTTTTTCGTCAAGTTGATTTTCATCCCGATTAACAACATTATTGTTGGCTCTGGATAGGTAATTTTTCGATCCTTGTCAAGTATGCGCATGCTTGTGTATAATATTCTCTTATACTATGTATGCGATTCATGGTCTAGAAGGTTAGGGAAGAAAGTATGCATGATCTATCCTTAGCTGGAGATGCGTGCTTGTATATACTACTCTCTAATACGAATTGGTAAAATATGTATGCAATTTGGTTTAGAAGGTTAAGAAAGAATGCTAGCACCATCTATTCTATTCTCAGTGGGAGATTCGGTTTCGCTTTAGGATGGATTTTCACATATACATGTCTTTAATCTCCGGGACCTTTAATCGTCATTGAGGGTTAAATGCGGCGAGGAATTTGGATGATTAAACGGAAGAAGTTCAAGGACCTGGCTCATTCATTTATACGAGATTTAGTAGGAAGTATTAAAAATTGGGTTAATTGTCTCAACAATTCTTTTAGGAATCCTGACGGATGTAATCTAATAGCTAGTAGTTGGAAATCTTCAGCGCACTGGCATGGCGGGGTGTTCAGAATGTTTTTGTTAGATCTTTCATCTTACTAAATTTCATAGTGTCAATTGATTATAGTCAAAACGTTTGTGATGTTATGTTTAGTCCCTAAATGTGAAAGAAAATTGAATTACCCCTTCCATGTACTGTATAATTTCCATCGACCAAGATTTTTGGAGAATTATAATTTAGGTCGCCTTTCAAGTTGGATTCTCTCTTTAAGCGGTTTTATTGAAGTTTGAAACTTTTTAATCAGGAGACTGGAAAGACATGCTGTCCCATGGGCTCTCTCGGCCAATTTCTGTTTTGTTGAAAATGGCTTGTTGGTTGCACTTGTATAAGGATAGTCTTCTATTGGAATTTTGCAGTGGAACAACTATTATGAATTGGAAATTATATGCTGGTCGTGATGATGGTTGTTCGCGTTTACAATGCTGGCTTTATTTGTTTTATAGGCTCTCATTTTTTCCTTTCTCGTTCAATTGCAGGTTAGGCCGAAGTATGACCCGGTTGTATCAGATATGAATTTATAGCTGCTAGCTCTATTTGCCCTTGTCTTCCGTTTTTTTATTGAAGAAGAACTTCATAGCTTTTTTATTTCAAAATATACGAGAATTATGTCTTTTTTTCCCTCGCTATATTAATTTTTCCATGCTTATTGTTTTGACATCAGGCATCTGACATCGTTCTTTATTAACATCCATATGGAACTACTGGTTTATTATATACATACCAATCCGTTGAGATTCATATAGAGAAGAACGAGATAATGTGAAAATAGAGGAGTAGTAGGATCCAATGAAGTCTTGTATACACTCTTATGTGTTATGTTACCTTTTTTTTTTTAAAAAAATGAGATATTTCGTAAACTTAAGAAATCCTGAGATAAGTATGAGTCGGATCCTTAATTCTATAGTATGGGATATAATTAATGGGACGGCCATCTTGACGATGACCATATTTGTTTCATTAGTCACCTGTGGTGGCATATGAAGATTCGTATGTGGGTTCTTCAATTAGAAAGTTTATTAAAACCATATGAAAACTTGGTCTTTGGACCTTCTTAATAAAGGCAATTTTCAGTGGGCTGAAAAACTTCACTGCTAAAAGGTACATAAATTTAGGAAGATGCTAACAGACAAAATTTACAAATTAATTATTAAGATTATTCTCTAATCTACCACTCACATGACTATCTCCTTTCTTTGAGAAGAAGTTTGTACTTTTGTTTCTTGATAGATAGTGAATTTCGCGTGTTTGGTTCGTTATTGTCAAGATGTTCAAAATGTAGAGCGATGCAAAATCAATCAAAAAAGGCTTAATCAAATTGGTTTCTTCAACACTTGCTCTGCGGAACTATAAAGCAAATAATCAGAGATTAAAAAACCCCCAATATGCTTGCCCACTTCATTGATCGTAAAATTGGAGCATCGTTACGTACGAAGCCACAGCTCAATTTTCCTAGGCAAAATCCGTTGGCTGCTGGTAATGAACTCACAGCTTGGGGGAAATCAGAATGGAAAATTTCAAACTAGCCGATTAATCACCAATTATTGCTCATCATTTCCAATAATGAAAAGGCAATATATGCAGCAGAATAGTTCGGGAAATAACATTCACAGAACTTTGAAAATGACTCATAAACCACTGACTAGCTTTCTTCAAGCTCACTCATAACACCCAAAAAAGACATTTAGACTTGACAGATAATGAACCGATCCTCCAATATCGTTAAGACCCTTGTCACATTGTCTGCATCCCAGAAAACGATTGACATAAGAACGTTATATGGGGTGGGACACGCATCTAGATTAACCAACCGCAGCAATTAGGTTAACTGGCAGCAGCTGAATAAAAGAAAGGTAACGCTTGTGACAAAAGCAAGAACCATCCCTTCCTCCCTACTCAACAAGATGCAGAACAGCCACTTTCATAAAAAACCTAGTACACCTAAATGAGAAGGATGTAATTGCATTGCTGTGTTTCTCAAAGTTGAGAGAAGAAAAACCAAACAATGCCACCGGAAGTACTTCATTTTCGTCCCCTCTTACCACCTCTAGTTCAACTTTCTTCAGTCACAACTCAACCACAGGAAAATCAACCTTCCAGTCCCAAATTGTCCCAAGGAACCAAAAGAATGAACCTTACTAAAAGGGAACTCATCCCCATACTCATTCTGATTCTTTCAGTCATGTCAGTTCTCAGACTTCTGAGCATCATTGTGAGTACTTCATCTTCTTCCCATGTGTTATCTGGTCTGTCTCCAGGCCCTCAACACAGCAGATTCGCCCTAAATGCACCTGAAACTGCATCCTCAAAGAAGCCTACAAGACCTCCCAGCGTCACTGCCCTAACGAAAAAGGAATTCAGAGTATTATCAAATCTCATTGCCCAGAAAGTCCCCTGCAACCTCCTTATATTTGGATTTCAATCCCAGTACCTTAGCCTCTCTTCTATGAATGCAGATGGTAGCACTATCTTCCTGGAGGATGACCCTGATAAGCTAAGCGAGGTAAGATTTAGCTCGAACAGCACCCGAATGTACAGGACTGAGTATAACATACCAGCAAAAGACGCTTACGAACTGCTCAAGGATGCGAGGCAGAACTCAGATTGTGCACCCACTAACCCCAAAATGCTTCGAAAATCAAAATGCAAACTTGCATTGAAGAATTTGCCAGCAGAAGTGTACGAAAAGAATTGGGATGTTCTGGTGATAGATGGACCTAATGGGGATTCACCAGAGTCACCAGGCAGGATGGCACCGATTTATACAGCTAGTGTGCTGGCTAGAGCAGGGAATGTCTCCGACGTGGTAGTTCACGATGTAGATCGTATCATAGAGAAATGGTTATCTTGGGAGTTCCTCTGTGATGAGAATCTGTTGCATTCCAAAGGAAAATTGTGGCACTTTAGGATCGATCACTTCAATTCCACAAGATTCTGCACTGATGAAATAAAAACCAAGCAGCAGAAGCATTCTGTACGGGTCAAACAAAGTAAGATGAGTTCAAGGGATCTCAAAAGCCAATGAGAATAAAGCACCTTAAACAAGTGCCAAAGGACTACCATTTAATGCCCTGGAAAACTTTGTTTTGCTATCACTGTTGGCTGCATGATTGTAACTGACAAGTACATTGGAACTTGAACAGTCACTTCTACCTCACTGCTAAATGCAAGTGACGCAAGGACAGCTGATTCAGCTCACAAGGGACTTAGAAGCCGAAGCGTTTTTTTATTCTTCATATTTTATTTTTTTGGACCAAACTACTGAAACTAGAAGCTGAGTCAAACCTCGCATACCTATTATTATTGTTGTTATTATTACTATAATTATAATTTTATAGATTTATTTCATGGGACGATTGAGAGTGAATATCACTAGCATTCTTTTGGATTGAATGTGCATATTTTTCAGCAATAGAACAACAGAATATTTAACTAATTTGAGCACAAATACTGACTAATTACTTGATAAAGGATTCAGTTTAGTCACAAATAAATTCCTAAACTATTTAAGCACAAATACGTCTGACTATTTAATAAATTTGAGCACAAATCTGGGTATGCGATGATAACATTCCGGTTGCCTATTTAAGAAGAGGAAAGTATTACACAGTGATCCCTATCTAGGAATGTCAAAAGCACCAATCCCTACACCCATCTTCAGGCTGGTTAGCAGAAATGCAAAACATCTAATACCGCCACACACTTTTAGTGGATCAATCATCATGAAATTGATGTCATAACTAAAATATATCTGATTGGCACAGCACTGGAAATGAGGCGAAGAGGTCACTATGACCGCACAAAGTGTTGCAGATTCCAGACCAATAGCTCCCTGCCTCCCTCATTGCTCGATCCATAACATATTTTACTTCATTATTATTTTGGGCACTTGAATGCACAGCCCGTGAGGCCACTTGCTTCCCAGCAAAACTTCAAAGAATTTCATTGTGCTGATTCCAGTCAGCCTCAAATCCGGAGTTTAAAGAATGCAAAAATGGGGCTTTCCAAACATGCTGTGTCACCAGAAAATTCATCAACACATATGACCACCGTTATCATCCATTTTCTGCAAAGAGAATAGATAAAAGAAAGATTTTTAATTATCAAAAAATAAGTATTGAAATATTAATGCAATGAAAAAATTAAACAAAACAAATTTTAAATTAGTGAACTAAGCATACTTCCACTCATTCTAATACTCTTCAGAGGAGGATTAAGTATCTTGTAATTACAACCCAGGAAACTTTATCTGCCAGACTAAGCAGCTTCAGAAGTAACATGCAATGGCAAAAAAAATGAACAGCAAGAAAGTATACAATAAAGGTCCACATAATAAAATCATATATCACCCACAAATGACAATTTCTCAATACAAAACGGCTTCCCATATCAGCAAAAATTCGTAATTTCTCACTCATGAGAAAAGGGGGAGAGAAGGGGTGGGGGGGATGAGGACCTGATACGAACCAAGCATTAAAGAATCTGGACCAATGATCTTGGAATATATAGCATGAGATAAAACTCACCATTCTTTTGCTAACATAAGGCTGTATCTTGGTTGGTATTTCTGGTTCAACCTCAACCTTGAATAACTTCTGTTTCTCTCTCTCAAATTCCTTTCTGGATTCTTTTCTGGTACCAGATTGCCAGACTCCACCAAAATTAGGAAGCCAGTTGGCATCATAATCCTTCCTTACAATCTCTCCCCTCTTCTCCATCTCTAGCTCAATCTTTCTCCTCTCTGCCCAAGCTGCTCCTACACGTTTTGGATTCAACTTTTGAGACTTCCCAGACTTGTTCAAAGGGGGAACAAGATCACCTGAGATGCCTTCATAATGTATACAGAGTCCATCAGTTAACCACGGAGGAGGTGCTTCAGAAGGAACATTGCTGCCCACATTTTCAGAATACCCCAAAGTGATGGCAGAGGGATCTGGCAAGCCTGAAAAAGCAAAAGGAGCAGAAGAATATATATCTATATATGTGATATGAATGAAAGTTGACCCCAATCTCAGATCTTCTTCAAAATCACTGATGAAGTTATGATGTCTTGATATTTTCTTCATATGGATAAATGAAAATTTCTCGCTGAATTTGAATATACATGTTCACTTGCCCGGTGCACTTCGCAAATTTGATGTAACAAAGCAAAACAAAATATGAACATAGTTCAAAAACAATACCTTCAAACCTGCTTAGCATTCTTCCATCCTTAGGCACCTGGAACATTCAATAAGGATGCCTTACTTTGATCAGAATTGGAATAAGAAGGAAACTAGATAGAAATAATGCATAAAGAGAGGTATTATGCCAAGGTAACACACAAGCATTGCTAGGTCCTGAGATTCCTGAATTGGAAACTTACCTCTTTAGTACCGGAGTAGCCATCACTTGACCATTGTCTACCGCTACAGGAGAGAGCATGGCAACTCCCTTCACACAACACAAGCAAATAAAAGATAAAACCAAGTTCCAAGGAATCCTCTGAGATGTAAGTATGTAAATAATTTTCAAAAAAGAAATTAAAGGTTCCCTAGACAGAATACACATACCTGAAAAATCTTTAGAATGAAAAGAATTTGCACCAGAGCATGTTTCCGACGGTAGAGAAGAGGTACTATAATAAGGTAACACGCAAGCATTGCTAGCTTCCGAGATTCCTGAATTGGATACCTGATACTCATTTGTATGATATTGTAAAGGCAAAACACTATTTGAAGGATGTGATTCTAATGAATGGGAATAAGTAATATCAAATTTATCAACATTTCCGTGATTGAATTGATTATGGATATCACTTGTGGTTCCAGAGACTTCTTCGCGACGTTCCTCACTCAATAAAACAGCTTCTTTTTGTAGGGTCATGCATTTCTTCTCCCACTGCAGTAAATTTTTTTTTTTTGGCAATGATGAGTAATTAGATTCTAAGCCATGCCAGGAATCTCTTCCTAACTTGTAAAGCTCAATGCCAACTAAAAATAAAACGATAGAACAACAATAGCAAAAGGTCCAGAACAAGGAATAAAGATGAATCATGCACTTATTTTTTCCAACTGAATCATGTCTATTAAAACACTACCTTAGCAACATCAGCGTCCGAAACTATAAATGCTTCCAATTGATCCATGGAGCCACCATATTTCCAGGAGAATTGCTTCAAATTCTTCAAATGATTGACACTCGCCAAGTGATTGATCGCGTTAGCACTGCAACAAGAAGCAACAGCCTAAACTACCGAGGAGAGACCAAAAGCACATGCACAATCGGACACTGAAAGGTAAGGAGATATAATGCAGACACCCGAAGATTTATTAATTCAACTAAATTAAGACACCCGTGGTATCTATGACATTTTAGCACTCTTCCCTTCACATAAAGAGCAACTTAGAGCGGTTGGCAACAAGTTTCACAGCCGAGAAACAATCTGAATTATATAGAACCTTAGAAATAGATTGAGGCATCCATACCAGGCAAAGGAACTAGTGAGTTCGTCAACATCAGTATCGCAGAAAACACACCAAAATCGATTACGGGAAGCGTGTTCTGGCCTGAGAATGGTAGGATTTTTAAGGAAGAAGGATATATCGGATAATTTATTTCGGAAGCGGGAGAGGAAGGTGGAGAGGGACTTCTTGTGGCCAGGGAAGTACTTGTGTCGCAGTCCTTGGTTGTGATTGAGATTGCAGACCTTGCAAAACACGAATTCGCTTTTCTTCTTAATGCTTCCCTGGCTCCTAGATTCAATTCGAGGGTTTGATCTGTTGCTCTGCGATTGATCCCCCATCGCTGAGAGGACCTTTCTCTGCACTGTGAGATTTGTTGGGAGCCGCGAGCCCGCGAATGTTTGTCTGGCTTCTACAGTTGACGAGCCAAATCCAAACGACAATACAGTACTAACAACGGCAGTCCAATATTTGAACGGCGGTGCGTTCAGGGGTTCAACTTTAAAACCCGATCCTCAACGACCACTTAGGGCCCATTTGGATAGGTTTTTTTTTTTTTTTTTTTTTATATATATAAAAAACACTTTTTTTAATGTAAAAAAGCTTATTTTATTAATTTATGTGTTTAGATGATATTTTTTTAAAAAAAACAAAAGTCACAAAAAAAAAAATACCAAAATCTTTTTTTTTTAAAGTCGAACTTTAAAAAAAACACTTTTTTTTAAAACGGCATCCAAACTACTCCTAGGGACAAACAATCACGTCGTTTAAGGGATTTCCTTTTTTTACTTCCATCAGGGTTATTTCAAATTTAAGAATAGAAGGGAAAACCATATTGTTGGTACCTATAGTTTTTCTAAAGATCGGATTAGCGAAAGATAATGGTAGATAATGGAAAAGTTAAATATTTTAGGATTAAATATTTAATTAATTAAGTCTGTTTTTATTATTATCTAATTGAATATGTTTTTATTATTATCTTTCAGAAATAAGTGGAATATCTCATTAGATAGATTTAGTTGTCAAATCTAAGATTATGAATTATCTGAATTTCATATTTAGATATATTTTGGATTTCTTATTTAAATTATTATAGTTGGGTATAGTGTCTCATCAATATAAAAACATGAAATATTGCAAAGGGTAAATTGGTAAAAGAGATTCTTTTGGGCCCGATAAGTTATAAATTCTAACCCATAATTATATTAAAGATTTCACATTTAATTTAGATTCTTGCCTTGTTATCTCTTTTTATGTTCTCATTCTCATTTAACTTACCCATTAGCTTACTCTACCATTTTCTCACCTGCACGTTAATTAGCTCCTGTAGTGTGGAAAATTGGCTGAGGTACTTCCAGTTTGTCACTGGTAAAGAAAAGCAGAAAGAATGAGCAAGGCATACAAGTAAAATGTTTCATTCTGATGGCAAATTCCTTTGCCATTACTCTCACTGCCCCCTATCCCTATAATCCAAAAATTTATTCTAGTTAATTCCGCAAATTGTTTGAACCAGATCAAAACAGAGCGAATCAAAATGTTAATTCCTAGAGTAATAATGAACCCAGTACTCCAAAAACAATACCCCAGTACGTACATTGATCACAAGCATCACGAACTAACAATCTATATATCATAAACACTAGTGTTGACTTAAACATAGGGAATATATATGTCCGATTGAAAAATATATATACTTACATTAACGAAGGGAAATGGACTAGAATTTATATTAGCCCAAAAGGTAGGCCTGAATATAATGATAGCCAAACCCAATATGTGTTTGGAATAGATTATTAACTAGTGAAACAAGGATGAAAGAATAATGGAAGTGATGGGGATAGATGAGAGAGAGCAAGGAGGAATTATTCAGGAGCTCTGCCATATATGAAAGGACCACTTGATCTCAAGCCCAATCAAGTAACAACAACACGTATGACATGAGTCACATTTGGGTTATGACCAATCAGTAATCCACACACAATGCAACACCAACTATGAATACTTTTCTTCTAGCCAGTCGGCCATATATATCCTCATTCTTCCTCTCCTCTATATATACTACACACACTCTCAGATAGTGAAGAGTATTTGTTTATTATGCAAACTCATATATCAGTAGTGAACAGGAACCATAATTTATACTTGTTAATATAACAAGAATCAAAGCATGTTGCACAGAATTAGTAGAAGTAGTGTGTGTGTGTGTGTGTGTATGCGTGGTGGGCAACATCCAATAATGGGAAATCGCTCTCACATAATGGAGATCGATGTGTGTTCCAAGTGTAATAATAAGAGACTCTCCACTTTCCTACAGACTCGCAAAAGAGGCCCAACTTTCAATTCCCTCTCCTGATTTGATGGAACTGTCTTTGTCACTCACTCTTTTTCTTCATCATCGATCATCGTCATCCTTTTTCTTCTTTCACTTCTGTGCACTACTCCTTCCCACACACCAAATCTATAAATACTGTCCCATCCCTTTTTTACACACACCCTCACTTATAACTCTACCTTAATTAATTACCTGAATCCTCTTCTTTTTCCTCTCTAATTTCTCCCAAATAATCAACTAGCTAGCTCCAGCTCATGCCTCTATACACACTTTCATCTTCTGATCTCTACATATATGATACTATATACTTACTAGTTTCTTGAGGCTCACTGCACTCAGCTATACATACACTACTACAAAAAAGCTAAAAGACGTCCTAAATAAGGTCCATTTAACGTCTCTTTTTAGAAGGACGTTTTCAAGGGGGAAGTAAAAAAAATTGACTTTTGGCGTCCTATAAAAAATTCAGGACGTCTTACATAAGGCGTCCTGAATTTTAATTCAGGACGCCATATTTTTTTTTTTTTTTTTTAAAAAAACCAACCCCGCAAGAACAAATCAAAAATCAAATTCCAGAAATACTTTCTTTTTTATGTTACAAACAAAAGTCAGATCTACAAGAATGCAAAAAACAGAGTAATTCTAGATCTGGAAGAGACTTGGTGTTCATAGTATCGTCTCGGAGCCACGAGGAAATTTCTAGATCTGCAAAAATTGGTGCCCTATCAGATCTGAAAAATCAACAAGAGTCAGATCTGGAAAAACACTTACTGGCGGCAGCATTTTGGATGAAATCGATGGCGGCTCTTGTTCCGAAGTGCAGATTACATGTTGCTCAGTCTCCATCTTCAACCCTGCGGAAGCAGACCACCCAGCCTCGGCCAAAGAGGGGAAAAAAAAAAAGTAGAACCCATCGTTCATCCAATAAGAGCACCAAAGTTATTCGTTTGATTAAATACAAACCCATACACAGTGGAGCAAAATAGAAGCATTAAAATTCAAATTCTCGTCAAAATTTCGAAGACTGAGAATGAATGCAACTCCAAAAATTGGCACTTGAAAGAGAAAGAGAAAACAGATTCGAACACGAAAGAAGCCCATAATAACCGTATATGTAGGAAAAAGAGAAAACCCTAGAATAAACTTGAAAAAAAAAAAAAGATTACTTGAACAGAAAAGAAAGAGGATAGAGAAGGAATGTACAAGCTAGGGTTATTGAGTATGAAGTGTAGTTTGCTTTTCAAACTTATTCGAGGTCTGTGCGCGGAGGGTTAAATGGCGTTTGGATGTGGAGGCTATCAGCTTTTAGGCGTCCTACATATATTATAGGACGTCTAAAATTAAATTTTGGCATCCCGCTTTCATTTTCGTGTGTCGCCAAAAAATTTTTTGGTGCAAAAAAAAAACCTCAAAATGTACCAAAAAAATTTCGACGCGCCAAAAATTTCATTTTAGACATCCTACATATATTTTAGGACGCCTAAAATTCAATTTTGGCGTCCCGATTTTATTTTCGTGTTGCCAAAAAATTTCCGGCGCCCAAAAAAATCATCAAGACGCGTCAAAATTTCATTTTAGGCGTCCTATATACATTTTAGGACGCCTAAAATTCTATTTTGGCGTCCGATTTTGTTTTTCGTCGCAAAAAAATTTCCCGCCAAAAAAATTCCTCAAAATGCGCTTAAAAAATAATTTTAGGGCCCAAATAAGTATAGGACGCCTAATTTAATTTTAGGCGTCCTATAATTTGTTTTAGTGACGCCTAAGCCTCAAAATTTAGCCAAATAATTACGAAAATGCCATCACCTATACTTTTTACCTCCTTTTTTAAAATAAGGACGTCTTTTAGGGAAGTAATATCCACTTTTTGTAGTAGTGATACCACTTAATACTTGATATTTGCTCATTTCACTGAAGTTCATGAAAATTCAAAAAAAGAAAAGGCAAAGAAAAGAATTAAAGGTGCTTGTGGTGCTAATCATAGTCACTACCTTTTCCACTGGCTGATCTGATGCCTTTCTCCAAGCATGCAATGGATAAATTCATATATAATATGACAAGAACTGAGATACTTTGTTTCCCTTTATTTAACTTAAAAAGACGCTTCATTTATTTCTTTTTCTTTTGTTTTAATTCTCTCCCTCTTTAAGGAATAGAAAACAAAGAATGCATGAGAATAATTATTTCAATTTCATGAAAAGGATTTTGGAATAGCAAAAAGGGATCATTAAAAATAATTAAGTTCGTTCTAATTAAGACGAGCTATAAAGAGATCAAGGCATGTAGTTATAATTAGAATATAATCATGATGTTGACACACTAAAAAGGGGGGCCTTTCTTGCTTTTTTCTTTGTTTGCTGCTAAAATTTTTAAAAGTTTTCACCAACTCGTAGCTAAGCCGTCGATCGAGAAAGGATTCATATATTAGCTTCTATCAATAGCAAGTGTTATTTATTGGGATAAAGTACGCTTCAATAAATCAAGATTTTATTACTATCAATAATTGCAATTCAATCACGACATTCAACTATATATAATATAATTTATGAGGATTAATTATTACCGTCGCCGATCGAAACCTATGCTTTAGTTATGACTATAAATACTTATAATAATAAGCCTAGAATTAATGGCAATTATATATATTGACAGCGGTAAAACCACTTCAATTTAAGAGTCAGTATTTTAACAGCGTGATCCTATTCATCAGCGTACTACTTACGTAAACGGTACAAGTACTACTGAATTTAATCTGATGTTAGTTTACATACGTGGGAGACATAGAACTTGTCTGGCATAATTAAATTTAGGAAATAATAAGTACGGATGTTGGATGCATATCCCTGCGAAATAGATGAAGATCGATCTGGTTGTCTTGGCCATTAACTCTCAAATAATTGGTTTCAAGGATAAATCTCTGCCATACATATGTTTGGCTCGTGCATGCATACGTGTGTGCCTGCGTGTGTGTGTAAGCATCATTATATTAGATGTGCATGTATGTGCATATATATATATATATATATGAATGAATGACTATGACCCTGCAGGTACAGGATCCCACGAAGGAACAGTATCGCTTGACTGTCACAAGAGGACAACCTGAAAAGACAAATGTTAAGGTTTTGTCATAATGACCTCTTTGATGCCCCCCCACAAGCATGTCCTACATCCATCCATCCATCCTATCTTTTTTTCAAAGTTTTCGACCCTCTCAAGCAACTTGATTCCTCTTCCTTCAGTTCTCCGGCCTTCTTAATTAATAATACACCTCTATGATCACAACCAAATAAATGATAAAAGACATAATATAACTGTAATTCAACCGATGATCAGATCACCTGTCGTCGTGTGGTACAAAGGAATGTGATTTTTTTTAATCATGAATACACACATATCCATCATCGGGAATAATTGTGCAATAGAGTTAGTGTAGCAGTGTTGGTCCATGTCAAATCCATCTAGTCTTGAGTTCGAATTTTTGATTAGACATTTATATTGGAAGGAGCAACTATGAACCTCCACCGAGGATGATAGTATAAAAATAAAAATGTGGGATGGTGCTGTGGCAATAATTTTGATTTGAGTTGGGACATATGACTCGTCGTCTGGGACTCACAGAATTCCATTATGAATGATGTTTAGCTGGGGCGTTACGTTAGATAGTACTACTACGTATGCGACATGGGGCACTCATTTTGATTCATCCATCAGATCAGAAAACTGTGTCTTTTCATATATTTCAAATCCTCTTTTTCTGATATTGAGATTTCATGAGTGGGAAAAGAGTAAAGTGGAATTGCTGGCAAACAACAGCTTTGGATGATTTTTAATTATCAATCCTTCAACATTGAAAATGGCAGGGGCCAGTGTTGGGGGACGAAATCACACACCTCATCATATACTAATTTGTGTGTGCGCGCGCGCTTCACTATACGAGAAATGATATTGTCAAGCTAGGTAAGAGGTAGGGTTGGGTCTGAGGTACTGACGTTTCAGATTTCATCCTCATCTAGGGCTTCACACACACACACACACACACAATAGTAAGTAATATAGAAAGAATGAACATATACCTGTATATGTACAACATTGATGCTTTAATAGTTAACAAGCACGTACGATGCACGTGGCGAATTTTAGGGGTATAATTAATTAATAAGTGGGGAACTTGAGGTTAAATAGTGGTCCATGGTTTGCTTGAGGGGGGTATATATATGAAAATGAGGCAAGAGAGAAGGAAGAAGCAACGCTAATATGTAACAACAAACAGGAAGCATCGTTATTGTCGTACAAGGACTGGAGAAACGTTGTTTTAAAGCAAGTAGTTGATTAGTAGAGAATAGAGAGAGAGAGAGGGGGAACAAGTGGTGGAAAATAATGTTGGGGGAAATCTTAGCCAATTAGGAAAAGGCAAACACAGAAAAGATTTGATGAAATCAGGATGATAAGCACACAGCTTACCAGCTAGTTATTATTAACTCAAGAGGGGAAGATGGCGACATGACTCCTTCCCCATCTTTGTGTGTTCTAAAATGTACTTTTCTAAAAAGTCTAAAGATCTTGCCCCACCAGATATTGTTTTCAGAGCCATAATAATATATATATAAGGGCCGGGTCGCTGTATTATTATTGTGTTGTGCCACCACCATCGATCCCACTACACACGTTAACTGTATCCGAGTATTATATGTTTACAACTACACTAGCTTCTTGAATAACGCCTTTGAAAGGATCACTCCCCCGACCTTACACTGTTCACTGATGGATGCTTTTCTAGTCACACACAGTCGGCAAATACATATATCTTTTTCTCTCCAATTAATATAAATGAGAGAGAATCTTATATAGTCTCTGTTCTCTCTCTTTTTTGGTTGTGTGTGTTTTTGGAAGGCAGACATGGATCGTGGGTGTTTGGTGTGAGAAGAGCAAAAGTTAACAAGTTGAATACAAAAGGATACGGCTTAATATATGTACAGTGTCTTGCATTGTTATTAGTGCCATACTTGCTTCTTGTTCTCATTCATTTGTTCTTTCGTCATCACTGACTGACGAGACTTCCCTATCTACTTGACCCTGCCTGGCCACTTCTAATTGAATTCTTCACACCATTTCTTCATATTCTTCTTTCAGTTTTCCGCAGCGTATATATGATATCTTCCCGGTTACCTTATCCATAGCATCATAAGATCCTGGATATATAGAAATCCTCATAAATTTGTCACAAATATCATGATTATATTCATTTTAAGATATCTCTACGTACGTGTGAGAGGGATAGATGGAATCCAATATATATCTCAAGTGATCTCTAGCTATGATAAACCTAGCTAGCTAGATACAAGGCCAAAAAAAAGAGAATATTGGACAGACAGTCATCAAATTGATGTATTCTTTTTGGCATGCAACCTTTTCCCCGCAATTAATTAGCCTGTAAAAGTCGTTTTGGATGGATGGTATATTCTTGCACCCCAAAGCCATAATATTTAGTAAAGTTTATGGTACACGAATACCATCATTTCTTTTTTATTCTGAAGAATCCACCAACACATCATATATCTTTTCAGAATGTCACAATTAATTTAATCGATCTTCATAATTCTCTCACGGTTACTTTATTCTATCCTATACTATATTGTTTTCGTTCCACGCCGATATGTCAGACAGATGAGTTCGTCCCTTCAAAACAAGTCAGAAATCATCTGTACATATACAACTCATTAAACCTGGGTATCAAATATTCAAGCAAATAAATGGGTTTGGGGCCTATATACTCCTCCTCGCTGGTAAATTTTAGTATCCATGTCTTGCTTTTTATATATATAAAGAATAACTTATTAACTGGGTGAACTATTTTGAGGTCCCCAACTTAATTTGGACTGCAAAAGATGCCCATATACATAAATTTAATTTTGAAGGGAAGAAACGAATCTTCTTCCATGCATATTATTATTATTTTTTTCGAAGTCCAGATGCATATATATATGGATCTAATCTCCATCCAAAATATATACTCTTAAGCCCAAGATGTAGTTTTTATTCCTCTCTCTTTTCTCATCAGAAAACAGCACTTTCTTCTAACTGGTTTTCTCCGCACTCATATATATAACTCAACCAGTGCTACCTCTAAAACCGCACATAAAGCGTTCATCGATCGAATAGCCAGATTAAAAGGAAAGAAAAGAAGAATTAGTTAATCTTCATATTTTATTATAGAGTAGATAAATTGTGAAGAAGAGCAGAAAATATATAAGTGATGGAGCACAAGATTGAAATATTGAAATCCAAGGAATTAAGTTGAAGGGGAGCGTTTGGGAAGAGCAAATTAATTAAGGCCTGAACCTTTGCCTGCAAGATTGGCAAGTGATCTCCATGCACGTAGAATCAATTTGGCTAGTGGCTCTTTCTTTCATTCTCTCGGCTCTCTCAACCTCTTCCCTAGCCCTCTCCCACATTTGCCTAGCACGTGCGAACTCCGATTGCGCCATCTCCATCTCTCTCCTCGTCAGCTCCCTCACTCTCTCCGCGTACGCTTTCTCCATCGCCGCCACCCGTATCTGCTCCGCCGCCTCCCACTTCAACCCCTCCACGCACGACGACGAGCTCCTCCTCTCCTCCTCCTTGCAATTCACGCAATCCGACGACCCCGCCCCCGGCCGCATCATCATCGGCCTCACACTGATCGATAACTGTAAGTCCAGCGACGGCGTACCTTCCGATGATGATACCGTTGATCGGAACCGTAGCAGAGAAGAATTATCAGAGGCGACTACGCGAGATGCCGATGCCACAGGGTGCGAAGAAGGTAGAAGCTCAAGTTCCTTCTGGTCGTTTTCTTCCATATCAAAACAGACAAAGAAAGAGAGAGAGAGAAATTAAAATACAGAGAAGCGACGAGGAGACGAAGAAGAGAGAGTTTTGCGTATGCCTGTGGGCTTTGGATGGGAAAGACCCGTAGTATATATAAACACCTCCAGGGGATGAAATGACGTAGGTAGCCCTGGTGGGTGGGTGGGTGGTGAATGATTATGCTTGGCCGTTTGTCCGGGGTGGAGAGGTGAGGGGTATTATGGGAAAAGGGAGGGATGAAGGATTTGAACGGCGGGAAATTCCGTTATAAGAAGAGGGAAATAACGGATCGCGTTAGGGAGGGAATGAGTGAAAAATTGGGGCAACTATATATCTCACTTTTTTAATTGTTGTGAGCTTGTAAAGAAATTTTGACTTTTCCTTTTTCGGGTGAGATGTGTGAGGGTTGTGTGGGTGTGTAATTATTAGCGTCGCACGTGCGCTGCCCATGAGAGCATATTCACAACTTCACAAATAAAATAAATTTGCATTATTTTTAGTGAACAGTAATGACATTTAATTACTAAAGATTACCAATAATAACTGAGGAACATAAAATAACAAATTTTTATATAAGAAATGGCAACACATCATTTATTATTGAGACTTCTTGATAATTTCACCCTTAGTTTAAGAGTAAAAATTTGAAACAATAACCTTTATATATTCTAGTTTATAAGCTATTTTTTAGTCTTATATGTTAATCATATTCTAATAATACATTGGTAATCTTCATTATGTATTGTACACTTTATATAAAAAGGTGGAATATTAATTATTTTTAAAATTACCCTTTTCCTTACCTCCTTAAAGGATGTTTGAGATAGGTGCATATTAATAATCAATGGGGTTGGGTCTTAGAATAATTCCACACATCATGATAAGTTAAGGTTTGAATTTCATTGAGAGAGATATACATGCATTTCATGTATGATCCGGTCTTAAATAGAATTGCTTATCTGTAGACTATAAAAAAAACACAGGTGATAATTAGCTTTTTAAATTCATACTTTAAAAAAAAAGGGGGGGGGTAAGTTTTAAAATTCATTTCAATTAAAGATAATTTTAATGATTGAATAATCTTTTTTTGGTTGTGGACTCTTGGTGGGATAGATAGAATGTTAGCTATATATCTAAGATTGGAGAGAGCAATATCAAATGACTACATAACTATTTAAAAAGATTAACAAGCAGAGAACTTGGACTTGGACTTCCAATTATATTATTTCTTGCTACTTTTTTTTTTTTTGATACAAGGCGATAGGGGAGGGGGGATCGAACCCAGGACCTAAGAGGAGAAATGAATCTCAATACCATTACACTACTAGTAGTGCTGGTTATTTCTTGCTACTTGTTGAACTAGTCTTAAATGCCTTACTTTTTTTCCTTTGTCAAACTTAAAGATGGTTAACTTTTTTTATAACATACATAATTCTTTATACTTAGAATTCATAAAAAATATTTTTAAATTCATTAAAACCATGCAATTCTATTTTAATTTTTCAAACGAATGTGTCAAAATAAAAGAAACTATATATATATATATATATAAAATTGCTCTTATAATAGAATAAATATCTCTTTATATCAAAACATAACTTAGTTAAATAATATTTTTATAACTTGTATTTCTTGTAAGGGATTAAAATAAATTAAATAAAGATACATATAGTAGGTATGGGTTAGAGGAGGGATGATATAGAGAGGGGAATTGGGGAAAGGGGGAATGGGGGGAATTAGCTTTATAAAGGGTAGGGCAAAGGTTGTCGGCCATGGGAGCAGACTTGGCACGTGGGAGTCTCATCCTTTTGGTGGGACCCCTTCTCTCTCTCTCTCTCTTCCATCTTCTTACAACATAACAATAACCACAACATGTGACTCTCCATTATCTCCTCCTTCTCCTTTTGCTTTCTCTTTCACCCATTCATTTCTTTCAGTTTCCCCAAATGAAAAACCCCCAAAAATAACATAAAAAAGAAAACATCTGTGGAGAGTGGGATTTGAACCCACGCCCTTTCGGACCAGAACCTTAATCTGGCGCCTTAGACCAACTCGGCCATCTCCATTCCGCTGAAAAAATAATTATTTTGATTTATATTATTTGTTAACCATCTGTCTGTGGTTCTGGTTAAATAACTGCTATATTTTCCCTTTCAACAACAATAGAATAGAGCCACAACTTTATGACGTAGAAAAAAATGAAAAGTTCAGTGCTTTATCTGCAATACGTGGCTCTAAAATTACACTCAAATTTTCAACGACACTATGATTCGTTTTCCCATTTTTCTTCTCCTTGTCATTTGTCAATCATTTTATTCAAAGACATGACAAATAACAGATTGCTTCAACTCTATTTTAGTTTTGTTAAACTTCCCGAGATGATATGATGTTCTTAAACCTCACCTGGGGTTGCAAATTTATGACAGGACTGCAATTCTTCATCACGGTTAAATGGACATTCAAAGTTTCAGAAAATATTGAGTGACGCTTGAATACTATGTCCTCTTGTATAATGAAACGTATAAAGAAAAGAATGTATAGTGGAAGATGTATTTATGTTATAGAAAGACATAGAAAAGGGAAGTAGTTTTACAAAGAAACAAAAAGAAGGAACGGGATGCTTTTCCCATCCGTTGTAATGAAAAGTTGAAAAGCAAAACCATATATATATATAAAGGGGAACCTGCCCTTATGGCCCTTATGCTACAACTGGCAAAAGGAACCTAAAAGGACTTTGGGGTTCACGAAATTGGGACCCAACGAACAATGTCGCAGAATAGCTTAGTTGGAGGGCATCATGAGTGAATAATTGTCCTAAAGTCACCTACTTCACCCCCTCAAATTGTGTTTACACTTTGCATTGAAGGCCAAACAAGTATTGCCCTGTCCTGCCTAATTAGATTCCATCAATATTAGAGGGTTTCAGGAAAGGAAAGGAACACCATTTGTGATGAACACAAGCTCAAAGGGAGAACACAATCCCTAAAAGTTAGCCTATGAAGAGAGAGAATCCAATTGACTTATAAACTTCACTTCAAAAGCTTAGCTCCCCAATATGGGACTCATAACACCATTCTCCTTGTATCTTCTTTTCCTATCACTGTATCAAGTCTCATATGAGGAGATTGTGAATTTGTCATTTAGGTGATGTTTATGAGAAAGATCACTTAGATTTTTAAACCTTTTTAAACAAGAAAAACTAACATAATTTCGTCCCCCTTATCTTCCATCCATATATATGTGTATTTCTTTTAAATTTCAACCCCGGGTTCTGATGAGTTTCCTTTTCCTTTTCCTTTTGGGGTTTCGTCTCTTTCATTGAAAGTGCAAAAGCATAACTATTGTCATCTTCAACCGCGATTTTGTGACCATTGCTTGCTTCTTACAATGAATGCGATCCGGTTTGTAGCATTGTTCTGTGCTGTGCATAGTGAACTTTATGCAGATACAGATGCCGTTTGCCTGCCATCCTCTCCTTGCTAGCAAATAGCAATCACCTTGTCTTCCCAAGTTCTCTCTCCTCTCGAATCATTTCTTGCGTGTTGGATCAAGTATTGAACTTTTGCCTATTTCGTGTGTGAGTGTTTAGGTTGTTGGGGGATCAATTGTAACTTCATCCCTTCATTTTTGGTGTCCCAAGGATCCGTTAAATTCATTAGTCAAGATTGCGCCTACCAAATGCAATGATAGCAACAGAGGAGAACAGGCGAGACTTGCGGGAACAGACTTGGTTGGAACGAGAAAGGAGCCTCCACTTCTCTTATTATCTACAGCTATGAGAAAGGAGTCTCCACTTCTCTTATTCGAGATTTAATATTTTATAAAAAGTAAACATATATAGAATACATCAGTAAAATATAAAAATATGAACTAGATCAAATTTTAATGATTTGAATTTATCTATATACATTTTTTGTTATTTGGAGTTATAATAATATTTTTATAGGATATTAAATCTTGACCACTTAAAGTTGTTCTAACGGTGAAAATAAAGAAGTGGAGAAAAATAGACCCAAAAGAAGGGGAGAGATTCTTATCCTCTGGAACTGGTCCTTTTCATGTTTGATGGCATAATACTAGAAAATAGTATTTGAGATGACTTTGCCGCAGCCTATTTAGATTCAATGCAAAAAATGTAAAGGGTGCATTTTGAAAGACATTTAATTAAAATAATTCAAACAAAGTAACAAATCAAGGTGAGGAGATCAACAAAACTGTCAAGGGATAAAGAAATAAATATCCTTTTTGAAAAAATTAAACCTGATTGCTGGACTCTAAAAGTTTACAATTTCCAAGAATTTAAAACAGAAAAATTCTATAATCGGTGCTATGCAGAATTAATGGCTTCAAGTTGCCTTCGGAGATCTTCAAGGTCATCGGTGTCAGTGACAGGAGCTCCAGGAGCAGACAAATTATTAAACTCGTCAGCACTCGGAAGTTCGCGAGTAAGACCTTCTGGCAGGGCATCTGCAATGCATGGACAGATTTCTGAGAGGCCACTAATTTTAAAAAATAACTAAGCGTAGTAAAAAGAATTTCTGTTGACCGTATGGATTTTTCCAATCCATATGGTCAACAGAAATCACAGATGAATATACAAAAGGCAAGCATGGACCCGATTTTTTTTTTTTTAATGGAGTTAAAAATGACAGTCAATAAATCAACACACTTTGAAGAAAAAAATGGAGCTAGCTGAGTAATACACTGACACGAATTTTTACTATCACAACCATGGCAACCCAAAAATGGTTGCGTCAGAATTCAATAGGACCCACTTGAAAAATGATTAAACTGGAAGCCCAATGAATTTGGATATGGTTACTTGGGAGCGAGGGTCAGAATAAAATTTCTCCACATAGTTCAACCGACTATATGACCAACACCAGTAAGGTCAGCGTCAAAAATGGTTGATGGAATGAGTCCCCAAAAAGTAGAGACAACACAAATATGCAGGTGTCAGCACTTTTGATTTCTTCAAAAATCCAGAAACATGACCTTCCATTACATTTTATCTTAAATAGAACGGAGTCCCACATCAAGTAGCCACAAATAATTTTTGTGGTACCTCAGCAGTATGTTTTTTTCTATTCACAGTGGGTTTCTCATGCTTGCTTAGGTCTCTATCAATCAGGAAGACTTCATCTTTTTCAATATAAACTTTAGCATGTGACATTGAATTACCTGAACTTTTGGCTTCAGGACCACCCAGCTCACAATCATCAACCACACTGAAAATTTAACAAAAGAAAGTCACAAAAATTGCAAGTTAGAATTATAAGCAAGGAACAAGAGAACGGTGAACATCTTGAAACGCCAGCATAGTGTGCATTTTCACAATACAGTTGTAATTAAAAGATTTAAGATATCCGACTAATGCATTTTCTCCCCTCTTTTCTTACACACATTAGAGTAAAACGTATAGAATAAATGAGAAAATATCATTAAGGACCCTATATTTCATCCATTGTCAACATGAAGTTAGAATTTCAAGAAAGGGACAATATAATAGTGGACATCTTGAAACGTCAGCATAGTGTGCAACTGTGCATTCACCTAATACAATTTTAATTAAAAATTTAATATCTATTCCGCTTATGCATCATCTCCACTTTTATGCGCATTGAAGTAAAACATAAAGAATAAAATGAGAAAACATCGTTAAGGACCTTATATTCCATTCATTGTCATCATGAAGTGGGCCTTCCTCAGTTGATACTGCTTCAGCTTCCATTTTGGCTTTTGCTGCAGCATCTCTTGCTGGCTTTGCAAGCATGTACTCTTCCTGCATACAGTTTATAGTTGCATAAAGAGAAGGACCTAGAAATGAGTTGATTCATGATAACAAGTTCAAGCAACAAGAGCAGCATTAAAATGTCTTACCTGTCTTTTCAAGCAAGCTCCATTGGAACACTGAGGGTTTGGCTTCATTTGCATGGTTGGGAAAAAATCTTTTAGAGAATTATATCCCTAATGACAAGTAAAGTTAGAAACGGATATCAGCTTTATTAGATTTGCAAGAAAAGAGGTATAATTACTATGGTATTTACCAAATATGGAGAGACTTGTCCAAAACCTAACAAGAATTTGAGCGTGTTTTGGACTAGCAGCCCAGCTACAACTCCCTAAAAAATTAAATTAGAACAAATAATTTTAGGTAATAACAAAAATAAAAGTGACATAAAGTTCTAGATAAGAGTAAAGATATTATAAGAGTTCAGACACGTTTAAGTAAAAGGAAACAGAGTAATAAGGATGAATCTAAGATAAGCCCTGCTTATTTCATTTCTACAGCCATCAGATTCCTTACAGTGAAAAGAGGAATTGTCGCATATAAACTAATTAAGTTGTAAAGAAGAAGAGCGCTAAATACAAAATATGTAGAACTGCACTTTACCATGGTAGTGGGTAAAGATGCAGCACAAACACCTTCACGCTTGAGTGTGCGTTCATCTACCCCTGATGCCACAACCTGCGAGGAAAGTATATTTGTATTCTTCAAATGTTTGTACGTACTATGGTTATTGTAAGATGAAGGAAAGTATATTTGTATTCTTCAACTGTTTGTACGTACTGCATTTGTTTACACAGTCCACCAATTGATGAGCTAGTGAAATTACATTTGTGCCCAGACCAGATTCAACTAAATTTAATTCTATAGTCATATATTCTCAACTTTGAATAACAATCTGAATTCAAACAAGGGCCAGACATACCAGAGGAGGTGCACATGCAAAACAGGCAGTTTCACCAGGAATAAGTAACTGAATATGACCGGACACAGCATCCTCCGACACACCTGTTCAGATTTTATATTCACGAGTTTCAGCCGGAAAATGTCCATTCATCTAGATGTGCAAGTTTGCCCTAACAAATCAATCGATGATGATGACAGAATATGCTTACATATGATTCTACAAAATGAGTAGTAAGCATATAGATTATAATACAAGACATGTTATAAAAACACCAACCAATTGCAGTTTATCTACTTTTTATGGCTTGGATACTTCCAGATTGCCAAAAAAAAAATTTTGTAAAGGACAAAAAATTGCAAAGCCAAATTTTCATGCAAGAAAGTGTTCATTTATAGAGGTTGAGGTAACATCAGTAAATAATTTGATATTGCTGATAATGATGAGGGAGTCTATTCATAGAATTTCATTTTAAATCAAGTAATATTACAAACAATAACAACAACGCCTTATCTCACTAGGTGGGGTCAGCTTCATGGATTGCACAACATCATTGTACTCTATCAAAAACCAGATCTTTGGATAGATTATTAATCAAAAGATCATGTTCTATAACCTCATTGATCTTTTATAAACATGAATCAAGTAACTTTGTCACTACAAAATCCTTCAGTTCACCTGACTCCAACCATGTCTGGCTCAGTTCATTGCAAGCCTGCATGGTGATTACACGAGTCAGCTAGCACCCAAACATAAAAATCCCAAAGCAAAAGGAGAGGAGTTCGTTGATTCTATACACATGTTAAGTTATGACTACCTGGTTAACAGCCATTCTGGCTTCATAATTATCCACGCAACTTAACACAAGGTCCACACCGCAGCCTTGTTTAACAGGGCAAAATGATTTATTTTTCAAACTTGACATAAAGGTATCAAAACCTTCAACTGTAGTAATGTTCAGCGTATAGCTCTAAATAACAAGGAAAAATGAACAATCAGCAAGAAAACAAAATACACAAACACATAAAAATGTAGACGAAGTTTCACCTCCATAACAGCTTAAAGAGGTAAATAAGCCTCAGGCTACAAATAGAACTAATACTCACCTCAAGCACTACATCAGGGTTTATATCTGAAAGTGTCTGTACAGCCGCATCTGTTTTTGTCATACCTACCTGTAAAGCTAGTACACATAATATTAGTTTATGATGTTAAGTGAAATTCTTGAAGCACTTTGATGTTTGAGCATATTAAATCTTTACACTGTACATTAATCTAAAGGCTTGTTCTTATTGTCACAAAGTCACATTATTAATTAGTCAGCAAATGAAGATGTATATATAAGTTACAATAAAACTACAGCCTGACTTTCAATAGGCTAAGAGCTTAAGATCATAAAATTAAAAATGTATCAAATATTATATTCTGATTGGATACTTGCCTGATCTGGACGAAAGAAGAGCCTATTCATGTTAGCGAGTTCCACTTTGTCATAATCATACAACAAAAGTCGACCAATGCCGCATCTAGTTAGCATCTCAGCTGCAACACTTCCTACACCCCCTATTCCCTGTGATCTTGTGAATGATAGAAATTCTCAATCTATTACACAGGACAAAAACAGTTGGGCAATAAAAAGGACAAAAGAAAGGAGAGACAAAGAGAAAGGGACTTTCTGCAAAACAAAAAGTAATCAGGATCACTGGTTTTGCTTAGTTTTATGAGAATTGACCATTTTCTATATTCAAGATCAAAATTCTAAATACTAGAATTCTGGTCTCTTCTAAGATACTTTGCCATTGGCCCAATGCTGTAGAAACCCTTTTCACACGTTTTGATCATATTTCTCATGTGTTGCTTCCTCTGCCTTTTAGATTATAAGCTGACTTGTGGTATGTATGAAGCAGGTTACAGGACTATGAATCCAGAGTTCGACACAAATGTGGGAAAGATTTTAAATCTTAAACCTATAAACCATCTCAGGACAAGTAAAATATCAACCACCAATAGTAAATCACAGATGTGACAAAATTATTTGGTTTCCTCAATATCTAGTCCCAGATCATGCATGACATAGAATCCCAAATGTTTATACAAAAAACCACCACCATGAATTCAAAAAAGATTTATGATAGTTAAAGTTTGCAGTCAATTTTCTTTGTTGCTCAGGTTTTGGTGATACCATGAGAAAACATACTTATTTTGAGAAAAAATAGGAATCCAGTTGGCTAAGGAAAATAACGTTTCTTCCTCTCCAAGATTGATAGATGTATTAAAAGGCTACACAAACATATATATGCACTATGCACGAACAGTTTAAAAGCAGCTAACTGTGGGAAAGGAAATTAGAACATACAACAATGGCAACAGAGAATTCCCGTATTCTTTCATAGTTCTCCACAATACCCATTCTCTGAAGCGCCATAAGCCGACTGTAAGGATTACTGTCTACAACTTCAGCACTCATATCCTGTCAATACAATAACAAGAGGAAGGACCAATAAAACTTCATAACTGACATGCATCCAAGACAGACACATAGAAGAGTGTCCCGAGTATATACCTTAACTTTGGAGCGTCGAACAGGGGCAGCCTTTGCGAGATCAGCAAGATGTTCAACACGGGATTGAATCTTTAAAACATAAGACAAAAATTAAGTCAATGAATAAGTGAACATATCGATTTCAAACTAAACAAAAAATATGTTATTCCTCAAAAACAAAATATTATCCAAACTATCATGAGTTTAATTCTTCCACTCCTAAATTAAGCGGTCTTATGGCTTAATTTTCTAAGAATACCAACTGAAAACTACAACTGTGGGAAAGACGGACGAGGATTGATCCATAGATCATTCAACCACAAAATGCATCATAACAGCGTATCTTAACAGCATAGGAGATATCGAACAAAATAACAATAACGTCCAAAAAATATGCATGCCATCACGTACTATGTAAGAACTCGAATATTTCAGAATTTTGTATTCAGTAACATTGTAGCAAAACGAGGGGAATAGTGAAAAGAATGAGTATTAAAAACCATTTCAGATGATAAGCCCAAAAGATGTGCGAAAATTGAAAATACCTTATCGAGGGAATCATGAAGAGATGGATCAGGAAGCGATTGCTTCAGAGATTGAAGATCAGCGAGCATCTCTTTGAGTTCGACCTCCATGTTCCTCGTTTCTTTGTCCTGAACACTCAAAAGAGCTGAATCTCCAAGTCTCTTCCCCCTTTATGGTTCGGATCTGAATTTCGTATATGTCCTTTGCTTCGCTTACTTTACTATGGACTATGTATTCCGGTTGCTCCAGCCTCTAGCTGCCGAATTTTCTTACTTAGCCAGACAAATCTTTTCTTTCGTAATTTATTTTCTCTTTTTTCTCCTGTAGTTTAGTTTTCGAGGAAAACCGAAAATGGAAGTGAAAGTTGAATGGGGGATAATTGATTTTTGACATTATTCATAAAAAATTAAAAATGCTTCAATGTTTACCGTTACGTTTCTCTCCTCATCATTTTCTCATTATCCCTCATAATCTCTAAATCACATCCGTCCAATCAACACAGTACTACTTTCATTTTTCTCTTATTTTTTCAATCAATGGCCAAGATGTAGTCAATGAGAGACAATGAGAAAAAGGATAAGGAGAGTATCTCCTTCCTTAAAAATCAGCGTCCATGCCTTACAGAGATTGTCAGGTCAAACAATAAAAGAAATGTTGGGCAAAAGTTTAGAGATGGGTTGCTGTCCATTTTGAAATTGGGCTCAGCCCAAGTATTGTGGGCCTCATTTTGAAAATGGGCCTTATTATGAAGGTACAATCAGGCCTTTCACTCCATATGAGTGAATACTTCATGGGATGATTTTCCCTTTGTTTGCCAGCAAGAAATAGATAAATTAAAAGAAATGCGATTCCCTTGTGTGCTCCCAGTTTTGAGCTGGAATCAAGTTGGGTAATTCTTTGTATATCACTCATCTACTTGGCTAAAGTAAGTCTCTGTCCCTATGAATTATTGCAGTCCACATCAGTGATGGTTTCCTCTCTATTAACCTCACTGCTCAACTTTAGCTGCAACATCATAACACTTCAACCTCTATCCATCTTTTATTGGAGCCAAAAAGAACAGGGTGATGTTTATATCATATATGATTTTCGATTTTCTCAATTAATGAAAAGATACAATAGGTTAAACTCACACGTGATCCATATGTGGCATGGGTTTCAATTTTATTTTTAGTACGTTATCAGTATTGATACAGTTTAGTCTTCAGGGGTCTGATATTAAATGAGATCCACGCAAGAAACTTTGACTTTTTCTCTCTTACTTGTGTGTTGATAAAAAGGAATCCTCTTGCAAGTAGTAATGAAGATTTTAGTATTTCAGAACACTTGAGGGTCGATCAGAAATAGAAACAACGCATGAAAAAGGAGAGAAAGCAAAACTGATAGGTTTCCTTCATCAAGCAACCTGAAGTCACATATATATGTATAGTAAGGATTTTAATTTTTGATAGCGTATAGGACATTGAGCTGAAAGGTATTTGATAAAAGGGTTATTGAAGATATGACCAGGAAGGGGCAGGCAAAGACATTAACTTGAGGCCTATGCAACCTCCATATATGAACCAAGTGATTGATGACAGAAAAGGGACATTAATAGGGTGAGATGATGTAGAACCAACTTAGCGTGCAAAGGAAGGTAAAGAAGAAGACAGCAGGCTGTGATTGTGAGATAGAGAGAGAGATCCAACCCAAAGAAACGAGGCAACAGGTTTTGTTACCTCTCATAGCGGCAGTATATGTGTGTGTGATAGAGAGAGAGAGAGAGAGAGAGAGAAAGTTATTGGAAGATACCTAAACAAGAGAAACAGTGAGAAAATCGTACCTGCACCGAAATTGATGAGTATTTGAGTGTGGGGGTGAGATTTTGGAGGCTATTCTAATGTCCTTTTGTTGGGTACAAATAGAAACCTCCAAGACATGGAGTGGTATAGTACTATAATGGATTCCTCCACCAAAGCCAGCATAACTTATTTTCTTTGTTTTATGTCAAATGAACATGAAGTGACTGGAAAAGTTGATTTGGGTCCATGTGGGAACTGATATATATCTCATTGAGCCTTAGGCATGGAAGAGCATCTGATCAAGGTGGTCTCTCCTCAGAGTGTGGAATCTAATTTTAAAAGGAAAGGAGGTGTACTTATATAAGGTTATATATAGAAATTAAAGAGATGATAATGATAATGAAGAAGCTAACTAGGGATATTATTTTAGAGGGTATAGGTTTTTGATTAAATAAATGAAGGAGATGGGGGTGATGGTTTTGGTGCTTTTGAAAGCAAGGAGGCATGTGAGTGAGTGGGGCAATACATTAAAGCAGTAAATGGAAGAGAGCATCATATATAGGGGACTTTGGTAAAAGCGTGCATGATGGTGGGGTTCTCTTCTCTGTCTCCTTCTCAACCTCATCTTCATTATTCACTTCCTCGTCATGCACATATAACTTCATTTTCTTCGCTTTACTTTTATGTCTCAACGCAAACTATAAATTTTAGTGAACTTCAATGATCTTGTAATCCAGTAAATTTTCTTATGAGTGAAAAGTTGTAAATGCGATGTTGCTGATATTAAAAATGTTGAATATATATAGGGGAGAGGAAGAGAGACAAATCAGTAGTGAGAGAGAAGATAATAATGAAATAATAATTGAGGGGGAAGTGTGTTGTTAGGTGATGTCGCATTAGGAATTAGAGACATAAAATACAATTGGTCGTACAATTATGAGTGTTATAATAAAATGAAGGAAGGAAGGAATTGGTTGGCACGCATGGCTCGCAAACTGTAACCTGAAAATGAAATCCGCTATATACGTTGGGTTGCTTTTGAACTCTCTCAACAAAACACAAACACGAGGCACAGCCTCGTACATAAATATTATTCATTGAAAAAATCACAAACGTAACTTTACTTGGCTGCCTTCATATTACTGCAGGTGGATGTGGATGGTGCTGATGATTATGAAAATGAAAACCAACGAAAGCAGAAACCAAACAACCCCCTTTTTTGAAATTTAGGATTTGTGCTTGTTTCTCCCAACAAAAGTGACTCTCCTCAAACTTAAACTCAAAACTTAAAAAGATCTAAATGGATGAGTCTTATACTATTAATAGCTCTGCAGACATTCTTTGAACAAGTTTGATTTTGATAAATTTCTTTTTAACTAAGTTAATCTACTCTGTATTTGTAGAAGTTGGAGATCAAATTCTCCGCTATTTATTGCTGAAGGAATACAAGCCTATAGGGGTCATCACTAACATAATTTTTTAACATTATTTTATAGAGTTGAATCAGCAATTTACATTATATTAAATAAATAATGTCATCGTGGGCAGTGTCAACCAAAAAAAAAAAATAGTGTTGGCAATTGGCATGGAGATTCTATAATTACTTTGTTAGCTTTATATACTTATTTTAACGGTTATATTAAAATAAAACCGAAGTCTTCGATGAAAGTTTAATACTGAATTATTAACTTTTACTATCATAACAGCAATAAAACTACAATATAATCTTACGTGGGCAATGAAATCACATGGAAACATTTAAAATCTCAAGAAACCCAAATATAAAATTAGAAAAAATGGGGGATATTCATATTATGACTAGTATAAAATACGACAAGCATAAAAACTTAAAAGATTAGACTAGTGATTGGCAACAAAGTTGAGTCTGGCCGAAAGAGTTAGCCTCTTACAATTGAAATTTTTATCGAGCTAGGAGTTCATATTCAGTATCCGACTATGTCTTAAATAATATGGCTACAGCCTACAATCAATAATAATAATACTCTCTCTGGTCTTAATTATAAGATATATTTAACCGATTTTTAGAGAGATTAAGGAGAGAAGTTAAATTAAGTTAATTTACTTATTTTCCTAAAATGCCCTTATATAAATTTAAAAGGGACATAAGTAGTGAATTAACAACCTCTACCACATACATCTCCAATTTAGAATTTTCCTTTCCACACGCTTTTTAATTAAAATAATGATCTTGCTATATGTGTGTGTGTGTATACATATAAATATATATAGACACACACAGTATATATGTATAGATATAGATACAGATACACACATACATATATATAGAAACACACATATAAACACACACACACATATATGTATATATAGTGTGTTTATATATGTACACACATATATATTGAGAGGCGTACACACACAAATATACATATATGTATACACAGATATACATACACACACTCACAGATATATATATATATATATATATATGTGTGTGTGTGTGTGTCTATATATATGTATATGTGTTTGTGTATATATGTAGGTATATTTGTATATAGACACACACCTATATATGTAATTACAAAAAACCAAAAATAAATAAAAATATTCTATTTTAAGTTTTAATTAATGTTTCCATAATTTTCAAAAAACTCATAAATATTTCTTATAATTTGGCAAAGTAATAACATATTGTATGGGGAAGTGAGAAGTGGGATGAGATGAATAAGTGAAATTAGGTAGAGTAGAAGGAATCAGTGAAAAGTTGGATGCACCGAAACACTTAGAATTAGGAGCCGAAAATATAATTACAGCAACATTAAACTAATCGCAAAGCCTCCACGCCCCCGTGACCTCACACCCAATTTTTAAGTGCGGCGACGTTCTGGATCTTTCTCAAATTTCCACGCATTTCTTCATTTATCTAATTAAAAAAAGCTGGAATATATGACTTCTATGAGTTAAGTAAATATGAAAAATAAATTATGCATAATGTCTCTTCCATATGATAATGGGGGCGACCATGAAAACTATGGTACACCTCCTGCATACCATTCAATCCAAGTCATCATTTGCGTGTTAAAAGAGGCAGCTAGAAATTTCAGGCAGCAGCGACACACAAAAGTCAGAGACACACACCTTATTATTTCATTTCAATCAAATGTTTTTGTAACTCAGTCTAGGTTTTCCGGTCAAACTAATGAATTAATATTAATGGCCAATGGGGATGATTTTTATATTTTTTAAGTAGCAACTCGATCTTCTCGTTGAAGAGGAATTAAATGAGACTCTATGTTGCTTACAAACAAACAATGATTGAGGATCTAGTGCAGGCGTCTTGTCTACATTGATAAGCTCCTTCTTTACTAGGGTAGACAACCCTTTCTCACTCACGTGGCCGAGTCTACGGTGCCCACGATTTTGTGACGCCTCCTTTCTCGCAACGCGTTGAGGCAGTTGTGCATATCTTCATGAGTCTTGTATAGCGTGCCACAAATATGTCCTCGAGCGACTATCATAGCGCCTTTTGACAACTTCCATGTGCCTTTGCGAAGTGACTATCATAGCCCTGTTTGTCAAGAACTATTCGACAATAGATTCAAAAGGGTAGAAGGTACGGCACATAAGCGGACATCCTTCAAAGTGATTGTGCTCCGGAACTTGTCTTTATCTCGAACATCACCAATTCCGACAATCCTGCGAAACTGGAATTTCCCATTTTCACGGCTCAAAGTCATAGGCTTTGTATGTTGTGAAGTATTCCTTGTAATGGAGTCACGTGGTAGACGCCTAAGAAGATCCACCCATTCCGTGTCTTTCGTGAGACGTGAAGGCATGTCTCATCTTGGGTTGAACAATAAGCTACATCACGGAGATAGTAACTAATGTTTCTCCACCCTTGTTCTTCTGCGAATGACCCGGGGTCTAGCTCATTTTTCCATTTGTAGCGATTCTTCTTCATATGTCCTTCTAATCACAATGATGGCGGTTATAAGATGGTTTTCTACCATCAATGGACCGCCCCGCTCTTGCTATACGCCTCTCGATTTGTTATTACTCTTCTTTTGTTGCCTCACCATTCTACGTGACAAGGGCATGGGTCGATACTGTGCCCATGTCCTTTCTCTTGCTTCTTTTGAATAGGGCATCCTTGACCATTGACATGGTAAGTTTGCCATTTTGGGGGCTGATTCTTGAGTGACACGACCGGCGTTTCCCAACTATCGGGAAGGAACCGAGTAAAGTAACGCGCTGAACTTCATCGCCAAGTGGCATCTCTGAGATGACAACCGGTTGACCAAGCTCTACGGAACTGTTTGGTATGCTCGAATCAAGCGAAGTTCCACTTTTAAGCTTCATGTTGACTAAACGCCTCATCGTGAGCTTTATTCCGAGCGGCGGTCTTGGCTGGTACATATCCTCCAACTTTTCCGAGAGGGCATATGCGTCACTGCTTTCTTGTGCAACATGGTGGAAGACACTATGATCAATCCATTGACGGAGTTTGACCAATAGTTTTTCGATTTGAAGCTCTTGGCGGGATCGGGATTTTTACCCATCAATTCTATGGGATCAAACAAATCTTTACTTAGGAGATCTTCCATCCGAGGTCTCCACGGCGTGTAATTTGTGGCGATAGCGTAATCATTGCTCCGAAAGATGATGTTGACTCTTCTGTGGACATTATCACCTTACAAATAATTTTTCAACACGATCGGGGTTGAATCTTTAAAAATTTCGGTCAAAAAAGATGGAATTGACACTACGGGGTCAAAATTCCACTCTAGGGGCAAAACAGCAATTTCGAAAACTTTGAGGACCAAAGCGCAATTTTCGAAAAGATCGGGGGTCAAAGCCCTGGAATAAGAAAATAACAATATGTCATGTTTACGCTAAAGGAACTCTTTTTTTATTTAGGCTTATATATGAATATTTTAATGAAATTAAATTTTTATATTTTCATCACAATTAAACTATTAACCCTTAAATCTCGATCTATACCTATAATTAGATCGCCAATTAATTAAAATACTATCTCATAGATCTTGACCCATTTAATAATTCATTTCCAGTAGTTCGATTTCTGTCTTCATTTTCTTCTTGCATATGTTTCCCCAAACATGTAAATAAAGTAATAATTTATGCAACACGTTCACCCCTCTCTAACAACCCCATCATCGTATTCTGGTTTTAAATATAGAATAAAATTTATAGTGTAAATATCCTAAAATTTGAACCAATATTCGTTCCCCACTCAGCAATTAATTTTTGTTCGATACTAGTATATATATCATTCACGTGTGATTTTTTATACGAATTTCACACCCACACACTAGCTGAATAAAGGCGTAGGAATGATGTGGAAATAAATTTATGTCAACTAACTATTTTTGTAAATTGCTCGTGTAATTGCAATATTCCTATATATTTTTACCATCACACTATTATTCATATGCATAAATTGAATTTAACTACCCTATATTTTAATGGAGATAAAATTAAGGTGAAAGAATATTACGAGGGAAAATTTCAAAATAAAATGGTAAATTTCTTTTTACTATTTATATTAGTATTCCTTATAGGATTCACTCGTTATTTTTTTGTCCTTTACTTTTCTCCCCATCTCGAACATTATATTGTCCAAGCATTTGTGTTAACACTTGTTGGTATATATGCATATTTACACATATATAAAGTTATGTGACAGCATCGCATTGAACATTTGTACAAGTAAAATATTCATCATGGATCGGGGGAGAAAGAACGAGAAGACAAAAGAAAAACAAGATTGAAGAAATAACAATAATATATTGAGCCTTATTATTATTAGGAGTAATAGTTTGAGACTTGTATGTAAAGAATTACAAACTAAAGTGTCACTTTCTGGGACAGAAAACAAAGAAAGAGACGAGTTGTAAAAGAACCGATGCTTCGTTCCAATATCTCGAATCTTCCATTTGAAATACGTACTCTCTATCTGCTATATTCATAAAAACCTTTCCGCTTGTTATTAAACCCAAAACTAGCAAACGATTATTCAAAATTATCATTTTCAAATCCACTAAAAAACCAAAAGCTAGAAAAACAAAAACAAAAACACACACAGCACTCATTTTGTACCGAACATATAAATGGATTGGATATGGAAGATATTGAAGTGTGTGATATGTGTGTGGTGGGTCTTGAGAAGAAGGAAAGAGATTTGTGTTTCACCAACTCCACACCTTCACAACTTATCCATTCACCAGCCTCTTCTATGAATCATTGTTCCTCCTTTTTCTCCTCCTCCTTCATTCATTTGTCCCCACCCATATATATATATATATATAGAAAAATATTTCTCAAGGTCACCTGGAGATAAGTTTTTATCTCCAGTGACCTCAAAACTACGTCGTTTTGAATTAATGAATGATGTATTTGTAATTTTAAGTGAATTAATGAATGGAGTTTTGGTAAAATTTATATGATAAAAAAGTAAGCAAAATTACGAAAACACCCTTCATTAATACAAAACGACGTAGTTTTGGGCAAGAATGGCGGAGATAAATTTATCTTGATATTTGGAGAAATCCTTTACCCATATATATATATATATATATATATATATATATAACAATGATCTAATTAACTTCATTTGTAAAAACTTTTCCCGCATGTTAAATAAAAACAACAATGATTTTGCGACAGAATTGGATGATTCCATCGTTAAATAAAACTGTCACTAATTAATTATAGCGATAGAATTTAGTTGGTAAGTCAATTTTAGTGATGGATTTTTATCGATAAATTTTGTCACTAAATAAGTGTTTTTTTTTTTATTTAGCTTCCATCTGCCTTATCCATGAGACTGTTGTTGTTGTTTTTTTGTTGTGAGATTTAATGATTGGACAAAGAGTAAATGATTGGATGAATAGTGAAATAAAATTTATTTTAATGAGAAATAAATGAAAAGAAGAAGAGTGAAGGATGAAAAAGGTGATTGAATTGAAGTGGATGGAATACCAAATTCAATGGAAGAAGAAGAAGAAGAAGAGGGATTTAAAGATTTACCACGCACCTTTCTACACGTTCAATGAAAATCATGATAACAACATATATCTGATTCTAACACATTCTTCGGACTTAATCAACCTATTATAGTATACCAACGTGCCTAGCTTGCTACTTCCCCATCAAAGTCAACTAAATTTCCATCTATTTTTTCACCACCCAAAAAAAAGAAGGAAAATTCTTAACAAAAAACTGTTAAAATGTTAAAAAGACATAAATGTGTTTCAGATTAATGACCTGCTTTTACTTTAAACAAATATATACTGAATATTTTTATATATTTCAAGGTTTTTTTATATAAAAATATAGTGATCGCTGGAATATTCTCACTGGAGCTCCAGCCACCGGCCACCCACTAAAGCTCCGGGTGCCGTCGTTGGGGTTAATTTGTTTTAAATAAAAAAATATAAGAGGGTAAATTGGTTTTTTTCTTTTAATTACAATAAAGATAAATTGAGTCTAACATAATATTATGAATATTCATAATATTTTTAAAGTTTTTGATTTAGGATTTTTTCAAAAAAATAATTAAGAATAATTGATATTTTCTTTCTTTGTTAGAATGTCAAGAGAATCAACGTTATTCTCGAAACAACATGCTGCGTCCAAAGAGGGAAAAAGAGAAGATCGATCGGCCACCACAATGAAAGCTACATTTTCCATGCCTTTTGAAATTTCTTTTGAAGTTAATGCGTTCAAAATATACAATATTTTCCTTGTTGCCGATAAATATTGCTGATTAAACGCCAGCTTCCATCTCTCCCCGTCAACTAATTTGAGATTAAACTAGCCTTTGTCACAGGCTAATGTGAACATTTGAATCCAAAATCCTTTCATTGCAGATTATATAGACATTAAGTTTTGTCAAATCATCTTAAAATTACGTCGTTTTAGGATCGGAGTTAGGACAATATAATTAATTAAGGGTGTTCTGATACTTTTATTTTTATATTTATTATACGAATTTTACCAAAAGACTCTTCATTAATTCCCCTAACTCCAAAGTTATGTCGTTTTGGGAGTTAGGAGAATTAATGAAGGGTATTTTTGTATGTTTGTTTTTATATTTATTATATGAATTTATTAATACACCCTTCATTAATTCCCTTAACTCAAAAAATGACATAATTTTAGAGTGACTTAACAAATCTTTGTAAAAATGATAAACTCATATGTCATAATTTAATTCAGATTACAGATCCTTGCGTGTCACCTACAATTTATTTTCTCTTAGCTTTTTTTCGCCAAAACCAAGATTCTAGGGCATTTATGTGTGCTTGCAAATTGCTTGTACAAAAACAACGAAAAAAAAAAGGTGGCATCAATATCTTTTTATTTTCCCGGGGAAAATTAGAAGAATAAAGCAAAGCATGTGAGTCCCTCTTGGATTGTGGGGAAGAGCAGAATATAATTTTAACTAAAAAGGAGAATATATAAATATATTTTTTTATTCTCGAACAAGCCCAGTCTACTTCCGGTCATCTTTAATCTTTTTTTTTTTAAAATAAAGATAACCAATTTGATTCTATAGTTTTTTTATATACTCTCCCTCATTCTAAATATTAAATTAAATTAAATTTTTTAAGAAAAATAAAGAAACTAATTAAATTATTTTAAACTATTTTTATTGTTTTCACAAACTAATTAGTTTGATTAATAAACTGATATAATTTAAGGATACACAATATATGATATGGTTAAATAACTTATTTAGCTTCCTTAATCCCTCTAAAAAAAATTAATTATGTCTTATATTTAGGACCAAAAGGAGTAATTATCTAAATGGTTAGATTTGAGAATATTTTTATAATTATCTTTAATCTTTCCTTGACCATTAGGAATAACGATCTTCAAGTGACATTTTATAATTTCACAAAGACCAAAGATTTTATTTTATATTTAACACAAGGCTGCGATTGTGGTTTTCTAGATCTTGATACAATTATAAATTTAAGTATAGGAGAAGATAGCAATCTTAGCTTTCTATTTTCTTAAACTTTAATCATTCATAGTCTTGACAAAAAACATAACACTTCAATCAGTCTTAGCCGGAAGAATTGCATTGCAAGATACCTATTATTCAGGGACATATTTTTTAAAAAAACAACATTGTTATTATTTTTCACAATTGTCCTTGATGCTTGTTAAAATTATTATTTACACTATATTCATTAAAAAATCTTCAAAAATAAAGACTGAAAACACAATCACAAGAAACAAGAAGAGCACAGGGTAAAAATATGAATAATGATCTCGATCCTTAAAAAATTAATGTTAGAATTATGATGTGATACCAATTCTGCAGTAAAATTGTTCCTTTTGTAATGGAATATACAATGAGCGTGATGAGAAGAATAGCAAGTTTGACCAGTGGGCGGGACTTTCCCTGTGGTACGTTCAAGGCCCCACAAGAGAAATGGCAAATCCAGTTTTTGAACTTCAAGAACACGTTCACATAATTTAAGAAAAAATTTATCTCGTAAACTATAAATAACATTAAAAAATATAATTAGTGTGCCCTCCACTAACTTAAAAGCAAGCACTATTTTAATAGTCTGTTTGGCTGGAAGGGAATGGAGGGGATGAAGAGATTTTGGTTTCCTCCTTTTCTTTGGCAACATTAAAAATTTTAAAAATTGAGAAAAAATATCACCCTCCCCCCACCAGGAGAATTTAGGGAGGAAAGACAATATTTTGCCCAGCTTTAACCATTATGCATATATTTCTTCTAGTATTCCCAAACTACCAAAGCCTCTTTTCTTCTTTCCTACCAACACCGACGTTTTCGTCGCTCTCAACAATGTGGTTTTTTTTTTTTTTTTTTTTTTTTTTTGGGGAAAACTATTTTATCTTCTTCGCTTAACTTAACTATCTGCAGCCTTTAATTCTAACCGTTCGTTTACTGCAGTCTTTAATTTGGAGCCACACTCCTTTCACGGCAAACTACAAAACTTCAAGTATACTTATGCAAATACACAAGGATTGTGTGTCTGCATCAAAGCACTAGCTTATTTCATTTTTCTTATTGTGTCTTCATATTATTGTTTTAGTGAACACAAACGCGAAATATTCAGCGCCGATGGGTTAGGAGGATGTTGATGTAGGATCAAATGGGCCTCGTAAATGTCTACATGGATAAAACACCAAAAAGAAGGTGTTAGTTGGTGACACTTATGAGAAAGATATCAAAAAGTGTTCTCAGATCATTGTCTTCACAAGTATGCGTTTCCACCAGAGGGTGGGGTGTATCTGCGGTGACCTGGATAGTAAATAATGGAATCGAGAATGTAGAGAGTGCACCTGGTGGGTAATTCTCCTATTTACAAAGATTACATAGGGTTTCGCTCCAATGACAAGAATGAATCATTCCTCGTGAACGTGCGCTCCCACGTTCTCGCAAAACGCTAATCCACTACTTATACGTTCCTGGATCGTAGGCATGATTACAGGACTATTAGTAGTTTACCTGATTAAAGAGGGATTCTGTCATAAACACTCCCATTGGGCCGCATATCTGTCAGGCCCATTATATAAATCCATAACAGTTATAATTATAGTATTTCTAAATTTTTTTCAATATTTATAATAATCATTTTATATATGTGTGTGTACGGTTTGGGAGTTGTTTTTCATTTACCTTCCAGAACAATGCCCCCTCATATATGTTCGGTTGTGGATTAAAGATTGCTTAACCAGTAGAGACATTTCTGATTGGCAAAAGGGATTACTTGTAATGATTTTGTGGCAGATTTGGAAAGCTAGATGCAACTATATTTATCAAAATCTCCAACCTCATGGGGGCACCAAATTAATTCAGGCCTCATCCCCTTTATGGTGAATGTTTTTAGCTTTGTTTGAGGCTGCTTTGTATGCATCTGAGAATCAACTCGAAGAAGTGATCTTTGAATCTGATTGTAAATCGTTGATGGATTGCTTGATGAACAACACAATTCTCCTTCTCCTGGATGGGTTAGTGATATTATTTTTGAGAAACTTTTCATTTCATGGAGTTTAATTAGAAATCACTTTTTTGTATGGATTTTCAGAAAGGGAAGTAAACATTGTAGCTGGCTGGTTCGTCAAAAAATAATAGGACTTATGATAATGTGCATGTTTGGTACCTCGATTTGATCCATTTATCAGACTTATGGGATTTATTTTCGTTTGGTTGAGAAATTGTTCCAATCAGATTTATAGATCAAAAGTTACTTATGGACTTATGAAGTATTTTTTTAGTACCTTTTAGTATCTTAAAGTATATTTTCAGTACCATTCAGTATCCTAAAAAATATTTTATAGTACTGACTGACACTAAAAATATTTTTTCAATATTCTAAAATAATTTTCCAAGATCATAAGGTCATTTTTAGCACGATTAGTATCCTAAAGTATATTTTTAATATCATTCAGTACCCTAAAAAATATTTCAGGTACTAACTGGTACTAAAAATAATTTTTCAAAATCATGATTTTTTTTAGTACTATGCACTATACTAGAGTATATTTTTAATACTAGTCATTACCCTTAAAAATATTTCAGATTGACTATAAGTTTAAATCACAAAAGTAATTTATGTTATTGTCAATCCAAACATAAATTACATTTCATAAATGAGTAAAATTAACTAATTTAACTCTTATTCTTAATCCCTTCAAAATCGGTTAAATATATCCTATAATTAGGACCGGAGGGAATACTATGATTGATTGAACGAATATAATTTAAAGATGATGAAGGATAATGAAAAAAAATTAGAGAGAAATCCAACTCAATTTTTTCATAAGTCAAGATTAACTATAAACCATTTCTTTGATTGGTATCCAAAAAAGCTCAATATTTACCGTAGTTTAAACAAAGGATAATAGCTGTATTTCTTTTGGTTTATCTGTGTCTCAGACTTGACGGGTGTGTTGTGGGTGTTGTTTTAGTAACGAAGTTTTTCTTTGCTGGAGGGGAAAAAAAAAACAAGAAACCCCTTATTTAATTTAATTTATATTAGGAATGCAAACAAATGCTTGTGATACGACTCTTTACTTTCTCTCCCCTATCTTCTTCGTGATATAAAGCCTCTCGATCTCTCTTCCTCTCTCCCCCCCACACCCACACCCACACCCACACATACTTCACATAGAAACCCAAGCACAGCACACGCTGCTCTGTATTTTGCGTCTGCTTTCACGGTTCTTCTTCTCCTTTTGAATGCCAATAATATGAGAAGGCCTTTCAGATATTTCCACAGACACGACTACTTCGACGCCTTGCCGGACGATCTTGTCGTCTCCGTTCTCTCCAAGCTCAGCTCCTCTGCTTCTTCTCCTTCCCATTTCATCAACGTTCTCTTAACGTAACTTCATATCCCCTCTAATCACATCTTCTATTTCTCTCTTTTTCTCCGTATTTTCCTTTTTTGATTAGTCCCTGTTTTTCTTTCAACAGATGCAAAAGGCTGAATCGATTGGCTCTCCATGGTCTCGTGTTGGCCAAAGCAGGACCTAAAGTATTTACCGTGAAGGCCAGAAACTGGTCGGAATCTACTCATCGATTTCTAAAACTCTGTGTTAACACCGGCAACGTCCACGCTTGCTACACTCTTGGAATGGTGAGTATATATAATTCATGTACCATCTTTTTGTTGAGCAAGAAAAAGGGCGTGTGCTGAGTTTTTGTTTTGGTTTTTATGGATGCAGATCCGTTTTTATTGTTTACAGAATCGAAAGAGCGGGCTGGCTCTTATGGCTAAGGCAGCTATGAAATCGCATGCGTCGGCGCTTTACTCCCTCGCCGTGATACAGTTCAACGGCAGCGGAGGCTCGAAGCGCGATAAGGATCTTCGAGCCGGCGTGGCTTTATGCGCGCGAGCATCTCTCCTCGGTCACATCGATGCACTTCGCGAGTTAGGCCATTGTCTTCAAGACGGCTATGGTGTCCGGCAGAACATCGCCGAGGGGCGGCGGTTGCTCGTTCAAGCCAACGCGCGTGAGCTTGCCTACGTCATACGCTCCGTCTCGCAATCGTCTATGTCTCCCTCGCGCTCCTCCTCTCTGCTGACGTGGCGCGCTCACCGGTATCAGAACAGCCCATGCTCGGTGGATTCGGTGTCTTCGCCGAGCAATCCAGAGGTCCACCAGCCGAACTGGTTTCTAAGGGAATGGTTCGAGTCGGGCCCCGGAGTGCTGGCGGAGGGTCTGAGACTGTGCGCGCACATTGGATGCGGTCGGCCGGAGACGCGACCTCACGAGTTTCGCCGGTGCTCCGTTTGCGGCAAGGTGAACTACTGCTCGCGTGGATGTCAGTCGCTGGATTGGAAATTACGACACAAGATGGAATGCTCGCCGGTGGAACTGTGGATTGAGGATAACGGCGGCGTTGGTGTTGGTGGAGGAGGAGGAGAAGGAGTAGAGGCTTACGGAGAGGGTGGTGCGGACGTGGCAAATAACTTGGCCGTTGGATGAGGGAGATGGAATCTTGCGGTTTAATTACAAGGGGTACAGTTTTGCTTTCCCAACAGATGGGGCACAGCCCAGTTTTTCTTGAGAAATTCGTTTGAAAATTTGTCGTATCAATCCTCACAGTAAATATTAGGAAATTGTTAGATATTTTGTCTAGGTTAGCCCCACTGATCCTGCCTTCGTTTTCTTTTGCTGTGATGCCTTATGAGACCACACGGCAGCATATAGTCAATATGGAATTTATTTCACTAGAAAAATCTTTTACGGATTTAAATGCAGTGATGCCTTATGAGCCCCACAGGGTATTGTGCAGATTTGGGTGAAAAGTGAAAACCCAGAATAAAAATGGATTTGACCACAACAAGTTGCAATAATCCTATAGCGCAGGAGGTTTCTTTTTGGGAACGAGGGTTTATTTAATTTGACAAGTAAGGTTCGATGAATTGTGAAGATTCATAGAACTTGTGAGCAAGTAAGTAATTTAACGTGGATGTCAAAAGGCAAAAAGAGGGAAGAGTGCAAAGTAGAAAATCCGAAAACAGGTGGGCGTCAATGTTACGTTCAGTTTATTTTGGTTGAAGTTGCGTCATCACGGCAAAATCTCCTCTTTATTGGGCTACGCGTTCACCACCAATTAACCCGCCGCTTATTTGTCTCCTCTGCTTGTCCTTTCAATGTTTTGCCATCTTCCTCAAGTTGAGTTTCATCCTCTATTGCCTTTGCTTTTTCCAAATACAGTCTTCTTTGTCTATAAGTCAAGCCTTAAATAGCTGCATCTTATTTGTAAGCATATTTCAAATTCGCCAGACTGCCAATCCACATCTCTATCCCTGTCGTTTCTTTTATTTGTGTTCCAAAATTGCAATTTACAAATTTCATTTGTCGTTTTTACAGCAGAGACTGCCAAAAATGATAAGGCCTTTAGTTTGTTGCTGTGGCGGTGGCTTAACGTCCCTAAGTATATTCTTTTCACACAAAAAAAACGCTACAATGCTGTGTCACTGTGTGTGAAGGGGGCACATTCTTTTTCTTTATCTTCAACGTTTTTTATTTTTCTTCTTTATTTCATTGTGATATTTTCATTTGGGAAAAAGAAAAAAATATGAACTTCAAAATTCTAAATAATTCTTATTGTTTACAAGAGTATAAATACTGACTACAAGAGCCTAATAACTAGTAACTGGCCGTTCATTTTAGTAGGAAATCATTGATGTGAGATTAAGTTTAAATTATATATTATATATATATATATATATATATATATATATATATATTTTATCTTTCTCTCTCTTTTGGTATTCAGCCACATGATGAATCATAAATGTATAAGTTTTTTTTTTTTTTTTTATAATTCTCATAGATGTATAAGTTGAAAAGCGATTATGGAGCACGATGATCCTTTTTTTTTTTTATAAACATAAACTGATTTTAGTTTGGTGCATTGTTATAAGAGATAAAATATTGTCATTATCATTTTTTGTCACTACCAATACTTTTTTTTTTGGTCAAATGTTACTACCACTTTTTCACCATTAGATCAGAATCTTAATAGGAAGAAAAATAAAAAAGGTAGATGAGATTCTAATCTAACGGTGAAAAAGTTGTAGTGACAATATCATATCTCTTGTGATAAAACGGAAAACACTCCATTCCAAAAAAAAAAAGTGAGACTAAACTCAAAGGCCCAAAAGAAGAGTCCAAAAACCGAACGAAATCCTCCTTCCTGTAATACGTATCCACGTGTTAAGTTTTTAACTTGTTATCTTATCTGATACAGATAAGAGGCTATGGCACTTCCTTCCATTTCGATACACCACATCCACTCTTCCAACTCCATTAAACTGAAACATAGCTTCTTGGCTTCTTCAACCCTCTCTATCCCTTCCTCTCTCTAGAACTGCGAAACTATGGCGTCTTTTCAAGCCTCACTGCAATCCAATCACATTCATCCCACTCAAATCCCTAGAAGTCTCCTTACCCAAAAACCTGTCCTCAACCTCTCATTCTCCAGCACCAATTTCCCTTCTCTCAAACTGAAATTCCCCGGCACCACCACTAACCGTCGATCCAACGGAGCCTTCGGAGCTACGATGTCGGCAACTGCCGCCTCTAGCTACGCCCTCGCCCTCGCCGACGTCGCCAAAGCCAACAATTCCCTCGATGCCACCACCTCCGACATCGAGAAGGTCGAGGAAGTCTTCTCCGATCCTCAGGTGTTCGACTTTTTCTCCAATCCGATTATCGATATCGAGACCAAGCGCAAGGTAGTGGATGAAATTGCGACCTCCTCGAGCTTGCAGCCCCACACTCGTAACTTCCTCAACATTCTTGTGGACGCCAAGAGGATTGATCTGATCAAGGACATAGCAAAGGAGTATGATTTCGTCTACAACGAATTGACGAACACAGAGCTCGCGGTTGTGAGCTCGGTGGTGAAATTGGAGTCGGAGCAGTTGACGCAGATAGCGAAGCAGGTGCAGAAGCTGACGGGGGCGAAAAATGTGAGGATCAAGACCGAGATCGATCCGAGTTTGGTGGCCGGATTCACCGTCAGGTATGGGAATTCTGGATCGAAATTGATTGACATGAGCGTGAAGAAACAACTTGAGGATATTGCAGCTCAGCTTGATATGGGTGACATTACACTCACTGTATAAGCCTATTTACTGTACATGTTTATGGTTCAATTCTCAGTGGCGTTCACCTTCTTTCTTTCCCCTTCTTCATTCTTGTAGTAAAAAGAGTGTGTTTGTGGAAACAATTTCCGGGTTTCAAATGGTGAGATTTTGCTGCATATACTACTCACTGCAGGATGAAATTGCTAAACTAGCTCCCTGTATTTCTTATGACCATATACTGGAACATGAATGTCTAGATTCTCTGTGTGAAGGGATTCATCTTTTTAATGGCTCTAGACGAACGTTCTAAGATTGCTTAAATATTCATTTGTCCCACCAATTAACTAGTGAGACCTGCATATTGGAGGGTGTTCGTTCACTTCGTTATGTGTTTGTATTGTTCACCATGTCTCACAAATTATGAATTAATAGAAACGAGAATAGTATAAATTGTAATTATGTTTTTTCATCCTTTTTAGTCATGAACTTCTCAGCCTAGAGAGGAACACAAAAAATCGTTGACCAAGAAGAAAAATGCTATTTCCCCTGTGAAAACTGTAAATAAAACAAATTCTACTTGGGCAAAAATGTAGTTTGTTGTTTGAGTTGATAACTTCCTAAGGCCTCTCGGAAGGGAGAAGGAAAAGAACATAAATTCGAATATTCGAATCGTGAAAATACATTTGTTGAACCTTTATCAAATCATTAAAAAAAAACGGAGTGGAACTTTGGGCTTCGTTGCAGCACAACGCTACTCTGGGTTCTTACTCTAGGCGATATGCTTCCACTTTGCTAGTTCGTTTGGGCTCCCCAGAAACGATGCTTTTGTCAGTGAAGAGTGAATATCGAGTCCCATTTTGATATAGCTAAAAAGGGAAATCGAATAAATTCATTCACGAAACGCAATTGGTACAGTACACATATATATATCATGTGCCTAACCACGTCATTGATACTCTCTCTCTCTTCTAACTAATTCTGATTCCCACTAGTTATTTACTAAAAGGTCCCTATTAAGGAATGCATATATCAATACTCCCCCCTAAAAAGAATCCTTGTCCACAAGGATTTTATTGGCAGCAGTGGAAAATGCAGGAAATTGCTGCTGAATAGTAGGAAGATCTTCCCAAGTAGCATCCTCAGGTTGAGTAAATTTTCACTGTACTAAGACTTGAGTGATGGGAAGATTGTTGCGGCGAACGAGCTGACGACCTAAAATTGCCTCTGGTTCGAGAGTAAACTGACCCTGATCATCGATAGGTGGGAGGGACTAAGTAATAGAAGCAGAGGGCCCAACATGCTTCTTAAGAAGGGAAACATGGAAGATTGGGTGTAACGCTCGGTGTTGGTCACAAGAGAGAACAGAATCATTCCCTAGCTTCACTTGCAAGTGGGGAGGGGCATGGATGAGATATAACTCATTAGCAACAACAAACTCGCGAAGAGCATAAACTTCATCGGAGCAGAAGTGAGTCCTTGAATTCAAGCCCCGTAATACGACAGATTGCCCATTCAACTTAAACTCAAAAACCTGTACATCCATATCCATAGAAAAGCGACCCAAGGTCTGAAGCCAATCAACCCCTAAGATAGCGTCGCAGCCCCCAATTTTCATCACCAAAAAATCAGAACAGAAGGTCGACCCTCCCATCTCCCAATTCAGATTAGGACAACACTTAGAGATACACACCTTACGACTATCAGCAACAGACAAGCGAATCGGAGGTCGGTCGTGCATTGTCAGCTGGAGGCGTTTAACCACCGAAATGTCGACGATATTGTGTGTGCTACTCGGATCAACTAGAAGAATAATCTGCTGATTCTTGATTCTAGCGAGGAGTTTGAAGGTGGAAGGATTGAGAGAGCCCTCAATGGCGTGAACACTGCCGTCGGCCACCCCTTCAGTGGCACCCAACGCATCCTCAAATTGATCTTCGTCATCATCAACGATGAGCATGAAGACATGAGAATCTTTACACCGGTGACCAGAGGAGTATTTCTCAGGGCACCAGTAGCACAGACCTTGCCGACGCCGGTCATCCATTTCACGCTTAGTTAGCTGGCGTGTAGGTTTCGAAATTGATGTAGAAGAAGGCGTTGAAAATGGAGTCGAAATGGAGCCAGAAGAGAACGTCGTGGTGCCGGTTTTGGGTAGCTAGAGCTGAGACTTTGGAGGATCCAAAAAGTGATACAGGGCTGGCCCAGATTAAGAGCCCATCACTGTAGAAAATTTTAAGCCTAAGTCTGACGCACGACTGTAGGAACCCGGTGATGATATTCAATGATCACGAACGGGAGTGTGTTCATGGATCGTTCAAATCGTTGCTTCCTGCAACGTGGCCGAACACGTTGTGCTAGCCAACGATAGAGGCGCGAAATTCAGGATGAACTGACAAATCTCGGAGCGGAGGCCACTGATGAACAAGTTCACTGCAACTGCTTTTGGAATGTCCACCTCTGATAGCAACTCATTGAAGAGGCGTTCGTAGTCGGTGGCTGGGCTATCGCCCTGCTAGAGCTTCTTCAAGGCAATCAGCAGGTGTTCCTCTCGTATATCGACAAACTTAGCCTCCATCTGCCTGAAATAGTCTTCCCAGCGTACCTCAGCAAATGTCTGATGACACATAAACGTCTGATGCCATCGGAGAGCGTGGCCCTCTAAATGAATGCTTAGGAGACTGATTCGATGCTCCGTTGGAGTACCATCAACCTCGAAAAACTGGCGGCAACGATAAGCCCAGCCACGAAAATCAGAACCGTCGAATCGAGGAAATTCCACACAACTCTGTTTCGTGGGAATGAAGTAGGACTGAGGTTGTTGTTGGTATTGCACTTCATGGAATGATCTGAAAGGTGGAATGTGAGGATGCACAGTAGAGCCAGAGCCTCCATCACCACAGTGGAGCCTGAGCCCCCATCGCCACCACCATTGGTACTGAGAGGTTGTTTCCCGTTAATGACGTTGGGAGACGAGGAGAATCGTGACTCAAGTTTTTGCAGAAGGTCTTCTAGCCGAGTAGCAGTAAGCTTAAGGTCAACAATGTCTTGTGAACTTTGCTCTAATCGGGTATGCATCGTGGTTTGAAGCGTCTCAATGCGGTTCTCCAGCTCACCCAGTCGATCATGGGATCTTGTGTCCAATGGCGACGGTACCATGGTCAGACAAAGGGCTCTGATACCTTTGATATAGCTAAAAAGGGAAATCGACTAAATTCATTCTCGAAATGCAATTAGTACAGTACACACATATATATCCTGTGCCTAACCACGTCACTAATACTCTCCCTCTTCTAACTAATTCCGATTCCCACTAGTTATTTACTAAAAGGTCCCTATTAGGGAATGCATATATCACATTTGATGGAAAAGCCTAATATCTATCGTTGTGGTATATTTCAAAGGATAAAAAATTAAGGGTTTTTCCCTATTGAAAATGATTCCTGATATTTGATTATATTATTGGTTTAAATGGTTGCCAGGATGCAGGGTGCCACCATTTACATATGATTCAACCATTCACAGTTTTCAGCTTTGAGTTGAAATGTGATTAAGCAAAGCGCTGACAAAAACAAAAAGACAGGAAAAGAACTTTAAAATTGCAAAATCTTAGATCGTGTTTGTTATCATGAGTTGATAAGCAATTCATAACTCATTTTTTTACGAAATATCTTATTTAGAATTTTGTAATTTTAAATTCATTTTCTGTTTTCCCCCCAACAAAATATCATAGTATATATGTGATAAACCAGGAATTGGTGTAATTTTTTTTATACAAAAAAGTTTAGGTGAAGGTAGACAACGGTAACCCACCAAGGCCAGGGCATGCTTCCAGGCTTAAAGAGCACTGACAGAGGTATTTACAGATCGCCTACCGACAAGACCCTCACATCAACCCACGGGTATCGAACCTCCTCCCTTTTAGAGTGAAGGCTAATGTTTTAACCAACTGTACCACTCCTCATTGGCAGAATTGGTGTAATTAAATACCACTCTGGTCTTATTTATAAGTCCATTTTGACCAAAACACACATATCAAGAAGAGGTAGGTAACTCAATGATTATGGGGTAAATTTTCAATTTTACCCTCATTTATGATTGGATACCTTTTAACTTTTTCTTCTCTCTCTATTTTCATTGGTACAATAATATGGGTAAAATTGTCACAATCTCATTTATTTGACCAAAAGAGACTTATAAATAAGACTAATTTTTTTAGTCAAAAGGGACTTATAAATAGAAATAGAGCGGTAGCATTCACTTTTTAATTAGTTGAAGTATGGGAATAATGAAAAAGGCCGCATGCGAACGGCAGCATCTATTCTGGGCTCTGACGGATCCACTTGTCAAATGCGAACGGCAGCATCTATCCTCCTTGGATTCTTTATTCTGTTCACAGAAAAGGATGAATCTAAGGTCGTGGTTTTGGCCAATCAGTCATGAGTTCATCAAAGTTTGTTAATTGAGTTGACTTTCATGCTGTTTCGTTTGTCCAAGGTGACTTATCGGCAAAGAAAGGCCGCCGACATTTGTGACTTGGGAAATGGATCCTCTCGTTGTCCCTTCCCTCATCATCTTTGAATAATAGCCATAAGATATTGATCCAGCGGTTTAAAAAAAGACACATTGTGTACTTTTTAAAATTTCAAAACTACCGCATGCGGTAATTAAAAAAAGATGATGTGTCTTTTCCTGAGCTGCTAGATCAAATATTGAACGGACAGGATTTAACGATGATGAGAGACAATGAGAAAAGTGATTATGAGAAGATCCGGACCCTGTGACTTGTCGGCAATGAAAGGCCGCCGACATTGCATAGGACGACTACCATTTTTCTTAACTTTTTTTTTTTTAAAAAAAAGTAATATTCCAAAAAATCAAAAATCATAATATAATCATATAATATATTCTTAAAATCAATTATCAACTCAAAATCTTCAGTATCATATAAAATTAAGCATGCATGAAAAAACTTTCTAAAACGATACTCTTGAAAGGTGAAACACCTCTTTCCTAACGGAATAAGATTAATATTTTGATATATTAGATAATTTTGGATATTGGAGAAAATGAGAAATACTTAAGTAGACTCAGAGGGCTAAAAAACTTCATCGGGAGATTAACTTCAAAAAAAATTAGATATTGGGAGGGGACATTTTAAATTATCACATATGAATATATGATCATATGTTGTATTATTTTTAATGCGGATTTATAATTACATGATAATATTTTTAAAAAAAAAAGATACATGACTATAGTAATGGAAGAACTTGATATAAATATATAAAAACTTGAGTTGAGTATTTTTCATTACTCTATGGAACATCTATATATCTATAAAATCTCTTCCACCATCACGGTTAGTGGATTGAAAATAGAGTTTTTGGGCTTCTTGTCAAATGGGAAATGGCTGTGTGCAATATTTAAAAGATTTTGATTAATGTTTTCAAAGTTTCTCTTATAATATCTTTCAATATTTATTAAAATCTTATCAAATCTTTAAGTATAAAGAGTAATTCTTTTTGGACATATTATAATTATTTAAAAATATTATTTTTTATATTACAAACTATTTAAATATATAATTGGATGACAAATTGATCGTTTGAAAATAACACTGAAGAACTTCTTGACCAAAAAAAAAAAAAAACACTGAAGAACGAAGCAAACTAGGAAGGGACGCAACGCTCATTTATCTATTCATCCTCCAGTCAATCTCGAATAATTCGCAGAATCCAGACGGCATATCAAGCTAGATAACTTACAGTTTACTTCTCTCATTCATCTGAATAATTTCTTATGAGTATGAGAAACCATCCTCCTCTTCCGCTCAAGTTCAATATGATTCTGCTATTGCTCTTCTTGCTCAACTTGAGCTTCGCTTCTGCTCACATTAATGGCTTCGGTGAGCAGCCTCTCTCCAAGATTGCCATTCACAAGACTGTTGTTTCTCTTCACAGTAACGCCTCCCTTAGAGCTTCTCCCTCTCTCCTTGGCATCAAGGTAACCATTCATTCATTTGAGGGAAGTGAGATTCGAATCCGTGCAGAACTTAGTTCTTCAGGTCCAGACTTTGTGATACTCCTTTTTTATTGCAGGGTGAGGATACGGAGTGGGTGACAGTAGATCTTGGTTATTCTAATCCATCGTCAGATGACTGGGTGGGAGTTTTTTCTCCGGCAAAGTTCAAGTAATTCACTTTAATAATTTTTACTTTCTAAACACTGCCACATGCCTGTAAATGATTGAAGAGAACTAAAAAGAGAAAATCTGCCTTTTCATATTACAGCTCATCAACCTGTCCACCTAACAATGATCCAAAAGAACAGACTCCGTACACATGCTCTGCACCAATAAAGGTAGGTACCATGCTATATGATTATGTGATTAACTTAAGCTTACAGATTGATTTTGACCATAGTGCATTGCTTACGAGATTGATTGATTTGAATCCTTGTACCAGTACATGTTTGTGAATGAGACCAACCAAAACTATACAAAGACAGGAAAATCTTCCTTGAAATTCCAATTGATTAATCAGCGTGCAGATTTCTCATTTGCTCTATTTTCAGGGGGACTATCAAATGTACGTCCAGGTTTTTTCTTCTGTTTCTTTCATTTTGTTATATCCATTCTGCTCTGACTAGGTTTTGTTTTTTTGTGTGTTAAACAAAATTAGATTTTCATTATAATAGGTTCATGATTTTATCATATGCTAATTTGGATTTCTTTGTTTCCTGACAACTGCAGCCTAAATTTGTTGCCATATCCAATTTCATATCATTTGCCAATCCTAAAGCACCTTTATATCCCCGCCTTGCTCAGGGAAAGTCTTGGGATGAGGTTAGTTTATCCTCTTGCTTTAAGGTCCTTAGTGTTAAGTTCATTGCCTTCATTTCACCTACCTAATTAAGGTGCTGATTTCATGTTAAAGTTCCTCTATATGAAGGCATTATATAAAGTCTTACAGCAAATCAAAATACATTATCCGATAGTTCCGATATTGTAATGATCTGAATTTCTGAAAAGAGCATGTAAAATTTGTTGTTCAAACTTGCTGAGTGACATGGTGTTATATGATGTTTTGTTCTGCAGATGACCGTTACCTGGACAAGTGGTTATGACATAAATGAAGCTGTTCCTTTGGTTGAATGGGGTCTTAAGGGAGAACCATTATCAAAATCTCCTGCTGGAACATTGACATTTGGTCGTAACAGCATGTGTGGTAAGTTTAATAAACTTGTTCCAATGAGTTGGTTATTAAATACATGCAGTTGATTTACTTTGTATTCTTAGAAAAACTCTGAATGATATATGTTGGAACCTTTAAAACTCTTTAATAAAGCACAATTTGTATTTTATTCTTTAGAAAAAGGATCTCCTTCTTAATTCATGGACGTTGGATGATGGCTTGTGCAACTATTCTTCATAACAAGTTTTTCTTTCTACTTTGCAGGTTCACCAGCACGAACTGTTGGCTGGCGTGACCCGGGTTTCATACACACAAGTTTCCTTAAAAATCTTTGGCCAAATTCTGTGTATGACCTAAAATACTAGTAGTACTCATCTATGCCTATAACATTATTAGAAATCACTATTATTCTGAATTTTCTTTTCCAAAAAACTTTGTTTCAGGTACACATACCGGTTGGGACATCTTTTGCCTAATGGAAAATATATTTGGAGCAAGAGCTATTCATTCAAGTCATCACCTTATCCTGGACAGAACTCTCTGCAACGCGTTATCATATTTGGTGACATGGGAAAGGTAGTAATAAAGAATGGATAAAGTTAACAGAAAGAACTTTTATTCTTGAAACTCACAACATAAAACAATTGATAAACTGGAAAGGCATTTAATTATTTTTTTTGTTTCTGGTTTATATCAGGCAGAGCGTGATGGTTCAAATGAGTATAACAATTATCAGCCTGGTTCGCTCAACACCACTGACCAGCTTATCAAGGATTTAGACAATATTGATATAGTTTTCCACATAGGAGATATAACATATGCAAACGGTTACATCTCACAGTGGGACCAATTCACAGCTCAAGTGGAACCTATTGCATCAAAAGTGCCATATATGATTGCAAGGTTTGTCAAATTGTTATTACGTTCTTCCTCTGACGTGTAAAAATAAGATGCTTTTATCTAAAGAGCTGAAGAACATTGTTTTATCTTATCCTGCAGCGGCAATCATGAACGCGACTGGCCCAATTCAGGATCTTTCTATAACAAGACGGATTCTGGTGGAGAATGTGGAGTTTTGGCTGAAACCATGTTCTATGTTCCTGCTGAAAACAGAGCAAAATTTTGGTAATTTTCATTAATCTGGTTTCTTGCCGAATATGACCAAGTTGTTTTAACTAATTTGAATAGGTATACATGCTTTTTAAACAACGAAGGGAGTAAAATATCGAATATGTGCAGGTATGCTACAGATTATGGCATGTTTCGCTTCTGCATAGCTGACACTGAACATGACTGGAGAGAAGGATCGGAACAGTACAAATTCATTGAGCATTGCCTTGCAACAGTTGACAGGCAAAAACAGCCCTGGTTGATCTTTGCTGCACATAGAGTTCTTGGCTATTCGTCTGATTATTATTATGCCTTAGAGGGCTCATTTGAAGAGCCCATGGGAAGGGAAAGTTTGCAGAAGCTTTGGCAGAAATACAAAGTAGACATTGCGTTTTATGGTCACGTCCATAACTATGAAAGATCATGTCCCATTTATCAGGTAAGCACAAAAGAAAGAAAGAATTTCTGAAATCAAACCAACTTGCAGGTATTTGATTATTTTCATGTCATTTGTTATATGCAGAATGATTGTGTGAATACAGAAAAGTCACATTATTCTGGCACTGTGAAAGGAACTATTCATGTTGTTGTTGGAGGAGGAGGAAGCCACTTATCTAAATTCAGCCAAGTAAACACAAGTTGGAGCCTTTACAAGGACTATGACTATGGGTTTGTCAAAATGACAGCATTCAATCACTCTTCTATGCTCTTTGAGTATAAGAAAAGCAGTGATGGACAAGTCTATGATTCTTTCACTGTTTCAAGGGATTACAGAGACGTCTTAGCATGTGTGCATGATGGCTGTGAACCTACCACCTTAGCTGATTAATTTGTCTTCTTACATATATTTGCTCTTGTGCCTTTCGTGTTTTTCTTTTTCTTTTTAATATTTGCAAGTAACTAAAGTTTATCATTTCATTCTTTAAGCAAGATGGAGGTTTGGCCAGTACACTTCCTTTTATACATTGATGGCCATATATCATTAATGCAAGCCTAATCATATACCATAGCATCTTTAATAATTAAAGCCACTGTGACAAAGGTTGAAAAGTTATTGAGAACAATAAACTATTGTGGATTTTCCAAGTACACCTTGTTTAGAATGACAAAGAGAAGCTTAAATTTTGCAAGAAAAGAAAAACAAATGTTCATTAGCATCTACTTTATCATCTGAGGCATGTAATTATAATTTCACCAAAATTATACCTAACTGTACCGTCAAGACGATTACTTTTTTACGATAAGCTGCTGTCTAGACAATTATTGATTTTCTTAAATCATTGCCGACCAAGCCTTGTCTAAAGGTATAGGCACAGGGGCTTGGTTTTGTTAATGGAGCGTGTTTATCAAATTGTTTTCCTCTTGGTCAAGTGATGCAACGAATATGCGTGCGTGTGTAAATCTAATATAAACAATTTTACATAAAATTTAAAGACCTTTATCATACTTTCTATTGTTTCAGTTCTAATCACTACCCACATTTCATCACACCATTACTAAGTAAATTAATCTAAGATAGCATTCTCCCATATATTGTCAACCAAAAAAAAAAAAAAAAAAAAAAAACCATTTCAGCAAATTGAATTACGTCTCCATTTATAAGTATCGAGTTAATAAACTGCAATAGACTATTTTCCGCAACAAATTACTACCCTTATGCAAGAGAGGAAGCCTGAGACTGACTGACTGACATGGGATATAAGAAAAAGATTTACAATTTACGATTATAACAAATTTAGAGCATCTGGGGTACGATGATAGCCGCACGCAGCAACACAATCCAAACCAAAGACTATATATTACATATCAGCAACAACGAAACCCCGGGGGCTGGCGGGTAACAATCATGCTGATATGCAACTGCTCAACGCTTGGTTGAACAATTATATCTGCAACTCTCAGGTATGACTATGAACTATTGCTCCTTCGTATCTGAACATGAGTGGCAGCTAGCAAATTTGTAGGACCTTCCACTGTGGACTGGAAGCCCTATCACATGAACACACAAGCAGCACAATGAATTTCACATATCTATTGTGTGGTCAATTCTCACTGGTCACTACCAAGCATTAGCCATCCATCTCAATATCACAAGGTTTGGCTCCTGGATCAACTGCTGGGCCAACAGATGCTAGCAGATCATCAATTCTTAGGGGAGAATGCCGAACACTGTACTGGAACATAACCTGCAAGTGCAAATTGAATCAACATTTTTACCAAAACCTCCAGCAATAATGTCGGAAAATGAAAACTGTGATTGTAAATTAATGGTGGATCTTAAATTAATTTAGTGAGCTGACCAAATATACAAATAAGCACACCATAAAGTTAGGGGTCTGTGAAGCAGAATGTAAACCAGCTTGAGCGGATGGTCCAGTACAGCAGCCCTATACTTACATGTCGCGTGACAATCTGCAGTCTGGAGACAAGTGTTTGATTTGAGTTATTTGCTGCTTAGTTCACAACTTAAGGGTGCAGCTGTTCTACAACTTTTTGGATTTCTGGTAGAGTACAGACTACAGACTTGACAAATAGTGACAAATAACTGAAACTGAATTATGTTATGGTTGTGAAGAGATGATTTTGACTTCTTGTCATTAGTTTCTAAACTCAATGGTTCAGTTATATTCCCTTAAAAACTACTCTCGTTACATTTTCCGTATCAATTTGCCATACATATGGACAAAACCATCAGATTCAATAACAAGAAGATGTGGAATCTACTTAAGAATGTCATCAGAAGTGGCCCTTTAAATACCTTGGAGAAACTATCTGCAGAAGCTCGAGCCCGATTGGCCTTACCAAGATAATGTAGATCAGCTTTCTCAAGCTTCCCATCAACAAAAACCACTCCTCCCTCTCCAACAGCAAATCGTAGCAGACATCCTGACTGAAAATTGAAGGAACTTGTATCAGAAATTAATTGCTAAAAGGTAATAATGGAAAATGTGGGTCCCTATGTCTAGGACGCATACTTCTTCGTGGCCCTATTTCATGACAATTAGATGATACTTCCAACAAAGGAGAACCAGAATAGTAGATTACGTAAGGGAAACATCACTGAACAAGAGTATTTCATACAACAGAATTTACATACAAAGAGAAACAACACTCTGAAAGTCCAATAGCACTCAAAGCAAATCTTAGTTTTTTTTTGCCATAAATCTTACAGATAGTACAAGTACACAACATTCCCTACTAGCACATATACTCCCATTAAATTCTCTGCAGCATTCCCTCTCTGGTTCAGGCTTACTTCCTTTCCTCCCCCCTCTTATGCCCCCACCAAAATCTCTTAATAAAATTGACAGCAGTAGGCCCATCAGTATCTATTAATACTATCCTATCTCTGGTTCAGGCTTACTATCCTACCATTTTTTAGCTATCTTTCTTTCTTGGGTGCCTGCTCTTATTCTCACTCACTAGCTAGAAATCTTTTAGAACATATAAGATATAGCAGTTCAATGAGTTGGCAGTTGTGATAGTAAGTCAATTGCCAAATAATATTCATAAAGAAGCCTCTTCCAAACATACCCGTTCGATAAAGCTTCCATCCAAACAGCCAAATACAGTTGGAGGATCATCTGATGTAGTCAGTCTCCCATCCTCTTGTAGCTCCAAAACCACCTAGTTCAGTAACCAAGCACAACTGAATAAGAAAATTTAAATATATTATATGCACACTTTGTATATTCATGTGATCCTATGAGAAAATAAATGAACCTTTTAGGCCCATGTGCATCTTGGCTTCTGTGTCTTGATTAGTTTCAAATTAATTTAACTCAACACAATCAAGTTCCCAGCTCATGGCTTGCTAAATATTTTACCATGGGACAGAATCTGCTTGGTGTTTTACACTCACACACACAAGGTTTCGTGTTTTGCATTGATGTTGCAGCGCCAACTGTGAGCTTTGTCTTTCAAATTCAAATTGCCCAATGTTTAAAGAGAATGAAAAGTTGCAATGAAAATGAAGCAAAAAAAACCGAATAACTAAAAGCATTGATATATAATCACTAAGCATATCTTCATAGGCACACATAGCTCAAGGGCTGAGCAAATTGCCCCCAGCTCAGTAAGCCCGCCCAAGCCCAATGAAAAATTGTCCATTTTGGCCCGCCCAAGAAAGGCTCATAACAAGCGGGCTTGTGTACTAAATGGGACGGGCTGTGGGCACACTATCAGGCTGCCCATGCCTGCCTATATGTGTGTGCATGTGTGTTTTTTAGGCAAAAGAGCGCATATTAATTTAATTATATCTTACATATGTGAGATAAAATATAAATATATTATATTATATATAAGGTGAAGTCAAAGTTGCTTTGAAAGTAATTTTTCTTGATGCAATACAGTGTAAAGTCAAGATAAAGAAGATTATGGATATCTTACATCACTTATATGATGGCTTCATTACTTGTAATGAAGCATCCAGATCTTAGTCTAAGTCAATATTATAGCAAGTGGATGATAGTGTTTATGCTGGAAAGTTTTGGTTCCAAAGGTTGAAACTGAAATGTCTTTGTCTGCCATTGATCACACATTTAGGAAGCTTTTAGCCAGTGCAAAGACTATGACTAAGACCCCGTTTGGATGGGCTTTTAAAAAAAGTTTTTTTTTTTAAGCTTTTCCAAATTGGAGCTTTTAAAAAAAGCAGCAAAATGATTTTTTTTTGTGACTTTTGCTTTTTTAAAAAAAATATCATCTAAACATATAAATTAATAATACAAGCATTTTTTTTGCATTAAAAAAGTGTTTTTTTATCAAAAAAGCCCATCCAAACGGGCCCTAAGAGGACTGAGCATCTTTTCAGATGTGGATGAATATGTTCAAACCGATTTAATTAGATATTATGAATCAAAATTTGACCTTTTGGCATGGTGAAAAGTACATGCTTCTAAGTATGAAGTTCCATAGTGTCCTCAAAATCCGCTTTTAGTATTGAGGGTCGAGTACTAGATACTTTTAGAAACTCCTTATTTTCAAAGATAACTGAGGCACTCATACGTACTCAAAATTGGCTACGCACAAGTTCTCCCAAATTGTAAGAGGTTAATGTTGATAATTTTGTGCAAGTAATTTCATGTGTGGTTTCAATGAGGAATGATACCCCTCGTCCTTGGGCTCAACTGGCAAAGGGGTTGGACACTCTCACCAAAGGGAGGGGGTTCGATCCTGGAGTTGGTCAAGGCGCTGGGGGAGGCATCCTAGCTCCTAGGTACCTAGGTAAACGCCTGAGGGTAATAGACGGCTCACCCTGCCTAACATCGGTATGACCTAGGAGGAAGGGAGATTTCGCCCTGCCCTTGGATCGTGGGTGAACCCAACCCTTTTCCTAAAATTTTAATTTTACCAAAAAAAAAATCTTTATATAAATTACAAAAAACTTATAATATAGCACCATAATCCTCGAAATTAGTGGCAACAATGTAGTAGAAATGCATCTGTGGATTAAGTTTTTTTTTTTTTTTTTAAAAAAAAAACACACTTAAATTAGGCTGCCCACACCCATTTAAACCCACATGGGTTTAGCCCAGCCCACTTGACATGGGCTTTAATGGGCATTTGACAGGTATGGGCTACCCCATGCCCATTATTAAAGGGGCAGGCTGCGAGCTGACCATCGATCAACCCTACACAGCTCAATCACACAAAGGGCTAAGCATCCATAGAGGAATATTTATGGAAATAAATAAGCAGTAACAAAAGGAAACTTTTGACAACACCTGCTGTTGGCTTGGAACCTGTCCTTCATTATCTGTGTCAATAACATATTGACTACAGTTTTCATCCTTCCAGACCAAAGCTAATGGTGTAATTCCTGTCTGGTAATGGGAGTGCCTAGGAAAGACAATAGGTATCGAATCAGAAAGATGAAAATAATACGCAATCTTAGAAACAGAGGGCTTATTGGCAAAGAATGCCATTTTTATGCAAGGAGCATCAAGCAACTGTCTCCAATTCCAACAAAAGAGCAATCAATATAATCTTACACAGATGAACCTAAGGACTAAGGAGGAACAACATAAGACTAACGCACATATTGAGCAAATGGTGCAACTGGATATGGGGGAGGCAATATAATACTAAGTTTCCTCACACCAACATTTACATATTTAAAGGAACCAGTCTTTCTGTCATTAATTATAATTTCCAATTCTACAGATTAAGTTTAGAGGATGCTAGGTAACATTCAAACAAGACTAAGTAACAAACTATAAAATAGTTATGCATATATTCCCACTTGCACAATCTGATGAAAGCATTTTCACCTAGGTTGTTATTGATAAAATGTTCTTCTAGTACTTAGCTTTATAGGTCGACAAATGAGAAAAAACTAGTATTGAAGAGGAGTTTTACTTGTTGTAAAACAGAAGGCCGTCTTTCACATAAGGTGCTGCTTCTGTGTATGCCGCATATAGACCATTATGGTCACAATTATACACTGGAACCAGACTGAACCTGTACTTGTGATAATGTGAAGGCGTGTCACAAGCACCACTCTCTGCAAGCTTGGAATTCAACCAAAAAAACCTGAATTCTGCAGTGCAGTCATAAAGAGAGTAGCCCCGCCAGCATACCATGTCAATAACATAGTAAGTTTGATCCAGCTGCAGGTCAGAGTCACAAGTCATCAACAATATATTTATAACAGAAATTTACTGATAGATACAAAAGGCTAACCTCATGAAAGATGCAGTCCAATATAGAATAAGATTGAGCAGAACCGGAGACATCCTTTTTCCTTGACCCGTTCGGAAGAGCAGACGGGAAACGATGCAGTATAGATCCATTCCTTAGCCTACTAATCGTTGTTCCGTTAGAAGAAACTATAAAGCAACGTTTACCTGATGGCCTAGCAAATACATACCTGGAGAACAAAACTCAGTACAAAATGGAGCCTTGGTGATCAATTTTAAAACACTTTTCAACGCTAGAAGTACAAAATTCAGACAGACTGAAATGATCGTTTAGAGCAAAATGAGCAGATTATAGAAGTAGAGAAACTGATATAGGAAGAGTGAAACGATAGTAGTAAATGAATACCAGTCTTGACTAAGTCCATCAGGGATATCGATCATCCATTCAGGATGCATAAGCTGTTTCGCGAACCATTTCCGTGCCTCTGCGCTTTTGAGCTTGGAGGCCCCAACAACATCGAAGTCCTTCGGCGAAGGCTCCTGTTCACTCTCGGGCTCATGACCTTGATGCGATTCGGGCAATGCTTCAACCTCGAGTTCAGATTCGGAAATAGGTGCTTCAAGGGTTTGGGAAGCAAGAGAGAAAGCAGTGGAAGCCAAGCAGCGAGCTTGGTGCTGAGCATCGCGGCGATTTTGTGCTTGCCGGAGAAGCGAGAGTTCCCTCCGTTTCTGTTGATCGGAGATGACAGGCCTTTTGAAGGGACGGCGGATATCATGCGGCGCCATGCCTTTTGTCAAATGCGATACAGCGTTGCCTCTTTTCGTTCCTTGGCTTCTTTCTCCACCCAGAAATTTGGGCGCCTCCTTGAGGCATTTTCCCGGTTAAAGTGTATCGTTTTGGAAGAAAAAAAAGGTGACAAATTTGAATATAGGGAAAATTACAACCAATCAAAAAATGACATTTATTAAAGAGATCATAAAAATTATAATTATTTCTTAATTACTGTTGATTAAAAAAAAAATCCACCTAGTGTCTGTGTAGTGGCCATCCAATCGCGGGAAGCATCGGGCGAGGTAGCTGCGAAGGTGAATGGAGCAGACTTTATGGGGTCACTTGCCACTACTGGTGAGGTCTAATTCCAAAGATTCCGTCGAATACATTCTTCAAGCTCTTTGGAGAACCCGGAACACCGGCCTGGACTCCGCCGACCGCCATGTCATCCTCAACATGCTCCAGCTCCACAACGACTCCGACCTCGACCCTGTACCTATCCTCTCTCTCTCTCTCTCTCTCCCCCCCCCCCCCCTCGTTCTCTAATTCACAAGCGTAGTTATGCTGATTTCTAGGGATAATTTTGAACCGGTCTGAATTGGACCTTGGGGTTTATCTCCGGTGCATATGGTTGGTTCAACTTGAACCTGTCTAACACCAATTCGCACTTTTCTTATTTTGACTGTCTGAATCTCAATGCTTATGTATGTCTGTGCTTCGTTTGTATTTTGACTGGAAGGCCTGAGAATGAGGTTGGAAACGCAACTGTTGTGTATATGCAAAATGGTTGCGTGATTTCGCTGATTTGGTCTCATCTTGTATATGAAAGTGTTATGATTAATGAATACCAAGTTTGCGCTCTCTTTTCTGGCTTTACAAAAGACGGGGTGTAAAATTGTTTGATCTTCCAGCTTTTTGTGGGAAGGGCAGGAATGGCTCTTCAGTCAGATTTGCAGCTACAATAACTCTATAGTATCTAGAAACTAATCCTTCTTAGATAACTCCTGCTACAGATCATCATTTATTCATTTTTGTTCTCTATCTGCAGCTTCTGGTGTGCCTTCGAATGTTAATAAGGAGGTGTGTTTATGAGAATATCGGCAAGGATGATATTCCAAAGCTGTTTCCCGCTGAAGTTCTTCCTGAATTGCAAAGACTATTGACACTTCTTTTGCAGAAATTCCAACAAGAGTGGCAAGAAGATGTACTGAAAGACCAGGTCAGCTATCAAGTAGGCATACTTTATCTTGGTACTGGGTTGGAGCAATTAATCTGACATTATATTGGAATCAAATTTTATTCAGAATACTGTGCCTCGTTTAAAGGCAATGACTTGGAATATGGCAAATCCAAACAAAGAATCCACAGACCCTGCAGCTGTTATTAATTTGAAGGTATGTACCACCTTTTGAACTTTATCAGAGTAAGCATCCATAAATGCCCTATTTATTCCTCTCTAACTTGTCATTCTAATTCTGCCTGTGTTTTAAGTACATAGGCATTACCTAATTTAAGCAAAAATTTCAACCTTCATTTATTATTCTAGTTGCATTCTTTTCAGCTTCAAAATGATTCCCCATTGCATTTGGGAGAACTAGATGTAAAGTTCCTGTTGGCAAAAGATACTCTAGAGATGATGCTGAAATCCATGCACAGCATCAAAGATCAGTATCCAACTTTGGTAAAAGTTATGATGTTTTTTTCATCTAGATTGAGTTAATGTGGTATAACATACTTATATTAATCAATTTTCCTTTTGCTCTAACTGATCTTGTCAATTTTTCTCAGGATGTGGCTTCAAATGGACATTAGTACCAGTAAAGTTGAAAACCAATGTAATTGTTTCCAGTAGCTCTCACATAGAATGGTATGCTTGAAATGTGTTGCTTCTAGATTTTACTTGTTTTGCTTATCAGCGGACATAGGTAACAGCTAGATAGAACATTTAGTTTTTGAGATTTTAATATGAGCATTGGCCATGTCTTGGCAGACATAAGTCTGCTTAAATCAAACTGCATTTTCTTCACAGGTTTGGTGTTCCTCTGTGGAGAAGATTGAGAGAGAATATTAGTTATGCATGATGGCTATCCGGACATGAGTAGTGTAGTTTACTTGGGATAAATATCGTTCAGCTTGAAGTTACAGTCTCAGCCAATTTGGAAAAGGCATAACAATTTGAAGTCAAAATGACTGAGTGAACTGTGTTTCACATGCCACTTAAGAAACTAGGCAAGCTAAATAGTACTTTTCTTTTGGATCAATCTAAGTTCATAATTCACTACAATTAAAAGAATTGTTTTTGTGTACCCGAAAAAAAAAAATTGGAAACTGATTTTCTGCTTTTCTTTGTGCTTTAAATGCTGAAGGATATTGCCATTTCATCAACGGTCTTTGCTTAGTGGAGAAACGATTTTGATGCCATATCAAAACATGAAGTTTTTCTGCTAGCAGATATTTAGTGAAGACAGCTAATCAATGAAAACTAGTCATTTGGTGTATGAAGGTGAAACAATGAAAAAAAAAAATGTTTCAGGTTTTCAGTTGATATGTGGGAAAAAAGGTAAACCAGTGTATTACGAGTCCAGAATAAATATTATGGCATTGTTCTCCCCCTTCACCTATATTGTTGTGGATTTATTTGATTTAAGATTGTATTTTCGTTTATGTTCAGAAAACCAGTAGCTTAATGCCTACATTTGTCACTGTGATGGATCAGTTGGTAATTTATTAATAGGCCTGGCATTTCTCTGACTAGAAGTCAAAACTCCTGATTAAGCTAGTTAATACAACTCCTATAAGTTGAATTAAGGGCTTGATTGTACTTAAAGTAATGATACTTAAGTTGAATTAAGTATATTGTCAAATTAACTTTTTCGGGCATAATTGCTTATTTCTCTTACAACCACGAATCAAAAATAACTTTCTGCAAATGTATAAATGAGTTTATACGAATTAACGGTAAGGGGATTCTACAAAAACCTTTTATTATTGTTAACTATAATGATGTGATCAGAAAGAAATAAAAAGGAGACAAAGGCGTGAGAGGAGGGAGGGAATGGAGCTAAGAGAGAGGTAGCCGAAAACACACAGACGATTTTTAATTTTTTTCTTTTTCCATGTACCACGATTTCGTGATGACTTGGAATGAGTTATAAATGAAAAGGATAAAATTATTAAATACAAAAAAATAGCAAAAAATTCAGAGACTAAGGTATTCTTTGGTCAAAATTGAGGGCTTGGGTTTTAAGTTAGTTAAATCCTTAAATGTTAAAAAATTAATTTTTCCTCAAAAATAAATTTCTATAGATGTATAAATAAGTTGTTTCGAGCAAGATTATTAAAAACCGGATTGGCGATTTCGAACCGGTTGAAGTATTAAGTCAAAAGTGGGTCATATCGAAGTTAATCCAGAACTAACTTGGGGCTAGACCAATGATGAAGTAAAAATTTCAGAGTTATTTACATGAAATTCTGAGTAAAATTATTTTAAAAAAATGATTTTTTTTTTTTTTTTATATTTTAAAAAGGTTGAACTGGTCAAATCGGTTCAACCCATCGAACTGGACCGATTGTTCGGTTTCCAGCCCAAACCATCTGGGCCAGCCTGGTTCTGACAACAATGGTTCCGAGTTAACCTAAGGAGACTATTTATCTAACAACGCCATTTTATCAAAATTTACCTTGTCTTGTAGGGGTATTCAAAGTTTTCCCGTCCCCGCCTTCCCATCTCAATCTCGAGCAATTGGAACGTAAAAATCTCATCTCGAAAATTTTTGGGGCTGAAAAATTCAAGATCGGAAAAAAAAAACAACAACAACTTCGAGATTGGGGATGAGACTTTCAGATCCTAAATCCACACACACGTAAAAACCATATCTCGTCTGTCAGGTATGTGGTGTGTAGATTGAGAAGTGAGAACCAGGTCCAAGAGTATATATATGTAATTTTTTTTATGGTGCTATTTTGATTTCATAAATTAATAACAACAATGATTAGTTTTTTTTAATATACAAGTGACAAGCGTAAGTTTGAAATTCAAAATATACACCCCTTAAGACAAAGAACTAAATTCATTCCCAACAAGCATTCTGTCACATATGAACCAAGTTCTACATCTTGGGTGTACCACCGAGATAATCCATAATTGCTTTAGATCAAAATATATGCGCATTCAATAGTCTCCTTATTTGTATGGGACAAAACAACCTGTCAATATGCATATGATAGCTAACGTGCTGGCCTCTATTCCAGCTTTGAAAGGATGTTCTAACATACTATCTCTCAACAAAATATTTAACGCCTCAAAAGAACCAGAGAAAATATGTATTTTTGGGAATTTATAAAACATCAAAACCTGTCTTAATGGCTAATACCTCTACGATCGCCACTGGATAGGTCCTGTTCCGGAGTGAAACCAGAACGCTAGCCCTGATGGACTAGCCTGTTTGATTGTTTGCTTATATGGAGCGGACTTGACCTAGGCGCGATGCCTAGGGCCTACGTACCCTATAGAGGGATCAAAGCCCACATAGTTCGAGGACACACGTTGGCGTTTAGCCGAGGGGGGTGTGTATGCTCCAGCAAGAGTGTTCTCCGCACCTTAGGGTTAACCTCTATATTTATAGGGTGTGCCTCAGGTGGGATAGTATGGGCGTAATCCACTGCCCTAGTATCATAACGGTCGAATCTATCTTTAGATAAGATAGATCTCCCTTTACTATCGATCGAGATAGATAAGATATGATTTCCTTCATTATAGGTAGATCCCGATACGTGATATATTCCTTGTTGGGCCATCTGTAGATTGGGCCCTATTCGGTCCGTAACAGATGTCTCACCCCTGGCCGTAGTTCGAGATTTCGAGCCGCAGGGATGTATTTTATTCCCAAGCGGGTTATCCGGGGTAGGTTGTTGTGAACCTTACCATCTCGTATGTCTACCGCGCATTCTTGGGTTGGCCTATTCGGCCCCGGCGACCGAAGTCTTTACTCCCGGATCCGAGATAATGTCTCAAAGATCCGAGGTAGTAGTCGATGCTCAAAGATCCGAGGTAGTATCTCGAAGATCCGAGGTCTTGCCTCAAAGACCCGAGGTAGCGTCTCGAAGATTTGAGGTACTCTCGGGGAACTTGCTTGGTTTCAAGGCCGGGGTTCCCGCTGTGATTGCCATCATCTTGATGAATTCGGATTCATTCGTATTCGCTGCCGATTTGCCCATTTAGGCGATACTTTTTTCCCAAGGAGGGATAAATTTATATTTCTCTCATTCTTAGTTTTCGCTTGCCTCGGTCTAGGTTGATGGTGAGCCCTCGCGGGGTTTCGTTAGTTCTTTATCCAATTTGACAACCGACGGTCGTGGGCCTTACCTTGCGAGCTTTGTTATGTTGATCCCGGGCATGTCAAGGCGGCTTACTTCGAGGATCCGAGGTCTTATCCCACATATCCCGAGTAGTGCGAGATGGTTCGCCTTGCATTTGAATCCAGGTGTTGACCTCGGTTATCGAAGTCGATATTTTTCGTATCCGAGTTGTTCCAGCTTGATTTGCTTTTGTCCGTGTTTTGATGAATTCTGCTTCATTTGTATTCTGATCGAATTGCCCCCTACCATGTCAATCCGAATAACCCTGAAAGGGAATGAATCGAGCTTACCAGGCTAGTTTGTTGTATCTCCGGATTCTCACCGTGCCTATTTGTTGTAGCACCAGATTTTCCTAAACCGAATTATCCTGAAGAGGAATGGATCGGGCTTGCTTATATTGCTGATAGCTTTACAGTGCCACGCTTGTCTTGTCGTCCTCCAGCCTGGCAGTCAAGGGTTCTGGGCTGCCGGGGTGCACTCGGCTCTTCCGACCAGGATGCACTCTTGCCCTCAGGCCGAGGTGTTACACCGAGTAACGTGTTTGATTCATGGACCCAAGGTTGTTTATCCGACTCCTGGACCCGAGGTAGTATCTCAAAGGTCGATACTCCCAATGTTCCTAGCCGCCTTTGCCGAGGAGTTGAAATCCGGCTCAACCGTGACATCCCGAAGGAGGCCGCGCAAGCAGATTGCTTTAAGATGGCCTTAGCTCAAATCCGTCATTTTAACCCGGAGTTGAACTAAAGGCGACGGGTACGATCATCGGGCTTACGTGAAGGATGGCATTTTTACCCTCCTCCTCCTCTCCCGAGGACGAATCCAGTCGTTTGACGAGGAGGTTCGAGTGGGGAAGAAGATCCTTCTTTGGGTGATGATGGTGGAGAAGGGACTTCGAGATCCGCTCCGGGGCCGAGGTGGTCCCTTCGAAAACATTGCTCCTCCGAGCTAAGAGCCGAGTCTTTTTGTTGTTGTTCATACCGGTGTATCGTCCGGGTTTGTAATTGTAAATTTGTAAACATTGATCTCAACCTATCAATATTTATTTTGTCAACTTTTGTTTAAGTTAGTGTTTTTATGGACCTTAGGGCCGGGGTCTCATATGCGCAGATGATTGCTAATTATTACTTCCGATAGGTTGATTTCGGGAATAGGGGTAGGGGGAGTAAACCCGAGCTTCTACCGATATCCGGATTTTCTTTGTCGGGGATGTTTGCCGAATAAGGGCAACCGTCGGATGCATAAACGTGGTGTCTAAACGCACATTTATACATGTCGGCTTGATCGGGACACGCATGACAATTCACCTCCTTATTTAGGAGCATTTTTCGATGCATATACTTTTTAATAGAAATAGTGTTTTTACCATCTCGCGGACCGGGCGTGGTAGCCGGGTGTAATGCCGCAAATTGGGCTATACGCAATGCCGCAAATTGGGCTATACGCAACCTCGTGGTAGCCCTGGTGTAATCCCTTCTTTTGGGGTTTTAGTTTGACCGCGGCTTATATGCCTCGGTGTATTCTGACCGGGTGTAAGACCTCATTGTATTTTTTGACTATCGATAGTTTTTGTCATAACGCGGGCATTATCGCATCCCGGAGGAGTACTTTTTAGCCATAATCTTGGTTTTTACCGTGCTCCTTGGAAACACGTCATTTCCAAGGGAACACGTCGTGCTCCCGAGGAAACACGTCTGTTTCCAAGGGAACACGTTTTAACCTCTATCTCGATGTGTGTCGTAAACCGGAATTTGCATATCCGAGGTGGGTGTCGTAACCCGAGAATCCATTATAGGTGTCGTAACCATTGATTTGTTGTTACGCGGGCCCCGGATTTTAACTAGATTTAGTTAAACGGGTCTGCCTTTAAAACTTATACTTGATGACGGGCGTTACCGCATCCCGAGGGAGTACGTTTTAACCTTTAGCTCGGTGTTGTCGCATACTCGGGTTCATGCATGTTTAAGTTCGACATGATTTCCGAAACGGGTTTTTGGAATTGGGTTTTTGTACCTCGGATTCCTACATGTTTAATTGGAACATGGTCTTTGGAACCGGGCTAGGATGCCTCGGATTCCTACATGTTTAATTGGAACATGGTCTTTGGAACCGGGCTAGGATGCCTCGGATTCCTACATGTTTAATTGGAACATGATTTTCGGAAGCGGATTTTTGTACCTCGGCTTCCTACATGTTTACACGGATCCCGGATTTAAACTAGATTCAGTTTAAACCGGGTCTCCGCCTTCATCCCTTTCGTAGGGACGGGACTCCACACGGATCTCGGTTTAAACTAGATTCAGTTGAAACAGGTCCGGCTTCATGACCTTAGATAATTCCAATTAAGGAACTTTACATAGGTTCTTTAAATAGTCGCCTTCAAATAATTCCAATTAAGGAACTTTACATAGACCCGGGTTTAAACTAGATTCAGTTTAAACCGGGTACGCCTTCAGATCATTTATATGGATCCGGATTTTAACCGATTCGGCTAAAACAGTCCGCCTTTTCTCTTTTCTTTCAACTTTCAATGGGTCTATCCCATTAAGTGCTCGTGGTAATTACCAACATTGATTTCTTGTGTGCAATAGAAGAACAATACGATTTCAAAAGAGATTAAAATAGATCTATAAATGAAAGTAGACATATTGTTTGAGGCTACCCGAGCAGAATGGTGTTGTGAAAGAATCTAGGCAAGTGCGACAATGTTTGCTCTCAATGGTGCAGGAACCATCTCGGCATCACAGGAACCATCTCGCCACCTCGGCCATTACAATCTCGGCCATTAGTAAATGACATAGAGGGTTCAAATGTTTTGATTGCTTATAACCCTATGCTCTCGAGGAGAGAGGATGACGATCCTGGGTTCTCTCTTCCCAAAGAGAGAGGATGAAGATCCTTCCCACTATCTTCTCGTCATGTGGATACAATCCAATTGCCAAGCTTGTCAATGAGAGTCTCGTATGAGTGACGGTAACTTTGAGGAGTTTTCCATATTGGAGCTTCTCTTAGAAGAATTCTCAAAGAGAGAACCTGGCAATCTTCCTAATGCTTGAGTTTATTCCATAGCAAACCATCTGTTGCAACAATAGAGGTGAATGACTTTGTTGTAGGGTTACATATAATGAATTCGCCATTATCTAATGCAGAGGAGAAGTCCATTGCTAGATAAGAGGATTCTTCCAAATCTTCTATTAGGAAATCGAAGAAAGCTTCTGGGAATAATAGTTGAAGAAGAAGATTTTGATGCCATGGATTTTCAGGAACTGCCCATGCAAAGGAATTCCCAAAGAGAGAACCTGGCGGTCTTCGGAAATACCCAAGTTGAGATACAAGATGTAGAAGAGTCTCGTATGGGTGACAGTAACTTTTAGGAGTTTTCCATATTAGAGTTTCTCTTAAATGAGTTCTCAATGAGAGAATTCTCAAAGAGAGAACCCGCGATCTTCCAAGCTTGTCTAATGAGAGTCTTGCATGGGTAATGATAACTTCTCTTAAAAGAATTCTCAAAGAGAGAACCTGGCTCTCCTTCCAACTATCTTTTTGCTCTTGCATAGATGAAGGCCTCCCAGCATCACCAAGTCGTAAAAATAACCCATTTGGTTGAATCAGCCTTGGTTTTCCAACAACCTCGGCTATCTCTATTTGCTCGTTTGGGATTCTCAAACGAGTATTGTGTGATGGGCCGGAGGCCGCTGCGGATTTCCGGGAATTGCCCATGCAAAGGCATCTCGATCGTCGCTTCTAGTATTGACCATCTTTGGTCATGGGAATCGAAATTTAACGATCCCCACGGTCGGCGCCAATGTTCCGGAGTGAAACCAGAACGCTAGCCCTGATGGACTAGTGTAATACCCGGATTTTTTGCAAATCTGGAATTTCTGAGATAAAGGAAAATTAATGAATATTTTAATGAAGTAAATTCATGAGATAAAACTGTTATAGAAAATTGTTATAATTATAGAGTAAATTGTCAAAAAAGTTACAGGAACATCTCGATGAACAAAATGACTAAAAATGATATAATGGTGATAAAAACAAAGTCTAAAAATATTATGATAAATGCGAAAGATCATGAAAAATTATGAGAAAAATATGGAAGTGTTATCCCTAATTATGAGAATTTAATAAATTATTTCAGAGGAAATAACATGAAGAAAAGTTTAAAAAGCATTTTTAACCATAAAGTAACCTAATGGGGTAAACATTTTTAATATTTTACATAGGATATAAAATGACAATATCAGTATAGAAGTTTGTAAGATAACAATATACTGTAAATTAGTAAAGATAAATATATGAAGAAACATGATCCTAAAAAGATCACTAAACGAAGAAATTAGGTCTCGATTAAGCCCTAACGGGCGGGGGTAAACGGGAATTTTTGGTAAAAAATATTATATTTTTAAAAAATGGAAAAAAAAATTATGAAAAAATAATTAAAACTGAATTTTAAAATGAGGGGGCCGAAATTATGGTTATTTTTAATTAAAAAGAATTGTTTAAATAATTAAAATGATAATTAGAATAAAATAATAATATAATGCGGTGAGTCGGCTTATAGGCACCGAGGGGAAAAGTTAGAAATAAATTCTACAGGTAAACCGAGAGGTAAAAGTCTTTTCAGACTGATCAAATTAAGAACAAGTGAAATTTTACACGAAGAAAGAATTTACCGTGCGTTGTTTCCGCAACCGAAAACCTTAATTCCTAATAAGACGGAAAGCTGATCAGATAGATTAGATTCAGATAGGCAAAGTGAGAACCTATAGAAACAATTGCGTCTTTTTAAACACGAGATTAAGTTAGACAACAACTGGACGTTTTACGATTCAGTGAATTGTTGTCCAGAAGTTGGTTCTATCGGAAGCAATTTCCGAAACCGGACGCGTTTGTCCGAATATCTTCCGACGCACCGGAGAATACCTGGATATGATCAAAAAGAGGATCCAAATAGATAATATGAAATAGGATGGAAAGATCTTCAAAGTTACGCGCCCGGATTTTTTAGTTTCTGTGAAATCGCGCGAAACGGACACCGATTAGGGGAGACGATCGGGGAGTCAGCTAGGGTGACATCATCAATGATGATGTCACAAGGGGGGGCAGATGTCGACCAAGACATCCAAGGGCCAAGGGAGTGCCACGTGGCGAAGTGTGATCCAACCGAAATCCGATCTCGGAAACAAATTTGGAAATTCCCACCTTGTCCCTATTTTTCCCTATAAATAGCAAGCTCTCTTGCTCTTCATTTCCATCCCAAAATCCGAAACCTAGAGAGAGGTTCTAGAGAGAGAAGCTCGCAAAAAATTCCGCCTAGCTCCGAGTAAGTTCTTCTATCCTTAGCTTTTAGTTTTCGTAGTTCTTTCGGTAGTTATAGTAGAACCGTTGTTTTGATCTAGGAAGTTTCAAAATATATTCCTATACTTGTTTTTATGCCTCATTGCATTGAAAGATGCGACGAGGTAAAAACATAGTGGGGATAATTTTGAAATGGAATACTGATCAAAGTAACGAAGTTCGCGAAATTCCGCCAATTAGGGGTAGTAGGGGCAAAATTGTCTTTTTCACCTAAAATGCCTGTTATGCTGCCAAATATTCATAAGTGTGTTATTATTCTGATTAGAATACTTCTGACGTCGAACCGCTGTCGAAATTCCATCGTTCTGTTTGTTTTGCCGATGTTTATTTGTTTTACGTACGGCGTCAAAAGTACCGTTTTTAGCCGGAAGAGCCGGATATCTGCAACTAAGGTACGGACGCGTCTGTAACCCTAACTCTATGCTGCTCATATACTTTTGCGTTATAGATACGTTCATAGGCGAGGTTACGTTGAGAATCATCGCTCGGAGATACTTACGCCTTTACCCACGGATTATAGTATTGGTAATGCCGTTTGAGTTATTCCTAGCGCTGAGGACACGTTGAGGCGTGGCACTGGATATGTGCAGAACTAGTCGAGAGAGAGACTTTACATATTGCTTTGTGCTTATGTTCTGTCCATGTTATTGATCATACATCTACTGTTTGCTTTTGTGATGATATGCTATATTGAAATGAATATCTGTTGTACGTATACTGTTTTATTTGAGCATAAGGTTAACCGTTACTCCGAGATCCATATGTGGAATGGATCTCGTTGTAGCATCAGTGTCTCGGAGGACCAATCTTAGGCGATCGAGGCAAGCAACCGAAGTAGGCCAGGACGTGTCTACGTTGTTTATCGTTTCCTTTAGTTTCTTTAAAGAATTCTGGATAACTGTAATACAATACTCTTACACTATGGTCCATATTTTTTAATGTAATGTAAATTACTTACTCGCTCCAATGCTCTACTCTGACTACACTGCTTGAAATATTTGGAAACGTTTTAAAAAAAAAAAATTCCGCCGTTTTCAAATGGGATGTTACAACTAGCCTGTTTGATTGTTTGCTTATATGGAGCGGACTTGACCTAGGAGCGATGCCTAGGGCCTACGTACCCTATAGAGGGATCAAAGCCCACGTAGTTCGAGGACACACGTTGGCGTTTAGCCGAGGGGGGGTGTGTATGCTCCAGCAAGAGTGTTCTGTGCACCTTAGGGTTAACCTCTATATTTATAGGGTGTGCCTCAGGTGGGATAGTATGGGCGTAATCCACTGCCCTAGTATCATAACGGTCGAATCTATCTTTAGATAAGATAGATCTCCCTTTATTATCGATCAGATAGATAAGATATGATTTCCCTTCATTATAGGTAGATCCTGATACGTGATATATTCCTTGTTGGGCCATCCAGGTATTGGGCCCTATTCCGGTTCGTAACAGGTCCCAATATTCTTCATCAAATCCGTGACCCAACTTCCCCTTTCATCTCTAATCAAGCCTCCAACTGTTGCCTGGTTATGCATCCACATCCAGCCAAACATATGTAGGATTTGGCTTCTTCCAGTTGACCTATGTTCTTGCTGTTTCCACGAGCAACTGATGCTCCATCTCCCAGCCACAACTTCTTCCCTTAAGTGATGTTGACACTGATGAAACACCTACTTTGAAGTAGTTGATTTACCTTCAAACAACTGAACACATCTTTCTTTCCACAATAACCAGCAAACATATGCAAATATTTTGGTTCATGTCCACTTTTGAAAACAAGGTTTGCCTGGATTTCATGTTGCATTCTATCAAAGTCATTCCTGCAAATAGTTTATTTGATTATGTGAATGTATTGACCTAATCCTAAAGAAATGAAGCACCTTAATTTGTCTCTCAAGCTTTAGGCATGTAGCTAGGCTCCTTTTGATTATGTAATATATTGAACTCTTGATTATGTAATGTATTTTATGAGATCTATCATTGAGTGACTTTTGAGTGAGTAAACAAGATTTTAGACCAAAGTCATTATATTTATGTTACAAATCAAGTGAGGAATTGTTGCAATTTTTGAATTGACGTTGGATAAATTTTGGGTTTCATATAGATTCTGAAATATTGCATGCTTTGAGATTTTTCGGAAATTTTTTATTTACAGGAATTTTTTAATGATCAGGAATGATTTCCCTTCCCAAGCCTTCTTCGGGATTAGGATTGGGAATGGGGTTTCTTGATTCTTTCCCATCCCGAGAACACCCATATTGTCTTGTCTTTAATACAATATACAAGCATCTCAAACAACATTAACTTTTTTCTATCCAATATCCCAAACTAATTATAAAATTTTATAATTAATTTACCAAACTCTTTTCACTAGTAACTTTTTTGAGATAATTTTGATATTTTATAATAAAAAAAACTGATTTTAACTATAATTATTTATTTATGTAAAGTTAATAATAAGCCCTAGAGGGTATTAAAGAAGGATGCAACAAAAAATACACAGTATATATAAATTAATAAAAAAAAGAAATACACGTCATGTTGCCCCTCAAAAAAATATCAATGAATTTTTTATCATTTATTTTTATTTTTCAATTTTTTATTTATCTTTTTAAAATAAAAACAAGATAAAAAAAGAATTTTCCTTTCACGTTTTAATTTGACTGGCCATTAAAATATTTTTGGCTGTCAGGGCCAGCTGAGCACCATGTGGACCTCAATGGTAAATCTGGCTAATTGCCAAAATTTTATGCCAATCCCAAGTTCCGACCTTGATGAGAAATATTTGTATATTTTAGAAACATCATCTCATTTATACTCAATTAAAATACAATAACTTATATCATTTTAATCGATAAGTCATTTAGAAAAATTCAAATTTTATAACTTTTTAAAAAAAAACTCCTCACTGGGGAATTGCCCTTAATTAACACAACTCGTGATGACGTCAAGTATTTATGTACGATGACAACATTTATTAATTTAATTAATTGAACGACTTTCAATTTCAATCTCCGGAAACTAATAAAATTCAAACGCCAGCTGACTGATTCAACTTGCCGTGTTGAGATGCCAAAAGAGTATGAATTGTTTATAATTTGAAACATGAGGCGTGGCGTGCATCTTCTTCTTACTTTTAAATTCAACTTCGAATCCTCACACACACCCCTAGCTAGCAAACAAGGTGTGTGTACGAGAGAGATTAAACTAGGGTGTGGTCAAAAATTCATTTGGTATTTCACATTTGAGCGTAGTAATATAATTTGAAGTCATAATTATCATCCTAGGGTAAGATTTCTCTCATTATCTTCTTTTTTTTGGAAAGATTCGTCAAATTAGTCGAAAGATTTAAATAAGATTCTTAATCATTTCATATCTTCCCAATCAATTTTTTTGAGAGATAATAAGAAAAATATTAATTTATTAGTTAAACTATTTAGTTTGAAGAAAAAAATAAAAATATCTAAACTAATTTAATTAACTTCTTTAAGATCTCCAAAAAAAAAAGTTAACGTCTTATAATTAAGAGGAGTAATATAATTTGAAGTCTTGGCAACTGTATAGATCATTATATCATAGCCTATCCCCATCCGAAAAATAAAAGGGAAATCCTCCTCAGAGTACAATTATAATTTTAAAATAAAAAATTTTTTAATTAAAAATATAATTATATGATTTAAATAAAAATCAAGGTTTTATAGTTTTTTATATATTTAAACAAAATATTAATAATTATATTAATATAATATTAAGAAATTATATCTTAAAAAATTCATTTAATGTTAATAAAATTTAAAAAATCTATTAATCAATAGAAATAAAATAAGTTTAATTTTTATTTTTATTAACAATTTAATTTTTTCGATACTTAATAATATAAATTTTTTTAAATATTTTTAATTAAATATATTGTTTATTTAGGCCCTGAGAGGGATCTTCCCAAAATAAAATGGCCCATGAGAAATTAATTACAGTAATTAAATAATAAATGACGCCGTCCATCCTTTCATATAAAAATAAATATATATTTTTTTTGTTTAAGGAGATTCCATATCTGTTTATTTATTTATTATTTATTCAGATTTAAAGCATCCTAGTGTGAAACCATCAAAAGATTCTACACGATCGCGATCACCACCACGAAGGACTGAATATAATTTAGAAGTTTTTAGAATTTTGTAAAGATATCTTTTCGAAGAAAGTAAAACTTTTTTACACTTGGGTAAAAGTTTTAACCAATTTAATTTTATAAAGTAAATTTTTAGTCTATAATTCTAACATTTCGAGTAAAACTTTTTTTTGTCTAACACTTTTTAAAATTCAAACTCAAGTGATAATAATGTAATTTTAAATGATGATTGTGTAATTAAATATTTATTAAACTTAAATTAAAAATAAATCATCAAATCACATTGAAAAATAAATATAAAATGCTTCCGATCATTATATCATGTAATTAAATGGTAATTAATTAAATAATAAATGCCGCCGTCCATCCTTTCATATGGGAGAGGCAATATATATTTTTGTACAGGAGATTCCATATCTGTTTATTTATTTATTATTTATTCAGATTCAAAGCATCCTAGTGTGAAACCATCAAAAGATTCTACACGATCGCGATCACCACCACGAAGGACTGAATATAACTCTTGACCAGTTTTTTCATTTTATGCAAATTCAAATATTCTTAATTAAAGAATAAAAAATAATGATCCAATCTATCAAAGGTCAACTCCATAACAACAATATTAAACCGACAATTCTATATCTTTATTATTTTGTTTCTTGCCAAAATTCTACGTTCCATTTGAAATTAAACCTCACTAAAAAGCATTTTGTTCCGGTGTGGAACACAAATGTCTAGTCCTAATGGACTAGTAACTGATTTATTTTGGATTAGATGAACTCCCCAAGGTATTTATTGGGTAAACACCAAAGAGGAGACAGTTACTCAGTGTTATCTATGATAGAGATAACAGAGGGTGAACGGCGATCACTGTTCAACACTGGTGCCGCGTTTTGCCAAAAAGGGGGTGGGGTGTGTGCACAGTATGACGGAATGTATATCAATTCAATGGGGAATGGAGAGAGTGCACCTGGTGAGCGTCCTTTCTATTTATAGAGATCACCTAGGGTTTTTAGTCCCTTTGTCGTGATTACATCCTGCCATCAATATGCGCCTCCACGTTCTACATGTTCTTGCTCCATTACTTGCACATCCCATGATTATAGGCATGATTACAGAGTGATTAGCGTTTTACCTGATTATGGAAGGATATTGTCATTAATGCCCTCATTGGGCCGCATATCTGCTAGGCCCATTATATGAGCCCATAACATTTGCCCCCAAGCTCAGTAGGTCAGGCTTCTGAGCTGCCGAGATTAGCTAACTGCCTACCCCGGACTTTTATCATTTCCGAGTTCCTCGGCCTGACTCTGATTTCTTTACATGCTCGTCAAGTTTCCTTGTACTCCGCCTATTACCCCCAGACGCGGTCATCGAAGTAAATTGATGACTTAACCCGAGCTTTAGTATCTGCATTTTTTCACATATTCTTCGAATGTCGGATCAAATCCCTGCCTTGTTATTAATGACGGGCTAGTTTTCCTAATTCCTTCATGCAACTGTCATGACATCCGGGATTTACCTTTGTTATTGTAACTCGACTATAGCCGACTTATAACTCCTGCCACGTGTTGCCCCCAATCCGGGTTGTCATGCAAACACGCTAGCGGACTTGGTCCTTTGCTAAACTTGGTGGTTGTTCACCTACCCACGTCGTAGCGGAACACCGCCTTTTTTGATTTAACGGCCAAACGTGTACGCCCGCCGCCTTTGGTTTTTGTGCGCATTTAATGCTCACGCTAGCAGGATACTGTCATTAATGCCCTCATTGGGCCGCATATTTGTTAGGCCCATTATATGAGTCCATAACACATTCTAAGACACTAAAAAGTAAAAAACGACATGTAACGTGAGTTATTTCTCATGCAAGGTGAGTTTAAGGGATTTAGTTTCTCTCATAATCTTTTCTCATTATCCCATCATCTCTAAATTATATCCGTTCAATTAATCACAATACTACTTTAACTTTTCTTTCATCTTTTCAATCAACAGTTCAGATGGACTGATGAGATAAAATAAGAAAAAAGATGAGAAAAAGATCCTCTTCAAGTTTAAATTGAATAATATCGCTTTTAGTAATTTAAAAATATATCAAGCTCCGATATTTACCTGAGATGCAGCTCTGTTTTTATGTGTTTAATATTTATTCCCTCGTTTAAATATAACTAAAATTGAAATAATTAAAGTTGAGTATAGGGAAAATTAAAAAAAGAACCTAGAAAAAAATAATATTTATTATAAATGACCATAAAAATGGTAATTACTTAGAAGGACTGAACATCATAACATAAATTTAAAATTACTAAATTGTCTCTAATCAAACCTCATGTGTTATATCTTATATTCATAATTAAAAAAATAATTAAAATTAAAACTAAAACTAACCATGATCATATGATCATATCTTTTTTTTAAAAAAAAAAATCAATATATATATTTAATTAACAATTAAATCTCAATCTTTTTTCTAAATTTTTTTTTTCACCAATTTATATCATCAAGTTGTCCGATTGATATTATCAATGTTAATATCAATTAAGTTCTTTTTATAAAAATAATAACTAAACTCGTTTCATATTTTTTAGATATAACAGGTTGATTAGATTTTTTAATTTTATTAACATTACATGAATTTTTTAACCCACGTAAATTGCTTCTAAAACCAAAAAAAAAAAAAAAAATCATACAAACTTTATTGGTTTAACATATATATATATATATATATATATATATATATATAGATATTATTAAAAAATTATAAAAGACTTTGACTTTTATTAAAATCATATAATTTCAATTTTAATTAAATTTTTGTTGATTTTTAATGTAAATTGCTTCTAAAACAAAAATAAATCATATAAACTTTATTGGTTTAACACACATATATATATATATATGATAAATTATAAAAGACCTTGACTTTTATTAAAATAATATAATTCCTATTTTAATTAAATTTTTTGTTGATTTTTTAAAAAATATAATTTTTACCAATTGAAGAATGCATAATTTTTTTTTCATAGATTTATATATTCAAGGTGTAAAAAATGAAAATTAAGAAAACTATTGTTTAATTTAATTAAATTTAGAATTTTGTATTAGTTTTTAAAATATAATGTAGAAGAAAATATAGGAGGAATACGGAAGATTTTGTTAGGGAACATTCTAAAGATCTTTAAATTTTATATTTAATTCTTTTAAATAATTACAATTTTTATGATCTTTCTATATAAATATCTTATTTTTTAATCCTTCATTATAATTTTCCCGACTTTAAGCTACTGTCTAGATAGTACGCTGGGAACAAATATATAATTTGTTGGTAGAAAGGTGGATAATTTTATGAAAAATTAAAAATATATGGTCGCAATCGCAACATATATTTTTTTGGGGGGTCAAAATTGCATAGTTCTCTTTCCAACGACTTTACACGAATATAAAAATAAGTTGATCCGGATGAACGACGCCAGGACTCTTTACCTAACAAAAAACTCTAATCAAAAGTCTAGTTGGATCACTTTGGCTTAAAACAAAAAGGTTCGTTGGATAAGAATAATTTTTTTTTTTTTAATACAGTTCCGTAAGGAATCGATATGTCAAAGGCAACGCAGGCTATATGTTAAAATTAAGATGTAATAATATTACGTATATCCATTTTTAAATATAAGATATAACTTTTTTTTTAGAGATTAAAAAATTTAAATAAATTATTTAATAATATATGATTAAATTATATATCAGTTTATAAGTCAAAAAAATTAGTTTACAGAAAAAACGATAAATATAAATACTTTAAACTAATTTAATTAAGGATTAAGGTAAAAAAATACATATATTGTTTTTTCAAAAGTGCACCCAACTTCAAATGTTTTTTAAAACAAATGTAACTATATGTGGTTATAAAAAAGAGCAAAAAAGCAAAAGCGTTAATTTGATTTTTTTTTTTATTTTTAAAGTCGATAAGAACGATGATTCAATTAAATTTCATTTCAAATTGTGAGTGGAGAACCTCGAGAAAATTACGTAAAATGGCCCAAATTGTTTTAAAATTTACAAAAAGGTGGCAACGGCGGAGACGGGAGAGAGATGGGTGGTTTGATGGGTAAGATTGGATTGAGAGAGAGAAGGAAAATTGGAAAGAGAATATTGAATTGTAATTTTAAAATATCTATATCATTTTAGGTAATTTTCTCTAGTTCTTTACTACTAGTTGAGATGAAATTTAGCTGAGTCATCGTCTATATCAGTCTTAAAAATATAAAAAAGTCAAACTAACGATCCATGGGTATTTTTGCTCTACTTTTACACCACTAAAAAATCACTTGATATTAGATGCACTTTTAGGAAAAACATGTATATTTTTACACCTTAATATTTTAATTAAAATTGTTGAATCAAACTAACTGTATTATTTAGATGTTTTATTTATTGGTTTAATCCATCAGTCCGGTGATTCAAAATTGTTGAAAAGAGCATAAATAAGATTTTACTTAATCTTGCATAACATGAAATCACTTAAAATAATCTAATTTAAATAAAGGCTTGATAAATTTAACTTTTTAGGAATATGAGATTGGAATCTCATGCCAATTTTGGAGTACACATCTATTACATATTATTGAAAGAAATATACAAGTACTCTAACAAGGAAAATGCAGATGACAGTGTTTATTGTGCTTCCCGGGCACGCCACCCCGTTTTGCGGTGAATTTCCGATTTTACCCTTAAGTGATTAATGAATAATTTCTTGCTTCTTCGCTTAATTTAGTTTTAGTAAAAGGTTTCCGGGTAGGCTTTAGAAAGACACATGGTTGTGCCCCCACAAGTCATAATCTGGACGCATTCAAATGTCACACAAGAGTGCCAAAAAGTTGGTGTCACTGATAATAGAATGACACGCTTTAGACAAGACTTCCTCGGACTTGGCTCTTCAAAAGGTTTACTCCACGGGCATAGAGGCAAGCACGCCTTGTCGCAGTGTTTTTTCCTTTGCGGTAAGGACCTTCCTGGGGTTGCCGCTAGCTTGCCATCTCCGGCGTTCTTGTTCGATGTCGGCCGTCGGAGCACCAAGTTTCCCGGTTGAAGGAGCGAGGGTTCACCTTCGGTTGTACTTCGCTGCGATTGCGATGAGTTGCTTGGCGATTAGGTCTCGGCGAGTGCGCCACGATTCGTGCCCCGTCAATGAGGTCTAACTCCGTCATCAAGGCGTCACTGTTCAAGTCTTCCTTCCCTTCGCTAGCTTTCATTTTCCTCCATGTGTCGGTTGGCCTATCTCGACCGGGATCATAGCCTCACATCCGTATGTTAAACGAAATGGAGTTTCTGAGCGAGGTTTGGACGCTAGTCCCGTATCCCCACAAAACACCGTAAAGCTCGACCCAAGAAGAATCGACGTCCTCCATACGTCTTCTTAATCCGTCGACAATGACTTTGTTGGCGGCCTCGGCCTACCCATTGGATTGAGGGTGTTCGACAGATGCAAAGTGATAGATGATGTCGAGGTCCGACATCATACTCTGAAACCCTTTGTCAATGAAGCGAGTCCCATTATCGCAATTATCTCGGGATCCCGAACCGGGAGACGATGCTATCCGAAAGAATCGTTGAATGCGCTGAGGTGATCGTGGTCAACGGCTCGGCTTCTATCCATTTGGTAAAGTAGTCGACGGCGACAATGAGATACCTTAACCGTCTCCGGGCTGTTTTGAATGGTCCAAGAAGATCCATCCCCCATTTGTAGAAAATTTGGGCCGTAATGCTCGGCTGCGACGGGAGCGCGCCAAAGATGTTGGCATTTCGACGACGTCACACCTTCTTATTGTTTCCATGAGCCGCCGCCATCGGCCCGAAGTACCCGCTCTAAGTGCTTCCGAGCTAAGGATTTTCCCCCCATACGCTAACCGTTATGCCTTGCGTGTATCTCGAGAACGCACCGGCTTCGGTCGCATTCAAGCATCTCATCATGGGAGAGTGTAATCCTTTCCTATATAATTGATCGTCCACCATAGTGTACATGGTGGCTTGTCGGATCAACTTTCTAGCTTCCGTCTTGTCGACGGGTATAATTCCTCTTTCCGATAGTCCTCGATTGGTTTTCTCGGTCCCGAGGTAAGATGATATGGACATGACACAACTCGGTTCGTCCAGATTTTGTTGACTACGTTTGGTAATTTCCGGACCTTTGGTGCTAGCCTTTGCTTTGATAGTATGTATCGGCCTGGTATTTTCCTCCCGAGGATGCGAGTGACTCGTTACCTCTTCAAACTCGGCTATCATGCCCTTGGCTTTGTTCAAGTACTTTGCCAACAACGGACCTTTGGCTTGATATGAGCCCCCGTATGCTGCCGCCATTTAGCCGGGAGTCGGGGATTCCCGACTTTCGTGCCCCGTGCTCCTTTGCTTGTTCGAGGCCGATCTTGCCTCGTACTGTTTGGTTGTTGGATGTCTAAACTTGAGGTGGAGAGAGTGTTCGACGGCAATTTCGTCTGGATTTTCAATTATTATTCCTACCTCCACTCCCCTTGCATTTGAGGATCCGTCGACGTACACCGTCCATTCTTTGAGGCCGACCTCCTTTCGTGGGTGGGTTGGGGTAAGTTCCCTACGGTCGGCCAAGGCTTGCGACTTTATCGCATGCTTAAGCCGTAGGAAATGTCAAATTCAGATAATTCTATGGCCCGCCTTGTCATTCGCCCGGCCAAGTCGCTTGTGTAGAACTTGCCGGATTGGGACCGGTATCGGGTATGTACCACGACTTTGTGCCCCGGAAATATGGGCGTAGGCGTCTTGCCACCATCAACAAAGCGAATGCTACCTTCTCCAACTTTTGATATCTCGAGTTCCGAGGTCCGCAATGCCTTGCTTACAAAGTAGATCGGTACTGTCCGGCTTGGGTTTCACGAACGCAGCGGCGCTTATGGCCTCTTCGCCTACTGGACAAGTACGGGAAAACCGTCTCTCCCGAGTCGGGCTTGGATAGGACGGCGGGGTTTCCGGGCATTGCTTGATCTTTGCAAATGCGGACTCACATTCGGTTCCATCCGCCTCGTGTCTCCTTCTTCGTAGTTTGAAGAAAGGTAACGCATTTTCACCGACTTAGGCAAGAACCTTGTCATTGCCGCCAATCTCCCCGGTTAGTTCTTTGTACTTCCTTTTTGTTGGTCGGTGCTTTCATCTCCAACACCGCTTTGCACTTGTCGGGTTTGCTTCAATTCCTCGGTGTGTAAGCATAAACCCGAGGAACTTTCCCACGCGGACTCCAAACGCACATTTTGCCGGATTTAGCCTTAGTTTGCGCTTTGCACTTGTCAGGGTTTGCTTCAATTCCTCGGTGTGTAAGAGGTAGGGACTCCAAACGCACATTTTGCCGGATTTACTTACCTTAACCGAGGTCTCGATGTGGGCTTGATCGACTTGACGATGTCAATGTACACTTCTATATTTCGAGCTAGTCTTCAAAGACTTTGTCATCATCACGCATTTTTCAATAGACATTATAGCAATAATTAGCCATAGTAACATTGATCCAAGATTCATTTTAGTTGTCCGGATGAGTTGTCCCGATCGATGCTCGGCATAGGGTAAGAGTCTTTAGGGCAAACTCTATTTAAATGTAGTCTATACATACTCTCCCTAGGCTTTTTGTATTAGATAGCCATGTGGTGTAACCGGATGAATCTCTAATAATTCCTTCACATGCTTTTCTAAGGCGTTCGCCGCATTCTCGGTACCATGTTTTGTCTCTTCCGTGATGGAATCCGCTTAATCATATCCGGTTACTTCCGAGGCCCTCCATGCGAATAATGGCTTTTAGGAACTCGCTTAATGTCTCTTTGAGCCCAATATCTATGATTGTCGGATCGGATTAAATCTTCCAACTCCCCTTCCGGCTCGGGTTTTGGATGTTCGTGTTCCTCGTCTCTTATATCCAGTTCCCCACATTGACGGTCGGCCACGTAGTTTGCCTATTTCCCCGCCCGAGGTTCTTGCAACACCTTAACCGGGATGATGATGCCTTCTCTCTTGTTCTCACGCATAGTTTTTAGTAACATTGCCAAGATTCTTTTGGTCTTTACTGTTTTTTTGGAGCTTCCCTTGGTGGAAACGATCATATCCGGTTGTGGAGCCCAATATCATATTTAGATGTCTTTGAAGGATTCTTTAGTTCCCAACGTAAGCTTTAGGTCGATGTCTCCCTTTGGCCTGGATTGCTCCCCGTTAAAGCCCACAAGTGTTGTCTTGCATGGACGCAGTGGTCTTCTTTATCCAAGTTCATCCTTTTAAAGGCGTCCCACATGATAATATCCATTTGAACTCCCGAGTCAACGAAAATCCTTTTCACAAGGCGGTTGCCGGGATCCGTAATTACCAACCCATCTTGGTGTCCCAAGACAACGTCTTTTAGGTCTTCGGAGGTGAACCGTAATGATGGAGGCGTCGGTCGGCCATGGTCATCTTTGAACTTGGGGGGTTCTTACCGATAGTACCTCCTCAAGTATTTCTTTCTTTGACTTGCGGTGTCTCCTCCTCCGCCCAAGCCTCCACTGATTACATTGCACCTGTGGTTCATGTCTATTTCCGGGAAGTGCTCGTCATCGGAAGATGACTTTCGTCCTATTCCATCGACCTTCCGGTCGTGTGGGGTCGGACTCGGACTTCGACCTCCTTGTTTCCTTTTGTTGTTCTTTCGACCCTGTGTTTTTATCAGGTATTGGCGCAACTTACCCTCTCGGATGAATTTTTCAATTGTGTCCCTAAGTTCGTAGCATTGATCTGTAGTGTGTCCTGGTCCATCATGGAAGTCACAGAACTTTGAATGATCCGTGGTGGGCCGAAACCGTGTGGGCCGAGGTTTGTCAACTTTTTTCATCTCTGTGAAGGCCACTTCTTTCCATAACTGGCCTCGCAAAACATTGAGTGGAGTGTATCTCTCATACCTCGGCTTCTTTTCTGACTTGTCGGTTTTTGGCCTGCTATCCCGATTCGATCGCGCGGAGTCTTCCCTACGACCACTCGACCGATTCTTATTCCGGGTGGTGTCTTCTTCGTTTATCATCGCCATTAGTATTGGCGATCTCCATCTCGCTCTACTTCCAAATACGCTTCGCTCGAGTGTTAAACTCGGTGAGAGTGTATACCCGGTTCTTGAAGATGGAATTTGCTAGCCTGGAAGAAGGATCCAAGCCATCGACGAGGCAATGTTCGTGAACGCTTTCCGGGAGGGATCTTTCCTGGAGGGCCACCTCCTTAAATCTGTCCAAGTATTTTTGTAGCGTCTCCCCCCGTCGTTGTTTTATCTTACTCAGGGTATACTGAGATTTGGGTTGTTTCCGGCTAGTTACGAAATTCAATTCGAATTTTCGCCCGAGGTCTTGAAAATCATGGTGGACCTTCTCGGCAGGGTGTGGAGCCAGATTTGAGCTGGTCCGATCAATGTGGCCGCGAAGAGCCGACTAATGACCGAGCCTTTGATTTTCCTCACGAACATGAGTAGCTCGAAGGCATCGAGATGGGCCCTCGGGTCGAACACGCCATCATATTTTGGTAAAGAGGCAGCCTCAAATTTGCTAGGGTATGGAGCATTCTCGATTTCTTCCAAGAAAGCATTGTTGTGGCCGCTATATATTTCACGTGATATTCCGGGGCGAGCCCTTTGGTCGGAGCGACCTCTCTCTGTCTCGGTCCTCGTCATCAAAGGTCTTTCCTAGAAAACGTTTCTTTCGAGCCGACATGTGGTCTCGGGTCTCATCATGCTCAAAGTCCATTTCTGGAGAGGTCGTTTTCTCTGCATACCGGTCATGCTTTGAGTTTTTGGCCTACGCCGAGGGCTTCCGTGTTTCCGGATACTTTCTTTCTTTCTCTTCATATCCAGGTCATGTTCGTGTTCCGACGCTTTAGCTTGCCGGAGGTGGTCTTCCATGATCGTTGCATTACTCTCAAATCTTCTTGACGCTGCAGGTCATGTCGCTTCTCCATGTTCTCTATCCTCCTCAGAATTGACTCCTGTGTCTTCTGGAGGAGGATGAGGTCTGGGTTTCGTATGTCGTTGCATTTATCTCCCTGCGGGGGAGACGAGGCTGTGTCTGACACACTGTTCCCATCCTTGCTATGATTGTTATTGGGGATATCCTCAGGCCGAGGAGGTCTTTGAGTCTGTTGCTGCCGACTTGACTCAGCCTGCGCACGCGATGGACTTTCCCGGTGAGGGTTCCGACTGCAACTTCTAGTAGTAGCCATTGTTAGTCACGGGGATCGAAACTTACGGTCCCCGCGGTCGACGCCAATGTTCGGTGTGGAGCAGGATGTCGACCCGGATGGTCGCAGTGGTTTGATCTTGGATCGGGTTGCTTATGCGGAATATCTAGGGGTAGAGATATCCCGATAAGCGATGAATCACTGGACACAAGGCCTTTCGCCAGAGGGGGAGGGGGTATGTGTTCAGTGGGGTTGTGCAGTGTGAGGCATAAAGTAAATAGCTAGAGTTAGAACGTGTGCACCTTGGTTCTCCCTTATATTTATAGGGTGTTCCACGGTATCTTAGCGCAGACAATCTATCATATCCCGGATTATGGATATGATAGATTGCCCCACGATCAGTGGAAATAGAGGGACCGGGACTTTGATCCGTCTCTGGCCGTCCCCCGACGGGGAGGTTGGCGTCTGCCTCGTGGCCGCCCCCTAATCGGGGCAAGGAGGTCGTGGTCAGAATAAAAAGGCTTGATAAATTTAACCTGGGATTGGAATCTCATGCCAATTTTGGAGTACACATCTATTACATATTATTGAAAGAAATATACAAGTACTCTAACAAGGAAAATGCAAATGACAGTGCTTATTGTAGTGATTAATTAATAAGAAAAGAGAAAGACACATGTTGGTGCCCCCACAAGTCATAATCTGGACGCATTCAAATGTCACACAAGAGTGCCAAAAAGTTGGTGTCACTGATAATAGAATGACACGCAAGAGGGCAGTGTCCCTCACTCTCACTCGGGGTCTTATTCAACTATCGTCGATAAAGTTTTATTTTAGTCATTTTTATTTTTGGCGTGACATTAACTTCAAATTTTGAGTTTGACCCAAAAAAAAAAAAAAAAAATTATCAGCCAGGCAGCCAGCTCAGCGCCACGTGTACATCCTCTTTACTCTGTGTTAATAAATCTGGCTAATTCCCAAAAATTTATGCTCCCAACAATCTTGATTTTAATCGCTATTATTACTACTTTTGGTTGTTCCTTATACCACTTTAAAAGCTAATCCAACTCTATGGGGAAAAGAAGAGCTACTCCAACTTTTACAATGGTTTATTTATTATTATTATTATTATTTCCATAATGGCTTATTTTTTTATATGGTAACTTGGCTGTCGCCAGTTAAATCTCCCACTTGTCTAACTTAAAGAAAAATAAATAAATCTCAAACTCATACAAATTTTTAAATAATAAAGGACAAAAGAAAGGAAGTATTAAAAAATATAATCAAAACATCTTATCAACATTAGATAAAAATATATTTTAAAAGTTATTACTTTATAAAGTTTTAAAATACGCTTCATCTAGATGTTAATGGGCTGTTTTGTATGAGGAATTGAAGAGAAATTTTTGTGAGTTAAAATTAAAATTTTAAAAAAATGTGGTTATGAAATTTTAATAAAAAAAGGTAGTAAGATAAAAGAGTCAAAATAATTTATTAACATTATTTTACCTCACTCTTCTAAATTTTTTACATCTAACTCAAGTTTTTCTCTTTTACTCACCTTTCATCTCCTCCCCTCATATTGAGCTGCCTGATTTACCTACTTAATAGTCAGAATGTCATAGGAGTAATAAAAACAATTTTCTTATATTTAACTTAATTAAAATCAACTTTTTCAAATTTTGAGCAATACAAATTTTCCAACTTATACTAATGATTAATTTAATGTTACTAATAGCTTAGAGAAATAAATTATGCTTTTTTGAAAAAATAACTCTTATAAAATATCTTTTCACAATTACTTGCTTGAAGGTAAACCAAAAAAATTACTTGTAATATATTCTCTGGCAGAGCAATGGGTCTTTCGGATGCACCTTACGATCAAACTAATAACCATGCCCATTTAACTTTACGCTCAAACCGATAACCCGCCCATTTAACTTTATACTTTAAATATAACAGGCTTAATGGTTTTAGTAACCCATTTATATTATACTCTTTTAAAATATATCAACCCATTTAAATCATATAAATAATATATATATAGATATAAATAAGCATATCATTTCATCCAAAGGGTTTTAAATTGTGAAATTTAAACATTTTATATTTGACCTTTTAATAATATATATATATATATATATATATATATATATAAACATTAAGCATATCATTTCATCCAAATCCATCATTTTAAATTGTGAAATTTAAATATTCAAAAGAAGTTCAATAATTACAATTCATACAAATATCATAAATTCAAACAAAATATAAGATAATTTCATAAATAATTTTAATATTAAAAAACTCTACAAAGAAAAGACAAAATAAAAAAGAGTGGGAGACTAAGAGTTGGACGGGCAAGAAAAATGAGTATTACACTATTATTTACTGTCTTCTATTTATATATTCAATTTAAAAAAATAAATAAATGGGTGGGTACGGATAGTATAAAGGTGTACTCATAACCCGTTTATTTAAATCTTAAATGAATGAGTTTTAATCTCACCCGTCTTTTTTTACGAACTCAAAATGACTTAATTTCACCACATTGTGGGCAGGCACACCGGATTGGATTACGATTTCCTTGCTCACCCCTAATGTATTCTCTGAAATTGTGATAAAACAATTGGTAGAAAAATTGGGGAGGGACCGTGGTCAAACATGTTCCAGTAAGCAGCAAGAGATGAAGGCGAGGAAGAGAGAGAGGGAGAGTACGTCACAGAGTACAGCCAACGAAATTGTCGCGAGTCCCAAAAAGTCTAAAGGCGTTAATTGCGACCAAAGGCTTATTTAGGCGCCCCATTACCCTTTATCTCACAGCCATCATCGCCTGTTCGCTTCGTTAAGTATCGCATCCTCACTTTTCTCTCCGTTTCCATTCTGATTCTCCCCATCCTTTCTTCTTCACTGGTTTTTCTCACCCCTCACTGAATCGAAGAAACCCTAAAATATCGAATTTCGATTCTCGCTCTCTCATGGCCGCCACCACCACCACAACCACCTCCAGCCTAGGCGATGGTGCCGATGATCGACTTCTAGCCACGGCTCAGCAGATCGTCAGGAGCCTCAATACCCCCAAGGAAGTTCGTGAGGACATGCTTTTGATCTTTTCTAGCTTCGATAATCGCCTCTCCAGTATCACCGATCTCATCAACGGCGATGATTCCAAGTCTTCTGCGGCTGAAGATGACCTTGACCGCTTCCAAGCTGCTGAGAAAGTCATCCTTCACTGGGACGGGTCTGGTTCTGCAGCAGCTCCCCGCCAATCCAACTCGCTTCTCCATTCTCGGGATGACGTTGTCGAGTATTTATCTGCGGTCGACGACATTATTCAGTGGATTCAACAAATTTCGATCACACCCTCCTCCGGAAAAGAGACTCAAATCCTCATCGACCGCGCGGATAACGCGATCCAGCTTGCCATGGCTAGGCTAGAGGACGAGTTGAAACATGCCTTGATCAAGAACACGGTTCCACTTGACGCTGACAGGCTCCATGGGTCGATCAGAGGGGATAGTCTCTCGTTATCATCGAATTACGGGGGACTTGGCGAGAATTTTGAAAGCTTCGATGAGGTCAATGATTGCGATTCTGTGCGGTTTCATGAACGCGGCGCGAGCTTGGCCGACGATGTCTTCGTTGATTTGATAAATCCAGACGGGTTGGAAGAGCTGAAAGAGATTGCTGACCGAATGATCAAGTCTGGCTACGAACAGGAGTGCCGTCAGGTATATAGCAATACTCGTCGTGACGCCTTGGATGAGTGCTTGGCTATCCTGGGTGTCGAAAGATTGAGTATCGAAGAGGTTCAGAGGATTCCGTGGGACGTGTTGGACGAGAAAATGAAGAAATGGATATGCGCTGTTAAAATTGTTGTTAGGGTGATCTTCACCGGTGAGAAGAGGCTTTGTGATAGTATATTTGAAGAATACGGTGACACCTGTTTCAAGGACACTGCAAAAGGGTGTATTATGCAGTTGTTGAATTTTGGTGAGGCCGTTGCAATTATTCGAAGAGCACCGGAGAAGTTGTTCAGGATATTAGATATGTACGAGGCTTTGAGGGACGTGCTCCCTGACCTGGAGGCTTTGATTTCAGATGATTATGTGATGAGTGAGGCCGAAGGATTGCTAACTTTACTCGGTGAGGCAGCTAAAGGTTCATTTGCTGAGTTTGAGAATGCTGTTCGTAATGAGACTTCCAAAAGGCCAGTCTTAACTGGGGGTCTCCATCCAATGCCACGTTATGTGATGAACTACATGAAGTTGCTGGTGGATTATGGTGACTCTCTGGACTCACTTTTAGAAGTGACTGAAGAGGATCTTGATCGATTTCAAAACAAACTTGGCGGTGACAGTTCTCAGTTGGAGAATATGTCCCCCTTACATCGGAGAATGCTGTTATCAATGTCAGAGCTTGAGATTAATCTTCAGGAAAAATCTAAACTCTATGAGGACGGTGCGATGCAGTATATATTTTTGATGAACAATATGTATTACATTGTGAAAAAAGTGAAAGACTCAGATCTTCGGAATGTCCTAGGAGATGACTGGGTTCGAAAACGCCGTGGTCAGATACGCCAGTATGCTACAGCCTATCTCAGGGCCTCTTGGACCAAGGCATTGACCTGTTTGAAGGATGAAGGGATTGGAGGGAGCTCTAGTAATGCCTCCAAGAATGCTTTGAAGGATAGGTTCAAGAATTTCAATGCATGCTTTGAGGACATATACAGGATTCAGACTGCTTGGAAGGTGCCAGATGCTCAGCTTCGGGAAGAATTACGAATCTCTATATCAGAGAAGGTGCTTCCTGCATACCGCTCGTTTGTGGGAAGGTTTGGTAGTCAGCTAGAGGGAAGGCATGCTGGGAAGTACATTAAGTATACTGCTGATGATCTAGAAAGCTTTTTATTGGACTTATTTGAAGGAGAGCCAAAAGTATTGCACCATGTGAGGAGAAAGGGTACATAGGATATAGGATTCTCATAACAGGTGAATTGCGTTTACCAGGAATAGTTGGAAGACATTTCTTTTGTTGTGTATCCTATATCTGGATAGGTGTTTATTTTCCAGGTCCTTATAAATCTCTAGATTTTATCATACTCAGCTCTCTTCCCGTCCTTCCCCTAACAACCAAAAAAGAACACAACACAACTCTTTGCTATATCTGTAAGTTTGTGACGGTAATAATATTCTGTACATGGAACACCAAAAAAAAAAAAAAAATCTGTACATTCGCCATAAACTATAGCTTGACATGCATAGTGTGTTACACATTTCATAAAGTTAGTTTGACTGAAATTTTTACTTTGCATCCCAAGACTAGATATTCTAATATTCGTCCATGTATGTAGCCTTTGGTGGTGTTACCATTTCCTAGATATTTGTATAACTTCGCTGCACTTTTCTTGATTTGATAATTAGATGCTCCGTTTAAGAATGAAAATTGGGGATAGGTAAAGCAGAAATTGCCGACTTTAAAATTGGCGGCACGATATTGAATATCCCCTATTCAAGGCTTGCATGATGATAATTTCTTGGCAGAAGTTTAGGTTCTGTATAATATCTCAATCATCTCTGCTATATGGATGTGATTAATGTCCCTTTACAAATGCGATTTCCTCTGTTGTGATTAAACTCATGCATCTAGTACATGTACATGGCTAAGCTCAGCTTGAGCCTGCACTTCATCATTTAAGTGAATATAGTGGCTTCATATGAAGCCTTTTTAATCAGTCACTACTGCCATATACGAAGAGCTTGTTTCCAATAGGTTAGCCATTAGCCAATGTTATTTTTTCCTCACTGTTTGTAAACAGTTGTACGATATTCAAATTGTACCAAAACCAAACCCACTCTGGTGTTTAGCATGCGTGTGGTTTTCTGCTTAATTTATGTTTGTCCTCTCTTTCTTCTGAAAACGGTTCATCCAAACATTTAGAAAACGATTGGCCTTGGATTTGTATCTTCATCCTTCAATTACTCTGCATTTGTTCATTTGTTGAGCGCACTGTGCAGAACAAAACCAAACAATTGTTCACGAAAATTAATGTTTCACAATATATTGGTAAATAAGTTGGGAGGAAGCTTTACAAATTAATCCGTGTTGAACTGTTCTGATTCAGGATAATGTATTCAGATCCTCTGTTTCACTTGTTCGCTCCTTAACCTTCATGTTCGTATTATAGTATACAGTGTAAGAACGATAGAACCGAAAATCACATGTAATTTTAGAGACACGAGAGGAGAGAAATTCACCGCGTGACCTTTGTTTCGCTTTCCTTTCTCACCAAAAAAACACGGTATGTTACCAACCAAAAACTAATAACACTGTAAACAGAGGCAAGAAGAAAGTGTTCAACTTTATAAAAGGAAAAAAAAAATTGACGAAGCTCATGGTTATGGTAGAACTGAGGGATTCGTTCTCGAATCTACATCAACCCTCACTTGTATAGGATAATTAAACAAATTCAACAAAATTGCAAATTGTCTTGTGCCTTTGCTACAAGTCTTCAATATTCACCTTAGAAGTAAAAGATCAGCTATCTCTCTGAATTAAGAGAATTTTAAACCTGAACGCTACTAAACCCGGCAGTTTTGAGGAAGAGGAAGAACACCATCAAAGAAATCACCAAAGTAGCCTCGAGGCTCATGTACTAGCCTTGATATGATGTCTCTGAGTGTGATCACTCCTGCCAGATTCCCATAATCATCCACAACATAGATTCTATTAATCTTCTTTTGGTCAAGCAATTGAATCAGTTCTTTCACTGTGCATTCCTTTTTGCATGTAACCAATTCACTTAATTTTGGGAACACCTCTTCATGCTTCTCTAAGTAGCCTCTAACGGCTGTGAGGAAGTCTTTTACTGTTATAGTCCTGTTACAGTATCAACATCCAATCAGTGTGTAACAGATAGAACATGTGTGAGCAAAGAGAATAGTCTTGTTCTATTTATGAGATCAAATGTGATGACAAACCTATAATCGTGAAAGATTTCTGGAGCAGTTAGCAAGAATTGAACATCTCGCAGGCTTATGTTACCCACTGCTTTGTCACCGTCCCTCTCGATTACAGGGACTCCTCCAATCCTCTTCTTCCTCATCACTTTAAATGCTTGAAGCACCGGTTCATCCTCATAAACCTGAATAGGGAAAGGAGCTTTTGTGAAGCTGATCAAAATCAGTTAATATCACTTCAATTGCAACTGCCAATAGGAAAATAACCAAGAGAACTGACTACTCTAGCTTTGTCTATTTCTTAATTATGTCACCTTTTTGTCTATCCTTTCTTAGCAGCTCCTCTAGTCTTACTTACAAGGCACTTCCAACATTGTTCATACAAATCAAGAAAATCCTTAAGCTTCACTAACTCTACCATAAAATTCAACAACTTTCTAACTTTACCCTTATTGAATATACATTATACCCCACGAAAAAGTCAACACAATAGGGTAAAATTATATATTCATTTGAGAAGTTTCTCTTTGTGTCATATAAATAGGATCGGATGAGTAACTCTCCAAAGAAAACTATACCAAAAATCAATACTCCTCGCTGTCAAAGTTAGTTCAACACCCTTTCTCATGTAGCATAGCCTATCTGTTCCTTAAACTCTGGCTTACATCATCTACAGTATACAAACGATCCATCAAGAGATGTATAATACTAGCATCGGTCCATAATATAAGGACTAGACAATTAATTTGTGAAAACTAAGAAAATCAGTTAAGTTTAGTTGTTTGTAACAAATGTACATTGGCTTCTCTAAAATACCCTTTTTAATTATGTGCATTGGAGCTATATCTCTAGATGAAAACTCACTTAATATATGCAATCAATAAGGATGGGGGAGGGTTGGTCTGATAAATTTAGAAAACAAAGTGTATTGAGGTCTTTATGTTTAGGACCAAAGTAAGCTTTTTGTCTAGCTTTTATATTTAGAATCGGGGAGTATGTTATAATTGAGAACTTTGGAAGAGCTTTATTGCCAAATGACCCCTAATATGTGGCGCATTTTACACATTGAAATACTGTAGTTAAATGGGTTTTTTATACATGTCTGTGGCAGATATGTGAGTAATGGTGTGTATGTAGGGAGTGGCTTCTCTCCTTTTCCCCTCCTTTGCTCTCCATTTTCTCATCTCCACCATTGGATGAAAATTTGAATGGTCGAGATTTTACATCTTATAAAAATATTATTAGTTTTACTTTAAAAAAACATAAATAAATTTAAATCGTTAGGATCTGATCTAAAAAGAATTAGATTATTATTATACAGTAAATTTTCTTTCCATTTTTTTTACTAAAGATGTGAACAGTTCAGAATAAATTTTAGCAGTTAAAATTTCTTTATTTTTAACTAAGAATATAATAATATTTTTATATGATGTAAAATATAAACCATTGAAATTTTTATTCAATTGCTGAGATGAGAAAAGGAGAGAAGCCGCTCCCGTTTATGGATGGGTGGAGACTTGTGATATTATGTAGTAATTGACAATTGTTGTGGTGAGATTTAGAATTAGTTGACCACCCCTTTTCATATTAGTTAACTCCACTCAAATTTAAGAAAAAAACCTCTTTTCTTTTACATTAAGAAATAAGAATTTGACAAGATACCTTGGTAATCTGATTTGCTGTCACCAGAGGAAGACCAACTTCAGATAGCGTCTTGGTTCCCCAACTCTCAAACCACTGAAGTCCAGCACATTCAGCCAACATATGAATAACAGCAGGCTGTGTAATAACGTTGTCAATCCTGCCTGCACCCAAATCCACCACAGGAATACTCTTCATCTTGTACTTTGAAAGCAGCAAAAGCATGGTCAAGAATGAGTTTGATCTCTGCAATGCAAGGAATGGGGCCCAACGGAATGAACCTGAAATTTCATGGACCTGTGTGCCAAAGAGTTACTAGTATCATAACAAGGTTGAATCCAGCAAGACAAGAACAACAAGGATTTCTTAGGGTAAAAAGACAACCTTGGTGCTCTTGTAAATTTCAGACGATGTCAAATCCTCAAAGAAGTTTCCTGAAGTTGCAGCAGCAGAGCCAATGCCTAAGGCCTCGAGTTCTCGAGCAGCACGGCATCCATTAACTGCAGCTGCAATAGCACTTCCACTGGATGGACTCCTAGGAGATGGAGGTTCAGACTGTCAAGAAAGTCAGTTCCCATATTCACTTACCCTATCTTATGATGGTCAGAAAATTGAGGAAGAAATAATACTAGGAGGGAAACCTCCAAAAAAAATTAGTAATTTTTTTACTATTTTTTGGAAGGTTTTCCTTCCTCTTTTCTCTCAATCTAAAGATAGCCTTAGCGTGAAAACTGAAACATTGAAGAAAAAATAACCTTAACACTCACAAGGTAACATATCATTTTTCTTTAAAATTTAATATTATTTAATTTCACATGGAGCAAGACTAAGTTGAGCACAGCTACTACCCTCCAAGGGTATTCAGATGATCAAATTCTTCGCACATGTTTAGGAATGAATAGTATGCTTCCCTTTCAATAACTCTCTAGACTACTGTATATACTTATAATAACCTCCATTCCATGAGAGGTTCAGTAAAATATAAGAACTATTTGTTGCACAGGAAAGCAATGTAAATGGGGAGGCCTTAAATAATATGCAATAAAATATAAGGACATTTACTTAATTTAGGTTATTCTTTCCTTTAATCTTCAATCATAATCTTAGAAAATAAGGGGGTTCACAGAAAGATAACTTAAAACCTCAATGGCATGATTGGATTTTTAAATCAAACGATCGCTTGAATAAAGGACTCACCTTTATCTGTGTCATTTTGACAATTTTGGAACCAGACAAAGAGGTCCTAGATTCAATAACTCAATCGATTTATCATGTAAAAAAATTTCAAAAAAAAAAAAAAAAGATTGATAATATCTAAACTAATGGAAATTTTTATGCCCCTAATATCATGTAGACAAATTAGCACTTATACCTGTTGCAGAATCCAAACAACAATTCCAGCAAACTCAACAATTCCAATATATCTATCCATCCAAGTAGCATCTTCACTGGCCTCCACATCAACAACAGGTGCGCTCAGAATATTGTGCTGTGTCAATATTTTAACAGCCTCCGACAGGGTCGTATCTGATTTTATCTCAATCACTGAAAAAACAAAAACAGGGAGTTATACATTTATACATGTTGAGGCCAAAACAGAGAGAACAGACACAAGATAACAAAAACACCAGGCATGAATTATGATCAAGTTTGTTTTCGTGTTAGCAGCCTCATCAAAAGGAAATCCATTATCTATCTGGTTCAATCAAAATCAAAATCAAAACATGTTTAGAGCATGACTAGCGTTCATAGGTAGATTATGAGATACCTTGGTTAGAAGAAGCAAGAGGGAAAGCAGAGACAGGGATGTTTTCGAAGCAAGCATTAAGCTTTTCAGTGGGACTGAGCTGTGGCTCCTGAACGTCCCACAGATCTTCCACTCTCAATCCCAGTTTCGCCTCTGGGCTCCTCGGACTCATCTCTTGCATTGTCGCCATAACACACGAAAAAACACACACACTCACACACTCTGTTTCTTCTCTCTGCAACTCGCAATCATCTCAACTTATAAATAATCCCCAGAGAGGGACACTGAAGCCTACTATCACTATACAATAAAATCTACCGGAGATCCTGACCGTTGAATTGGACTTGATGGCACGTGGATGGGCATGATGAGGTTACGAGTTACGCCCTGGGTGCGGTCAACGTAAGTAGTTTTGTCGCGGCGCCTCATTCGCCATCCTTATCGAAGTTTTGTGTATGATCTGGACAGAAACATGCTTATCCGGTTTTTACTATGGGCCACAAAAGCGTGCTACACTAATGTGCGCCAGGGCGTGCTTTGCGCTTCATGGATTCAGAATTTCACGTTAGTGCCTTTATTCTAATCAAAGTCATAATTTACAAACACTTGCCATTATTTAATGCAAAATGCATTCTCCTTGTTTGTAGGCAAATAAAAGACAGTTAACCTTGAGAATTGACCCTTGCTATTTTCACTAAAATATTGTAAAAAAGCACACGGAAATTTGAATTCCATCAAAATAAAATATTTAATACCTTCATCATGATCAAACTGACCTTATAGATTTAGATAGAACATACTTTTTTTTTTTCTCACAATCTCATCTCCACCCTCACGCAGACCAAAAAAAAAATAAATGGTTTAAATTTAATTTTTTTCTAAAGCTATTATTACAATATTTTATAATTTATTTATTTAATTTTGTTTGTATTGCAATTATGAATTGTACAGATCAGATTATAACAGTTTAACTTTATTTATATTTAAAATAATATATTTATAAGATATAAAATTTGAACCATCTATTTTTTTTTTTTAAAAAAAAAAAAAAATCTATGAGTTAAGATGAGATTAAGAAAATAAAACAGAGAAGCCAAACCCAAATTTAGACTGGTTTGGATACTTTGCCAAGGGTGAAAGTGAATAAATGTAATAGCATAATTTATGTCTGGACTTTTACTTTTATTTTTAAAAAAAAAAAATCACAGAAACTTCTAAAGCTGAATGGTCTATGAAAGTGTGTAAACGTCTCACTTCTGCATTACTTGCTGAGAATTAGGGATTCTCATATCAGCATTGTGCAAATTCTATTTTTTCCTTATGTAGTTAGAGCTTCTCGCACACACATCATTTCCTGACTGCAGTATTTAATTTCTAAACAACCATCTCATACACTCCTCTGATTCTGAATATACAGGAGGTAGTAATAGATTTTGCATTGTTGATCGCGTCATTGAAATTTCTTCGGTAACCCTATTATAACAAGTGAATGAGCAGTAGGTGCTGACTTTTTTGCTTGTTTACATGTTTGATTGCCCATGGTGGTGGGTGATACATGGGGGCACTGACTTGACCAGAGCTTTTCTGTGTTACAAACATTAAACCTTAGAAATTTTCTATTCAATAAATACTACATAAGAAATAAAAGTATATTTGATGCGAAATCAAAATAAAATTATACTTCCCAGGCTCCCACACCAATCTGTGGTAACAACTAAGAAGAAAATGAAGAGTACCATTTTTTTATTGGCATAAAGCAAAGCCCCCTCGTGAGAAAAAAATACAAGATACATCATCCAATCGACATCTTCAAATATTGTTGAGCCAGTGAACAATTTGAAACTCAAGGGCTGTTGACCTTTCAGAAGAGTGGAATCAAATTGGGTCTAAAATTTCACTAGACAAAAAGAGATGCTTGATTCATGAACCAATTTCTGACATCACCAAGATTTCACCCAAACAGAATCAGGCTGTGAAAAAAAAAATCAGTAACATACCATCACTAGATTCTTTCTTTCTTCCTAACTCCAGTTCATTCTAAGTTTTCTTTTCCTCTTTTTATCAACTCTCAGTTGGGTACACAACAAAAACTGCCCAAGTTTACATAAATTTTGCATGTCCCCATCCTCTTCCTAGTTTACAAGGAAAGAAGCCCATGTTCAGGCAAAATGCAACCAAAACCTGCTAGTAACGTTAGAAGATCAACTAACAAACTTCTTTTACCCAATTATGTTATGTGCTTCCGGGAGCATTACTTTCAGCAGTTTTGCGATTCAGGTAACGAGTGACAGCGTCCTCAACCCTGAAAACATTATCAAAAGAACACCAAATCCATCACAAAAGCATTCTCAGAATGTTAATCAAGCTTGATTTCCCCACTGTCTAGAAAACCCAAAGGGGACTTGAAAATGTCATTGTCTCTAGAACTATTCATGCATCGATTTCAGAAAGCCGACAGGAATATAGTGCTAAAAAGATAACACAATTTCAGCGGTTGCCACTTGTTTTGACTGCCATTTTTTATTTTGATAAATGAAGAAATTTCAACAAGATTAAAGGATAAAGACCTTCAACTTCTCAATATTAACATAGGTTCTAACCCTAATGCCATGCCATCATAGCCAACTAAAATGTGCATTCTGAGCACAAAACAAACAAGGACAAAGATAAAGATAAAGTAACTGAAGACTTACCATGGTTGATTGTAGAATTCAGAACGTAGTTCTCTTTCTGCATTATGGCTTGCATCTCCAGCAACAAGCTTTAAATCCTTACTCTGAGAAGCAATCAAAGCATTAATAAACTCTCCAGGGGAGTGACTAAAGCCAAGAAAGAAAGCCCGCCTCTTACGATGCTCATGGATCTTCTTTATGGCAGTAGAGATCACTTTATCGCAAGTATCTATCTCTTTATGCCTCTCAATGCTTGACAAAAATGAAGACATGTCCTTCTCTAGTGGAAAAGGCACATCAACCTGCACATCATAACATCCAGTACCAGCTGGACAAGCTCCAGAAAGTTTGATTTTGTGCTGCAAATGCAGAGGCTGTGGTTGCGATAAATGTTGTGATATCTTCTGCGCAATCATGGAGAACTTTATCTTCTCTTCACCAAACACCCTTTGAAGAGGAGGATCACACATGAAGAATGAAGGGTCATTTGGGCTCTGCAGCTTCCTGGACTTCACATAGTGCCAAAGAGCAGCTATTATTCTTGGGCGAGTCTCAACCTCAGTCCCTAAAAGCTTAGAAAGTTGTGCTGAAACCATGAACTTCTCAGGGACATAATTCATTTCTGTTCTGATCACTGCAGTGAATTCTTTGTCTCCTTTCCTCTTTACCTCAAAACCCTCTTGTGGGGTAGGTGAGCGAGCACTCTCCCATAAGATGACATGATTATCAGGATAAATGCTCTGATCCAAGTATATGGTCATTTTCTTGAAAAATGATGAAAATTTTGGATACGCGGAGCTTGGCTTCTGAGAGATTCCAGCTGCCACAGGATCCTTACCATCTTCTAATATCCTTCCTGTTATCTTAAGTGACCAAGAAGGTTCCTCTGCATTTTTCTTCTCAGAATCTATTTGAGCCTGATTTAAAAATGTATTGTAGACATAAATACGTAGAGTTTTTTGAACACATGGAGGGTTTTTAAGAGACTCCCGTATGTCAATTTTCTTCCTGGCTAAAATAGCATCTATCTGACATTCATATTCAAGCAACTGAGTGTAAAGGGCGGACTCTGGCAAAAGTGCAGCCACCTTTTCCGGTATTTGTTTCTCTGGTAATTTCCGCTTCTTCCTCCTGGCAGCTGGCGTCAATTCCATAGTTTTAAACGGTGAAGATGGATTGGCATTGGACGAACCACTAGGCCTAGAAGGTGGCTTTTGAGTAGCCCGCTTGGCACTTGCTGTGCCAGGCGTTGGAACCGATGGGGGAGTCATGTGTGTGGTGTTAGTACTAGTGCTATGCAACTGGGCAATAACAGGTTGCGTTTGAGGTTGTAAATGACCTTGGAATTGAGCATGGGGAGCCTGAGATTGCACACGGACCTGAGCTTGTGGATACTGTGCATTAGCAAAAACCTGAGCTTGGGGCTCAGAAAGCTGAAAGTGACCAGGAAAGTGAGACGCGCCTTGTATTTGAGGCTTTGACTGAGAGAGATGGGGCGGCTGGTTCGTGGGGTTAGGCTGCGGGGCGGTGCCAGAATTGGTCAAAAGGGACGATGCCGCAACGTTCTTCACAGGATTATTCATGATAGCGTCGCTTCTAAAATAGGATCTTAGTCATAAGCAAATTCCCTGACAATGAAATTTCATAAATATCTGAACTCCAATAACGGCAAGCGGCCAAATTTCATTAACTAGTTATTTCTTCATAAATATCTCAACCTGCGTTGTCAGAAACAAGACGTCTTGGATCTAAAATTATTCAGAAAGTTCAAGAGTAAAAACCCTAACTACAAAACCACATTGTCGAATGTGATGACGCTTTAATTCAAGATAGAAACCCGCGAATTCAAATTTCGATGGGGATGTATAAAGAAGCAAGCAAACGGAGGGGAAGATCTTACTCACAATATTCACTTCGGCTACGTTCTCCAGAATTTGAAAGTTTGATATGGGAGTCGAAGCGCGATTACTTGGCGGTCTCTGCTATACCTTTCGCAGTATATATTTTATCTTACCAAGATTCCATTCGTTTATGAAGCAGTTTTTTTCCGTTTTCCCTCTTCTCGTCTCGTTCGTGGACGAACCAAACGAACCGGATGACTGAGCCACGGAGGAGCGAGCCCTCAGTCCCTGGCCTTTTTTTTTTTTTTTTTGATAAAAGAGACTAATATACCGGACCTGAACATATCAACGACGACGTTTACCGTTCCACTACGCAAAAAAAAAACTAAAAAAAAACTAGTAATAATAATCATACAGTCGGGCAATATTCACGAGCTTATAGCTAACATTATTAATTAATGTGATTTAACCAATGAAAATTCAGATTTTAATAAACTCTACAATTATAAGTTTAGATATAAATTTCTTCTTTTAATCATATTTATATTATATCCTCTTTCATAATTAATTACTTTTTTTATGAAGTCATAACTAATGACTATAAATATGAGTGATATTGAGAAAAAAGATTTTGAAAAAATATATATATTAGAAAAACTTAATTAATTAAGTATCCTATGAAGTGATTTATAATTATCAGCGTCATCCATCTAGAAGATTTATAATAAACTAATAAAGATCATCTATCTTTTCTAAAACATGTGTTATATACTTGTAATACATAAAGAAACAAGTCAATAAGAGGTGAGAATTCAAATTTTTCTATCTATAGTGGTATAAGTATATTTGCAATACGCTTTTAAGCAACAAGAGGAAATCGAATTAGTTGGGAAAAAAAGAAAAAAAAATACAATTGTATTCAAACTCTTGGAATAATGTATAATAAGTTAGTTAAGTTAGTTATTTATAAAAAAATTGTTATTTTTCTATAACATGATGCTTCAATCATCTGTATTAATACATGTTGTTCACTTAATACCTAATATGAGAAGATAATAAAGAGGATTTAGAAAGAAAAATATAAATTTCAGAAATATAATAAATTATATATTTATTTATTTATTACCAAAACAAATTCTTCTACTTGCTGTTACATTTTATCGGGAAGGAATACCTATGAAATGTTAATTATTCATTTTTTTTTTGTGCCATAATTAAAAGTTTCAAACATGAATAATGATGATGCCCGCAAATAATAGCTTTCCTACGCATAAATCTTTGATAAAAGTAAAAGGTTTAGGTGAAAATTTAGCCATCAATTTTTCATAGACATCTTTGGTAAAAATCGATATAATCAATTTATTTAAAAATAGATATAACAACATCATCAATTTAATTTAATTTGGGTTACTTTTTCTATTGTGGGTCCTGTCAATCTTATCATTATCTATTATTTTAATATATTTTTAAAAGGGTTAATTTGCAAGTTTAGCAATAATCACAATTATTTTTTATAAGATCATTTACAAGATAAATATGAGCATTTACATTAATGCCCTTACTTTATTTTTAAAAGAACCTTTACAAGATAAATATCGACATTTACAAGACAAATAAAAAAATTTATGAGACAAATGAAGAGATTTAAAAGAATCCATAGAGTTAAAAAAAATGGTCATTAAAATATTTGTTTTGTAAATGCCCATATTTTTTTCCACTCACAAAACTTAATTTTATTTTGACCCAATGTGGTGTAGTAATATTTTTTAAACTCACTCTATTCTTTTAAATCTCTTTATTTGTCTTGTAAATACTCTTATGAAAAAATTAAAGTAAGGGCAGTCATGTAAATCCTCTTTCCAAAAATAATTGTATTTGGTGCCCAAAAGGGAATAGTTCGTTGTTAAATTTGTATCTTAACCCTTTTTAAAAATATATTAAAATAATAGAAAGTGAGAAAATTGATAGGACTTGGATTTGTAAAAAGTAACATAAGTTAACTTGAGTTAACGACGTTATTATATCTACTCCCATATAAATTGTTTGTGTATGTTTTTGTACTAAAAAATAGTTAATTGTGTTGAATGCCCATAAGAGAATAGTTGGTTATTAAATTTGCACTTCCAACCAAAGTTATTAAAACCGAACCGGTCACTAAACTGGTCGAGATACTGGGTTAGGGTTAAGGATTAGTGGGTCAGACGGGATCAAACCGGTGAGAAATAGAAATTTCATAATTATTAATATGAAAGTATAAAGAAATAATTTTCCACTGAAATATTAATATTAACTTAATCTATTTTAAATTTTACTTTTTGATTTTTTGATCTTTTTTTCCTACCATTTTGTCGTTTCCAATTCCAAGACTGAGCATTCTAAAGTCTGTGATGATGCTCCTACTGCTCTATAGTCATAGACTCATTGTCTATACGCATGGATTATGAAGGATACCAAAGTAAATACAGTACAAAATTCATTTTAAAACTGACTTGATAGTATGTGTGGCTTCTAAATGAATGAGACTCCACCGTGACATTTTATTCGAAAAGCTTTCACTCCTTCTTCTTTCTCTCTTCCTCCTATTTCTATTTCCTTCTCTCTTTCTATTTCCTTCTCTCTTTCTTAAGATCCATCGCCACTTTCTCTTGCTCTCTTCCTCCTTTTTTTGTTTCCTTCTCTCTTTCTTTAGCCCCATCACTACTTTCCCTCACTTCCGGTGCTCTTCTCCGCCGTGTCCAACGCCCCCACGCACCCTTTCAAGACATTGTTAATGTATGTGAACTCACGCACAATCTTCATATCGTTTCCTCGCTCCTCAGTCGTCGTTGCCCTCTTGCAATGTTATCTCTTTCATCGGATCTATTCACACCAGCTCTGTTTTCGCTGGATCTAAGATCTATTTCTTCTATTTCTCTCCATCTCTCTCTGTAATCTTCTTCACAAGAAAAAAAAAATGATGTTTTTTTTTTTGGGGGGAAGACTCCGACCCCCCCAGTTTCTACAATGGACCGGACCGGTTCCGAGGCCGGTTCGCTAGTTTCCGGTCCGAACCGGCCGGTTCGGGTTTAATTACGATGCTTCCAACTAAATGTAAAATGTATCAATCTCCCATTTATTTACTCTATCTATTTGGAAGGAGAGAAATGGAGGGAAAAAACTTATGAGTTAAATTTTAAAAAATTAGAGATGTGGGGTTATACAATTTTAATAGAGATAATATGTAAATTAAAAAAATAAGAAAAATTAATTCAAAACCTTAAACCCCACTTTTCTAATATTCTTAAATCCAACTCAAACAAAATTTCCCCTTCAAATCCCCCGTACTTTTTTTTAAAAACAAATCCCCATACTAAACAACCCCTAAATTACAAAAACATTCTTTTTATTTTAGAAACCTACATGGACAGCCCTTAAAATCAAAATATATGTTACTTAAACCTCCCATCTAATTTTGAGATTCAGTTTCTATTCACTCAACTGTTAGTTAACTGTTAAATCAAAACAATGACCCGTCGATTGACTAAAATGCCCCTTATTAGCATAAATGTTACTTGATAATATTGTAATCACATGCATTCCTAAAAAAATTACTCAAAATTTTGATCAAGTTGTTAATGTTTTTCAAATGAAAAATTAATTAAAATTTGGTAAAAATTTCAAATAGATAATCAATTGATATAAATGTTAAAAGATAAATTAGGTATTTGCTATAATGAGGGGTAAATAAGATTTATTCTAATATATTTTTTAATTAAAAAAATATACTTCAAAGATCTTTTAAAGATATTCTTAAACGGCGTCACAATGTAGGTTTTTAAAATAGAGAGAAGGTTTGTGTAGTTAAAATAAAATAAAATGATGGTTAAAGTATTTTACTCTAACTATAATATAACCGGAAACCAATCATGTGCACATCTTAAAACAAATATGTGACCAATATTGTAACACCTATCATAAATTTTGGGAAATCTCCCTGTAGCGTTTTGTTCCAAATAAATTTCAAAATTTAATGGATTTATAATATAGTTCTTTTAGCCCTTTTTATAAGGAATATTCTTTCTCATAGGGTTTATCCATAGTAAAAAGGTACGAATTCTATTTGTCTAAAGTGTTAATATTGTCTTTTTATTTTTACCCATATTAAATAAATAAATAAATGTCACTCATTATCTCTCCACAATAATTGTCCACTTACTATCTCTTATATATGCACACTCTTTTTAAACAATGGTATAATTGAAAAGAAAGGTATATTGTTACATATTTATTATTTTAAAACACATAATTTTTATAGTTATTCTTTATAAAAAGGATCAGAAGGAATAGTGCTGACTACTGAGAGCTATCACTCCTCCTTCAAAAAAGCATAAGCAGTAGCCTCCTAATGATGGGTTGAATATTCCGTTTTCGGTTCGGTACCAAAATGAAAGAATTTTTAAAACCGAATCAAAACTGAATAGTGAAAGATAACCTAACTAAAATAACCGAAATAATTTGGTTTGATTTTGTTTTTTGGGCCTTCATAATTGAATTAGAATATAGGAATTTTTCAACAATCAAACTTAATACAAATTATAAATTAAACAGCCTCAACATGATCCAAATAAAGATGATACAAATATAAACAGCATATATGATCAATGTAGTATTAACACCTAACTGCATCAGGGAAAATGTGAAAAAAGTGTTATATGGTGCATTCTTTATATTTTTTCGGTTATTTGGTTAAAACCGATTTTTGTTTTAAGGAACCGAACCGAAACATTGGGAAAAACTTTTTTTTTTTAAAAAAGTACCGAACATACACTAAACACCCAAAAAAAACAAAAGCAAAAAATAATTCGGTTCGGTTTGGTCTTCAGTTTCGATTTGATTATGCTCACCCCTACCTAATAACATACAACTCTTTTTTGGTCTAATTTATAAATCATTTTTTATCAAAAAAAATTTGATCTTATTTATAAGTCTATTTTCAAATAATAAATGAGATTGTGACAATTTTGTTCATATTAATTGTACCAATAAAAATAGGGAGAGAAGAACGAGTTGAAAGATACTTATTCATAAATGAAGAAAAAATTAAAAATTTACCGCATAATCATTGAGTTAACTATTTCTTTTTTATATGTGTGATTAGTTAAAAAGGATTTAGAAATAATAGGTTTTGTTAATATTTATATATTATTTATCATATTCATAGTTTTATCCCCAGATGAAGTCGTAATAACGTCACCATGGACGTGGCGGCTACGATACAGAGGAAGGACACCGTGGATCACGCCGACACATGGAGCTCCATCAAAGGGTCCACACATATTTATAAGAATCATATAAATTAATTGGGACAAAAAACTGGGTATATATAAATTAAGCGCGTGACAGGGTAAGAATGAATCACATCCAGGAGGAGTACTTTTTATTATTCAAAATAAGAGGAAGCTGTTGCGTTGCGTGCTATTTGAAGTTAGCAGATGTGGTGATGATGGAGTTGCGGGCGGGCGGTCGTCGGCAGTGCCACATTGCTTATCTCAACACTTCATTCATTGGAGTCAGTCAACACTTAGTCAACCCTAATCGGCCCCACACACTCCAGTCTCTACAACACCTCGTTGGTCAGTTTTTGACTTGTCTCTTGCCATTACAATCACACTATTCAACATTTTGTTCTCCATTCATTTCTACACGGAGAATTAAAAGTCCAATCAACCAGTTGTTTTGCTTCAATAAGTTTGGCTTTATATAAACACGTCTTTCTAGTATTTATCTCCCACTTCACTTTTTCAATCAATGCTATTTTTACAAATTCTACGCTAGACTCCACTTTCATTCTCATTACAATATAAATACTGACTACTGACATATGTTTGGGGAGTTGTTTTTAAACCTAAATATAAGACATTATTTACATATTTATTAATATTTTTTTAATTTACCCTATTAAAACTTTTTCAACGATATGATAAAAAAAAATGAAAGAATTAAAGAATATGACTTCAAGGCGTTTTGAAAAATATCTATCATATTGACTAACCTAAAAATCAGGTAAATATATCTTTTATTAATAATTGAGAGAGTTAGATGTCAATTTCTTTTTTAAAAAAAATTTCCCCCTTATACTCTCATGTTTTCTTAATCTAAACATGCTCAAATACACACCTTAATTAAGTGCTAAATACACCTATATATGCCCCTCCCAACAGAAAAAGTTCCACCTCCCTTAATTACTCTGCATTTTCTCTTCTTCTTTTACCGGTCAGCATTCAAAAGTGCTTCATTCTTATGAATCAAGCTGATATATTTTTAGAAATAATTATAAGATAATTCGTGATAAGCTTTAGAAAAATTATAGTCATTGTGACTTGGGGCATGTTTTTGTGTCGTTACAGAGACGAAGAAGAAGCTAGCAAGAAAATCACTTGAATTCACAGTACAAACAGTCTTACAGAGCAAAAAATTACAGAAGGATCTGTACAAAATAAAATGAAATTACTGCATCATGATTATGAACTCTTCAAAGCTAATCTTGCCATCCCCATTCAAATCAAACGGAGCGATCATCAATTTGCACTCATCAATTGTCTTTGATTCCCCCATCTTGCTGAGCATCCTCTTCAAGGTTTTAGGAGTAATAAAACCAGTCCCTTCAGTGTCGTACAAGTTGAAAGCTTCTCTCATGTCCTTCATCTTCTCATCCTCTTTTCCTCTTTCCATTAACGCCATCAAGTCCTCCAAACTCAGCAACCCATCGCCGTCCGAATCCAAAGTTTCTATTGCCATTTCTGCTTCTTCCTGCAACATCTCCCCACCCATCATACCAAGTCGGTGCCGGAGCTCCGATGGAGAAATCTTCCCGTCGCCATCCTCATCGAAATATTTAAGAACAACTTCAAACTCAACGCTTCTCTTCATCATATTAAACCAGGTAGCTAGAGAGAGTGAAGTGAGGTCGTACTCTTGTGAAGGCGAGACCGTACGTGATAAGAATTATTTGTATTTGGGAGAATTGGATTGTGTGCGATGAGATAATTGGCGGGGACTGGGCAGTTTTATAACGAAGGAGGGACTTGGCGCGTTTTTTTTGGGGAAAGTCCACGTGGGAAAAGAACAAGGACGTCATGCCCGATGTGGCGCTTCTTAATTTCCTAAAGAAGATAGACTCAAACCTAAAAGGAGAAAACGCGCGGCGCACACAATGTTCTCATACGGTTTAGACTTTAGACTTGGAATTTGTACTGCTGTATGGATATTTTGGTCAAATGCTTTTTTCTCTTTTCATTTGTTTTTTTAATTAAAAAAAACTGACATAACGGTCAGTAACTCCTGAGTTCTTTTTAGTTTTTAGTCCTTTTTGGCCAAAAAAACAAAGAAAGAAGGAACAAAAGAAGGCTCGTGATGTTTTTTTCCCCCCCCCCTCCAAGTGGATGACTCCTGGAGGGAAAGAATGGACAGATCATCATTACGTGGCAGTTATTTGTGTTTAATTTTGATTCTTTAATATTAATCTTCTAGAAGCCCATGATTTAAGCCCCACAATTATTCCTTTATACTAGGTAATACAATTATTAGCCATGTATATACCCCCTCTCACTGATCACACATTAGCTAAACTGCGATATGCTGCCCCTGTGGAAGAACATGCAACTATTGGCTGCCTTTTGGATGCCAAATAATTCAGATTTTTTTTTTTGGAAAAAAAATGTCACAGAGAGAAAAAAAAAAAAACAGAAGGCTCGTGAAGCTTTATGTTTAGTGGATGACAGGATAAGATAAAGAGAATAGACAGATAATCATTATTATGTGACCCTTTATAGTGCTTTTTAATGGTATCCGGCGGAGGGTAATCTGTCATTTTCTTTTATTTTTATTGTTTCATGTTTGTGTGTTTTTTCTGATGTTGTTGTGGATTTAAGCTTTTATGATGGTATTTTCTGTTATTATTTGGATTTGTGATTTTGGGAAATGATTGTATCGATGGTTGATAGTGCATGTTATGCGCCTTACCTATGAGAGGACCATTGTGAGGTTTGTTTAATGGTGGCGAATCCAAAATACTAGTGTTAGCCAAAATTTGTTCGGTGAGTGATCAACGTCACCAAAGTTGCTTCAATGGAGGAGCAAAAATATTTTTCAGAACTTCACTTGCCTTTTTTCTTCTAAAGTTGATTTTTCTCGTCTCCGTGCCATGTCGGAGTAATTACGAAAGTAATTATTACGCGCATGTGCAGCTTTTTCTTATAAGGAGATGTGCCCTATAAAGTGGGTTTTGCAACCAACACCTTCTTTCATATCACTTTTAACCTTAAATTTTCAAAAGTCGATGGAGTCTTTGATGTTACTTTTATTCCCACATGTTTTGTGGTGATTAGTTTTCCTTATATTTGGTTTGTTCTTGTTGTATTTGTTAGTCTTCTTGCTCCAGTTTGTTCTCATTTAATGTCTGTGTATTTTCACATTGTAATCGTCAAACTTTGTTGTAACTTTTATTATTAGTATTAACTTTTGACCAAAATATAGTGTTTTTAATATTTGTATCTTCTTGAAACCCTGTACTTTTCTATACAACCAATTGGCTTCCAGCTTTCGAGCAAAAAAAAAATTGGCTTCCAGCCATAATGTTTTCACTATGGAGAATTATTGCAGAAGCTACAAAAGAATCTGACTTTAAACAAACAAATCAATGAATATTACAATATAAAAGAATGAATTCTGCTAATTATGTACAAGCGAATCAATCATTACTGCATCATCACGACGAATTCGTCGAAGCTAATCAAGCCATCCCCATTCAAATCAAACTGAGTGATCATCATTTTGCACTCATCAATCGTTTTTGATTCCCCCAACTTACTCAGCATCCTCTTCAAGCTTTTAGGAGTAATAAAACCAGTTCCTTCAGTGTCATACAAGTTGAAAGCTTCTTTCATGTCCTTCATCTTCTCATCCTCTGTTCCTCCTCCTTCCATCAACACCACGAAATCTTCCAAACTCAGCAACCCGTCTCCGTCTGAATCCAAAGCTTCTATCGCCATTTCTGCTTCTTTCTGCAATATCTCCCCACCCATCAATCCCAGCCGGTGCCGGAGCTCCGACGCTGAAATCTTCCCATCACCATCTTCATCAAAGTAACCAAGAACACGCTCAAACTCAACGGCCATCTTCATTAATCAACAAATAGCTCTCTTGTTTATTAGATGAATGGGGGGGGGGGGGAGCGTTTTTATATTGGAGGATCTCTGTGGAACAAGTTGAGACGAAGCTGCGGGGGTTGTTGGGAAATATTAAGGGACAGGGAGGTCGATGAGGACGAAGTTGCTGGGTTATTCAAGAAGCGTTTATGAACACGAACGTCATGGCATATGCAGTTACGGTATGACGGCATTGAAGCGGAGAAGTAAAGGAAAACGTGAATAACGCGGTCTCAACACAAGATTCTCGAAGTCTTTATATAATGGGTAAAATGGTCAACGTCTCGTGAAATTTGAATAAATGTGGGGCGGGGTAAGATTGAATCGCTTGAGAGCCAATAAATAATCGACATGTGTCGGTGGAAATTTAACCCCACAAAGGATAGACTCTTCTTTTTGTTTTTTTTTTTTTTTCCGCCACGAAGTGTGGGGGTTTCAATCATATGTATACTTGCCAAACATTCAGAAAAAATCCAGAATAAACTGTCAGCGGGGAAACCATGATTTCCAAACAGGTGGTTTTACTTTTAAGACCATGGTTTTGGCCCAAACAATGGTTAAAAGTCCATTGTTTTAAAAGTGAAATCACTAAACACATAAAAAATCCAAAATAGCTTTTCACCCTTAAAATCATGGTTTGGTATAAGCTACTCAAATTTTGCCAGAACCATGTTTTTGACTGAAAATTATGGTTTGGGGTTCAAAACAATGATTTTTTAGAAGCTATTTTTTTAAAATCTTTTTAGAAGTTATTCTCCAAGATCTATTATCTAAAATAGTTTTTTTCACTTTTTCTCTGATAGCTTTTCTAGAAAAACTAATCCAAACACACCATGAATCTTTGTTTCGGTATGGTTACTTTTAGAGAATATCTTTAGGAGAAAAAGTGAAAAAAGTAATTTCAAAGAACAAATTTTGAAGAATAGCTTCTGAAAATGTTTTAAAAAAATAGCTTTTAGAAACCATGGTTTTAAGCCCCAAACCATGGTTGTCAGTTAAAACCATGGTTCGACAGTGTTTGTGTAACTTAACCTAAGCCATGGTTTTAGAAAAAAAAATGCTTTTGCTTTTTTTTTCAAGTGTTTGGGTAATTTATTTCTAAACTATGGTTTTAACTCCAAAAATATTTTTATTTTATTTTATTATTATTATCCAAAACACACCTTTGGGAGGGATGTATCCCCTGTTAGTATTGTTTGTATTTTGATTATGCTTTTCTTCTCCTGTATCAAAAAAAAAACAATCTAATTTCTATCGATCATTTTTTGTTTTTCTACGGTCAATTCTTAGAAGCTAAGCCTTGCACATACGTAATGCGGGTCAATCATTTTATAACTTGCTGGTATTTTATTTATTTTCTTTCATGTTATCAGTATTGGCAATGGCGTGTGACAACTATATAACCCTCCTTCGATCATTTTTTAATTATATTTTCTTTCATGTTATCAGTATTTGATTTTTTTGGAGATATTAAAATCAATTTTTTTTAATTTAAAGCTAATTTATTTTTATTTTTTTTCTTCAAACTAAATAGTTTAACTAATAAACTAATATTTAGTCTAAGAAAACACAACATATGAAATGATTAAGTAATTTATTTAATCTCTCCAAAAAAAAGTCAACTAGGTCTTATAATTAGGACTGGCGGAGGTAGTATTTAATCTATTGAGCACACAAGCTAATTCATAGGCTAGTAAGTGTCAACTGACCAGACTTTTTACTTTTTAGTCTTGCATTACAATGAGAAAAATACTAGATAAGCTATTTAAGTAATATTTTTTTATAAAAAAGTTATGTCATGAGATTTTTCTATAAGAATTTTGAGATTCCGCTTTTTTGGGGGACAATCTACACCTGTGATGATTTATTATAAAATAATATGCATGCAATATTCTTGTAATGAAAATATCTAAGCAACAGACACTAGATAGACGTCTGGCTAAAAACACTGCCCCTCCGAATAAGCAGTTTTTGCAAAAAGGAATAATGAAGGAAAAAGCAGATAACGCGGCGGCGCACACGAGTTTCATTGGCGGTTTTCAACTTCAACCACGGCTCAGGAAATTTTGGACATTTCATCACGAAACGTTTTGCGAATAATAAACAATCAGCAAATTTCATGCCATTAAACTTCGGTGAAAGACAACTGATGGGGACTTATAAGCTCCCGTCAATATCATGGGCCCTACAACCAAAACTCAATTTCAACACTTGTGTTAACCCAGGCCCGTCTTTGAGTACCTTGCCGCTGAGAAGCCCATACAAAGTTCTTCTCTGCTTCATCAAGTTCAAAATTGGGAAAACCCAATCCCAAGCCTAATGTAAGCCTTCAACAATTGGGTTTTAAGAAGATAATTCTTGAGTCTGATGCGGATAATGTCATTAATTGCTTTTGGATGTATCATGTCTTACTTGCAGTAGCTTAGTGTTGAAAGCTAGAGATCTTGAACTGACAGGTTGATGTCAGAGTTATCCTCAGATATCGTAACAGAGTAGTTGATGCCTTGGCTAAAAGGGATATTTCTAGTTCTAGTCTTTTGGGTGAGTGCCCCAATTGTTTGAGGGTGTGGATAGATCAAGAGTGTTTGAGAGTTAATTCCTCTTTGATATAATCTTTTTATTGTAATATAGGCTTTATGCCTTCTTTTATAGCAAAAAAAAAAGTTCAAAATTGGGAAAATCCCTCTCAGGTCCAAAAGTACCAATAAAATCCCAAAAAAGTTCTTAAGCAAAACTACATATTGGAAAAGTTTAAAAAGTTGTTAATCCACCGATGAAGTTGTGACATCAGAATTCCTTATAGGACCTTTTTGAAATGTTGTTGATCCCTTGGACCTGAGGGATTTTCCCTTCAAAATTTTTGGAATGAAATGAATGCAGCGTCCTTTCTAAAAATTACTAATGATAAAAGATTGCAGTACCATTTATCTTGATGTCTATGGTAGAGGCCTGTTTCTTTCTGAAGAAAAGAATGTGAACGCAGAGATACGGGATTACTGTCATTTGTGCGATACTAAAGGTGAGATAGAGCAACTTTTCTACATTTTGCAAACAGCTTAGACGAATCTACAGCTCGTTCACCTGCGATGAATTCTCAATCCTACGTCTGCCTATTCCAAAATTCCCTTCTGCTATTTGAAAACTAACATTTATACCACTTTCATATTTACTGTGCTCTGATGAATTACTGAACTCACTAACTTGCCTTAACAATAACCAATATCCCTGACGGTTTTCTCTCTCCCATATGCAGGACTCATATCGTTCTACTGCTCCAACCAAAATAATAAAACAAGAATAAAGAAAAAGCACAGGCATAGGAACAAAAGCGCCGAAAGGGTTGGGCAAGAGGGGAAAAACTAATTTGCAGCTAACTTCGTTGAACAGAATTTAATCACATGTATCGTTTACACTAAGATGCAGCTGTAAAGCACTAAATCACAAACACAAGATTGACTTGATCAGATAGTTAGCAATCATTGCTACGAAAGAAGTCAAGTTTAGTTGCTTCAGCAAGCTCGGCCCACACTGGTTTAGGATTTGGATTTTGTAGGTGCATTCTGGTACCGTAATAAATTCAAGGGTTCTGTTCAAATAATACTCATGTTTGATTTGTGTCACACAGGAAACCATGGCAATCCTGATTGAACGCACTGTTTTGTATCAGGGATTGGAACAATAGGACCGAGATAGATGCGCCACAAATCAAGTATTATCGTGACTAGCATGGCAGCACCCAATGCATCAACAGCTACTCTGGGCAAGTCCCATTTATTTTCAGATTTTTCATCAATCCTTTGCATTCACAGAAACCACCATCAGGAAAATTAACGCAACATTGACACAGTTTCATTCCATATGTTTGGGTCTGCACATATTCATTTAATTAACTACTAGGTTAAAACTCACCTCAGAAACATTGGGAAGCTTACGATAAAGTAGATGGCATAAAACAAAGATCCAACTTTGTACATAGCACCACGATCCACAAATTGATAGTAAGGGAACTGCACACAATACCATTTATAAATCGTCATAAAAATTAAGCACTTTGTATTGGAAGTCAACTACTGCGTTAAGTATGAGGCTCAGCATTTTAACTAGAGTATTTTACATGACAACATTAACATATCTTGCAATAAAACAAAGTGAAAGGCAACGTGTGTAAAAAAGCAAGTCCTACAGTGAAGACTATCAATCTCCTGTCCACAAAAGAGATAAAGCGATTACAGAGCCCTTCCGCAGATACAGAAGCTCAAGAGACATTGTCGAAGATATGCTTCCTCCACATTACTGTTAAGTGTGTGTGAATGAGTCAAAAACATGAAAGCGACTTTGACATAAGTCAAAACTAGGTAAAAACATGTATGACAAAATTAATGTAAACAGGTTGAACCAACAAATTGATGTAAAAAGAGTACTTAAAATGATCATTTAGGGATCAAAGCGCATCCAGAATTTTGCATTTTGCATGATTAAAATGTCAAATCAGGCTTAGGTATCATACGCATTTGACATACAGGATGTGTACCTCTAAGATGCAGAATCTTGAGACACCAACAAGACGGTTTAACAACTACAACAAAGCATGTATCATAACAATCTAAGGATTCTGAGATGATAAAACAATACATCCACTTTAAAATGAGGAGATTTTGAATTAAAAGATAAGGAATAAAAGTCTAAGATGGATTTACTAGTACAATCAAGACATTAATTTGCCGTGAACAAAAGCAAGAAAACTTAAAGTAGCAAAACATTTACAGAAGAACATTATACATGCTTGAATAGCAAAGAACAAGGAACATATAAATGCTAAGATATCTCAAAATAATGTCTTGCTGATATTGAAAATATTAAAAACGATGCATGGAACATAAATCTTGCTTATCCAACAGCAGGCAGAATGGCTTGCTAAAACTTACATTGGAAATAGCTAATGTCTCCAGGTAGGCTACAAAATATGATAGAGCAAGAACCCATGCAGCCTCAGTAGCCCATCTAATTGTATCAGGTAAATCAGCTGTAAAATTCCTTAGTCTGCGCAGTGTCATGTTTGATGCAACATGATAAAATAAGAAGCAGACATGAGCGAGCAGAAAAGTTGTGTGAGGTACCTGTCAACACCAAATACAGATAGAGCAATTAATAGAAGAGTATATGGTCTCACTAAACGAAAGTTTGTTGCTCTAAGCTTACATTGTTCATTCTCCATGATGGGAAGGTATAAGATGCACCCAGAACTGAAAAAAAATAATGGGTCCAAAAATAATTTCCAACATAACTGAAGGTTATTATCCAGAGACTGGCCTGCCAGCATTGCATAAAACATGTTAGGCCGAGCATAATCTAACCAGTTAAAAGAAGTAAGACATGTAACTGAATTGGTCCACAGGCCCAAAAGTAAAGACCAGCAAGTAAAAATTTGTTCTTGTAGGAAAACATACACAAATAAAAAAAGCTAAAGACAGTATCACTCCAAATGATTTATAAAGTTGAAAGTAGTGCTAATTGATGGAAAGATTAATGCTCCCAATATCACTTAATATATCTTATCAACTGATACTACAATAAGCATTGTCCAATGTCCATAATGATTTGGAGTATGCATGCTACCCCATATAAACACTTGCCTTGACCCAATAACGGTCCTTCCAAGACAAACTTCTATCAGCCTGCAAAAAAATGAGACAACGCATTTAAGAATAAAACTGTGATTTGAAAGCCATAGTCAACTATGCTCGAATGCTTTCCAGTATGGATTAAGGGATACGGTAATCTCAATATACCTTTCCAACAAACAGCATTGGAATCAAGAAAGAAGGAACTGCTGACACCAACCCAACAAGCAAATACTCCAACTCTGTAAAGCGCTGCAAACCAACATTTGTTGGCATCAGATGCACATTCAAACATGTAAGTGAAATTGTTTTTTCATTAAAAATAAATGAAGAAAAGTAAGTAATACTGCTAAGAAAAAACAAAAGGATATAATAAAAAAATGGTGTCTCCATAGTTTATCATACATACATAGATGGATATAAAACGGACACATCAATGAATTGAGCTTCCTAATACCTAAATTTCTAAGGTACCCAAGCCTCGTGTGCACAAAAACGACCACTATAACATAACATAGTATCAAGGTCAATGGTGTACGCTTCCGTTGTTACGGAAATGTTCTGTGTTAACCGAAACATTCACACACATCTAGCTCACACGTTGAGAGGTTTACAATGATACAGTCCAAATACGCCCAATACAACAGAAATTTATATTTTTCAAGTATCAGCGAAAAGAAACTCAGGTCATTCTGATTTCTGCACATGACAGTCCTTAAAACAAGAAACTGTAAAAGCGCGTTTATGAACTACAAATGTAGTAATTCCAATAAGATTGCTAAAAAATGGCCCCAAAAATGATGATTAAAGTAGCCAGAGATTGTTTGGATAAATCAGATTACCGGCAGCACAATTTTCTATAATGAAGTCAACACAGGTCATGAGCGTAAAATAACAGTGAAGTGGAAAGTCGACAGCCTAGATGAACTAGCATTTTACATGAATCCACGCGTTTCATTGAAGCAATGCCTTGTTAAACAAAAGGAGACTTGAAAGAAGGTAACCTCGTAGAGATTGAAGGGAACGATAATTCCGAGACACAGAGTAAGCCAGAAAGGAGTGTAGAAAAGGAAAAACAGCTCGCCCCAACGTTTACTCGGATTAGGAGCAAGCCACAAGCTCGGCGAGGCAGATGCTGCTTTTGGGGAACCTGCTCATTTGGCAAACATGGATCCAACAAGTTAATCAAGTTACTAAAAACGAATAGCTCGAATCTTCAAAGCTACAGTTAGAAATGGCATCACCGCCCATTCTGTGATTCCGATTTGAGTTCACTGGTGATCGGAGAAACGGACGAGGCTGGCGCTCCCAGGAAATTTGAGGCTGAGTAGATGTGGATCCACTCTGGTTGAATTCTCCAAAAAGATGAGTATGTGGTGGGAACCATTTTTTTAAATTTTTTTATGTATTTAGATTAAATTGGATGTTACATATTGAAATATTTTTATATTTAATATTTTAAATTAATTAATTTATAGTTTTACATTTAAAAATATTTTTTCATAACATTAGTATTTTAAAACATTTTTCGGTAACACCAAATATCTGAAACATTAAATTAATTGATTTTTAATATATGAAGTACAGTTTTTTTTTTTCAAAAAAACAAAAATATAAAAAACCGTTTTTATTTAAGGATGAGCACTACATGACCATGAATCGACTCTGAGGACTCACGTGAAGTGTCCTAGACACGATGTCGCTAAGTACATAAGTAACGTGGAATTCCGTTTTTGCCCATCTGCTTGTGAGTCTTGTGGAATGCAAATATATAAATAAAAGAAAGTATAAATTTAATTGTTCAATAAAATAATTTTTATTATTTTTAATTCAATTAGTTCATTTTTATATTTATGTTTATATTTTAGACAGCTTTTTATGGCCGGTTAATTTTTTGAGGGGGACCTCGTAAATCGTTATGGCACTGGCGCCATGTGAGTTGGATGCGCGGCTTTATTTTTATCGCCAGCGTTATTCGAGAGAACCGTAGAAACTGGGAACTTGTCGAACAAAATTACAAAATACGGCATTTAAATAAATAAAAAGTAGTAGTACTTTATCGGCGCTTATATAATTATGCAACAATCAGATATTTTTTATTAATAATATCTGGTCCCAAGAAAAAAAAAACTTTTAATCAATTATTCATGCCCTAGTCAGGGACCACAACTTTATAAAAAGCCACTTTCGTCCAGAAATAAAAAAGAAGAACACGACAATTGTCAAACGTTTTTTCTAATGAAACAAACCAAACATATCTCGAACTCGAAGAGATACATTTTGCAGGGCCCAGAAAAAAGGAGAACAATGCATCTTAGGCCGATTAGGTGAAGTTGTGATGCCCATAGTATTGAAGAATGCTGATAAAAAAAAATGAATGCTGATGCGATCTCATTAAAGAGTTCCTCTAAGAACGTGATCAATCAAGAAGCAATTGGGAATAGTTCAAAAAAATAATTTCACGCTTTATATATACAGAGTTTCTCCCACGTATTTGCTTGGTATATAGCAAAATCATTTAAAATAAGTTAATTAAAGCATACACACATCTTTCAAATGCTGAGAGCTGAGTTACCTTGAATAAAAAACTGCCTCAGTGCAGGCCATTGCTTTAGTTAATGCAAAACAAATCTAATGTGTACTATTGTGTTGTTCTATAACTTGTATTTGTACCTTCACATATTACTAGCTCCTTTGGGGTTCTGCTTGTTTAAGCAGCTAATTTTTCGACCCACTGTCTTTGAGAGACCATGACTGAGTAAATTTAGATCCAAACAAGATATTAAAACGAGAATAAAGAGGGGTAAAAAAACGATTTGCAGAAGTAAACTTTATTGCATGAAATTTATTTACTTGTATACATCACATGCAGATGCAACTGTAAAAGCACCAAATGACCAACACAAGATTGATTTGATAAGGTAATTTGCAATACTGCTGGGTTTTGCATTTTGCGGGATCCATAATAATCACTTCAAATCAACGACGTGCTTCATTTGCATCCAAATGAAACCAGGGCAATCCTGTTTGAGAGCACTGCTTTGATCCAGGAATTGGAACAATAGGTCCCAGAAAGATGCGCCACAAATCAAGTATTATTGTCACAAGCATGGCTGCACCCAATGCATCAACAGCCACTCTGGGTAAGTCCCATTTGTTTCCAGATTTTTCATCAATCCTGCAGCAAGATTAGAAATGCAACGTTTGAATATATGGGTCCTTTCACATCAAGTCTCAATAGACGACACAGTTCTATGTTATATGTTTGGGTCTGCACATATTCAGAGACTTGCATAAATTTAATCAACTAGTAAGTTAAAAACTCACCTTATAAACATGGGGAAGCTAACGAGAAAGTAGAGCGCATAAAACAAACATCCCACTTTGTACATAGCGTCACGATCCACAAATTCATAGTAAGGGAACTGCAAACAATTTACCATTTATAAACCATCCTCTCATATTGCTGAATCTCAGATATATATGCAAGTTAACGTTGTCTTTCTATCAAAATTACTCATACCAATCCGCGAGACATACTTACCTTTTATATACCTTAAACTGCTATTAGCTAAACAATTGATCGATTCAGAATTCTAGCCTAGAGTATTTCACATGCATGTCTTACACACATGTGAGACAAAAATGCTAAGATATTTCAAAATCAACAAGCAAAATGGTTTGTTACTATTCATACATCTGAAATAGCTAGTGTCTCCAGGTAGGCTATGAAATATGACAGAGCAAGAATCCAAGCAGCCTCAACAACCCATCTAATCTTTTCAGGAAAATCAGCCGTAAAATTCCTTAATCTGCGTAGTGTCATGTTTGATGCAACATGATAAAATAAGAAGCAAACATGAGCCAGCAGAAAAGTTGCGTGAGGTACCTGTCCATCACCACCAAATACAGATACAGGAAACAATTAATAATACAAGAGAAGTGAATACATGGTCTCAACTAAAACCAACTTCATCATTGCCCTTGTTAGCTTACATTGTTCATTTTCCATGATGGGAAGGTATAAGATGCACCCAGAACTGAAAAGAAATAATGGGTACAAAAATAATTTCCAACATAACTGAAGATCATTATCCAGAGATTGGCCTGCCATCATTGTATAAAACATGTTAGGTTGATCATAATCTAACCATAGTTACAAGACATCTAACTGGTCCAACATAAGCACTTGCCTTGACCCAATAGCGGTCTTTCCAAGACAAGCTTTTATCAGCCTGAAAAAATAAATAAAAATTGCTGTTTGAATGTCAAAATCGATTGTACTCGATAAAATTAAAGTAATTAATAATCTTAACATACCTTTCCTACAAACAGTATTGGCAGCAAGAAAGAAGGAACTGCTGACACCAACCCAACAAGCAAATACTCCAGCTCTGTAAAGTGCTGGCGATCACCGACATTTTATTTATTTGGCATTAGATGCGCATAATAAAACATACTCCCTCCGGTCACAATTATAAGAGGCTAGTTGACTTTTTTGGAGAGATTAAAGAAATAATTAAATTAATAAAGTATTTTTATTTTTATTTTTTTTTCTTCAAACTAAATGGTTTGGCATAAAATAATATATATATATTAAACTTATTTATCATCTTTAATTTCCAAAATAAAAAACTTGTTTTTACATAAAAAAGAAGCAAAATAATCAAAATAGAGCTAGGAAAAAAACAAAAGGATATCATCAAAGAAGGCATCTCCATGGTTTATCGTCCGCACGTAAATAGGAATAAACAGACTCGTCAATGTAATTCATTGAGCATCCTAATACCTAGATTTCTTTGGCACCCAAGTTTAGGAGTAGTAATTCAAATAAGATTGCTTAAAAATGGCCCAAACAAATATTATCAAAATAATTAACCACATATTCATTGGATAAATGAGATGAAGCCTAATAGCATGAGAGCTCTCCTTTAAATGAGAAATCATAGGTTCAATCTCGCTTGTGCGCTTTTATTAAAAAAGAAGAAGCAATATTATTATCTTTGGTGTGAGTTCTCAAAACTAACTTTTGAAGGAAAAAAATCTGTTTAGCTAGTTTTTTTTTTTTTTTTTTTTTTTATATAAATTTTTTATTTTAATATATCATCCAATAGAGTTTATATCAAACTGATTTTCTTCTTATGATAGTATGTTTCCAAACACAGGTTATATTGTATTTATTAATTTTTATTCCAACTTCAATTTATAAAAGCAAACGTTGATCCACGCACAAAGGTGAAGTAGAGAGTCAACCAGATTTATAAATCTATTTTACCATATCTCACATATCGAGGAGAAGTAGTTAACTCAATGATTATGGGGTAAACCCCATTTATGATTAGGTATTTTTAAACGAACGAAATCTCTACTTATAAATATGGCCAAATTTTTTTTGGAATTATAAATAGTGGTATAAAAAATCCATGAGTAGTTTCCTTGAAAGATGCGTGGTGAAACAAAAGGAGACTTGAAAGAAAGAACCTCGTATAGATTGAAGGGAACAACAATTCCAAGGCAAAGAGTGAGCCAGAAGGGAGTGTAGAGAAGGAAAAACAGCTCGCCCCATCGTTTACTCGGATCAGTAGCAAGCCACAAGCTCGATGAAACAGAATCTGCTTTTGGGGAACCCGCATTTTTTGCCAAACACGGTTCTACACAAGTTAATCAATCAGGTTAGATGACTTAAAACAAATTGCTCCAACATCTTCAAAAGGATGGTTAGAAGAAGTGGCATTTTACCGTCCATTTTGTTATTTCGATCTGAGTTCATCGGTGATCGGAGATACGGACCGGCGTGGCTATGGCTCTCACTAAATTGAATTTGGTGTTGGCAGCTGAAGAGTGAATTCCACCGTGAATTGCCAGTTGGGAGCTTGCGAAACGTTGTGTACTATGTGCATGGATAATAATATGTGATGGCGCCAAAATAAATAGAGGTTGCATGGTCCTTTTCATGATTTTTAAAACCCATCCACATCAAAATCGAATCTGATTTACCGGTCTTAGTTTAAGAGGATAGAAATTAAATATAAGAGACAGTTTAATTTTTAAGAAATTAAATAAACTAAATAAGTTACTATATGTTATCTATCATTAGATTATAGATCAATTTATTAGTCAAATTAACTAGTTTAGAAAAAAAATAAAAAATACTTTAAAATAATTTAATCAGTTTCCTTAATATTTATAAAAAAATTAATTTTGTCATTGGATTAGTAATAACTGATGTTAAAATTCAATCAGGAGGAGTATTTCTTTTTTTTTTTTTCATTCCTTCGTTCATTCATAATTTTCCTCTTGAATGAGGTAAATTTATTACAGAGGTTAACAACACGAAAGATAATAGTAGTAGAATAATTTTTCAAATATTCTCCTTTTCTAGATAATTTATTCTAATCTAATAACAATAATTCAAATAGCAACAATAATTCAAATTTAAATAATCCAAATAATTCAAATTCAAATAATCTAAATAATAATTCAAATTCAATTCCTATCTTCGACACTCCCCTCAAGTTGGTGCATGAATTAACGTCGTACGTCAACTTGCCAATCACTTCTTCAAACACTTTTCCCGAGAAGATGCTGGAAAAGGAGGCATAAAGACAGACAACCAGAATTCTTCTTTTCCAAAGGTCTTGAGTAATGAGATCCAAAGCATTCGAGTTCATTCGTCAACAAAAGATACATATTATTCAAAGTACATTCATCAATGAAGATCATATTCGATTGAAGACATTCATCAATCAATGATACATAATAACAAGAAAGAGAGAAAGAAGGGATTCGGTGGCTTTTAACCATTCAGATGCAGATCACAAATTTTGTGGGCAGATTCAAGGCGGATGAATCGCTACATCAACGGGTGGTTTGTGGATTCGATAAGCCTACTTTTCATTCGTTTGTGTTTCTTCGTTGCACCAGTTAGGTACCCAAATTTTTTCTGAGCACTAATACGCATGTCCATTAACTAGGACCTATCTTGCTGGATGATGATATTTGAAGGTGGACCAGGGGCAGAGGACAATGGAGAGGTGGAATTGATAGTAAAGTCGGGATTCTCCATGGGAAATTTAGGAAATTAGGGATTTAGTCGCCAAAGCATAACAAGAAAAAGAATATGGACTTTAAGTCGGGATTTTGATCGAAATGCTTTAATACCATGTTAAAATTCAATCCAGGAGGAAAGTATTTTATTTTTCTTTTTCATTCCTTCGTTCATTCATAATTTTCTCTTGAATGAGGTAAATTTATAGAAAAGGTCAACAACGAAAGATAATAGTAGATAACAACATTTCAAATATTATTCTTTTCAGATAACTTATTTTAATCTAATAACAATAATTCAAATTTAAATAATCCAAATAATTCAAATTCAAATAATCTAAATAATAATTCAAATTCAATTCCTATCTTCAACAATTGACATTATTAAAAAAAAAAAAAATTATATATTATTTTAAAAATTAGAAAACTATAATTAAGTGTGTTGTCCAAGGGCTCTTACCTCTTCATCGTGGTCCCCGGTTCCCACCGCAAGAGCGAGCGGCTTTGTTTTTTTCGCCGGCGTCTATATGGTATATAAAAAAATAAAATACAAAAATGTGCTACTTTTTCTTTATTTATTTAATCACGTTACCTTCAAAATTCCACTCTCAGTATACAATTTTGGATTCATAGTGTCGTAATGATGTAAAATTATTATTTGTTCATCAATGATTCATGTCCAGGTCAGGGACCACGATTTTTTAAAAAGAAACTTTCGTACAAAAAAAATAAAAAATAGAAAATTATTTGATAACTACATATTTTTGTCATTTATCCAGATATCGGAGTTTTCGCTTGACTAATCCAGGATCCGACTGCCACGCACCCTGGACCATGCATGGTGGGTGAATCTCTTAGAGAAATTTTTTTTTGGTATAAAAAAGTTTAGGTGGGGTAGACACTCGTATCCCATCATGAAGTCATCGACGCGTCCTTCGCCAAAATTTGAAAAATGCTTACAAATTACCCACCAACGGAGTTCACATCGACCAATGGATATCAAACCTCCTCCCTTTTTGAAAATAGTAAACTTTAATTGTCTAACCGCGCTAATCCGACATCTCCCACCGGGGTTGATAACTACATATAATAGACATTACACGTTTCTTTTTTAAAAATCGAGGCCTTTTTGGGCCAGAATAAAAGATGTCATATAATTTTGGGCTTGTGAGGCCCGTTGTCTAAAGCTCTTGGGCTCGGCAATCTGAATTTAAAAAGTGAAAACCATCTCTCTCTTTTTTTGCCCTAGTTATTGCAAAATAATTATAATAGTGGACCAACGTAGTTTGAGAGAGAGTCGCATGTGAAGGTACTGTCGGTCCTCTTTCAAAATTGAGATCGAAATCTCCGAGCTTTTCTAAAGCACCAACATCCCTTCAGAATTCCCCCACGCTGGGAATCATCTTTCATTTGGTCAGGTCAAAACCCAAACGGAGCAAAAACTTCAGGCGAGAGCAATCCGAACAGCAAGTGTCAGTTAGTACCAGCAAACTGGGCTTCGGCCCAACAGTAATATCCTTTAAATTTCGATAGAGGCCCTGACCACAAGAACCTCTATTATTCCAGTATAAAAAACTAATCATAAAAACCAATAATAATTGAGCAGACAGATCCAAAGACTCCTAAAACGGGGCATCCGGAACTAACGACATATCCATCTCCCCCTTAGGATCATTTAACAATCTTCCTTCGTTCATTGGGCTTTCCAAACCATTCTCAGACAGCCCAAGGTCTTCGATCGTTTTCCCTTCAGGAGAATGGGCCAAAAAAATAGTCTTTTCCGCTTTAGCAGTGGGCACTGGCCCATCGGTTCTCATATGTTTTCCTCCTTCTGCTCTCATGTTATCGTCCTCGTAAGCACCACCTCCCATCGTTATCAATAAAATTTCATTCCTCGTAACCTCTGCCAAATCTCTAGCTCATTTCTTTACTCTCTTACTGCTCTGAATTGCGATGGTCCCCTTCGCTCGGTCCTCCACGTCCATAACGTCTACCCTCTTTTTATTTTGCATCCCTCCATTATTCCTTCTTTTCGAAACATCTCTGCCTCCATCGTACGCATTCTGCCTTTCCCGCCGTCACTACAATTGGAATAACCTCATCTTGCAAAGTCTCCTTCTCCTTTCCCACAATTTCCTCAGACGTCTCTATCACATCATCTAATACTCCAAATCTTGACCCCACATTTTGTTGATTTTGTAGGTCAGAGGTCTTCTCCTTTGGCTTTCTTGGACGGTGTGTTTTCTGGACGACACGCCATTGCTCAGTCAAAGGTTGACTCTAGGCCAGAGCTTCCTCTGCACTCGTCTTCTCCCCCGTTGCCTCCTTCACACCCTCTTTAGCATTTCTACTCTGAATGCAAGTTTCTTTCTATGGCCATAGGTGCCACATCTGATGCATAAAAGGTGTAAACCTTCATACTCAATGAAGACTTCCTCACCATTCAAATAAAAACCCTACATTAATTGTTTTCCCAACTCAATCAAAACACAGATTCTAGCAAAGTGTCCCCTGAGTTGGCATGAAGTATTCATGTCAACTTTTAAGGTCTTCCCAATCCTATTTCCAATCACAGTCAAAGCAACCTCATCATAGTACTCTAGCGGCATTTTTGGCAGTCTAACCCACACCGCAGCTTTGTCAATCTCAACCTTATCAGGTCTGAAATTTGCTTCCCATGGCTTCATAGTTAAATAATGATCATATAGCATCCATGGTCCTCCTATCAGAGCATTCATATAATCCTCCTTGTTGGTGAACTTCACAATGAAATAGCCATGTCCGATAAGTGAATACTCCTTTCTTAGCCCACATCGATTGTAACCTCTTCTCTAAAGCCTTGAACCCAATGCTACGTCTTAGGAGTTTCACTATGACTACTTGGCTCCATGCTTTATGCAACCTCTTCTTCATCTTGCTAGAAAAATGAAAAGTTGGAAATTTCCCCGATAGTCCCTATGTTATCTTGCATTCCTGTTCATGGTCAACCTTGTCAGTATCCTCAATAGAATCATCCGACATAGCGTCCTCATCCAACACCCCCTCCTCAACAGACTCCATTCTTGCATCCTCTCTACCCACACCTTTCAACTTGTCCACAAACGAAGGGCCTCCTTCCTTAAAAGGAACCAGATTTTCCCCCAGCTTTGGCCAATGGCCCTCAGTAGCTCTTCCTCATTCCCAGGCCTAACATCCTTTATCTTCTTAGAGTTTCTTCTCAACAAATCTTTCTCCTCCGTTGAGGAGGAAGACTGTTGTTTTCCTTCTCCCGAGAACATTTCTCTAATTTAGGTACGCCAGAATTCTTGATTACTTTCGTTTATGCCCTGCCTCATTCTAATCTTCGGTCAGTTCTCTGGAATAATCTAAAAGTTCTTGTGAGGGTATGTTGTTGCCATGGGTAGTTTGTGGAGATTTCAACAACATTTTATCTGATTCGGAAAGAGTAGGGGGAGAGCCTTGTAACCATCGTAGAATCTCTTGGTTTCAAAATAGCGTGAATGATTGTGATTTGATCGATGTAGGAGCTTCGAGCCCAAAATTCACGTGGAAGGGGCCTTGTACTAGGGGTTATAGGAGGTTATATGAGAGGCTAGATAGGGCTTTTGCAAACCAATTGATGATTTCAAGTATTTTAAACTGCTCGATGAAAGTCCTTCCAAGAACAAGCTTCTCTGATCATAATTCGATTGTTGTGAATTTGGGTTTGTCTAATAGAGGATATGGGCAGAGGCCTTTTCGTTTCGAGGCTATGTGGATGGCTCATGATAAATTCAATAGTTTCCTGAAGGACTAATGACATGTGAATGAAGGCATGGAGTCTAATATTAGCCGAGTTAAAAATAATATCCTAGTATGGAATAGGGATACTTTCGGATTAGTTGAAAAAAGGAAAAAGGAAATTCTTGCAAGGTTAAATGGCATTCAGAAGTTGCCATCTTATCTATATTCAAGTTTTCTTAATGATTTAGAAGAGCAGTTATAGGCACAGTTAGAGGAAGTGTCTAAGCAAGAGGAACTTAAGTGGTTTCAGAAGTCAAGAGTAGCCTGGATAGCTAAAGGTGACAGAAACACTAGGTATTATCACCTCTAGACAAATATAAAAAGAAGAAATAGAGTGCTCTCTTTACAAAATGAGGAGGGCAGCTAGCTCGACTGTGAAGAAGAGATTAGGGGTTTGGTTGTTGATTATTTCAAAGTAATATTCCAAGATGACTCGCAAGAGGAGGATGGTATTAATACGGTGTGCAAGTTCCCTGTTATCGATGCTGCTCGCATGGAGGTCTTGGCAAATACCCCTGTTATGCAAGAAGTTCATGAAGTGATCAAATTAATGGGGCCGTATAAAGCTCCGAGGGTGGATGGGTTACCTCCCATTTTCTACTAGCGAAATTGGGATTTAGTGAGCCCTGATCTTTTCAACTTTGTTAAAGGTGCCTTTGATGGAACAACTGATTTTACTAAGGCTAATCAAGATCCTGATCTCTCTTATTCCAAAGAGGGACAAGCCCAGCGAGTAGAGAACTTTAAACCTATTTCATTATGCACGGTCCAGTATAAGTGTATTTCTAAAATTATTGTGAGGAGGCTCAGGAGTATTATGGAGGATTTAATCTCTCCATTCCAATCAAGCTTTGTTCCAGGTAGACACATTCAAGATAATATAATAGTGGGACAGGAAATTTTACGCAAAATGAAGAGGGCGAAAGGAAAAAGAGGGATTATGGTAATGAAAGTTGACCTTGAAAAAACTTATGATAGAGTCAAATGGCTCTTCATCAAAAGGGTCCTAGGTGAAGCAGGATTTACTGAGCAGTTCATAGCCCTTATCATGAGATATGTTACAAGTCCTTCTTATAATGTGTTGTGGAATGGTGTCAAAACTGAATTTTTCGCTCCTAGTAGAGGAATTCGTCAGGGAGACCCCTTATCTCCCTTCTTGTTTGTGATTTGTATGGATAAGCTTACGCATATCATTAGCGATGTAGTGAAAGAAGAAAGATGGAAGCCGATCTTAATTACTAAGGAAGGACCGGCTATATCTCACTTAATGTTCGCTGACGATCTCCTATTATTTGGGGAAGCGTCTGAAAGGCAAGCAGAAGTAATGATGGAAGCTTTGAATAACTTCTGTAAGATTTCTAGAGAAAAGGTGAGTTACCACAAATCATCTATTTTTTTTCTCGCCAAGAGTCACGGCTACACTAAAAGGCAAAATTAAAGGCATTACAGGAATGAGAATCTCTACAGATATAGGAAGATATTTGGGAGTGCTTTTGACCGACAGAGAAGTAGTAGAGAGACATTCAGATATGTGATTGAAAGGGTTAAGGGGAGACTCTCGAACTGGAAGGCCAACCGTTTATCTACTGCTGGGCATATTACTTTAGCTAAAGCTATGGTTGGAGCTATTCCAATCTATCCGATGCAGGTGGCTCAACTCCCATATGGTGTTTGTGATGACATAGAACGGCTACAAAGAAACTTTATATGGGGAAAATGGAAATGGGAAGGGTTTCATCCAATAACTTGGGATAGGATTACTATGCCCAAGTTGTTTGGAGGATTGGGTCTGAAGAAATTATCATTGGTTAATCGTGCTTTTGGAGCCAAAATAGCTTGGAATCTAATACATGGTTCAAAGGGACTCTGGGCGGATGTACTTCAAAAGAAATATATGTTCAGAAGTGAGACGTCTTTGTTGGAGGCTAGAGCGACTGATTATGGGTTATGGAAGTTCGTCTGTAAACAACAAGATATTATTGAAGATGAAATTAAGTGGCAGGTCAGAAATGGCCAATCAGTGTCGTTTTTCATGGATTGCTTTTTAACGAAGAATAAGAGGATTAAAGATTTGTGCACTAGACCTTTAAGTGTAGATGAGGAGTTGAGTAAAGTGGCTAATTGGGTTCAATCTGGTGCCTGGGATTTTAATGGTCTTGCTAGCATAGTGCTAGAGGGAGGTAATACAAAGTCTGATAGCCATTATGCCGCCGAGGGAGGAAGCGGGAGACGATATCATGATTTGGGGGGAAGCCTCTAATGGAATCTTTTCTGTGAAAAGTGCTTACTCAATGATTGAAAAGCCAAATTCACAGTTATATAATAGAATTTACAAGACTATTTGGTCTTGGAATGGAGCTGAAAGGATCAGGGTTTTTCTATGGTTAGCATACAATAATCGTTTACCGACAAACGCTTCAAGGAGCAGATGGTCGGCAACTTCCCTGCTTTGTATGCATTGTCAACAAAGAGTGGAGAATCAGCTTCATATATTTCGTGATTGTAGGTTTGCAAGTCTATTTTGGCATGGACTAGTCCAGCAGAGGTATTTCTGACAGATTGGATGGCTCTTAATTTAACTGAGGATGTAGGAGTGAATACTTTGAATAGCTCGGAGTCAGTTCTAGGGAGTTGCAATATGGTTTCTCTGGATTTGGAGAAACCATGAAATTTTTTAGGAGAATTTTCAAAAGCCTATAGACTTTGTTTCAGTAATTAGAAAACGATGGAGTTTGTTTTGCTCTGTTGTGATACCCAATGGGAACAAGACCGTTGATACTTTTGGTATAGAGCTTGGGAGCCGCCACCATTAAATTGGTTTACAGTTAATGTGGATGGTGCGGTTGCTCAGGCGGATGGGAACACTGGTTGTGGAGGGGTCATTAGAAACTATAAAGGAGAGTGGTTGTTGGGTTTCAGTCAATCGCTGGGTATAGCTAGTGTAGATAACGCTGAAGAGTGGGCTATCTTAATGGGTTTGAAAATGGCGTGGGATGAAGGATATAAAAGGGTGATTGTGAGATGAAATTCAAAGAAGACCATAGACAAGCTTTTGCTGGGGGGTGACGACCGTACTAGCAATCTTGTCCTCTTGCAGATTAAAAGCTTTCTTAATAGGAGTTGGGAGGTGATGATGCAACATGTGCCCAGAGCACAAAACGCCTTGGCGGACGCTATGGCGGAGAAAGTAATTTCGAAGTCTTTTGTTTCTTTTGTATGTTCTCATGAGTTGAGGCCTGTGTTTTTACATGATTGTATGAGACTTGATCCTCTTTCTAATTTCCTTTAATGTATGGCTTCATGCCTCTTTTTTACCAAAAAAAATGTAGTTTGATATGGTGGAATGAGTTAATATCTCACAACGTGACAAATTAAAGTTTGAATTCTCATTGAGAGAGGTACTCACATTTAATATCTAACAATACATCTAATATGATTGACTTCAATAAAATGATACGTGTGCATAACAAAAAAAGAATTATAATAATAATAAATTGTATCAAGTGATGATGACAACAGAGGAGAACAATCACCCTAAGGTTCTAAGAAATAAATACAATCATCAAAAAGTTCTAATAACAAATGAGAAACATTAACATATTATGATTTCACAAGCATTAGAATTGTCATTGCATTCTGTAAATTCCTTCACCGGAACTTCATAATAATTCTCCCTAATAACAATCCAATTTGCTTTGCGTTGTTATATTGAATTTACATGCCCCTTTCAAAAATAGAGTAGGTGCATTTTACTAAGTGGTATGTTTTCTTTGTCCCAGGGAAAGGATGTTTCGTTTTGCAACGTGACTTGCGATTTGGTACCTTTTTCCCCCTTAATGAAGGGGTAGTTGCTTGTTTTTATGGAGAAAGCACTTATGATTGTAAATTTATGTGTTATGCCTACTTTAGAAGCTAATTGTTCCACTTGAATTTCTGTCATCTTGAGACCATGGTGATGATCGAGTAAACTGGAAACCGAGGAAGGTTGCTAATAGTGGAAATTCGACAACTTTCAACATTGGTTTCTGTTCATGTACATGGGTTTACAGATTTACTATTCAAATCTCTTGAGACCCTAACAACACACATGTGAAGAACACATAGCTCACTTAGAAGCATGAAAATAGTGGCTAAATATACTGATAAAAAAAACAGGAATAGCTAAAATATGGCACTTTTTTTGGCTCGTGGTGATAGAGGTTACTAGATGTGTGTTGGGATGAAGAAGAAAAAAAGGTGCTTTGGGAAGAAAATCGTGATTTTACAAAATAAAACCTAAACAATGATGAAAAAGTCAGAATCTTGTTTTTTTTATTAAAATTATAGTTTTGGGTTTAAAACCATAATTTTGGAAAAGCTGATTTTTATTTTTATTTTTCAGGTTGGTAGTCCCATGCTTTTCTTTCTTGTGTCATTTTTCATATTGGTGGGCTCCACACGTTGAGTTTGTGGTTTTCTTTTACAATTCCTTCTCTGTTTTTTTCCTTTCAATTTTTTAAAATTGGCAATTAAAAATTAATTTCAATTTTGATTAAAATTAAAAGTGTTAATTTTATAGTTTCAAGAAATTTTAATGCTCCATCCTATCCTTGATATAAAACCTATTTAACTAATTTTATTATAATAAAAAATTAGTTACATTAATTAATATCACATGTAGACAAATTTACGTAATTTCTGGTATTTATTATAGAATTTAATGTTAAAAATATTTAAAATACCATTTTATCTTTTATATACAATTATAACAAAAACTAATCTCATCTTTAGTAAATTTAAGCATGAAAAAGCTATTCTAATAACAATCATTTTATCAAAATTATTTTTTCCAGAGAATCTATTATGAAAAAGTACTTTTACAACTTTTTTTTAAAAACTATTTTCCAAAAGCTAATCCAAATAGTTTAGTGAAAGGCTACCGTCTTATATAAGGTTATTCCCTTTCTTATGAAATAATAAAATACTCGTGTTCATTATTTCTGGACATTTTTTAATAGGAAGGCTACAGTCTTATACAAGTTTATTTAAAAATTTGCAGATTGGCTGCCAAAAATATATACAAATTTGTTTCGCGATTAAAATATGCAATTGCCATTCCCTACAGCGCATGTGATTTTTTGTTGTTTTATAAACACGTTAAATTGTTAACAGAAATTCAAATTAGTGTTATATATTAAAATTAAAATGCAGATATATTGACCGCGTATTCGGCTCATAAAAATGACCTACGAATGAAGTCCTTTTAAGATCTAAAATAGTTATAGCAAGTAGTATTTAGCGGGGCCCTGCTATAAAATCGAGGGCTTCGTCTTCTTTAGCTGAAAGCCCTAAACCCTGTTAGAGGCAGATATTCATATGCCCGCCTCTCCTCTCCCTTTTGCCGCTTGGCGTTAATTATCATATTTTTGCAGTTTTTGGTCTTCAATGGCACTCTATATACTTTATGAATCGGCTTCTGGCTTTGCTCTGTTCCATGCTCACGGCCTTGATGAAATAGGGCAGAACACCAAAGCTGTTCGAAACTCTGTTACGGACTTGAACCGCTTCGGGAAGGTTGTGCAGCTTACGGCTTTTCTTCCCTTCGAGTCCGCACTTGATGCCCTCAAACAGTGTAACGCGGTCTCTGAAGGTAGTCACACTGAGGCTCCGAAGTTCCATTTTATAGAATGAACTCATGGTTTCAAAATCTCCAGTTGTTGCGTAGTTTATTACATTTTTATTGGCCTCGATTATTTCTTTGTCAACGCTGTGTGTTTCCAAAAGCTAATGAATTGATGGTGCATTTTGGCTTCATGACTATTTCCGGAGTCTTGCTGCTGAAAGGTCTCATATGAGGTTGCTATATCAGTTATTGAAGACTGTATAAGCCAAACTAATGTTGAATATGAGGCATGCATAGTTATAGCTGTCATCAGAGTGGCTTTCTTGTCGCGTTTTTTCTTCGCATGAAGCTTTGATAGCTTTAGTCTTTAGATTATATTCCTTACTTAAAATTTGAGATTTCTCAGCGTCATTAGCTTGATTTAGGATGGTTTAACAAATGTAGTGTGGTTTACAAGTTAGGGCTCTCCCTATAGACTAGTCTTTTAGGATGGGCTCTCTTTTGGGCTTGTGATCATCTCAATGGTGCTTTCATTGAGAGACGGCCAACCGAAGAGGCCTATCTACGGAGGGTTCTGACCGGAGGGCACCAACAAAAGGTTGAGTGAAGTGCTGTAGTGTGGAGCCGTTGGGACATTGTCTTGGCCGGCTGACCGGAGGGGCGGCATAGTGAAGTGTCGTAGAGTGGAGTCGCCGCCATGACATTGGCTCTCGAGGGGGTGCATTGTAATGAGTAGTCTACACCGGTGGGTTTCTTTGAAAGAGGGGTCTTATAAGGTCTTGGGTTCCCCAACTCCAACATTTAGCTTTTGGGGTGTGGTTCTCTCAAAGACTCGTGCCCGTTACAGTCGTGAAAAGTTTTATCCTTCTTAAATTGAGATCATATGAGTTTTCGCTCTTGCAGACCTTTCATTTCCTTTTTGGAGTCCGGGGAGGCAGCCAGGACATGGGAAGCCTGAACTGTGAATCATAGGTTAATACTCCCTCCGGTCCTAAATATAAGATAAGCTGACTTTTTTGAAGAAATTAAGGAAGTTAATTAAATTACTTTAGAGTATTTGTATTTTCAACTTTTTCTCCAAACTAATTAGTTTGACTAATAAACTGATATATAATCTAAGGATACCTAATATATGATATGATTACCATTTATAAATCTAGTGATAATTTGGAATACTTATCTTTTCTAGCCAGGAGCATAATGTTACCATTTTGTTAGGGTAGACGTGATTAACAAATTTAAATGTCTAATTCTCACCTCACAGCTGTTGTTGTTAGTCTTCTGAACATATTTAAATGTGATTCACCAGTTTGTTATTCATAGTGTTCATTTCTACCTCTTACTTTGTTCTGATTATTAGGCTTATTGACTGATGAACTGAGGAGCTTTCTGGAGCTCAATCTTCCTAAAGTGAAGGAAGGTAAGAAGGCGAAGTTCAGCTTGGGAGTAGCAGATCCTAAGATTGGTTCACAGATTGCTGAGCTAACTACAATTCCTTGCCAAAGTAATGAGTTTGTGGGTGAGCTGCTTCGTGGTGTGCGACTTCATTTTGATAAGTTTTTGAAGGATCTCAAGGTTAGCTTTTTTATTTTTTTGGGGGTTACTCTTAATTGTTTTTTCACCTGAGGTCGCTTTACCTTTTCAGATATTTCCTTCTTTTTACTGTATCTTGACTTTTCTTCCACTTTCTTTAATTTCATAGCCAGGAGATTTGGAAAAAGCACAGCTTGGTCTGGGGCACAGTTATAGCAGGGCAAAGGTGAAATTTAATGTCAATCGAGTTGATAACATGGTCATTCAAGCAATTTTCCTTCTTGATACACTTGATAAGGATATTAATTCCTTCGCAATGAGAGTCAGGTATTGTTGACATTGACTTGCAAATATAGTTGATTCATAAAACATTGAACCTTTTGATAGCATTAGAGATTTTCCTTGAAAAAAAATGAATTTTATAAAATCAATCTGAAGATTTTTTTCCTTTTTCTTAAGAGAAATGAGCATAAGCTGTATCTGAAACAAAATTATCAATTTTTCGCAGAGAGTGGTACTCATGGCATTTTCCTGAACTTGTGAAGATTATAAATGACAACTATCTGTATGCCAAGGTGTCAAAATTTATTGAGGATAAGTCGATGTTGGCAGAAGACAAAATCCCAGGCTTAACAGACATAGTTGGTGACGAGGACAAGGCAAAGGAGATAGTTGAAGCTGCCAAGGCATCTATGGGTAGAATTCTTGTACAATTTGTATGCATGTAACCTTTGTATCAATTTCTTCTGAAAATTTATTTCTCTCTAATTTTCTTCAGGCCAGGATTTGTCTCCAGTGGACTTGATTAATGTCCAGCAATTTGCACAGAGGGTAATGGATCTCTCTGATTACAGAAGGAGGCTTTATGATTACCTGGTTACTAAGATGAATGGCATAGCACCAAATTTGGCCTCTTTGATTGGTGAAGTTGTCGGTGCTCGTTTGATTTCCCATGCCGGTAGTCTCACCAATTTGGCTAAGTGCCCCTCTTCTACTCTCCAAATTCTTGGTGCAGAGAAGGCCTTATTCAGGTTTTGAACTCAATACCTGTTTCTGTTTTTTTTTTTTGGAGTTGTAACTACGGAAACTAAAAGGATTCAGATCTAAATTTCCGCGTCCTTTTATTTCTCTTTCATGTTAGCATATGTATTTTGTGAAGATAACAATTGAATTGATCTTCCATGTCTTTGCCTTTACATTTCAGGGCATTGAAAACCAAAGGAAACACTCCTAAATATGGCCTGATATTCCATTCATCTTTTATCGGTCGAGCATCTGCTAGAAATAAGGGGCGAATGGCTCGCTATCTTGCAAACAAGTGTTCAATTGCATCACGCATTGACTGCTTTTCTGGTTAGTATTTTGCTTAAAATATTTTCAGCATGGTTTATCTCTCACGATATCTCCTGTGTTTTGGCTATTCCCTGTGTTTGATCTGATTTTGTTCTGCACTTCTACTGTGATGCAGAGAGTGACACTTCTGCTTTTGGGGAGAAACTTCGTGAACAAGTTGAGGAGCGACTTGACTTTTATGACAAGGGGGTTGCCCCACGAAAGAACATAGACGTCATGAAGTCTGCTATTGAAATTGCTCAAAACAAAGGTTTGTAGCAATGCAAAGAGACGAGATATTGCCCCTGCCCTTTCTCTTCTCGCTTCCCTTTTCAGTTCCTCTTCCAAAACTGAGACTATGTTTGGTTAGTGTGATTTTGCTGATTTATAGCCACTATTGCAGACACACAGATGGAAACAGAAGTGCCTGTTGAAGTATCGAACAAGAAAAGCAAGAAGAAGAAGAAGTCAAAAGGTTCTGCAGATGAAGGTGAAGACATGCTTGTGGATAAGCCCGCAGAAATTACAAATGGTGGCGCATTGGAGGATCATAAATCAGAAAAGAAGAAAAAGAAAGAAAAGAAGAAATTGGGTCAGGAGATGGAGCTGCAGGATGAAGGTGGAGACATGGCAACTACAAATGGTGATGCAGGGGAGGATCACAAGTCAGAAAAGAAGAAAAAGAAAGAGAAGCGGAAATTGGAGCAGCGGGATGAGGATGGTGCTATTGGGGTTGAAAATGAGCAACACGAAACAATTAAAAAGAAAAAGAAGGAAAAAAGAGATGACGGTGAAGGATTCGAGAATGATAAGGAAACAAAAAAGAAGAAAAAGAAGAAATCAAAAGTTGCGTATGGTGAGTAGAATGTAGACTGTCTGTGAAAATAGATGTCTTGTTGCGAATTATGGTAAATTTTATTAGTTTTGAGTGCCTTCTGGATGCTGGAACTTGCCCCAGGGTGTCTTATCTCTCTGGGTGGCTCAAGATTTTGCCCGGCAAGTCTCTTCATCACATTAAATGTCCCGTGCTTTTATTAGAAACCTATTGCTTCATGAGGTCTTCCGGGTCTTGTAAACTTTATTATGAAGGATCCAATTGAAATATTAAATCCATGATTGTTCTCCTGCCGCAATCTGATACACGAAAAAATTCAGGTGAAATATATTAAACATTAATAAGGGAAATTTCATTTCAGGTCCTAATGGATCGAGAAAATATCAAAAAAGTTTTAAGGGAAATTCAGATGTAAAAAAAGTTCTAAAGAATTGTTAATCCATGGAGTTGTTAATCCTATAAAAGGAGTTGTTAACGAGATTTTTCTGATATTTGAATTTTTTTTGAGACATTTTTGACATTTTTTATGTTACTGAGACTTGAAATGAATTTTCCCAAAAAATAATGTTGTGATGTGGTTAGCAATACATTTTTCTAGTTGGTGCACACCGATTGGAGACTAACATGGTAAGATATATCAAATCACGTTTCCAATTTCGCTCCCGCCCTTCAAGGGTACTCAAAAAATAAGGCATGATCAATTTTATATTATTATATCTTGTGTATAAGGTAGGAGGATTTTGAAGATCTTCATTTTTTTATGATGCTAACAAATTAACTGGCACAATACATTATCATTTAGAGAAATAGGGGTGCAAATTGTAAACAGATTAATCAATCATACAAGATGTTCGAGAGAATGCGGCAGAAGGACTTGGTTTCTTGGAACACAGTTATTTCTGGGTTTGCTCAGAATGGTTTGGCCAAGATAGCTATAAAGTTAGTCTCACAAATGCAAGAGAGTGGTGAGAATCCTGATCCCATCACATTGGTTAGTACTTTTGCCTATTGTTGCAATTTCCAAATATCAAGTCTTTGAGCATCGGAAAGCCTATTCATGGCTATGCTTTGAGATATGGGTTTGGATCTTTTGTCAACGTCTCAACCGCGCTTGTAGATATGTATTTCAAGCGCGGGTCAGGGAGAGGAAGGGCTCTGAGGAAGGGTGTTTAATGGAACGCTCCACGATGGGATGGAGCGATCTTCTAATCTTTTTTCTTATTTTCTTTCTATATGGGACGTTGATTGAAAAAATGAGAGAAAAATTAAAATAATATTAATTAAACAGATATCATTAAGAGATTATGATGAATGATGAGGAAAATATGAGAAAATAAACTCAACCTAAGATAGAGGATGAGAGAGTAAGGGAAAAGAAAGGATGTGGTGTGATGATGAGTTGATAAAATCAGAGTACATGTGGTCACTCTTTAAATAGTTTTAGTCAAAATCAATGGTAAATATAAAAAGTTGTTGAAGGAAGGATAACATTACAACATTTTAAGATTTTAGGCTTTGAAGGTGACATTAAAAGACAAAAAAAAATTCTGGAGAAGATTACTTACTAATAGACTTAGGCCATCTACATTCTTTGTTAAAACATAAAGATAGTTTTTACCCCTTACATTGGAAAGAAAGACCGTCAGAGCATGGGCAAGACGGTAATTTGAAACATCACCTAACCCATGGAGCGATGGAAGGGCAAGACGGTCACTTCAAGCGAACCTGTTGTCGCGACCGCTTAAATTTGAAGCTTTGGAAGGTCCGAAATCTGGGGCGTTCGGTAGCTTAAATTCCCGTCGTCACTTCAACGCGTGAGCTCGTTCTACTGACTACTTGGGTTTCTCCTCTGAGACGAGAAAACCAAGGCCATTAGGCAGAAGCAAGACAGAGAGAAATGGCGAGCAGTAGTGCGGCAGCTAACCTGGAGGATGTTCCCTCTGTGAATCTCATGACTGAGCTTCTCCGTCGCTTCAAATGCTCCTCCAAACCTGACAAGCGTCTCATCCTCATTGGTATGTGTCTTCTACCTCTACTCTTCTTGAGTTTTCACTTTTATCCCTGTTTTGCTTTCAGATAATTCTTTTTATACGTTTTGAGTAGTGTAATTTTTTCCCCTTTTTGAGTTTTTTTTTTTTTTTTTTTGCCGTAGTTAGGGTTTCATTTAGGGATTGCGCAAGGTGCCTCATACTTTTTATGTGTTTAGTTGTAATCACTTGATGGTCTGGTATAATTTGATGTAGCATTTCACAAGAAAGAAGCGAAAAGTGTGTTGAATATGTCCTGGATCAATAAACTAAACTCTGTCTGCTGGTGTTGAAAATGGTGCGGTATTCCTTTCGCTGGTTCACCATCTTTGATTTTCAGGGATCCTTGGATATTTTCCCGTCTTTGGTGGTGGATGGGATATGTTTTCCTAGGTACGATTTTAGCATCCCGTGAGTGTAATTCTCATGTTTGGAGGCCATTCTAAGGTCTAGCGCCTAATGTTTTGAAACCCACCTGTGTCTCTTCGAGGAGTTCTTTATCGTGCTCGAGAATGTGCTTCGTTTTGTTGGTGAATCTGTTTATGGTGATTGTGGGACTGATGAGACAACATGTTGTTTCTTGTTGCGTTTTTATTGGTCGTCGTTGCTTTATAACAATTTACATCGTTGGGTTAATATTTTTGTTTTCAGAAAACAAAATATCTTATGGAAGCTGTCTATTGTTACTCTCGTCAAGACTTTCTCCCTTTTAAGTTTCTCCTCTATTTTTTTTTTCATGCCTATTTTTTGATACTAGAATTTTGAAGCAGTGAAGCATTGCTGCATTTGTTACTTTCCACTCTTTTTTTTGGGTGCAGATTTTGTTGCTCTCTTTAGTTATCTAAGTTGGACCAGTATATGTAGCAGGCTATTTTCTAAATAGATGTCTTGATCTACTTAGAAAGTCATAATCTGGTTAATATGAATGGTCATGATCCTATATGCATATTTGAGGTTATTTTTCTTAGGAGTATGAGGTGTAATAGTCAAAATGTTTATGTCATAGTTCTGAAAAATCATCAAGGTATGACTTATGAGCATCATATACTGTAATTCTCTGTTAGAACTAAACTTAATCATCATAAATGCAGGTCCTCCTGGATCAGGAAAAGGCACTCAATCACCAATAATTAAAGATGAGTACTGCTTGTGCCACTTGGCTACAGGCGACATGTTAAGAGCAGCTGTAGCTGCTAAAACCCCTCTGGGCATCAAGGCTAAAGAAGCTATGGATGCAGTAAGGACTTTTTCTATAACACGGATTTGCTGTATCACTATTTGTGATCTTATTAGATGAGATTGCGGACATGACATCATGCGAATGCTTTCCAGGGACAACTTGTTTCTGATGACTTAGTTGTTGGCATTATAGATGAAGCAATAAAGAAACCATCATGCCAGAAAGGTTTCATTCTTGATGGATTTCCAAGAACTGTCGTCCAAGCAGAGAAGGTATTACATTGGTGGGCATATGAACTTCTGGTTGAATTTATTTTATATGAGATGCGGGGTTGTGCATGTGTTTGTTTGCGTGAAGTGCCAGTTGTGAACTTTATTATTTGCTTTTTCAGACTTTCTGTTCTTCTGCAGCTATGAATGTGAAATTTGAATATTATGTTTTTCTGGGTGCAGCTTGATGAGATGCTGGAGAAGAAAGGGGTTAAAGTTGATAAAGTGCTGAATTTTGCAATTGATGATGCAATCCTTGAGGAGCGTATTACTGGCCGCTGGATACACCCATCCAGTGGCAGAACCTACCATACAAAATTTGCTCCTCCGAAGGTTCCTGGAGTTGATGATGCAAGTCTACCACTTTGTGAATGTTTTCTAATTTTCTTGTCCTTTTATTTTATTAGTTTAAAAATTTTAGTAGGCAAAATAAGTGATACTTACAGGGACATGAATGAGAGTTGAGAGTTATCTAATGGCTTAATCAAGCAGAGGACGATGATTTTGAGGCAAATGTAGACAGCTGATTTTTTTTTTATTTACTTGTAAATCAACTTGGTTTCTGGCCAAACTGATCCTGTCCATTGATGTTTGTGATTTCGGATTAGAACATAAAAATTACAACTAAATTGTGAGTTCGAGCTGTCCATGGACTTCATTATGAGCCATAGTGTTCATGATTTATTTACAGTACAACTTTTTATATTTTATACAAACAGTGTAGATACAAAAAGATGACAAATTTGTTTTGCTTAGGTTACTGGCGAGCCTCTTATTCAGCGCAAGGATGATACAGCAGCTGTTCTCAAGTCAAGACTGGAGGCATTTCACAAGCAAACTGAACCGGTATGATTTTCAGTTCATTTCGACCTCGGTCAATTAAAGATTCAAACAGGAAGCAAAATTGATGATCAAAATCAATCTGATATTTAATTGACTTCTGTGCTAATGAAAATGTTTATGCTGGAAATGTAGGTTATTGATTACTATTCAAAGAAGGGCATTGTTGCTAATCTTGCAGCTAAGAAACCCCCCAAAGAGGTGACGGCCGAAGTGGAGAAGGTGCTTTCTTCATAAGAGTTAAGATAGCTTCATTTGTTTTTGCCAATTTGATTTCAATATTATACTCTAACTGATCTGTTTCACATGAAACGCCGGCTTTAGTCAAACTCACAGATTTGATGAGTTACTCCAAGGAAATAAAATTCAATTGAGTCTCACTTTTGCTCTTTCTAAAAAAAAATATTGCCTTTGTGCTACCAATTTACTTGTGATTCGTGATCATTGTTGGTTCTACGCTCTGCATGAATTTCTACTTTCGGCCTCCCTAGTGGGTTGTTTCGTGGGAAAATTAAATTCAAGAGCTACTATTCTGTAAAATTGATTGTGCTTTTTTATCTTCAGAATTTTAAATATTTAGGATGGTTCCGGGGAATTCAGTTTTCTTTTGAAATATGAATAGATGAAAATATTTTTGTCTTTTTTTTTTAAGAATCCCTAACCACAAAGACTTTCACAGGTATTTATGTGTGAATAAAATTAAAAACACATTTTTTAGCGCTTTATATATGTGTGTGTGTAAAAGTTCACACGGACACGTAGTTTTTTTTTTGATACACTGAAGCGTAGAGAAGTTAATAGAAGCAACAGTGATGAGATGGGGAGCTTATTTGGAGGCTTGTCAGCAATGTCTTTGCCATGTAACATGTGCTAGGTGATGACTCAAGATGAGTTATACATGAAGAGGATTGATTTATTTAATCAAAGAAGATTGGGGACTGAGTTTTGATCGAGTTAAAAGTAACTCCGTCATACTAAGTAAAAATTTTGAAGGTTAAGTCATACTCGAGTTAAAATTTGTGGTTTACTTGGAAGGCTAGAAATGAAATGACCTCTCGACACATGTGCAATTAACACAAGATCTTGTTATTGAATTGGCTCGAGAGGAGTAATTTTGAATTTTGGGCTAGTAGTGTGAAATGGGATAGGGATCCTTTTTTGTCGAAAATTTTTGTGATAGTCGGCATTAAATGGTCTCCCCGGTGACTTGCAGTAATTTTTAAAATTAATTGTGATGGGCCTTTTCTTCTCATGTGATCGATGCTACTATTGGGGTAATTTGTCGTGATTTTTTGGCTTTTTAGATGGGGATTTGTGGATAAGATCAAATCTATTTTCGCCGTTTTCACGATCGCCTTAGCCCTGAAGAGGGCTCTGCTTCTGGCTCTGGACCTTGGGCTTGATAAGGTGATCTTTGAATCGGATTGTCTATCCCTGCTTTCTTGTATTGAGGCTAAGTCACCGGACTTGTATGATTGGAGATGTAGAAGTATTATCCAGGACGTTATTTGTCTTGTTTTTAAGGTTGGGTTTCTCCTTGTCCTTTTACCCGAGAGAAAGCAATCGTCTTGCGGATCTCCTGCGGTGATCTTTATAAAGGGGTGTACACTTATTGGGTGGGTGGGTTGCACGACCAACACCCGCTTTGTTATCTCTTATAACTCCGGAGGCTCGAGAAGACTTGTGATGGGGTTGATAATTCTTCACTTTCCAGGGCCCGCTTTGGATGGTGGCTAATTTGTTTATTTGTTTGGTTTTCTTTCGGTTTTCCGTTGTATTTGTTTTACGTGATTTGGTGTTTTTTTTGTGTTCTGCTATGGTTGTCTTTTGATTTTTCTTTGATTGTTGTTTAGTTCTTATCTTTGTAATGGTACTCTTTTGAAGTTTATTTTAATGGTATCCTCTTTGACCAAAAAAAAAGTCAAAACATGAAATACTAAAAGATTAATTTTTCCCATAATTAAAAAAATATAAGAAACACATTTGAATTGGTTTCAGGGTCTATTTGGATGGGCTTTGAAAAAAATGATTTTTTTTATTGCTTTTTTAAAAAGGTACTTTAATTAAAAGTTAAAGCTATTTTATATTTGGATATATTATTTTTTTCCATTCTCTCTCTTTTTGCATTTGTTTTTTTTTTTAAGCTACAAATTGAAACTTACAAAAAAAAAAAGAGAGTAGAATTTTGACTTTTTGTTGTTGTGATTTTTGCTTTCTTAAAAAAACTCTTATTCAAACGGATAAATTAATAAAAAAAAACACTTTCTTTTTGAAAAAAAGTATTTTTTTTAATAAGAAAAGCCCATCCAAACAAAAAGTTTGAAAGTGAGAAATAGGGCTAGATTATAAGGCTTTAGCGCAAAACAACAACAAGAAAGAAATTATGAATGGCAGGATTGCTGACCAAACAAATTCTTAGTATTTATTGGTAAAAGACCCCTTGGATCTTCTATGGTTACTGTGTATTTTGGGTGCTTTGACCATTGGATGAAGCTACTCTATCATCCCAAAATTATTGTCATCTTATATATTTCTCTGGGTAAAAAAAGGTTAAGGGAGGGACAGAATACTAAACCCAACTGTGAAGGACTTTTTTTTTTTTTTCAAAAAAATATTTATAACTTACCAAAATTGTGTTTTGTCATTTTGTTAAAAATATTTTCGGCTTAGTCATCCATTTTTTTATTTGCAAAGTTTTTTGTCACGTGTTCATAATTTTCACAGAAAAGTAATTTCATCTGAGCCGTCCAATTAAAAATGATGTCAACAGTCCAATTCATTGAGGTCGTCCCTCAGTCAAATCGCCAAGAAGCATCAATATATTGATGCAGTTCACTTCAGTGAGTTCATATTCCGACAAACTTGTTCTAACTGCAATTTTATTCAAATATCTTGATGAGTTAGTTTCAGCGGCTACATTAATATTATTTTGTCTTAGAATTATGGATTAATAAAAACGACTGCATTATTCTATTATTGCTGAATTTGTTCCAACGGCTACATTATTCAATGGTTATATTGTTCATGTAATGCTCATTTTAACTTTTTATTGATAAAATTGTGGCTAACTGTGTTTAATTAAATTATATTTATTTTATAAGTCATTTATTTTGTTAAAAAATTGACTAAATAGTAAATATTGAATATTCATTAATATTTATTTTTTCACATATGGCCTTTAAATATTATTTTATTTTGTATAAATTTTTAGATCTTAACTGATTTTTATATATATATATATATATATATATATATATATATATATATATATATATATATATAAAGATGGCTAAACGCCTACATTACAAAAAAGAAATTACACAAAGGAGGAAATTAATCCCAAACACTCTTGGTCCACCCAAATTCTCAAATGTGCAGGACACACATCTAAGATTGCAGAATTAGATATGTTCCATTTGACTAAGGCATTCGCAATTCTATTAAAATCACGAGAGATGCCCTGAACATCAACCTGCCAATCTCTAGAAAGCAGTTCCCTAGCTTTAACTACCAAATTGCTTCTAGTACCACAAGTGGCATCTAAAATTAGATTAATAACTTCATTTGAATCAGCTCCAAAATGATCTTCTTTAGCCCTAGATCCCAAGCTAATTGAAGACCTTCAGTTACAGCCCATTCCTCAGCAGAAATAGCCTGACATAAGCCAATCTCCTCGTGTAACCGACAATCTAGTTACCTAAGGAATCATGAATCAATCCCCCGCAGCCGGCCTTAGAGGAATGTAATTCCATAGCCCCATCCACATTCAACTTAAACCAACCATGTGGAGGTTTTTCCCATCCTAGCCTCTGACCACATCTAGATTGGGCCTCAAAACCCTCACTACCATCAAAAGAAACAAATCTAGACCAAGTCATAGATACTACAGCAGTAGGATTATAAGGTTTAATAAAATTACAATAAAAATTAATTTGGTTCCTCCAAACCCAAAGCTTCCAAATAGCTACCCCAAGAAATAACTCCCAACTCCCTTCTCACATTTTCCCTATCTGGTGTTTAAAGTTAAAAACCAACCAGTCTTGTAAGTTATAGGAAAAGAAAAGAGAAGCATACCTTTGTTTAATAACCGCCAACCACATGCTTCTTGGATACTTACAATCTCTCAAAATATGCAAGATATCCTCAACATCAATAGTACAATATCCACATAGAGCTAAACACTGTGACCATGTACTCTGCCATAAATTAGTTGAAAGCTTATTCAACCAAACTTTCCACATAAAAACACGAATTCTCTTCGCACCTTTCCATTTCCATATGTCCTTAAACACTTTGTTCTTCAATGGTAAAGGATTAGGCTCAATAAGGAAATAAGCACTCCTAAGAGAGAACTTGCCATCACTAGCCGCACCCCACACAATACAGTCATCAACTACCTCCGGTCTGGGAGGAAGAATAGCTGCAATTCGATCTAAACCATAAGCACTAATAACAGATGAGAGTTTCTCAACATCCCAACATCCACCAACCACCAAATCCGCAACAACAGAAGTCTCCTCCTCCTCCACTAATGATCGCAAGCAAAAGTTCTTGATCATCAAACCCTCACCAATCCAGCAATCATTGAAGAAATTTACTACACTCCCATTTCTAACTTGTAGTTCCTTGGTTCACACCCTCCTCCTGAGAACAAATAAAGCACCATAAACGATAATCTCCCCGCCTATAGGAAAGCAACAAATCATCCTCTCTTAGCATATACCTCTGAGTTAAGATATCGACCCATAGGCCTTTGGACCCACTAATTAGCCTCCATGCTAATTTTGCTCCACATGCTTGATTAACATAACTAAGTCTCCTGAAGCTAAGACCCCCATATTCCTTAGGTCTTGTAATTTGTTCCCACCCAACAAGGTGAAAACCCTTAGAGTCACTATCATGACCCCAAATAAAATTCCTTTGGAGTCTTTCAATTTCATGGCACACACTACTTGGAATTCTAGCCACAAGCATAGGATACAAAGGAATAGTACTCACTACTGACTTGGCTAAGGTAATCGTACTAGCCATAGATAGACTACTAGCTTTCCAAACACTCAACTTCGATCTAACTCTTTTTAATTTTTTATCCCATATAATGTTTTTTATATATATAATTTATGTCATTTTTAGTCATTTTTCATCTCAACTATCTTTTCAAAAGCTATGCCAAATAAGTGCCCATCAGGAAAAAAAAAACCACTTCTGCTACTGCTATCCCAAACACAAATTACATCAAGAAAAGTCCAGCAGGAAAAAAGTCCATCAGATGCCGAAGCTATTTCTACCACCATTATCCTAAACGGGCCTAGGTTTGAAAGGCAAAAAAGAAGAAGGAAAAAGGACTGATTACGTTTAGATGTAAGGAATATGGGTTTAACCCTAATGTAAGGAATTATAATGTTTCCTTCCGTTTAGCCCAAAGGTACGATCCCTCACTATGTGATTTGATTAGACTTTAATGATATCCTCCTTAATGTTGTTAAATACTTGTGAAAGCATGAACTTGGGTTTTGTGGTTCCCCATAATATGTGGATTGATTATGTTTGCAAGGCCCAAAAAAAAAGGACTGATTATGTTTGGAAGTAAGGAATTACTCGTATGATGTTTCCTTTCGTGTGGCCCAAAGGTACGACCCCTCATTATGTGATTTGATTATGCTTTAATTATACCTCCTTAATGTTGTTAAAAAGTATCTAATACTTGTGAGACCATGTGATTTGATTTAAACTTTGATTAAGTGCATTGGTGTCTTAAAGTTTATTTATGGATTAATGAGAACCTTAAAATATTTTTTTAAGGGCATTAAGTGTTAAAGTATTATGTGGCACACCTAACACCCTAAAGGGTTTTTTTTTTTTTTTTTGTGTGCTTAGAACCTTGAAATATTTTTTGAAATGTGTTCAATATTACAGACTATTTTTTTTGTGTGCATCTAACACTCTAACATCCTGAAGTATTTTTTTTAAGTGAATCAAATATCCTAAATGATCTAAATTGTTAAGAAAAAATTGCATAAAAAAATACTTTTGAGGATTTACACACCTTAAAAAAATACTTCATTGTGCACACAGCACCACAAAATTGCGCAAAAAAGTTGATAGAGTGCTGACTTTTGCAATTGATGATGCAATCCTAGAGGAGTGGATTACTAGCCGCTGCTACACCCATCCAGTGGCAGAACTTATGGCAAAATTTATAGTTTATAAACTCCTTAAGTATACAGGTCGTATCAAGTAATAAAGTTATAAGAAAAGTATCACTCCCTATGAGGAATCAATCAAACAAGTGATTAGATATTAAATTCCTTTATTTCGTTTAAGTTGAGTGAGTTAGAATTGTTTTCAATAATAAAAAGAGAATCAATAAGAAACTAATAGTAGCAAAAAAGCGAATTCCAATATAGAGAAGTACAACCTAGAGTCGCTAATCCTAATCCTTTGTTGGTTTCTTAGGATTAATCCCCACTAAATTAATTTTGACTTAATTTACTCCACTAATCTAGAGTATTAATGTCTATAAATGTCTTCCGGTCCATTTATAAACATATCTTAATTAATTATGTAATCTCACACAACTAAATAAGATCATTTTAGATCTAGTCACTCTAATTTGATTATCGCGAGCTTCTAGGTATATCATTTACGCCTATCCTAGACGCAAATTAGATCAAAACCTAATTCTACATTATTCAATCTCAATGTCAATTTAAGATTTCATCTTCCAAGTTCAACCCTAAATGCCCACAACATACTTAATAGTGGCCAATTACTAAGCAATAGCAATAAAGACAGAAATAAATAAACTGAAATAAAACTAATGAAAACTAATAGTGGGAATAATCTCTAGAATTTAAACAAGTTTATAACTTCTTTAGATTGAAAAGAAAATTTAGTCAGAGATGACGGTAATAAAATCTATAAAAAGATAAAACTCAGATTCATTCAGACAAAACATGAAAAGAAAAGAGAAGACTCCCAAAGAATCCCTCCGTACTCCTCACTTCTCTGAATATGGCTGCTCCTTGTGCGCGTCCGAATATGCGTTCCGTGCTCGTTCTCCTCGTTGTTCCGTTGTGCGTCTCTGCTTTTCGTCTTTGCGGCTGTGCTTCTTTTCTTTAGTTAGGTCTCCCCCCAATTACTAACCTTGGGTCCATGTTTGTGAATGTTTTCTAATTTTCTTTTCCTTAATCAAGGAGAGTAGGATGAGATCTGCACATGTTGAGGCAGATGTAGACAGCTTATTTTAGGATGGTTCAGAGGAATGAAGTTTTCTTAGGAATATACGAAAGTATTTTTGTTTTTTAATAATGCTTTATATGTGTATATAAAAATTCATACGCACGCGTAGAGAAGCTAATAGAAGCAATAGTGATTACAGAGCTACACTTTCATTGATCGTTTATAATGTTACATAAATAAAAGAGGATGTCACAAACAAATAAATGGAAGCAAACAGTAAATGACATATTTTATGTCGGCCGTGGAAAAGTACGAAAACTACGGTCTCGTTTTTGCCGATTAATTAAACGCAATTTAATAAAAAAAATTATACATAATGGTTTGCTGGGTCAATCTCTAATTAACAATTGTCCAGGGGAGAAAAAGATTTTTTTTTAAAAAAACCTGTGTTGATTTCTTGAATTTTTCAGTTTAATTTAAAACTAGATTACTAACAATACTTTGGGGAAGAGCAGTTTAGATAGTGCAAGAGACAACAAACAAAAAGACAACATCTGACAGTGTTTGATTGAGACATTGTAACGGTGACTTTTTAATCATAATTTTTAGTGAATATGTGAGAAGGTTTTTTCTCTTGGCAAAAAAAAAGCTCATCTTTGTGAACACATCTATGAATCGTAATTATAAACAAGCAAGTAATAGCATTTTATATTTCGCAAAGAAAATTTGAAGAGACTAGAATTAACGGATGTAAGATTAAAAACAAAACACCGATTTAAAAATCTCATTTTTTGTGTGGACTATTTGGCCGAAGCCTCTCATTGGATGGATCATGGATGGTAGCTTTTACATCTTTGATCAAACCCTACCTTTAAATAGAGTTTGTTGGCTGTTGATGTTGCGAAAGCACACTATAGAGAGTAACCGATTATACTAGAAAATTACCCAACTAGAAAACAAAAGTTTCTAGACGTAATTTAATAATATAATAAGCCACAGCTACTATATTTAAATGCAGCTAATAAATAATAAATAAGACAAATATAAGATAAATATCAGATCCTAAATTCACTCCAAATAATTTACAAGTGAAATACCACAAGAGAGGAAGATATACAAATGTCTTAAGAGACAATTGAGGGGTAATGTATAAGGGAGGGGGGAGGCCCCCTTTTATACCCAAATGAGCGCCCCCCACATCAATAATTAGTCAATGTGGGACTCTGGGCAGACTCACAAATCTCCACCTTGCCCAGATTCCCATATCGCTTAATTTCTCCTATTTACAAAAAAAAATCTAATTGTAACTTCTATTCAAAATACAATGTTCAACAATGTTGAGCAAATCCAAACAATGTTGAAATTTAATAGAAGTCACCACCTTCGTCAACATATCAGCAGGATTATCATCTGTTGGTATTTTCCGTATCGTGACTCCACCTTCTTCCAATATTTCTCTTATAAAGTGATAACGGACGTCAATGTGCTTCGTCCTTACATGGTAGACCTGGTTCTTTGCTAACTGAATAGCACTCTGACTATCACAAAATACTGTGATGCCTTCTTGACCAATACCAAGCTCTCCGAGCAACCCTTGAAGCCAAATCGCCTCCTTTATAGCCTCCGTTATTGCCATATACTCTGCCTCTGTTGTAGACAAAGCTACCGTTGACTGTAAAGTTGACTTCCAACTAACTGGTGCACTTACAAGAGTGAACACATAACCAGTAGTTGACATTCGTTTGTCCAAATCACCTGCAAAATATGAGTCACAATACCCAACTAGACGTTGATCAACATCTTGCTGAAAGACCAATCCAACATCTACGTATTACGAATATACCGTAGAATCCATTTTGACTTGCCAATGCTCCTTTCCGGATCATGCATATACCTACTCACTACTCCAACCGCCCGTGAAATGTCCGGGTCTTGTACAAACCATAGCATACATCAAGCCGCCAACAACATTTGCATATGGAACTCTTGACATATATGCTCGTTCATCTTCATCCTTTGGCGACATATCGCACTAAGCTTAAAATGCGGGGCAAGTGGAATGCTTACCGATCTTGTTTCTTCATTCATACCGAAACGGTGTAGCACCTTCTTCAGATACTCCTTTTGAGATAAGAAGAGCTTCTTCGATAGTCTATCTCTTGTTATCTCCATGCCAAGTATCTTCCTTGCCTCACCTAAGTCCTTCATCTCGAACTCCATCTTCAGTTGACCCTTTAGCTTCTCAATCTCTGCTTGATTTCTTGAAGCAATCAACATATCATCAACATACAAAAAGAGATAGATAAAAGATCCATCTTCAAGCTTTCGCAAATACACACAATGATCGTATTTGCTTCTTTGTACTTATGCCGCAACATAAACTTGTCAAACCGTTTATACCATTGTCTCGAAGACTGCTTCAATCCGTATAACGATTTTTCAAGTTTGCACACCATATTCTCCTTTCCAAAGAACTCGAATCCTTCCGCCGAGTCATGTAGATTTCCTCCTCCAAGTCTCCATTCAAAAATGCGGTTTTTACATCCATCTCGAACTAGTTCCAAATCCAATTGTGCTACCAAAGCCAACAAAATTCTAATGGATGAATGTTTTACAACTGGAGAAAATACCTCATTGTAATCAATTCTCTCCTTCTGAGCATAGCCTTTAGCTACCAACTTTGCTTTGTAGCGCACATCACCTTGGTTAGGAAATCCTTCTTTCTTCGCATAGACCCATTTGCAACCAATTGCTTTCTTACCCTTTGGGAGTTTGGCCAATCTCCACGTACCATTCTGATGAAGGGACTGCATTTCTTCATTCATAGCACTCATCCACTTATCCTTTTCTAGGCCCCGGACTGACCCATTTATAAGTTGAAGGAATGCCATCGTTGCAATTGAAGTTGCACAAGCCACCATATCCATGAAGCGAGTAGGCTTTCTAACCGTTCATCGTGGCCTTTCTTGGTTGCGATTGATTCATGTTCTTCTTGAGGTTCCCGTGTTGAAACCTCCTTTCAATCGGTTCTTCTTCTACGGGAGAATCTTCCCTCGTTTCCCGTCTTCTCCGTACCGGGAAAATAAGTTCTCCTTCAAACTCCACCGCTTCAAGCACCATCGGTCCGTATGGTATCTTCGATGCTACCTTTCTCAAAATAATAGTCTCATCAAAAGTAACATCCCCGCTAAATACAACATTCTCCATCTCTCGGACACCATAAACGATATCCTTTGACTCCAGAAGTGATCCCCAAGAAAATGGCTTTCTTTGCTCTCGGATCCAATTTTGATTTTTTCACATGATAGTATGCAATTGAACCAAACACATGTAAAGAATCATAATCATTAGCAGGCTTACCATACCATTGTTCTAACGGTGTCTTGTCATCAATAGCAAAGCAGATGGTAGACGATTAATGAGATGGCTCGCATATGTTATTGCCTCGGCCCAAAATTCTTTGCCCAAGCCAAAGATTGGACAACATACACCGAACCTTCTCCAGCAAAGTCCGGTTCATGCGTTCTGCCACCCCATTCTGTTGTGGTGTATTTCTCACGGTAAAGTGTCTGACGATGCCATTGTCTTTACAAACCTTCTGGAAAGGATCATTCCTGTATTCTCCACCATTGTCTGTGCAAAGACATTTGATCCTTCTACCTGTTTGTGCTTCTATCATTGTCTTCCATTTGAGAAAAATTCCCAAAACTTCATCTTTGGTCTTCATCGTATACACCCAAACTCTTCGGGAATAATCATCAACAAAGGTTACAAAATAATGTTTTCCTCCCAATGAAGTTGTTTTGGAAGGACCCCAAACATCAGAGTGTACATAATCCAAAATACCTTCTGTATTATGAATGGTTGTACCGAACTTAACCCTTGTTTGTTTCCCCTTTACGCAATGCTCACAAAAATCCATGATGCAATGCTTCAATCCTTTCAACAATCCTTGACCTGCTAGTGCTTTCAAGGATTTTCCTCCAGCATGTCCTAAGCGCATATGCCACAACCTGGTTGCTTCTGCATCCTTCTCACTACTGGATGTCACTGCTGCCATCCCAATAACTGTACTACCATGATAGTGGTACGTGTTATTGTTCTTCTGAATACCCTTCATTACCACCAATGCACCGGAGAAAATCTTCATTACTCCATTTTTCGCAGTGATCTTGAATCCTTTAGAATCGAGAGTTCCCACGTAAATGAGATTCTTTTTCAAATCCGTGCGTATCGAACATTTGTCAATGTTCGATCAATCCATCATGGTTCCTTAATTTGATTGAACCCGAGTGCCATATGCGGTAAGTGAAGAGTTATTTCTTTGTGTGAACAATTCCACACTCGCTTCTTCAAAATCGGTGAACCGGTCTGTTAGGACACATATGATGGCTGCAAGCTGAGTCCAGTAACCATTCATCTGATGGTTTTGACGACGTTGTTGTAGCCAGTGAGAAATCTGAATTCTCATAATCACAATCAGCTACATTTGAGTCCATAGCAGCCTTCTCATTTCCAGGTTTGCCCTTGTTCTTCAGCTTCGGACAGTCCTTCTTCCAGTGTCCTTTTTCTCGACAAAAAGCACACTCATCTTTGCTGGGTCTGGACCTTGATTTGGATCGGCCTTTCTTTGATCTCTTCTTCTCTTCAATACGTCCTCTCACCACTAGAGCCTCTGCATCTCCACCTTTTTGTTTCTCTTTCCTTCTTTATTCATGGCTGTACAAAGAAGAACAAACTTCTTCTAGAGAAACTTTCTCCTTGCCATGAAGAAGAGTAGTCTCCAGGTGCTCGTACTCATCAGGAAGTGATCCCAACATCATCAGGGCCAGATCTTCATCTCCAAAGGTCTCGTCCATATTCGCAAATCTGTCACCAACTTATTGAAGCTAGTGATATGTTCATTCATTGTAGTACCGAGAACATAAGTGAAGCGAAAATGTCTTTTCTTCATATAGAGTTTATTCGAGTTTTTCTTCAAGAATTTGTCCTCCAAAGTGCCTTCCACGGTTTACATGCGAGGTTTCCTTTGTGTATGGATACTTCGCTCTCTTGAAAGGTACGATCTAATAGTACCACAAGCAACACGATTGACGACCCTCCATTCTTCTTCCTCCATGCTATCTGGTTTTTTCTCTTCAAGAGCAAAGTCTAGTCCTTGCTGAAAAAGGACATCCAAAACCTCGCCTTGCCACATGCCAAAATGCCCAGTCCCGTCAAAAATTTCAACTGTAAATTTCGCATTGGACACTATTCTTGTCAAATATGAAGATGCCAATGAACTGCCGGCACCTACTGTGGACACATCACTCTTTTTGTCATCACTCTTTTTGTCCGCCATTTTTGCTCTAAAAGATTATCTAATAGCTGCCAAAAACAAAAGCCCAAAAGTAATTCTTTTCTGATGTGGAAGCTCAGACTAAGCTGCAACCACAGAGCATACTCAGACAGAACCTCGGCTCTGATACCAATTGTTGCGAAAGCACACTATAGAGAGTAACCAATTATACTAGAAAATTACCCAACTAGAAAACAAAAGTTTCTAGACGTAATTTAATAATATAATAAGCCACAACTACTATATTTAAATGCAGCTAATAAATAATAAATAAGACAAATATAAGAGAAATATCAGATCCTAAATTCACTCCAAATAATTAACAAGTGAAATACTACAAGAGAGGAAGATATACAAATGTCTTAAGAGACAATTGAGTGGTAATGTATAAGGGAGGGGGGAGGCCCCCTTTTATACCCAAATGAGCGCCCCCCACATCAACAATTAGTCGATGTGGGACTCTGGGCAGACTCACAGTTGATGAGTGAGTCTTTGCTTGTTACTTGCTAGATTGGTATTTGTTCGGGTAGGAACCAGATATGTCTAGCTAAGTAGGCTAGTACTTTGATCTTGGATCGGGTGGCCCTTCCGGAGTATCTATAGTCGAGATATCCGAGAGAGCACGGGATCACGATACACAATAGACTATTTGTCAAGGGGAATGGGGGATGTGTTCAGTAGGAATCGTGCATAGTGATGCGGAATGTAAATAAGTTTGAGTTAGAAAATGTCTACTTTTAGGGTTCAACCTTTGTATTTATAGAGTATACCTTAGGTAGGATATCCTAAATCTATCATAATCCAGGGCCGTTATATCATATCCGAGATATGATTTTTGATATATTTATATTATAGATAATAACGGGATCATCCCCTATCATCGGAGTATTCTGTGATTGGGTCTGTTCCTTAATGGGTCATATCAATATTGGGCTTGCTGGGAATCCGTAATAGTATTCCTCTATTTACTCAAGAAAATAACTGTTTTTTTTTTGTCAAATAAAAATCTCGATATTGAAAAACAAGGTCAATATCACTTGTGCTTATCCATTTTATCCATTTTGGCTTGTTTGAATAATCACGTTCATGTAAATAGAGACAAAATTTATTCCACATATTTATCTTGTTTACTATAAATCATGTTGAAAAATCAACTTTTACTAGTAATTCAGATGAGCACTTTGGCAAATATGCAAAGCAGAACCATTTTTCTCCTTATTTGATTTGTCTACGTATTCAATAATTGTTCATGCATTATTGAGGTACTGACCTAAATGTGGGTGAATCTCCTCCTTCAATATATTTAGATTGGGATCCACAATTATTTCAAAGAGAACCTTACTAATAATAATCCTCACTTTTTTCCTCAAGGATTTTGATTTTTTTCACTACCACATTTCTTATTATTTACAAAAAAAAATTATAAAAATCCATTTGATTTTTTTTAGGGGTTTACACTTCTCATGTTGTATGAGAATAAAAAAATTCTCACACATACATGAAATGGTAGGACCTACATCTTTTTTATATATATAAAAAAACTCAAGCACGATAGTAGTAAGACCTATATCTTTTTGTATCTATAATATGAGGATACACTTCTCCTACAAGATGAGAAGTGTATTTACCTTTTTTTACCACATTTCTTATTATTTACAAAAATTTATAAAATTCCATAGGAGAGAAAACGAACATTTCGGTGCCTTCCCCGGTTTCACAAGTTACTGGAGTTTAGAAACATGTATGGCACATTATTGTGGGCCAAAAAAAAAAATGCAAGCCACATTATTGCACATGATTTTTTTCCTTTTTTTTGGTCGTATACACATGTCTAATTAAGGAATATCAGTATTGAATAATGAATAATTTAATTTATATCAATCTCATATTTTTTTTTTTGAACATATCAATCTCATATTCATGAAAGGGATTTTTCAGACGTCTCTGGGTATATATTTTGAACTGTTGAAGGTTGAGCCACACAATATTTCCCCTTCTCTGTTTTCTGGGTCCTCTGTCTCTGAAACTGAAAGCTCCACAGTCAACGCCATCTTCATTTCCATGGCGAACCCATCTCAAACGAACATTTCGGTGCCTTCCCCGGTTTCACAAGTTACTGGAGTTTAGAAACATGTATGGCACATTATTGTGGGCCAAAAAAAAAAAAATGCAAGCCACATTATTGCACATGATTTTTTTCCTTTTTTTTGGTCGTATACACATGTCTAATTAAGGAATATCAGTATTGAATAATGAATAATTTAATTTATATCAATCTCATATTATTTTTTTTGAACATATCAATCTCATATTCATGAAAGGGATTTTTCAGATGTCTCTGGGTATATATTTTGAACTGTTGAAGGTTGAGCCACACAATATTTCCCCTTCTCTGTTTTCTGGGTCCTCTGTCTCTGAAACTGAAAGCTCCACAGTCAACGCCATCTTCATTTCTATGGCGAACCCATCTCAAACGAAGCCTAAACTCACCGGCGTCGATCCAAACTCCGGCTTTTGCCATTCAACCAGAATATTCCATAGCCTCCGTCCTGAGTTCCCTGTTCCTCCTCCCTCACAACCTCTCTCCATCACTGACTTCGCATTCTCTCTCCTACCCTCCGCCGCTTCCTCCGACACCGTTCTCGTGGACTCCGTCACCGGCCACCAGCTGTCCTACTCCCTCTTCCTTCAACAAGTCAAAAACCTCTCTGCCTCCCTCGCTTCCCAGACACCTCTTTCGAGAGGCCACGTGGTCTTCATTCTCTCGCCTTCTTCCCTGCAAATTTCCGTTCTATACTCTCTCTCTTATCTCTAGGAATCATCATCTCACCCGCTAACACGCTCAGCTCTGACTCGGAGGTGGCTCACATGGTTCGACTCAGTCAACCGGTGATCGCGTTCACCACCTCCTCTACCGCCCACAAGATCCCCAACCTTCAATACGGCACGGTATTGCTTGACTCCCCTCAGTTCGTCTCCATGATTAATGGACTTCACGTAAGTGATAAAAACAGGGGAAGCGACAGAGTTGAGGTGAGTCAATCCGACACGGCGGCGATTCTCTACTCTTCGGGAACCACAGGCCGAGTCAAGGGAGTTGAGTTGACTCACAGGAATTTTATTTCACTCATTTGTGATTTTTACTACTCGAGGCAGCTGGATATGAATGGCGAAGAACGCCGTGTATACCTGATTCCGTTGCCTCTGTTTCACGTGTTTGGTTTTTTCATGCTGCTTTCGTCGGTGGCATTAGGGGACACCATAGTTTTGATGCAGAGGTTCGATTTCGAGGGGATGCTGAAGGTTGTAGAGAAATACAGAATTACGAGCATGCCGGTGTCGCCGCCACTTGTGGTGGCTCTGACTAAGTCGGAGTTGGTAAACAAGTACGACCTTAGCTCGCTTCGAACTATCGGGTCCGGCGGCGCTCCGCTTGGCAAGGAGGTGGCAGAAAATTTCAAAGTCAAATTTCCAAACGTGGAGATTGGCGAGGTGTGCTGAATTTTGAATTTTCCATAATACTGTTATAAATCACTATACCTAGTTTGAACGATAACTTTAATAAATAGAATTAAAACAAAAGTTCAATTGCCGGGAAGAAAAAAACATACGCACAAAACTCAACAACTTAGATAAGTTGTTTGACTCTGAATGATTCAAGTGCTCAACGTAGAGATACAATTGAGTTTACATGCATGAAATATTATTGGCTTGCTTTAGCAGTCCTTTTCATTTGAACCTGCTCATCGTACAGGGCTATGGTTTGACTGAGAGCTCAGGTTTAGCAACAAGAATGATGGGGCCCGAAGAGACTAAGCGTCGCGGTTCAGTGGGTCGGCTACAAAATAAATTTGAAGCAAAAGTAGTGGATCCTGTGTCTGGAGAAGCATTGCCTCCTGGCAACAAAGGAGAGTTGTGGTTGCGAAGTCCTACAATTATGAAAGGTACGTAAGAACAAGTCTCTGAGAACATAGAAATTGTTAGAATCAGATTCAAAGAAACTGGTGGGGGAATATTATTGCAGGATATGTAGGAGATGAGAAGGCCACAACTGAGACATTGGATTCAGAAGGATGGCTAAAGACTGGTGATCTTTGTTACTTTGATTCTGAGGGCTTCCTCTATATTGTCGACAGGTTAAAAGAGCTCATTAAATACAAAGCTTACCAGGTGATGATCATGATGTTATATTCTTCATCTATACAAAAATGCTACAAATAGAGAGAAAATAAACTACGTCCCTCTATTGTATTTTTATTTTAAGATTCAAATTATGCTATATATTCATTAGGTATAATATATGACTAATATTGTGTTGGTTTTGATCAAAATCATACATTTTGAACAAAGTAGCAATCTATACAGAACAGGCTCATAATAAGCCGTGCTTCTGGTTTTGCTTAGCTTATTGAAATCTGAACTGAAACAAAAACAGGTTGCCCCAGCTGAGTTGGAACTTCTACTTCTCTCCAATCCTGAAATTGCTGATGCTGCTGTTATTCCGTAAGTACATCAGTCACATGAAAAACTAAATTTTTAAGACAAGCCTTGTGATCTGTGTATTTGGTTTCATGGAAAAGAAGAAAGATTCAAGTATAGTTGTGTGTGTTTTGTTGAAGCAGAGATGACTAATTAGCATCTCATGTGTGTTATTGTGACAGTTATCCAGATGAAGATGCAGGACAGATACCAATGGCCTTTGTGGTCAGAAAATCAGGAAGCAATATTAGTGCGTCTGAGATCATGGATTTTGTGGCAAAGCAGGTAATTACTGCTACGGATTAGTCCTGTATTGATGGGTAAATGCTTGCACACAGAAAAAAACATGAGAAGCAATTTCGCTTATAATATTCCTCCCCTCACATGTCTAAGAAATTGATCTTTATTCTAAATATAAGACATATTTTTTAAAGTTATCAATATTTTTTTAATTTACTCTTATTGATGTTCCCTCAACAATAATCAAAGAGGAGATGGAAGAAATGAAGGAATTAAAGAAGATAGTTAGGATATTTTAGAAAAGACCTATTATATCAACTAACTTAACTAACTTCTTGACTAAGTGGTGTAGTTGATTTTCTCACTTGATGATGTTGCAGGTGGCGCCATACAAGAAAATAAGGCGGTTATCATTTGCGAACAGTATTCCAAAATCTGCATCTGGCAAAATATTGAGAAGGGAATTAGTTGCTCGTGCCCTCGCTGCCGCTTCCTCCAAATTGTGATTAGACTGATGATAGATTATTGTACAGCGCAGCCTATCAAAATATATATTTTAGCTAATGCGACTTTGCGCATTGCACACTAGATTACTTATAGTTTATGAGTAATATAAATTGTTGGAGTTTTTATGCTATTTGTACGTAGATATATATGGATATAAACATGACGTTATGAAATCAGTTAAATAAAACGGGTTCACACTCCATGTTTTTTCTTTGATATGTTCATCTCTCTAATTAGATGGCCGGATGGGGGCTTTTTTTTTTTAAAAAAATTATATTATTTATTTAGATTAAATTATATTCTGTATCTTGATTTTTTTTTTTTCGCACCCAATATCTTAAATTAATTAATTTTATTTCGCATTCGAAATATTTTTCCTATAACACTACTGAAAATTAATTAATTTGAGATAATGGGTGTAAAAAAAATTCAAGATGCTGCAATAATTTAATTTAAATAAATTAAATATAAAAAAATAGAGGAATGAACGTATAAGAAGCATGTAAGGGATAAACATGAAATTTGAGATCTGCCATTTGCTAGCATTGTGCTTTGGAATCGAATACGTAGACAGGTGTTGTCTAATGACTTGGTTTCCAAATAAAACATACAGGTGATAATTTATTAAAGTTTGAAGGGTTTAAGGGGAAATTTTGTCTCAGAAATTTTTATCAAATCTTGAGCAATTTTATCTCGATTTGACAGAGTTAGACATTCAACAGTTAGTTGATTCACTTGTGCTGAGATGGTTTAACCACGTAGGATAGTGAAGCCACATATTACTCCACCTGTTATGCCAAATCAGCATTATCATCATCCTCTCCTTCCGATCATCACTATGAGGACCTCCATTCCCATCGGGGTTAGTCGCATTTTTCCCATGGTCAATCTTTCTCTCTCTACTTCTTTCTCCTTCCTTCATCGCTTTGTTGGAGAGAATCACATAATTGGTGAGATGGGTGAGATGAGACTGAAGTAAGAATACGAATCTTGGAAATGTGGTCAACATGAGATTGACCGGAAGGAGATTGAGGATGACGATAATGCTAATGTGGCATAATAGGTGGAGTAATATGTGGCATTATTATCCTAACTGGTTAAGTCACCTTAGCACAAGTGGGTCAATTAACTGTTGACCGTCTAACTCTATTAAATTGACACAAAATTGCTCTAAATTTAACACTTCCGGACAACATTGCCCCTTAGCGTTATCCAAGTTTAACAAAAAGTGTAACGTGTTTTCTGTAACTTTAGGGCACTAATATAATTATTATTACTATTTTTTAAATGTGAGATCATCCATTGAATCGAAATAAAAAATAAAAATCACCTTTGCGTATTAATGATCTCTCTATTTGCAGTTATCACTACTTTTTATGTGCTTTAATCTTCCCCTCCTATGCTTCATACACAACACACACATCACCAGAATATGTGTGTGTGGGTGGTGGGTATAGATTTAATTCTTTCATTCATGGCTTTTGATATTGTTCTTGCACGCATGAATGCTGGGATAGGAAATGGAAAACAAATTCTTAATTTTTTCCTCCTGATAAATTTTTTTCTTAGAAGAACATTTTTAACAAAAATGTTACTTCTGCAGTCAGAAGTCGTAACAGTAAAAGTGAAATCCAAATATATCAGTAGAGACTAGAAAATAAAACAAAACACCAGATTTAAAAACACAGTCTTGAAAGTGCAGGCAAGGATAAACTAATGCCAATCAACTTTGGCATATGATCTGCAAAACCATATTTCTCCATATAAGGATTCAATAATTATGCATGCATTATTAAGTGTACTGACGCAAATTTGGGTGAATCTCCTCCTTTAATGCGTTGAGATTGGGATCCACAATTATTTTCAAAGGGAACCGTAGTAATAATAATCCTCACTTCTTTCTTTTCTCTCAAGGATTTTGACTTTTTTACTTCTACTTTTCTTATTACTACCTCCAGTATAAAATATAAAAGTTCAATAATTAAATTATGCAATTTAAAATTTTAGTTAAAGACAATAAATATGTAAAAAAATATAACTTACTCTCATAAAAAGCCCCTATTTATAGAGAGGGTGAGTGGGAGAGAGAATGAGTGGAAATAGATACGAGAGAAAATGATTGGAAAAAATAAATAATATAGAAATATAATTAATTAAGGGTAAAATTGAAAAAAAAAAAGACATTAAAAGATGAGAAAAAAAAAACAAAGTTTCTCTTATATAAAAGATCACACACATGTTTGGTTCTTATATTTAAACCAGAGGGAGTATTTCTCTTAATTTATTCACAAACAATAATTTTACAAAAATTTATTAAAATCTATAGGGGAGAACCAAAATCCCAGTGCCTCTGATCTCTGGCTTCACAAGTCAACGGAGTTAAATTACACTTTCTCCGGTCCTAATTATAGGAAAGACTTTTATAATGTAAATTGCACTACAAAAATACTCTTATAATTAGGACCGGAGGTAGTACCACACTACCATGTATGGGTTGGTGCACATGGAGACACGACTTATTTTTGCCATAGACACATGTCTAATTAGCGAATATTATATTGAATACTAACCAATAACTTAATTTATCCCAATCTCAAATTATTGAATAATAAATTATTTTTTATATTAGATATGTCGCATTGTGGTGTGTATTTCACGCACTGAATTAAAACCCGGACCGGCCAATCGGAGTACGATCGAGATGTTTAAGTTGGTATTGGAATAACACGTTTACGTAAGTCGAAACAAAACTCCTTTCAAATTTACCTCGTATACCAAAAATAACGTTAGAAGAGCAGTTTCTATCACTAATCCAAACTGACACTTAAATAATGTGCCTCTATTGTATTTTTATTTCAAAAGTTTCATATCATACTATCCATTCACCAGGTATAGTATATGATTAGTATTGTGTTGGTTTTGATCAAAAACATTTTAACCAAAGTAATGTAGGGGTAGTTTAAACCTGTGCTTGTGTTTTGAATACCAACATATTTCTTTGGTTATGGTCGTTACTCGTTACACAAGAACAGGTTGCCCCAGCTGAGTTGGAACTTCTACTTCTCTCCAATCCTGAAATTGCTGATTCTGCTGTATTTCCGTAAGTACCTCAGTCACATGAAAGCCAAATTTTAGCCTTCTTATCTGTGTATTTGGTTTCATGGTAAAGAATAAAGATTCAAGTATAATAGTGTGTGTTTTGTTGAAGCAGAGATGATTAATTAGCATCTCATGTGTGTTATTGTGACAGTTATCCAGATGAAGATGCAGGACATATACCAGTGGCCTTTGTGGTCAGAAAATCAGGAAGCAATATTAGTGCATGCGTCTGAGATCATGGATTCTGTGGCAAAGAAGGTAACTACTGCTACTAATTAATCCTGTGTATTTTGGTGGGTTAATGCTTGTACACCGAAAAAAAAAAACATGAGAAGCAGTTTGGCTTCTAATAATTGATTTTCTCACTTAATGTAACGGGCCTTTTTAAAGTTTGAGTTGGTATTGGAAAAGTATATTTACGTAAGTCGAGATAACTCCTCTTACAAATTTATCTTGTATGTTATAAATCACGTTAGAAAAGTAACTTCTACCTCTAATTCAAGCAGGCGCTTGCCCATACTCTTTCTCGTGTTTCCTCTAGATTGTGATTAGACTATTCCATTTGTGAACACTATTCCAAAATCTGCATCTGGTAAAACATTGAGAAGGGAATTAGTTGCCCATGCTCTCTCCCGTGCTTGCTTCATATTGTGATTAGACTGGTGATTATCAAAATATAAAGTGGTAATATATTTATATTAATTAGTTAATGTGTTTTGGTGCATCGCACATCATTTAAAAAATAATTCTGGCAAAAAACAATAATTGCATTTGTTGTAGTCTAGAAATGAGATTTTATATCGAGTTAGACTAGTTACTTGTAACTTGCTTTCCATTCCACTAAATTCCGTGATCCAAATGAGCCTAAAAAAGGGGGTTTTAGACTAGTTGCATGTGGCCTCCTGGCTAGTGAACACGCAAAATTACAATTTTCATGCAAGAAAGCAAAAACTAGAATAGCGAGCAATATTAAAAATTGTTAGGTGAAAAAAAGAAATCTGATCATGATTTGCTTTCGCCTCTCAAAAAGACTATTTTGAGCTTCAAAAGTTTAATGGAAAATCTTATTTAAATAAACAAATTATCAAATAAGTCAGGGTTTTTTTTTGTTGACCCGATGGTACATGCGAGTTTATTTTGGTATAAAGTTTAATTTTAGTATACTGGTAAAAATGCAATATGAATTAAATAGTCTCACAGTGTTTGGATTTGAGCGAATTATGATCTTCATGTATGATGGGCTTGCAGTTTGGGTTGGTTGTGTGGTGTTTGCTTAATACAAGAAGCCCAAGTAGATTTGTGATGTTTTATCTTTTATGGTAATATTATTTAAAACATTGCTAAGTGATAAATATGAATACATCTTTTAATAGAAATTTAAATCTTAGTTCATCACATTATGAGGGACTAACCTCTCTATTAGACCCACCCCATCAATAGTTATTTTTTATCTATTGAATCAGCACAGAAAGGATTTCTTACAACTAGTTAGACCTACCTTTTCTTTTTAAAGGAAAGTATTTACTTTTTGTTACCAACAAAAGTATCTAGTACTCCTTCAGTCATTATTATAAGACATATTTGGGAAATTGATTTTAGTCATAAATATAAAATGAGATTAAGATTTCTCCTATCACTGGAGATAAGGTTCTCTAGTGACTCCCAAACTACACCGTTTCACACCTAAAAAAAAAAAAACATCTAATTTGCGCCCTAACAACCCTAAACCCCAACTACCGAAAGCCATCCTTCGTTCTCCGGCCTTCATCGCATGGGATTTCTCATCACTTCGATCTATTCGCTCTTCACCTGACTTGCTCCTTTGTCATCAGTATCAATCTCTTCACTCCCCAGTTCTTCAGTTCAATTTCTGCAATTGGCATATTTTAGGGTTCTTTCATATTTTTGCATCTTCTGGAGTAAATTTTTCTTTTGTGAAATTACTCTGTTGTTCATGATTTTCCATTTCTCATCCAATAGAATAATTGTCGTTTTCACATCGCGGTGGATGATAACATGCCTTGCGCCTGTATGGAGGTAATGCAGCCCACACGCTGTTTCGATGCAAATCTGTAACCGGTGCTTCCACGACAGAGTAGGGTTATCGAGAGGAAAACCAAGGTAGCCAAGGACCTTGGTTTGCAGCCACGACAAGTTGCTATTTGGTTTCAGAACCGCCGAGCAAGGTGGAAGACAAAACAGCTTGAGAAGGATTATGAAACACTGCATGGTAACTATGAGAGTCTTAAGATCAACTATGACAAAATTAGATGTTTTTTATTTTTTAGGTGTAAAACGGTGTAGTTTGGGGGTCACTGGAGAGAACCTTATCTCCAGTGACAGGAGAAATCTTAATCCCATATAAAATTTAACTTTTATATTTGTCAATCTTTTCCTAATTTTTTCCTATTGGTTTTCCCTCAACAATAATTAAGTAAAAGAAAGAATGAAGGAATTAAATAAAATGATTAGGATGTTTCTATTTTAGAAAATATATGTCATATTAACAAACTTAAATAATTTTCTTAATCTAATAAAATTAGTAAAGTTCCTAATATTGAAGTACTTCTTCGGTTCTTCCTATACATGACTACTATACCTATATTTTGTTATATATGTGTGTGTGTTGATGGATGGATGATTACGAAACGTAAACAGGAGAGAAGGAAAGAGCAGCAATGGATTATTTTCTGTGATTAATTATGAAACCTCCTTTCAGCAGTACCACTATTTCTTTGGCAATTAAAGTAAAAAGCAGCGACAGATTATAAATATGTGCAAAGTCTCTTTGCATTCCTGGTTGCTGGAACAACACAAACAAGCACCGATGAATCCCCGCCCTTAGCTTGGGTGTGGACTCTCGTAGCTAACGATCTCATTTCCTGTCAAAGCCCCACATATAAAAATATATGATTGTTAACTTACAATTATGTGCCTCTACATTACGTTGCCCCGCAAAATCAAAATGATTTTATTTCAAAATGCATGTACGTACGTAAAACTCTCATAGCTCCTGTGCCTCCAGGAATATCAGTCACCAAGCTGGTCCCATCCAATCAAAAATAAAAGATGCACTGTTAGAAAGGCGAAAATGCTATACACACATTCACGTCATGCAAAATGTAAGAATCATCAAGAATAGCATTTTCGTGGTCGTCACCGTGAAACTAAATACTATGTTTAATTTAGTCATTTTCTTTCTGAGATTGACTTCACCTAAACTTGATCGCAGTCCCCGTAAAATATACCCCTTTTTCAATTTCTGGCAGATTACAGACTTCATCATGTGCGTCGTCGTCCTAACATAATTAAAGCCATGTGATTATATTTTGGACTGTTATTAGTAATTAAAATGAATCGAATATAAAAAATTCATCTTCAAATAAACCCCACAGGAGAAGGAAAAAATGAAGACATTCGGGTCAAGTCGTTAGACATGTGACTACCACTTACAAGCCATATATAGGATCCAGGGTAACAACTCATGGTGAGATGTTTACCCTGTTCATATTTGTACGCGAAATGATCACCAGTCATCGGATTGCATCAAAATATTAATTTGTTTTGATATGATATCTTATTTTGTCATATAATTTTTTAAACAATCATACAATTAAAAAATTTCAAACGCATTCTTATCAGTTCCGGGCCTCGTGAATGGAAGCGTGCATGTCAGAGAGCTAGGAAGAGGGTTGAGTTTCTCTCATGGAGAGAGAGTCACGTGATGACTCAGCAGTGCAAGTACTCTCGCCAATGTGGATCGCCTGGGCTAGGTGAGTCAGCGTCGATCATTATCTGCATTACATTGTGTAATTCCGATCAGAAAATAAACTAAATGCTGGTTATCAGTAACAACTGTTTGTTCTACGTGATTTATGGATTTATAGTGTACCAGGTAAGTGTAAATATGAGAGATGAGTTTTATTTCGGTTTACTTGGACGGTAACTCAAACATGCACTAATTAACCCCATAGTTTATTTTATCTGCTAGGGAACTACAACAAGCAACCGGTCTTGCATTGGAGCAATATTGTTAGCATAACGTCAGGAAAATGGGTCAAGCATGTCAAACTGGCCCATTTAAACCACTTTTATCATGAGGACTGGGTTTAAAAATTTAACCTCAAATTGCAAATAGGTCTAAAAGAGCAGACCCTAATGGGATGAGGGTTAAAAGGACCGGCACGTTTAGGCCTTTTTATTTTTATTTTTTAAATTGTTCATATAATACTAGAATTTTTATTTCATTAATGATATTGTCAATATTTAGTTGTAATTATCTTCTTCTTTTTTAAATTGAATCTTATAAAATGGTTTGATTTATTTGGATTTCCATAATGATTTATTCATTTAAACTTTTTTTTAAAAAAAAAAAAAGCTAATTTGGACATAGATATTATTTTAACTATAAATTTATGAGTTTTAATAACAATGTATCCCAATTTAAAACAAAAGAATAACTATATTGTAAACCTTTAAAGTAAATTTTATTTCAATTAAAATAAAGACAACAATTTGTGAAACTGATACAAGCAGATAGTATAAATACAAGTCCCTTAAAAAAGAGTTAAGTTTTACTCAAATTATTATGTTGGGACTTCACTAATAACCTATTCTAAATTCCTAGATGTAGATATCTATAAAGATTATTCTTTTATTAATTAAAAAAAAAAATTAAGTCTACTGTCATGAGGCTACAAAGTAACAGTTTTTATGTGTGGCAGTGTGAACAAGTATATGGAAAATGTTGAAATTTTCATTCATAGTATTTCTTCCGGTTTTAATTATAGGACAACATTTTGGATTTGATTTTGGTCCTAATAATTATGGGAAAAAAATTAATTTTTGTCAATTTATTCCTAAAATACCCTTTATTTTATTCTCTCAAGTGTGTTTGGTTTTTGGTAAGTATATGTATTTGGGTATGTTAACTTTTCCAGTTAGTGAAACTTTTAAATTGTTGGATTTTAATTTATTTATCGATTAGCTGATGTTAATTTACCTATATATATATATATATATATAAACACATATATATATATATATAAAAACACATATGTGTGTCTATATATATGTATGTATATATGTGTGTGTCTAAACACAAATATATATAGACACACATGTGTCTGTGTATATAAGTATGTATAGACACACACACATATGTGTGTGTATACATATATGTATATATGTGTGTGTATTATAGATCTATATGTATACATATATATTATACTCACATATATGTATATATAGTAAGACTAATATTTTAATTAGAAAGTGTGTGAAAAAAAAAATTTTAGGTCAAAGAGGTATGTGATAGGGGCTATTGATTTATTTTTATTTATATCATTTTAAATTTATATAAAGTCATTTTAGGAAAATGAATAAAATAAACTAACTTAACTCCTCTTCTTAATCTCTCCCTCGGTTAAATAGAGTACCTTATATTTCAACTTTATTTTTTGTAATTTAATTTTGATAATATTTATGTTTTAAATTAAGATTCTTTTTTAACTTTATTTCTTTTAAAAATATAGAAGAAATTGTGATTTTAGTTAAATAGTTTAAAGCTCACCAGCCCTAAGCCTTAGCCCAATAACATAAGGTCTAGGCTTCATAATTGAGGTTTATGGTTTAGTGAACAAAATACAATAAAATACTTCATCCAAACTTAAATATAAGATAAAGTTAACTTTTTTAAAAATATTAAAAATTTAATTAAATTACTTTAAAATATTTATCATTGTTTTTCCAAACTATTTTACTTAATGTATAAACTGATATATAATACAAAACAAAAGATATAATTAAGTAGCTTATTTAATTTATTTAATTTTTATAAAAAATTTGAGATCGCTTTTGGGGTTCTAAAAGTGCTTATACATAAAAAATCGAGATAAAACTCTTCTCACATACTTAACTCATATACCGTAAATTATAATTAAAAAAATATTTTTAAAGACTTCAATCACTATTCCAAATCAGCAAATCTCGCATTTAGGACAGGAAAAGAGTAAACAAGAAGGAGCCAAGAAAGCACTGAGAGTGGATAAGGTCCTAAAGTCGTGCCCACCAACTTGAATCTGGGGTTGGGAAACCACCTTGGACGCCCTCAGCACACAACTATTGATTACTTCTCTGTTATTGGGGTACGAGACCCTCAAAGGCATGAAGTTATTATATGGGTCCAATTAAAATATTAAAAGATAAAAAAGGAGTCCCATTTAAAATTTTTAAGGTAATAAATGATATTGTGATAATTTTACCTATATTCAATCATAAAAGATAAAACAGGTAAAATTAAAAATTTACCGCATAATCATTAAATTAACTACATTTCTTTGATATATGTGATTTAATTAAAAATAGACTTATAAATACGATGATACATCTCCAATCACTCTTCCTAAAACTAGAGGATCCATTTCTCTTCTTATTCTCTACTGCCTTTTGGGCTCTCTCGCTTGTCCCCCCTCTAGCCCCTGCATGAACCTCTCTTTATATCTTTTTCAAATAGCATGACCACACGTATCATAAATTTTCTCCACGCCAATTGATGTATTTGGATTATTGTTTAATTAGAATTTTTAAATTCAATTAGATTTTGTTTCCATGATCATGTACATTTACTCTTTTGACGAAAAAAGATATTGGTTTTTTTTTTAAAAAATAAAATTAGACTAAAGTATATAATATAGTTTTTTTTTTTTGGGAATTGGGCTTTTGTCGCATTAAAGTCTTGGTATATAATATAGTTTTTGTCGTTAAAACAATCAATTAGACAATGTTCAATTACAAATGAAATATAGTGGCAACCTAAGTCATTAATAATTTATAAAAAAAAAATAGGATTGAATTTATGTAATAAAAAATGCAATGAATAAACATAAACTAAAATACAAGACACAACTACTAAATAACTACCTAAATGTAATCAACTAACTAAATGGAATATGCAAGAAAACTATTTATATTAGTTGATCAGGGGGTCTTGCATTGTGTCTAAACGTAATATGCAAATGACTCTATCACTCTAGCAGCGAGAATAATAGGGCCTGAAGAGACTCGACTGCACAATAAATTTGAAGCAAGAATAGTGGATCCTTTGTCTGGAGAAGCATTGCCTCCTGGCAACAAAGGAGAATTGTGGTTGCGAAGTCCTACAATTATAAAGGTAATTAAGTAAGAACAAGTCTTTATTTTATTTTGAGAATATAAAAATATATTGCTAGATTCAGATTCAAAGAAATCGGTGGGGGGGAATACTATTACAGGATATGCAAGAAATGAGAAGGCCACGGCTCAGACATTGGATTCAGAAGGATGGCTAAAGACTGGTGATCTTTGTTACTTTGACTCTGAGGGCTTCCTCTATATTGTCAACAGGTTAAAAGAACTCATTAATTAAATACAAAGCATACCAGGCGGTGATCATGATGTTATATTCTTCATCAATACTCCAAAAAATGCTACAAACAGACAGAAAATAAACTATGATCCTCTGTTGTGTTTTTATTTCAAGATTCAAATTATACTCACCATTCCTCTGGTATAATATATGATTATGATTAGTATTGTGTTGGCTTTGGTCAAAATATGAATATAAGAGTGGTTTTAACCGGTGCTTGTGTTTTGAATACCAACACATTTCTTTGGTTATTATGCTCGTTAAAATTAATATGAACTGAAACGAGAGCAGGGTTGCCCCAGCTGAGTTTAGATTTGTCATTGCTTGATCTGCTCCATCGTCTCTTGTCTCTTCAACACAACCACCTTTCTCTCTTCCGTTTCTAACTTTCTATACCTTCTTTGCCTTCGCTCCCTTCTTTCTTTTCCTCATTATCATGTGAATATCTTTTTCTTTTATTATTGGTAGGAACTCATTTTTCAACGGTAGTAAATTCCAAAATAACCCCTCTCTTTCTTCTTCAATCGTTGTTGCCGTAATCATTGCTGATGAAGGATTAATTTTGTAGCTAATTTCAGACGCAGATCCTAACCCCAAATACCTCCTACTTCCGTTTCCAATCGTTGCTGATGAAGATTTTTCAGATGTAGACCCATGGCGGCAAAGGCGGAAGAGTTACTGATGAGGGAGGAAGAGAAGTAAATATACACTTGCAGTGCACACTCGAGTGTGCACTGTGAGAAGGTAGTCAAAATCGCGATTTAACTCTTAAAATCGCTGATTTTATGATTTTTTTGGCTAAAAACGATCTAACTCGCATTTAGGATCATTCTTGAGCAAGATTGGCCAAGATTGCTAAAGAAACTCGTAAAATTATAATATTGTTTGAGATCGACAATCTTGCAAATTTTTTTGACCCGGGTCAATAAACTCATTTACCCAAGTTTTGACTCACGACCCAACTCATGAAATGGGTTTAACTTAAAAAACAAAAACCCAACGGCCCATTTAGAAAACCCTAATACATACCAAAGTTACAAACAACTCCTCCTCAACTCAAAAAAATAGATCGATAGAGACAGCATCAAGTGAGAAAGCTTAGAAAGAGAAAACCCATTTGGAGAGAGATTGAGACACTGATTGCAATGGAGAGAAAAACGCGTTCGATCTTTGTCTTTGGTTCTTCCACTCATCGTTCAATTTTGCTGACCGGAGAGGAAAGGTTTCGGCTTTCGCTCAACATTTTTCGCTTATTTGTGGCTCAAGTTGAATGTTTCCAACTTTGGAGATGCAATGCTAGATGACGACTCTATTTTTATTTTGAATGCTTTGAATTATCTTTTAGGACTTATTAAATGTTATTTTGAATGCTATATATTTTTATTTTAAGATTGAATTGTCTTTTAGGATTAAGTTGTGAGTTAAATGTTATTTTATATGCATATTTTTTTATTACTAAAATTAAAAAAGTAAAATCTTTATGATTCGTGCCGATCCCACGATTTACAATCTTGCTACCCCCTTCCGATCTTAAGTAAAATCACGATCTTAACTACCTTGACTGTGAGTGTGGTTTAAAATAATGTTTTATCTTTAAAAGCAAAATGATATTTTATCTCATTTTCCTGCAGTATTTTCTTCCAACAACAAAAAAAATTCTTATCAACCAATTTTCTTTTCCAATGCAAACCAAACGCATCGAGGCACAAAATTTTATTTTCCATTCCATTATTTTCATTTCCATTTCTTTCAATTATTACCTTTTCTTTGATTCAAACGGGGCCTAAATCACTTTGGAAAAACAGCCTTCTACCGTAATCCAAATTAACACTTTGACAAGTATACAAAGCAAACCCAAACCATGGGAAAAGATCCTCTCATTATTCCACTTTCTCCTTATCCCTTATAAGTGAATCAACACCATTGATTTCACTTAATCTTAGCTGTCCATTTTATATTTTTAATACTCATTTCCAACCCGTCAAATGCTAAGACCTTTTTTTTTTTTTTTTTTAAATATTTAAGTCTTGAGTGCAGTCTAAAAATCACTTGGGATACTTCATGATCTTCAAAAATTATTTTAGGATATTAAAAAAATATCGCAAAGTATATTTTTAAGACTAGTTAAGAAACACGAAATATTTTTCAATATTTTGAAATAATATTTTAAGATCATGAGGAAATTTTTTCAATACTTGTTTGTATTATGAAATATCCTTTTAGTACTATCAAAGACTCTAAAATATTTTTTCAAGATCATAAAATATTTTTTCAAGATCATAAAGTATTTTATTCAATACTGATCAGTATCCTAAAGTATTCTTTTAGTACTAATCAATACCCTGAAATATCTTTTTGAGATCCTAAAATAATTTTTCAAGATTATGTTTTCAGTACCAGTTAGTATCCTAAAGTATCATTTTAGTAGCTTGATCAAGATCTCTTTAAATATTTTTTCAAGATCCTAAAATAATTTTTCACGATTATAAAATATTTTTTCAAGATCAATTCAAGATCCGAAGTATTCTTTTAGTACAGGTTAGTACCAAATATTTTTTCAAGATCATGCTAAAATAATTTTTCAAGATCATGAAGTATTTTTTCAGTAGCAGTTAGTATTTTAAAATATCTTTTTAGTACCTGTCAGTATTCTTAAATATTTTTTGAAGATCGTAAAATAATTTTTGACAATCTTGAAGTATTTTTTAGTAGGACAGGTGTTCGAAATATTTTTTTAGTACTTGAAATATTAAAAAAAAAAAAAAAGTCTCAGCATTTGCTATTTAAGGGGTTGAAAATGAATATTAAGAATATAAAATGGACGTCGAGATTAAATGAAATCAAATGATGCATTGAAATGATGGTGATTGATTTGATTTATGAGGAATGATGAGTGATAAAAAGAAAGTTAGATGAAGAGAGCATCCGGATCCGGTTTCTCTCCTTATCACCTCTTTACCCATCCCTCATCATCTCTCAATCCGATCGCCGTTGAAATCTTGATCCAAGTGAAACATTTTTTAAGAAACCGTACGCGGTTTTAAAAAAAAAATGTTCTGACCCTTAGATCAAAATTTCAACGGACAGGATCTTGACTGTGAGAAATGATGAGAAAGTTGATAAAGAGAGAATCCTCTCCCATCCAAACCCGCAAAACCATTTTTCTCCGTACATGTGACTTGTCTACGCATTCAATAATTATTCATGCATTATTGAGTGTACTGATAATAATCCTCACTCCTCGCTTTTTTTCTCAAGGATTTTGATTTTTTTCAGGTCCCCCGTCTCTGAAACTGAAAGGTCCATAGTCAACGCCATCTTCATTTACATGGCGAACCGATCTCAAACGAAGCCTAAACTCACCGGCGTCGATCCAAACTCCGGCTTTTGCCATTCAACCAGAATATTCCATAGCATCCGTCCTGAGATCCCTGTTCCTCCTCCCTCACAACCTCTCTCCATCACTGACTTCGCATTCTCTTTCCTACCTTCCGCCGCTCCCTCCGCCACAGTCCTCGTCGACTCCGTCACCGGCCACCACCTGTCCTACTCCCTCTTCCTTCAGCAAGTCAAAAACCTCTCTTCCTCCCTCGCTTCCCACACACCTCTTTCGAGAGGCCACGTGGCCTTCATTCTCTCGCCTTCTTCCCTGCAAATTTCCGTTCTATATTTCTCTCTCTTATCTCTAGGAATCATCATCTCACCCGCTAACACGCTCAGCTCCAACTCGGAGTTGGCTTACATGGTTCGACTCAGTCAACCAGTGATCGCGTTCGCCACTTCCTCTACCGCCCACAAGATCCCCAACCTTCAATACGGCACCGTATTGCTTGACTCCCCTCAGTTCGTCTCCATGATTAATGGACTTCACGGAAGTGATAAAAACAGGGGAAGCGACAGAGTTGAGGTGAGTCAATCCGACACGGCGGCGATTCTCTTCTCCTCCGGAACCACAGGCCGAGTCAAGGGAGTTGAGTTGACTCACAGGAATTTTATTTCACTCATTTGTGATATTTACTACTCGAGGCAGCTGAATATGAATGGCGAAGAACGCCCTGTGTACCTGTTTCCGTTGCCTCTGTTTCACGTGTTTGGTTTTTTAATGCTGCTTTCGTCGGTGGCATCAGGGGACACCATAGTTTTGATGCAGAGGTTCGATTTCGAGGGGATGCTGAAGGTTGTAGAGAAATACAGAATTACGAGCATGCCGGTGTCGCCGCCACTTGTGGTGGCTCTGACTAAGTCGGAGTTGGTAAACAAGTACGACCTTAGCTCGCTTCGATATATCGGGTGCGGCGGCGCTCCGCTTGGCAAGGAGGTGGCAGAAAATTTCAAAGTCAAATTTCCTAACGTGGAGATTGGCGAGGTGTGCTGAATTTTGAATTTTCCATGATACTGTTATAAACCACTATCATACCTTGTGTGATCGATAGCTTTAATAAATAGAATTAAAACAAAAGTTCAATTGCCGGGAGAAAAAAAAACATACGTACAAAACTCAACAACTTAGATAAGTTGTTTGAATCTGAATGTGGTATATATAAAATTATGATTCAAGTGCTCAACGTAGAGATACAATTGAGTTTACATGCATGAAATATTATTGGCTTGCTTTAGCAGTCCTTTTCATTTGAACCTGCTCATCGTACAGGGCTATGGTTTGACTGAGAGCTCAGGTATAGCAGCAAGAATGACAGGGCCCGAAGAGACTAACCGTCACGGTTCAGTGGGTCGGCTACAAAATAAATTTGAAGCAAAAATAGTGGATCCTGTGTCTGGAGAAGCATTGCCTCCTGGCAACAAAGGAGAGTTGTGGTTGCGAAGTCCTACAATTATGAAAGGTACGTAAGAACAGGTCTCTGAGAACATAGAAATTGTTAGAACCCGATTCAAAGAAACTGGTGGGGGAATATTATTGTAGGATATGTAGGAGATGAGAAGGCCACGACTGAGACGTTGGATTCAGAAGGATGGCTAAAGACTGGTGATCTTTGTTACTTTGATTCTGAGGGCTTCCTCTATATTGTCGACAGGTTAAAAGAGCTCATTAAATACAAAGCTTACCAGGTGATGATCATGATGTTATATTCTTCATCTATACAAAAAATGCTACAAATAGAGAGAAAATAAACTATGTCCCTCTATTGTCTTTTTATTTCAAGATTCAAATTATGCTATACATTCATTAGGTATAATATATGACTAATATTGTGTTGGTTTTGATCAAAATCATACATTTTGAACAAAGTAGCAATCTATACAAAACAGGCTCATAATAATCCGTGCTTTTGGTTTTGCTTATTGAAATATGAACTGAAACAAAAACAGGTTGCCCCAGCTGAGTTGGAACTTATACTTCTCTCCAATCCTGAAATTGCTGATGCTGCTGTCATTCCGTAAGTAAAACCACATTTTTAAGACAAGCCTTGTGATCTGTGTATTTGGTTTCATGGAAAAGAAGAAAGATTCAAGTATAGTAGTGTGTGTTTTGTTGTAGCAGAGATGAGATCTCATGTGTGTTATTGTGACAGTTATCCAGATGAAGATGCAGGACAGATACCAATGGCCATTGTGGTCAGAAAATCAGGAAGCAATATTAGTGCGTCTGAGGTCACGGATTTTGTGGCAAAGCAGGTAATTACTGCTACGGATTAATCCTGTATTGGTGGGTAAATGCTTGTACACAGAAAAAAACATGAGCACCAATTTGTCTTATAATATTCCTCCCCTCCTTAAAATATGAAATGTTCAAGAGTTGATCTTAGTCTTAAATATAAGAAATATTTTTAAAATTTGTTAATATTTTCATAATTTACTTTTATTGATATTTCTTCAACAATAATAAGGGAAGAGAATGAAGAAAGGAAGGAATTAAGAAAGATAACTAGAGTATTTTAGAAAAGACATATTATACCAACTTAACTAACTTCTTTAATTCAATCAAATCATATAAATATGTCTTATATAAAGCACTAATGGGAGGAGTTGATTTTCTCACTTGATGATGTTGCAGGTGGCGCCATACAAGAAAATAAGGAGGTTATCATTTGCGAACAGTATTCCAAAATCTGCATCTGGCAAAATATTGCGAAGGGAATTAGTTGCTGGTGCCCTCTCTGCTGCATCCTCCAAATTGTGATTAGACAGATGATAGATTATTGTACACGATATCAAAGTATATATTTAGATAATGCGATTTTGCGCATTGCACACTTGATTACTCATAGTTTATGAGTAATATAAATTGTTGGAGTTTTTATGCTATTTGTACGTAGATATATGGATATAAACATGACGTTATGAAATCAGTTTAAATAAAACGGGTTCACACTCCATCATCTCTCTAATTAGAGGGATGGGGGCATTTTTTTTTATATTATTTATTTAGATTAAATTATATGTTGCATTTTGAATTTTTTTTTTACACCTAGTATCTCAAAATAATTAATTTTATTTTTGCATTCAGAAATATTTTTCCTGTAACACCATTGAAATTTAATTAATGATATAAAAAAAATTCAAGATGCTGCAATAATTTAATTTAAATAAATTTTAAAAAATAGAGGAATGAACGTATAAAAAGCATGTAAGGGAGAAGCATAAATTATGAGACCTGCCATTTGCTAGCATTGTGCTTTGGAATCGAATCCGTAGACAGGTGTTGTCTAATGACTTGGTTTCCAAATAAAACATATAGGTGATAATTTATTATTAAAGTTTGAAGGGTTTAAGGGGAAATTTTGTCTCATAAATTTTTATCAAATCTTGAGCAATTTTATCTCGATTTGACAGAGTTAGACATTCAACAGTTAGTTGATTCACTTGTGCTGAGATGGTTTAACCACGTAGGATAGTGATGTCACATATTACTCCACCTGTTATGTCAAATCAGCATTATCATCATCCTCTCCTTCCGATCATCACTATGAGGACCTCCATTCCCAGTGGGGCTGGTCGCAATTTTCCCTTGATCAATCTTTCTCTCCCTACTTCTTTCTCCTTCCTTCATCGCTTTGTTGGAGAGAATCGCATAATTGGTGAGATGAGACTGAAGTAAGAATACGAATCTCGGAATGTGGTCAACATGATGAGATTGATCGGAAGGAGATCGAGGATGACGATAATGCTCGCTAATGTGGCATAACAGGTGGAGTAATATGTGACATTATTATCCTAACCAGCTAAGTCACCTCAGCACAAGTGGGTCAATTAACTATTGACCATCTAACTCTATTAAATTGGCACAAAATTGTTCTAAATTTAACACTTACGAACAAAATTGCCCCTTAACGTTATCCAAGTTTAACAAAAAGTGTAACGTGTTTTCTATAACTTTAGGGCACTAAAATAATTACTATTACTATTTTCTAAATGTGATATCATCCATTGAATCAAAATAAAAAATAAAAATCACCTTTGCGTATTAATGATCTCTCTATTTGCAATTATCACTACCTTTTATATATGTGCTTTAATCTTCCCCTCCTATGCTTCATACACAACACACACATCACCAGAATATATGTGTGTGTGGGTGGTGGGTATAGATTTAATTCTTTCATCCATGGCTTTTGATATTGTTCTTGCAGGGAGAGGAAATGGAAAACAAATTCTTAATTTTTTCCTCCTCATAAATTTTTTTCCTAGGAGAATATTTTTAACAAAAATGTTACTTCTGCAGTCAGAAGTCGTAACAGTAAAAGTGAAATCCAAATATATCAGTAGAGACTAGAAAATAAAACAAAACACCAGATTTAAAAACACAGTCTTGAAAGTGCAGGCAAGGATAAACTAATGCCAATCAACTTTGGCATATGATCTGCAAAACCATTTTTCTCCGTATAAGGATTCAATAATTATCCGTGCATTATTGAGTTTACTGAGGCAAATTTGGATGAACTCCTCCTTTAATGCGTTGAGATTGGGATTCACAATTATTTTCAAAGGGAACTGTAGTAATAATACTCCTCACTTCTCTCTTTTCTCTCAATGATTTTGACTTTTTTACTTCTACTTTTCTTATTACTACCTTGGTGTAAAATATAAGAGTCAAATAATTAAATTACGCAATTCAAAAAATTAGCTAAAATCGGTTAAGACAGTAAATATTTAAAAATTTATAACTTACTCAAAAAGTCCCTATTTATGGAGAGAGTGAATGGGTAGAAATAGATATGAGAGAAAATGAGTGGAAAAAATAAATAAGTTAGGCATATAATTAATTGAGGGTAAAATTGAAAAAAAAAACATTAAATGATGAGAAAAATACAAAGTGGCTTTTATATAAAAAAAAAAAATCACACACCCTTACAATTTTGGTTCTTATATTTTGAACCACAGGGAGTATTTCTTTGTATTTATTCACAAACAATATTTTTACAAAAAATAATTATAAAAATCTATAGAGGAGAACCAAAATCTCTCTGGCATCACAAGTCAACGGAGTTAAATTATATGTATGGATTGCTGCACATGGAGACACGATTTATTTTTGCCATAGACACATGTCTAAGTAGCGAATATTATATTGAATACTAACCAATAATTTAATTTATCCCAATCTCATATTATTGAATAATAAATGATTTTTTATTTTAGATGTGTCGCACTATGGTGTGTATTTCACACAATGAATTAGTAAAAGACCGGCCAGGCGGAGTATGAGCTTGTTTGAGTTGGCATTTAAAAAATACGTTCATGTAAGTCGAGATAAAACTCTTTTAAAATTTTCCTCGTATACTGTAAATCACGTTACAAAAACAGCTTCTATCACTAATTCAAAAGACACGTAAATAATGTGCCTCTATTGTATTTTTATTTACTATCCACTCACCAGGTATAGTATATCAGTATATGATTAGTATTGTGTTGGTTTTGATCAAAATCATATATTGACCAAAGTAATGCAAGGGTAGTTTAAACCTGCTTGCATTGTGTTTTGAATTTCAACAAATTTCTTTGGTTTTGGTCGTTACACAAAAACAGGTTGCCCCAGCTGAGTTGGAACTTCTACTTCTCTACAATCCTGAAATTGCTGATTCTGCTGTATTTCCGTAAGGACCTCAGTCACATGAAAAACCAAATGTTTAAGACAAGCCTTCTTATCTGTGTATTTGGTTTCATGGTAAAGAAGAAAGATTCAAGTATAGTAGTATGTGTTTTGTTGAAGGAGAGATGATTAATTAGCATCTCAAGTGTGTTATTGTGACAGTTATCCAGATGAAGATGCAGGACAGATACAAGTGGCCTTTGTGGTCAGAAAATCAGGAAGCAATATTAGTGCATGCGGCTGAGATCATGGATTTTGTGGCAAAGCCGGTAATTACTGCTACTGATTAATCCTGTGTATTAGTGGGTTAATAGCTTGTACACGGAGGAAAAAACATGAGAATCGATTTGGCTTCTAATAATTGATTTTCTCACTTAATGTTGTCGGGCCTCTTTGAATTGGTATTGGAAAAGCACGTTCGCGCAAGTTAAGACAAAACTCCCCTCACAAATTTACCTCGTATATCATAAATCATGTTGAAAAATCAACTTCTACCGCTAATTCATACAAGAAAATAAGGGGGCTATCATTTGTGAACACTATTCCAAAATGTGTATCTGGCAAAACATTGAGAAGGGGATTAGTTGCCCATGCTCTCTCCCATGTGCTTCCTCCAATTTTAGACTGATGATTATCAAAATATGAAGTAGTAAGATATTTATATTAATTAGTTAATGTGATTTTGTGCATCGCACATCATTTAAAAAAATAATTCTGGCAAAAAAATAATTGCATACCAGTATATTGTAGTCTATAAATGATATTTTATATCATATGAATTAGATTAGTTACTTGTAACTGCTTTTCCATTCCACTAAATTCGGTAATCCAAATGAGCCTAAAATGATTATGGAGTAAATTTTTATTGCCCTCATTTATGATTGGGCATTTTTCAACTGTTTTTTTCTCTCTATCTTTATGAGTATAATTAATATGGACCTTCCAATCATTGTCCAATCTCATTTATTTTTAAAAAAAATAATAATAATAATAATTATTATTTTTATAAATAGGACTAGAGTGGTATGAGTTAGGTTAGTTACTTGTAACTGTAACTGCCTTTCCATTCCACTAAATTCCGCAATCCAAATGAGCCTAAAAGGGGTTTTAGACTAATTGCGTGTGGCCTCCTGACCTGTGAACACGCAAAATTACAATTTTCATGCAAGAAAGTAAAAACTAGAAGAGCGAGCAATATTGAAAATTGTTGGGTGAAAAAAAGAAATCTGCTCGTGATCTGCTTTCACCTCTCAAAAAGAAAAATTTGAGCTTCAAAAGTTTCATGGAAAATCTAAATTAATTAAACAAATTATCAAATAAATCAGGGTTTTTCCCCCCTGATGGAACATTCGAGTTTAATTTTGATCTTCATGTATCATGGGCTTGCAGTTTTGCTTGTAGTTTGGGTTGGTTGTGTTGTGATTGCTCAATACAAGAAGCCCAAGTAGATCTGTGATGTTTTATCTTTTATCTAGATACATATATTCTTTTATTAGAGGTAATATTATTTGAAACATTGCTCAGTGCTAAATATGTACACATCTTTTAACAAAAATTTAAATTTTAGCTCATCACATTACGAGGGACTAGCCTCTTTGTTAAACCCACCCCATCAATAGTTATTTTTTATCTATTGAATCAGCATAGAGAGGATTTCTTACAACTAGTTTGACCTACTTTTTCTTTTTGAAGGAAAGTATTTACTTTTTGTTACGGACAAAAGTATTTAGTACTCCTTTTATCATTATTATAAGACATATTTAAAAAAATGATCTTAGTCATAAATATAAAACTTAACTTTTATATTTATCAATTTTTTTCTAATTTTTTTCCCTCAACAATAATTAAATAAAAGAAAAAATGAGGAAATTAAATAAGATAACTAGGATGTTTATATTTTAAAAAATATATGTTATAACAAACTTAACTAATTATGAAACCTCCTTTCAGCAGTACCACTATTTCTTTGGCAATTAAAGTAAACAGCAGTGACAGATTATAAATATGGGCAAAGTCTCTTTGCATTCCTGGTTGCTGGAACAACACAAACAAGCACCGATGAATCCCCGCCCTTGGTTGTGGACGACTCTCGTAGCTAACGATCTCATTTCCTGTCAAAGCCCCATATATATATATATATATATATATGATTGTTAACTTACAATTATGTGCCTCTACATTACGTTGCCCCGCAAAATCAAAATGAATTTATTTCAACATGCATGTACGTAAAACTCTCATAGCTCCTGTGCCTCCAGGAATATCAGTCACCAAACTAGTCCCATCCAATCAAAAACAAAAGATGCACTGTTAGAAAGGCGAATGCTACACACACATTCACGTCATGCAAAATGTAAGAATCATCAAGAATAGCATTTTCGTGGTCGTCACTGTGAAACTAATTAATATTCCCTCCGGTTTTAAAATTATAAGACAACATTTAAGAGTTTGATTTTGGTCCTAATTATAAGACAACATTTTAATTTTTGTCAATTTCTTCCTAAAATACCCATGTTTTATTTTCTCAAGTGTATTTGATTTTTGGTGAGTATATGTATGTTGATGTGTAGACTCTTACAGTAAGTAAAACTTTTAAATTGTTGGATTTTAATTTATTTATCAATCAGTTGACATTAATTTTTTAACATATATATATATAGAGAGAGAGAGAGACAAATATATATAGACATACACACAAATATAAAGCTCTGGTTGGCCCTGGTTCAATAGCATAAAGGCTAGGCTTCATAATTGGAGGTTTATGGTTTAGTGAACAAAATACAATAAAATACTTAATACAATCTTAAATATAAGATAAATTTAACTGTTTTAGAAATATTAAAGAATTTAATCAAATTACTTTAAAATATTTATATTTATCATTGTTTTTCCAAACTATTTTACTTAATGTATAAACGATATATAATATAATAATACAAAACATATGATATGATTAAGTATTTTTATTTAGTTTTTTTTTAATTTCTTTAAAAAATTCAAGATCACTTTTGTGGGTCCCAAAAATACTTATTCACAAAAAATCGAAATAAAACTCTTATCACGTATATAACTCCTATAATATAAATTACGATTAAAAAACTATTTTTAAAAATTTCAATAGTTATTTCAAAAAAGCAGATTTGACATTTAGGACAAGATAGAGTAAACAATGAGGAGAAAGCACTGAGAGTGGATAAGGTCCTGAAGTCGTGCCCACCAACTTGGATCTGGGTTGTTGGGAAACCACCTCAGACGCCCTCAGCACACAACTATCTCTATTATCGGGGTATGTGACCCTCGGACCTATTATATAAGTCTATTAGCATTCTAATCTTATTTATAAGTCTCTTTTGATTAAAAAAAGTGGTTTTATTTATAAATTATTTTTTAAGTAATAAATGAAATTGTGATAATTTTGTCCATCTTAATTATACCAATGAAAATGAGAGAGAAGAGAAAATTAAAAGATACTCATTCATAAATGGGAAAAGTTAAAAATTTGCTCTATAATTATTGAGGTAACTATCTCTCCTTGATATGTGTGATTTAATTAAAAAAAAACTTATAAATATGATCAGAGTTATCACTCTTCCTAATGCTAGAGGATCCATTTCTCTTCTTATTCTCTATTGCCTTTTGGGCTCTCTCACTTGTTCCCCCACTAGCCCCTGCATGACCCGCTATTTATATCTTTTTCAAAGGTTAAGGGGTAAAACATATAAGCTTTACTGAGTGAACTAAAGCAAAAATCCCAAATGCCCCCACCAACACCCTCTCCCTCCCAGCCTTCATCTTTGCAACCCATTGAAGATGCAGCTCTTCCAACGAACAGTAAAGACGACGGAGCAGGGGATTTGCGACATCTAAATCGCTATTTCTTAGAGCCCTTCACCAAAATGGCTTATCTATGTGGTATCTAAATCAGCTTTTTTCCCAAAATCCTAAACCAGCACCCTCTCTGATCTCTTTGCTAACCCTGAATTCCTTGGAGGCTGTTATTGCTGTTGATGATTCGGCTCCTCCCCCTCACTGATGGATGGTGTTCAGTTTCAGTTATTCTGTTTCCTGCTTTGTCTAGGCTTTCTGTTATGTTCTCTTTTCCTGCGTTTCTGCTATATTTTTGTTTGCTGTATCTCTGTTTTATGGGCTTTTTCTGCTGTATTCCGTTGGGTTAGTGTTGCTGTTCTGTTTTCTCGGGTTCTGCCTTGTTGTCTCGGTGTGAGACCTTTGTTGGCTTTACTCTGTAGGTTTCTGTATTGGGTTGTTGTTTATCAACTCTGTAATTGTTATCTCTTTCAAGTAGTAATATATGCAGTAGTTCTGAGCAAAAAAAAAAAAGTCTGATTTATAGAATAGGAAAAAGAATTTTTTTTAAAAAAATAACTTTCGATTTCAAGTTTCTAAGCAGGGTTTCTCCCGTTTGGATTTTATACAGGAAACGACCTCGTCTTTTGGGTCTACTTCTTCATCACCTTTGCTGGCGAATTTGCCGCCGATTCGGATTGGTGTGGTGGATGATAGTAGTGTTAGGGTTCGAGATCAAAAGGCAGTCGGAATTGAGGATCACTTTGCTCAAATATTTCCACCACGTTAAAACCAGGGAAGGCGCTGGCAGGTGTCCTTCAACAAACAAATATGTTGTAATCCTTTTCATCACTTCACAGAATTTCTCTCATGGCTTCTAAATCTCAGCGCCTCCATCAAAGTATTTCTCTCTCCTTCTCTCTCTATCTGCTTCCTGTGCTCTGTAATTTAGTATTTTGTTTGTGTTCTCACTGACTCAAGCAGTAATCCAAAGATCGAATTTTTCTTCACACGGACGAGATAAATGCTTCACGCCGCGAAGAAGATGAAGGAGGGAGGAGAGAAGGTAAAGTGAGGGCAGAATAGGAATTTTAAAATTGTAGACATTTTTATTTTTAAAATAATGTGAGCGCCACTAACGAAGTTTAGCTTATTTTAACGGCATGAGGCATTTTTGTTCTAGTTTTACAAACTCATTTGTGTTTTTGTCTCTTAACCCCTTTTTCAAATAGCACGACCACATGCATCATAAATTTTCTCCACGCCAATTGATTATTTGGATTATTGTCAATTAGAATTCTTAAATTCAATTAGATTTTGTTACCATGATCGATTTACTCTTTTGACGAAAAAAGATATTAATTTTTAAAAAATTAAAATTAGACTAAAGTATATGATATAATTTTTGTCTGTTAAAGCAATCAATTAAACTGTATCTAATTACGAATACAATATAGTAACAACTTAGGTCATTAATAATAGGGTTAAGGTGCGCAAAAAATACTGCGTATCTTTTGTCGGATAGCGCCTAAGAAAGTGTTTTTTTAGGTGCAAGTGCACGAAGTATGTACAAAATAGGAGCAAAAGTCACAAGAACCGTTAAAAGGATGAACGTTGACCGTTAAATTGGAAGGTTTGACTTAAATTGATGATGTGGATGCTGACTAGGAGTGTATATGATGACTTGAAAAAAGAATGATTTATCTATCTGAAAAAAATATATAATCTGCTTGTTACAAACCAGAAAACAAACGGAGTGAAGAAGGATTTTGAATCAACAAAACAACAAATTCCTCCCATCAGCACATTCACCTCAATTTACAGATCTCTCAAATCAACCAAAAAGCATTAAAGAACAGATGAAGGGGAGAAAATGTCGACACAAACCAGAGAAAGAGCTTCATCCTTCAAGCCACTGCCATAACAAATCTAGCCACCAATGTGCTGTTAACGCCGATGCTTCAAGATGTGGCATGGAGTACAGATGCATCCTTCAAGATTTGCTGCTATAAGGAAAACCCATAAATCGAATAACAAAAACAAAACTAGAAATCAAATAAACCCATAAAACATAAGTCTAAACAAAACCATCGTGTCTTGGAACCCAAATCTCGTCTCCACCATGGACTTGCTTTGTTCATACGAGATTCAATCAGAGAATGATCACTGGAGAAACAAAGGGGAAAGAACAGAAGACAGATATTGAAGAAGAAAATGGAGAACTGACGTCGATCACGCCGCCGATCGCGCACAATCGGCGCTCAAACCCGATCTAGTTGTCGATTTGACCATAAGATCGCACACATTGCGGCAAACAAAAAGGAAGATACTTTCTTTGAGTTATTTACAAAGCAAATGGAGCTCGATTTAAAGACGAAACCCTTCAATTTCGACGAGAATCGCGACGGTCCGGTTTAGGAGATGAAACTTACTTGCCCAGAGGGATTATGTCTAAACCGCCGAACTTGAACATGAAAGAGGCTCGTCATGAGGCAGAGAAAGTCATGTTTGGATCACTAGACGCTCTGTTTGAGAAAACCGGAGTTAAACCCGGAGATATTGATATTCTCATTGTGAATTGCGGCTTGTTCAACCCAACTCCATCTCTCTCCGCCATGATCATCAACCACTACAAACTCGAACCAACATAAAAAGTTTCAATCTTGGAGGAATGGGTTGCGGTGCGGGCTTTAATCTCCATCGATTTAGCCAAAGACCTTTTAAACGCAAACCCAAATTCCTACGCCATTGTCGTCGTTCAAGACCGATAACATAACCCTCAACCGGTACTTGCAACGACCGCTCTATGCTTCTCTCTAACCGCATTTTCCGAATGGGCACCGCCGCAATTTTGTTATCCAACAAATCCTCCGATGTGGTCCGATCGAATACCAATTAGTCCACACGTTTCGAACCCTAAATTATATTTTTTTCGATAAATAAATCATTTTTCCAAGTCATCAATTAAGATTCCACTTGTCGGCTATACACTCCTAGTTATCATCCACATCATTAATTTAAGTCAAACCTTCCAATTTAACGGTCAACGTCCATCCATTTAACGGTTACTATGACTTTTCTTTCCTATTTTCAGAACCACATACCACTTTCGCACCTAAAAAAGACTTTCTACACTGGACTCCTTCCACAAAAGATACGTATTTTTGCACCTTAACCCTTAATAATATATGGACTTTTTTTAGGATTGAATTTATATGATAAAAAATACAGTGGAATAGACATAAACTAAATGGAATCAACTAACAAAATGGAATATGCAAGACAACTATTTATATTAGTTGGTCAGGGGGTCTTGCATTCTCTCTAAACGTAATATGCAAATGACTCTTATCACTCTAGCAGCGAGAATGATAGGGCCTGAAGAGACTCGACTGCACAATAAATTTGAAGCAAAAATAGTGGATCCTGTGTCTGGAGAAGCATTGCCTCAGGGCAACGAAGCAGAATTGTGCTTGCGAAGTCCTACAATTATGAAAGGTAAGTAAGAACAAGTCTTTATTTAATTTTGAGAATATAAAAGTATATTGCTAGAGTCAGATTCCAAGAAATCGGTGGGGGAATACTATCGCAGGATATGTAAGAAATGAGAAGGCCACGGCTCAGACATTGGATTCAGAAGGATGGCTAAAGACTGGTGATCTTTGTTACTTTGACTCTGAGGGCTTCCTCTATATATATTGTCGACAGGTTAAAAGAGCTCATTAAATACAAAGCATACCAGGTGATCATGTTTCTTCATCAATACTCCAAAAAATGCTACAAATAGAGAGAAAATAAACTATGTGCCTCTGCCGTGTTTTTATTTCAAGATTCAAATTATACTCACCCACTCCTGCACACAATCATGGACTTTTTGTTAATATATTATAGATATAGATATAAATTAGATGCATTATTTAATTAGAATATGATAGGAAGTTGGCCCCAACTGGACCACTTTCTCTAAAATTCTACACGATAGTTACCGGATTTGATTAAGAAGCAGCAGAAAAGGAAAAAGCTGGGGGCTTTTTACATACCCTTCATTCCCTCGAGTATATCACAGGACCTATTTGAAAAATAAATTTTCCAGGTATCCTATTATAATTTATAAACTAGATCTTATTGAAGTACTTCCCACCCCCACGCAGGGCTTTCATTTGAAAAAGACTCTCTAACTGTAGAAGTTAGAGCAACTAAACGGAAAACGGAACATGAATGTGAAACACGCCACAAACGCATCATCGTCTACCTTTCGCGGATTGTGCTACTGTGTACATATCGCCTGATGCTTAAACATCTGTTTTTTTTTTTTTTTCCTTCTCATTTTGGCGGAAAAAATGAGCACATCTTTTTAACCAGAAATTCTGAACCAGTGAGCATAAAAGCAAGCCAGACGCACACAAGAAGTAAGCAGTTTCTTTCTAGTGTTTTGACTTTTCTACTTTATCTACAACACACTATCTGACGCGCACAATCCCGGTAAGCTTCTATCTCTCTGAACTTCCCTGCATGGCGAACCAGGTCGATCCCAGCTCAGGCTTTTGCCCTCAAACCAGAACATTCCATAGTCTTCGTCCTGACGTCCCTCTCCCTCCACCCTCTCAACCTCTCTCCATCACTGACTATGCTCTTTCTCTCATCCCTCCGACCGCTTCCTCCACCACAGTCCTCATCGACTCCGCCGCTGACCGCCGCATCTCCTACTCCCTCTTTCTTCAACAAATCAAAAACCTCGCTTCCTCCCTCGCTTCCCTCACCCCTCTTTCTAAAGGCCACGTCGCCTTCATTCTTTCCCCTGCTTCTCTTCACATCCCAGTTCTTTACTACTCCCTCTTGTCTTTAGGAGTCACCATTTCACCCGCTAACCCTATGGGCTCTGAATCGGAGGTCGCTCATCAGGTTGAGCTCGCTCAACCTGTCATCGCATTCGCTACCTCCTCCACTGCTTACAAGATCCCTAAGCTTCGACACGGTACCGTCATAATCGACTCTCCTCAGTTCCTTTCCATGATCAATGGAACTTCCGGAAGTGGTAATGCTGATAACAGGGGCGTCCGAAGAGTTCAGATAAGCCAATCGGAGCCGGCGGCAATTCTATTCTCATCTGGAACAACCGGAAGAGTGAAGGGTGTGTTATTGACTCACAGGAATTTGATTGCCCTAATTGGGGGATTTTACCACCTGAGGCACCTGATGGATTCTCCAGAGAATGAACCTGATCCGGTGTCCCTATTCACGCTGCCACTTTTCCATGTGTTTGGGTTTTTCATGCTGATTAGGGCGATATCGATGGGGGAAACTCTGGTTTTGATGCAGAGGTTCGATTTCGAAGGGATGTTAAAGGCGGTAGAAAGGTACAAGATTACGTACATGCCAGTTTCGCCGCCGCTTATTGTGGCGCTGGCTAAGTCGGAGTTAGTGAAAAAGTACGACCTTAGCTCGATGAGGTTGCTCGGGTGCGGTGGCGCGCCGCTTGGCAAGGAGGTGGCCGAGAACTTCCATGCCAGATTCCCTGATGTGGAAGTAGTGCAGGTGAGTCGTTTCTTTCCTTGGGGTTTTTTTTTTTTGGGTGCTTTAATATTGGCTTTTGCTCGCCTTCAGGATACGTATCAGCATTTTAGAATGTTTTAGAACTCACATTAATTATTTATTAATCCTCACCTAGAGAGTGGAGTCTAATACTCTAATCCCATTGTTAGCAGGCCTCAAACATATAGGATCATAGGAAATTGCCTGTTGCGCTTTATTATTTATAAATTCCAATGTTATTAGGTGACTGGCTAGGGAACAATTATTGCCATTAGTTTAGTTTTATGATGTATTGGGTTCTTCGTCTTTTATATCTGGATTAGAGCCTTAGGGTCCATTTGTTTAGGCATTTTATTTCCTTCTTTCTTTTTTCTTTTTTTATGTTGATCTGGGGATAGTGTTGAGACTAGGGGTATGGCCTGACTGAAAGTGGAGGCGGGGCAACGAGAATGATAGGGCCTGAGGAGGCTAAGCGTCATGGCTCTGTGGGTCGACTTGCAGAGAATATGGTAGCCAAGATTGTGGATCCTGTGACGGGAGAGTCATTGCCTCCTGGTCAGAGAGGGGAACTATGGTTGAAAGGTCCAACCATAATGAAAGGTGATCCATAATGTTCAGATAATAGATGAATTGTGCTTTTGACCAGTGATGCTTGTTATTGTGGGAGTGCAGGTTATGTAAGAAATGAGGAAGCAACGGCTGAGACATTGGATCCGGAAGGATGGCTCAAGACTGGAGATCTTTGTTATTTTGATTCTGATGGTTTCCTCTACATTGTAGACAGGCTTAAGGAATTGATCAAATACAAAGCATATCAGGTGAATGTGATTCTATTATCAGTATTACTCCTCAATTTTGTGACTATTATTTTAGCAGTGCGTTATCCTCAGAATGCCTGAACTGAAACCAAATGCAGGTTCCTCCAGCTGAACTGGAACATATACTTCACACCCACCCTGATATTGCTGATGCTGCCGTAATTCCGTATGTATCTTGTGCTTTAATCTTTTCTTAAATCAGTTACTACCTTGCTTGAAGTTATGGGAAATCATGAGGATTTGTGGGTTCATCAAATATGAATCTTCTAGGAACATGTCTAGAGACCCCAGAAAATACAGACTAAGTTAGTAGATTAGAAACTTGAAAACACTTAAATATTCATCATGCTTAGAATAGGTTGTTTCTAGATCCTTAGCTATTAAAAGGGCAAAACTAGAATTCATCACATTCTTGTAACCTAGAAGTACTCTATCAAGAATCCAAAAGGAACACGTATAAACTTGCAAATAAATTCATTCTTATTCATACCCCTAAAAAATACTTGTACATAAAAGTGGCCTATAAATATGAATAGATAGAAAACCCTAGAAGAATCCTTTCATTAATGAGAAGGATATTATAATCCCTTCTATAAATGAATAGCATCTTGTTTGAATCTGAATCTCTTCCCTTTGCCTTTCGTCTGCTAGATCGGTTTCATGTAAAGTGACAGAATTACCCTCCTGTTAATATCATCATCGTTATGCTTAAAAATAAGACTTCGCTAGTTCCCATTTTTTACGAAAGAAATTTTGCTAACCCTGCTGAAATTTTGTGGGGCAGGTACCCTGATGAAGAGGCAGGGCAAGTTCCAATGGCATTTGTGGTAAGAAAGCCTGGAAGCAATATCAACGTAGATGAGGTTATGGATTTTGTGGCAAAGCAGGTATATATAATTATATATGTATATGCATCTCAACGTTTCTATTCTGGAATTTCAGATACTTGAAAATGAACATGTCTTGTTCTCGTAGGTTGCGCCATACAAGAAGATACGACGTGTTGCGTTCATTAATGCTATACCAAAGAATCCGGCTGGCAAAATTTTGAGAAGAGAATTAGTCGATACTGCACTATCAAGCGGTTCCTCCAAATTGTAATTGACATGGCTCAATTTCTTTATGGGCATTCCCATGTATTATAGTACTTGAAATTTCAGAGTGTTATTTAAAGCTGAAAAAATTGTACAGCTAGCTATATTATGGTACATGACAGTGAAAAGGTTTTCACCATCATATTGGCTTGATGCATGTCGTATTACTATGAGCAAAGTGCCAAAGTGCAGGTCTCGGACTCCCAAACACAGTACTCCAGCCAAGACATGAGAGTTTTCATGCTTTGTTTAAATAAATGCAGTACGTGAATGCAGCTGTATAAAAAAAAAATTCAGTATGTGAATGCATATAACAGTATTGAAGCCACCAGGCAGATGCATGGTTTGTGACTTTGTTCTTAATTTCCCTTCATTTTCCATTCATGTGATTGTTCAAAGTTTGGGGTAGGTTGTGGAAATTGCTAAATAGTCTAGTTTTCCTCCCCTATATATATATTTTTTGACCTTGTCTCCCCTGAATATTTGATTCCTTTTTAATAGTTGTTATTTTGTCTAATTTGCTAATGTTATTTTAGTGAGATAATTACAAGCACTAACTTCCATATAAATTATGAAATTTATAACTAGCGGTATTATTTATAAGTTATTAGCTGTATAGTTTATAACAATTTTCATGAATTAAGTGTATGAAATATCTGTAAAGAGTCATCATTAAAATTCACTCAATTAGAATTTTCCGTTAATAAGACTAATTGTGTTAATATCAAGGAACTGCAATTACACTTTATATGTCATGAAAATACTAGATGATGTGGATGTGCATACCATTTCTAATAAATAGTCATTAGGAGTTTTTATGCACATAATTTATATGTTATAATTTGTGCACTCATGATGAGTAACTTTACTATTTACTTTATGTGACTTTTGGTTGAAGTTGAGAGCTTATAAATATAGCACTATGTACTACTCCTTCTGGTCCTAGGACAATATTTAGGAGTTTGCTTTGATCCTAATTATAAGACAACATTCTAATTTTTGTTAATATCTTCCTAAAATACCCTTATTCATATGAATGAGGGATTATGTGAAATCAACAAGGTAATTCAAATACCAAATTTATATAATGACATTTTAAGAAAATGAGTAAATTTAACTAATTTAACTCATATCCTTAATCCCTCCAAAATCGGTTAAATATGTCCTATAATTAGGACCGGAGGGAGTACTTTGATTGCATCCAAATGAATACAATAGTACTAGCTTGATCCTAATTATAAGACATAGTTGATTTTATTTGGAGAGATTAAGGAAGCATAATAAGTTACTTAATCATTTTATATGTTATGTATTTTTAGATTATATATTAGTTTATTAGTCAAACTAATTACTTTGAAGAAGAAAAAAATACTCTAAACTAATTTAATTAGCTTCCTTAATTTCTCTAAAAAAGTTAACTATGTCTTATAATTGGACCTAGGGGAAATACTACATCTCTCTCTCCAATTCTCTCTTCATTTTAATCTCTTATATTTTTTTGATTTCATAACAAATTATCAGCACGAAATTCTAACAAAAGTTTATTTTTCTCACCGTTAGTTTAACTATTTCCCTTACCTTCTTTTACTCTAGACCATTTTATTGATTGTTTTATACATCGGCTTTTAAGATTGAAGATTATTGTTGCTTTATTCTTCTTCATAAGCCTTTTTTTCCTACTTTTTTTTTACCATTTTCTGGGAATCTCTTATTATGCAACATTTATATTTCTTTATTTTATATTTTTGTATTCTTTACATTTTATGTTGTTAAACTTAATTAAATGACTAATTACTGAAATTTGATGTAATTTTTTTGGATTAAAATGCATTATTTGGTCAATTATTTATGATTATTTACATCTTGTCCTCGACATTTTAAATAGAACATGATAATTATAAATTTTAATTTTTAAACTAAAATACGGTTTAACATGCTCACTCTAGTTTCAAGGGAAAATGATAATAAGGATCTTTTAAATAATGTGATAAGATATATGTCATTATTAATTTTGATCACTATTAATGCCACTACCACTTTTTTCAGTTAAATCAATCTTAATAAGGAAGAAAACGATAAAGGTAGATGAGATTAAGATCTGACGGTAAAATAAATTGTAGTGACAATATCTTATTCCTTTAATAATATTACTTAAACTAAAATTTTGATAAAAAAAATTGAGTTGATAAAAAAATAAAAAACTGAGTGGTCAGTGCAAAGGAAAATGAAAGACAAGTATTAAAATTCAGTTTAAAATTTCATTTGCCTTGGTTTTAAATGGAAACAGTATCAACCCAATCCCATGGGCCTGGGCTCTGGTGGGCCGCATCTTGCCACAGAGAAATTCGAGACTAGATTCTTTTTTTTGATAGAAATTCGGGACTAGATTCTAGTCCTGCGTAAAACTGGAGTCATATTTTCATTCCATCTCCGTTCACCTCTCGAGCAATCAGTTCTAAGACGTTCCGTTGCCATGGCTAAGGATGAAGGCTACACTGTCGTTTCTGATCTGATCAATTTCCTGAATGCTTCTCCTACTGCTTTCCACGCCGTTGGTAAAACTCTCCTCTCTCTGGAACTTTTCTTTGTGTTCGTTTCATTTATTTTAATCCTCCAGAATTTGATTCATTTGGATGCCTTTTTGTTTCAGATGAGGCAAAGAAACGGTTGCAAAGCGCTGGCTATGAGCAAATTTCAGAGAGAGATGACTGGAAATTGGTAGCAGGCAAAAAATATTTCTTCACTAGGAACCACTCAACTATTGTTGCTTTTGCTGTTGGTAAAAAGTATGACTTTTTGCAGCTTTGTGTTTTGAGATTTTCGGTCGGGCGTTGCCCTCGTTCCTTTTATTTTTACTTGTTCAAACTTGGATCGGTTACAATTGAAATAGATAGATGTCACAGAATATCACATTTTGAATTTAGAAGTTCTCTTAAAAATTAATATCTTATCATAAAGCTCGGTATGGATTACACTCATTCCTTTTTGAGTCCATACTATATTATCTAAACACAATGAAAGAGTCCATAATTACATAGATGTAATATTATGATTTTTTTTTTATGACTATCCTTTATATACTCGGAAAGAGTTAGTAATAGCATCTTTATAAGATAATGTTCAATGATGGCATTACTGTTTGTAGTTCCCAGTTCTATCTATTCATCGTTTATGCTCAAATATTTTGCTCAGATATGTTGCTGGAAATGGGATCCACATTCTTGGTGCTCATACTGATAGTCCTTGTCTGAAACTGAAGCCTGTTACCAAGGTAATTTGAATTAGCTGTTGTAAATTTGTGAGCGGGGTAACTAATTTTATTGGGGAATTGTTAATTGGTTTTGGCATGAATTATTTGGGCAGGTGGTTAAAGGTGGATATTTGGAGGTTGGAGTTCAAACATACGGGAGTGGGTTGTGGTATACATGGTTTGATCGGGACTTAACAATCGCTGGGAGGGTTATTATAAGACAAGAAAAAGAAGGTTCTACTTCATATTTGCATCGACTTGTTAGGATTGAGGAACCAATAATGCGGATCCCAACTTTGGCAATTCACTTAGACAGGTCAACTTCTTGTTGAGATAGTTCTTGCCTGTTTGTTTAATTGACATCTGTCTCCTTAAAAAGATTAAACTGTAGCCTTCCGACAGGGATGTTAACAATGGATTTAAGCCAAACACACAGAGTCATCTTGTTCCTATCTTGGCAACATTGGTAAAGGTAATCCAGAAATTAAAGTTGACTTATATGTATAGCTGAAATTTCCGGAAATGTTGTTTTTTTCATGTGGATTTCTTTTTTTCTTTTTCTTTTTGGCTATTCAATTCAGTTTTTTATCTATTGAGGTTTATCTTGCAGGCGGAGCTCAATAAAGCAGCTGCTGATAATGATTCAATTGAAAATGGACCGCAAAATGATGAAAAGAAGGAAAATGACAAAACAGGGAGTAAAAATGCAAAGCACCACTCTCTTCTGCTTCAGGTTATTGGCTTGAAAATGAACTGTACCTTGTCGCTTTTAGTTACCATTTTTATGTGGGAAAAAGGGGGCAGCCAGGCTTGAATGTTCAATGACTCTAACTGGATTCTTGTGAAATGATTTGATTTGTCATATGCGGTTGTGGCATCTTAAGTTAGAATTGGACATGCACATTGAATGATTGTGGGTCTAACTGTCAGCGACTGTCTTGTACTCTTTTTTCCAGTTGCTTGCTAGCGAGCTTGGATGTGAACCAGATGACATATGTGATTTTGAATTACAAGCCTGTGATTCTCAACCAAGTATAGTTGCTGGAGCTGCCAAAGAATTCATATTTTCAGGACGGCTTGATAACCTCTGCATGTCATTTTGCTCACTGAAGGTTTGAGATTTTTGTTGTTTAATCTAGTCAGATTTCTAATGAACCTGCATGGATATGAACAATCTTGCTTTAAATGAACGTGTTTATGTGTGTGTTTGGGAGGAATAACTAGAGATCTATAATGCTGTTACTGCATAACCAAATCAGATTACAAGAGGGGTTCTAATGATGATTTAAGACAAACCTATTACCCTCTTGCACCCAGATGCATAAACTACAATCAAAATAACAATTACAAATTAACAAGAAAAAGAACAAAAGACACACAACACAACGACTCTAGACTTTCGAGAGGCCAAAACTCTCCCAATCCTCACTATACTTCCAAAAGACTGAACTTTTTCACCCCTGGCTGAATGGATGATCTTATGCCTCCAAAAGTAGTCATTAGTCATACTCATTACCCCTACTAACACTGCTCAAACCTCTGGCTATACCTACCCTAACAGTCCATTAACACTTTAGCCTTATGGTTATAAACCTTGGGATAAATCCCGAGACCACTGGTTTTAGTCCTCTTTATATCAGTTCCCTTCCTAGTTAGGTCTTAGGAAATGATATCCAAATCTTTTGGGAATCACTGGCTCTATCATATCACATATTAAAGAACAAGCAACAGGGCTAACAACCCAACCTTTCCTATTACAGACACTAAATTAGATCAGAAGCAGAACATCTACTCAAAATGCAAACTAAGAATAGAGATTGGTAATCTCTAGCTTTGAAGAGGCTAAAGACTCTCCCAAGGAAAACTCATCCAAAATGATTTCTTCCTCCTCCTCCTCTCCTCCTCTTGCATTGTGGAGCTTGAGATTATCTTTCTATGACTGTAAAGTGCATACTTAGAATGTTGATAGCGACGGGTGAGAAGTAAAACCCGAAATAAAAACTGTGTCGCAGTTGTTAATTATCCCATCTAACATCATAAGGTTAATTTCAGGCATTGATAGATTCTACATTTTCTGATAGCAGTCTCGAGGAAGAGACTGGTGTTAGAATGGTAGCTTTGTTTGACCACGAGGAATGTGGATCTAATTCCGCGCAAGGAGCTGACTCTCCTGTTATGCTGAGTGCCGTATCTAGGGTGACAAGTTCCTTCAGCTCGAATTCCGAGGTAGAAATTTCTCATATTCATTTTTTTAATTTGCTCAAGGGTTACATAAATGTTCCCTACTGCTTACTATTTGCTGTGGCTGAGTAACTGCATTGCTGGTTTGGCTGATTAGCTTTCTCCAGAGATGTTTAATTCTAAAATAACCACTGTGACTAATTAGCTTTCAGTATATTAATTGATTTCTTTCTATGGTAATTGCGTTGTAGCTGCTTGATAAAGTGGTACAAAGAAGCTTCCTTGTATCTGCTGATATGGCACATGCGCTGCATCCTAATTATATGGTATGTTGTTGGCTATACTGATTTATCCCATACAAAATTATTGCTCCACACTCAGACATCTAAGTCCATGTAGGACAAACACGAAGAGAACCATCAGCCTAAACTACATGGAGGACTTGTCATCAAACATAATGCAAATCAGCGCTACGCAACCAATGCAGTCACTGCCTTCATATTCAGGGAGGTAGCAAGGAAACATAACATTCCTGTTCAGGTCAGTTCGGTGGTCAATTCATTTTCTCAAATTTCACTTTTTGGAAGAGAATTAGGAAGTTATTCTTCATTAGTAGTCTTATCATTTAAGTATTTTTTCTGGAACTGCTTATCATAAGCATATTCACATAAGCTAAGACAAAATCCTTTTAACATACTTGGACACCGTAAATCACAAGTCAAAAGCTGCTTTTAAAAGCTCCTATCACCATTCCAAACAAATCATGATTGAACAAACTGAAGTATTACCTTTTTGGTGTGATTGTAATCGTGTAGCATTGGTATGGAGTGATAAACATTGATGAGAAATTTTGATGTAGGACTTTGTGGTGCGCAATGATATGCCTTGTGGATCAACCATCGGTCCGATCCTTGCGAGTGGTGTGGGTATTCGTACAATTGATGTGGGTGCTCCTCAGTTGTCGATGCATAGCATAAGAGAAATGTGTGCTGTTGATGATGTGAAGCATTCATATGAGCATTTCAAGGCCTTCTTCCAAGAATTCTCTCTTCTCGACGCCAAGATTGCTGTTGATGTGTAGGTTTTCCCAAGGGATTGCACGCCAAACTATTGCTCATGGTGTTGTGGCTACACTAATTAACTAATTATGATGAGGATTGAGGAAGTCCCTGATATGGTTACTTGGATAATAATCTTTTTGAGGGAAATCGGACTTCATACATGCAAGATTCTTCAGTTCTTTCTACATTTTTATAGATGAGGTGGAAAAATAATTATAAATAGTTATTAATAAGTAACGTTAACAGAGATATGACAAAGATGCTGATTAATCACTTTATTAGGAAAAATTATCTAGAGGTTTCAAGTAAGGAAATAAAATACAGATAGGTCTTAAAAATTTCATATTTGCAAGTCAAATTTACATATTTATAGATTGAGATGCACTCATATTTACAGGTCAAATTTACATATAAGTAGAGTTGCATCATTTATAAATCATTTTTTAAAAATTAAACTTCTATATTTACAAAAAGTCCAAGTATGTTATTTATATCTCGAACTTTTTTTAAAATGTAAATTTCTTAGGCTTGGCATTAAAAATCTAAGGACTCGTTAGTGAGTATTTAATTTTTCTTTTTTTATTATAACGAAGTTGGTTAATACCTATAATGGAAACGTATTCCAAGGGCTAATATATTTACTTGCGTAGAGATTTAACTAATTCTGTGGTTTTCCATTTGAAGTTTGGGAGAAAAAAATGCTGTATGATACTATTTGACGTTTGTTTTACTTTGCCCGAATGAAATTCATCCTACCTGTCGTTTGAATCTGCATTGTATTTTAAGCAAACAAGATCTAATGCAAAGACTTACCATTTTTCAACAATACAACCTTATTCTGCGATAAGAACCATGAAGACATAACAAAAGGATACAACAGCAAGCAGTTCCACACGACAATCCAAACCAACAAAACACAATTTTAGGTGATTGTAAAACGACAGAACTCACAGCCTTGAAGGTGATCCCCTTGGATGATGCACAACTATATAGTTATAAGCATCCAAAGTCAGAAAATCATCCAAAGTTGAAGCTGTACATTGTCTAGTAAAGATCTTGCAAGCTTCCTTATACATTCCCTTACTGAACTTGTCCTTACCCACTTCCCTCTCAATCCTAACCATCTCTTCTTCAACCACTCTCCCAAAAAGCTCTTTGTTCACTCGAACTCCAAGTCCATCTCCATTCAATTCAACTTCATACTTAAGCCATTGCCAATTCTGTACCCTGCTAATCTCAGCAGTGGCTGCATCTTCCATGAGATTGTAAAGAGGAACTGAACCACTTCCAGTGAGCCATGCAGCCACATACTGAATTCCCACCCTTGTGTTCAGACGAAGGCCTTCCATTGTACGGACTCCTACAGGTCTCTGCAACAGATCTTCCTCTGTTATGTTTGCAGCATCTTCACGTTTCTTTGTGTGAATTTGATTTGGTTCGTTTCCCATGTGGTTGTTGAAGACTTTCATGCAGTCTTGGATGAGACCTGGGTGTGCTGCCCAGGTCCCATCATGTCCTGCCTTCACTTCTCTCAGCTTGTCCTTCCTCACCAGTTCTAGTGCTGCCTCGTTCGCCACCGGGTCATCTCGTATTGGAATTTGAGCTGCCTGTTCAACAAATGTTTCAAGTCTCATCTATACTTCTTACCGGTCCCCAGTTTCACTCATGCCTCCTTTTAATCATTTACAAATGGTTCTACTTGACACTATTTAGCCATCACCAAAGGTTATCCTCAAGAATTAACTTGTTCCTAAAGCTTAAGTTACTGTAACAAATAGTTCTTGTGCGTGTTTAGGGGCATGTTGACACACTTTCTTGGTTAAGGAGGCTTGCTTGAATTGCAAAAACGACTTCTATCCCAACTGAGCTTTTAAAATTGAAGTTGGGTAAAAGTCAATTAGTGTAATATTCCTCAATTCCTAAATATATGATATAGTTTGTAGAACAAATAAAAATTAAAGTTGGGTAAAAGTCAATTAGTGCAATACTCCTCCACTCCTAAATATAGGACATAGTTTGTAGAGCAAATTACATTATAAACTATGTCTTATATTTAAGACCAAAGGTAGTATGATTTATACTAGTATTTGGAGGAGTTTTTGTCAAAAAATTTAGATTGACAAAAACTTGTTTGTATAATATATTGAAAAGTCAAATTCAGAAGACTTAAATCTGAGTAAAATCCAGAAGTCAGAGAAAGATACTTCAACTTTAAAATGACTTGATAAAAAAGTCTGTTACCTCTAAAACTATGACAAACATAATTTTAGTTTAAGTTGGCTTTTCAGTTGAAAAAATCACTTTTGACATGGCAAACGCCATGTCAAACACACTCTAAACAAGGCTGGTTTTTAATTAAAGTTAAAAACACATTATCAAACACACTATTAATTCTTAAAATAACTCATCACATGAAATATCTATGTTCGAAGTATGCTCAAATCAAAAGTGCTTAATACTACATTGACTTGAGAAAAGAAGGGCTTACCATGCCTCCCATGCCATGAACACCACGTCTATGGCAGGTGGTGGTGAGAAGATCAGAGTAGCTCTTCATGAAGTGTTGGGCCATGCCAACCAGAACTCTATCAGGAAGGAGGCGATCTGGGTGAGCCTGGAACGTCTTCACATAACTAAATATGTAATCCCACCTTCCACAGTTGAGACCCACAGAGTGGTCCCTCAGTTCATACAGAATCTCATTCATTTGAAACACTGCTGGAAGTGTTTCTATCAGCACTGTTGCCCTTATGCTTCCTCTTTCTATCCCTGCTTTCTCCTCTGCCCTCTCAAACACACTGTTCCATATCTTGGCTTCCCTGTCATATCACAACCACTTTCATTTTAGCTATCCTGATTATATGTATTCTATTCATAATTCAATACAATCATATGCAACGATTTTAAGTTTTCAGCATGATACCATCTTCAAACAAGTCATACAGTACAAGTGCATTATACTTGCCTAATTTGATTAGATTAAGGAAGTTAATTAAGCTACCTCTGGTTTTAAATATAAGACCTAGTTGACTTTTTTAGAAAGATTAAGAAAGCTAATTAAATTACTTTAAAGTATTTATATTTTTTTCATTACTGATTTGTCTGACTTATAAACTGATATATACTTTAATTATAAACAACATATTATATGATTAAGTACCTTATTTAGCTTACTCAATCTCTTCAAAAAAAAAAGTCGTCTAGGTCTTATATTTAGGATTAGAGGAAATAGTTAATATGATATTTTTTTTCTAAAACACACTAATCATCTTCCTTAATTCCTTCAATCTCTTTTATTTAATTATTGTTGAAGAAGCATCAATAGATGTAAATTAAGAAAATATTGATAAATATATAGGATGATATATTAAAGACGAGAGGGAGTACTTTTTAAGTCCGTATGTAGGTAGGTACACTTGATCAGGATACCAAACCATATTCAATATGTTCATGTTTCGTATTGTAATACAAAGATAATTTAGTGGAAGATATCCAAGTGATTCTTGAAAGGTACAGGAAATCAGGTAACTAGAGGACTTTCAATATGCCATGAAAGTGATATGATGAATGGTTGGTTACCTTGAATGTTCCATTTTAGGAAGATAGAAGAAGGGGCCAAAGCCGGCACCTTGGGTTCGCCGGAAAGTGGCATGGTTGTGGTAGAAGGAGAGCCCAAAATCCACCAGGCAACCAGTTGCAGGCTCACCATCAATCAGAATATGAGCCTCAGGTAGATGCCAACCCCTTGGACGTACAAATAGCTTAGCTGTCTGCTCATTGAGCTTGTAAGACCTGTTTCTGGCTCTGTCATGGAAGCTTATTCTCCTCTCCACTGCATCCTTCAAGTTCACTTGTCCTCTCATCAAATTCTCCCAGCTCGGTGACACAGCATCTTCAAAATCAGCCTTCAAATGCAAAAAATCATCAAAACCAGCTCCTTTAAGCCCCTATTCTTCCAACAATAAAGCTGTATCTGTGCAAATTTACCCGCAAGTTTTTACTATAAAAAATTATTTTAGGTTCAATGTTGCTCTAGAAATATTAAAATAGAGCAATATTATCTCACCGTTAAAAACTTAACGATGAATGTTAGTTTCTTAACAAGTATGGGACAACATTACTATATTTTGAAACCCAGTAACATTGAATCTAAAAAACCTTTCAGATAACATTATTTCTAAGTGAAAAGTTCAAAGGCAAATTTAGAGCTTAACCTCACGTAAAAACATAAAAAAGTGAGATTAAGGATTAACCATGAAGACTTTGGCTCCAGAGTTGAGAGCATTAATGATCATCTTTCGCTCCACAGGACCTGTAATCTCCACCTTTCTATCAGCAACAGCAGGTGGAGGAGTTGCACAAACCCAATCACCTTCTCGTATGTACTTAGTTGCTGCATCAAAACCAGGCAAGGCTCCTTCGTTGTACCTTCTCTTTGCTTCTTTTCTGCACTCTAAAGCGTACTTTATATGGTTCCTGAACTCACGTTGTAGCTCAGCCACGAACATCAGAGCATCCTTGGTTAGGATTTTTGCAAACTCTTGGTCGTATCTTCCTCTCACGTCCACTCCTTCTGGAACATCGTAATACGACACTGTTGTCTTCTCTGTTGCTGTGGGACACCCATAGTTTCCGAGGTCCATCTCTTTGGTCTATAGTTTGCTTCTTCCTCCAAAGCTATTCTTTTTTGTGTGGTATGGTTATGGATGGTTTTGTTGAGTTTATATATAGCAGCAAGCGAATGCAAGTCGGATATGGGCACGCTCAACAATGACGTCATTTTGGAGGATGAGCTTCTAAATTTATAGATTCACTGAGCATGTAATTTGGACCCGCACGTTGTTTCTTCTCTCTATCTTATTCACTGAGCATTATTTGCCACTTATTTGAAATGAAAAATATTATAATACTTACATTCGAAGTATTAAATTAGAATTTTATATATATATTATCAAGATTTTCTGATTGAGAATAATGGAATGAAAATGTGGATAAGTAGCGGAACGAAATAGCCTAATGGACATGGATCGTATTGAAGAGAGTGCGTGGCCTTATGTGCGTAAGAGGCTCAAATGGGACGAAAAAGAATGAGCAAAATATTATTATTATTATTAATTTAATTAATAATAGAGGATAACAGAAGATGATGATGCTACCATGCTAGTGTTGTTAATATCTGTGCCTTCCTTGGGAGATGCGTCTGTTTGGATGAGGTGGAAGATTGATTGCCTGCGCCTGATGTCATTCTCATCATCCTTTCCCTTTCCTACCCAAATTTTGTTCTCATCATCACCAATCATCAACAATTTCAATAAGACCTTACCCTCATTAGATCGAGTGGACTATATGAATCACATGATACTATTGTGCTATGTTGAAAATCAGTTTTGCAACTGAATGTGAATTCAAGATAATGAAGAAAAAAAAAACTCAAATATAGCATTTCAGTGTTCAAGTTCATACATTTTTTGAGCATTCAGCCATACAAAAAATTGGTGAGGTTGCATCAAAAAGTTAGCTTATCCATCTAAGATGTACAAGTTGCCTTTTGATTACAAATGAAGAAGTGGCTAATAATTTGCAGTTTTTCTTTTAAAAAAATACACATGTCAAACTCAATGCGAAAAGATGCACAGGTTGCATTTATGGAGTTGAATACATGACTCAAAATTAAGGACTCTTGTTGATTCATATGTTTCTATGTAGGCAATACACACACACGTGTTAACAACTCAAGTCAAGCAAAATAAGGTGTTGGTAATATTTACCTCTTAGAAATTCTGACTTCATCCGGGACAAGGTTAAAACTGATCATAACCTTTTAGAGTTACTGTCACAACAATGCCACAAATTAAATATAAGAAGGCTGTAAATAAGTCCTTGCTATTTGATACTTTATTAATTGATCCCCTATAATCTAAATTCATATAGCTTAAATTTGAAGCAAATGACTCAGGTACTCAAATAAAGTCATAAATCAGTATTTAGGGATAGTAAGTCCTTGGTGAATGGCAACAAACTCAGATACAGAGAATTAGGCACATTGTTAGTTTGTAGCGATAACGAAGATAGGAAAGCCAGAATCAGAAAAGCCTAAAAAAAGCGCTTGTTGACAAAGCATACATGTTTCACAAAGTGCGCATAGCGTGAAATATTCAAATACTCCAGTTTAGTCCTCTATATATCAAATTGATACTCTAGAAATAGATGCTTAACCTAACAAATTCTTTCTCACGGTGCTTGATATGGAAAACTGCTCTAGCAATACGAGTACTAAGAAAATATAATAAGAAGCACTAATGTACTCGTTTTGCTCCACAAACAACTCGATAGGATATGTTTGTGGGCACGTTCGCTAAAAATGAGGAAAAAAGGTTAAATGGAAAAATATATGAGCTTCTCTAGTCATGAAACATTAGATCGAGTCGACTATATGAATCACAAGATACTATTGTGCTATGTTGAAAATCAGTGTTCAAGTTCATACATTTTTTGAGCAACTTCTCTAGTCATGAAACGATGCAACATAGATGTTAGGATATAATATACAAAATATCATTCCCATCCCCATTGTTCAGGATTCTGTCCAAATATTCTTCCTGAACACAACGCATTATTAGTACAAGTTTGTAATCCATTCCCCAATATCATTTCATATAAAAGGTTTATAAACTACTAACGAAGAGAGAAGAGAGATTACCATTCTCTTCTCATCCTTTTTCTCTCCACAATTTATCTCAACCTTTACATTAAAATCTAAACGGTTCAGATTTAATGCTTTATAAAAATATTCTTTTTAAATATTTTTCATTAATATTTTAAATTCTCATAACTAAAATTTAACAGTTATTAAATTTATTAAATTATTTTTTAATAATTTGATATTTTATTAATATTTTTATAAAACATTAAATCTGAATGCTCAATTTTCAATATAAAAATTGAGATAAATAGTGGAAAGAAAGAGAAAAGGAAGAGAACAATAAGAGTAAAGAAGATAGTTAATCCCCAATAGAGGTTGGGTCTAACAAAAAAAGGACTAATCCCTTATAACATAATGAATTAAAGTTTGAACTCCCATTAAAAAAAATACCCCTATTTAGTAATTAATTGTGCCTCGAACATAAGAATTACTTGCATTAGGAGGATAAACGTGCTTATAACAAAAATTTCGTGATCAAAGCAGCTTGTTTATCAGAGTTAATGAACCTCAACACCTGGTAGTTGCCATATTACAAATAATCAAACAGAAGACATAGGCAGAGCTTACTACAATTACAGGATGTTATGTAGTGATCATGGTTCGTGAGAAAAGCAATTTTACACTGCAATGACATTGGTGAAGCTCCAAATCCTAGAAGAAGAGAAAGAAACACGGTTAACGAAGAGAGGGCAAGAGAAGACAGGCATATGCTTCAGTCTAAATTTATTACAAAACCGGGAACAGATGAAGGATCAAGCTCCCAACATCCTTTGAGATGAGTATCACCATCTCCAGTGTGCTTAATAGCAGGAATCTGGTGAGAAAATCTATATGCATCCGCCCGTCGTACATTAATCACAACACTTTTAGATCTCTGATTTCTAGGAGTCTTGTAAATTGGGCTAGAGTCGTTAAGACGAACAAGAACCATAACTTTTAGGCTCTCATTATCATCTTCCAATACTTCCACTATGTGACAATCATCTCTCACCTGATTTGAGTCAGTTGATCCACCACGCTGGTTCTTGTATAACGCCCATATCTCGCCTTTCCTTGGATAAATTTCATATCTATTATCTTCCCTGGGTTCAATTCTTAACTGATGACAGAAAGTAGAAATGTTAACGGTATGGGTTTTAGCATTTTTAACCATAAAGGTACCACAAGCTACCATGCCAGTTATGCCTTTGGGCAGTGAACAGGGTTCAAGGAAGGCCACGTGCAATCTGATATCAGGGGCAAAATCAATCTTCTTAATTTGTGCATAAATGTCAGGCATCCGATCCTTATCACCATGTAACGCCCATATCTGACCACGCTGAAACATGTCTACAGTGAAAGGTCTGCAAACACCTCCCAAAGACTCGGAAAACCAGTTATCCTTCATCTTTTTGTTGGCATCTGAATGTTCGCGACTTAACTTGCCAGTAATGCATTGATTTGCATCTACTTGGGCTTTTTTCTTGCTTAAATCTCTAGGTGATCTCCGCACATTCAAACCTTCTCTTCCACAATCATTTTTCTCATGTTTCTTTGACGTTTTGACCCTCTCGCCAGCCTGATCTTCTACAGCAATTCCCTCAGGTTGACTGCCGTGCTTGCAACCTACATATTTGCTACCATCCTCTCTTGTCATATGTTGACTTTCATTTACTTGACCATTTTCCATACTTCTGTTTTTTAATCCCCTGGGTGATTTTCTAACTATTGAAGAAGCTTTTTGAACATCATTCATCTTCCCTTCGAGACTAGGCTCATCAGTTCCATCAGGTTGACTAAAGTCCATGCCACCCAACTCTTCGCTACCATTCTCTCTTGTCACATCCTGACTTCTATTAACAGCGCCGTCATTCATATCTTTTCTGTTCAACCCCCTTGGAGATCTTCTAAGTATTGAAGAAGCTCTTTCGACATCATTACTCCTATTTGCCTTTGACCCGTGACCATTCTCATTAGGCAACACATTTTCCACTTTTTGTTCAGAGGATTTGCAGTCTGAACTTTTGACCCCAGCATCTGACATTTCATCTCCCATATTTACATCACTAGTATTACCAACTCCAAAAAGATCAACAGGCAAACCAGCAGGATCAAGTTCAAAAGATCCACAAGGAACACCATCTCTTTCATCACCAGTCATTTTAAATGAAGGAACTCGATGTGAGAACCTATAGAGCTCATTAGGTGGAACACAAAAAAAGCTAGTTCCGTTCTGCTCAAATTGCTGAAAGAGGCAAACAAAGCCTTCCAATGTTCCAAGATACGCAACTTCAATGCCAATATTCTCAGTAAAATCTGACAAGATTTCCACATATTCATATTCGTACTTACAATACTTTTCTGGATTAGAACTCCATTTTATATCCCAATCTTTAAATATTGCCCATGTCTCCCCTTTACCAGGATATACCATGTAACGTCTTCCTCTGCCAATTCCTTTTATGGTATGCATCTGATGAGAGAACATAGCACGGTCCTCAATTTCTTGGGATTTACCTAGTCTGAACTTACCACAACCAACAGGCAATTCTGCATTTTGCCAATCAATCTCACCTTTATCATATGGGTCAGCCTCCAGCCAAGTAATCCGCAACTTGAATCCAGGGGACAGCACTTTCTTCACAAGAGCATAGAATCTTGGCATGCTATCACTTGGATCATAAATGGCCCAGAACTGATCTTTAGCAAAACAATTATCCGCCCTGTCCTTCTCAAAATCACTGAAATCTGGGTCAGGACAACTGATGATATCTGGAATAGAAGGGGTACCTGAATTAAATGGAGGATAATGATCAGCTTTTGGGTTTGTGTCATCAACACTGGACTTGGATGGCTCCTTTCTGTGCACATGAGATTGCTCAGTTTTGCTTCTCTTCTGCAACAAAAATTCTTCAGGCAGACCACTTACTTTATTGCTCTTCTCTCCACTCTCACCGACAGATCTAGCTGAATGATCTTGTTTACAAAATCCACCACTTGCAGGTACCTCTCTTTTCTCCATTGGTATATTGCTAGACGACCCATTTTGCCGGCGCCTTTTAGAAGGACTCTCAAATTTTTCATCACAGGGGGTTTCAGAGTAAGAAACATCCTTCTTTTGCCTGGAAGATCTCCGAGAATGCGCTTTTGCCCGAGGTCCAGAAGGATCAATACCACCTCCTTGGACATTGGCATCTTTAACACTGTTACCATTCTCAGTCTTGCAACTTTCTCTGGGATATGGAACTGACTCCCTATTCCTCTTACTTCCGATATTAGTTGAGGAATAAAACTCCCTGGCTTTGGGTGAAGCAGGTTTGGACGTTCTAACATCTACCTTTGCCCTTCCTGCAGCCACATTGCCATCTTCACCCTTTTCACCTTTACAGTGCCCATCAACTCCATAACTGTGTTTTGTCATGAATTCAAAATTTGGATATTCTTGCTGGTCAGATGTCTGCTTGTATTCAGGTGGATCATGCTGAAAACCCAACTCACGAGCTACAAAGGGGCTGGAACACTGTTGACACCGTAAGGTTGCATTTACAACGGTTCTGTAGTATTCATACCTAGTTTTACATTGACTACAAGATGTCCAGAAAGTACGTTGAGCAGCCTGCTGATAGGAACTCCAACCTGTGAACTGTGAATAATTCTGATGAGTCCTTGCTTGAACATCATGTTTCTGGGCAAATGCACTCCCATTTGAATGATAATATGGAGGCCTAGATGACACAGTCCTCATGAAGGCTCTGCACTTCATGTCGTACAATTTTCGCTTTTCTTGGTCACTTAACAACCTATTTGCCTCTCCAATCAACTTGAATGCAGCCTCTGCACCTGAAAACTTATTTTTATCAGGATGAAGTAGCAGGGCAAGCTTCCTGAACTGTTTCTTTATGGTTGCTTCATCTGCCAGTTGTTCAATCTGAAGAATTCCATACCAATCCATTTCAGATCCAGAAAGTTTCTTCTGTGCAGCACAGTGAACTTCACAAACTGTAAGGATATGAACAATGTTCTCAATTTCAGGAAACAGCTTTTGGGCCCTTGTAGCAAACTTCAGTGCCCCTACAAAGTCGCCAATTTGCATTCTACTCTCTGCAATTTGTTTAGCCCTTCGAGCCTCATCCCTGTTGCACTCCATGGTTGATCTGAAATCAATAACCAATTACCTTGTTCTCAGTATGGATGCTGCAACATTTTAGTCTGTTCACATCCACAAGTAAAATCTTCACCTGCTTGCAACAAGAAAGCAAGACTGATAAAGTCAAACCACCAATCAAGCATCCCCCTAGCTGAATACATGCATGAACCAAAAGAAACAAAAACTAGATATGAGCATGCTTTATGCATTTGAAAGAGAACCCAGCAGAGATTAGCTTTGAAGAAATTGAGGAGATTCTAAGGAAGATACAAATGAGCAACAAAACCAAGATTTGAACTCTACCAACAAATTCACCGTGCTAGGATGACCACTCTAAAACTTGCGTAGAGGGATGTCGACAAATGATTTGCCTTATATCTTATATTGTAAAGAACATATTAGAATATTTGAAATTGGAGAGAAACAACCCAGGTAAGTAAATAAAGCATATCAGGAGAAGGTACAATTTAGGTGAAAGTAAGTGAAGAACCAGCATGCAAACATGGAAGGAAAAACATGACAAAAAGGACGACAAATAACAATCAAAATATTAACATAAGAAAAATATTTCATGGATATCATAAAACAAGTTTAAGGATAGCCATAAAGTCTTCATCTTACTTATTAGCCTCCATTTCGTCAGTAATAATCTAATCTCGACAATTCTAAGTATTGGCATAAATCAGATCCTAGAGTTCAAACTTCAACCATTCAATCCACATTTCACTGAGCCTATAAAATTTTCTTTAGCAAATACAAATACAAATCCAGCACTGGTCTATAAACAAATAATGAAGCGTCATTTGTAAAATGCTACAGGTACAGGCTGCTACAGAAAGGAAGATGATGTTTTTATAACTTTAATAAAGGGAAGCAAACATATGCGTTGCATTATGCTATAGTTGAATCAAACGGAATGATTTATTATTATTATTATTATTTACAGAGAAAAAGCAATAGAAGCTCATCAAGAGGATCTCCATTTTCAAATGAAATTCCTACATGAGACCAAAGGCACTTGATATAGAAGTTCAAATCAGGTTCGTCCATCAGCACTAGAAACCAAATCCTAGAAAATCAAATAAATTTAACATGATTCTTTCCTAAGAGCAACAGCGCTTCAGACACAGTTTCTCACCCCAGAAAACAACCCGCCCAAAGTCTCAAACAGAAACTCCGAAATAAAAAAAGCAAATTCAGGGCATGCAAAGTTGCAAACACGAAAAAACTAATTATTGATTCGAGAAACAGAAGAGCAGCGAGCAAAAACCCAAAAAAATCAGCCCATATCTTGCAAACCCTAGCGCTACTGTGAAGTATCAACTTTCATTAACACTTAAAATGCTACCTATTTAAGATGTCAAACGAACCACAGGTGAGTCAATCCTGTGCATCTTACCTCTTGAAGCTTCAACGGAAGCAGCTAAAGGAGAAAAGGGTGCATTTCAAAAACCACCGAGCTGCCACCAGCACCAAGTGCTCCTCCACCCAATACCGACAGACGAGGCTGCAACCAACACCGACCGACGAGGCTGATACCAACAGAGACAGCGAGCGAAGAGAACAGAAGCGTGCTCCTCGCATGAACAGATGGGAAGACGGAATGGACTGTCAGTAAAAATAGAACTTGGTTTGTGTCATACTGTTTTTTAAAACAAAAATGCAGAGGACACCCATCAAACAACCTGGAGAGAGGTGGGGAGAGAATATATATTTAGTATAATAAAAAATATAAATATCCTAAAAGTGGCAAATTTAGTTTTTTTTACCATTATTTCATATTAATAGTACTGGATACTATAAAGAGGTGCAGAAGATATCTATATAGGGAGAAAGTATTGTGATTGAAACGGGCATGTTTGGAAGCATCAGTGAGAAAAAGGAAAAAATAAATGAAGATGAGCGAAATAATGAAAGCAGATTTTTAAATCATTTTGTCATGTTAAAAAGAGTAAATGAAATTATGATTAAATCTTTGTTTGATATATACCTTTAAGGAATGAGGAGACGTTTTTTTTTTTTAATTATAGTCCAAACAAAAAAGGCGGACTGAACTAAAACTAGAGTATTCAAACGAATTGCCCAGTGGATTCCTTAAGGGAATGAAATGCAAGTGATCACCGTAGATCTATTTGATATAATATCCATAAGGTTTGGCTTCGAAATGTGATAAGTAGATTGTTAATGGTCAAAAATAGCCTTTAAAAATACTGGTCCTAATTATAAGAACTAGTTGATTTTTTTTGAAAAGATTAAGGAAGCTGAAGAAGTTACTTAATCATTTTATTTATGTGTATCTTTAGATTATATATTAGTTTATTAGTCAAACTAATTAGTTTAATAAAAAAAATAAAAATAAAAATACTCGAAAGTAATTTAATTAGTTTCCTTAACCTCTCCAAAAAAAATCAAATAAATCTTATAATTAGGATGGAGGGAGTATATTTTTACATGGATGCAATTATCGTGTTAGTGAATCACTATTGGATGAAGAAGTTGTAATTAGCAACTAGTTCATGCACCATGATCTTGACAGAGTAATGTCTTAAATGATGGATAGATATTAAAAACCCGAGATTACAAATAAGATCAAATTTATAATCTTCTACTAAGGTGATTTGCACCCGTGCACTCGTATATCTAGGCTAAAAGATTCGATATCATCTTCACATTTGATGACTTTTCATATAGGAGGGATGGAAGGTGGTTCTTTAAACCTCATACTTGTTTTTTTAGTTGCCTACTTGATTTACCAAAACTTTTGTTTAAATTAATCTGGATTTCGAAACCAACCTACAGTCGTAGGAGAAAAGCCCCAACACCATTTTTTTCATTCAACAATTCCCTTTTCCACTTTTTCCCTCCATTGGTTTAACCCCATACTTTGCGTTATGTGAGTTCGATTATGTGGTTCTCTGAATTTGACTTAGGGCTAGGGTTTGTGATGACAGTATTTTTTGGGTCTAAGGTTGTTTTGTTTGGGCTTTAGCCATTTTGTTTGATGTATTTTTCATTTTGGACCTTCTTATTTTGACCTTTAGTTTATTTTAATAAAATACTATTTCTTGCCAAAAAGGGCTTCACATTCAAATAAACCAAGCCCAAAAAATTTTGGCCGACAAAAGAAGCCCACAAATAAAACTTTTTTATATATATAAAGAAGAGGGCTAGAAGCCCAAGACACAAACAAGAAACATTAAATCCCAAACTCTCTTAGTTAATCCAAGACCTTAAGTGAAGAGGGCATTCCTCTAAAGTAGTAGAATTAGAGATACCCAACTTAGCTAATGCATCAGCGATTCTGTTAGCATCAAGATTAATTGCCCTCAAACTAACTTGCCAATCACGAAGAAGAAGTTTCCTGATATCCAATAATAGCAAGCTTCCACCAGTGAAAGAATGATCAAGAATCAGTTTAATGACTTCCTCAGCATCAGATTCAAGAACTACTCTCTCCAAACCCATATCCCATGTTAACTGTAAGGCTTCAAAAATAGCCCATTCCTCCGCCCACGAATAAAACTAGTTATGAGCGACCTGGGTTTATCTAAGATGCATGTCCATTTATGTCCATTTATTTCGTGTTGGGTTTCACTGTTTCTGGAATTCATAACGTCATAAAATAAGCCCGGATATACATACCACGATCTCATGGGCCCAGTAGGAAAAACTCATTCCTTCTCACAATTTGTGAGAACTCTTTCAACCAAAATAGAAAGTTGAAACGGGTTAAATTGGTAAAGGGGTCGGATACTCTCACTAAAAAGAATGATGTTTGATCTTGTTGTTGATCAAGACGTTGGGAGAGGCACCCTAGCTCTTAGGTGCGTAGGTAAATACTTGAGGGTAATAGACGGCTTGTCCTGCCTAACATTGGTATCACCTAGAAGGTGAATCCAACCCCTCTAAAATTTTTATATAAAAATAAAATAGAAAGTTGAAAACATTGAAAAGTCCCTTGTTAGAGGTCGAGGAAAAGAGTTTCCCCAGTTTTCATGCTTATTCATCATTCTAGCATTTTAACACGGGGTTAGTTATGAACAATCATCCTATTATTAGTAAGTTTTGGATCAAACATGATTCTAGATTATTATTAAGTTTTTGTTTTCGTTGAACTCAATGATTCGATCCAATTTGATTCTTATAACATTGATTAAAAATTTACCCTTACATTAATCTTATAATTATCCCCCCCCCCTATTCCAGTGGGAAACTCTTGTAGCCTTATTTTTTATATTACCCGCACTTTCTCTTAAAAAATTTAGCGCGTATAAGGTTGTCGCTTCTTCCCTTTCGTAGCTCTTATTTACACAAACAAAAACATCTTAACCAACATTAAGAGAGAGTGTCTTGTCTTTTGTTAAGAGCTTTTTATGGTTTGGCTAGTATTTTTATCAGATCTCACAGATAGATTTTTTTCTTAGTTTAAAAGTTAGCTAAAGGATACACTGCTCCATCTCCACAACGATGATACCCGTATCTGGTTTGTGGCATAATTTTCCTCCTTAACACCATTTGGAGGAAAAGGAATTTATTAGCTCATTGCAATAGTAAAGTACACTCTCCTCAAGACTATTCGTGAAGTTCAGAGTATCTAAACTTTTTTTGTGATGTAGTTTTCAGCGTCATGGTCTAAGCACAATGGTTGGAATATTTTGCTTCCTAAGCTTAAAATATAAGGAATCATTACTGTCGTTGAGCCACCTGCTATCAAGAAGATTTGCTCTTGAAGGAATTTTTGTGGAAATGTCTAAATATGGAGATGGTCAATATATATATTCATAACTCAAACTTTCTCGATGCAGTTTCAAAACATGTGCTCTTAATCTCTTGCATCCAACAACATTCATCCTCATTCCTATAATAATATATTCATAACATCAAACTTGTAAGAGATTTTTCTCAATGCGTCAATGTTGTTTCCTTAATTATTTAAAGTAGTCTATCGGCTCCTTATCTTATGGTAGAACCTTTGAACATTTTCTCTTGACATCCAACAACATAAACATGAATTTGAGAGAAAATATCCTCATTCCAAGAATAGATTACAAAACTATATAAAAAAAAAACTCTCAAACAAGGATCAACCCTCCTTGAGCACCGAGGCATTACATCCCTATTTATAGTATGAGTTTTGGGGTAGGTGAGGTGTGAACAAGGGTGGTTGGTAAGAGATTTTTCTACCAACTCTGTCAATGTTGTTTCCTTAATTAAAAACAGTAGTCTATCGAGGCTCATCTTAGGATTCTTATGGTATGGATCTTTACTAGTCTCTCAGTTTCGAATTTGAACATTTATATATGTTTTGTACGGGAATGGTACATAGAGTTCTTGCTCAAATCTAGAGCACTCTGACTGTCACAATGTACCTTATACTCCTTTTGCTTGATTCCAAACTCTTGGAGATAACGCTTTAGCCACAACATCTCTTTTCCGGCTTGCGCGCAGCAATGTATTCAGAACACTTGTTGTGGACAAAGCAACGCACTTCGTAGTCGTGGATCGCCATGAAACAGACTCCCCGCAAAAGTATAAATGAATCCCGAAGTAGATTTTCTACTATCAAGATCTCCGGCCATATCTGCGCATCTCGTATAGCCTTCCAAGATTGAATCGGCTCCCCGTAACAAAGACATAATTTCAATGTACCCTTAAGGTATCCGAGAATCCACTTTACCGCCTCCCAATGCTCTTTCCGGGGTTGGAGAGAAAACGACTCACCTTTTCCGGCTGCGTGAGCAATATCGGGCCTCGTACACACCATAGCATACATCAAACTTCCATTCTTTGAAGAATATGGCAGACGACATCTCCCCAATCTCTTCCTTGGATGAGGGACACGATCTCTTGCTCAACTTGAAATGGTTGGCCAATGGAATGCTAAGCT